>JAVTVX010000013.1:8495999-10895999 GCA_033439265.1 Dillenia suffruticosa | reverse complement strand
TTTTTCGATAATTTTTTAACAATTTATTGATTTAAAAATTAATAAAAACTATTTTTCAACTCTGAAAAATAAATTAAAAATTATAGAAAAAATCCAAATAAACTAAAAAATTATTTATGTGAAAACTTCAGCTGGTACCAGACTGCATGCACCTCCATGCGCCATCAGGAGGTGATGTCTAGTTTAGACACATGCCTACTCTCCCTGACCATTGCGTGGCATTCGGTGGTAGCTGGTCCTAAAATTTTGGCTGCCCTCTCATTTTTAAGGTTTTTGAGTTCAATGATGGTTTTGGCTTTCAAATCGAACATCTCTAATTTTGCGTATGGGCTACATGTGCCTCAATCAAGAGAAGAAATGACTTTTGGGACACTATTCATCTTCTTCATTTTTTGAGATTTTTTTACAATTTGACCTAATTTTCAAATGATTATATCTTTCTCAATTTTTAATCATTTTTCGTATTCTTTATATGGTTAAAAAATATTTGTCAAGAGAATTCTAACTATATAAAATTAAATCACAAAACATAGTAGTATAAAAGATACGAGTATATTACGTTTTAACTAGAATTTGAAATATCGCATAATGAATTCATGTTAAATTTTGCATATTTGATTCTCATGTAATAAGTATGCTACTGTATAAAATTGGAAGTATTCTATTAAACTTATTTCAGGTTGTCATTAACAAACCATAAATACTATTCATGTCATTTTTTATGTTTTTAATATCAAAAGAGAGGCAGGGAACACTCAAACATGACTTTGATACTAATATTGGTTTTAAAAATATACTGATAAATAAAATTTTCATGTATAAAATTTCCCGAATATTTAGATAGGTTAGAATCACTTATTTTTTTCAATGATTGAGTATTGTAGGTTTTGATTGAGTATTGTAGGTTTAGAAGAGTGTCATGAAAACGGATCACCTTTTTATTCCACAATCCAAATATTTTGGTGGAGAAATGATCACCAAACCCTTTCTAAATTATTCAAATGTAAGAAAATCTCTCTTTCTTTCTCACTTTCAAAAGGATATTCTTTTTATACCATTGTGTGCTCTTTTGTTCCATATTCACATAGAATAATAAAACACATACACCACGCAAGTTTATTTTTGCTAGAGAGAGTTAAAGAGAGAGGAGTTAAAGGATGGTCTCCCTTACCTTTTTCTCTCCATATTCAAATTTAAATTTAAAGCAATTTGGTTTTGGGTCGGGTCTACCCATATGGGTGGACCCATGCCCATTGTCTAATAGTTACAAATGAATTGATTTCCTGTTGAGACTAAAATGGTATCAAAGTCATTTTTCTCTAAATTGATCCTTTGATTTTAGTAATTAAACTGCTCTTAAGGAACTTTCTATTGTTGGGTTTGGTTACAAAGGAATTGATTTCTATTGTTGGGTTTGGTTATAGAGAAATTGATTTTCAATTGAGGCTAAAAAGGTATCAAAGCCATTTTCCTCTAAGTTGATCCTTTGATTTCAGTACTAAAACTACTCTTGAGGAACTTTCTATTGTTGGTTTGGTTACGAAAGAATTGTATGAAAATGAAGATGAATAATTGGAAAAGATTGATCTACTTCAAACTAAAGGTGATGTGGACATTGTTGATATTGTGGACAAGCAAATTCACCCCAATATAGCAATATAAACCTATTGAATATAAAGATTCTTTCGAGAGGAAAACTAATTTAAGGTGTTATCAATAATGGTATTGCTTTGATTGGAACACATATCCATGTGCAAATTGAGGAACAAAGCCTCTAATTTATGGAAGTGGAAAGTTAAATTGAAGTTGGTCAGCAATGAAGTTGATCATCTCTCTACAGAATCAGATTTTCTATTTGACCCAATTTGTAGGCAGATATTTTGCTTGAGAAGGTGAATGTTGAAAAAAGCTCTATAGGAATTTCAAATTTCATTGGTTGTTGTTGCATTAGTTATTGCTATAATCACTCTTAACTTGAAAAATGAAAAAAAAAAAAAAAAAGACCAACACTGATACTTTTGCCAAAGTGGATAGTGAGGAGCATACTTACAAGTAGAATTCAAGTTTAAGGACCATTAGATATGCTTGGAGGACTTGTCCATTTGAAATGGGTAGCTTTCAGAAGAACTCATCCTATAGCTAAAAGGAAGACTAAACGGCAAGTTAGGTTTGTTGACTAAAATGTGTTTTGATGAAGAACAAATATTAATAAGAATACTTAGATTTAATTAAACAAGAATTTGGAAGATTAGAAAAATTGTCTGAACCAAAATTCAATCTACATAAGAAAGAAGTCGACCTGCACAATGGAATTGACTTAGATCTAAGTAAAGAAATTGACTTGTCTACTATACAAGGTGACTCAATGAGTCATCTAGTTGACCCAACATTGTTATCAAGTTGATCTAGGATGAAAAATGTTGAAAAATAAATAAGTATACAACAAGTCAACCTAAATAGAAGGACAAGTTGAGCCAATGAAATCAGACTACAAAAGTTAGTTTCTAAAAATAATTTGACTTATATAGGAGATCAAGTCGACCTAAGGTATATAAGTCTTAGAAGCTCAAGTCTATAACACTTGGAGTCAATCTATTAGAGGAACAAGTTAACCTAAATATAGTTTGGAAGGAATATGAGGCAACCTAGGCAAAGAACATGTCATCCTACCTTATTAAATAAACCTAAATTAAGTCGACTCACATACTATATAGACAAGTTGATCTAAGAATCAACCAAGTCAGTTGACCTAGATTTCAAGTATAAGTTGACCTCTCACATAGAGAAGTTGACCGGGCTAAACAACTCATAGAAGTTCAGTGTTCAGAAAATCTTGAGTCAACCTATGAAGAGAGTAAGTCAACTTAGTAAGATTTACAAATTAACCTAGGAGCATAACAAGTCAACATAATCAAGTATGCTCTTAGAAACTCAAATTCTAAAAAGTGCTAAAGTCGACTTGAGAGAATACCAAGTTGACCTAACTATTCATGCCTAAAAAAATTTAACTCTGAAATATATTGGGTTGACCTAAGAAGTGAATAAGTCGATTCAGTAACATTTAGAAGGCATCTTAGTATCAACACATTGGACAGACAAATCGACTTGACCATACTTGTTCTCAAAAAATACAAATTCTAAAACACATTGTGTCGACCTAGAAGACAACAAGTCGACTTACTAATATTTAGAAGTCGACCCATTGTAGAGTTAGATCGGCCCATATTGGATTTTCAACAATATAATGTCGACTCAACAAAAATCCAAAGGTGACACATGAAAACACAAGCCGACCCTGAGAGCACAAGCTGACCTAACAACTTAGTAGAATGCAAATGAGTTGACTTGCTATGAATACCAATCGACCGGAACAAGTTAGAATTCAAAAATCAGTTGACTCAAAATATGAAAAATTTGACCCATTTTGTGTAAGTCTAATTATTTAGAAAAACTGTCTAAACATTTAATAAAAACCCAATCACCTCCAACAACCACTATGATGCATTAATGGCTATAAATGTTGCTCAACGGCTATTTTGATCTCCACAGTTATAAATACAACACAAGCATCGAAGGAACAAAGTCTTTCTAGCAAATCTGCTAACAAGTTTATACACAACTACTAATTTCTTCTTATGTGCTTTAATTCTTTCTATTGTGTTTTTGTCTCTAGACTTTAATGTTAAATCAAAGTTAAAACTTTATCTCTTATATTCTAGTTTCACTTATAAATTTTTGTAAAATATTAAAAGAAAGAGTTTTTTTGTCAGGACTCAAAGTGTCCAGTGAAACATGAGAGATTTAGGTTTGTCTGTACTTGTGAAAGGCAAGTAGTGAGTGTTGGAGAAAAACACTTGTAAGGTCTTACAAGCACTTGAAAGCTAGTTGCTTATATTATTTGTGAAAATAGTGAATTAAAAATCCAGAAAAACTCTGAAAGTGGACTTATATCATGGAAGCTAATTGCTTGTACTATTCATTTCTTTCTCCTTCATTCTCCTCTAGCTGAGTTCAAAGGCTCTCGAGATAGAATCCCTTTCCAGAGCAAGTACTTATCTCTTTCTCTCTTTTTTTTTTCTCGCTCCTTTTATGTCTCTAGCTCCTTGCTTCTTCTTCTTCTCAAGGTGTTGTGCTTTGTGCTTTGAATGCTTGGACACCACCTCTATTTATAAGTTTGTTAACTTGTTTAAAGCAAGTGTAATATAATTGATGATATCACAAGAATGGCTACACTTTTAATCAAAACCTGTGTTGATTTGTGATTGATAAATTAAATGAAGAATTAGCATGTAAACACAAATTATTTATTTTAAATTCACTGTCAATATTGTCTTATATTTTTAGAATATATAGCTCAAATCAACTTTCCTAGTTTTTAATAATTTTAATATATTATTAATCAATAAATTTGAGAATTAATATAAAATGATGTATATATTTTTTTATTTTTATGATGGTGAATAATTTTTGAAAATTTGGTTTCTTTAATTGGTAGGTTATTGGAGCCTTTTACAAGTTTTATAAACTTAGGGCTACTTGCAAATTATGCACACACCATGAGAGTAAATTTCAGTTATCCTAATAAAATATTTTTCACCTATTTATAGTACCAGTTAAAACTTGCCCAATCTCTTACAAAGAGGGTTGGCATTTTAATATGCTAGAGGCTCAATGATCCAGCAAAAGAATTAATTGACCTACATAGTCATAAACTAAGCAAATAATTTATAACATAATTGTAAAAAATCAAAATATATAACCAATGAGTCATACAATAATCGCTCAAGTATTAGTAAGAAAAGATTTTTAGTATGTAAAATAATAATTGTTTATGTTGTGTAAAAAATATTAATTAAAAAACTTTTTGTTTCTTAATCCACAAACTTTAGTCTATAAAAATAGAAATTTAGGATTTATATTATAAAATATTGAAAAATAGAAGATATTTAGAGAGAATGAGAGAAGAATAATTTTATTTCATTATTTCCTTTTTTTTCTTTCTATCATCATGAGATTACAAAAATATCTATTTATAGGCAAAAATTCCTAAAAATTAATGATCATAAATGTACTCAAAAGCCAAAAGTTGTCATATCATTAAAAAGTAACCCAAAAGCCAATGGTCATTCTTGAACATGATTATCCATTCGAAAAGTCACTTATATGAATAAATATTCACAATAAATGCATATCATTTATAACACTTCCCATTGGATGTCTATTGTATAAAGAATATGTCGTTAAAATTTTACTACAAAAAAACCCAGTGGGAAACAAAAACCCTAATGAAAGAAAAAAAAATACATCTTTCTTTATACATGTATTATGTATTTCGATACAATACTCTCCCTGTTAAAGACATCACTTAATATCTCTATAATGCCGCATTCCAATCTTATGAATCAACTTCTCAAATGATATAATGGGTAATACTTTTGTGAATAAATCTGTAGGATTCTCGTTTGATTGAATTTTTTGTACTCGATATCTCCACTTTGTAGTAAATCATGTGTGAAAAATAAATTTTGGGGAGATATGTTTTGTCCTATCACCTTTGATATATCCACCTTTCAATTGGGCTATCCAAGCTGCATTATCTTCATGAAGTATCGTTGGAGTCTTCTTATTTGTTAATAAACCGCATGATTGAATAAGATTAGTCATTGATCTGAGCCACAAACATTCACGACTTGTCTCGTGGATTGTAATTATTTCAGCATGATTTGATGAAATAACAGTTATAGTTTGCTTCATAGATCTCCAAGACAGCTCTGTGCTACCATATGTAAATACATAACCCGTTTGTGACCTAACTTTTTGTGCATCTGATAAATATCATGCATCTGCATACCCAATTAATTGTGCATTTGGTTCACAAAGATAAAATAGGCTCGTATCAATCGTTCCACGGAGATATCGAAAAATATGTTTAATTTCATTTCAATATCTTTTAGCTGGAATATAACTATATATTGCTAATAAATTTACAGCAAAAACAATATCAAGTCGGGTATTATTAGCATGATATATTAAAACACCAATTGCACTCAAGTATGGTACTTCAGGACCAAGAATCTTCTCATTGTTATCCCGAGGACGGAAAGGATCCTTTTATATATCAAGTAACCAAACAACCATTGGGCTGGTTAATGGGTATGAGTCGTTCATATTAAATCATTTTAAAATTTTCTCAGTATAAGTTGATTGATGGACAAAAATCTCATTCTTTAAGTACTCGAATTGCAATCCGAGACAAAATTTAGTTTTACCAAGATCTTGTATTTCGAACTCTTTCTTTAAATAATTTATTTCATTTGAGATCACTTCAGGAGTGCCAATAATATTTAGATCATCAACATAAACGGCGATTATTACAAAACCATGTCCGGACTTCTTTATAAAAACACATGAGCAAATTTGGTTATTTGCATAACTTTCTTTCAACAAATATTCACTAAGATGATTGTATCACATCCGCCCATATTGTTTTAAATTATACAAAGATCTTTGTAATCTAATAAAAAATAATTCTCGAGAATTGCATGCTTCTGGCATCTTTAGTCCTTCTGAGACTTTCATGTATATGTCATTACCCTAGTACACCATATAAATATGTTGTAATGACATGCATCATCTGCATGTGAAGTCTTTTTTGTGCTACTAAACCAATAAGATAACAAAAAATAATAGTATCCATTACAGGGAAATACGTCTTTTCATAGTCAATCTCTTGTCTTTACGAAAAGTCTTGTACAACTAGTCAAGCTTTGTATCGCACAATCTCATTTTTCTCATTTCTTTTGCACACGAATACCCATTTATATTCTATTGGTTTAACACCTTCAGGTGTTTTGATAATGGGCCCAAAAACCTCACATTTTGATAGAGATGTTAGTTCTATCTAAATTGTTTCCTTCCATTTTGGTCAATCCTCTCTTGATCGACATTCCCTTAAAGTCGTGGGTTCAAAGTCCTCATTTTCACTCAAAATATCAATTGCCACATTATATGCAAATATATCATCAATATTTGTACTTGTTCGATCCCATGTCTTCATTGTAGAAATGTAATTTATCGATATTTCTTGATTCTCTATTTCAATTTCTTTTGGAAGTTTTTCTTTTTGGATCGAATTATTTCCTTTTTCTATACGATCAATTTGTTCATTTGTTTTCTCTTTTCTTTTGAGGGTTTTATCATTAGAACCCATTAGTCTTCTACACTTCAGGCATGGTTTAGGTTCATTTGTTGGCAAGGGTCCTTCAAAGACATCAATTCGGATAGGAGCATTTTCTACAGGAACATGTGATTTTGTTACTCAATTTGAGTCAGAGAAATTATCTGGTAATTGATTTGTAATCTGTTGCAAATGAATAATCCGTTGAACTTGTGTGAGAATCAAAATGGCATAAGGATGGATTACTCTAGATAATCTCTTTTTCTATCTCTCATTTCCTAGTATTATTGCCTCCTAAAGTTAGAAAAAATGTCTCAACAAACCGACAATTAAGAAATCTAACAATAAAAACATTTCCTGTCATGGGTTCAAGATATTTGATAATTGAAGGAGAATCATAACCAATATAAATTCTTAATTTTCTTTGAGATCCCATTTTTGTTCTATGAGGGGGAGCAATGGGGACTAAACTGTGCATCCAAAAGTTCGTAAATGAAAGATATTAGGTACTCTTCCAAAGACCAATTAAAAAAGGGAAGCTTGAGAACTAGTGGGTCGGATGCGAACTAGTGTTGCTGCATATAAGATTGTATGTCCCCAAGTATGAACGGGAAGTTTGGATTTCAAAAATAATGATCTAGTGATAATGCACAAAATGTCATTTTTATTATTGCTATTATAGTATGATTTTGGATTGGTTATTGCTCTAATGAATGTTTTTTATGACTTTTTATTTTTAGAGGATCAAAATTGGAGATTGGATCAAAATGGGTTTAAGGAAACAATTTTGGAATTAATTGGTTCAAGATATCAATTGGGTCTACAAAGGAATGAGGAAACATCTAAAATGGGAAACTTATTTATAATAAAAATTTTATTTCAAGTAAAATTGTTTAAAAGAGTTAATTGTTTCCTATTTTTTAGGGAAGAATCTTTTTGAGATTTAGGTCACACAAGAGAAGACTTCTAATTTACCTTGGAGTCTCATGGCCTATATATATTCCAAGGAAGTCCACAGCACTATTCACGCTACTGCTCACAGGAGAAGAGGGTGGCTGCACATTTTATTCCTTCAGGTTTTAGTTTTTTTTTTCTTTTCATTTAAGAACAATTTTCTTTTCTCGTTTGTTTTCACCATGAGTGACTAATTTTTTTTCTGATTCAAGGAAAATTTTAATCGATTGTTCTTAATTGTGAGGTTATATTCTTAATTTAATTTCTTACATTTTTATTCAAGTATTCGTTGATTCTTGATTTATTTTTAAAGAAACCTAATATTGGTTAATTTTGATAATTTAATTCAATATTAGTTTTTCTATTGCTATCCAGGAATTCAGTGATCCGTAATTGTCATGAATGAATGGTACAAGTAGCAAATTGGTTATTTATGTTTATGGGTCGTTGCCGATATTCATTTTAACCTAAGGAATTGATAGAACAAAATCGAATAATTGTACGCCTATCTTGATTGTTTGTATTTTGATTTAACTGTTTTCACATAACTTAATACTGTCATTATTTGATATGGAACACTATCGTGTCCAGTTGATTAATGATAAGTTTTGATTGAATACTGGATTTGGTTAATTATTTTAGGAAAACGCAAGATTTATTATGGCTATTCTAATATATCTAAAATTAAATACTTGAATTGCAAGAATAATATTTTCAACCAATGATAAATAAGACAATCGAATATATGAACTCTTAGATCGGAGTTTGGTAAATTGAATTTCTTTCTTAAATTTTAGTATTTTGTATTGTTGATTTGTTTCTTATTTTTAGGTTA
Organism: Dillenia suffruticosa; assembly: GCA_033439265.1. Lineage (NCBI taxonomy): Eukaryota > Viridiplantae > Streptophyta > Magnoliopsida > Dilleniales > Dilleniaceae > Dillenia > Dillenia suffruticosa. The sequence continues at coordinate 10,887,033 of JAVTVX010000013.1, read as the reverse complement.
TTAATTTTTATTCGACAAATTTTATTTTAGCAAATTGTTTGAAAACTCTCAACTTAATTTTTTTTTACGTTAACTAAGAGATTAAATTAAGTAGTTCTCTTGGGATTCGACCTGATAACTATTATTGCTATGCTTTGATACATTGAGAAAATCAATATTAATTTGAGGGATTCGACAACCCGACCATCTAGCTATTAATTGAAGGTGATAAATAAATGACTCTACTAGACCGTTTTGGATATGAATATAAACTATAGAATGTTCACCTTTATACCAATAGATATGCAATAGTCATTAAATGCTTGAAAAGTAAATTATCCAACATTATCAAGGCAGAAGGTTTTGATGAAATAATCAGGAAATTGTGCTCATAATTTAATTATCTGAGCAAAAAATCTCGAAAACGCTAAATTTCGAGTTAATAATAAGCACACATGTGACAATCTTGTAGATACATCTATTAAAACCATAAAATATCTAAGTGGTCCACATGGTGGGTGAATTGGTCCACATATATCACCTTGAATTTGATTTAAAAATGTATGACATTCAAACTCAATCTTACTTGGTGATGGTTTTACTATTAATTTGCCTTGATAACATGTAACATATGAGAATTCATTCGATTGAAGGATCTTCAGGTTCTTCAATGGATTTTCAGAAGAATATTCCATAATTCGTCGCATCATTACAGATCCAGGATGACCTAATCTATCATGCCATAAAAGAAATTCATTTGGATTAGTAAACTTCTGGTTTACTATGACATTTATTTCAATTGATTTAATGTATGTATAATAAAGACCCCGATAGAAGACAGATAGTTTTTCCAAAACTTGTTTATGTCTCATTTTAATATTAGTAATGCACAAACACTCATTATTTCCCAATTAGTTGTTTCTATATGATAGTTATTGAGGCGAATATTTTTTAAACTTAATAAATTTCGGTGGGACTTAGGTGAAAATAGTGCATTACTGATCAAAAAATTTGTTTCTCTTAGTAGTAACACGTTTACTCTTCTAGAGCCTTCGATTAAGGTTACACTACTGGAAATAATATTCATAGTTTGTTTTTTTATAATAAGATGAGAGAAATATCTTTTACTTTTGAGAATTGTATGTGTAGTTGCACTGTTGACAAGACAGAGATCATCATCTTTGATCTTTGATCCGATAATATCCATAGGTCTTTAAAAACAATAAATAAATAAATAAATAAACAAATAATAAATTTGAATTTATTATAGATATTGAGAAATAAAAACAATTACATTAATTAAAATCACTATATTCAGTATTCTCAAGAAAATCACAAACTTCTAATTGGGGTAAATTTTCAAGACCCTTAAAAATATTATTAGGGTCATTATTTTGATATAAGGCATTTGTCTCCACATTCTTATACTTTTCCTTCAACGAGGCTTGATAAAACTCGACAAGATACTTTGGCCGACAAGTACGCGACTAATGTCCAATCACCCAACATTGATAACATTTATTCTCAGTATTCTAACTAAATCTAACTTTTTCTTGTTTTTTCTCATTACCTTTTCACTTTTGGTAGTTTGTATGATCATTACGGTAAATATTCCAACCACGACCATGACCATGACCACAGCCTTGTCCTCAACCATGACCATTTTCATGTCTTCGTCTACGTCCAGAATTATTGAGTTTTCGCATTCATTTTAGGGAATGGACTAGAGCCAGTTGGACGAGATTCATGATTTTTCATAAATATCTCGTTATTTTGTTCGGTTACAAGCAAATAAAAAATTAGTTCAAAATATTTATTGAAATATTTCTCTAATATTGTTGTTGCGGGAGCATATTTGAGACATGAAAAGTGGATAGTGTTTTCTCTAACATATCATAATCGATAATATTTTCTTCACATAACTTTAATTAAAAACTGATTTTAAAAATGACTGAATTATATTCACTTACAGATTTGAAATCTTGGAATCACAAATGAATCCAATCATAACGAGTTTTAGGAAGTATTACTGTTTTTTTGTGGTTAAATCTTTCCTCCAAACTTTTCCACAACTCAAGTGGATCTTTTACTATCAAATACTCGATTTTCAAATTTTCGTGGAGGTGGTGACGGAGAAAAATCATTACCTTGGCTCGATTTTGCAAAATGTCTTTATTATGTTCTTAATTGTTTCTCCAAGTCCATTTGCATTCAAATGGATTTCAGTATCAAGGGTCCATCACAAGTAATTTTTGCCCGAAATGTTGACAGCCATAAACTCAAGTTTGGTGAGATTTGTCATAAATTACTATCATGTAAGCACAAAAATATATTATTAGTGGCAATATGTTAAGAAATTATTAGACAATAAATAGTATACGGAACATGATTATATGGAAAATACTTATAAGTTGTGATTACCGAAAGTGACCTTGACTTGAGCAAAATTTATGCTGATAACGTATTATAAAATATTAAGAAATAAAAGATATTTAGAGAAAATGAGAGAATAATAATTTTATTTTATTATTTCCTTTCTTTTCTTTCTATTATCATGATATTACAAAAATGTCTATTTATAGGCAAAAATTCTTAAAACTTAATGATTACAAATGTACTCAAAAATCAAAAGTTGTCATATCATTAAACAGTAATTCAAAAACCAATGGTCATTCTTAAATATAATCATCTATTAGAAAAGTCACTCATATGAATAGACATCCACAATAAATGCAAATCATTTATAACAATTTACTAATTCTTTTCATAAAAGAAGTTAAAATGAAAGGAAAAATAAATCAAAATTTTTTCATTTTCTTTTACAAAAAGGAAACCATAACTTATAATAAAAAAATTTAAGAATTCGATTTGTTTATTTATTTATTTATCTTTTTATCACCAGATTATAAGAAAAAGAAATCTCTTAGCCTTCATATGAAGATCCTAATAAATTTCTTGTTTTTTTAAAAAATTTAATAATTCGGTGTATTTATTTTAAAATATATTTTAGAATTAATAAAATAAAAATTAGTATATTTTTGTGAAGTAGGGTTCACCTTTTTTAAAGAAGTTTTTCTATTGAAGGCTTAAATTCAAATTAGAAAAATACATTAACAATAAGCCTAGATGCAAACCTTAACGATTAAAAACGAAAAAATTAAAACAAATAAAGGAAGTTCTGATTTTGTGTTCTTTTTTCCAAAAAAAAAAAAAAACGAAGACTCGGTAATTAGCGCAGAGAGAGAGAGAGAGAGAGAGAGAGAGAGAGAGAGATAGTACGAGATCTCGGAAAAAGGGTTTGAGGCAAAGAGAGAGAAATCCTCAAGATTCGAAGCTTGGGTCAGGAGGGAGAGCGAGAAGTGAGAGATCGAAGAAACCCCACCTCTTTCTCTAAGCTTCTCAGGTCAAATTAGGGTTTTGCAGCCTTGTCTCTGGTCTAGGGCTGAAGAAGGGAAAGCTTGGAAGCCATGACATCGGGAACATTGAGAAGAAGGCTCCATCATGGAGACATCGATGGGAGAAGACGAGAGAATTTGGAGACGTCGGAGCTCGATGGTTTGAACGAACCTTTGCTGCAAAATCACGATTGTGATGATGATCGGCGATCAGAGGTTAGAGATTATGGTGGTTCGAAAGTTTTGTATTATTGTTGAACTGAATTTGGGCAATTTACAGAGTTATTGTGGAATGTGTGTAGGAATGCACGGTTGGAGATCTTTGGGACGAGGAAAGAAGGAAGGTTGGTCTTCATTGGACGCATCTCTTTTCTCACTTGATTGCACAATGGGCACAATGGTTAGGTAACATTTTCAATTTCTATGATGTCCCACATGGGAAGCTTCACTTTTATATCTTGAACATTAGACATTTGTACATATGCTGCCATTGTTTTTTTCTCCTTGTTTATTTATTGTTTGTTTTGCGCCTTCACACTATATGGCAAGAACTATTGCAACCTAAGTGAATTTGAGTTGAATACCCAGTTCTAATATGTCTAGGGTTGGGTGGGATACTACACTTTTGTTAAACTAATTCTTGGTATCTGATATGTATGTTTCATATCCAATGGGAAAGAATTGAAACGGAGATCAACAAACATACATCGACATTAACATTTACTGAAGAAGTTGCTAAATCGCTCAAAATAAGCTGCATATACATTTGTGTGTGTGTGTGTGCATGCTCGCGTGCAGGTAAGGCCTGATTGTGCTTATAAAGCCTTATCGGCTTCTAGGCATAGAAGGAAACAATTAAATGTAGCCTTGATTCTAATATGAACATTGTCGAAATTTAGCTCCTGGGTGATGCTAATAAGTAGGTTTACTTATGTAAATGCCTCTTCTTTCTGGGTTTCTCTTCTCCTCACTGTTCATTTATCAAACCAGCTGATGCGGTCCCTTAAAGTTTTTTATATGTATGATGGTAGTGATGTTGATTGCATCATGAGATGATTAATATCTTTTGCTAGCCATTTCAATTATGAAAAGGTTCTTGGTTGTTTGCTTGAATGATGGACATAGTTTGGCTGTTTGACTTTATTTTGGATAGTTTTGCCTTCTATTCCTTCTCTATGCTTAGTAACTGCAAATCTCCTCCGGTTATGCAGCAACTATTGTCCTGGGACCTGGTTCACTTATTGGACGGTTGTTGCCTTTCTCCTCTTCCTCACAAGTTGGGCAACACAAGATGGTTCAACCTTCACTGAGTCGATTACAGGTATAACCAATTACTCATTCAGCTATTTGTACTTTTATTAGTATCAATTTTTTGCCAGCTGGACATCATTTCAGCAAATTTAATTTTAAAGACCAAAATTTCTATGCTTTGTGTGTGATTCATCTTTGAACGGGCCATTTTTTTATGTTACTTAGTTGCTTCCCTTCTCCCCTTTACCATGTTTGTCAATGTGTTGTTAACTTCATTGGCATCGTTTGAAAGCTTTCAAAGCACATGCCAAGGCACTTGATGAGAAATGAAGCTACGTAGTATGGTGCATCAGTGCCTTGCTATGCTCAATATTAGGTGTCTTCGATAAGGCAATTGCTTTTTGCAGTTTTCAGGAGACCATAGGCTGGTGTTACTCCCAGAGGCTTTTGTTTTGTTATGCTTTCTTTTTTGGACTTCATTGTTGTAATAGTGTGGTGAAAACATTAGAGAGTATCCAAAGAAGGTTCCTTTGGGAAATTGTGAAGTGTTCTTTGTAAGAGGGGGCTCTTGGTATTAGATCTTTGGCTAGTTTTGATTGGGCGTTGCTGGTGAAATGGCTTTGGAATAGGGATGCACTCGGTTTGGACCGGGTAGGGTAAAGCTATCTCCAACCTCAACCCTAAATTTGCTGAGGTCTGGGTAGGTCGAGGCCTGGACCTGACTGAGTAGGTAGAAAAGGAAAGTAATACCCATATGAGTGTTCTGGGCAGTCCGGGTTTTACCTGTCTCTTCCCAGTTTTATACGAAAAAAATTGCCTTTTTAATTAATTCTATCATCCTAATTAATATGCATTGAAAAGGAAATTAGAAAATGCCCAAGTTGTCGAGCTAAGGAAGCCAAAATGCATTGAATGAGCTCCTCAATTATCTTTACTAGTGAATGATGGTGCTTTGAAAATAATCTATTCCCTAGCCTTTCCAAGTAAAAGATAATCATGTTGAGCAACCTAAAACACAAACCCAGAAGACTTAATGTGAATTTTTTTTCCTTTAAAAGAATGATGACTATCACTTTACTCACATTATCATTTTAACAAAATCTCAAAACACAAAAATAAAGAAAATAAAGATAAAAATTAAAAATAGCTCCAAAACAAGAGTTCGACAGAATAGAAGAATCATCTTCAAATAAATAATCTACTTGATTTCTTGTGGTTCTATTTTTTTTCAGTGTTTCTAATACAACACATATTATCTGCTCTACAAATTATAAAAGGTCAGAGCTTCAATAAATTTCATAAACAACCAAGTGAAACACACGATTATTGTAAAATAAAAGATAAAAACAAGACAACGGATAAAGATTACGAAATCAAATCAGTGGTGCAGGATTGTGTACGTTGGTGACTAGGGTTTTCAGGGCAACCCTCCGGAAAATTGGATCAAAATTAAAGCAAGATGAAGAGGGATAGTCCCCTGAGATGACAATGATCACTCACGAGTGTATGATGACCAAGAATAGTGGCAATGGAGGAGAATCATGATGTTGCTGAGAGAGGGAGAGAGTGTCTTGGGAACAATTGTGGATTTGAGTCCTAGTGGTGAGGTTCATAGTGGTGACTAGCGATGGATCTCGATCCATGGTGGACTTCTCAGAAGAGAGAGAGAGTCTAAAGCATTAGGGTTGGAAAGGATTTTTGCGTTATGTGTTGTGAGTGTGGAGTGTGTGAATATTTTTTGTAAATAAGCTGGGGAGGGTTACTATTTTGGGGATATTTTTGGTATTTTCACTCATCCAAGTATTCTGGGTTGGGTAAAAGAGGGATTCAGCCCCTGTGCGGACCCATTTCTAAGCTTGGTCAAAACAAGTGTTGGTATTGCCCGACCCAGAGTTTGCTCAGCTCCGGTCAATACTGGGTATTACATGGCCTGACTTGGTGGGTAGCAGTTGAGTTGGGTAAAATTGCAATCCCTACTTCGGAGGTTCTTGGATGAAAATACTCCCCTTTGGAAAGAGATTATTATGGCTAAATATGAAAACAATTTAATGTCTAATGTGGTTGTTTGCTCTCACAGGTTGAACTGCATGGAAAGAGATAAGGGCATGGTGGAGAGTTGGGAATATGGAGAAATTTGTAGTGGGTAATGGATCAAGAGTTCCTTTTTTTTTTTTTTGCATAACTTCGCTATGGCCGGTTTCTAACCCGAATAAAAGAGGAGCGTTGCGGTAGATTATTAACCAGTATAAAACTCTTGTCAAAACTAAAATGAGGGACAAATATAGGAAATTTGTTAGAGCGTTCCCTTCTCAATGACAAGTTACACCGAATCTCAGGTGTAGTTATAAGTTGGCAAGGCGCGTCCCTTTAAAAGCGATGTGTCACATCACCGCTTGAATGAGGTGTCAAATTGGCAAGAGTTCCCGCATTTAAGTGGATGGATGCGGGTAAAGAAGGTAGTTCACGGAGATAGGATTCGCCTAACTATTTGAAACATAGGATATTTAATCGGTAAGTTAGGAGAAATAGAAAAAATCATAACTGTTGGATTATTAATCCAACGATGGACTTATATATAAAATAATTATATATTTTATATGGTCATTAAAGTTGTGCCCATTTAATAGTGATTTAATAAATTTGGTAATTTGAGTTTGATGTATCTAATAGGAGATAAACAAAATAAATGTATGGATACTAATAGACATATTTTATTTATGATGGGTTGACTTAAGAATGTGAAAAAATGATTTAAATGTTCTAATTATCTCATTTAAGGGTTGCTGAAATTAGAAAACAAAAACCTATGAAAAGGGAAGAAAACAGACAACCGTAAATATGAAATAAGGTAGCATTTAGCCATGATTTAAGGGAGAAGGTTTGCTTCCTTAAATCATGGGAGGAAGTATAATAGATACAAATTTTATGATCTCACGGTTATTTTGTAGGGTATTACATTGGAGTGTGAATATCACTATACACCAACTTTGGCTTTATGCTAACAACGAAAGTACAATGATGGAAAAGAAAGATGAAGGATACAGATGTTCAGCAAATTGGGCTTTTATGGGCCCAATTAAAGTTGATAAAATTAGACTTTAATCAACTCAATTTTCAAGTTTTTTGATAAATTGAGCTCATCAGAATAAAATTAAATTTTTTCAATCATGGACATATAATGCAAACATGAGTTTGATATATTTCGAGATATATCAATTGAAACAACATGTCACCAAAGTAGCTTCTATTGTGGAAATTAATTTATTTTGGGATATAAAAGGTTGTGTATGCAACTTATGTGGACACTGACCGACCCAAAGGAAGGTTTGTATTTGATAGAATTGTATATGCATCTTGTGGTGATAAATGCGTAACAATTTTTCGAAATTTTCAATGATCAATTTATCGGATCAAAGGAAGATAATTGGTTGACATTATTACATTAAGATATCACTTATATGTTAATTATTTTGTCCAAAACCAAAATATTAATGGAGTGTCTGGTATCTTGTGACGAGAGAATGCTTATAGTTGAATTAATTTGGTTTGTTGATTTCCATTTGAGCATATATGATTCCGATTCTCTATTTTTAACGGTGCATGCGATTTCCACCAACATTAACACTCAACTGAGTTCCATCCCTATGTTGAATGGTTTGAACTTTAAGTCATGGCAAGAGAATTTTCTGATAGTTCTCGAAGTCATGGCTTTGGACCTTGTACTAAGTATGGACTTTCCCCCACCACTCACGGATAAGATCCCTTTGATCAAAAGAGAGTTTGAAAAGTGGGAGAGGTTGAACCGGATGTGTCTCTTGATCATGAAGAAGACCATTCCAGAAGCTTTCAAGGCCATGATATCTGATGATGTCATTATGGCTAAAGACTTTCTTGTGGATATTGAGAAAAGATTTGTTAAGAATGAAAGGGTAGAGATTGGTACACTTTTGATAAAACTTGTATCAATGAAGTACAAATGTCGACAATATCAAGGAGTACATCTTGGAGATATCTCACAGTGCTTCAAAGTTAAGAGCACTTAAGCTTGATCTAATTGAGAACTTGCCGGTGCATTTGGTGTTGATATCTCTCCCAAGACAGTTTAATCAATTCAAGGTAAGCTATAATTGTCAAAAAGAGACCTAATCTCTGAGTGAGTTCACCTCGCTTCGTGTTCAGGAAGAAGAAAGGTTGAAACAAGATTGGACAAAAAGTGCTCACTTAACCTTGACTTCTAAGAGTAAAGGAAGGAAAAGGAAGTCCATTAAGAATGCGGTAGGTATCACACCTCAGAAGAAGCAACAAAAGGCATCGGGTGAACTGAGAAAAAAAGGTTGCTTCTTTTGTGGTGTCGAAGGGCATAGAAAAAAGGATTGTACCATCACTCTTGGCGTGGTAAGGTATGTTCCTTTCTATGGTTTGTTCTAAGTTTAATTTAACTTCAGTACCTAAAGACACCTGTGGTTAGATTCTGTTGCAACCACTCACCAATCGCCAAATGATAGTGAAAAATACATCTACATAGGCGATGGCATTAAAGTTCCAGTTGAAACAATGAGAAGATTCAGATTATTGTTAAGGATTGGTTTCTTTTTGGATCTTTGTTGTATCTTGATTTCTATTTTTATACCGGATAAATTTGGTTTTATTTGTTCATTCAAAAATGGAAAAATTAGTTTGTTTCTTGATTCTAATTTATTTGGTTCTGATTTTTTATCTGGATCTGATAATTTTTATCTCCTTACATTAAATGAATCTGTACAAATTAGTGCTTGAAGTATAAAACGTAAATTAATTGGTGATAATTTGTATAAAGGGAAAACAAACCAACAAAAGGAGATTTGAAACCAAAAGAAATTCAAACGTCTTGGACTTGATTCATCCAACCTGCTTGAATCCTAAGATTCACATCTCTATTTATGTTATCGTTTTGAACAATGGAACCAAATAAAATGTTCAATTTTTTATACATGTTGTCATTTTAACTTAATCGTTTCTTAATCATTCTAATGATTACCACCAAATATATGTATTATATACTCAGTTTTTGATTAACTCAATCTAAATTTTTTGAATTCTAATGTGTCCTTCCATAACTCCAATTTAGTATTAATATGTTCTCTGATTTCATCGATCAACACTATATCATCTGCAAAAAGTATATATTATAGTATTTCATTTTGAATACTCTTCGTTATTCCATCTATCACTATTGTAAAAAGAAAAGAAATTAATACCGAATTTTGATGAAACCCAATATTAATTTGAAAACTATCATTTAAACGCTATAGGTTCTTATCTTGATTTGCTTTCTAATATATATCTTTGATAAGATCAATATTTTTCAAAGAGATCCCCTTTTTCGTTAACGCTCACCATAATAAGTCTTTGGCAACCCTATTGTATGTTTTTTATGGATCGATGAATATCATATGCTAGTCTCTTTTCTATATTCTAAACGTTTTAATCAAATGTCCGAGCAAGTGAATGACTTAATTATTTCGACATGAACCTAAATTGATTTTGAGATTTTACCTCCAATTTCAATCTACATTTCATCACTCTCTCTCATAATTTCATAGTATGACTAATAAGCTCAATTCTCTTGTAGAATAATGTTGTATGTTTCCTTTATTTTTATATAGTGATGCAACTATGCTTTCTCTATATGTTTGGAGCATTTTCTTGATTTGTCAAATTTTATTAAAAAGATTTGTTAATAGTCCTATCCCTACTTCATCCAGACACTTCCGCACCTCAATAAGGATGCCATTCAATCTTATGATTATATTATTCTTCATTTTCTTTAAGACTTCTCCTATTTCATGAGAACGAATTTTGCATTTAAAATGTTTTTTGATCTCTTTTACAAGTATTGTGATATCGCCTATATCTATTGTACTGTCAACATTAAAGTGATTATCAAAATAATCTCTTCAATACTTTCTTATGTCCTTATTCCTTACAAGAACATTATTGATCTCACTCTTAATATACCAAATTCTGTAAATATCTTTATCTTCATTCTTAATTTTTACTTTCTTATATAATTTGTTTTGCACCTTATTTTTTTCATTCACAAATAATTTTTTTCACCTTTTTTTTTAATCTTGTATTTTTCAATTGCATTGCTACCCCCCCTTTTTTTAATTCTTATAACATTGTTGTTTGGTTCGTATAGGAGTATGGATTTCTTTATTCCACAACCACGACTTCTTTGTCTATTGGTGTCTGACCCCTAAATGCGTCAAGAACCTCTTTACCTATGTTCCTAGTATTATTAGACATTTTTACCCATATAGTTTCCGAATTATCATTAGCAGACCATGTAACTACTTGAATTAACTTATCTCTGAAGGTCACCACCTTTTCCTCTTTAAGATTCCATTATTTAATTATTAGCTCCATAAATTGGCAAAATGTATTTGCCTTCTAGGCATATACATATCTAAAACTAAAAACTTATGTTGAGTTGTTGCATTCTTATCTGATATAACCTTGCAATCACTATATGTTATTTCATCGCCCCTTCTTGTGAGGAAAAAATCTATTTGGCTGGCATTTGATCCATTTCTGTATGTAATTATGTACAGCTCTTTTTTCTTGAGGAAAGTGTTTATGAGTATCAAATCTAATATTGTGACAAACGCTAAAATTGTATCCCCCGTCTCTTCCTATCACCAAAGACAAAGTGCCATGTATGACTTCAAATCCCTCATTATTCTCATTTACATGTCCATATAGATTTTCTCCGATAAATAATTTTTCTTCACTGTGTATGACTTATATAAATTTATCAAAATTTTTATAGAATTGTTGTTTATTAGTCGTATTTACATTTATTTGACATGCATAAACACTGACTATATTAATTATGTATTCTCAAATAACTAGTTGACAAACAAAATTTTATCTCTTATTTTTCTTATCTTCACTGTCTTCTTGTAAATTTTTATGGATAATTATTCCTATCCCTCTTTTAATTTTATCCCTATCGGTATATCAAATTTATGGACATAAAGCTCTACTCTAGTCTTCTCCCCCTTATTTAGTTTTCTTGAAATATAGAATATTAATCTTTCATCAAGTCATTACTAATGCAAAATTATGCATAATTTCAAAAAAACACATGATAAATGATTAAGGAATTAAAAAATAGTCAAAGTGTCGAAAGGTATACCCAAATCCATGGTTGAAAAACTGAACTACACAAAATCTTGGTTTAACAGAGTTCTAGATCAGGTCTTCCAGATCAACTATATCCTTACAATATCTCTCTATGAGATTGATAAGATATTAGAAGGTAAAAAAAGGATATTTGATTCGGGGAACCACTGCTTTTTATGGATGGAAGAATGAATAAAATCATGGCCATTTATTTCATTATTCAACTTTTGTTCATAAATCTTTCTTATTTTAAGGAAGAAAACTCTCCCATGATTTAAGGAAGAAACTTTTTCCCTTAAATCATGGTCGAATTCTATCTTATTTCACATTTTATAGCTGTTGATTTTCTAAGGAAAGAAAGAAAATACGTTCAAAACTTGGTGGAGACAAAGGCTCAAAGTGTGCTGGGAAAGTTTGGTGTTTGAATGTGGATGATTTTGTGTGAGCAATGAAAGTTGTTTGAGGTGGAGATTCAAAGAAGATTTTAAAGTGTTGAAGTAACAACAAAGAAGACAGATTTTTGAGAGAATAATCTCAAAATAACTTTGATGATTTATCAAAAAAATTTTACAAAAACAACTTGAGACATTGCTCAATGAAACAACATGATTGAGAGACTTTTGCTCTAAGAGATTACATGAGACAATGCTCAAATTTTTGCTTGTGCTTCTACCCATTCCCTTGCCCTCTATTTATAGTGAAAAGAGGCTTATTAGCCAGTAGAAACGAGGAGAGAAGGACAACTAGCTGTTGGAATCCCAACAGCTAGAATTCCAACAGCTAGTTTTCTAGCTGTTGGAAATTGGACTGCCCAAACTGCCCTGACAGTTTGGGCTTTTTGTCCTGGGTTTTTCTGACCGTTGAGGGCCTTCAATTAGGCCCTTAATTGGACTAAAATGTGCCCATTTTACCCAGCTTTAAAGCTCCCATAGCTAGTCCAAATGCTGCCTTGGAGAGAGCTTGAACTTGGGCTGGATTGTGCCTTATTCAGACCTGCTTTCTGGATAGTTTTCTAGGCCAATCGTTTGGGTTTGTTTTGGGCCAGTTGTGCACTCTTGAACCTTGATTAGGGTTTCAATTAATGGTCTTGAAGTCTTCTTCAATTGGGCCGAAAATGGGATGCAACTGCTGGATTTGTTGGGCTCCGCTCTGGCCTGATTGGGCCAAAGCCCATGTGCTGTTTCTGGGCAGCATTCTGCCCAGATTGGGCCTCATTCTGCCCAGATTGGGCCTTCTTCCTTGAGCTAGCTATTTCATCACTTGGGCCCTTTTTCTTCTTCTTTCTCTTGGATTTTTGTTGTGATTGCTTCATGACTTCTTTAGTGTCGAAGACAAAGCAGTTTAGGGTCTTATGCCCGCCAGAGATTGTCGCACTTTCCTCTAGCATTTGATCAACACTTTCAACAATAACTCAATAATTGAAGTTTTACATCAATAGAGTATCTATAAATATAGACTCCACTAAAACTGTATATCCTGAAATAGCATTACACCCATGTGAGCAACATGCTCATGAAATACTGAGGGTGATAAACCCTTAGTAAGCGGATCCGCGATCAGGGAGTCTGTGCTTGTGTGCTCTATTAATATCTATCCATTCTGTACTCTTTCTTTAACAACTAGGAATTTGATATCTATGTGATTAGACTTTGTTGAATTCTTGTTGTTATTGGAATAGAGAACTATCGATTTATAATCATAATATAACCTGAGTGGCTTATCAATGCCATCCATCATTCGTAATCCTGTGACAAATTTCAGCCATATTCCATGATTTGATATCTCATAACATGTTATGAATTCTACCGCCATGGTGCAAGAGGTTATAAGAGATTGTTTAGTACTCTTCTGGGAAATGGCTCTTTCTGCTAGTATGTAAATGTAACCTGTTATAGATTTCATGTTATCTTGGCATCCCACAATATCGGAGTCAATATACTTAATGATTTCAAATTGTTCTGTACTATGATATGTGAGAATGTATTCTTTGGTTCTCTGAAGATACCTTAAAACCCGTTTAACAGCTTTCTAATGATTTATTCCCGGGTTGTTTAAGTATTTGCTTAACATGGTTGTAATGTACATAATATCTGAACACGTATATACCTGTGCATGCATTAGACAACCTACTCTTGGGGCATAAGGGATTTTCTGCATGTCTTTTTTTCAAGGTCACTTTTGGGGTACTGTTTGATACTAAACTTGTCTCAGTTAGCCATAATGGTATTATCTGGTTTATAATTTTGCATGTCATATCTTTTTAAGACTTTTTCTATATATCCCTTTTGGGATAATCAAAGGATACCTTGAGAACGATCTTGGTGTATCTGAATGTCTAATACAAAAGAACTTCACCAAGATCTTTCATCTCAAATTTCTTAGCAAGAAAGACCTTGGCTTCATGTAATAGGTCTTGATTATTACCGGCAAGTAGTATGTCATGTATATATAAAACCGGAAAAATATACTTACTATCACAAAACTTATGATATAATTTATCTCAAAACCGAACCAGATGATTAGTGGATGAAATTTGTAATACCATTGTTGAGATGTTTGCTTGAGTTCATAAATGGATTTTTATATTTTGCAAGTCATATTCTTTGAATCGTTGGACACAGTTTTCTAATTGCACCATGTAGATTGTTTCATCAATGTCTCCATTGAGAAATGTCATCTTTACGTCCATCTGATGTAAGTCAAGGTCATAATGTGTCACCAATGTCATCATAATTCTGAAAGAGTTTTTTGAAAAAACCGAAGAGAAAATCTCTTTATAATCGATGCCATCTTTTTATGTGAAGCCTTTTTCTAGTGCTTCTTGCTACAGAACGAGGATTAGTTGAGTCTTGAATAAGTTGTTGGCAAAAGGAAGAAACTTTGTCTTTATACCAACAATGAAAGTACAAGGATGGAAAAGAAAGATGGACAGAGATGTTCAGTAAATTGGGCTTTTATTGGCGCAATCAAAGTTGATAAAATTGGACTTTAACCAACCAAATTTTCATTTTTTTGATTAATTGAGCTCATCACAATAAAATTGGAAATTTCCAATCACGGACATAATTCGAATGTGAGTTTGTATATATTTCGAGATAGACTAATTGAAACACGTCACCAAAGTAACCTCTCTCGTGGAAATTAATTTATTTTGGAATATAAAAGGTTGTGCATGTGCAACTTATGTGGATATTGACGGGCCAAAAGAAAGGTTCGTATTTGGTAGAATTGTATGTCCATCTTGTGGTAATAAACGCGTAACAATTTTTCAATTTTACGTGATCAATTTTTCGATGTAAAGGAATATAATTGGTTGATATGTTCTTATAGTCGTGCATCCATCTTCGGTGCTCTTCCCGGTAGGCAAGAATGTTGATGTCCAATGAGAATCCATTGCCTATTGATATAGTAAACAATGGCTTTGGCCATTGCAAATCGTTTGTGAGGATGATAAGGCAACTCCGACGACCAATTTTTGATTCAATGATGGCCGGCGATAAAAGATGCTGTGAGTGGGGTTCGCGCTCTAATACCACTTGCTAATGCAAAATTATTTTTTAATTTCTCAATAATTTATCATGTTTTTTTGAAATTATGTATAATTTTGTACTAACAAATGGTATCAGAACATGAAATCTAGTTCATAACATCTTTCATCACTGGTCATCATTGAATCAAAAATAGATTGTCGAAGTTGTCTTGTTGTCCTCGTTGATGATCTGCGATGGCTGAAACGATAGTAAATCGGCGATGGATTCTTGCCTACATGATTAAGCTATTGGGAAATTTTAGCACATGATTCCAACAATAATAATTATTATTATTATTGAAGAAAGGCTTCTGCGAAAGAGTTGATTGCCGACCAACGTGGAACTAAAGTGCCCTCACGGATTGGTTGAAAATACATTTTAATGCCGATAGAAAAGTTGAGTCCATTTGGTTATTTCGCGAATAGATAATTATAAGATTTAACATATTGTTGGATCATTAATCCAATGTTTGACTTATATGTAAAATAATTATGTATTTTATACTATTATCAAGGTTATGTCCATTTAAAAGTGATTTAATAAATTTGGTAATTTGGATTTGATATATCTAATAGGATATGGACAATGTAAATGTATGGATATTAATAGACATTCTTTATTCGTAATGGGTTGAATTAAAAATGCGAAAGAATGACTTAAGGGTTATAGTAATCACATTTAAATGACTTAAGGGTTCATGAAAAGGGAAGAAAATAGGTAGCCATAAAATGTGAAAGGTAGCATTTAGCCATGATTCAAAGGAGAAGGATTTCTTCCTTAAATCATGAGAGGAAGTTTTCTTCCTTAAAATAAGGAAGATTTATGAAAGAAAGTTGAATAAGCAAATAAGTGGCCGTGATTTCAGTCATTCTTTCATATATAAAAGATTGTGATTCTCCGGATCAGATATTCTTTTTCACCGTGTTGGTATCCCATCAATCAAAAAGAGCTAGTGTGAGAATATAGTTGATTTGGAAGACTTGACTTAGAACTTTGCTAGAACAAGATTTCGTGCTGTTCAGTTTTTCAACTATAGATTCAGATATGCCTTTTAGCACTTTGGTTTATTTTGTTTAATTTCTCAATAATTTATCATTTGTTTTTTGGAATTATGCATAATTTTGCACTAACAATTACCTGACGAAGTATTAATATAATATGCTTCCAAAAGATTAAGTGAGTGAGGGAGAAGGCTAGAGAAGTAAAGCCTCATGGCCATAAGTTTTGATACATTGGTAAGGATAAAATTAAAAGGGGATAGGAATGATTGTTCATAACAATGTATAAGAGGATGTAGTGGAAAAATGAAAAATGGGAGATAAAATTTTACTTATTAAGTGGTTAGTGGAGAAGACGTAATTAATATAATTAGTGCATATGTATGTCAAATAGGTATAAATACAACTAATAAACAACGGTTTTGAGAAGATTTGGATGAATTTATACAAATTATACATAATGGGGAGAATTTATTTATTGGAGGAGGTCTAAATGAGCATGTAGGTGAGAATAATGAGAGATTTCAAGTCATACATGAAAACTTTTGCTTTGGTAGTAGTACTCCGATGGACAATATAATTTTAGAGTTTGTCATAATATTAAATTTAATACTCAATAAACACTTTCATCAAGAAAAGAGAGTTGCACATAGTTATATAAAAAAGTGGTTTGAATGCCAGTCAGAGAAGAGTGTAATGACTTAACATAAGTTTTTAGTTTTAAATGTGTGTATGTATGAAAGACAAAAAAAAAAGTATTGCCAATTTGTGGAGTTAAGAATTAAATGGTGGAATTTGAAAGAGAAAAAAGTGACGACTTTTAAAGAGATTAATTCAAATAGCTATGTGATCTACTAATGATGATTCGAAAAGCATGTGGACAGAAATGTTTAATAATATTAAAAATATAGGTAAGGAGGTTCTTGGTGTATCTAGGAGTTGGGCACCAATAAGCAAGGAGTCGGGCACCAATAAGCAAGGAGTCATTGTGGTGGAATCAGGAAATCCAATCTCCTATACAAATCAAACGAGAGTGTTATAGAAATCATAAAAGTAAGAGAGACAGCAATACATTTGAAAAATATAAGATTGCAAAAAAAGAGATGAAAAAATTGTTCATGAATCAAAAAATATGACCTATAACGAATTATATAAAAAACTAGAAACTAAGAATGGAGAAAAAAAATATTTATAAAATTGTCAAATTAAGAGATAGGTAGGGAAAAGATCTAAATGATGTTGGGTGTATTAAGAGTGAGACCAATAGGGTCTTTATAAGAAATGAGGACATAAGAAATTGTTGAAATAATTATTTTGATAATTTCTTTAATATTGAGGGTACAATAGATATAGACGATTATGAAACCTATAAAGGAGATCAATAGAGGTTTTAAACGCAAAATTTGTTCTCATGAAGTAGGAGAAGTCTTAAAAAAATGAAAAATAATGAAGTCATAGCACCCAATGACATCCCTATTGAGGTGTGGAGGTGTCTTTTTAATAAAATTTGGCAAATCAAGAAAATGTTCCAAGGAATAAGGGAAAGTACAGTTGTACCACAATATGAGAATAAAAGAAATATACAAAATTGTTCTAATTACAGGGGAATTAAAATTATTAGTTATACTATGAAGTTGTGAGAAAGAGTGACAAAACATAGATTGTAATTGGAGGTAAGTGTGTCTCAAAATTAATTTAGGTTTATGTCAGAACGATCCACCACTGAAATCATTCACTTGCGCAAACATTTTATAGAGACATTTAGAGTACATAAGAAATTTGCATATAGTATTAATTGATCTAGAAAAAAAATATAATAAGGTTCTTAGAAACTTATTGTGATGGGTGTTGACGAAAAATGGGATTTTCTTGAGATATATTGATCTTATAAAAAAATATGTATTAAGGAGCTGTTGCCAATGTAAAAACCTGTGGGCATTTAAGGATAACTTTCCAATTAACATTTGGTTTCATCAAGATTCGGTATTAATTCCCCTCCTTTTTGCAATAGTGATAGATGAAATAACGAATAGTATTAAAATGAAGTATCATTAGTGTATATTTTTTACGGATGATATAGTGTTGCTCGATAAAATTAGAAAGAATATTAGTATTAAATTGGAATTATGGAGGGACACAAATTTAGAAGATTTAGATTGAGTCGGTCATAAATTGAGTTTATTAGATGTACATTTGGAGATAATCATTATAATGATAAAAAAACGATTAAGTTAAAAAGACATGATATATCAAAAAGTGAATGTTTTAGATATCTATGATCCAAGCAAGTTGGATAAAATGGAGAAATGTATCTGGAGTTTTTTGTGATCGTACGATACTATTGTAGTTGAAGAGAAAGTTTTATAGAATCACATTAAAATATGTATTATTATATGGTACTGAATGTTGAACTATTAAATAACAACAAGAGTATAAATGGTTGTAACTGAAATGAAAATATTCATATAGATGCGTGATAAAACTAGAAAATATATGATCAAAATTGAAGAGATATGTATTAGATTGGAGTGAGTTCAATTGTAGATAAGATGAGAGAGAGTTTAAGGTGGATTGAATATGTGTAATGAAAACTCAAAACCGCATGAACCAAGGTAGCTTACCAACCTAAATGCAAATTATCCATAAAAATATAAGTGTTAAATATTTAGTTTAGAAAATGACTCTATATAGACCATTGAAAACCTGAATGCCTCTGTATTCATTACCAATATAGTTTATTTTTATTCTCTATTTTTATTATTTTTAATTTTATTTTGTAATGTTATCTTTTCTATTTTTACTATCAAATTTTAATTTTATGTTTTTTATTATTTTTATTATTTTTTCTCTCCTATATTGCTCTTTCAAGCAGACGAACTCGAAATTTGGAATTAAGGCTCAGTTTTTTTTTTTTTTTTTTTTTTGTCTTTTTTTTTTCCGACGAGTGGTGTAGTCCTAATTTCGTTAGGAGTCTTTTTCCTTGCTTGTATGAGTTGGTGATGAATAAAGAGGCAGTAGTGGGCTCTTTGGTTTCTTTTTGGTGAATTATTTTTGGAGTGTGAATTTTAGCAGACAGGCAAATCATTGGGAATTGGAAAATTTTTTTTCCTCAGTGTTAGAGAAGGTAGAGATAAATTTGGGTAAGGAAGATGTGATTTGGAGGGGCTCACCAACAAAGACTTTTGAGATCAAGAGATACTATAATATGCTTAGATCAAATGAAGCAAGAAATGAAAGAAAAGCAAAGACAACATGCTACCATAGATCTGAGTTTAGGTGTATAAGACAATACAATTTCCAAAATATTCAACGAGTAAAACAGAAAAATTTAGAAACAGAGGATTATTTATTTCTATTTGCACTAGATTTGAGGGCCTATCTCCATACTTATTTCCTCATTAGCTTACTGATGAATTCTCCATTTTTAGTTTATTCAACAATTTTTGGGCTTTAGAAACATGGGATCAATTGTGGTTCCATCGATCTAAAACTCTGATTGTAACAAGTGATTTGTTGAGAAAAGATCTTCCAAAATTCTCTCTTGAATATTTTTGTTATGTTGAGCAAGGAATCTAAAACCAGACATCACTTATTCTTATGTTGTCTAAGATGTGAACTTGCTTCTTTGCATTCTACTATATCCCATGAGTTTGTCATAGAAGTTAGCATGATCTGCTTTTGATAAACTTTAGAGGATCTGGAGGGTGGAAGGATGTTTGTTATTGCTCTCCGTTAGTGTATTCAGATGGTGGGGAATACTAGGCTACTTAAGAATCAGATTATTAATCTCCCTTTTGCATGGGATAAAATTGTGCCATTTCTTACGTTATCTGTATATTGTTTTATCTATATATTAGTGTTTTTGTTCTTTTTTTTTTCAAAATCAAAAGGGACCTTTGTGGTCCAACAAATCTTATGAACCCATAATTTGAATGAAGAACCAAATTCATGGTAACATAAATGGATTCATTTATTCATAACCAGTTTCTGCTGTCAATGTTGAATTATTGTTGAGAAGAAAAAAGTAAAATAAGCTGTGTTGAATTGGCTCGTGTTTAGGGTTTTCAACGACTATAGTCTAGAGAATGACAAGCTGTCCTCCACTAATTTTCATTCTTTGCATTTGTGTAATTATCTTAGAGGACTACTCATACTTTCAGATATTTTTTCTTTGTTTTTTCTTACTAAATTTCTTTTTACTATTTTTTTTAATATACTGCTGCTAATGTTGACCAATATAGCCCACTATGGGATTGTAATATTGGTCATGCCTGCGACGGTCATAATGGTTGTTATGACAGTGACGCGGCCATGGACCACTGTGACACGATTGTTATGGCTGTGATAGGACAACGGTACTAACTTGTCACCTTCATAAGGTGGGTGATAGCATTACATTGGCAACTTCGATTGTGACAGCATTTGCGACACAGTTGACATCTATGCATGGCGAGTTCTATCACCTCCCAATGCAGGCAACCTTTTACTTTCTCCTTCCATGTCTTTGGAGGTTTCAACAATCTTCTAATATTAAGCCTCTCCATTTGTAAGGCAGACCTTTATGCATTAACGTTGTGCTCATTATTCTGAAATACCATTTGTAGTACAAGAGGTGTCTCGGATAATTAGGGGTGTACCCAGTTTGGTTCGGTCGGTTTTTCGGGCAATGTTTGGGCTAAACACTTAAAATGGGCTGGACCTGGACATCACAGTTTGTGTGCGAATGACGAGTGGATCAAAGCTATGCATGAAGGTCCTGAGTTGGTCAAGGCTCAAAAACAGAAAATAAATGGGCGCTTGGGTTCAATTGATTGAAATCTTCATCACAAATTCCAATGCCGGTATAATAATCATAACAGTAACAACTAAGGATATTAACAAAAGACGATTAAGAGAATTTTTCATACAATCATACATCAACAATATGTGGGGTGGGATAAAACACAATCGGACATTAAAATTTTCTCCTAAATTTTAATGTTTTCTTTCTCATGCATGAGATGTCTCTTAAAATTCTTCTAGTTATATTACAAAAGCATGAAAGTTGTGCACATCAAATTGTGGTGTTATATTTGTTTATTTTATTTTATTTTATTTTATTTTGGTGATTGATAAATTCAACTTTGGTTTTTTATTTTACTTTTGGGAAGTATAATTAAGTTTCAACTATTGTAGCATTGCGATCAAATAAAATTCAATATAGAAGCTTTTGATTCTTGTGAAACACGCGAGTATATGACATAAAACTGGTCAAAGCTCTTGAAACAAGTTGTGCTAATATACATCGAAGTGATAGTAAATTAAGAATGATAAGCACTCTGAATGCGGTTATGACTGCAGCAGCTTGATTGTATATAATTCCCATTAGAGAGAGTATTATTATGTTTGATGAAAATGCAACTGTATTTGCAATTTTAATCTTTTGTTGTCTCCTCACATGCTTGCGATCACATTTTGAACATCTTAGTATGTTGCATATTGGTGCGGTTCTGTCTTTGTGCTTATGCATTGTTTACACTTGGGACTGTTTGTTTAAATTCTAGAATATTTTGTTGTTTCTAGATTTTCAAAATTTTAATATACTCTTTTTGATGGATATTTTTTTTTACATGTCTATCCATAATGGTATCTGTTTTGGTATTTCAGGAAGTAAGGCTTGAAAATCTGCGGCAAAGGCTGGAAATTCCCTTTGATGGTTCCTCTGTGGAGCATCAAGTATGTCTTCATGTTTTTTTCTTTTTTTCTTTTTTTTTTTTTTACCTTTATTCTTTTTTAAGTTATATTCTGGTTTTCAATTAATGAAATTTGACATAATTTATTTTTCCCGAGTATGTAAATTTCATAAGGACACATTGAAAAAGGAAAAAAACTTGGTTCATTGATTTGGAAATATTCACTTGAGTGAACAGAACTGTTGATCATATTGGGATCAATAGGACTTTAGGATAGATTTCAAAGACAAGCTTAAGGGCATAATGACCATATTGGTCCAAGCTTATGGCCATAGGTTAAGGCTGTGGTGTTGGATGCAATACAGAGTGGCAGAGAGTAGAAAGCAGAATGTAACTGAGTTTATTGTCCAGAAAAATGAGCATAGTTGTGTGACCGATATCTCGGCAAAAGTGCTCCAGTAGAGACGAATGTTAGAATGTAAACACTGAGAACTGTGAATTACGAAAATGACCTGTCAACAGTTGCAAACAATCAAAGAAAGGCCACATTACAACCCCAAATCATTTGGGGATGGTAAAAAATAAATAAATAAATAAAAAATAAAAGAAAGATAAGTATGATATGAAATTCACCACTTTATGGATCCCAAAATGTTTGGTATAGAATTAAAACATCTATCACCGTTGAACTCCTCTCCAAAGCAACCAAGAGCAATTGCAGATTGAATATCAAAGGTGAAAGAAAGAAGAAACTGTAGAATGTATGAAGGCAAACGTTAGAATTATTGAGCTGCTGTCACCAACCCTAGATTCTCTCTCCAAATTGTCCCGGTTGTTGTTTATTTCTCTGTTTAAGTCCTTTTTTATCTTTCTTTCTTTCCTTTTCTTTCATGTCCCCCGTAGCAGCTTCTAGAAATTGAGGTCAATAAATTAGCTTGTAGAGCTCAACTTTCTATTTCCAAGCTCATTCATTTCTGTTCTCAGTGCTTTGACTTTGATCCATGATTTGACCATCTTTGAAACTAAATTACTCTTGCCCAGAAGAAGAAGGTTGTCGATCTAGGTTTTAGCTAATCATAGAACTTGAAATCAGGTCAATCGGAATCATATAGCTCAAAGTATGATTGTTTTACTGAAACAGCTTTAAAAACTTCTGCTAGTCGCTGACTCAACTTCGATTGCATTTTTCTCCTAGTTGCAGGTTGAGTTGGACAAAGTCATCTTTGTGAAAGTTGTAGGTTTGTCTCTCTGCTTTCTGTCGTATCTTGAATCACCTCAATCTAATTGGGGTAGCTTAAGTTACGAATTTTTAAGCCAGTTGAGAAGTGTCAAATCCAATCACAGCCTCTATAAAGAATGGTAGCATACTGGAACATATCGCAGCTACGGTGGACAGCCACTGCAACAACGATACTTAAGGGTTGACATAATGCTTTTTGAGGCACGTCTGGTGCCTGGAATGCGGGTGCGGTGCTGGATTTTCAAGCCCCTTTTTGAATAACTTCTCATACTTCTAAAGCAATCACAAACAAACTAAAACCATGTCTGCAAAATCATGTTCTCGACATAGCACACATTGAAAAGAGAAACTGTAACAAGGTGGGCTTGATGCTAGAAACCTTCAGGGATTTTTAAAAGCATGTTTGACAGCTTAGAAATCATGCATAGTTATTTATAGACTATGAGGAAGCAAAAGCATTCAATGGTCCTCTTTTCTTCAGTCTCCTTGGTTAGAAGTCCTTCTAAAAGCACCTTTAACTCGGTCAATTCTTCTTTTAAGTTTTACTGAACTTTGGACAAACCTTCCAATGATACATAGATGCATTTATGATAAAAAACCAAAACCCATGCCTCTAGGCCAAATATAAGGGATTGAAATAATCTAGAAACATTCTTCTAATAAGCCCAAATATTAAACATGCATGATTCTGTGGGAATGAGCTTGCAAGAGAGGGCTTTGAAAGTAACATTGAAAGACAGGAAAAAAAAAAGGTTATGGATTTTTTATTCCACAAGCTTGAGAGGTTATTGGTGAGACACTTGGTGGTAAAATGATGGTTGAGCAGTGAATTTAGACATAGGGTCTATGGGTTTGCTGATTGGGTGTAGAGAGAGATAGAGAGGAAGAGAGAGAATGAAGAGAATGAGATGGAAAGAATGTAAAGGGTTGAGCGAACGAGGGGGAAAGGATAGGGTTTGGCTCTTAACAACTTATATGATATGCATTTTAACAAAGTGCCCCTAATTTTTCTACACCATATTGTAATCAATATGATTTTACCAAAATGTTGCTAAATTCTTTCAACATGTTATCGATTCTGTATGTAACAACATTGTCCTTAGTCCTTCACACGTAAACATTCTCATGATAAATATTTGTATGAGCATTTACAACATGCTTATACAACATATGATTAATATCATCAGAGTCACCACAAATCATGTCATAACTCATCCTTAGCAGAACATACACACATCATATATTATATCAACTACAATTTTAAACAGTGTTACACCTGCAATCTTCCCTTTTTTGGCCCTAACAATCCTGTTAAAATGGTTACTTATCCGTTATTACATACAAGTAATGAGAGGCTAGTGTTTATTTCCAGAAGGGCCAATGTTGCATTGGTGACTTAACCTTGCCCAAAATGCTAGCGAGAATTTGCAATTGAGAATCACTAGCTTTAATTCCATATAAAGACATAAGATTTTTTTTTTTTTTTTGATTTATGTGCAAGGGAACAGAAAAAAATCGTAAGTGCTTAAACCATCCCACTTAGCATGTAGGGTGTAAGAGAGGTGACGCATTGATTGCCTTGCCTTTTCGAAGGGGGGGTTTCATGCATAAGGAGAGAAGAAATCATTCAAATGCATTCAGAATTTTCACACACAATATATTAGATGTATTAAGTATATGGTGTTCATGTTTGTTCATCATGAGTATGTTTATCATATGTAGCGATGTCTAGGAATAAAATATTATCAAAAGAACCATCAATTGAAAGCATTCTTCTTGATAATATATTTATGTTTTTATATATTGAATATGGAGGGGCATATATGATTAACACATATTGAGTGTCTTTTGTTTCTTAATTGCACATGCAAAATTACAGTAACTAAGTCAGCCAGTTGTGCTACTTTGTGCTATTTGTAATATTCTATGCTTAATCTTTGTGTGGCATTCTCCAATCTAGTGCTCAAAGTTGATATCACTTGCACATGAACATTTAAAAGTTTGTTTTTAGTTTGAGTGATGCAATGAACTCTGGAATCAGGATGCACTTAAACGGCTATGGAAGTTGGCATACCCTAATATGGATCTCCCGTCTCTCAAGTCGGAGCTTTGGAAGGATATGGGATGGCAAGGTTCTGACCCCTCAACAGATTTTAGGTCTTGAATGCATTTGATGCCAAAAAAACTTATTTCCATTGTGCTTTTTTCCGTGAATGCCATTCTAAAATTTTTGACTTTGTAGGGGTGGTGGTTATATATCGCTGGAGAATCTTATCTACTTTGCCGAGAATTATCCGGTTGGTCTCTATTTCTATTTCTTTATTATTTGTTTACTTCCTCTTCCACAACCTTTAATCAAATGTGGTGCCTTGTCCAAACCATAGATAGGAGCTAAACAATGTCATATCTTATTTTAATGTATTGATAAGAACAGGTGCATCTCTCTACTTTAGCATGGAATATGTTATTTCTTTTTTGTTTTATTTTTTTTCACCTCCAGCCTTAGTCTAACTCGAATTACTAGAATATATTGTTAGTATGTGAAGCCCTGCTATTCAGTTACATCTCTCTCTCTCTCCTTGCTCTGGAGGCAGATATTTTGTAGAGCTGAGACTTAAAATGAAGGCATTTCATACCATTTGCATCAATTTCATACCATTTGCTAGTGTTTTGAGGAAGATGTTAATTGTTAGCTGAGTTAAACTACGGGATGCAAAGCGTAAGTTCTAAACAAACAAAGGGTGGGCAAACTTGGGAATGGTTGCTGTAGATTTCCATTGGCAAAAACATCACAAAAAAGCTTGAGAGATGATTTTCACATAAGGTGACCATGAGGACCAAAGGACTCACAATTGATCTTTTCTTTTGTATGTTGTCAAATTGAAAATTTCACATTGTCATTGGGACAAAATTGTTGTTGAGTTGGACATTTAGTTGCAGGACTCATTTCAAAGTTTGTTGCACAAACAAGATGGAAAGCGAGCTGAGTGGGAGTATCCCTTTGCTGTAGCTGGTATTAATATTTCTTTCAT
The DNA here is from genome assembly GCA_033439265.1 of Dillenia suffruticosa. Lineage (NCBI taxonomy): Eukaryota > Viridiplantae > Streptophyta > Magnoliopsida > Dilleniales > Dilleniaceae > Dillenia > Dillenia suffruticosa. Next base: position 10,860,769 of record JAVTVX010000013.1, on the reverse strand, counting down.
GCTGGCACAGATGCTGGATCTCCAGTCAGGTAATAGAAAATTATCATACTACTCATTGATATATTGTATCTATTATCACTCTTAATTGATGACTACCGACTTGAATATGTGCAGCATGAACTTTTGTCTAGTGTCCTTGTCCTAAATATTTTACTTGTGATTGTTAAGCTCCAAGGTTCTGTTCATGATTGTGTTATTTTACTTGTGTTAGCTCTCTTATGCTTTGTCTTCTATGATTGCCTCCTCTTTTTTTTGGGGGGGGGGGGGGGGTTGTAAACGTATGTGGAGGTGATTTGTGGTGGGTTCTTTTTTATTATTTCCATACAAAAGCTTTTATTGATGTTGAAAATTTTTGGATACAAACACTGCATCAATCAATGCACACCCTAAGACACTATGAAGATGAGGATGCTCAGGCATATTATCTGGTGGCTTTTTTTTTGGGGGGGGGGGGTGACACTGATGGGCCTTGTGTTGCAAAGAGTTTTGGGCTTGGAGTGGTTCCACTTGCAGGGTGCCAATGTTTGCAGATCTGATCATACTCATTGTAATAGTTGCAGTGAGTAAAAGGACTGGTAGTGATTTGAGGGGAAGAAAGGGCCCGGCCTTTTTGATGGGGATAACATCCTGTGGTTTTGGTACAATAATTATTATAGTCTAATTATTTGTATTATTATTTTCGATTTATCAACTTACACTCGAGAATTGCACTTAGCAGTTGTCCTTTTTAAAGTTATGCTTGTTCTGCTTATTTAAAAAATTAAACTGAAAAGATTAATTCGGATGACATGAGACTTCCCGAACTTGAAAACCAAGAGTTTTTGGTGGTTTTTTTTTTTTTTTTTGGGGTGGGGGGTTTGATGATAGACATGTTCAGACTTTGACACGTTTCTTATATATTATTACAGGAAAACCAACTTCTTTGGTGGGAAGACGCTTCTCAGAACTACTTGGTGAAGATGAAATGGCTTTTGATAATTTGTATTGTGTGGCCTTTCAAATGATGGATGCTCAATGGCTTGCCAAGCGTGCTTCATATATGGACTTCAATGTAAGTAATTGATTTAGGAGCACACAAGACTAACATCCTGTGTTTTATTTTTATAAGCTGTTATTGAATTTATTAGTCAAATGTGCCATTTGATTTGTTCTTTCGTACTCTAAAAGTTGTATTTTTTTTCCTGCTTGCTTTTAATTGTAAACATCTATACATTTTGTCAGGATGTTCTGAAATCCACCAGATCCCAACTAGAGCGTGAGCTCGCACTTGAAGATGTCTGGAGCGTGAAAGATTTACCTGCTTATAACCTTTTGAGAAGATGACCAGAGGACTTCGCTCTCCTATGTGCATCATGTAATTTAATTTCCAGTTTGTAATTGGTACTCACAGAAGCTACTTAATGGTCCTTTAGTTATGTACATACAATATTCTAGTTCTATACCGGCATTCATGTAGGTTAACATCTTGGGTGACATGATTTGTATGACTACTTTGGAGTTGGTTTCTAGCAGATTGGATTGACTGAAAATTTCTTTGTTGAAATCCTTTTCCTGCAAATCCTAACGAGGCATGTCTCGTCATCTAGTTGTGGTATTCAAAATCCGTTGAGCATGAGCATGCTTTGAAAGTAAGGAGGCTTCTCCCCTAGAGAAAGGGGCTTTGCCAAAGTGGCGGCACGATCATAAAATTCAAGTTATGATTTTTAGTTGGTGACTGAATATTAACAATCTGGGTGATAAGATCTGATCAGATTTAATATGTGAAAATTACTTATAAAAGTGTACTCCCTTAAAATTTATGAAAACTACCCTTTTAATTATTTTTCCTAGTGGTGTTCGTTTTTCAGGTGAAACCAGGCATTCACCAAATCATTAGAAAAATAAAAATTTTTATTCGGGTCCCGCTTAAAACCCGATAAACAAAACTATGAAATTGGTTTGGGTAATTTGATTTGGATAAATTGTTATTTTAAAGTTTAATAGATTTTCCAATCATTTTCATGTTCAGTTTGAGTAAATAAAATCCAGACTATTTAACTGTTCTTTTCATGTAATTCGATTGGATTTTTTAAAATTCAAAAATCGAATAATCCGAATAGAATAGAAAAACCTGAAAAACCAAATACCTACCCGAATGAGCTCTCCTAATTTTTCCTCCATTGTTTACACCTTCACGCTTAAATTTCTGTAACATTGAGCTATGATTCCCCCCCCCCCCCACCCCAATAAGGAGTGATTACTTTCTGTAACGCCATAACTATCTTTGATTATGCTCTGTCAAAATTTTCTAAACAGAACTATTCCCCCCCCCCCGGGAAAAAAAAAATAAAACTTATATAAATTCTGCTATTATTTCTTGTATGTTCATGCTGAAAATTCTGTTATTACTCTGGAGTTGTCAAAAAAAAATCAAAATTAAAATTCTATGGCATCCGCAGTGGTTACCGATTGTCATTGTAGTTTTAATTAGGAGAGACCATTGGGAACATTATGTTTATCTCAAAATTTTTCATATTTTCATAAAAAGGATTTTTGAATCCCATTGTCGTGTATGTACATGGCTTATAGAAATAAAAGGGGGAAAATATGTTGAATTAAGCTTTTAAAATTGTATATAAAAAGGACCATGGTTTTCAAACATCATCGGTATTCCTGGTTGCACAAATCATCGCAATTTAGATTTGTAGATTTTAGGACATTATCATTCAATGATTTTCCGATGCCATTAATATATTGAACCGAGTAATAAAGTTCTAATTGATAATTCTTCCTACTTTATTTGGTCAAAACCTTCAAAAACTAAGGACTTTCATGTTTGGTGGTATTAAAGATTCTTCTCTTAATTCAAAATCTCAAGTTTGAATCAGAAAATATCTTCCTTTGTAACCCCAAAAAAAAAAAAAAAAAAAAAAAAAAAAATTACATGATTACTTATACTATGTTATAAATTGAGGTTCGCACAGTTGAATGAGATATTATGTAACGTTTTAAACAGGTGGTCTTGCCTGCTTGATGAAAATTGAGCAAAGATTTCTAGGTTTATTCTTGCAAATTGCAAGTTTTGTTTTTCCTCATATCTAAGATAGTTTCTGTGACGACTTACTATCCACATGTTATAATACCCTTTATAGCATTGAGGAAAAAACAGACACACAAAACATAACTAAACATGCAATGCAACACCAAGAATTGTTTGAGTCATCCTCAATTTATACTTGCAGGGGGAAATTTATACTTGACGGTGGATACAAGTTCGAAGAGGATAGTGGAAATTGTAGTAAAAGTGGATAAAAGGATGAGAATAATGATGGAAATGGTAGTAAAAGTGGTATTGAGGGTGTAGGTTGAGGCAATGGGAAGGAATGGGTGGATAGTGGGTGATAGTGTATCCTAGTGGTTGATTGCGGATAATAGTAGGTACTAGTGACTTTTGAGCTGATAACGGGTGACAGTGAGTAGTAGTGTGTTGATAGTGGTGATAATAGAGAATGGTGCTGAATTGTAGAGAGTTGTATAGTGTGGTGGAGAAATATATGGAGACCAAAAGAGTTGTATAGACAGAAGTTGGTTTGGACATAGAGGTTGGAGGCAGACATTTGAAGGGGAGGAAGTGACTCCTCTAACCTTTGCTTTCATCTTATTTATAGCTGAAAAAAGCAACTTACGAATGATGCAATCACTAAACAATACAACAACAAAAGCCGGAGAAACTAATTGACAAAGTACGCATCTTTGTAAAGAAATATGTTACAAGATAATTATTTATGACACAAATTATTCGTGACCCTTTGATCGGAACTTAAATAAAGTACATAATGAAACACATATTTCTAGAACCACTATTGTTCAAAATCCAATGCATAGAGTAGCGGGTTGAGATCTATCCAGTGGGGTATGTGTGGGGTTGGAGAAGAATTCCAGATTTTATCATGATCACATGAAAGATCCGCTTTTGTATCCACAAAGAGAATTCTCTTTTGTATTAAAAAGAAAACATTACACAAAAGAAGGGGAGATTTTCCCATAATACAAGAGAATGGGACAGAGAAAACACAAGAAGAGAGATTGCTTCCTACTACTTATAAAATGAGAAGAGGAGGGTCATATTTATAAAGAGAGGACCCCAACTAGCTGGTAGAGAGAGAGAACTAGTTGTATGGGACAAAAAGAGGGAGAGACATCTTCCTAGCCGTTGGATCCCAATGGCCAGGAAGTTCCGATGGCTAATTTATCTAGCCGTTGGAAGTTCTCTATCCAGTCTACCATTTGCAGATTGGACTATGTTTTGGGCCTTTTCTAGACTTCTTTGGACTTCCATGGGTCTGGCCTTGAGGTTGGTTTGGACCTTGAAATGCTTGCACAATGCTGGAAAGAATGCAGGCCAGCTTTCAAGACTTGGGACCGCGTTAGACTCTTGGAGTTCTGGTTGTCTTCTTGGGAAATGTTAGGTTGATTGCACTCCATTTTCTTTTTATGTTCAACACCTCCCCAATTTGCGAATAGAGGTTTATAGAGCCTGACTTGCCAAGAATGTCTTGAAGGTGACTAGCCATAGGTGCAAATATCAACAAACTATTCGTCTCAATCTTTTGGCACATGAAGTGGGAATCAAACTCATTGTACTTTATTCTTTCATGGAAGACATGATTAGAAACAATTTGAATAGCAAACTAGTTGTCATAGAAGAGCTTGATATGAGAAGTGATTGGGAACCCCAACTATTTAGCCAGAGCCTTTAGCCAAACAATGTCATCTTAAAACTACAAATTGCTTCTTGCTCTTCCAAGATATCAGGTTGCCTCCAATAAACATGTTTGCATGTGGAGGACCTTTGATCCTTTTCAAGCTCAATCAGCATCACAAAACTTGATGATCTCTGAGCTCTGATTATTTTTCATGCACATTTCTCTCTCTAAAGACCCCTTGACACACCTCAAAATCCTTTCTACTTCTCTCCAAAATCCTTTCTACTTCTCTCCGATGACACACCTTTGGAGCATGCATATGCCGACTGATTTGACATATAGCATATAGCATATAGCATATGCAAAGTCAAGTCTGGTGATGGTCAAGTAAATGAACTTCCCAAAAAGCCTCTACTACCTCTGTACATGTGTGAGGGGTCGATCATTATCTTTCCCTCCATTAATGGTTGAAACAAGGATAAAGACAGGTCTTGCTTCCCACTTTACTTGTCTTCTTTGGGATAGAACAAATTCCTTGTGAGAGTAGACAATCTCTATTCTTAGAAAGTATTTTAATAACCATGAATCTTTAATTTCATATTTAGATTTAAGAAAACTTCTAACTTGATCTAATTGGATTATGTCACTCCGATGAACAATAATGTTATTAACATATATAAGCACAATAGTAATTTTCCCATTATCAATTTTAGTGAATAAAGATAAATCACTATTACACTTTTTAAAATAGTTACTTAGAATTGCAGAGCTTAATTTTGCATACCTGACTTGAGAAGAATGTTTGAAATCGAAGATGGCTTTCTTAATCTGCACACTTGCCCATCTTGTCCTTGGTGGAGCTCTTAAGGTAAATATATATAGATTTCCTCTTCTACCTCCCCTTACATGAAGGAATTCTTGATGTCAATATGGTATATTAACGAGCTCTAGTTGGTGGCGAGAGACATGAGGACCCTGATGGTCTTCATTTTTGCAATGGGGGCAAAGGTCTCCTTGTAGTACACTCCATAAGTTTAGGTAAATCCCTTGGCTACAAGTCTAATTTTGTAGTGATCGATTGAACCGTCATTTTTGTGTTTGATCTTGTAGATCCATTTGTATCTCATTGCCTTTTTTTTTATCTTAGAATATATAACTAAGCATTTTCACCTAGGAATTTTATAAATGCGTGACTCATGTATTCCCCTTATTGTCTGTCCTAAATATTTTTATATTTGCATTGTATTGTTTAGTTATAAATTTGTAAAAGTTATAAAATGTTTCAAATTCTTGTGCTTTTGAAGCGAGAATATATACCTATGTGTATCTAATGCCCATTTGGCAAAGTTTTTCTTTTTTTTTTTCAACTTCCCTTTTGATTATAAGAAAAAATCATATCAAACAAAATTTATTCTCGTTAAAAGTAGTTTTTTTAATAAAAAATAGAAAAGTAGTTTTAAATGAGAATTTATTGGGATGAGCTCTTTTTTTTTCTCATTTTTTTAATACTACAACTTTTTCGAAACCATATTTTTATTTTATTTATATTCTCAGTTGAATGATTTGAAATTTCAAATATATTTATACTATAAATGTGTTATAAATGTTTTGACTTAGGTGGACATAAATATTTTTTTATAAATTCCAAATATGTTTATAAATTTTAAATATGTTCATAAATATTTTTTTTATTCTATTTATATGACTTGAGTGTTCATAAATATATCACTTATATTATTTTTGAATTTTTGAATTCTTTATATTATATAAAAATGATTTTATATTTATAAATGTTTGATTTTAATAGTTTAGAAAAATAATTAATTTATTTTATTTTAGCTATTAGTATTTATATATTTTACTTTTAAAATGTAAATATATGAATTTTAATTAATTCATGGTGAGAAAAAAAATTATACTTATGTGTATATCCTTCATAATAATTTTATTAAAAATAGAGTTTATAAAAAATATTTTGTCAAATAGTTTATTTATAAAAAAGAGTATAGAAATAATTTTTAAAAGTAAAAATGTCAAACAATTTTTAATTTTATTTCAAAAGAAATTAATTTCTGATTTTTCTTAAAAGGAGAAGATAAGGAGGAAAAAAACTTTGCCAAACATTCTCCTAGTCTTGTGATCAATAAATGATACGAAATATTTAAAACCTTATCTAGATACTACAGGGAAAATCTAGTGTCAGAATGCACAAAATCAAATGTATTTTTATAAGTTGTTTTTGAAATCAAATAGTACATTCAAGTTTTCTTTTCAAAAATACAAAGATCACAATGCGTGTCTTTAATAATTTTTTTTTGTTGGAAATAAGTATTTTAAAGTCTGCTTACTAGGATGACCTAACCTAGCATGCTACAAAAGTGTTAGGATCAGATACACTTTTGCAATTTTGGTTTTTAGTGATTTGGCTAATGGACATAAGATTAGAATAAAATTTAGGGACATATAAAGCATTTGTATTTTTTCTAAAAAGATTTGCTTTCTTGAATTCTCTTATATTTAAATTGTATCCATTAGCCACTTTGACTATCCTATGGCTAGGAAGAGGTTTTATTTTTTTAAAATTTCCTTTTGCCTCTAACTATGTGATGGTCGTAATCTAAATTTATTAACCAATTTTGGAAATTAAGAGTTGAGTTTAAACAAGTACCTAGATTTGTAGAAAATATAAAGACTTTAATGCCGGGATTGGTACGGAACAGGAAAGAAGAGTATTCTCTATTTATATATGAAAACTATATTACAAAAGATTTGGGACTCAAACCCAATAAGATAAAAACACTAACCCAACACCATTAGAAGTTAAGGAAGTTTAGAAACCTATAGAGATGATTGCTACAAAAGATTGGACGATAGCACCAAAAGATTGGACGATAGCATGATACAAGTGGGTCCATGCTCAAAGAATGTGTAGTGAGGGATTTCGAGAGGAAAAGAGTCTTTTCTATTTCACCCTCCAATTTTTCACTAATCTTGCATTACATTTCACTCAATTTTAATCCTCTCATACCCTTTACAAAAAAAGGCTTCGTGTCTTATAGATTTGGGTCAAGAACTCTACAAAACATGGGAGAGGGGGAAACATTTATAAACAAAGGAGGCAATAAGCAATGAAGAAAAGGAGGAATCCCCCAAACAAGCCATTGACACCCTTTCCGATGGCTAGTTTTCTAGCCGTTGGGAGGGAGAGAGAAGAGGAAGATTCTCTCCTATCTTGGGCCAGGCTTTGGGTTGAACGGCCTGCTATGCCAGCAATTGGGCTAGCTTGCTATTAGGCCCGGATGATAGACCTAGTTGCTAGCCAAATTGGGCCAGAACCCAAAGCTTTCCTGGCATGTGTACTAGTCACTTTTAGGCTAGTTTGCTACATCTTCTTAGGCTTTCACTTGGCATTCTTGTGGATTAGATTGGGTCTCCATTTGAGTTTCATTTTGGACCTTAAAGTGAAGTAATTGTTATACGGTCTCGAGTGTTATGATTGGCCCTCTTGAGTTTAGATTTTTTGTTTTTTTGGGTACAAGAAATGAGAGGAGTTAAAAACACAGAACAAAATGAAACAAACCAAGGAAACCCGGAGCAACCAACATCAAGCATCCCTTAGCAGGATAGCCAGGAAGGAGACTGATTTTTTCCTCCGTCTGCGTCAAGAAACTCCCTGAGAATCAAGATGCAAAAGAGGCTCCAATCTGGGGGAGGACTGACAGATTCGACGATACCAGGATAAATCCCTCTTCCTAATAAGATCAGTTTGTCCGCACTTCTACTAATCTCTCCGAAAACATGCAAGATAATCAGGATATCCAACTCCCACATAAGCTCCTTGCAATCCAAAATTATATGTCTCCAAGGATGATTAAGGCCGACCCCCTTATTCATAGTAGAAACCACAATAAGGGAGTCACATTCGACCACCAACTCCCTAAACTCTTTATCGTTAGTTATTTTAACCCCTCTCTCAAGCCCCAAACCTCCGCCAAGCTACTATCTGAAGAACCCACATTAGCCCAGAAACCATGAAACCACTCTCCATTGCTATTTCTAAATAGCCCACCCACACTAGTGAGACCATCCTCTAACCTAATTCCACCATCAACATATAATTTAATTTTCCTTTCAGGAGGTTTTAATCACACCACTGATACCACTTCCTCCCCCTCACTTGTTATGGTAAGCCTATTAGAGATGGTTTTGATCAAGCACAAAGTCCTTCCGGCAATTTGCGGCGGCGACTCCAATGTTTGTTAGAAGGTAATATAACATCTAGATTTCTAAATAGACCACACTCACATAGCAAAGCTGACTACTTCCTCCTCTCATCTAAGCTGGTAGTTCTTGTGAATCCCATTCTTGAGCCAAGAACCTCCAACATCACTCCAAAACCTTGTTGCAGAGTCAATGTCCTGCACCAAATGTCTCCATATGCTGTTAGCATGAGTGCAGCCCTCAAGGCACGCATCAGAGATTCCTCCTCCTTTTTACAGATGTCACATATGTTTGTAGTCACCACACCTCTCCTTTTAAGCTTTGATTTAGTCAGAATTTTAGGCTTCGCATCTAACCACAAAAAGACTTTGACTCTCTTTGGATAACTCATATTCCAAATCCAACCCAGTCTTCAATCTTCCTCTGCTGAATTGGATAAACCTTTTTTTGAAAGCCAATAGGCAGAGGCCACAGTAAAATCTCCATTAGCTCTCTCATTCCAGAATATAGAGTTACCATTGGATCTATCTCTGAGAATAGGCATCATTCTTAGTTCCTCAACTTTGTTCCTTGAAAGAATTGTAGATAACTTGTCCACCTTCCACCCACCTTCCTCATCCCAAAATTGGTTAACTTTGGTAGTTGCAGAGCAATCCTCCTGAGGGATTAAAGCTTCTCCCACTAGCACTTCTTTGCCAAGTGAACGGTTAAACCAAAAATTAATGGAGTTGTCATCTCTAATCCTCCATTTAAAACCCTTTTTAAGACATTCTCTGTTGCAACAAATGGCTTTCTACACTGCTGAAGAGTTACTCATCTTTTTGTGTTCGAACAAATTATCTCCTCTAAGGTACTTGTTTTTAAGAATTCTCACCCACAAAGCCTCTTCATCCTTCATGACTCTCCAACCCAGCTTGGCTTATAAAGCAACATTACAATCCTCATACTTCTCACACCCAAACCGCCTTCCCTTTTAGGCTCATACACCACTTTCCAATTCACATGATAAGTTTTCCCTCTGCCCTCATGCTGCCCATAAGAAATTTCTATTCAACTTATCAAACTTTTTACATATATTTTCCGATAACCAAGCCGTCTGCATGGTATAAATAGGGATTGAGATCATCACTGATTAGATCAAGGTTCTTTTACCTACAATACTTAACAACTTTGCTTTCCAACTGCTAGAATTCTTTGTTGACTTTTCCATGAATCGCCAACACACCCAGATAGTTACCCAAGTTCTCAGAAACCACAAATTTACTACACGCTGCTAGAGAGACTTTAAGATGTTTGGGAGCTTTTGGAGAGATCCAAATATTGGATTTTGTCATATTAACTTGAAGCACACTTTCTTCTGAAAATTCCTTCAAGCAACTAAGGATGTTGCTAAGGTTTAAGTGCTCCGCTTCCGTAAAAAGAATTAAATCGTCTGCAAAAAAGATGTGAGATATCACAAGACCCTCTTTAGTTAGTTTAATAGCATTACACACACATTTTCTAACCTTCTCTTGGATCATGAGAGCAACTCTTTCCATTACCCACAGAAAAAGATCAGGGAAGAGGGGGCCTCCTTGTCTTAACCCCTAATTGGGCTTAAAAGTCTGGAGCACCTCACCATTCCAAAATGATGGAAGTTTTCCCGTTGGAGACCGCAAAAATAATAAGCTTAACTAGCTTAATGGGGATGTTAATTTCTAACAGCACTTTCATCAAATACTTCCAATTAACATTGTTGTAGGCCTTCTTGAAATCAATTTTGATGATCATTGAGTGTCTCTTACTCCTAAAATTTCTAATGGTATGAATCACTTCTTAAAGGCAACAACATTGTCTGAAGTACCTCTACCTGGTATGAAGCTATTTTGATGAGGCCAATAATAATCTGCAGAAGAGGTCTTAACCTAGCCACCAAGCATTTGCTAAGGATCTTTTGGGGGTATTCAGCAAGCTAATCAGTCAGTAATCTGACATATATACTGGCTTTACCACTTTAGGAATCAAAATCATATAGGATGCTATAAGAGGACAGAAGTAACCATCCGCTAGAGCCTTGTTCACAAATTCACAAACCTTTTCCTTCACTATTGTCCAAAATTTTTTGTAAAAGAGAGGCTGGATTCCATTAGGCCCAGGAGCTTTCAATCCCTCCATGGAGAAGACGGCTCTTTTGACTTCATCTTCCTTAAACCTTTTGTACAGAAACTTCTGATCTTCCAAACTGATTTTGATCCTCTAGGCTCCAAATCTACCACTCATTTCAGACACCTTCTTACTAGCAAACAACTTAGTGAAATAAGAGATAGCAAGGAGTTGCAGAGTTTCCTGATCTGTGCACCAATTGTCATTTATCTTTAGGGCTGCAATTCTGTTGGCTCCTCTTCGGATCTTCTTTGTGGCATGGAAGAATTTTGTATTCTTATCTCCTTGAGCCAACCAATTAACTCTAGACTTTTGATGCTAAAAAATCCCCTCTTGCTCAAGGACGGAATGCAGATCCTACAATAATTGAGATTCTAAGTGCTAAAGATAAAGGGAATGAGAGTACCTATGAGGGTTTTGGATGCCCTTGAGTCTACCCTTTAACACTCACTTCCGGTGAAAAATATTATCAAATTCTAGCTTGTCCCAAGCCTTTAACTCTTCTGCAATGGAGTGAATCGTGACCTCTAGTAGACCCTCTTCTTTACACCAAAGATCTGTAAACACTTATTGAAATTGGGGTGGGAAAGCTAGGCGGTTTCAAATCTAAAAGGCTTCCTATCCTTGGAGGAGATAAAAGGTTTATGTTTAAGTTTATTAGGTAGTGGTCTCCATGAATTCCGGTTAATTGAGCACCTTCATCTCTGGAAAAAGTAATTTAGCATTCATTTTGCACAAGCCTCTGTCTAATTTCTGATGGAGCCCAATACTTCCTTTCTGCTTCCCTACCCAAGTGAACTTAGAGCCCTTAGACTTGATATTAATAAGATTGCAGCCTCTCCACCAACTCTTAAATCTTTGGACTTTTTTCCAAAAGGATTTAACAACTTTGTTGGTCTCGTTAAAGTTGGCTATATCATTAAAATCTCCCATCACTATCCAAGGCCTGAGCATACTGTCTGCAACGGAGGTCAACTCCCTTCAGCATTCTTCTTTCGCTCTAAGATAATGCTGGTAGTAGACGCATGTCAAGAACCAATGACTAGGAGCATCATTGATTTCACAGTGAATAAATTGACTATTATACTTGATCACTGATATTTATTCTATTGCTATTCCAAGCTAACCAAAGACAACCCTTGAATCCCAAGGTTGGAACAATGAACTCCGCATCAAGCCTACAATTCTTCATGATTAGAGGGAAATGATTATTCCTAGCTTTAGTCTCCAAGCAACAAATGATCTCCGAACTCTCCTTCTGGAGTAACTCCCTGTAGACTCATCTGAAATTAAGACTCCCAACACCCCTGCAATTCCACATAACTACTTTGACATTCATTGGAGAAATGATAAAATAATAAAGAACACGAGCAGCTCTATTGGACCTCCATGTCCTCTCCCCGTTCTCCCTCTCTCTCCTCACCATCTACGTTTGCTTCAAATGAATTACAAATAAAATCCATCATTTTCTCGATGCTCATTCCCTTACCTTCTATATAGACGACCATTGCAATTGAATTCTTTTGGGCCCTAAACTCTTCTCCTAGGTGGGGGCCTTCCATGGTCTAAAATCATTGTGCTAGACTTCAATAAGAGACCCAACCTGGTCGAGGTTCTCATTGTCCTGGGCTAAATGAGGGGCAAAACCCAACTGGGCTGTTCCATTTGTGTTAACCATCCATTAGGCCACTGAACTATCTTCCTAAGGTCTACTTCCATTTGTGTCGAAGTCCACAACAATACCTCTTCCACGAGTGATCCACTCTGTCGGATAGAATCAAGGACCTTTGATCACAGCCTAGGAAATTATCACCCTCTATTGAAGCTTCCTCGGTACGCTTCCCACTCTTTCTCTTACCTCTATTCTGATCACTTCCCTCTGCATTCTTACCTACTATCCTTTTTTATGCCACAACCGAGTTTCTTTTCTGATGGGTCAATGTTTGAGCCGCCCAAGGTCCATTGAAGGTGTCTTCTTGTCCTGGCTCTGATCTCTCCTATGACAATATGTCATTGACTTCTACTAGATTTGCAAAGCGGTTCAAGTTGGTAAGCTCCTTCTTTCCCTTGCTCCTATGATTTCCATCTCTGTGTAATTTTTGTCTCCTTTGGACCATCATCTAAGCTCGAGATCACCCTCTATTGCCGCTGTAGGAACCATTGTGGTTTGGTTTTCACCTGATAGGGTTTCCATAACTCCTTTCATCCCTTCCCCTACTAACTCGTCCCCTACATTACTACATCGGGCCTTACAGTTGTCCGATTCATGACCCACCATGCCACATCCAAAACAAACGACATGTAAGCCTTCATATTCGATGCGCTGGATTCTTTTTCTTATTCTGATCTTTGGTACTAGGCCCTTCTCTAGGTCAATTTCTACACAAATCCTGGCATATCTACCCCTCATCGCATTGGCTGTATTAGTATCAATTTTAATTGGTTTTCCTACTACTTTTCTAATCTCAAATAAAATGTCCTCATTAAACTCAATGGGAAGATGGGGAGTCATAGCCACGCTGTAGCGGACTTGATTTTTTCCTCTTCTGGCTTAAACCATGGTCTCCACTTTTTTACAGTAAGATAATGATCATGGATAAGCTAACGCCCATCTGATAGAACAATCTTGTCTGTTGGAGAATTTAACAAGGAAGAAACCCTTTCCTTGATCGAGAAGTTCTAAGTGCCCCTCAGGTCTCCACATGTGGTTTATTTTTATAGACATTAATTGATAATCTATGTTTTTACCCAGGAGTTTGATGATCAATGTTTTCCACCATGGTTTCCATAGGTTCTTAAGAGTAGAATCTGCCACCTTAACTTTCGGCACGCTGGTAGCCTCAGCAGAGTTTGGAAGGTCTTCACTTTCTAGGTACTCTAATTCCGAATTAGAGTTTAGCACCACCATGTCATCAGAGCATTGTGTACTACTGCTTTGACCCATTAGCATCTCCTTAAAGGAGCGTTTAGCTTCATGGCAGGAGGCCATCCCTTCTGTTTTAGCCTTCTTAGTGCTCCTCTGAAGATGGTCTTCTTCCTCAGTCAAGGTTACCGGATCCCCTGTGTAACTCTCTTCCATTTCTCTGTGGGTATGGAGATTTGGGCCACTTGAGTTCAGAATGCTCCTTGCTGATGTAGATATTTTTTTTTTGGTATATAGCTTTGATTTCCAACAAATTCAACTTTGATATCAACCCCATCAATTGTCAACTTTGAACCCACTATTGGCATTCCCTAAGAATTTCTTAGAAATCTAGGCTAAGGTTGATACATCTTGTATGTAATCCAATTGTTGCTGTAATCTGACTTCAACATGTAACTTAGACATCAGTTGACTCTATGAAGTCAAAAGGTCTTTAACCAACCTAGGACTTATAATCTTAAAGCTCTTTGTACCATCTCTGAAGCTAGTGACAACCCTAAGCTCAACCACTAACAAATGCCCATCCTTCCAGCATAATTCTTTAGCTCTTACATTACGAGGCACATATACAAGGATTGGTGATAATAGGAATGAGGATTGGAGTATGGTGTAATCACCCAAAAGGCCTCGGGTATTTATGTCAACTCTAAGTGACCCCTGGTGCCCTCTAAATTTGTGGTACGCTACAACTTGGTTGAAGGAGAATCTTAATGCTCATCTGTATATGTGTGCCCTCTAACTAGCTATTTTCGTTGTCTCTCTCTGTAGTGGAGACCACTCCAACTAGTTGAAGTATGGTGGTCATTGATCTAGTCTGCTCTCCGCCAAATCTCTTAGTTGGACTAGATAAGGAAAGATAAGCTGTAAGCTAAAACTCATAAAGGTCTTTCTTTCAAAAGGCACATTTCATCATGAATTTCGCAAGTAAGCTAATATCTCTATCAATCGCACTAGCTTCTCTAATTATTCCCATAAAACCTTTGGACCCATATTTGAGCCTATAAATGTTTGATATCTAGTCTTTTATATAACTCTATTGAGGACCACTGATCCTTGACCTTTTAACTCTTCTAGCAGCCTCTAAAATCTATTATCGAGCTCTAATCATGAAGTTTAGTTATAGTTTTATGTTTCTATAAAATTTGAAGTTCTTGTTAGGTGAACAAGGAGGACCATTTAGAAGCAAATTGGTTAACATCATGTTAACCATACATAGCATGGTTAACATTGCATTAGATGATCTTAGGATAATGACCTGGCAAGGATACTATTACATAGCTTGATCATGATTTTATCTTTCTCAAGCATAGAGAAGAGCATAAGTATAATGAAACTTATAACTTAGCATAAGAGGAGCGCCATTTAAGAATTTCAGTTACAGTTTTATGCGTCTAAATTCTAACCATGCTATGTTTGATAAGAGTACTATCAGCTATTAATCTAGGATTTGTTGGACATCAGGGACCATTCTGATCTCAAGCTCTTCAAGGTCCAGAAAAATCTCAAGTGGAGGCCCAATCAAGCCCCCAAGTGAACCCAAGTTCTTCAGTCCACGAGAAGTCCAGAACATAAACCAGGACAAGCTGAGAATTTCATGCTGTATTTTGTCCAGCATTGGTCCATTTTCTCAAGGACAAAGTGTTTATAAAAGGCCCAACATGGAGTCAAGATTAACCCAGGAAAGACCCAAGACAGCCCCTAGCCGTTGGGATGCTGTCCAACAGCTAGAAAATCTAGCCGTTGGACAGCAACCTCTCTCCTTTTTTTTTGGTACACACAGCAAGTTCTCTCTCTTTGCGCTTTTTTTTTTTTTTGGTACGTACTCTCCACTCTCTCTACTGACTAGTTCGGCCTATTCCTCTATATGGGTTTCCTCATTCATTTGATGCATGGAGAAATGTTGAAAAAATCTAGAAAATAATCTTTGCTCTTGGGTGAAACGGTACTCTCCACTTTTCTCATTCTTTTTAAATAAAACCTCACTTTTTTCGGGATAACTTTCCACACTCATCAGGACCATCGTCACTCTCTTGTTCTTGGGCAATAGTCCCACTCTCTCTTTGTACTATTTTGTTAATTAATACAAAAGAGAATTCTCTTCATCTTTGATCATTCTTGTTCTAAGACATTCTAAAATTCTTCATGTCCTTGACATAGCATCACTAGAATACATAGCACAAGATGAATTTAGGACCGTGACCTGGCCAGGCTACTATAACCTAGCTTGATCATGATTTTATCTTTCTTAAGCATAGAGAAGAGCATAAGCATGAAATTTCTAATGCAACGGAACATTGTACGTCCCTTGAAGCCCCACTAAAGTATTATATATATATATATTCCTATGGCAGGAGATTCGAGGCCTTTCTTTTACTTAACAGAAGGTGTAAATATTTTAAACAATGTCGTTCTATCATTATTATATATATGTATATATATTTTTTAGTCCATGGAAATCAATCTCATTCTCTGCAGTTGATATCCCAAAAGACACTTCCAAATAATAGTATTAATAAACCATTAAAGATGCGAACTTGCTTTAACTTTAAAAACAAATAGAAAAATATGGAAACAAGCCATATGCTTTTGACTTTCTAAGGCAATTCAAAATTTTGGTTGTAATAGTAATAGGCATCATCAAAGTCTGATTGTGTAATCAACATAACCAGAAAGAAACATAATTTACTTCCATCAAAATTCCATTAGCAGTAAATATGAACTACTAGTAATCAACTATTGGTTCAGTATAAATACGGACGTAAATTGTTCAACACATCTGGTATTTGGTTTAACCAAAACCATCTCTGATCTGATGCGTGTTTGCCAGAATAAACTTCTCGTGATTGATATTTGTCCGGCGGCATTAAATAACATTTCTCTTCGAAACTATTCCCCTCATTTAAAATAAAAAAGCAAACCCAAATGTGGATGCACGGACCAATATCAGAAGCAACATTAGGAGATAAATGAAGGATTAAGTCTATATAATATAACATGCATACACTGAGCTTCAACATTCAATTTCACGCATATGGTATTAATCTAAAACTCCCATCCGCATTCATCTCTATTAATGTAAAGAACCCTTACATGCTCCATTTGGGTCAAGGAAGGTATGACGATACTTGAGTAGAGACAATGGAAGTTCCCAAGTCTAAATCCCTTTTTACACTGCAAAAGTTGTATCCAAATTCTACAGGTACCAAGCAATTGCTCATAAAATATCTCACTGGCGTGGTACTGGCTGTGTAGATGGTTGATGGTTTTGCCCATAAAACCCGATTCCAGGTGGTCGATAAAATCCTCCGGTTGATGGCTGCTGCTGCAGTGCCTGCTGCTGCTGCTGTGGCAATTGAGAGACCGTTCTTGCCAAACTCAAACCACCAACATGTGAAGGTAGAGGAGGAGGGGGAGGCAGGGTGTTTGAGCCAAACACACAAGGCATTGTCCCTACCATCAGGCCAGCAGACTGCACATATAGGTTTGCTGGTGGATTTGCAGAGGGTGGAGGTGGTGGTGGTGGTGGCAGTGGAGGTTGTGATTGAAATGGACATTGCCCTTGGTTCGCTTGGGACATGGGTTGAATGCTTGTCGGTGATTGGGGGTGAAGAGGAACAGATGGCTTCTCTAGTTTGGGTCTTTTTTCTGGAGGGAATATGGTTAGACCAGGAGAAGAAACCCCTGCCAACCTTGAGCCTCCATTCAGGGAGGCAGCTTCTTCAGCAACAAGGGATGAGAGAATGGAAGTCAGCATTTGTGCAGAAGATGTCGAGGCAGCAAGCTTTGCAGCAACAGCAGCCGCTCTAGCTTTCTTGTTCTCCCCTTCACTACTTGAGGGGGCAAAAGAATTAACAGGTTGGGTCACAGGAAGAGCTTGTGGAGGGGTGCTGCTTGGTTGAAGAGGAGGTAGGTTATGTTCCACCAGTCTAGGAGGTTCTACTGGTGGATTAGTTGTAGGATTAGCAGGTCCAACAGCAGGGGCTGATGTGAGCTTCTGCTTCATACGCTTAGCTTGCTCAATTTTATCCCGTGCAACCTACATATCATAATCAAATTTATCTATCATTCCAGCAAAGCACACACTAAATTACAAGAAAGATATCCAAAATTGAGACCTAAGTAGCAAGTACACTTTGAAGATATCTACACTAGGTGCATAAAAAAAATATTTGAATACAACCAAGGAATATGTCAACACAGGCCAAACAAACAAGTGAAACTAATCAGCACACTCAATGCTGTTATCAGCATTTTCTTTGATTTTATGTAGCAACAAGTCCCATTAGTTTCTCTCAGAACATTACTGATATTTCACTTACATTAATTCATGTGACAAGAAAAAGTTAGGAGTCCATTTTAACTAGACCTGTCAATAAGGGATCCCTGTCCCAGCCGGCCAGTCCCTGGCCTGAAGGAACAGGGCGTGAAATGAAGGGCTCATCCTGTCCCTGCAAGGGACAAGGGACATGACGGGGTTTTTATTTTTAATTATGAAGAGATTAATCATAATGCAACAAAACTGAAGCCTGACGCTTCCCGTTTTTTGAGTCCCGCCATGACGGATACATCCTGCAGACCACGAGAGATTTGGGCCTGTTCCCTCCCTTCAGCTAGAACGGACTAGGAATTTGGGTCTGTTCCATCCCTGGGATGCCATCCAGTGTGGGATTCACCCTTATTGACAACTCTAATTGTAACCATCAATATTCTACTATTGGTAAGAAACAAAATGCTGTTCATAGCCAACTTAAGCATAAGAATTACAAAGTCAAAAGATATTTTCAGCAACACTCCAAATATTCAGTTTTCACAAGGACAGACCTTTTATCCTTTCTCTAATACATTCAACTCATACCTATTCTAAATCATGGCGGGTTCAGGGAACAGGCAGATAAGAATGAGCAAGCAGAAGGCTAGGAAAGCAACTAGTTTCACGAGCTAAGCATCCCAAACAAATGCATGGAAATCATTACAGATTAAAAGCTTGTCAGTACATCTGTTTGTTCTTTAACTTTTAATGTAACCACCCAGCTATGCTATCTCAATATCAAGAACATCTACTTGGTCTCCACATATTGATACCGGATGTTCAACCAGCCTTGTATCAAAGCAGATGTCAACAAACATACAAAACAATTTCAAATATAAATTGTCTTTATCATGGTTTTCCTACATCAAACATTGTGTATTAAACTCCCTGAGTGAATTGGGCATATTAAACTCCCTGAGTGAATTCGGCTTAGCAATTGCAAACTTGCAAGATTGTGTTGAAATGAAGGAGAATTAGGGATCCTATTTGTAAGATTTCCAAGGGACAGATTTTCCCTGTTTCTGTCCAGTCTTTCCAGCCCATTTAGGGACCCAAATTAGGCCCTAAATTAGCTCATCCTGTGTGCTTCTGCTGGGCCCTTTAGGGCCCAGATTTGCTCCTCTCAAAGGGGCCCAAAAAGGGGCCCCAACTGCTCCTTCAAGGAGCTGTTGGAACTGCCCCAACGGCTAGTAAAAAACTAGCCATTGGGGACAGCCCCAACGGCCAGAAGTCTCTGTTTTTCCCTCTTTTTCTCTCTTTAGCTCTCTTCCCTCTTTCTCTATAAAAGGAGGCTCTAGTTGCTCTTTGAAGGCATGAAAATATGTCATCAATTCTTGTACATTTCCCTTGAAAGATCAATAAAACTCTTGAAATTTTTCATTCCTTACTTATTGCTTACTATTTTAAATCTTCAATATGTTATCAGAGCAGGCTTCAATTCCTTCTTCCTCCGGCCTTGGTGATCCACCACCACAAATTAGCACTTCCATGTTCACTTCCATTCTTTTGGATTCATCAAATTACAATACTTGACAAGATACCATCAAGAGATCTTTAAACTTTTTCAATCTTGAAAATCACATGTTTGAAGATCCTCTTGATGATGTTGATCCATTATTCAAAGCATGGAAATAAAGAGATGATCAAGTGGTGGTGCTTCTACAAATGTCTCTTGACAAGACCCACAAAGCAATGGTCACTTGTATTCCAAATGCAAAGATCTTGTGGGATCAAATGCATACTCTATATGGCCAAGAAACAAATACCAGTAAAATTTTTGAGTTGAAAAAGAAAATCTCTAAGATCCAAAAAGAAGGTAAAACGCTACCCGAATACTTTGGGGAATATAGGGATCTATGGAATGAGTTCAGTCTTCTAAGACCTCCTACCTCAAATCTCAAAACTCTTCTTCAAAGGAATGATTAAGATATAACTTTTTGTTTTCTTATGGGTCTTGGAGAAGAATATACTTCAATTCAAAATTCTTAGAATGAAGATATTTCCTTCATTCCAAGAAGTCCAATTTATGATTCAAAGGGCCGAAACAAGCATGAGGCCGGAGGAATCTACCAAGCTAAAATCCGAAGCCCAAGCCTTCAAATCTATCCGGGAACAACATATGGCCAACAAAAGTCAGAATTTCATCACAAAGGATGTGTGCACAAATTACAAAAAACATGGCCACAAAAGGGAAAAGTGCTGGTTTCTTTATCCACACTTGAGGCCAAAGAACAATAAAAGGGAGGTAGAGCCACCGGCACACGCTCAGCAAGTCTCTCAAGTGGCTGCCAGATGGAGGAAATGCAAAAAGAAATGAAAAGACTCATTGATCAAATGGCTCCACATTATGGTAATGATCTAAACTCTTCTCATTTTGATAAATGGCTTATTGATTCCAGTTGTGACAATCATATGGTCAAAGATAAAAATAAAATTAAGAAATTTATTTCTCTTTCAGACCATAAGATTGTCAAAAT
Organism: Dillenia suffruticosa; assembly: GCA_033439265.1. Taxonomy (NCBI): domain Eukaryota; kingdom Viridiplantae; phylum Streptophyta; class Magnoliopsida; order Dilleniales; family Dilleniaceae; genus Dillenia; species Dillenia suffruticosa. Next base: position 10,840,012 of record JAVTVX010000013.1, on the reverse strand, counting down.
TATCAATGGTCAAAAATTGAGAGTTGATTACTTAGGTGAAGTTGAACTTCTTGGCAAGAAAACTAAAGCACTACATGTGCCAAAGTTCAACTCCAACCTCATGTCCATTGACAAAATAACCAAAGAACGAGAATGTAAAGCCACTTTTGATTCTAACTAAGTTATATTTCAGGATCTTAAGTCGAATCTTTTGATTGGTAAGGAATCTAGAAAGAACAACTTATATTACTTGGATGGAGAAAATCAAGTTTGTCCAGAGTCAAGATCCTTCCATATGGTATGCTCGTTTAGGACATCTGGGTGACTTACCTTTGAAACGCCTATTTCCAAACATAGAGATAGAAGATAGGCATTGCAAAGCTTGTGTTCTTGGAAAACAAACTAGGATGTACTATCCAATTTCAAACACAATATATAAAAATGCTTTTGAGCTCATCCATTCTGATGTGTGGACTTCATCCATAGTTTCCCATAATGGTTTTAAATATTTTATGACATTCATTGATCATAAAACTAAATACACTTAGATATACCTTTTGATGACCAAATCTGAAGTTTTTAAGCCACTCAAGAGTTATTATAGATATGTAACTAAACAATTCGATGCCAACATTAAAATTCTTAGATCAGATCATGGAGGAGAATGCACTAGTCATGCATTTGAGAATTTCTTAGAGGAGAAATGAATCATCCATCAAAAATCGTGTGTATATACTCCTCAACAAAATGATGTTGCTGAAAGAAAAAACAGACACTTACTAGAAACGACTAGGGCCATGATATTCCATTCAAATGTCCCTAAGGAATATTGGAGTGAAGTCATAAAAAAAGCAGCTCACCTTATAAACCTTATGCCCTCAAATGTCCTAGGAGGAAAGTCCCCCTTAGAGCTTCTTCTTAATAGGAAACCTAATATTTCTCATTTAAAGGTTTTTGGATGCACTTGCTATGTACATGTACCAACACATTTTAAACACAAACTAGATAAAAAAAGGAAGAAAATGTGTTTTTTTAGGTTATTCCACGTTTGAAAAGGGTATAAATGCTATGATCCTTTGACTAACAAACTATACACATCTAAGGATGTGATATTTGTAAAAAATGAATCTTATTTTGCAGAAATGAAGAATCTAGAGCACTCAAGGGAGAAAGGTGACCAAGATCATTGGAATGTAGTACTTCCTACCATTAAAGATCTACCTCAAATAAATGAAGAAGATTAATCAATTCAAAGGGTAGATGATCATCCATCCCAAGAAGAATTGGCCTCTTCTCATTCGGGTCATGAAACGGACCAAGAGGAAGGGGGAGCTAATTTAGAACACGCGCAAGTCTTAGAAGAACAAAATGATCCTCCTCTTCGAAGATCAACTAAACTTAAGACTTCCTCCATTGGAATGGATGAGTCAAAGATACCCAATTTGTGATTATTATACTACCTCACATGTTTCCTTGAGCCACCAAGCCTTCATAAGAAGCATAGACCAACATCAAGAGTCTAGAACCTTTGAAGAAGCCAATCATCATCCTCAATGGGTCCAAGCCATGGAAAATGAGCTAGATACCTTGGCTAAGAATGGGACATGGGAAATATCTCTACTTCCAAAAGGAAAAAGGATTGTTGGATACAAATGGGTCTATAAGATCAAACATAAGAGTGATAAAAGTATTGATAAATACAAGGCAAGATTAGTGGCAAAGGGCTTCACTCAAACATATGGAGTAGATTATAAAGAGATTTATACACCAATGGCCAAGATGAACACAATTCGGGTCTTATTGTCTCTTGCAATTAATCACTCCTGGCCAATGTTTCAAATGGATGTAGCAAACGCATTTCTCCAAGGGGACCTAGAAGAAGAAGTATATATGAAAATTCTTCCAGGGTTTGCTCATCATAGCAATAAAGTTTACAAACTAAAGAAAACAATCTACGGCCTCAAACAATCTCCGAGAGCTTGGTATGCAAAACTTAGCACTACTCTTCTCAATCATGATTTTAAAAAATGCAATAGCGATACATCTCTCTTTGTTAAAAGTCAAAATGGAAAAATCATTGTAGTGTTAGTTTATGTAGATAACATAATCATAACCGGAAATGATTTAAATTTAATCAACCAAGTTAAGAAATTTCTGCAAACAAAATTTGACATTAAGGATTTAGGAAAACTAAAGTATTTCTTAGGGATATAACTTGTCTATTGTCCAAATAGGCTTGTTTTATCACAAAGAAAGTATGTGCTTGATCTTTTACAGGAAACAGGGAATTTAGGTGCTAAGCCCGCGTGTAGTCCTATCAACTCCTCCTACGGTCTCAAGGATGATGATGAAGAGTATGAGGGTGAGCAAAAATATCAAAGGCTTGTAAGGAGATTGATCTATCTTACTATAACCAGGCCAGATATTTCATTCGCCGTAAGTCAAGTAAGCCAACATATGCACAAGCCAAAAAGAAAGCATTGGAGAGCTGCGAAAAGGATTCTCCATTACCTAAAAGGCACTCCAGGCATGAGAATTTGAATGAAGGAAAACGACAGCTCAGAAATCATGGGTTATTGTGATGCGGATTGGACTGGAGACTCAAAAGATAGGCGATCTACCACAGGGTATTGCATATTTGTTGGAGGAAATCTAGTGGTATGGAAGAGCAAAAAACATGTAGTTTCAAGATCAAGCGCTGAGGCGAAATATAGAGCTATGGCGGCCGCAACAAGCAAGATAGTTTTGTTAAAAGCTCTTATTAAAGAACTTGGATTCTCCGTCCCAATCCTATTCATCTTCATTGCAATAATCAATCGGCAATTCACATAGTATCAAACCCGGATTTCCATGAAAGAACAAAACACATCGAAGTAGATTGTCACTTTGTGAGGCAAAAGATTGAAGAAAAGCTCATCACTCCTAGCTTTACAATGAGTGATCATCAAGTTGCTGATATTCTCACCAAACCAGGAACCGCAAAACACATTCTCAAAAATATGGACAAGTTAGGTGTTATAAATATATACACATCCAACTTGAGGGGGAGTGTTAAAATGAAGGAGAATTAGGGATCCTATTTGTAAGATTTCCAAGGGACAAATTTTCCCTGTTTCTATCCAGTCTTTCCAACCCATTTAGGGACCCAAATTAGGCCCTAAATGAGCTCATCCTGTGTGCTTCTGTTGGGCCCTTTAGGGCCTAGATTTGATCCTCTCAAAGGGCCCAAAAAGGGGCCCCAACTGCTCCTTCAAGGAGCCATTGGAACTGCCCCAACGGCTAGTAAAAATCTAGCCGTTGGGGACAGCCCCAACGGCCAGAAGAGGAGAGGGTAGTGCCCTCTCCTCTCTGTTTTTCCCTCTTTTTCTCTCTTTAGCTCTCTTCCCTCTTTCTCCATAAAAGGAGGCTCTAGTTGCTCTTTGAAGGTATGAAAATATGTCTTCAATTTTTGTACATTTCCTTTGAAAGATCAATAAAACTCTTGAAATTTTTCATTCCTTACTTATTGCTTGTTACTTTAAATCTTCAATAGATTGTGCTAGAAAGCAGGCTTCTTTGCCCAATACAAGCACACATATAGGGCAGGAGACAGCACAATGCTGCAACATGAAGAAAACTCATAAAAGGGGGACACAGCACAACCAATATATTATATATATTATATTTATATATATATTAATATTTGAGTATGTAATCAGAATTAATATGTGAAAATATGTTAATAACATAGTGATTAACGTGAAGTTATTCATCCAAATCTAAAATTAAGTTTGTAACTATATTTCATACAATTCATCTCTTCTCGTGCTCTAATTTGAATACTGAATTTCTAATTCACATTACGAAATTCAATAAGTTAAAGATCCATCATCACAGAAGTGTGCCCAAGCCTTTTCCGGGCCATGTCCAAGATTTAAAAATAAATAAATAAATAAGATCATTTTCTTATTGGACGTGCGGATTCATATTTTATATCTGCCATTGGATCTAACACCATTCCCATGTCCAACACACTAGACATGCAGCCAAATCTAAAATTAAACAATTCATCTCTCTCTCCCACTCTAATTTGAACACTGAGTTTCTAATTCACATTATGAAATTCAATAAGTTAAAGATCCATCATCACAGAAGTGTGCCCAAGCCTTTTCCGGACCATTTCCAAAATTTAAAAATGAATAAATAAATAAGATCATTTTCTTATTTGGACGTGCAGATTCATATTTTATATCTGCCATTGGATCTAACACCATTCCCATGTCCAACACACTGGACATGCAGAGGTCCATGCTTCACAGGCAGAAAATTAATATTTGTTACCAATTGAACCAAGGACCCAACATAGGATTACCTATTCTATATTTGTTAATATATGGAACTTCAGAGAAAGAGAAAGAGAGATCTTAATAGGAATGGGTTGGGAGCAAATTTTGGTGGGGACAACTTTCGGAATAGTTGCTAATCATTACTAGTAACAATGTAAACAGGTGGAGAAACTGGGAAAGAGATGTCAAACTTGTTTATTTGGCAAAGAAAGTGCTCAATACACAGGTTTGATGCACCATAGATTCATTAGACATTATTATGTTTTGGAATGTCCAAAGGTAACAAATGGTTTTAATTCTATCTTTGTTGTCAAAAATTGTTTCTCAAAAATGAGCCATTTTATTCCATGTGTTAAGACCTCTAACTCAAATGATCTGTTGAATTCTTCTTTCGAGAGGTTGTAAGACCAAATGGTGTTCCAAGTGTTATTGTTTTTGATAAAGACGTGAAGTTTATGAGGTGCTTTTGGGGGACTTTTGAGGAAATTTGGGCCAAAATTGAAGTATTCAAGTACTTGTCATCTATGGTATCATAAGGCACCCAAGATAGGTTGGCCCAATATCCATGATGCAACCCAAGTAATCAACTAATTAGTGATATATAATGATTAATTATCAGGGGCAATTAATTGAATTTGAGTTAATGTGGTTCATAGTCATTATCTAGATATGAAGTTGGAGTAGTCCAGAATAGTATATTCCTAATAAACATAAGAGTTTCTCACAAAGAGCAATAAAGAATAGAACAATTTTTTTTTGAGAGAGAGAGAGAGAGCAATTCTCCAATAGAGAAACAACAACAACAAAATGAGTCTTAATTTCAAATTTTGGAATCGACCATTTGAGAGACGAATATAGGAGAGAAAAAAAAAGAAAAAATATAAAATTAAAGTTTGAAAGAAAAAATAGAAAAAAAAAATAATGAAAAGAAATAAGTAAAAATAAACGATCAATAGAAACTAATAACTAATAACAATAACAATAATACTAGTAGTTAATTAGTTCAGATTCTCCTACTCTATTTATTCTTATCTAAAATTATCTTCTCAATTAAATCCATACACTCGTTATCTTTATAGATAACTTACATCTAGATTTTTAATGCTCCCAACGTTTCACTAAATCCTCTATATTTAAGATCCCACTCCTCCAAACTGGTGCGTTTTTGGATCTTCTTTGAATATGTCCAAACCACTTAAAATAATACTCTCTCATCTTATCCACAATTGAATTCACTCCTACATATTTTTTCATTTCTAATTCTATCTTTTCAAGTTTTACCGCACATCCATATGAACATTCTCGTTTTAGTTACAACCATTTTATACTCTTCTTTTTCAATGATCAAACACTCAATGTCATAAAATAATACAATTCTTACTACGATATTATAAAACTTTCCGTGCAAATATAACGGTGTCGTGCGATTATAAAAAACTGTAGATGCACTTCTCCATTTCATCTAACTCACTTAAATTCTATGATTCACATTCTCATCTATATTATCATCGTTTTAAATGATAAATCCAAAATCTCTAAAGCATTCATTCTTTGATACATCTTGTTCTTTTAACTTAATCGTTTTTTCATCATTCTAATAATTGTTACCAAGCGCATATCTCATGTATTCCGTTTTTGACAGATTAAATCTAAATTCTGTGGATCCTAATATGTCTCCTGCATAATTCCAATTTAGCACTAATGTCCCCCTTAGTTTCATTGACAAGTACTATATCATCTGCAAAAAATATACACCATAATACTTCATCTTAAATACTTTTCGTTATTTCATCTATCACTATTGCAAAAAGGAAGAGACTTAATGCCAAATCTTAGTGAAGCCTAATGTCAATTAGGAAACTATCACTTAAATCCCCGCAGATTCTTACATTGGTACCAACTTCCTTCCTCATACATATCTTTGATTAAATCAATGCATCTCAAAGAAATCTCCTTCTTTAACGCTCACTATAGTATGTCTCTGAATTTAGGTGTAAGAAAAACAAAGAGAAATGGATTTAGGTGCATTTGCTTTTTAAAAAAAAAGGCACGGAGTGGAGATCTTTTGAAATATGATTCTTTAGTTGTAACAGAAAAATCTCCGGATTCATAAAATCTAATATCGTCCATAAAGCGATGGTTAAGTGGATGGCGTGAATCGTAGATTGGAAACCTTTTAAAATGTATCATTGGGGACAACACAAAAACTTGGGACTTAATCATACCTCAAGCTGAATCTGCCAATAACAATTCGATCAATTGAAGCACAAAGACACCCTTTGAGGCTGCTTATGGGTTGACACCTCCACATTTGGAAGATTTATGAATAGGTAAAAGCTGTCCCATGCAGCATGCTCTATTACAACCAATAAACATCGTGGTTCACAAGAATTTGAGAAAGGTGATCAAGTATTTGTGTCTTTCAGAGGAATTAGAAGAAGGTGATAAAAGTATTTGTGCAATTGCGACGAGAACAATGTCCTAAAGAAAATAAGTTTAGACGTTGTAAGGTGTAGAGAAAAATCGATTCAAATGTCTTGATTGAGCTTCCAGCGAAGGAGACAATTAATCCAGTCTTTAATGTTTCGGACTTGTGTCCTTTTATATGGTTTGATGGTGTCCCAGTTCCCCTGAAGCGCAATTCAGCAGCTGCCAGTTGCAAAGGTTAATGTTATTGAATAAGTCTTAGATGTCAAGGAAGTTTGATCCAGGAGAGGCACCCTGATAGACAATTTTTGGTGTATTTTTTAAGAGAAGCTGAATCAAATTGATAAGCCATATAGGAGGAATATGAAGGCTTACTCATTAGAGCCAAGTATTTTCTCTTAACTGCGGAGAACAATGCAGAAGCATCAAAGTTGGATTTCAGTTTTTTTTTAATAGGTTCCTATTTAATAGAATATTTTACTTAGAAAGTTTTAACAACAACAACAACAACAACAAACCGAGCCTTATTTCCAAAATTTGGGGTCGACCATTTGAGAGACAAATTTATATAAAATAAAAAAAAAGAGAAAAACAAGAATAAAATATATATAGATAAAAATAAATAAAAAGAAAAATAAAATAAAATAAGAGAAAAATAAAATAAAAATAAATAAAAGTTAATAGATAAATATCATAAATATATTGATTTAATTTGTGCGGATTTTATTACGCCATCCATTCGTATCTAAAACAATTTTCTCTTCTAAACGCTTAACCTTCATATTTTTACGAATAATTTGCATCCAAGTTTTCAATGGTCTACCTCTACGTTTTACTAGATCTCCTATAATAAATTCTCTATTCTCCTAACTGGTGCATCTTTAGGTCTTCTTTGCACATGACCGAACCACCTCAAACTACACACTTATCCACAATAGAATTAACTTCCATCTTCTTACGAATCTCTTCATTTCTAATTTCATCTTTTCTAATTGTTTCACACATCTACCTAAATATTTTCATTTCTGCTACAGCCATCTTTTGTTCTTGTTGTTGTTTAATAGCCCAACACTCAGTATCATACAATAGTGTAGGTCTAACAGTGGTTTTATAGAACTTTCCCTTCAGGTGTAATGGCATCGTCCGATCGCAAAGAACTCCGGATGCTTTTCTCCATTTCATCCAATCCAATTGAATCCTATGATTCACATCTCCATCTATATTGCCATTATTTTGAATAATAGAGCCTAGATATCTAAATCGGTCATTTTTTGTGACATCTTGCCCATCTAATCTAATCGTTTCTTCATCATTCCTATAACTATCGTTAAACCTACATCTCATATATTCGCTCTTCGATCAACTCAATCTAAACCCTCTAGATTTTAGTGAGTCTCCATAATTCTAGTTTAACAATAACACTCTCTCTAGTTTTATCAATTAATACTATCATCTGCAAAAAGTATATAAATGGTATTTTATCTCAGATATTTTTTGTAATTTCGTCTCACTATTGCAAAAAAGAGGGAACTTAATGTCGAATCTTGATGGAGTCCAATGTTAATGGAAAAACTATCACTCAAATCCCCACAAGTTCTAACACCGATTGTAGCTCCCTCATACATATCTTTAATGAGATTAATGTATCTCAAAAATATCCCTTTTTTCATCAATGTCCACCACAATAATTCTCCAAGAACCATATCATATGCTTTTTCTAAATCAATGAATATCATGTGTAGGTCTCTCTTTTGTGCTCTATATGTCTCCATCAAATGTCTTAAGTGGATTGCTTCCGTGGTAGATCTTCCTAGCATAAATCCATATTGATTTTGAGATACAGTTATCTCCAATCTCAATCTATGCTATATTACTCTCTCCTATAACTTCATGATATGACTCATAAGTTTAATTATTTTATAGTTGGAACAATCATGTATATCTCCTTTATTCTTATATAACGGTAAAATTACACTCTTTCTCCATATTTAAGGTATTCTCTTAGTTTACCAAATTTTATTGAAAATATCCGTTAACACTTTTACACCTAATTCACCCAAACATTTCCATACTTCTATAGGAATGTCATCTGGTCCTACGGTTTTATTATTTTTCATCCGCTTTAGAGCCTCTTTCACTTCATGAGAGTGAATTTTACGTTTAAAATCTCTATTAATTTCGTCTACAGGTATCTCGATATTTTCTATATCTGTTGTACTCTTAACATTAAAAAAATCATCAAAATAATCACACCGTCTTCTTATATTCTCATCCTTTACAAGTATACTATTAGTTTCACTCTTAATACATTTAACACCATTTAGATCTTTACCCTTTCTTTCCCTTAGCTTAGCAATTCTATAGATCTCTCTCTCCTTTTTTAGTCTCCAATCTCTTGTATAGTTCATTATACACCTTGCTCTTTGACTCATGGATAATCTTTTTCACATCTTTTTTTGCGTTTTTGTATTTGTCATATACATCGTTACTACTATTGCCTTTAAGATTCCTATAACACTCGTTTTGTACGGATAGCCGTTTAAATTTCTTCGTTCCACCACCATGATTCTTTCCCTATTGGGGTCTGACCCTTAGATACACCAAAAACCTCCTTGCCAACACTCATAATGTTAGTCGATATCTCTTTCCACATTGTTTCCGAATCATTATTAGTAGACCAATTTGCCATTTGAAGTAATTTATCTCTAAAAGCCGTTATCTTTTCTCCCTTCAAATTTCACCACTTAATTCTTGGCTCTACAAATGGGCGGTACTTCTTTCGCCTTTTAGACACGCACATATCTAAAACTAGAAGTCTATGTTGAGTTGTCACACTCTCCCCCGGGATAACCTTACAATCCTTACAAGTCATTCTATCACCTCTTCTAGTGAGAAAGAAATCTATTTGGCTAGCATTAGATCCACTTTTATATGTAACTAAGTGCGCTTCTCTTTTCTTAAAAGTAGTGTTTACAACTATTAAATCGAATGCTATGGCAAATTCTAAAATGATATCCCCTGCCTCATTCCTACTACCGAATCCAAAGTTGCCATGGACTGTTTCGAATCCTTCGTTCCTTGCTCCTACATGTCCATTTAAGTCTCCTCCAATAAATAGTTTCTCACTACTAGGTATGGTTTGTATAAATTCATCTAAATCCTCCCAAAATTGTTTTTTACTAATTGCATCTACACCTATTTGGAGCACATACACACTAACTATATTAACTATATTTTATTCATCTACTAACTTGATAAGTATAATTTTATCTTCTTTCCTTCTTATCTCTATCACATCCTCTAACAGAGTTGTATTTACAATTATTCATACCTGATTCTTCTTCTATCTCTTCCTGTGTACCAAAATTTATGACCATACGACTCTACTACTCTAGCTTTCTCCCCGACCCACTTAGTTTCTTGAAGACACATGATGTGAATTTTTCATCTATCCATTGTTTCTCCAATCTCTCCTAACTTACCGGTCAAAGATCCTATATTCCAAGTGGCTAAACGAATCCTATCTTCGTGGACTAACTTATTTACCCGCACCCTAGTATCCCTTGTTAACTTGTCGCTACATTCGGGATTTGATGTAGCGTGTCGCTGAGGAGAAAACGCCCCAAAAGTATTTATATCTCTGTCTCTCATCTTTCATATGACAAAAGATTTTACGCTGACTATCGACCTACTGCAACCCTACTCCTTTACCCAGGCTTGGGACCGGCCGTGGCGGAGTTCTTAAAATAATGATACATAAAAACGAACTAGGTGTAAAGATAACTACTAGTAATAAGTAAATACATAAATGAATAAATAAATAGATATTAAAATGATATGTATATATATATACATATGAAGTAGTAAGAGTAATAATAGTAATAATACAAGTAATAATGATCAGAATATTGCTAATAACACTAAAAATTATACTATTGTTAATACTAATATTGTTATTAATAATATTACACATGATAGTATTCCTAAATTGTAAGAATACTGACACTAATAATGATAGTATTACTATTAGTGGTAAGATTCCTAAAACCAAATAATGAGCAGTGATAATATTAATAGTAATAATAATGTTTATAATAATAATAATAATAATAGTTACTAATGATAAAATAATCCCACTGATAATAGTAGTATTAATACTAATTACAGGATTACTAACAGTACCAGTACGCTATTAACACTGGACAGAGAAGACGAAGGGGAAGGAAGGTAGAGAGAGAGAGAGAGAGCAGGCGACCACGGAAGAGGGTAGAGGGAAGCAGGGAGCGTGGAGGGGTTTTTGCCTTGGGAGAGGTGATAGGCTTCCTGCCGGGGTCAACAGGTGGAAAGGGAGGTAGAGAGTAGGCGCCGGGGGGGGGGGTGGTCAGCAGGGGAGAGAGAGACGGAGAGAGAGTGCAAGAGAGCGAGAATGGGTTCTGGTCTCAAATATCCGTCAGAAGATCTGAGTTTTTTTTTTTTTTTTTTCACCGAGTCGAGAGAGAGATCTGGATTTCCGACAAGATTTGTGGCTTCGAGGGTTTCCGAGTACAGATCTGGACCGGATTTTATGATTTGTCCCTACCTAGAATAAATAAGAAAACACTAGCTTGTTAACATACTGTAACTTTTTTTTTTCTCTCAGTTTAAAATTTCTAATCCTAACGTTCTCTTTAAATCTAATTATTTACTATTGTTCCTACCAAAATCACCCTATTCTAGTCCTAATTGTTGAGATGTAATTGCCCTAGAACTCTTCCACTAAGACTCTCACACCAATATGATAGAATTTAAATAAAGCAAAAAAGAAAAGAATTAAAAAGTTCCCACCGCTGGAATATTCACATAAGATAAATATATGAACCTTTATCAAACATTAGAAAAAATTAAGGAGAAAGTTCATTTGAGTTTTCACCATGACAATAAAGGAAAAGCCTTGACCAAAGAACTTCTGAATAATAATCAAAGAAAGCTATGTCATTTGAGAATTTACATGTAGCAATTCCCAAAGTTGAGAACCAGATAATGCTTCACTATGGCAAAAAGCATGGAAAATAACAATGAAGAAAAACAAGCCATCTGAGTTGTTTAAACATTCACTGTGAAACCTTCTACTATTTATTGAACACATCTTTTCCATTTATTGGATCCGAAAGAAGAAAAACACAATGGTAGCTTCCTAATAGCATGTTTGGAAATCAAAATTAAAAAGTAACGCAACTAAAACAAGAAAACTTTTGACTTGTCAAACCAAATTAAATGCAAATGCACATTACTGCACTGAAACCAGATTCCTATAAACCTATTTTATAAACATGTTAAACTCCTCTAGCTGTCAAAAAATTGTTCTATAAGCTGTGAAAGACAGTGCACAAGGAAACTAGATATAGCAACAAAATTTGATAAGAAAATAAAGCCCTGGACCTAGGAAAATATAAATTATGGTCCTTTGTCTAAGCTAAAATCCTACTATGACTAAATTTAACAAAGACAAAACATGCATGTTTCACAGATCTCACTTTTCGAGATTTTACTACTTTCCTTATGACTCTGTCATGGCACTTATGTGATGATTTATTTTCTATCTCTGAGTTAGAGAATGGAGTCATATGCACAACAAAACCCCCAACCCCATCGCCCTCCCAAAAAAAAAAAAAAACGCACACACACACACACACACACACAAGCACACAGCATAAACCCCATTTTTTATGATAAAGTATGTAAACAACCAACAAAAATAATTCATGGCAAGCTTGTAAAAAAGAAAAGAAATTCCAAAATGAAGTTTATTCTTTCTAGGGAGTTAAAGAATATAACCATAATTGCTGAGGATGTGTTTGAAAACAAGCTTAAAAGTTAAACAAAATAAAAAATTTTTAAATGACATTTCTGAATTTTAAGTAGTTTTGGGAAATGGGGAACACATTAGACCAATATCTGCTTGCTTGTTTCTAAACACTAGAAACACCTGTCATTTAAAATTATACAGTCTCTAAAATGAGGTTTAGGGTTCGGGGTTTAGAGACCGGAAACCCTACTAGTGTATGCTTGGAGTATGTCTCATAAATGGCTAATTGGCCGTTCAAGAGATAGTGGTCCACACAAAGGGGTATCTCTTGGAAAGGCGAAACGCCTTGGCTTGGAGTTAGACAACTCAAGCCAAAATACAGCAGTTAACTCTAGAACAGATCCCATACTCTTGCACGAGGGGTGTTAATGAAGCTTTTGAGATTGGAAAAACATGAGGGTTTCAGAGTCAAGTCATGGGATGATTTGCAGGCCATCTTCCAGACAAAGTACCCAACTACAAAATCTCAAAATGAGTTAGTGTTGAGTGGGGAGTCACTAGTACAATGACAATGCAGGATGGTCCCATCAAAGGTAGTAAGATTGCAGAGACAGTGGAATGAGCAATTAAAAGCAAGATCTACTAAACTGTTCAAAGCACTGCTCACGTGGTATGGTTGGTACCATCTCACAAGAAGCAAGTTGGGGTGAGATCCCCAGTGTTATCGAATTTGCTTGTGTAACACTCCATAGGATGGGATTAGTTGATAAAGTAGATATACATCAAATGATAGCTATCTAGAACTGGAACACCATATAGAGGGCCAGTGCTGCATCCGGTGAGGTACCCAGAACTATCAAATTTGCATGGCTGATTGTGTAAGGAGAGCCACCCCACATGGTGGGATCAATTTTTTAGGGAAAAATATTTCACAGGGTCTGATACAAGATTAGGTTGCAATCATGTTTTGGTGTATCATAGAGACGAGTCAAAGTACTTGGGGGTGAGTTTGTGTGTATCACAGAGATGAGTCAAAGTACACTTGGGTAACTAATTACGAGTACAAGCACCTAATTAAGCTAGAGAGTCCAAAATATCAACTCTATCAGGATGGAGGGTCACTCCCTTGCTGGAGAACATTGGTAGGCACATCCTGAGACAAGATCAAAATCCAGAGAGTTATAGAACAAATGCAGGTAGTACAAGAGTGGACGACTGCACTACTGATTAAGTAGAATTAATGCACTTTATTATTATTATTATTATTATTATTATTATTATCATCATCATCATCTTCTCATCTATCCTATATTAGTCTCTCAAACGACTGACTCCAAAAGTTGGAATTATGACTCAGTTTGTTGTAGGAGACCACGTGGACATGGAAGCAAGTCGGTGAGAGGGGGACTCAATGCTCACGTCACCAAATGAGCAAGGAATTTCATGGCAAAGCGGGCATAATAGGTTCTGCTTCAGGGAGATCACTAAAGGTGAGATGCACCACAGTGGTGATGATACAAGTGCAAGAGGGGGGAAGATTTGCTTGATACTACATTGAAGACGAATTCTTGATGAAAGTAGGAAATAGGTATATTTTTTAGCATCGAGTATGGCAGGTTCTGAAAGAACTTAACCGCATGTCACAACAAATTGCGGAGGCAAAGACCACTGACATATAGAGAAAGAGATCAAATAGTTGCGAAGATTGCACCACAGCAAATGAGATCACTGCAAGACAGTCGGTGGACAATTTCAAAAATACAGAGAACCAGCACCAATGACAAACAAGGTTTGGAGAGAAGTCTAGCATCCAAGAATCTTATTTCAATTAGCAAACATCAAAGAATCTTATGGGTCAAGTATTGAATTTAGTGAACACATCACATCGACAGTACCTGATAAAGGACAAGCCCATGAAAGAGAGGATATTAGAAGTGACAAATTAAGATTTGAAGACGAGTACTCGGGGTCAACCTCATTTAAGCCTTGCTGTCGAGGACATCGAAAAATAGGGGATAATGTTATGGTTTGCCATTCTACACCAACTTTGACAAGGTATCACATTTCAACAGCATAGAGTGGTCTAGCAGTATAGGAGAAGTTTTTTATAGCAGATTTCTACTTTCTAGTTTTATTTGTAACGCTGTTCAAACATTTCACTTTTCGTGGAGGTCAAAAAGCCTAGAAAGCTCTTTAGGGAAGCAATAATGCATGATACATCTAAAGAATCTATTCTCGACCCTGGTGTAACTTACTAAGATCTTCCTGGTAGCAAGTCATTATCCCTCTTTCTAGCTAATAAAGCTTATTGTCGGCTGTCACTCATATATTTGTTTTATATATGATCCCTTGGATTGCTATTTGCAAGTTCCTGCTGCACATATCTAGCATGTGAAAAAGCAAGGATCGCGACATAATGGCACATGAGGAATTCATTTGTGAATTAAGAGAAAGGGGTTATGAACTAAAAGTGTAAGCCACATGATAGTGAATTTTCAAGCTTTAACCAGAAAGTGAAAATATGGAAACGAAATAAGCCACAAGAGTTTTATGCAATTCAATTCACTTTAAATATTAAAATCCACTAATTTGTTCAAATAAATTGAAAAAAAGATGTCACATACCGTAAACTACAATTATCACTAGAAACTTTATACCTTCATTTATAAATGCAGCAAATTTATTTTGAGTTTTATATTACCCTTTATTAAATGCTAAGCCTATATAACTCATGAACCATTTTAACTATCAAATGATACAACAACAACAACAACAACAAACTAAGGCTTAATCCCAATAAATTGGGGTCGGCCATTTGAGAGACAAACTTGAAAAAGTGAGAGAAAAATAAAATAAAAAGAAAGATAAAATAAAATAAAACAAAATAAAATGAAAAATAGATAAATAAATCAATAGATAAATATGTAAAAAGTATTGGTTTAATTTGTGCGGATTCTTCTACGCCATCCATTCCTATCCAAAACCATTTCCTCTTCTAAACCCTTAATTTTCAAATCTTTACGGATAACTTGCATCCAAGTTTTTAGCGGTCTACGTCTACGTTTTACTAAACTTCCTATATTTAAGTTCTCGGTTCTCCTAACAGGCACATCTTTGGGTCTTCTTTGCACATGCTCGAACCACCTCAGACAGCACTCTCGCATCTTATCCACAATTGAACTAACTCCCAACTTATTTCGGATCTCTTCATTTTTTATTCTATTTCTTCTAGTTTTTCCATACATCCACCTAAACATCCTCATTTCTGTTATAGACATCTTTTGTTTTTGTTGTTGTTTAACAGCCCAGCACTCAGTACCATATAATAGTGTAGGTCTAACCGCGCTTCTATAAAACTTTCCCTTTAAGTGCAATGGCATCGTGTGATCGCAAAGAATTCCGGAAGACCTTCTCTATTTCATCCAACCCGCTTGAATTCTATTGTTCACATCTCCATTGATGTTACCATCATTTTGAATGATAGATCCTAAATATTTAAATCGTTCACTTTTGGGTACCTCTTGCCCATCTAACCTAATCGTTGCTTCATCATTCCGGGAGCTGTCACTAAACCCACATCTCATATATTCTGTTTTCGATCTATTCAGTCTAAACCCTCTAGATTCTAGCGTAAATCTCCATAACTCAAGTTTAGCACTAGCACTCTCTATATTTTCATCAACTAGCACTATATCATCTGCAAAAAGTATACACCATGGTATTTCATCTTGGATATTTTTGGTGATTTCGTCTATCACTGCTGCGAAAAGGAGGAGGCTTAATGCCGAACCTTGATGGAGTCCAATGTTAATGGGAAAACTATCACTCAAACCCCCGCGAGTTCTTACGCCGGTTACAGCTCCCTCATACATATATCTAATTAGGTTAATATATCTCAAGGATATCCTTTTCTTCATCAGCGCCCACCACAATAAGTCTCTAGGAACTCTATCATATGCTTTTTCCAGATCAATAAATACCATATGTAGATCTCTCTTATGTGCTCTATATGTCTCCATTAAATATCTTAGCAAGTGGATCGCTTCCGTGGTGGATCTGCCTGGCATAAATCCAAATTGATTTTGAGATATATTTATCTCCAATCTCAATCTATGTTCTATTACTCTCTCCCATAATTTCATAGTATGACTTATAAGCTTAATCCCTCTATAGTTAGAGCAATCCTGTATATTTCCTTTATTCTTATATAGCGGTACAATTACACTCTTTCTCCATATCTGAGGCATTCTCTTAGTTTCCCAAATTTTATTGAAAATATCCGTTAATATTTTTATACCAAATTCACCCAAACATTTCCACACTTCTATAGGAATGCCATCAGGTCCTATGGCCTTATTATTCTTCATTCTCTTTAAAGCCTCCTTCACTTCAAGAGGACGGATCTTGCATTTAAAATCTCTATTGATCTTTTCTATTGGTATTTCGATATTTCCTATATCTCCCGTATTCTTAACATTAAAGAGATCGTCAAAATAATCACGCCAACAGTTTCTTATGTCCTCATCCTTTACAAATATATTATTGGTTCCACTCTTAATGCACCTAACACCATTTAAATCTTTACTCTTTCGCTCCCTTAGTTTGGCAATTTTGTAGATCTCTCTCTCCGTCTTTAATATCCAATTTCTTGTATATTTCATTATACACCTTACTCTTTGACTTTTGGATAAACTTTTTCACATCCTTTTTCGCTTTCTTGTATTTGTCGTATGCATCACTACTGCTATTACCTTTAAGGTTTCTATAACACTCTCATTTGGTGCAGATAGCCGTTTGAATTTCTTCGTTCCACCACCATGATTCTTTGCCTATTGGGACCTGACCCTTCGATACACCAAGAACTTCCTTACCTGTGCTCATAATATTATTAGATATCTCATTCCACATTATTTCTGAATCATCCTTAATAGACCAATTTGCCACTTGATATAATTTATCTCTAAAAGTCGTCAACTTTTCTCCTTTTAAATTCCACCACTTAATTCTTGGATCCACAAATAGGCGATATCTCTTTTGCCTTTTAGACACGTATATCTAAAACCAGAGGTCTATGCTGAGTTACCGCACTCTCTCCCGGTATAACCTTACAATCCTTACAAGTCATTCTATCAACTTTCCTTGTGAGGAAGAAATCTATTTGACTAGTATTAAACCCACTTTTATATGTGACTAAATGTGATTCTCTTTTTTTAAAGAAAGTGTTTACAACTACTAACTCGAACGCTGTAGCAAACTCTAAAATGATACATCCCGCCTCATTCCTACAACCAAATCCAAAGTTTCCATGTGCTGTTTCGAATCCTTCATTCCTCTCGCCTACATGTCCATTTAGATCTCCTCCTATAAATAACTTTTCTGTACTAGGTATGGCTTGTATAAAATCATCTAAATCCTCCCAAAATTGTTTTTTACTAATTGCATCTGTACCTGTTTGGGACGCATACACACTAACTATATTAACTATATTTTCTCCGTCTACTAACTTAACAAGTATAATTCTATCTCCCTTCCTTCGTATCTCTATTACATCATCTAATAGATCTTTATATATAATTATCCATACCCCATTCTTAGTTCTATCCCTACCGGTATACCAAAGCTTATGGCCATAGGGTTCCACTACTTTAGCCTTCTCTCCCACCCATTTGATTTCTTGAAGACACAAGATATGAATTTTCCGTCTATTCATTATTTCTCCTATCTCTCCTAGCTTACCGATCAAAGATCCTATATTCCAAGTGGCTATGCAAATCCTATCTTCATGGACTAATTTATTTACCCGCACCCTAGAGTCCCTTGTTAACTTGTCGCTACACCCGGGGTCCGATGTAACGCGTCGCTGAGGGGGAAACGCCCCAAAGGTTTTTAACTAACTATCAAATGATAAGTCTTAGGAAAGTGTCCTAACGTATTTCATTGGAAGTGAAATATTAAAAAAGCTATAGATGCAAAGAAGTGTCCAATATTCTCATGCTACGTAATGGAATTCTTATTCTGGGGCATTTGAATGGTGCGTCTGAAAGATGACAGTCGAGGGTGAAAAGAGATCACTTCCGTTTGACTGTAGTCTCTTCATACTTTGCACTTCATCTCGATGGTCTTTAATGTCCAGAACCATGTTTGACTTGAAATTTTGGTTTCTCTTTCATGTAATTGTTCCTTGTTTTAGGGCATTATCTCCTCGGTTTTCATGATGCATACACAACAAAAAGAGCAAAAAAAAAGATTCTCGGTCCTCATAAACAGATTAGCATAAAATTCATAAAATACTATTCAAACCATGTGATACAGGAATTTTGTTTCTCCACTCAAATATTACTGTGCTTCCCTTTTGCCAAGAGATATAAAACCCATTTTACTGCTTCCTCTCCCCCGCAATCTCTCCCCATTTTTCCTCTTCCCAGAAAAAGGGCCCTAATATTCCAAAGATGGCTTTATCACCAACTGTAGGTATGGTCTTCAATTTCTTCATAATTCCTTCTGTGCCTAAACTGGATTAAAAAACAGTTCATAGTTATTTGTTACCAAGTGTATCAAATGGGATGTCTAAGTCATAAACCATATCGTGGGATCCGTACTCATCTACCAACACAAGTGGGATTTCTTCTGTGCTCAGGGCTTCTTTAACTCGCACTTTGCAGCTGCTGGTCAGACCACCTCTAACGAGATAATTTACTAGTCCTCTAATCATCTATTCCAACTTATCAAATGCTTACCATTTTGCACATGCTCACCTATTCATACATCAGAAACAATGACACAATTCTAATTTGCACTTTAAAAGTGGAAGCTATGCCCATGCTTAACAATTTATCAGATACAACAATAAGGAATACTTTTACACCATTTCAGAGTTACTATATATAGTTATTAAGAATATCTTGTTCAAAAAGGAAAAAACAAAAAACAAAATAAAAAAACACAAAATAGCCATATTTAAACTATATGGTTTCCGGCTATTGTTAGGATAACTCAGTAACATTATATTGTCTTTACATTCATGGAATTGGGAAGGAATTATATCATTTTCTTCTTGAATCCAATATTATCTGTCTAATTTTATTTTATTCTTTTTGCTGCATTAAGTCACACAGCAAAGCTTCATCAATAATCTCAAAAAGTTCTAATTTTCACCCTTAAAAAATTATAGATAATTTGCTCTCCATTGGCTCATCTTTTTCTTTGAGGTTAGGTCATTTGAAACAATGTTCAATACAAAGTGGATCAATCCACAAAATTTTAACATAGAATTCATTATACATAGAATATTATATATATACACACACATCTGCATATGTATCTATTCTAAAATGCATGTGCAATTGTGCACCAATCATAGTTCTGCTCTCTTATACTGCTGCACAACCTCAACTCAGACTATCCAGTCTATTGCTTCTGCTAAAAGCAGAAGATTTTCCAATTGGATAATTTCTGCCATTGCAGTGATTATCATTTTTGAACCAATTAGCCACTTATGAAAGACAGCCAGCAGTAGCCCCTAAAGAAAGTTTTATTCAGGATTCCCATAATTAAAACTGCTAATCAAAGGCAAGCTTCTTAGTTTAACTTATATACCCATGCCTATAATTGGTACAACTCTAAACGTGCCTCATTCCATTTACCAAGATTTAGGCCAATTCAAGTCCATAGAAGAGGCAAAAATCAAGTGCAATCCTAGAAAGTGCAAAAAACAGAAAAGAATATATCAACTGGGTACAATTACATAAGACAATAAAAGACAATAGCAACCCTATAACTTAATTTTGGATATAAAACAGAGATGATAAATTTTGGTATTAATAGTTGATGGAAAAGAAATCAGCTGCGTGCAAAAGCCATATAAATTGCAAAGTTTTAGTCCCTTGAAACAGGGTGCAATTATTGGAATTACTTGGCCTCAAAGATAATGCTTGAAAAGGTTCCATGGAAATAAAGAAAGAGTTTTGTATCCAAATAAAAGGAAAAGAATATAATGAAAGGATAAGTGGAGCTACTCAAGTCCCTAATGAATTGATGCTTAACAAAGTTTGTGGTCCTCTAGCAATCTCATGCATGGTGATATGCATGAAAGGCTCAAGAGAAGTTAATCCCATGTTTTGTTATGACAATTTTTTCTTCCCATCCAATTGTTATAAAAAAAAAAAAAAAAAAGGAGCAAGGAAAGAAAGTGGTTTTTCCCTGTAACTACCTCAAAAATGAACAAAACAAGAATAAAAAATTGTCAATGAACGTCCACAGTGCAGGATTATGTATAATGGAGATAAAATAAATGGAAAGAGATTTGGGTCTTACTCGTATCTCACTACGAATATGCTTCATTTTTGATTCCTGCAAAATCCATGGTTTAGCAGGCTATGATCGATAATAAAAGCTCAAAACTGTTTTTAACATAAAAATATAATAAAAGTATCAGTGTGATTGTACTTGGTCATGAAGTGCCTCTTTTAGCCAGGATATCAAGGTGGCCCTCGTGTCTTCAGCACTTTCAAGTTGCCCGACACACTGACAGAGGACATTCTCTCGCTCTTGTAGCTCTTCTACTGAAATTGATCCGTGCTCATTCCCTGGTCAAGGGGTAAGATCAAACCATGAGAAAAAGCTCTCAAAAGATATAAAGCTCATTTTCACCTTAGACATGGCATGACCACACACACATAAGCCAAAACGAGGATTATCATACAAGTCCTAACTTAGCTTCTAGACTACATGATGGCCAAGTAGAATAAACTCGGTTTCTCTTCTGCAGCAAAGAAGTTCTTCTCTCCTCCACACAAAACATTTTACCTTTTTGTCTTTTTATTTCTCTTGTTGGTCTGCATAGCTTTGTGCCCTTTTTTCTTCCTTTTCTTTCTTTATTCCTTGTTCTCCTTCTGTCTCTCTCTTATAGCAGTGGTCTGCACAAAGTTTGCCTTCGTATCTTTTATTTTTTTATTTCTTTTTTCCTTCTTCCATTGACTAAATTTCACATATTTGCTGAAAATGCTGTTTCCCTGGTTATTAGAATTGAAATTTTTGAACCTACATTGAAAAAACTCCCATATCACCCAAAAAAAAAAATTATTGATATGGAATATTATTGTTATGGAACTATATCATTTTATCACCGTGTTTGTGTGTGAGAGTCTCTACATTTTGAGAATTTGATATGTCCTATATCTGAGTCCGCTTCATAGGCCCTACTAGTATCTACTACGCTATCAAAATGACACTCTTACAACACATTTAAAGCACATAAACACTTCCAAAAGCAGAAGATGGGCATCAATTCATAGTTATATAAGTTCATGGACATAGTACTTAGTTAAAGAGAGAACAAAATCCAAACAAGACCTTTTCCATACATCTTATCATAACATGTTATTTTTTAATACAAGGGAGAGCAGAAACGCATACAAACCTATGCTCTTAACTCATTTTAATTTACTCTTATTGTTGGTGAACAGCTATGACAGGCATGATGGAACAGAAATCGGCATCAAAGACCTTTCCTTGCATCAAAGCTTATTATTACGCACCACAACTACCATTAAGAAAAAATGTCTGGTATATATAACATATACAATAAATGTTTTTGTGTGCGTGTGTGTGTAATATGTTACAGAGTTTACATTAGCAGTAATAGAGAAAAAGAGATTTGAGCTACAAAAGATTAGATTTTAATTTTTCAAGATTGATTTTGCTTTCTGGATGGATGGTCAGACAGTGAATAGCAGAAGAAAGCAACTCAAAAATAAAAACAAAAGGCTCAAATTTCTTTGACATGTTGTCATGATTTTACTGCTAAAGGACAAGCTCATTCCAATTTAAAAGGACCTTTCAACCCCAAGCATTCCAACGGACAAGCCCATTTAAATTTCCAATAACTCACAGCCTTCTTTGGATGGAAACAATAAAGACTTTTGATTTATCAGTGTAGAAGAAGAACCCAAGCATTTCCAGCCTAAAAGCCAAAAGGTGAGTAGGCCTCAAAGGAAGACATCATAATCTTCCTAAAATCTTATCCTACTCAAAAATTTACAAGAATGATAACAAAGGCTGGCTTTTCAGGCAGGTTTTACCAAACCACCAAATCATTCAAATTTTTGTTTTTTAATTAAACATTTGTCTTGACAACTAATACCAAAAAAACTCTTGCTAAAATGTGTTGAATGACTCTGAACATACTAATCAAACAATCAGACATGTTATCAAGCTTTATTTTCCATACTCCATTAAAGAGAAAGAAATTACAGATGAGTGCATATTACACAAACTCAAGAGATTTGACCAGTAATGTGGCCATTAAAAAATCCTTATCTACATGGCCATATTAAATAATTACAATGTTAAATGCAGGGAGCAGTTTTCATTTCTAATAATTTCATCCAGAAGCCAGCTGAAAGCATGAGCAACTAAATGACCTAATCACCAGAAGATTAATACACACGTCAACCAGTTGCTTGGTCTCTCAATGTCGAAGAATATGTAATAAGCTCTCTGCAATGAATGGGTCTTAGTTGACTCTCCTTCCCACAACCAACTCCAAAACCTAAGATATAGATGATCACTAATACCAAAAAGCAAATTTTTGCAAGAAAAAGCAACCTAAGAGTCAAGACTCCAAATCCTAGAATCAGGGACATTGTCAGAAGGTTTATTTCCTTGTAAGAGGAAAACTGAGGCCCCTTTGCCAGCCAAAAGAAATACCCTTTTTTCAACCTTAAAAAGTCCCCTGCAACTGAGAGATTACCGTGCAGAGGATTCATCATTGAGGATGGTTGCATTAGAAAGGTGTAGTAAAATTGCAAGAACTGTTGAAGAGATTACGTGAACTACAGAATACTATGGTCAACTACAGAAACTATTTATTCAATCGAGCGTTTTTTCAATGAAACTCATAGATATGAAAAGAAAAACATATACTACTCATTGCTCTTCAAGTACCCTGGCATAATGCTTCTAGAAAAGTGATGTGGAGGAAATCTGGAAAGCAAGATATTTCAACCAATTATATCAAATACATACAATAAAGAACCTATTTCGTTACCCAAAAAAAAGACAGGAAAATACTAAATTTGCATGGACATCTTAAGCTCCCAATTAGATCAAATACATACAATAAAGAACCTATTTCGTTAAAGAAAACAAGACACGATAATACTAGATTTGCATGGACATCTTAAGCTCCCAAGGAATCTGAAAAGGAGTTGATAAACTAATATTAACAAATATAGACAGCTGTAGATTACCTATTTAGGATGAATATTACAATAGAATAGCTTTCAACTATAAATTTGGAAACTTTCTTGTTTAGGAGTGATTGCTGCACCAATTTCTTGACCAATTTTCAGTATCACACGTTACCAACAACATGAAACCTACATGTAATCAACTAATTAGACCAAGGCGGGAAGAAAAGCAAAGAAAGACAAGCATTTGACCTCCAGCAATCAGCAGAGCAGGAACAACTTTTTGTATGCCAAAACCATAGGTTGGTCCCCAGACTTTCACTCATTATACAACCTAGACCCAATTCAAAGTTGTTTCCAATCAAGGACTAAAAGTAACACTGGTTAGCCACCATTAGATGTACCGCTGCATGACTTGAAATATGAAGGCTGGTTAGCCACCATTAGATGTACTAGAAGTCTTATCCTACTTTGTTTCTACACTTGCAAAGAAATTTCCTGCTAGGATTGTCAGCCATGGTTGGCCAAGTGTTATCATTCATTAGCACTTATCAACCTGTAAGGACATGGCCTATAGGTTAAAATAAAAAATAAATAAATAAAAGCAAGAACATCAAACCACTTCAGGAAAAGCAACAAGCACAACAATGAGAACAGTAATATTCCAAATTGTTCAACACTACAGACATGGAATGATATGAAGAATGCTCTATTTAAATGCCCCAAATTATTAGCAACACTGGTTAACGTAGGAGCATACCAACATCAGGTGATATGAAACATCATTGAATAAGTATTACCTTGCGCCAAGATACTTTCAACATCCTTTTCCATTTTTATCATGTAATCAACAGCATCTCTACACTTGTTTAAGGCAGTTTCTTCATTGAAATGTTCATCAAGTACAGACTGAAATGCTGAAACAATCTTTTCTGGCATACCTCCAACAGCCAATTTCTGATGTTACGGGTACCACAAAGTTATTTCAATTAATAATTAGCAGGAACACGAAAGGAGTTACAGACACACATTGCAGAAAAAGAGCATCTTTTTATATAATACAAATGAAATACTCACAATTCTAATAGAATGAGCATCCTTCTTCACTGTCTTGATAGGATTTGAACTTTTACCATTGCTTGCAGAAACAGGGAGTTCTCTGCCCAGCATCTCATCTTTAAGACTTCTACCTCTAGAACCAAAAACTTTCCTCTCTTCCCAGATGTCAACCTAAACGAGCATCACACCAAGATTTATAAAACTCAACAGGTGACTAATCAGCAATCTCAAGCCATCAAAGACACAAAAGAAAAACAAAACAAAACCAAAGAACAAAAAGAAAAAAAAAAAACATAACAAAAAACTAACAAAAGAAAAAAAGAACAAAAAAAAATAAAACAACTAAAAATAACAAATTAACAAAAAAAAACTAACAAAAGCAAGAAAAATAATTAAAAAAGGAGAGTAGTTCGGCAACAAATTAAATTGATTATCTAAAAGTAATACATGCAAGGATGCAACCATGCAAAACACGAAACAACTTAATGGCACAAAGTCACCATAAATAGCCTTTTACAGTCAACGGGAGGTCTAGACAGGGATCCATTCTCAATACCGAAAGAAAACAACTGAAATATCAAAACTCCAAATTCTAGCATCAGGAACACTTTGAGAAAATTAACTTTTGTAGATGCCAAATTTCCTAAATGCAAACCAACCTTCGATTTATACTCCAAAACTTGCTGCCAACTTACGAAGTAATGCCTTTTGGCCAACCCAATTTATAACCGAAGGAAATCTCTGATCAACTTAGTTTTCTCCACCACCCCAAGTAAAAATCTTGAAAGGGGAAAGAAAATGGAGATACATATTAGAAAGACATGCAAGTGCTACCAAACTTGTCCTATGCTTTTACACTAAAATCCTCCAATGCTTTTACACTAAAATCCTCTAAACTTGTCCTCTGTCACACTCACAACTAACACTGCATGCTACCAACACACAACAGAAGTGCAGCTGATATTCACATGACCAGCTATTTTCTACCAAAAAATGAGCAATGTACGGATTTGACCCATAAAAGAAAAAAAAAAATTAAAACAACCCAATGGACAAAAAAATTCCGCCAAGGCACTGTTACTTCTGCAGAAAAATTACCCTTCCAAGAAAAGTTTTCTTGGACAGTGTTTTGATGATACTTTTTCTTGGACAGTGTCCAAGAAAAATCACCCGGCCAAGAAAAATCACCCTTCCAAGATTTGACGAGAGAGAGAGAGAGGAGTGGAGAGGGGGCATATGTCGTGTCTTCAAGACGCGACATACCGGTGTGAGAGCCCATGTGACGGGTTCAACCCACGACATACAATGTCGCGCGTTGAACCCACAACATTCATGGGTTAGAAACGGAAATTTTTTCTCCTTAGGGTTGTTTTAAAAATTTTTTAAAATTTTAAAGTCAGATCTGTACATTGCTCACAAAAAACAATGAGACCCAAGGACGTCTACACTCATGCACCAACAAAGCACCCACATATACTATTGAGGCAGTGATCACATCTGTTTTCTCTAGCTCTCGAATGGCGGCAAAAGATCCTTCAAGAGTGGTGATTGACGAATGGAAGGGTGAATCTCTGCTAGAAAAAGACATCAAGACAAAAAGAGACGAAGAGGGATTAAGGGAGTGAGATATAATAACCTCTGGACTAATTGTGAGAGAGAGAGAGAGAGAGAGAGAATATATGCAAGAGTGAGTTGATTTGAAACTGGCGACCATCAACTTTGATGGCTGCAACCTGTGAGCCAGTGAATAGGTTGGTCAGTTGCATAATAATATGTTTAATTTCAGTTGAGTTGGCATCCTTTGATCTTCTATGGAGGCAGTTTCGAAGACATAAGAGTTCAGATAATTTTAGCAGGTATCAGATCTTACGGGTGCTAGAAGGAAGAATGCATAAAAAGAGGCAGATCGCATTGTTGATGTGGAAGCATGTCAAGAAAGCACCACATTGGAATAAGAGCAAAAGTGAAAGAGCAGAATTCGAAATAGAATTAAAGAAAAATCTTCCACCTTTCATTTTATATTTGGGTAGGGGTAAAGAATAAAATCCAATCAGAATTGAAAGAGAGATTGTTCTCTAATATGCAAAATCAAAAATGGTTTTAGAACGCACAATTGGAGGAACAGCATAAACAGCCTAACTAAAATTAGCCACCGCCATCACTAAATACTGCATGGAAACAAATCCAATTAATCACCTCAGAGTAAAAATAGCAATGCTCAAGGTACCACAGTGATATTACAAAAAAGCGGGCAATGGTGCACAGAATAATCATTGAGACACGTAAGATGAGTTACAAAACACAATAAAGAAGAATCTCATCAGTGTCAATTACACATACCAATCTAGAGACTGCCCTTCGCCCATGCTCATCACCACTTTCATACACATGCTTGAGTGCTGCAGGAAGGACCTTCCAGAATTCATTCACAAACTCACTGCCTTTTCGCCTACTATTTTGTAAAATGTCATTTGCTAAATATAAAAAGGAAACACGCTGCTCTTTCTGGGAAGAATTGAACAATTGACCCCATGTTTCAACAATCTGTTTAGCTTTCTTCCGCTGAGGAACACACCAGCGAGACAATGCTGATCAAATGTCAAAAGAAAAGCATATCAGAATATGAGATAAGCATAAAAAACAAAGATGGAGCTGTTTAATAATGCTACAAAAATAGAACTTATAATAGGCAATACGATGTCACAAATCTTAACCACCAATCCACATGTTATTTCCCTCATAATGCGTCCTAATACCCATTTTTGAGAGTTTCATAGGATTATCACCCTCTGGAACCAAGCCTTTGGGGCTTCCCAAGCCCTATCATTCAACTTGGGCAGGTTACATTGAGGCACAAGGGATCATGTCACCTGGCCCATTCTGCCAAAAAGGGCTTTGTCCCTATGTTGTGTTGACACACACCACCCCAGTTGGGCCTGGTAGTCAATGCATTGACCAGTTGATGCGTATTAAGTGAAGTAGAAGTTGGGGGTATAAGGTGGGGATGATTTAGTAGAATACCGATTGGCACTGAACCCCAGTTGGAATTACTTTTTTACCCTGGTATTTAGGATTCAGTTGGTCATAAATGCTTTTTTTTTTGGTATGTTGCTTCCTGCTCTCCCCTCCCCACTCCTCTGTTGCCTGCCTGAAGCATTCAAAACCAAGCCCAAGCCATTGAGAATTGCAAAACAATTTAGCTTCCATCTTTGGATCACGCCTCTCATCTCGTGCCTCCTCATTATCTTCATGATTACTCAGATCGATATTAGGTCACCCCCCCCCCCACAGAACAAAAAAATGACATGCCATAGACCTAGAATCTTAATTGTTGCATCATACGGAAGCTTTGATTTTGGTGGTCCAATATTTTTATTGAAAACACATGGTGGGATCCATTGGATCCGAAATAATAAATCTCTAAATTTTAGTATTTGGGGTTAGGGATTTTGCAGTTCTTGATTGTGTACCATACAGAATCTTAAGAAACGGAGGCCAACAAAGCATACCATGAACACATCAAGTAACAAGGGGACTGTTTTTCCGGTGGTCCATACAGAATCTTAAGAAACGGAGGCCAGCAAAGCATACCATGAACACATCAAGTAACAAGGAGACTGTTTTTCCACAGTTTGACTGTCTTTTTGTTGTTATGGTAAAAGATTGGAAGTAGTATCTTCCCCCCAAACCCCACTGGATGTCCCCCTGTGTTATCTAGTTAATAAATTTTTTGCTATTTCTTTTTGGAAGATTATTTGTGGAAAAGAAATCATGGAATACCCGGTTATACCCAGTCAACCACAGGTGCGGGGATGGTTATCCATATCCTCCCCCATTGAGAATCAGTGAATAATTTTCTTTTTTTTTTTTTGACAAATTAAAAATCGGAAAGTAATTACTCTGCCCCCGAGGCATCATGAGGTGGGCGCAGGGGAAGCAATAGCCACCCTTCCAGCGTTTCATCCTTACATGTTCGTGACATAACTGATTTAAAGGCCTAAAAATAGGAAAGCCCTAATGATAAAACCAGTAAAATAATAAGCTAATGATTTACCAAAGAAAAAATAATAATAATAATTATTATTATTATTATATCAAGATGCTCTTGCATCCAAGGGAAGCAGGAACATGAGGAAATGCACTCTAAATTACCAGTACACATTGAATTGTTATCTATACTAACATGCAACTATTATTGAAATTTGACAACTACAATTAAAAGAAATTCTATCAAATCAACAACTGTGATGAGAGTACTGTAGCCCTAGTTTAAGAAGGTTTTTGAAATTGTTTAACCACAACTTTGCATTATTCTGATTAATTCAAGAGCTTTCAACCCTAATCTTCTTTTATTGTTCCACTTCAAGTTGAGCACTATTCCTAGTTATTCTGATATTGATTTTCTTTTTCCATAATCTGCACTCCATCACCTTCAGAGGCATCCACTGGAATCACCATATTCCTTATGGTGACTCAACTTGGGTCCAGCAACATAGGAGAGTTTTATCCTGAAACACCTCTAAAGGATTTTACAAAATTTTTAAAATCTTGAATCTACGGACATCGGAGAAGTTAAGAAGTTGTGATATACTATTGTTAAGGAAAACCATTGCAACATTTTATCAAAAGAATAAATAAAATAAAGACACACAAATGGAAACAGTACTCAGAAAAGAAGGATGGCATGTATTAGAAGTACAGAAGTGATACATTAATCTATGTAGGTCAAAACATTACACTAGGCAGACAAAAATCTATTATGAAAAATAGATTGAGATATTATAATGATCCAAGCAGTTAACATTAAATTAAAAATCAATTCATTATAGTGGTATATAGCATGAGTATTACATGTTCCAAAAATGTAAATCTCATTCTTTTGTTGCATGAAAATATCATCCCAAGCTTATATTAAATTCATAACAAACATGTTTATTTTGTTACTTACAACTGGATTTAATGGCCTTAATATACGATATATGACTTTTCCTCACTCCCTCTAATTTTGAAATTCTGCAGAGCCAGAATCATACAGCAATTCCTAAACTATATCCATCTCATCGAGGTAGTTTTTCAAAGGCTTCAGGGTTCACTATTAGAAAAGGATATTGGCTTTTATTTTATTTTAGGAGACAAAGAGGTATTCCTGATGTCCTAAACTCTAGAAAGTATGACAAGACAAAATTGAGAAAAAAAAAATCTTCTGCGGTACAAAAGGAGAAGCAATGAGTTATCTGAAACCAATTGCAGTTAGACCTGGGCCCAGTCAGACATTTAAGAAATAATACTGCAAACATGGAATTTCCAATGGCAACTTTATCAGGGAGTCTATACCAGATCAGTGTGAAACATTTCTATTAGAACCATCAAGAATCAAAGTCATACAGGATGATAGGATTGGGGATTTTAATTTCAGTAAGACAACCAAAGAGGGTCCAATCTGACTGCTTGACCCATCATGTGCTGCTGACTAATCAATGGTGTCTTTCTGTAACAAGAGGTAAAGCAAAATAAATTTTCTCTGACATTTGATCATTGTGCACAGTCAACCACCCATTTTTACACCTTATTTACCACTTTCCATCCTTGAATGACAGAAAAGGGCAAGTACTTCCATGTGTGAATGTCCACACATAAGTATACAGGGAAAATAGAATAGGAACACATAAAATTAGCATGAAGAAATTCCGCGTTGTGATAACTTTGAAGAATAGAAACTTGTGCTGAGAAGGCATGCAGCTGCACACAAGAAAAAAAATTACTACCGCCTCTACTTAAATAGCGCAAATGTAGGCTGAAAAAGTCTAAACCCATGCACTGATTGTTTGTAGGAAACGAATTTCTAATCAGCTATCTAATCAACTTTGTGAAATAAACTAACCATTCCCTTGTTGCCATGGTTTTTTGGGCTGCAAGCATATAATTAGGTTGTCTGGCTAACATGGCACAGACACAACGAAATTAAACAAGTAGGATAAAAAAGAGAGGAAGCTGGCTAAGGATTCCAGTCAGGTGCACATCCAAATGGTTTTGAATTGAATAAAAGTAAATGGTCGTCCCTAAGAAAAGAAACATTATCGATGGACTTTGTAATAGCAAAGAGCACATAAAGATTTAACGCTGCTGAAATAACCAAGATGTGCAGAGGAGCCCAAAGAGCACATATAGAAATCGTAATGCTGAGGAAGAAGAAGAGCGCCCCATAATTGAACGGCTTGATGGCATCCGATGGAGAGTTCTACAGCATCCTAGCTAGAAAGATCTTTTGAGATGGATAAGATTCATGAGACGGTTGCTGATTTGATGGGAGAAAGCCCAAAGTCTTTGGGGTTTTACCATGGCTTTTTTCTACGAATATGGGACAATTATCTATGAGGATTCATTCGGAGGCTTCACCAATGAAATGGTAGGCCGGAGCACAAACTCTACTTTAACTTAAGAAGGTTCACCCCTGACAAAGTGAAAAATTTTAGACCTCCACTAGTTTTTATCAGATTGTGACTCAAGTTTTAGCTAATAGGATTTATGAAGTGCTATATGATTGTATCCCTTATCATTAGTGCACTTCAATAGAAGATTGACAAATTCTAAATGCATCTTTGGTGGCAAATAAGGTAATTAATTGTATCAAGAAATAAGATAGGGGAGTAATCCTCTAGTTAAATTTTGAAAAGGCTTACAGCAGGATTAGTTTGAACTTTTTACATAATGAGTTAAGAGAATTAGAGTTTCGGAGTCTAATGTTGAAGGCGTGAGAGGTTGCTTGAGTTATCTTATCTATCATTATTAATAACAATGGACCTAAAATTTGGTTTCCGGCTTCTCATAGAATAAAAAAGGGAAACCCTTTCACTCTTTTCCTCTTTACCCTTGTTGTGAACCCTTTGAGAAGTCGATTGCAGAGGCATTCAAGCCATTTGGGGTGGGGAATGAGCAAATTTGCATTTCTTATTTTCAGTTGCGAATGATTCTATCCTCTTTCTTAGGAAAGATATAATTTTAGAAGTATGATTATTTTTCCTAGACACTGTTAAGAAAGTCCAGAGCTCGCAATCAACATGGCCAACAATGAACTTCTTAATATCAATCTGTCTAACAAGAGACTAAATATTTTGGCAGCCCCATTAGTTGTGAGAAGAGGAAGTAGCTAATTTCTGACCTAGAAATCCTTTGAAGGGCAATCCAAGGAATGTTTACTTTTTGAACCCTATAATCAAAATAGGGTTCAAAAAGATTCCAAGGAATCTTAACAAGAGGCTTCCGATGATCCAGAACTCATTTGATCAAAAAGGATCACTTGTTAAATCAGAATCAGGTTTTGAACCTAACCTTCAAGGTGATTTGGACCTTGGTAACTTTAATCTTTAATAACATTTTCGGTAAATGGCCATGAGAATTTGACATGCATGATGTATATCATTGGAAAGAATTATTCTAGGAAAACATTTAGAAATTCGTAAGCATGAAAGATTCTAGAAAAAACAGTAATTTTCTTACTTTATTTGATAACAATCTTATCAAAATTAATAGTTATCTTAGTTTTAGAAATCCTTCATATTTTGAATGATTTTAGGTATTTGTTATCAGTAAAAATTCTATTTAATTATAAACCCTAGTTTGCCATGTTTAAAGAGAGTATGATCAATAAAGAAGGAAGTCAAATTCTCATTAAAAAAGTGTGGCAGGAAACTTGTTAAGAAACAAGTTCCTAAACGTCAGATCTACAGTCTAAGAAAGGGAAAGGAGGGGAGAAATTCTCTGCAGAGTATCCAATGATTAGATCCTGTACTAAAACTCATATCAATTTGGTATCAGAGCCGGCCGTCATGGAAAACTCAGCAGAATGGTTTAGCTACATGGACAGACTCTTGAAGGAATTTGAGCAGCGAATGGAGCTAATGGAGAAGTGAATAGAGCTACGAATGGAGCAGCCACTAACTAAGGTGGAGGCAATCCAGCAATCCAACAAGAGGTTGTTGCAATAGCAGCAGACAGCACTAATCTCGCAGATAGAAGGGCTTCTACGAGAGTGGCAAGGGCACAAAAAGGCCCAAGAGGTGAGGAGCAACAGCCACACCCTTGCAGACCAAGGGGAGGAAAGGAACAGTCTGCTGGAAGGAGGGACTGCTATCCCGAGGAAATACCTTAACTTCAATAGCTACGAATATAATAAGTTTGGGCAGGACCTTCAGCTTTCAATTGTGGATGGTCACAGATCTTCTGTGGAGGAAATATCTAAGAATGAGGAAAAGGGTGAAGCCACAAATTTTGAAGTGAATCTCTGCAGGCACCAAGATACTGATCTTTCTTTGGAGGAGGTCCATGTGGTATTTGTACTGCACATAGAAAGAATCTAATTTCTAGTTGTTCCACCAAGGATCAAAACATGGTATTCAAGGAAATTGTAGTTTCTAAAGTTTATAATTAAAATGCTGGCTCTTCGTTGTTCAAATGCAATTTTAAAGATGGGGAGCAATTCAAAGAAAGGCCTAAAAAGTACAGAAAAGAAAGCAAGCAAGCCTACTACTGAAGGAAGAATTGGCTCATACATTCATGACAGTAAATTTGGTGTCTTAATAAAAGTGAATTGTGAGACAGATTTTGTCTCTTGTGGAGACATCTTCAAGGAACCGGTTGATGATCTAGTCATGTAAGTGATTTTTTGTCCACAAATGTACTATTTTGTTACAAAAGTATGTCATGATGATTCTAAATCTACAGGAAAGGAAAATTTTGGGAAGTCCAAAGAAGCGGATGAGGGAGGAGGCTTCTTGGGAGTTCTTGATGACCTAAGAAGACCCATTCTGAATTCGAGTTTAAGGACAAGCTCTTTGTCCAAGAGGGGAGTAATGATCGTGCACAATGTATATCATTGGAAACAATTATTCTAGAAAAACATTTAAAAATTAGTAAGAAGAAAAGATTCTAGAACAAATAGTAGTTTTCTTATTTTAATTGATAGCAATCTTTTTAAAATTATTAATTATCTTAGTCTGGGGAATTTTTCATATAATGAATAATTTTAGGGATTTGTTTTTCATAAGAATTCTATTTTATTGTAAATCTTAGTTTTCTCACTTTAAAGAGAGTATGATCAACAAAGAAGGAAGTTAAATTCCCATTAAAAAAAATGTGGTAGGAAAGTTGTTAGAGAACAAGTTTCCAACAATCAAATCTAGAGTTTAAGAGAGGGAAAACTCTAGCAAGGAATTGAGGAATTCCCTACAGAGTATCCATTGACTAGATCACATACTAAGGCTTGCTTTAGGTGCTTATAGAGATTATGGTATAAAGGAGTTGAAGAAGAATTTGAACATAGTTGATTTTTGTTTTCTCTTGCCTTTGAAGACTTCTTATGCTTCAAGATTTGTGCTTCTTTTATACATTAAATACAGTACTTCTCCTTAAAAAAAAAAAGAAACAACTATGTTCTCCATTTTGAAGATCTCTTGTGCTATGACAAACTAACAAATGAAGCAAATCCAATGATGTACAGATAAAGACAAGGACATCATTCTCACTCTTGCCCTTCTTTAACAGTTTGGATGAACAGAAAAGACCATAATACATTTTTCTTATTATTGGCTTCTAATGTTTAATTTGAATGTCCTATGGCCTCTATCACTTGACACAATTAATTCCACATTCACTTTCCTGTAAATAGTAATTTCTTTCCATTTGCACCTCTCGGTAGTACCTTTGGTTCCACAAAAGAAGCAGTACTGGAGGAGTCTATGATGTTTTGCATTAATTAGGTCAAGTAAAAAAAAAAATGGAGAGGCAGAAAACAAATATTTGCTTCCACAAGTAAATACACTTGCATATTCAGAACTTTTCTACCCCAAATGGCACAACACTATCACACAACTAGCAATCATATATATCTAAAATATCTTTATCCAGAAGTTTAATGGTGGCCTATGTGCCAAAATTGTTCAAACATCATGTCTAGACCAAAACAAACATGAATTATAGATTTTAGAGTTTTGGGGATACATTCTATGCTCTGTTGAGAGTTATTCAGCTTCGATAGCTTTTCAGCAAGTATATGTCCATCAAAAGTGTCACTGCTCATCCTGCCACTGACAAGTTTTTACATAATAACATGCCTGCAAAATGTTTCTAGAGGTTAGTAGTCCCAAAAGAAAAACAAATTAAATTAAGTAATAAGAAAAACAAATATAGGAATCACTATAGAAGACATCTACAGCTCACTTTCAAAAAGTTAACACAGATTACATTGGATAAGTAAGCACCACGTTCTAAAGTTTCAAATAATCTACATGTCAAGGGTCAAACATTTAGGAATTTATTATAAGTTCCTAATCAACTTATATTGGTCTTTTGACCTGAGACCATGCACCTCTAGTGCATGTGTGCGATAGTCTCATTCCAAAGCAATGCAAAAACCAAAGGAATAGAACCACAAGCAGATTAGTGGAGCCAAAGACCCCTTATGCAAGCAAGAAAAGGGAAATGGCAAAATGTCATTAGGATTTTCATGGAGAACTAAAAATACCCCGACCCCTAAAAAAAAAAAAGAAAAAGAAAAAAAGAACCACTATAACCATGAATAAATTCATCAAACAAAAAGAAAGATGAAACAGATCTCTACAACTATGTGAGAGAAGACAGAATCATTTCCTTTCTCATAAATTTGAGTTCTTTTAACTTGCTGATAATTATACACTCGTCACTTGGTTACAAATATACACACACCACACACACACACATATCCTCTTTAGCAGCCATTGCGCCCATGAAAAAGAAGTGGTCCTTCTGGTCAAAGAATGTGGATTCTTAGTAGTAACTTGAATCGATGAGTATATCTAACATGAACAAAATCTATTCAAAAAACTATATTGTACACACACCTAAAAGTAGAAAAGCACATTTGTAATGGAAAAACTCATTAGACACAATACTATGTGACACGTTGAAATTTAAAAGTAGTGTAGAAGTTTTTTAATGTCTAAGCCGCACGACATGAGAGATAAGATATTAGAAATAGTGCTTCCAAAAATTGATAGTTTCTTACAATCCTTGGTTTCATCTGAAGTTCTAGCGTTACTTATATTCTAGTTAGTCTTTTGGGGTGTTAAAGTTCTTTGAAGCATCCGAGTGATATTCTAGTTAGTCTTTTGGGGCGTTAAGTTCTTAAAAGTTTTTGACCAATATTTGGAGCACTGTTTTCAATTAGGCAATTTTTGGAAGATTTAGAAGTGTCACTAGAATATTCTACCGTATTTGTTGATGTAAAATGAAAGTATGAATTGATTAATGAACAAGTGTAACCTTCCAGAGTCACCATATAGGTGTCATCCTCTTCTTCTCCTCCTCCATGATTTGATGTGCACTTGTTATCCAGACATTCTCACATCTTTTTTATAGAATTTCTGCAATAAAGCTTCTTTCATTTAAAAAGCCTTCTTTTGACCCTAAGTCATTCCTCTCACCTTCTTCAATACAACAACAACATGAACCTTAATCTCAAAATTTGGGGTCGACCATTTGAGAGACAAATTTGAAAAAGATAGAAAAGAAAAATGAAATAAAAAAATAAAAAATAAAGAATAAAAAAAAGATATATATATATATAAATAAAATAAAATAAAATAAAACTAAACTAAAAAGAAAACGAAAAAGAAAAAAAAAGTGAATAGATCAATAAATAAATATTTAAAATATATTGATTTAATTTGAGCAGATTTTGCTACGCCGTCCATTCCTATCCAAAACCATTTCCTTTTCTAAACTCTTAACTTCCATGTCTTTGCAAATAATTTGTATCCAAATTTTTAACGGTCTATCTCTACGTTTTACTAGATTTTCTATTTTTAAGTTCTCGATTTTCCTAACTGCTATATCTTTGGGTCTTCTTTACACATACCCAAACCATCTCAGACGATACTCTCACATTTTTTCCACAATTGAACTAACTGCCAACTTGTTACGAATCTCTTCATTTATAATTTCATCTCTTCTAGTTTTTCCATACATCCACCTAAATATCCTCATTTCTGTTACAGCCATCTTTTGCTCTTGGTATTGTTTAATAGCGCAACACGTAGCACCATACAATAGTATAGGTATAACCACGGTTTTGTAGAACTTTCCTCTCACCTTCTTCAATACAAATTCTAAATCCCATTAATGAACTTTTGGTGCAGGAAGATTCAAGAAATCAGAAAGTTTCTAATTGTTCATTTTTCAATAATTTTCCTTCTTTATTTAAGTTTTTTTTTTTTTACATTTGTTTCTATTTCTTTAAAGTAATAGGAGGTTTTTAAGTAATTAAAAAGTTTGTAGTCTAGAATTAGAGTTTATCCTAACTGATATGAAAGGCCAATAGTAGTCACTTAACGAAAGTATTATTTCCCCACTTGATAAAGAATTTTGTGAGGTTTTATTGAAATCCAGTTATTATTTCAACCACAATCACCTTATTTTTGCCCTAATTTTTGAGATCTAATTGCCCTAAACCCTTTTCTGTATCCAGTGGTATTGGAGCCTAACAAGAATTTTCTATTTTCTGCAACTTGAGATTATTTCTCAGAATCCAGAAATTATTTCTGAACTTTATGCAAAAATTTTTCAGAATCTAGTTTTCTGCAGAAATTTAGACTCTTTCCTAAGCTGTTTTCTGTGATTCAGACTTAAATTCAGAAGGCAAAATTCTTTTCTTGCAATTCAAAAAAAAAAAATCAGCATTTAGAAATTGTTTTCCAAATTCAGAATATTAATTTTTTCCTGTTTTCTGAATGATGGTTGATAGAGGCAATCAACTCCAACAAACAAAGTTGGGTGAGATGACTTGGCCTTCTAGCATCCGAACCTAAGCAATTGGAGTATCATCTAAAAATATAAGGTTAGAAAGCTTTACAAAGGGACCCAAGCTTTACAAAGAGACCTTCACTATTATGCACAAACTCATGCATCCAAACCAAATCGTGGCCGAAGAATCATGCTACATAGAACTTACATAACCAAAATAAACAAGAATGTGGACAATGAATCTCCTTGCCTCAACATTATGTGGACAAATTAAAGAATCTTGACCATTATCCATTCACTAAAATGACAAAGGAAGGGCCGGTGACTCTTACCAAAGCTCTCCACTTAGCCCCCAAATAGATACCCTACACGACATGAGAAAGAAAATCCCAACAAACATGATCATAAACATTCTTCATGTCGAGTTTACATAGGAAACCACTTCATCCTTTCTTAGCCTTGAAATTCACCATCTTTAGCTATCACAGCCACATCAACACCTTGTCTACCTTCTTCAAATGCATGTTGAAATACCCCCACCACCTTTCCTATAACATCTTTAAGCCTCCCAGCTAGGCTTTTGGAAATCAACTTAACCAAACTGATGGGGCGGAATCTTTGATGCATAGAGGACAATAAATATACTATTATGGACAATCACAAACTCTCCTGAGGAATGAAAATCGTGGACTACTTTCATCACATACTCTACCGTCTCCCTTCTCTTAAGACAAAAAGAAATAAAAATAAAAATAAAAATACCATAGAAAGATCATCTCACCCAGGATTCCATCTCTGAAACAATAAATAACGACAAAAACAAAAGTAAAATATTCAAAAGAGGCATAAGTAACAACTACTGAGAATAAACACTATAATTATTGTTTATATAAAGCTTTAACCATCCTATTATATATTGATTTTACGCACAAACCCAAGAAATTGGTGTTCACGTGTTTCTATCCCTCCCAAAAAAGGGGGATGCACTGAAATCAAATTAAATTCAAAAGAGAATTGGGTTTTTTTTCTAACTTTATATCAAAGAGCGTCAAAGGTCTACAAGATTCGGTGGGTCTTCAAAATTACATAATGTTGGGGGAGCAAAAGGAGGAAGAAAGCAAACGCCAGGGGGTTTTGTTGCATCAGAAACAGAGAAGAATCCGGGTTTCTCTTTTCCTGTAGGGACGATGGTCTAACTCACCTGATGAACGAAGAAGGTGAGAGTAGCGGAGAAAAGGAAAATAATAAAATAATAAAAAGAAAAGGGACAAGATGAAAGCATACAGAGTTACCTCTGAAATTTCCGGCAGCAAAGACGGGGTCTCCGACTTAAGAGAGAGAAGAACCCTTCGATTCTATCCCAAATTCCTCCTCGCCTCCCTCTCTCTCTCTCTCTCTCTCTCTCTCTCTCTCTCTCTATCTCGCTAGCTAGCTTCCTCGGGTCGCTTCGCGCTTCGTCCCACGCCCAACCCTTATTACTTGGTTTCGGGCTTAAACGGACTTGTCTTCCTTCTCCACAAATTAATAAAATATTAATTTAATATTTCCAAAAATATGCTAATCATACATTATCTAAATATAAAAGAAAATAGGGTTAAGAGTGGCTGTGGCATTTTTTTTTTTGGACCTCAGTTTTTTTTCATTCCGATTTTTTTCACTCAGGCCATTTTTTCATTCCGATCATTTTTTTCATTTAACTCCTTTTTTCTTTTGTGATCCTTTTTTTCTCTTATTTTGATTCTTCCTCTTTTTATTTTTAACCCAATTTTATTTTTATCTTAAATTCTTCTTTTTTTTTTAATATGGGTTTTTTTCCTTTTATTTTTTGCCCCACTTATTGACCACAATTTTTATTATTTTGTTTCATGCTTTTGTTCGTTTAGATTTTTTCTCTTTTTATTTTTTTTTTTTACCTTTTTTCACTTAAATCTTTCGTTTTTTGATATAGATTTTCCCTTTTGTTTTTTTTTTGTTTTTTTTTTTGCCTCACTTGTCCATGACATGCTAAGATGATTGTCCATTTATTTTTAGACCATGATTTTTTTCATTCATGTCCTTCTTCTTTTTTTTTTACTTGGTTTTACTTTTTTATTTGATCCCTTTCTCTTTTTAATTTTTTTATCCGATTTTTCTCTTAAATCTTTCAATTTTTGGAGATAGGTTTTCCCCTTTTTTGACCTCACTTGTCTATTCAGTTCCTTGCTTTATTTTTGACCTAGTGTTTTTTTTGCTTTAATCTTTCATCTTTTTTTTATATAAATTTTTCTCCTTTCGTTTTTTTGGTTGCACAGAATGTCGTTTCTTTATTTTTAGACCATAATTTTTTTCCATTCAAATCGTTGCTCTTTATATTTTTGATTCTTTTTTCTCATAAATATTTCATCTTTCTTGACATATATTTTTTCTTTTTTTTTTGGGCCCCACGAATCATCGTTCTTTTATTTTTATTAACTTTTTACTCCACATATTTCTTTCTTTTACCTCATTCATTGATCCCTTTTAGAATTCCGGTAGTTAATCTCCTTTTTTTTAACTATCACTAATATACGTGTATTTTTCATTGACTTAAATAATAATTTAGTTTAAATATTGAGATAAGTATACATCAAACAATTGTTTGTACAATAAAAAATACAATCCACCTTTTGTGGATACTCCGTACTAACTTTAAGTACTAAAAAAAAAAGGCTAATTGGTGGAGTTATTCTTTCACGTGACCTACATGTAATCTCTCTCTAAAAAAATCAAAAAGTTATCTAAATTTGTACACGTCCATGTTTAGTACTTATTAATCATTTCTACCTACCACTTTACTTTTAAAACTTAAATATATTTTTGAGACTCTAAATTTGAGCACATTTAAATAATGTAAATTTCAAAAGTAAAATTGATCCGAACCATTTTGGTCTCAAAATTTAAAAACTTTTAAATCTATTAAAAAGATTTTAAAATTGTCAAAATAATCTATTACAATTGAAATATTAATATTTTAGATTGTACTATCCATAATTTGATAATTATATTATAAATCTAAGAAATTATAATTGTTTTTAACTGTTTCTTTTCGCGATACATACCACTCAAAACGTGATGTGTCTACCACCTACTAGTAAATTATAAGGTGGCGTTTGGTAAGAGAGTACAAGAATAGGGAATGTGGTGAATGAAATCCAAAACTGGTACTTGAGTTAACACTATGGGAATAGAAATTTTGGAATCAATTCTAAAAATATGGGAATCTACGAAACACAAGTAAATAGGTGAGCCACGTCTGATTCTCAAATAAACATTTTATTTCCTAACACCATCCATTATTCTCCACTCTCCACTCTTCACTCTCCACTCTCCGCACTTCCCTCATCATTTCACATTCTCTTCTCTCTCTGCATCTCTCCCCTTCAACCTAGGATTTCAAATGGTGAAACAAGCCCATCGTCCCCAATAAGATATGGTAAAATAACTCTCTCTCTCTCTTAAAATTTTTTTATCCTTACATTTTTATCTAGTAAAATAACTTTCTTCATGGTTTTACAGATCCCATAAACTTAAAATTTCTTATTTCATCTCCCTCTTTCGTGCTTTCTCAATGAGTTTTAACTCTCTCTCTCTTTCTCATTGCTTTTGTTAGGGTTTTGAAATGTATTGTTGTCATATTTTTTACTTGTTAATTTTGCCTTGAATTTGTTAATTTTCTTATTTATTTTTATTGAAAAATTCATTACAAATAGGGTTTTATTATAAAATAGAAAGAATTTAGAGAGAATGAGAGAAGAATAATCTTATTTTTTTCATTTTTGTGTACAACATAAAATTATAATGATACCTATTTATAAGCATTTTGAGTCACAATAAAAAGACACTTCTATTAATATGGTTATCCAAAACTTAATGATCACAAGTATACATAAAAACCAAAAGTTGTCATATCATTAAAGAGTAACTTAAAAGCCAATAGTCATTCTTGAATTTGTTCATCCATTTGAAAAGTCACTCATATGAATAGACATTCACAATAAATATATATTATTTATAACACTCCCCCTTGGATGTCTATCGTATAAAAAAATATGCCTCGTTAAAACCTTACTAGGAAAAACCCAATGGGACAAAAGCCCTAGTGAAGGAAAAAGAGTACATCCTTCTTTATACATATATTTCGAAACAATACTCCCCCCTGTTAAAGAAATTACTTAATGTCTCTATAAAGTCGCATTCCAATCTTATGGATAACTTCTCAAATGTTGTAGCGGGTAATACTTTTGTGAATATATTTGCAGGATTCTCGTTTGATTGAATTTTCTGTATGTCAATATCTCCACTTTGTAGTAAATCATGTGTGAAAAATAATTTTGGAGATATGTGTTTCATCCTATCACCTTTGATATATCCACTTGTTAACTGAGCTATGCAAGCTGCATTATCCTCATAAAGTATCGTTGGAATTTTCTTGTTTATTAACAAACCGTATGATTCTTGAATATGATTAGTCATTGATATGAGCCATATACATTCACGACTTGCCTCATGAAGTGCAATTATTTCAGCATGATTTGATGAGATAGCAGTTATTGTTTGCTTCATAGATTTCCAAGATATTGCTATGCCACCATATGTAAATAC
The DNA here is from genome assembly GCA_033439265.1 of Dillenia suffruticosa. Taxonomy (NCBI): domain Eukaryota; kingdom Viridiplantae; phylum Streptophyta; class Magnoliopsida; order Dilleniales; family Dilleniaceae; genus Dillenia; species Dillenia suffruticosa. The sequence continues at coordinate 10,797,854 of JAVTVX010000013.1, read as the reverse complement.
ATAACCCGTTTGTGACCTAGCTTTGTATGGATCTGATAAATATCCTGCATCAGCATACCCAATTAACTGTGTATTTGGTTCATAAGAGTAAAATAGACCCATATCAATTGTTCCACGGAGATATCGAAAAAGATGTTTAATTCCATTCCAATATCTTCTGGTTGGAGCAGAACTATATCTTGCTAATAAATTTATAGTAAAAGCAATATCATGTCGTGTATTATTAGCAAGGTACATTAAAGCACCATTTGCACTTAAGTATGGCACTTCAGGACCAAGAATCTTCTCATTGTCATCCCGAGGATGAAAATGATCCTTTTGTATATCAAGTGACCGAACAACCATTAGGCTGGTTAATGGGTATAAATTCTCCATATTAAATCATCTCAGTATAAGTTGATTGACGAACAAAAATTCCATTCTTTAAGTACTCGAACTGCAGGCCAAGACAAAATTTAGTTTTACCGAGTTCTTTCATTTCGAACTCTTTCTTTAAATACTTTATTGCATTATAGATCTTTTCAGGAGTGCCAATAATATTTAAGTCATCAACATAAACAGCGATTATTACAAAACCATGTCCGGATTTCTTTATAAAAACACATGGGCAAATATGGTTATTTGTATAACCCTCTTTCAACAAATATTCACTAAGGCGATTGTACCACATTCGTCCAGATTGTTTTAAACCATACAAAGATCTTTGTAATTTAATAGAAAGTAATTCTCGAGAATTGCATGAGTCTGGTATCTTTGTCCTTCTGGGACTTTCATGTATATGTCATTATCTAGTGCACCATAAAAATATGCTGTAACGACATCTATCATCTGCATATGAAGTCTTTTCTGTACTACTAAACCAATAAGATAATGAAAAGTAATAGCATCCATTACAGGTGAATATGTCTCTTCATAGTCAATTCCAGGTCTTTGCGAAAAGCCTTATGCAACTAGTCGAACTTTGTATTGCACAATCTCATTTTTCTCATTTCTTTTTCACACGAATACCCATTTATATCGTATTGGTTTAACACCTTCAGGTGTTTTGACTATGGGCCCAAAAACCTCACGTTTTGATAGAGATGTCAGTTCTGTCTGAATTGCTTCCTTCCATTTTGGCCAATCCTCTCTTAATTGACATTCCTTTAAATTTGTGGGTTCAAAGTCCTCATTTTCACTCAAAATATCAATTGCCACATTATATGCAAATATATCATCATTATTTGTATTTGTTCGATCCCATGTCTTCATTATAGAAATGTAATTTATCGATATTTCTTGATTATCTATTTCAACTTCTTCTGAAAGTTTTTCTTCTTGGATCAAATCTTTTCCTTTTTCTATATGATCAAGTTGTCATTTATTCTTCTTTTCTTTCGAGGGTTTTTATCCTTAGAACCCATTGGTCTTCCATGCTTCAGGCAGGGTTTAGGTTCATTTTTTGGGAGAGGTCCTTTAGAGACATCAATTCTAATAGGAGCATTTTCTGCTGGAATATGTGATTTCGTTACTCATTTTGGATCAGAGAAATTATCTGATAATTGATTTGCAATCTGTTACAAATGAATGATCCGTTGAACTTTTAGGTCACACTATTTTGTGCGATGATCAAAATGACATAAGGATGATTACTCCAGGTAATCTCTTTTTCCACCTTTCCCTTCCTAGTATTATCACCCCCTAAGGTTGGAAAAAATGTCTCATCAAACCGACAATCAAGAAATCTTGCAGTAAAAACATCTCCTGTCATGGGTTTAAGATATTTGATAATGGAAGGAGAATTATAACCAATATAAATACCTAATTTCCTTTGAGACCCCATTTTTGTTCTATGAGGAGGAGCAATAGGGACATAAACTGTGTATCCAAAAGTTCGTAAATGAGAGATATTAGGTTCTCTTCCAGAGACCAATTGAAAAGGTGAAGTTTGAGAACTAGTGGGTCGAATACGAACTAGTGTTGCTGCATGTAAAATTGCATGTCCCCAAGTGTGAACGGGAAGCTTGGATTTCAAAAGTAATGGTCTCGCTATTAATTGAAGACGTTTAATAAATGATTCGGCTAGGCCATTTTGGGTATGAACATAAGCTACAGGATGTTCAACCTTTATATCAATGGATATGCAATAATCATTAAATGCTTGAGACGTAAATTCTCCAGCGTTATCAAGGCGGATTGTTTTGATGGGATAATCAGGAAATTGTGCTCGTAATCGAATTATCTAAGCAAGTAATCTCGAAAACACCAGGTTCTGAGTTGATAATAAGCACACATGTGACCATCTTGTAAATGTATCTATTAAAATCATAAAATATCTAAATGGTCCACACGGTGGGTGAATCGGTCCACATATATCACCTTGAATTCGATTTAAAAATATAGGATATTCAAACTCAATCTTACTTGGTAATGGCTTTATTATTAATTTGCCTTGATAACATGCAACACATGAGAATTCATTCGATTGAAGAATCTTCAGGTTCTTCAATGGGTGTCCGGAAGAATGTTCCACAATTCGTCGCATCATTACAGATCCAGGATGACCCAATCTATCATACCATAAAAGGAATTCATTTTGACTAGTAAACTTCTGGTTTGCTATGGCATTTATTTCAATTGGTTTAATGTATATATAATAAAGACCTGAAGAGAAGACAGATAGTCTTTCCAAAATATATTTATGTCTCATTTTAACATTAGTAATGCACAAATACTCATTATTTCCCATATTGGTTGTTTCTATATAATAGCCATTGAGGCGAATATCTTTGAAACTTAATAAATTTCGGTGGGACTTGGGTGAGAATAATGCATTACTGATCAAGAAATTTGTTCCTTCTGGTAGTACAATGTTTGCTCTTTCGAAGCCTTCGATTAGGGTTACACTACCAGATATAGTATTCACATTTTGTTTTTGCATGATAAGATGAGAGAAATATCTTTTACTTTTGAAAATTATGTGTGTAGTTGCACTGTCTACGAGACAGAGATCCTCATCTTCGATCTTTGATCCAATAATATCCATAGGTCTTCAAAAAAAAAACAATTAATAAATAAATAACAATAAATTTGAATTTATAAATATTGAGAAATAAGAACAATTACATTAATTAAAAGCACCATATTCAGCATTATCAAGAAAATCACCAACTTCTAATTGGGGCAACATTTTAAGACTCTCAAAAATATTAGTAGGGTCATTATTTTGATATAAGGCATTTGCCTCCACATTCTTATTCTTTTCCTTCAACGAGGCTTGATAAAACTCGACAAGATGCTTTGGCGTACGACAAGTACGAGACCAATGTCCAATCACCCCACATTGGTAGCATTTATTCTCAGCATTCTGACTAGATCCACCTTTTTCTTGGTTTTTCTCATTACTTTTCCAATTCTGGTAGTTTGTATGATCATTACGGTAAACGTTCCAGCCACGAACACGACCACGGCCTCGTCCTCGACTACGACCATTTTTACATCCTCGTCCATGTCCAGAATTGTTGTGAGTTGTCGCATTCACTTCAGGGAATGGACTAGAGCCAGTTGGACGAGATTCATGATTTTTCATTAATAACTCGTTATTTTGTTCAGCCACAAGCAAACAAGAAATTAGTTCAGAATATTTTTTGATGTCTTTCTCTCGATATTGCTGTTGCAGGAGCATATTCGAGGCATGAAAAGTGGAGAGAGTTTTTTCTAACATATCATAATCGGTAATATTCTCTCCACATAAATTTAATTGAGAACTGATTTTAAAAACGGCTGAATTATATTCACTCACAGATTTAAAATATTGGAATCGCAAATGAATCCAATCATAATAAGATTTAGGAAGTATTACTGTTTTTTGGTGGTTAAACCTTTTCTCAAAACTTTTCCACAATTCAAGTAGATCTTTCACAGTCAAATACTCGATTTTCAAATCTTCGTGGAGGTGGTGACGGAGAAAAATCATCGCCTTGGCTCGATTTTGTAAAGTCTCTTTACTATTTTCTTTAATTGTTTCTCCGAGTCCATTTGCATTCAAATGGATTTCAACATCAAGGATCCATGACAAGTAATTTTTTTCCGAAATGTCGAGAGCCACAAACTCAAGTTTGGTGAGATTTGCCATAAAATACTATCACATAAGCATAAAAATAAATTAGAAAATAATTTATACAAATGTTACTAAAAGATATTATTGATGACAATATGCTAAGAAATTATTAGGCATGAAGTATGGTAAAAAATTTCTTAAGAAAAGGATACCCGAGATAATGGACAAATATGTAGAAGTCCAATTAATTTTTTTGTCTTAACCAATTCAATTGGCAAGTGTATTAGCAGAAAGAAACAAAAGTAGTAAAAAAGGAATAGTCGAGCACCAAATCTTGAGAGCATTTTGTTGACTCAATGCTGTTGTCCTATCTTAAGTATGGATGGAAAAAGACAGGGTCTTACTAACATGTAGACTTACATCATAAGGCAATAAAAAAAATAATTGAAACTTGGAGGGAACGTATACATGATTCTACTCCAATTTTGAATAGCAAAGCTAAGATGCACAAATATATCAAAATTTTGAAGTATGTGAACAAAGAACTACTCAAAAAAATGTATCCCATGCTAATTGATTGGATAAATGTATATAAAGTTTACTTACAAGTTGTGATTATTGAAGATGGCCTTGATGTTGACCTTGAGCAATATTCGTGCTGATAACTTATTATAAAATAGAAAGAATTTAGAGAGAATGAGAGAAGAATAATCTTATTTTTTCATTTTTGTGTACAACATAAGATTACAATGATGCCTATTTATAGGCATTTTGAGTCACAATGAAAAGACACTTCTATTAATATGGTTACCCAAAACTTAATGATCACAAGTATACCTAAAAGCCAAAAGTTGTCATATCATTAAAGAGTAACTCAAAAGCCAATAGTCATTATTGAATTTGTTCATTCATTTGAAAAGTCACTCATATGAATAGACATCCACAATAAATACATATTATTTATAACAGGTTTCTCATTATAATACTCATATGTTGATACAAGTGCAATAAATAGGGTTTCTCACTATAATATGGTTTCTTATTTAATTTGTTATGCACATCATTATAATGATTTTGACTTTGTTTTGATTCATATTTGAGTTAAGATTTTCCTTTTTTTTATATTCATTCTTATCTAAATGCATGATTATCTAAATGCATGATTAGTATCAGTATTTCTTATTCTGATATATTTTTTTAATTTCAATTTTGTTTTTATTTATATTTGGGTTAAGATTTATATATATATCCATTCTTATCTGGAGGTATAATTAGTATAAATATTTCTTATTCCCTACCCTCTTTCCCTGTAATTTTAATTTTGTTTTTATTCATATTTGGGTTAAGAATTTTTTTTTTTCTAATAGTCATTCATATTTGGGTTAAGATTTTTTTTTCTAATATTCATTCTATCTAGAGACATGATTAGTATCAACATTTTTTATTCTGGTATTTATAACAAACAATATTTTTATATGTTATGCACAGCATTTTTTATATCTAACTTCCCAAAATAACTAGAAAAAAGATAAGATAAATTGTTGTTTGTTTAAATTTCAAAAACAAAATTCATTGTATTCAAAAAAAAAATTATTCTCTTGGAACAAGTTAGAGTTATTCTTTGAAATTCACTGCTGTTATTCAAAACCCACATAGAAAAAGATAATTTTGCATATAAAAAGAAAAAAACAAAAAGAAAAAAGTGTTAAAAGACCCAAATCTACACAGCTTTGGAGATCAAAATTTTGATCTCTGAGAATGGCAAAAGGAAGCATTTGAAGAGGGAAAAATGAAAGAGGAAAAAAATGAGTGTTGATGTTGATATTCTCTGGTTCTCTCCTTTTCATTTTGGAATAAAAAGTAATTTTTTTTCTTATCATAATTTTGTTATTATTTTGGTGAGTGTAATATGGGGTTTGATTGCTGGATTTGTTGCCAAATTTTTGTATTATTTTAATTTTGTAACTTTGGTATTATTTTTTTCCTTATCAAATTTTTTCTCTTTATTATTTCTTGTAAATGAGCCAAGTAACCGGTCACAAATTTATTAGACTAAAATTATTGTTTGAAAGTTTCAAATGTTAAGTTTTTTTTTTTTAACTAAGATTAATTAGCTTTGTAATCAATAATTACTCAACTTTGTAATATTTCATCATGAGAAATGACAAATCTTCCTATCACGATTAGTAGACAAAAGAAAATACGTAATATTCGAATTATGTTTGCAATGTTTATGATTTTTATTATAGTCTTGATGATGTGGCAGCACATAGTACTATTATTCCTCCAAAGTATACGAAATTCAATTAAATCTAAAGAAAAAATAGTATGAGCAACTCCATTACTTATACAGAATTGCTAAGGAGAATCATACTCATTGTATTAGTATATTTCTTATGGATAGACGCACATTTGAGATATTGTGCACCATGGCTAGAGATGTTGGCTTTTAAAACTTGTTGAGAATCATATATTTTAATGATGATAAATGGAGAAAAATAGATTTAAATATATCAAAAAATTATTAGAAAACAAAAGTCAGTATAACTTGTCGACCCCGTTCTTGAAACACGTAGACCTGCTCCAATAGGTTCACCAATTTTCATAATCATATCCATCAATTTTAGCAATATCTTGAACATGTCGATCTATTAATGATTCTTATCAACCTGAATGAAATAAACATAGTTATTGTCTAAATAAGATTACGTTGACAACCTCGAAAATATGTCGACTTGACTTAAATATTCACATATACTGTCAATTTGAGTGAAATCTTATCAACTTGTCTTATATGTCAACTTGAATTGGGCTACACATCAACTCGTTGATCTCAGATAGATAAATTTAATATGATAAGTCCACTTATTTCAATAGTGTGTTAACTCACTATTTACACATATCGACAAATATCAAACAAAAACCTAAAAAGATCAACATACCCGACAACTTATCGATCTGATTTTTTTGTTCTTTAAAAAGTACAGGACGACCTGTGCCTCGACTATGTCGACACGTTAAACACATCAACCAATTTCAAAGATCAGGTCCACTAATTTAATGTAAGTACATAACTGTGTCGATATGGATTTATAACATATCGACAAAGGCTGTTAATTATTAAGTTAGACATGTCGATGCCTAATGTAAGCCATGTCAATATATCAGAACATGTCGACCAATTTAATCTACGTATCCACCTATTTAATTTCATACATAACCTTATATTTTTAATTCTCTTCCTTAGTGTAATGATTTGTAAAATTAAATCTGTCTAATATGAGAATTTGAACCTCACATCTTAGATTTTTCCTTCTTATCTATATTGGGATTTTGAAAGACCAAAGAGTGCATCATTGCTTTGCGTTTAGAGAGAAAATCAATCTGTGTAGAGTTGATAAAGTAGTGTTTGTGAAGAAACACTAAAAAGGTCCGATTTAAATTTACAATCAAATTTATATCAATAAATTGATAGTGAAAAATCCAGATTGAGTCTGGGAGTGCACGTACATCTGATTTGGTAGAATTACTATTAAAATTTTTGTGTCTCCTATTTTTTTATTTAAATAGCCAAACACTACTGTCATAATTTTTTTTTAAATGCCTGTATAGTCAAAATTTTTAAAAATATCTCTATTCAACTATTCACCGCTTTTTAGTTGAATATCAAAACCCATAAGAAACATGAATTTAGAAGAAATTGTTATCATATTTGTGTACACTTTGACTCACCACAAAAAGAATAGAATGATCAGACTTACATTTTTGTGAAGTGGAGAAATAGTTAGTCATCAGTTTAATCTTTGCCTTCTAGCAATATTAAGACTACATAAACTACTATTTGAAATATCTGAACCTATTACTGATGAGTGCAGAGATGATGGATGAAAATGTTTTAAGGTATTTTATGCTAATGTTTTAAATAAGTTAGATTATCTTTTAACTAGAATATTTTTTATTTCTGATTTTTTTGAGTTGTTTTTCAATTGTAGAATTGTCTAAATGTTTTAAACGGGACTTTAATTACAGTGACACCTCTTAGTAACTAGAAGCCAAGGTATTGAACAAAAAAGCAAGTCTTGCAACAAACGTATTAGGCGTTTGTCCCCCAAATATGCAATTTATATATGTTTTGCTTGGTTGGGAAGGTTCTGCACATGATGGTCATGTGTTTCGAAATGTTATTTCTAAGCCTAATGGCCTCGGAGTATCTCAAGATAAATATGTTTATGGCATTACCCTATCGTATTATAATAATAACAATTACTTCATTTTTAATTTATATATTATTCAGTGTTGAAAGTTGTTATTACTTGGTGGATGAATGCAAAGGGATTTCTTGCCCCATTTCAAGAGCAATGATATAACCTTAGTGAATTCCATGATCATCAATCAGAAACACCGGAAGAGTATTTTAACATGAAACACTCGAAAGTTAGAAATGTGATAGAGAGATCTTTTAGATTGTTCAAAAGAAAGTGGAAAATTCTTGCATCCCTTTCATTTTTTTGCAATCCACATACAAGTTCGAATAATAATGGCTTGTTATTTATTGCATAATTTAATTTGGAAGTTCATAAATTTTGATCCATAAGAACAATTGATATCTGAAGTAGAGGATAGTGAAGATGATGATGAAGCCATGGATTATATAACAGATATGCACCAAGTGATGAATGAGCCAATTTTCGAAACAATTTAGTTGAAGAGATGTTCTATTCTTGGAGATTTGGAGCTACTACTTGAGTTTGAATTATAATTTTTTAGAAAAAAAAATGTAGTTGTGTTTTTAATTTAAATTATTTGATATATTTCTAAGATGGAGTTGTTTCTGAATTTGTAATGTATGATTAATTTTTTTATGTTATAACTATTTATTATGTTGGTCTTAAGCTATTTATATATATTTTTATGTTATAACTATCTATTATATTAAATTATCTTATTGTTATTAATTTACTATGTTGAGTTTATTTTTATCACAGGTAACATTTCAATGATAGGATAGAAAATGATGAAAATACACATGGGCAAGGAAAGAACAAATGTTTCTGGATTGATTTGGAGGTAAAATTGTTGTTTGAAGCTTTGCAAGAGTTAGTTTGTGATCATTTGTGGAAAACGAATAAGGGATTCAAAAATAATTACACGAGTGAGTTGCACAAAATAATACTTCATAAGTTTCTGACATTTGCAAAACAAATTTCTCTATATTTAGAATCAAAGGTGAAATGGTTGAAGACCCGATATAATGAACTAACCGAGATGTGAAAATTAAGTGGTTGCAATTGAAATGATGTTGACAAAAAATTGCTTGTGAGAGACAATGATTTGAGAATTGGTGAAAGGTAAGAAAGTTTCTTTTTATTTACAAACTTTATGATATTGATGAAAATTACTTTTTTATATTTTTGATATGTTTTTGTTTTAGTTTTCAATTCATTTTCATTTTGAAGTTGCACAAAGAAGCAAAAGGACTTTGGGATGTCAGATTGATCTTGAACTAATGAATGGAAAAGATTGAGCAACTGGAGCTATTGCCTAGAGCTATGTAGATGCTGCCCAAAATATGGAAAAGAAAAGGAAAATATTATCATTGATGAAGATTTTTAAGTATTGACGATAAGATTGGAGAAGTAAATTTAGTTGCACAAGAAATACAAGCTACTTCAGCAAGAACTAGAAATTCTAAAAAACAAAAGAAAGCATCACCTCTGAGTCATATTGCTTCCAAAAAAATGAAATCAACATCAAGTCCGTTAAATATTAATATCCAATTTCAACAACTTGCAAGAAAATTTACATCATTTATGAAAGGAATTTCAACTAGCTTCACAACAATGGCCACTATTATGGCAAATAATAATAAACATGAATAGTTGGCTTATAAAAGGAGCAATGCGTTGATTGATGAGTTGATGAAACTGAGACTATCTAGTAGAGAGGTATTTAAAATAGGCAACATTATGGGAGCTGAATCTTCCAAACTCACTATGTTTTTTGGTTACTCTACTAAGACGAGAAAGAAATATGTTTAGTTTTTTCTATCATTTAATTAATTTTTAAAACATTATGCTAGCTATTTTTTAAAAAAAAAAATCATTATACTATTTATTAGTTATTGGCCGTAACTATTCAAATTTTTATAAGATATTATCTGATTTTGTGAGATGCTTTCATTATTAAGTTAGGGTATCTTTTTTTAAATCTTCAAAAAGGATAAAATTGAAAAACAAAAATTGCATATCAAAATTAATATGTCGTTTTTTAATTTTTGATGACAATCTTCTAAACTCAAAATTGCAGGTTTTGTTTAAATAATTATTTATCTCAAATTAATTAATTTCATATAATATTTTAAAACAGTTTATTTTAAATTATTAATTTTTTTATTGTATATTGGATAGGGATAAAATTGAAAAACCATGAATTCTCATTTTGAAAAAATCAGCCAACCAAATACCAGATATGGTAATAATATCTATTCTAGTGTACTGTTACGCGATTTAGGTATATCACGATTTCGGGTAAATATACCCTAGTAGAGTGTTGTGTATAGTGTAGAACAAGTGTCAATCCCACGAGAATATTATGCATTACCAATTATAAAATATCTTATCTAAGTTGGACAGAATAAATCAAGACAGTAAAAATATTAAAAATAAAAATATTAATAGACAAAAACCTTAATTTTATAAAACCCTAAAATATCGATTCATCTATTTTTAATTTTTTCATACGATTGAATTCTTTCAAATCCATTATAATTTATTAACTAAAGATTCATTCTTAATGATGGTAGATTTCCTTAAATTAGTTCACCAATGATCATGCAATGAAACCTTAATTTGACTAACCAAAACCCAATAGTCATACAATCTTGATTAGACCGAACTGCATTAAGATCTATATTAAATATTTGTAATCTAGGGTTTCTCCTAAAATCCCCACACACAGAGTTAATCATCTATTGATCTCATAAGCATATATGGATTTTATTGTATTGGTAAGATTTCATGCTATCTTCTCTCGATCTCATGTATGTAATCGTGAATCATCAAATCGAGGGCCCTTTACGAATGAAGCCTTAAGTTCAATAATGAAATCTCATAAAAAAAGGAACATACTAATAAAAATTTAAGGGAAAAAAATAAATCAAACCATACTATTAACCAAAGAATAGAATTTATCGAGTTCTAGGAATAAAAAATCTAAATAGACATGATAAAGAAATGTAAGAAAAGTAAAGAAAATATTACAACCCCTTCAACCCGAATGAAAATCGAAAAATCTTGTCCAAGAAGACTAATGAGGCAGCAGCTGGGTTTCTTCTCTTTTCTTTCAAGTGTAAAGGATGTTTTCTTCTTATATCTAATTTCTAAAAGTTCTAAATGACTAAAAATTTGTGGGTCTTCATAATAGTTTGATATTTCACTAGGACTTGTGCTTTTAGAACTCATGGGCCTTGATTTCTAGCACTACAACAATTTCGACTCAAATTTCAGATATCTTCTGGTCTGACTCAGCCTCTGAGGTCTTCATAAGATTTGTAGGCCTTGAAGTCTTCTTTCCAACCCAACAAGAATCAGGCCAATCAAATATTGGAATAGAAAGTTATGTCCAAAATACTAACAACTGTTTGTATAGTCCAATATCTTTAAATAAGCTCAATAATTTTAAAATAAAATCCACGAAAATAATCAATATAAAATCATGAAATAAAACCTAAAAATAGTTCTAAAAGTCATAAATAAAGTCTAAAATAAAATAAATTCAAGTGTATAAAAATATCGCTATCAAATACCCCCACACTTGAATGTTTGCTTGTCCTCAAGCAAGAATAAATTTTCTCCAAAACCAATTCAATATCCCAAGTCCCTAACTATGTATATAACAAGTTCAAATCGGAATTACAATCACGACAATCAATAATTCGCAGTATCCAGTACTAGAGAAACTATTGCATCTCATATAGTCTCATCGAAATAAAAAAAATACAAGATTCAACCATCATCACAATTGATTCACTCAATAAAATGAATGAAGATACTAACAAACTACTCAAAGCACTTATTTTATATAAGGGTACGTGCATCACTCAAATCAACACAATAAGATGACATTATCATAAACTTGCTCATATATCAAATCTCCACCACCTATATATGAAATCTACATACCAATCAAAAGGTCTTTTATTTAGTTGTAATGAGGTTAAGGTAAGGGATAGGATAATTGGTAAGATATAGAGTTAAAATGATTCATTAAATATACCTAAGTATCAAGATATGATATTATTATATCAAAACAAAGAAAATACTAACTCTAACTACACCCATATAATGTAATATATCACTTATTCAAAGTAAAGAACAATAACTTCACATAAGAGTGAACAATATCAAGAATGAAATTTTTTCTGTTTTTTTAATTTTTTTTCTTCTTTTTTTCATTTTTAATTTTTTTCATAACTCACTCAACAAGACAATGACTAAAAGCATATATAAAACTAAAATAAAAAAATAATAATACCTAAATATATAATGTCATACCATCAACTATAAGTATATTAGTGAATTCGGGTTCAAATTCTGGAATTAGAGAAAAACAGGTCATAGGGTAAATTTTGTGGGTAACATATGAAAGAAAAGATTTATGCTCAAATTGGTTAACTAAGAGGCAAAAAATAATTAGGATGGTATTTTTCGGAAGCCAAACGTGTGTAATCTTAAGTGCTTTAATCATTTTGGTATATGAAACTATGAATGTGGTCTCAAAATATATAACAAAATTAATTTTAGAATGACTAAATCATGAATGATATACGTTTAGCAAGAAAAATGCTGAAAATAAAAAAATTGCTATTTAAGACTCAAATCCTCATTAAGGTATGTTTATCTTTCAAATCAACCATAAAAAGATGAATAATCACTAATGTATCAAATAACTACTAATATCAATCGTCTGTCATGCAATTCAATTCAAGACAAGAAACATATAAGGACTAGAAAATTCGAGAAAATTTAGTTGGCGTGAAATTTTTTTTTCAAAACTAAAGAAATTCAGTAAAAATCAAGATTTTTAAATAAAAATATCCTAAAAATCAGAATGAAATAATAAAACACTTAAAAATCAAAATGTAATGTATCCCCCCACTTAATCCAAACATTGTCTGTAATGCAATTCAATCTAAAATCCAGATAAGAGAACAGAAAGACTTCCTTGTTTAAGTCAGGAAAGGGGTTGCTTGTGCTTATCAATTCACTAAGAAAATGGCGGACCCTTCTTTCAAGTTAGTCTCATCCTCATATATCTTCAAACGATACCCATTGACTTTAAACTTTTCACCTTGTTCGTTTGAAAGCTCTACCACTCCATATGAGAAAACATGTGTTACAATGAAAGGTCCACTCCATCTTGATCTAAATTTCCCTAGAAAAAATCTCAAACGAGAGTTATATAATAAAACCTTATCACCAACCTCAAACTTTCGCTTATTAATTCTAACGCCATGCCATGCCTTTGTTCTCTCATTGTAGATTCTTGTACTCTCATATGTCTCGTTCCACCACTCCTCTAACTTGTTTAACCGCATCTTTCTTTTTGTACCTACAAGAGATAAATCAAAGTTAAGAAACTTCATTGCCCAATATGCTTTATGTTCTAACTCAACAAGAAGATGACATGCTTTTCCATAAACCAAATGATATGAAAACATACCAATAAGAGATTTATATGCAGTCCTATATGCCCAAAGTGCATCATCTAACTTAATAAACCAATCCCTACACGAAAGATTCACAGTTTTTTTCCAAAATGCTCTTCAATTCATGATTTGAAACCTCAACTTATTCACTAATTTGGGGATGATATAACACCATATTTAGCTAAGAGTTTTTCAAAATCTTTACGAAAACGAGAAACTCCATCACTAATTATGGCTCTAGGAACACCAAAACGGGAAAATATATTTTTCTTTAAAAACTTACACACCAGAGTCATTTTTTACATATGCAATTGCCTCTACCCACTTACTCACATAATCAACAGCGACAAGAATGAATTTATGATTAAAAGATTTTGAAAAAAGTCATATGAAATCTATACGTCAAACATAAAAAATATCGACAATCAAAATATTATTTAAGAATATCTCATGACGATTAGAAATATTTTTAGTTCTCTGACATTGATCACATGCATGGACATACGAATGAGTATCCCTAAATAAAGTAAGCCAATAAAATCTAGATTGAAGTACCTTAGCTGTTGTACGAGAGGGACCATGACAACCACAAATCCCTTATCATGACAAAAACTAAGGATACTACGTACCTCTTGTTTGAGAATACATCTCTCAATGATACAGTCACCACAAACCTTGTACAAGTATGGCTCATCCCAAAGATAATGGCGTAAATCAGAAAAGAACTTTCTCTGGTGCCCCTAGATTCTCTCTGGTAGAACCCTACAATGAAGATAATTGACAAAGTCAGTATATCAAGGTTCATAAATTCAAGTGACAAAAAATAAATTCTCATCAGGAAAAGAATCATTCAAAGGATGATTAATCATTGTATCAATGAATTTTCCCTCCAATCGAGATAAATAATCAGCTGCAGGATTATCAACTTCTCTCATATCCATAATCTCGATATAAAATTCTTGCAACAAAAGAATTCAATGCAACAACCTAGGCTTTGCATCTTTCTTCGAAATTAAGTACCTAAGTGCAGAATGATCAGTATGAATAATAATTTTAGACAACAACAAGCAAGATCGGAATTTCTCAAGTGTAAAGATAACAGCAAGTAGATCTTTTTCAGTATTGGTGTACACTTTCTGAGCCTCATTCATAGTCCTACTCGCATAATATATGACATGAAATTTCTTATCTACTATTTGCCCTAAAACTGCACCCACAGTATCATCACTTGCATTACAATAAATATCAAAAGGTAAACATCTAGGTGGCTGCACTATGGGAGACTCAATCGATTTCGATTTCAAGCAATGAAAAACATTCAAACAAGAATCATCAAACACAAAAGGGGCATCTTTCACCAAAAGATTGGTTAAAGGTCTAGCGATTTTGGAAAAATTCAGTATGTTCTAAAAATCCTCTAATATCTTTTAATGACTTAGGTGGAGGAAGTTTATCAATCAACTCAACTTTTACCCCATCAACCTCTATTCCCTTATAAGACACCTTATGAGCCAAAACAATTATTCTTTCACCATGAAATGACACTTCTCCCAATTCAGCACCAAATTGGTTTCCTCACACCTCATTAAAAATTGTTTTAAAATTTTCAAGCAATCATCAAAAGAGGAACCAAATACAGAGAAGTCATCTATACAAATCTCCATAAAATTATCAATGAAATCAGCAAAAATAGATATCATGCATCTCTGAAACATAGCTGGGACATTGCAAAGACCAAAAGGCATGTGTCTAAATGCAAAAGTACCATATGAACATGTAAATGTGGTTTTTTCTTGGTAAGCAGGATCAATGACAATTTGCAAATAATCAGAAAAACCATCTAAAAAGCAATAAAATGCATGGTCAGCCAATTTTTTAACAAGTTGATCCAGAAAGGAAATGGGAGAAATGATCTTTTCTAGTGGTATCATTCAATCTCCTATAATCAACACACACCCTTCAACCTGTGATAACACGTATGGGGATCAACTCATTTCTGTCATTCTTAACCATAGTAGTTCCACCCTTCTTAGGAACAATTTGCAAAGGACTCACTCAAGCAGAATCAGAGATAGGAAAGATAATACCTGCATTGAGCCATTTAATGATCTCCTTCATTACCACCTCCTTAAGATGTTCATTGAGTCTCCTTTGTGGTTGAGCTGTGACCTTGAACCCATCCTCCAATAGGATCTTGTGCATGCAAATCGAGGGATTTATACCACGGATGTCAACAATGGTCCAACCTACAGCCTTTTTGTGTTGTTGCAAAACTTACAACAATCTCTCCTCCTCGAAACCTGTCAAAGATGAAGAAATAATCACTAGAAACATAGAGAAACTATCCAAGAACACATATTTCAAATGAGATGACAATGGTTTAAGCTCAGGTGTGGAAAAAACTTATTGTGAACTATCATTTTTCTCCTCAACATTCAAAACCACATGCAAGTTCTCTATGTGTGCAGAAATAATATGAATCTCATCTATCACATCTAAAGCAACACAAACATCAGCATGCTCAACATCGAGAAAATCATGCTTCATATGCAATGAACTAGAAATACAATTTTCAAAAGTATCAACAGAATAAAAGACATTCAAATCATGCTTGACAATCCTTTCAATGCAATTAACTTTGAAAACTTCTTGTCTATCAAAATTTCTCATGGAATTAAAAACATCAAACTCAATTTTCTCTTCATTCAATCTCAAAGTCAGTTTTTCACAAGAAATATCGATCAATGCACGTGCAGTGTTAAAAAATGGTCTACCCAAAATCAAAGAAATGCCTTCATCATCATCTATATTCAAAACAACAAAATCAATGGAAATATGAATTTATCGACCTTAACCAAAATATCCTCAACAATGCCTGTGGGATACTTGACACTCCTATCAGCTAATTGCAAAGAAATATTGGTAGGTCGATAATCCCTTAATCCTAATTTTAAAAACAAGAAGTATGACATGAGATTAACGTCGGCACCCAAATCACAAAGAATATCAGAAAAATTAGAAAAACCAATAGTGCAAGGGATGAAAAAACTCCCTGGATCCTTAAGTTTCGGCGGTAGCTTCCTTTGTAGAATTGCTAAACACTCCTTCATAAGTTTAACCATTGAAATCTCATCTAGCTTCTCTTGCTTGTTTCAGAAGCCTTGGTCTTCTCTTCAGTAGGCTACTTGTTCTCAGCTTCTTGTTCAATCTCTCCCTTTGACTTAATTGGTTCCTCTTGCAGTTGCTTCCCACTCCTCAATGTAACTACCTGTGCTTGCTCTCTAGGATTCTTTTCCGTATCACTCGGCAGTCTACCTTGCACACGAGAATGAAAGGCGTTAGTCAATTGATCAATTTTATTCTCAAGTTTTTCAAACCTTTCATTTGTTGTTGTTGCCAGACGTTCAATTGCTATCTCTCACGATACGTTGCTCTCCCTTGGCTGTTGATTTCCCGAAATAAAATTCTATAGATTGTTTGGTCGTGGTGGTACCCCTTGACTTCATGAAAAGTTTGGATGATTCCTCTACCTGGGATGGTATGTGTTGGAGTATGGATTGTTCTTAGGTCTACCAAAGTTAGACACATAGTTCGCTTGTTGCACCTGCGGACACTCAGAAGACACATGAGTAGAATCACCACACGAATCACAATATTAAACTTGACTAGCTATAACATTTGTTTGATTAGTTTTCAAAGCATGTAATATAGAATCTATCTTGGCATTAAGCATGTTAAAAGTGTCAATCTCATGCACACTAACCCTCTGCCTAGGAATTTCACGCTCACTAAACCAGTCGTATTGATTAGATGCCATATCATCTAGTAATACACATGTCTCATCATATAACTTACTCATGAATACATCCTCAGCCACAGTATCAATGGTAATTTTCACAAAATTTAAAAGACCACCACAAAATGTTTGCAAAATCAACCAGTTAGGAATACCATGATGTGGGCACCTTCTAATCAAATCCTTAAACCGTTCTCATATATTATACAGAGACTCACCCTCAAATTGCCTAAAGTTAGTAATGTTATTACGTAGTTTAGCTATCTTACCAGGTGGAAAATATTTAACTAAAAATGGATTAGAAAGAATCTCCCAACTTGTAAAATGATTAGCATGGAATGAGTTCAGCCATACATTTCCTTTCCTTTAACAGAGAAAGGGAATAACCTTAACTTGATAGCATCTGCACTAACTCCATTTAGCTTGATGAGGTCGCTGATCTCTTGAAAATTTTTCAAGTGGCTATTTGGATCTTCGAATGCTTCACCACCAAACTGATCTGCTTGTACCATCCCGATCAGACTCGGCTTGAGTTTGAAATTATTTGCCTCCATAGTTGGCCGTGCGATGCTAGTTTGAATGTCTTGAAGTCTGGGCATCGAGTACTCTCTCATTACTCTGTTCTCATGGGCCATTGTTTCTTCCTCCTTAATTTCCTTGACTTTTTACGAATAGTTCGTAATGTTTTTTCAATCTCATGATCGAAATCAACTAGGTCAAGCCTCTTGGATCGTAGCATATATTGTATGAATACCAAAAATAGCACAAAATTCAAACTTCAAAACCAATTGCAAGAACCATTCAAAAAAATCTATAATGCCTATATAAATTTAGAAATTACAAAAATACAGCAAAATAATACAAAAAGATACCCAAGAAGACAATCGAAAAATTCTAAAAAATTATGAAAAAAAACAAAAAAAAACTAATTCTATATGGAAGGAGTAAGAAATATATGAAAAACCCTAAAATCTATATACCATATTTACCAAAAACAAGAAAGAAATGAGAAATAAAAAAAATAATATCCAATCTCAAATATGATGATTTTTATTGATATACTTAAATATCCCCAGCGACGACACCAAAAACTTGTTACGCGATTTAGGTATATCATGATTTCGGACAAATATATTCTCGTCAAGTATTGCGTATAGTACAAAACAAGTATCGATTCCATGAAGATATTATGTATTACTAATTATAAAATACTCTATCTAAGTTGGACAAAATGAATCAAAATAGTAAAAATATTAAAATTACAAAAATATTAAAAATATAAATATTGATAGACAAAAACCCTAGTTTTATAAAACCCTAAAATATCAATTTCATCTATTTTCAATTTTTTTATATGGTTGAATTCTTTCAAATCCCTTAAAGTTTATTGACTAAAAATTCATTCTTGATGATGACAGATTTTCTTAAATTAGATTCACCAAATGGTCATGCAATCTTAATTAGACTGAACTATATTAAAATCTATGGAATATTTGTAATCTAGGGTGTCTCCTAAAATCTCCACGCACAGAGTTAATCATCTATCGATTTTATAACCCTATATGAATTTTATTGTATTGGTCAGATTTCATGCAATCTTCTCTCGATCTCATGCATGTAATTGTAAATCATCAAATCGTAAGGCCCTTTATGAATGAAACATTAATTTCAACAATAAAATCTCATCAAAGAAGAAACATACCAATGAAAATTTAAGAGAAAGAAACGAATCAAATCATACTATTAATCAAAGAATAGAATTTATCTAGTTTTATGAATAAGAAATCTAAGTAAACATGATAAAGAAACGCAAGAAAGGTAAAGAACATTTTACAACCCCTTCAACCCGAATGAAAATCGAAAAATCACGTCTAAAAAGACCAAAAAGGCAGCTGTTAGGGTTTCTCCTCCTTTCTTTCAAGTATAAAGGATATCTTCTTCTTATAATCTAATTCCTAAGAGTCATAAATGATTAAAAATTTATGGGTCTTTATAACAGTTTGATATTTCACTTGGATTTGTGCTTTTAGAACTCATGGGCCTTGATTTCTAGCACTACAGTAATTTCGACTCAACTTTCAGATATCTTCTGGTCTGACCCAACCTCTAAGATCCATAAAATTTATAGGCCTTGAAGTATTCTTTCCAACCAATAAGAATCGGGTCAATCAGATATCAGAGCAGAAAGTTATGCTCAAAATACAAACAACTGTCTGTGCAATCTAATATCTTTAAATAAACTCAATAATTCTAAAATAAAACGTAAAAATAGTTCTAAAAGTTATAAATAAAGTTTGAAATAAAATAAAATAAAATAAATTCAAGTATATAAAAATATCGCTATCATGTATCGAACCAAACAGATGAATTTAAATGATTCTATCCATTCCGATTCGATAGATAATGATTACTATTCCGATTCCAATTTCCAGAACTAAACCAAACGTCCCCTAAATAAATATATAAGGAGTGATCTCAGGCATGCAATTATGAACTGCATTATAATGCAAAGTGTTGTTTTTCCCGGGCAAAACAACAAATCAAATGAATACGAAATAATATTAAAAATGAGCATTATATAAGAATAAAGAAAATAAAAATATGAACAAATACGCAAATATAAAAAAATATAAAAATTTTTATATAAATAAGAGAATAGCTATATTTTATAATAAAAATATAAAATGATTATATATATAATTGTTAATAACAAAACAAATAATATAAAAATTATAATTATAATTGAATGAACAAATAATTCATTAAATATAAAAAAATGTATAAAATAAAAAATATAAGAATTTTTGTATAATTATTAATTAATTTAGTATGTTAAAATATTTTGTAAATAAAGAACGTTTTAAAAATAGAGAAATATTAATATTGAAAGGTTTCTAATATCATAATGTTTTTCATGCTAATTGACGGAAAAGAGTCGTTTATGGATCCATGGCCTAAGTTTTCTTGAGTCGTGGAGGCAAGGTTTTTAGGCGAAGTGTTTAGCATGTCTTCATTGCAAGTGCGCCATACTATAGAGTATGCTGTAATGAACAACAGTTATAGTTAGGTAGTTAGGATTTGCAGCTGCATTCTAACAGAACAAACTGCGGCATCAACTAATTGCAGCAGCTAGTTGAGTTGATGGACAAATATAAATACTTGTAAAAATGGCAGAAATAGGGGTTGAAGAATAAAGTTCTCTCTTACTTCCTGTCCCTTCTCTCTCTCTTCTAACTTCTTCTCCTTCTTCCTCTTCTTCCTCATCACTTCTTTCAACTCTTACTTCTTTTGTTACTCTATCAGCATTCACTTTTCATTCATATTACAGCAGTAGACTTTTGCATTTACTACTCTACATCCCTTGTTCAGCAGTTAGGATCCAAATGGTTACAAATTTGGTATCAGAGACGGTTCTTGATTCTCAGAAGGAACATCCATGGTAGAAGGAACGCATCAGAATTTCAATGAGGAACAAATTAAGAAACATAAAGCTCCTGTTCAAGAATTGACACTTGAATGTAAGGATAATCACTCTCGTCTTGACAGAAAAATAGAAGACTTAAAAGAAAGAATGGAGTCACTATTGGCTAATCTGGAAGCTAAGATAGACAATCTTGGCAAACCTTCCCATCAAGAAAGACAAGAATGAATAAATGTGAATAGAGGATTAAATTCTCCAATATTGCCTACTCCCAGTAAAGGAAGAATACGATTAGAAGTATAGTCACCAACGATCAAGAAAGACCTCAGCATTAGAGGAATGATTTCAAATCCTTCAAGGATTGAACTTCCAATCTTTGCAGGAGAGAATCCTCATGTGTGGCTGTGCAAGTGTTTGAAGTTTTTCAGTGTGTATCACATACCTCAATAGCAATGGGTTGACACAGTTGAGATGTACCTAGAAGGTAAAGTAGAGGTATGGTACCAAGGATTGAAGATGACTAAGAGAGAGGTCAGCTGGGAGGAATTCTCAAAAATGATATGTCAAAGATTTGAGAATACTAAAATGCACGACGAGGTAGAGGAATTCAAGAAGTTATAGCAGAAAGGTTCCTTGACAGAATATCAGGAAAGGTTTGAGGAATTGTGGGCTAACATGTTGATCAAGAATCCAAGCCTTCAGGAATCTTATTTTATTTCAAGTTTTATCAGTAAAGTAAAGGAGGAAATCGAGCCTATGCTTAGAATGATGAAACCTGTCACTTTTTACAAGCATTTGAAATTACTAACCTGCAAGAACAATCCCTGGAATTAGCAAAGAAAGAAAGGAATACCGGATCAATTAGTGCCATTACTTAGCAAGAGACAACCTTCCGTAAGAATAGCATACTAATAACAACAAGTTTCATAGGATAACTCCACAGGAAGTTCAGTACTAGAGAAGTAACAATTTGTGCATCAAGTGTGGTAAGAAATTTACACCAAGATATAAATGTAAGTTCAAACACTTGAACTTTATATTAGCAGCAGAAGAAGGAAATGAAGAAGAAGCTACTATTGTTAAAGAAGAAATAGACAACAACTTTGAGGAAGCACTGGAGGTATCACTGTATGCTTTATCCAACTCAACAGAAACAAACCATTTCACTGCAAGGATCATTAAAAAGGTAGATAGTGTCCATCTTAGTTGACACAAGAAGTTCAAATAGCTTCCCACACGAGAATTTGGTGGATGAACTACAACTAAATGCAGAACCTGCTAAACTCCTGTAAGCTGAAATAGCATATGGAAGCAAGATCATGAGTACTGCAAGAGTTACAAATGTGAAATGGAAAACACAAATGTATAAATTCTCTTTCAATCTGAATAATAGCCTTGGGAAGGTGGGATGTGATATTGGGAGTAGATTGGATGTACAACTCAGCCCAATTACTTTCGATTTTAAGAAGCCACAAGTGAGGTTCTTTAATGAAGAAGATGAAGTCATTTTGGAAAGGAAAGTTGAACAACCTTTAAAGAAGTTGATTAGGGGAAAAGAAACCAAGAACTTGAGGAAACAGCAATTACAAAGCTGTATGGCAGTTACACTCAATTCAGAGGGCCAAAATTCCAAGATACCAGGAGTTATCTCTCTGGTATTGTCTGAGTTTGAAGATGTCTTCTCAGAATTTTCGACATCTCTCCTAAAAGGCAGCATGACCATTCTATTCCCTTGAGACCAGGCTCTTAACCATTCAAGCTCAAACCTTATAGATATCCCTACTCTCAGAAAACGGAGATAGAGAGATAGGTACAAGAAATGTTAGATAAAGGCATAATAAGAACCAGCACTAGTCCCTTTGCCTCTTCAGTTTTGCTAGTCAAAAAGAAAAACAATTCATGGCGTTTCTGCGTGGACTACAGACAATTAAATCAGCTCACCATCAAGGACAGGTATCTCATTCCTAACATGATGAACTACTAGACGAATTGTATGGCTTAAAAGTCTTCTCTAAAATAGACTTAAAGTCATGCTATCATCAAATTAGAGTAAAATCTTCTGACATTGAGAAGACTGCATTCCAAACTCACCATGGCCATTTTGAGTTCCTTGTTATGCCTTTTGGGTTGACAAATGCCCCGACCACATTTCAATCTCTGATGAACCATGTCTTCAAACCACATTTTAGGAAGTTTGTGTTGGTGTTTTTTGATGATATATTAGTTTACAGTCCTAACATAGTGGTTCATGCTCAGAACTTGAGAGCAGTTTTATCCTTGCTTAAGCAGCATCAATTATTTGCTAAGCTATCTAAGTGTGTCTTTGCACAACCTCAAGTAGAATATCTAGGACATGTGATCACTAAAGATGGAATGAAAATGGATACCCAGAAGACAGAATGTATATCCTCTTGGCCAGTTCCTACATCGGTCAGAGCACTCAGAGGATTCCTTGGTTTGATAGGGTATTATAGGAGATTGTTATATGAGATTTATAAAAGGCTATGGGATCATTTCGAGACCATTGAATGAATTACTTAAGAAAGATGGATTTCATTGGTTAGCTGAAGCTGAAGTAGCCTTCAATCAGCTCAGGTTAGCTATGTGTACCACACTGCACTAATGATGAGGTTACCTGATTTCTCCAAACCATTTATTGTGGAGACTGATACTTGCTCGTATGGATGGGGGCAATCCTTACACAGGAAGGATAACCCATTGCTTACCTAAGTAAGGCTGTGGGACCTAAAAGCATAGGCTTGTCCATATACGAAAAAGAGTTATTGGCAGTAGTAATGGCAGTAATCAAATGGAGGCATTACTTGCTAGGACATCACTTCATAATAATAGCAGACCATCAGAGTTTGAGGTACTTACTGGAGCAGAAGTTAACAAACACTATGCAACACAAATGGCTGACTAAACTGTTGGGATTAGACTACGAAATTCAATATAAGAAAGGGGCTGAAAATAGGATTGCTGATACTCTATCAAGGAAAGACATACAGGAGGAAGAGCAACAAGAAGGAAGTTCAGTTTTGGCAGTCTCTGCAGTGGTGCCACAATGGATCAATGAGGTGATTCACAGCTATGAAGATGATGAGGAGTGTCAGAATTTAATAGCCCAATTAACTTTGCAACCAGACAGTAAACTTGATTTCAATTTTCAGGATGGAAGTATAAGAAAAAGATTTTGATTAGAAAAGACATGGAACTGAGAGAAAAAATAGTGGAGCAATTACACAACTCAGCTATGGGAGGACATTTTGGGCAACAAGGAACACTGCAGAGAGTAAAGTCTATGTTTTATTGTCCTCCATGAAAGATATAGTGGTTAAGTTTGTGAGGGAGTGTAATATTTGTCAGAAAAACAAACACGAGAATGTCCCTTACCTAGGACTTCTATAGTCACTGCCCATTCCCTCACAGGCTTGGTTACAAATTAGTATGGATTTCATTGAGGGATTACCTGAGTCTGAGGGATACAACACCATCATAGTTGTCATTGGTCGACTTACCAAGTTCAGTCACTTCATAGCCCTACAACATCCATACTTAGCAGCCAAGGTAGCATAAGTGTTCTTGGATCATATTTTTAAGTTACATAGGTTGCCTGACTCAATCATTTCTGACAGAGACAGAATTTTTACAAGTCTTTTTTGGCAAGAGATGTTCAAGCCAATAGGGACACAACTTAATCTCATAGTGCTTATCACCCTCAAACGGATAGGAAAGCAAAAAACTAAATCCATGCTTGGAGTGCTATCTTCATTGCATGACATCTGACAGACCAGCATTGTGGTTCAGGTGGTTGAGCCTAGTTGAATGGTGGTACAACACTTACTTCTACCATAGCCTTCAAATGACTCATTTTGAAGCTTTATATGGATATCAGCCAAGGCAAATACCTTTGGGTCCTTATATGGATACTGCAACTCCAGCAGCTGGAAATTTCATTAGAGATAAGCAGGCCATAATTCAAATTCTCAAAGATCATTTGGCTCAAGATCAAAACAGAATGAAGCTTTATGCTAATAGGAACTGTTCAGAGAGGGAATTTCAAATAGGAGATTATGTGTATCTAAGGTTGCAGCCTTATAGACAGTAATCCATCAAGTTAAGGAAACAGCTAAAACTCTCTTCCAAGTATTATGGCCCTTTTTAGGTGATAGCTAAAGTTGGGAGAGTTGCCTATAGACTCAAATTGCCAGTAGGATCAAAGATACACCCCGTATTTCATGTATCTCTGCTGAAGAAAAAGTTGGATCCATACCGGTTTGCTATGTCTACCTTACCACTATTGGGAGCAGATAAATAGGCTCTTGTTGAACCAGAAGCAATACTGAAGAGAAGAGTTATTTAGAGGAATAATTAACCAGTGACACAAGCACTGATTCATTGGATTAATCTCAATCCTGAAGAGTCTACATGGGAAGACTGGGACTTCATCAAAGCATAGTTTCCTACTCTTAATCCTTGAAGTCAAGGATCCTTTTGAAAGGAGGGGAAACTTGTAATGAACAACAGCTACGGTTAGGTAGTTAAAAGGTACTTAGGATTTGTAACAACATTCTAACAGAACCAACTGTAGCATCAACTAATTGCAGTAGCTAGTTGAGTTGATGGACAACTATAAATACTTATAAAAATGGCAGAAATAGGGGTTGAAGAATAAAGTTCTCTCTTACTTCCTGTCCCTTCTCTCTCTCTTCTAACTTCTTCTCCTTCTTCTTCCTCTTCTTCCTCATCACTTCTTTCAACTCTTACTTCTTTTGTCACTCCATCAGCATTCACTTTTCATTCATACTACAGCAATAGAATTTTGCATTTACTGCTCTGCATCCCTTGTTCATCCGTTAGGATCCAAACTGTTACATATGCATTGCTTACTTACGTCTTCTATAAATCATGACATCCACCGGCTAGAAAAATGGCCTCATGCCACTGACACAAGCTCCATTCCTCTCTCTCTCTCTCTCTTTATGACAACAAAATTATGTTTTGGTGTTATGTAATTTGATGCCAATCTATAAATGATTCTTGCAATTTTTAATGTCGTGTCACAGCATACATGGTAAATTCTGTTCACTTGGTTGATCTTTATCTTGAGGCGAGTTAATTCAACAATCACTATTGTTAAAAGCCTAAAGCATTAAAGAGTGCCAAGTTTATCAAACGCACAAGGCACTAGGCACTCGTTCAAGTGAAGCAAGATGCTTCAAAAATATACATTCTAGAAAAATTAATATTAGATTATTAGAAAATCAAAATGAAATTCAAAATACTAAATACTAATACATAAATCATAGGAAGTCATATTTTGAAAAGCTTAAAACAAAACAAAATAATTTAATATAATAAATAGCTAACCGAAAACTATATTAAAAAGTAAAACATTATATGTTTATTTCAAAAACGTCGTCGTTCATAATTTTCTCTCCTTAGTTGGGGTCATCGATATCCTCGACCTCAAGATTATCATATGAATTTGTTGGAATATTTAATGCACATACACGCATCGGAAACATAATGGAAGTTTTCTGAATAACAAAGATGACTAAAATACGGGGCGTGATTCGGTGATTAAATACGTAGATTTTGGGAACCATGATACTTTATTCGTCGATCTCGCAGTCGGGGATGATAACTACGTCACATGGACTATCACCACAAAATTATGACGTCTCAACCCTCAATCTGGTAACGACGGTGACACAAAAATTCTCTTCTCGGAATTTTTGTAAACCCTCCAAATGGTGTATTTTTCTCTCAACGAAAAATCCTCTTAATAGCCTAAATGTGCACACTGTTTTTTCTCTCTAAAAACCTTGCTCTTACTGTTCGTCTATCAAGCAAAAGGGCACTACTCATGCACATAGGCTAGTCATTCAATTAATGGGGAGGAAAATTAGGGAATGGGATAATGGGACGTAACCACCCATTATCCCCTAAGTAAAAATTCAAAATTTTTACTTTTTGGTTAGATGCCCCACGTGGGCACCTTAAAAAACTAACATCTCCTACTTGCACACGAGTACATTTTACATCCGTCACGAGATCATAATTCATGTGATTTACTATATCATCATACTGGACTTTCATACAGGATTGAACGTCGTGCGACTAGCGAGTACATTTGCAAGCAAAGAATTCTCGATATACCTGTTAGAATGATCGATGAGTCATCGTTAGTATAAAAAAGAACTTGCTGTACCCCAAACTCAATGTGATTACATCTATTGAGCCACTTTCCTCATAAAAAATGATCCCTAATCAATACTCGACTATATATTCACTATTATGTTAAATGCCAACATGGATAAACATAATAGACCGATCGGTGAATACTATACTATGATGCAATGCCTATTGGTCTTCTTTTTCCCAAACTCGAATCTATCGGTCCCATTTCAGTTGCTTTCCTAGACCTGTCCCTTAAATCTCAATTTATCTTTTGGGCCATAGGTAAACAGACTAAAATAGCAATACTGAACCAAAACTTTTAGAAACGGTCGAAAGTAATAAGGGTACAAAAGATCCCACTCAATGGATCTTGGGTTTCATATAGTGGGAACAGAGATCACGATCATATTATTGTCTTAAATAATAACTCACACTAATCCATATTCATCTCATCACACATGGTATCAATCGCGTGCCATAGTATTAATCCCTTATTTCTCAAAAGGGCATATATCAGATTTCTTTAACACTGTGTAGATACGAGACTCAATCTATACATAAGACTCTACCCAGAGATCTCAGAGAGAGTGTCTTAGAGACAATATCACTATCGTAGGTGATATCCGAGATCTCAAATCTAGTTACTCATAGGCAACATGGATGTGAGTATTTCCATGTCGTTCATATCCCAGATGATATCATCTTGAACACATATCAGCACGACTTGTGTTCTAGTATGACCACTCTCAATGCCTCTTATAACTAGAAAACATCTCATCTCCCTTACTCAGAGCTGGAAGTGGTCGCTCGTGTGAAAAAGTCGACCTCGTTGCTCGATATATCTTTTTATCACATCAAAAAATATATGACACAAAAACAAGTGCATTATTTAAAGAAAAATAATAACTCAAGTGTGACTGAATAATGCACAAAATCATATATATAAAAGTAATAAGCATTATATCGTCAATTCAGTACACAATGAGAAATATCAAAATATGACCAAAACCAATGACTCTCTTTGTGCTACAAATGAGTCTCTAGTGATGGGTTTGGTGAAGGGATCAGCCACCATATTGTGTGTCGAAATGTACAGACATTGACGAAGGGCCGACAATTAACTGGTTTGCACCACCGCCACCACTCCCATCGCCAATTTCATCATCTTCCTCTTCATCTTCATTATATTCTTCTGCCTCTTCTTCCGCCATTTTCTCCTCATCAACATCATTATCTACGTCTGTAAAGGCAACATCCACTCGAGATTCGATATGTGGATAATTTTCCATATAATCATAATCTTGTACTATAGAATTTCTACCATCATATGATTTTATGTACAACTCAATAGTCCCACCCACTCCCCTAGTCATCGCAAATTCAATCAAATTCAAAATATCGTCATCATCACTTATCGGAACCAATTCAAACCGTACATTACCAGCTCCCATATACGACACGGGAAACCGATGAAAAATCTCTACATGTTGTCTCAACAGATTTATTCGAACACCTTTGCATACTACCTTCAACAACTTATTAAAATTACAATTTCTCCGTACCCTAATCAACTTTGTTGGACCACGGTCATAACGGACTCCATCGTCCCCCGTCACAATTTCACCATTGCTATAACATAACAGACTTACCATATCTGCCATTATTCTATAAATATAAAAAAAAATTAAACATTTTATAAATATTCAACAAACATACAAAAAAATTTAACATTTTAAAATTAAATCAATTAATAAAACAATAAATACTATATTCATTAAAAATTTATATTACTAAAAAAAAGTTATTACAATATTATCTTTTATTATAATAAACATTTAAACTAAATTAAAACCCTAAACTCACTTTATATTTATAATACTAATTTTAAACATGTTTTTAATATTTACTAATACTTTTATGTTAAACTAAAAATAACAATATATTATACCATTTACACGTTAATACAATTTAAATTTAAATATAATCGTTTAATTTATAAGTAGTAATATAGTCATTTATTTTAAAAATTTTTAATTTAATTTATAATATTTTAATATAAGTATAGTCATTTCAAATAATTTAAACTACAAATTTTATAATAATTAATAGTTTAATATAACTATTACTACTTTTTATTTAAAAATACCAATAAAAATATAATTACTGCTAAATTATTGTATTAACTTACTACTAACTAAATTTTAATCTTCATTAAATTTAAATTTAATCTAAAACCCTAAACTCACTTTATATTTATAATACTAATTTTAATAATGGAATGATAAAAATATATTTACAATTTCATAAAAATACTAATTTTAATAATTTTAATATTTTGAATTAAATTACTAAATATTAACTAAAATCATTTATTAAATAATTTTAAAATAAAAATTTTAAATTATTAATAAAAAATATTACATGTTTTTAATATTTACTAATACTTTTATATTAAACTAAAAGTATTAATATATTATACCATTTACACGTTAATACATTTTAATTTTAAATATAATCGTTTAATTTAAAATATTTTAATATAAATTTTTTAAACATCAATATTAATATTTAGTCAAAGTTTTAAATTTATTTAAATAATGAAAATATGGTCACTTAAAAATATTTAAATATAGTCATTTGTTTTAAAATTTAAAATTTATAATATTTTATAATATTTTGATAGTATTTTTAAAGTATTAATTTATAATCTTTTAAAATATTTTAAAAGTATTTTCAAATATTTAATTTATAAATTGTAAATATTTATTTTATAATATTTTATTAGTATTATTATAGTCATTTATACTAAAATTTTTTAATTTAATTTATAATATTTTAATATAAATATAGTCATTTCAAATAATTTAAACTACAAATTTTATAATAATTAATAGTTTAATATAACTATTACTATTTCATAATAATTAATATTAACTGCATATTTAATATTTATTAAATTAATTAATTTCACTAAAACCTAATTAATAATGTCTTTAATTAAAAATTAACAGTAAATTTCATACAAATCTACTGAATATAAAATATCAATTGCATTCACAAATACACATATTTATAAAATTATGCACCTAAAATAATTTAAATTGAGATAGGAAAAATTTTATACCTTTGGATTTTTTAGACAAAATATTGTCTAATCTTGAATACTCTAATAATTTCAGCAACTTTAGTAGTTTTTTTTCTTCTCTGAATGGTTAGATTTAGGGAAAATTGTGAGCTTTCGGTTAGGGTTCTTCGTCTGCAGAAGAGGAGACGAGACGAGACGAGAGGAGACGAGAGGGAGAGAGAACGGAGACTTCGAATGCAAAATGGGAGAGGCAGCGAAGAGTAAGAGTGAAGGGTCGGGGATGCTTTCCGCGTCGTCAATCCACGGAAGCCACGTGTCGCCGCGAGAGAGGAAGACCAGAGCTTTCTGCGTTTCGAAGACGCGGAAAGCCAGGCTTCCCGCGTTTCCAAGACGCGGAAACCAGGCTTCCCGCGTTTCCAAGACACGAAAAGTCAGGCTTTCGTGTTTCCAACACTCGGAATGCCACGTAGCCTTGACACGTGGCTTTGTCGCGGGTTGAACCCGCTATAAATACGGTTGCGGGTTCAACCCGCGACAAATACGGATTATTTTGAGAAATTTTTTTCTGTTTAGATTATTTTAAATTTTTTTTTTTTTTTTTTAATATCATTTTGGTACAATTCTCTAAAAAAAAGCCTAAACTGACACTCCTACCTGGCCCCTCAAATTGTTTCCGGCCTCCTATTGCCATTACACTTTGTTAGGACAAAAGCATCCAAATCATAAAAAGCACCATTGGGACTGGGGTGTGAGTCGAAAACACATTGACTTGTAATTATTCTCTGACATAATGAATTTATCGATAAAATTCGTACAATTTTGTTAAATAATTTGATTGATAAAGGTGTTTAGAAAGTCTGTCTGATGAAAGATTTAATCAAATTGATAAATTTAGAATCCAAAAAATAATTTATAAATACCATATATTGATTTTTATTCTTGATCCAACAATAACAACGAGATCAAATTGTAGTTTATTAGGAATTACATTTCGATTCTGTGTTTTAGCGTCATTAAAAAAATGGCTAAGATGTGAACAAAAACTATACTATTAAATAATTTTATATACATTTTAGGATTTTTTTTTTATCTAATAAAAAATGCAATCTCTTAGTAAAAGTAGGCTGGCGGAGAGGCGTCCCGACTTCAAGCAAAGAGAGTCCAATTTTTGCTCTTTTTTCACGAGAGAACATTTTTTTCACTTTTTTTTTTATAGATAAAATCTAAATATTATTCATTTGTAAGTAGGAATGTATTCAAATTAAATCGATTCCGATTATCATTAAACTCGAATTTAAATTTTTTAATAGTAATTAAATCAAACTTAACGAATAGTAATAATATGACTCAAACTTGACTCGTTTATAATTTAATAAATTTAAAATCGATTCGAAAATTCAAAAATTAAAAAATTCAAAAATTTGAAAATTTAACTTATGACTCATTATGAATATTTATATAATATATTAATATACTCATTTTAATTTAATTTTTTTATATTATAATAATTTTATATTAATATATGTTATTGAAATATTTAACGAGTTTTCAAATCTAAAATTCTATTACTCAAATTCGATTTGATTGTATAATGAAACCATTCGAACTCGACTTGAGTTCAGTCAAAATCAAGTCGAGTTGAGCCGAGCCGAGCCAAGTTGAGTCTTTTACTGAGCGACTCGTGAGCGATTCACGAGCAACTCAAACTCGACTCGATTCGCATAATAGCCTTATTCGCAAGTACATGTTATGGTTTAGAAACAATACAAACAGAAAAGTATACCCAAAAAAAAATTGTGTATGAACTCGTTTTTTTAATACAATTTTCGGTATTTATGTGGAGAAACTCGCATCTTCTATCAAAGAATATCAAAGAATTGAAACTTTAAATTTAAACACACTAATTGAAATACTTCTATCAATGCCGTGTTCTTAATAACCAAAAAGAAAGACCAGTTACCCAATTAGGATAAACCAGAAAAAAATTAAATAAATAAATAAATAATATAGAAGAGGAAGAATATAGAAGGGAAAAATACCAAAATCATATACTGGAATCACAATTTCTGCCGTCAAAAACATACCTTACACAACCAAAAGAATGAACTTCCCCATCACTCGCTTCCAATGCACAACTCTGGAAATACTAAGAAGAAAAAGAACAAAAGATATAATTCTCACTCTTCAAGAATTCAAACCAAAACCCCATTCTTTAACAAATCAATCAGAAGAAAATAAATTTGCCCACCCAAGAAACATAAATACAAGGCAAAATCACCATGCCAAACATATATATGAACCAATTTATCACACAAAAAAATTCATTAACTTGGATACCAGCCGCAAGAAACTGAATCTACCAAGATCATCCACTCTATCCTTACCTGGATTTTAGTCTTGATCAGAATCACTTGAACTTGAGCCAGAACTGGAGGAACTTGAGCTGGATTTCCGAGAACCTTCCTCTTTATCTCTTTCATCGGATGCTATGCTTAAACTTGAAGACTTACATCCTTCAACTGCATGATTTAGGTTTTCAGCTAAGGCTGTGCTCATATCCTGGGAGTAATTTTCAGCCCTGCCCTTTTCTAATGAAATAGCTCTTTCTTCAGCCTTTATTTCAGGTTCAGAGCCTGCATCCAAAAGCTTTGGTGACTTGTCTAGACTAGTATCTGAGAGTTGCCCATGAGACACATGAAGATCTTCACTTGATGTTGCTCTAACATAAGTAGCTGAATCAATCTCCCCAGGTATATCATCAACTGAGTTGGGGATGACAAAATCCCCTCCACAAAGTTTCTTAGACGCCAAATTAATGTCTTCAATAGATCTGGCCTCTAGCTCAGGTAGGTTCAAATTTTTTTCCA
Source organism: Dillenia suffruticosa (assembly GCA_033439265.1). Taxonomy (NCBI): domain Eukaryota; kingdom Viridiplantae; phylum Streptophyta; class Magnoliopsida; order Dilleniales; family Dilleniaceae; genus Dillenia; species Dillenia suffruticosa. The sequence goes on along the minus strand of JAVTVX010000013.1, from coordinate 10,764,757 downwards.
CTGGATCAGAATCAGGGTGTAATAATTCTTGTTCTGAGTGCCCAACATTAGTTTCTTCATATTTCGGGGAAGCCTCGGGCAAATCAACAAAACTAGAATCCTCAAATTTTCCCTCAGTAATTCTCCTCAGGGCCTTGTCTATATCTTCAACAGATCGTGCTTCAAGAACTAGCAAAGCTGAACCGGTCTTTGTTGGCTCACCTTCTGTTTTAATAGGAGATTTTTCTTTCTCAAAGATTAAATCAACATCTCTCGGTGATTTTGCTTCAATATCATGCATATCCAGACTAATTTTAGTAGTGGCCAATCCTTGATGAGACTCTTTGGAATGTATGATTGGGAGTTCAGTACTACTTGATGTAGGTTCCTCATTGATCGACTGGAGAACCACTGAATCCTCAGTGATGCCATGGGTAGAATCTAAAGCAGAAGAACCAATGTATGCCACAGGTATTGCTAAATTATGAAGCCCTGAACTAGCTTCTATCATGTCTGAACATTTATCATCCTCCTGTCTAGATAATGGCATGACCTGAACACCCTTATTTTCCAGAATGCTTGAATCGCTCTTGCCATGGGACTTGGTTTCAAAATCTCGAGATATAACAACGCTTGCAATATCAGCATCAATGTGGCCTTCAAGTCCCATTTTGTTGATGCTAAATTCTCCCACTGTATCCAGTTCCATCAGCAAATCTTCACTTATTACCTTGATTTCATCAGCTTCTTCAGCAACTTGCAAGGGGCCCTCATTTTCTGTTCTCCTGGGGCCAACCTCCTTCAAATATTTGAAACCTACATCCAGTTTTTCCTCAATAGCCTCAAGGAGGAAATCTTGAGAGTGGTCCTCAGACCTTTTGAAGAGATCTTTTGAATCACTAATTACGCTTGCCTCCTCAGCAGATACCACTTGGGCACCAGAGGTTTCCTGCATTTCATTGTCTTCGTAAAACAAGGGGTAACATTTATTTGAAACAAATGCCTATTGTTTTCAATTTAATAGAAAGTGAATTTCTACATGTTGTGAGAACTGAAGCCCAAGGAGATCATAGTCTAATTAATGAACAAAATGAACACCTCGTAATAAGCAAATTGCTAATTTTCATTTTTCCTAGGGAAGCCAATTTCACAAAGCTGACATTGAAGAGCTGAAAAGATATAGAGATTAGATACATTTAACACAATCCAAATGCATGAAAGCAAAAGGCCACTGAAATTCACTATCATTTGGAAATGATACTTTTAACAATCCTTCAAAGGTAAGTCAATATTTCTAAATTAATTCTTCCCCCAAAGATTTTAATTGACTCCTTGTGAGGTAACATGCACATTCCAGGATTACATGAATTCACAGCTGATGGTTATTTCAGAATTTGTGAGATGGTTTCTCCGACACTTAGAAGTCAATGGATCACAAAGGCATTATATTCGGTACCACACAATTGAAAACAATCAACAATTGTCTTTCAGAAAATTCAAGGGCACTTGTAGCTGATGTAAGTAGCATGGTGCTCTGTAATATCCCAGTATGTCGTTGACAGGGTCTATTGAGTTACAGAAATGCAATGCAGAAACAATTATATAGCAGATGGCTCTAGCAAAATTATGGAGTGTTCAATTAAAAATCCAATGAACCAAATTGCAGTTTTTGGTGGCAAAGATCAAGCACTAGACACTTACCGGGAGTTCTATGGGAACATCAATTGATGGTTCAATAACAATCACCTGAGATTCTGGTTCAACATCACTCACAGCTTGTGAACGAGACAAGGCAGCCAGTGCCTCATCATTAACAGACTCATTGATGTTTATCCTCTCACTGGAACTTTCTGTCTTTCTTCCCACATATTTAACAGATGCTTCCATGGCCTCTGAAGGCAAGTTCCTGTCAGACATTTCAGCTTGGAAATCAGAAGATATGGGAGTAAGTATGTGGATTTTTTCAGTTGCTGGGGGGCTTGAATCATAGACAGGCTCCTTAATATGACCATCATCTGCCAGGTCATCTGTGTGATGGTCTGGATCCTCTTCATTTTTCAAAGATCTAAGTGCAACGCTTGAATTTTCAATAGTTGTGCCTGTACTTGATAAGGAGCTTGACCTGCCACAAGAATTTGCACATTCTAACTCTGGTGGAGATTGCACTGAAATGCATTGCTTTTCAATCACCTTGCCAATTTTTTGCTCAAAAGTTAAGGATCCTTCATCTTCCTTCACATCAAAGACTTCCTCTTTTGCATCTGACGATGATAAGCTAGATTGGCTGCTAAGCTTATCTTCATCAGCTTCCAGTCCAAGATGCACTTCTGTTGTTCCCTTCAACTCAGAGGAAGGGTTCCCCTTTCTGGTTTCAGCATCCTCCATTTCTATCTCCCCTTGATTGAGAACTATCTCTCTCTCAGCAACCTCTAACAAATTTATATCGTCAGAGGACTGACTTCCATGTTCAACACAGTCAGAAGCATGATCTTTTTCAGAGAGAACTTCTGCTTCTTGACAGAAATCAAGTTCAACAGGCTTCTTGTGTTCCTGATCAACGGCTGAAGACATTGATTCAGTTTCATGTGCGGAACCAATCTTGGAGTCACTGGCTTCAGTTGACTGTCTCTGAAATAAGGGATACGTTGTCCGTTCCGAAGTCATTTGTTCTGATAAAAAATAAGGTCTCAGCTTTGAAGTTTGCTTCTCATGTCTGGGAAATGCAAAGAATGATGATCCCACGCTGAAACTCTCATGCCTGCGAAAAAATGCTTCCTTCTGATGCAACCCCATAAACTCTGGTTGAACGATTTCTTGTGTGAGGTTAGGCTTCTCTTCATTAGAATCATAAGGAAGATCAAAAGGATTTCGTCTGGGAGCCAAACTTGAAGGAGCAGACCCTGGGATGGGAGGTAAATTCATATTGTCAGCATCACCATAAGGAGCATCAAATGGATTGCGTCTTGTGGTAGTGATTGGTGCAACATGAAATGGGAGGTCAGTACTATCAAAGTCTATGAGATTCTTTTCAGTTATGAATGTCATGCTTTTACGAGCTCTTCTCCTAGCAATTAGATTTTCCAAGCGCTGGTTCCTTTCAATCTCAGATGTCCCCAAGTCCATTAAATTCTTTTGGTCATCTTCAGTCCACTTGATAACAGATTTGCTTCCATCATCTTTATCCCCCATAGCTTCGTCTTCTTCATCATTGTCCTCATCGCCTTCTTCTTCTTTGCCACTATCCTCCTCTGATTCTGCACTTTCATCACTTGACTTATGGGACTTTAAAGAAATAGCATCGGAGTTGTTATGCGACAAAAGGGGCTGAGGAGCTTCCAAGTCTAGGAGAGGATGGAGCTCATCCAGCATTGGAATTATGTCAGCCATTGAAGCATCGGGAGATGAGCTTTCCGCTCGATCAGATTCAGATTCAGACCCAGAAACTGAAGAAGACTCAGACTCATCATGGTCTTCTTCTTCTTCTTCTGCATTCCTCCAAGTCGAACCCAGAGAAGAATCAGCTTGATATTCCACTCTAGCATATTCTGAGTGCCCAACCAATTTCTCATTTTCGCAAGCTTCTGCCTTTTGGGCCAACAAGAGTTCTCTCTCAACAACAACAACCTCTTCCTCCCCTTCCGCATCTTCTAGAATCAGAGGCTTCACCTCCGAATCACGATAGTCTTCAGCTTCCTCAATCACCTGTTTCTCACATTGAATATCTCTTTCTCTGGATTCAGCTTCATCCATATTGGCCTTCTCTATAATGTCCCTTCTGATCTCACTGTATTTCTCATCATCTTCGGCTTTGACATGGAGGTTTCTGTTGTCTTCCTTGTCAATTTGAATTTCAGGAATATTGGGTTGCCCAAAACTCAGAAGGGTTCCAAGCAAAACAGCGGTGGAAACAAGAACAGGGGAAGCATACACAAAAATTGAGAAGACAAAAGGAAATATAGTGTAAAGAATTAACAAGAATATCAGAAAACCCACAAAGAATGGATGTCTAGCAATTGATCTCCCACAAACCCTAACCAATTTCTTCATTTCAACTCCAAATTTCACACCACTCAACCCCATCCTTAATCGTATCCCCACCTCAACAAATCCAGTTATGATCAAAATTCAAATATCTGGTAATAAGAGAGAGAGAGGGTTACCAAAGGTATGATCTGAGAGATCGAAAAGAAAGATAATCGAATCGTATGGCTTTATTCCTCTTTTCCTCTTCTTCCTTTTTTGGGTCCTCAACAGCAATTTTTCCTTCCGAAGAGAAAAAGGCAGAGATCATGGGCCGGTAATCAAAAAGATCAGATAGAGAAGAGAGTAGACTCGGGCAAAAGGTGTCTCTCTCCTCTTTTGCTTTTCCGTCTGATGCTCACTCTCATTTTTCTATATTTCCATGGACCGTGCCGTTGAATTCTATCCCTATATTATCTGGCCCAATTATGGTTTCGGAGGGGCTATAAATTTTCCAAGGATTGAGATACATTTTTTTTTTTTTTTACTAAAGGATTCAAACTCTGAATTTTAAGGCCAAAAGAAAAAATTATGATCATCAAATTATTCCCTTGGGACATGGAGATACATTTTAGTTTTTGGGTAGGAGCCCCACTAAAATATTTGTTATTTTAAACCAAAAAGTGATATTCTAAACTTGTTTTGTTTTTATGAAATTGTCCCTAAATAGTTTTGTATATTTTGAAATAGAGGAGAGAGAAAGAATAAAAACAATGAGAGAGAGAAAAGATATCGTACAGATTTACAAAGAAAAAAGAATTTTGAAGTAAAGAGAGAGAAAGATAAAAAAAAAAAAAAAAAAAAGATAAGAGAGAGAAAAGATATCATACCAATATGGAGAGAAAAAAAGGAGGGTTAGAGAGAAGAAAAAAGAAGAGAAAATAGAGAGCAGATCACCAACGACAAGGGGAGAGAAAGAAGATGGGATAGATGTCCTCTGACTAAGAGATAGAAATGGTCAGCAGAGAGAAAAGAAAAGGAAGAGATAATTGTCGTGGAAAGAGGATAGTGAAAGAAGATAGAGGAGAAAGAAAGGTGTCTATTGTAATGAATAAAGTTTATGGATTTATCTAAAAATGTCCCCAAGGGTATTAATATTAAGTGTGTATGAAAGTGTATATGAGGAGCATGGAGCTTCTTTCGCACTTTACGTAATAAAAAAATATCTCAGAAGATTTTGAATCTAAACCATATTGAATTACTTTTTTTTATTGTATAAAAATTTAAATTTAAAATTATTAGATTAGGAAATAGTTTGTACCACTAAACTGTCTTCTAAACTAAACCATACTAAATTACTGTTTTATCCGGCAGAAGCAAAAATAGTATTTAAAATTTCTCTTACTCTAGTCATCCACTTTATAGTCTGAAATTAAATGATAATTTATGCATTGCTCTTCAAACCATGGGAACCTTTCTAACCTACTTATGATATTAACTCTAGTCCCCACTTTGTAGTCTTAAATTGATATTTAAGATATATATATATTTTTTATAATTACATTGACTACCCGTTAAACCTTTAAATAATGATTACTTATGAGTATTCAATCTTTCAATTAATAGTGCCCGTGTAGAGTTCAAAGTCCGAGATTGTGATCTCTAGCCACCTAATACTCATCCCTCTTCCGATAAATCTTGGGGCAATGAGTTCAACGAGCGTTCTTTGAATAGCGATGTTCTCATCCTCCTTCATAGCACTTTGCTCTCTACGATGTGTAGAAATCATTCATTCAAATTTCGGACCAAAATCTACAAGGACTTCCTTTTGGCTCATTGTCATGTAGAATATGTACTAGAAACAAAAACAAATAAGAGCCACTGATAATTTAGAAAAATTAAGAAAATTAACCATAAAATATATTTTAATCCCAGGCAATGGCAACCAATTTTGATGTGTACATTTGATAAAGTAAATTTGTCGATTCAACATGTACTAACTAAAATCAGATAAATAAAAGAATAATAAATAAATTTAAACTAATGAAATACGAAATCTTAAAAGTAATTCTTAAACTCAAATACAAATATAAAATGAGATAATATGCGCATAAGGTTAAACGAAATAATAATTCATAAGCCTGTTTATTAAAAATTAAACAAAACAACCCAAAAAGAACTCATATTCTCTCTCAAAAACATCTCGCTTCCTCATTAGATCCTCTTGATTCTCTAACTCTTATTCAACGATAGTTCTCTTTCTTTTAGAAATGAAATCCTTCATTCTCTACCACAAATATAAAACTCCAAAATAAAATTTTCTCTTTCGTTCAAAGAAAAACACACCAAATCTTAATTTTCGACCATGGTTGAAAGAAATTTGGATTTCAACTGAGTTGACTTCTGAGCAAAGCATCAAAGTAAGTCATTCCTCTTAAATTTTCCCCTCAAATCTGTTATTTCGAATAGGATCATAGATTGTGATTTCATAGAAAACATAAGTTTCCTTATGAAGTATATATATAAGACAAATTTATTATCCTAGTCTCATTTTTTCATTCTCATCATCATTTGATAGGCTAGTAAAAATATTTTACAATAATTTAGAGGATCATAGTTGATCAATTCTTGAAAAAAAAGACGGTGAGATATTCATATGGACCGATCCTAGCAATTGTATGCTTAAAATGTTTCTCAAAGGAATAGAGTTGTTCATAACACCTAAACTCAACTATAAAATTAGTAGTCTGAAATGGGTGTTAAGTGGAGCTTGTGAATTATACCTTAGAACGAATGTACTAGATGATACTAAGATTGTTTTTAACAACAATCAGCTTACAACAATAGAAATCAAAAGTCTCATCTTTATCTCCATATGAAAAATTGCTTCATAAAATAGTTATCCACTATGTCAGACCCGGAGCAGTAAGACATGACTTTATAACTCGAGAAGATTATTAGATTATGGCATGTCTTATGAAAAACAAAAATTCTAGACTCCATTTTCTAATACCTCTAAAATTTATTGAAATGGGAACAATAAAAAGAGGAAATCTCCCATATACTCCATTAATCAAAGAGATTATCCTCGGTCATAGAGTGGATACTTTCAAAGAAATAAGTATTAAACCAAATCCATCTCTCCCAAACCACTCAGAATTTTTAGAATCCCTATGTCCATCTCTCTGCACAGAAAATTTATACCTTTAACAAGATGCCAAGAGACAAAAATTTTTCAAGAAATGACCAAATTCTCCGGTTAATTCAATTAGTATAATATATGAAGAGATTGGTTAAGTTAATGAGAACATAGAAAATGAAAAGCATCTTGAAAAATATCTCATTTTCAATTTAAAAATTAATCTTATAAATCCAAAACGAACATTTACAGGCAAGAAAGTAAAATGGTGGGAGAGTCAACTTAATAACAAAATTCACTCTTATCTCTGAGAATGTTGAGAAACCTCTCAAGGTAGTGAGACATATCTTTTACCCCTCTACAAAGGAAAAGTTTACTGCCTATGCAAGGGGAGCACTAATAGCTCATCCTTTAGGAGGGAATTGAGATAGTTAAAAGGTAAAATGCAAACATCTTAAAGGAGTTGAGAAAAATGGGTCAGAAACTCACAAAAGAGAAAGCAAAAGCTGGACCTAGAAAATGTGAGAATTCAAGCAATGACAGTGAGGAATCTCTAATGAAATTGTTAAATGTTTCTCTCATCTTTCCTACTGCTTCATTCACTATTCCACCTCTTGTTCCTAGTCCTAATGCTACTGAGCCCTCTACTGTAGTTGATTACTTTGTAGACACCCTAAGTTGAATCAATTGCAAAGTTTTATATTGATCCTCCATACACTAGCATTTAAAAGCCTCTCATCACAATCATTGTGAACTTCTGAAGTTCTTCAAGATCTTTCCTTTTGGAAACTCTGAACCCTATCATGTAATCTAAGATAAAAAGTAATTAAAGTAATTCGATGGTAAATGAATATAGCATCGAGAAAATGTAAGAACAGTTTGAAGGGGGAGTATATTTTCAATATAGCTCTTGAAGTATCAAATGAACTATTTGATCCCTCTTCTATATGCTAAAGGAGGAGAAATATATGATTCAAGGGGGAGGTTGAATTTTCAAAATGAACATACTTCATTTAAATGCTTACATGTGCATCTTGCAATAGTGAAAGTTTAGGTGTATGAGTAAAACAAAAAAAAAGGGGAGAAAAATAATAGTTGAGGGAAATATCTATGATGAGTAAAACAAAAAAAAAAAAAAGGGGGAGAGGAATAATAGTTGCAGGAAATATATATGACTACATAAGGAAAACATGAGTGTCTGTTCTTATGGGATAAAATACACTGCATTGACTATAAATGCATGACTGATTAGGAATGCACAAAAACTCTATATCCATAACATGCTTATTTTGTTAAATGATTAAGTGTTTTCTTATTTACTTTAATACTATATGAGCATTGAATGATTTATTTGAATGTCTAAATAATTAATTTTCTGTATTGAATGAATATATAAATGTTAATTCGCATAGAGAAGAGAGAAAAATAGTGAAATCTAAGGCATATAGTAATGGCATGTTCTAAGGAGACAAATGTCCATGTCAAGTCTAAAAAACATGTATGATGGTTGAATGATGGTGGAATATATCTGCATGTTAACGACTAATGGTTGAAAGAGAGAGTATATAGATAGGCATTATATAATGATATGGGGAAACAATAAGTTTAGCGTACTACCTTGAGTAACTTGAATAAGAATGCATGAAAACATTATAGAACCTTTCCTATATTATTAATTCAATGTTGTTATGAGTAAGAATGATTTAGATACTTTGACTTGTTATTGTTGTAATATAATGGCCTATTAACTTTCTAATAATTGCTTAACAATAGGTTTGAAGGGAACATAACACTATGTGAATCTAGACACAATTTCAGAGGGACTTTAGTTCCTTGACAATAGGTAAATGAACTTAAACTTAGGCTATTTTGTGCCACAGCCTTGGATGACAAAGGGGGAGAAAAGAAGGAGAAAGAATAAGGTCATAACTATAGAAGAGATGGCTCAGTATATGGTTATGCTTGAATTGAATGCGTTTGGTTAACTCCTATTTTGTTGATGACAAAAGAGGGGAGAAATATGTGTAATTTGGATGAAATAAATTGAAATGAATTAAATGAATTAAATGAATTAAATGAATTGAAGTTTGATAGATTGGATGGATTAGAGTCTAAGGTTAGGAATAGCTAGACATATTGAGAGTATAAACTAAGGAGGAGCCAATGCCAAATTCTATAATATTTTGCTATCATAAAAAAGGAAGAGATTGTTAGCATATTTATAAGCTTTGATGATAAGCAAAACATGATTAATTTGATCAATGAAAGAATTTGAAGTATGTTAACCGGAATATAAGGAATAGTCAAATCACAAAAAAAAAGAGATAGTATGCATAAGGATAGTCAATTCTGAGAATATTGAAGAACAATTACATAATAATAAGGAGAAACAATTCATTGCCAATAGTAGAATAATATTGCTACTCAAACAAACAAAATTGGATAGAAAATAAAACATTTCAGAATTTTGAAAACTACATTTGACCAACCTGCCAGAGTCTAAATACTCAAAAATATGGTTTTTTAAGATATCAAGATAATGAGAATAAAAATTCCCGATATTTGTTCACCATGTATAAATCATGTTAAAATCTATTTTTCAGAATTTTTCTAAATTATTAACGTTTCGAACAAAATTTATCTAAAAATCAAAAATTATAATTTTGCTTTTTAAAAGGAAAGTTGACTCTTTATCATTAATGTCTTAGATTTTGAAATTATTTTAATTGAATCCAAAAAGAGGGTATTTCCTTATTTACATATAATATATTAAGTAAATGAAAATATAAAATGTCAAATGTAAAATGTGGATATTTTCTTGAGTGATTATTACAGAGTAAATAAGGTCAGAATAGTTATAAAGAGCAAGTTTTGAAACAATAGAGGCACAGGTCGACCTATTAAAGCAACATGTTGACCTGAATCATATAAATTTCTTTTTATAGCACTTCATGTCGACCTGCCCCTTAGATCCACCAATTTTAAGCTCTATGTCAACCAATTTCAATTTGACCATAAACACATCGACTTGTTTAGTTGCTTTTGTCGACTTGAACCATAGAAAAACAATTTAAGTTGTTAAGTAAATAAATGTCGACATTCCCGTGAATACATCGACCTGTTAAACTCAGGTGAATAAATTTAAAGTGACATGTCAACCAATTTTTGAAGCACATCGACCCACATCTATTACACATCGACATACATTAGGCAAAAATGATAAGATATCGATGTGCTCGACAACGTGTTGACCCGAGTAAATGTTTTCATTAAAAGCACATAACAACCTGAGATATTAGTCTATGTTGACCTGTCAAATATATCGACCTATTTTTTTGGTCATGTCCACCAATTTTAAGAAAGAAGAATAGAAATATGTCTATGTGTAATCAAGACACATCAACCTAATGTAATATGCCTAAATATAACACATCATGACACATCGACCTAGTCTTAGAGTTTGTTGACTTACCCAAACACATCAGCCAATTTATGAGAACAAGTCCACCTATTTTATTATTGAATAGTGACACATCAACTTGATAGGAGAACATGTCGACCTGGTAATTTTTATCTCTTAAGTTCACACATCGACCTACCTCATCTTTGTTAACAAGTAGACACACATCGACCAAATCATTTGTACAGATCAACCAATTTTTCACATGTATAGTAATATATCGATGTATACAGTAAACTTGTCGACCTAGTGTTTATTGTCTTATTGAAATCACACATCGACTTGTCCTCACTCCTGTCGACATACATATACACATCAACCGATTTAAATATATATGTCTACCTATTTTATTTAGTACATATCCATGTCGACTTGAATGCAAGCTTGTCAATCTGTTTGTCCAAAAATTGTATTATAACTTTTTGAATTCAGGTCGATGTCTCATTTAAATGTGTCGACCCAAAAGTTGTCAGAAACCAACTTTTCGAAACAAATTTAAACTCAATGGTTATATTTTTTTTCTAAATTTCTGAATCTTTTCATTTCGATCAAAACTAACATCCCAATGCAGCAAAAGCACTTTACACAATTTGTTAAAGAAAATGAGCTAGCACTGGGAAAGCAAGTATTCAGCGTAAATTGAGGAACGAGTGGAATACATTTAATGATGGACATTAATGACCAACGTTCAAAAGCTCACCAACTACAACAGCTACTTGATAGATGAAGTAAATGATGAAATAAATTGATCTATAGATATTTGAAAAAGAAGTTGAGAGAAATGCCAGAAAAAAATGAAGTACTGAACATTCTAAAACTTATATCACTTTGAGCTTGGAAGCCATATACTCTGTTTTCTATATTTATATAAAGTTCTTTTTATGAGCTTTAAGTCTGTTATATCTAAAGTTATAGTTTCATTCACTATAACACTTATTGTCTTCATGCACAAAAATATCAAAGACCAGAGAAACAAGAGAAATATTGCCATTAACAAGAAGTTGAATGGGGTTTAACGAGAGAAACAACTCTTGAGAAGTTGAATAGTGTTTCATAAGGAAATATTGTAAAGATTCAACTTACACCTGGAAGTAAGTTTGTTGTAGTATTGGGGTTGCAAATAGTGGAAATCCAGGTAAAGTCTAGAAATGGACATATATCGGGTTTGGTGGAACCATTATAAAATTTTCGTCTGATTTATTTTTCTATTCTTCCTTCATTTTTATTTTTTTTCTGTGCTCTGTTTCTTTAATCACATTCAATTCCTATAAATTATTCTTATCTTACAGAACTTGCAAAATCTCCAAATTCTCAAAAAATTACCTTACAACATATTCACTCCCTCTAAGTTATATTTCACAGTATATCGGATATCCACATCCGGTGATCTATCTTCTTCGAGAAGTATATCAGACAGTAGTTTCTGGGGAATTAGGGCAGTCAAATAGACGACTACTGAGAGGTCGCCATCTATTTACAGGCTCTTCTAAGGTTTTCAAAAGTAATAAAATAATAATATAAAAGGAAAAATAAAAAAATAAAAAAATAAAAAAGATTTAGCGACGGATTCGTACTTCCGTTGCTAAGTTAATGACGGATTATAGATTCTGTTGCTGTTAATAGTTGCCATTAAAACTTTTTAAAATTTTGGAATTATCATTGATATAAAACTATTCTTTTCTCATTTACTATTATCTTCTTCTTCTCCAACAATCTCTGCAATTATATCTGAATTCCATGTTTTCTTTTAAAACAATAACCTTTTATAACTCAAATTCTCAATTTATATTTTTACAATAACATTAATGAGGAGAGACGGTGGACGTAAGCCACTTGATCAAACACCTTATCCAACCCTTGTTCTCTTCGGTTCTCACAAATTCTCCATCTCTTCGTCAGCCGTAAATTTCTGACACAAAGTAAAGATGCCATTCTCTCTCTCTCTCTTTTTCTCTAGTGTGATTCCCAAATTTTTTTTCAAGTTCAGCCTATTTAATTTTTTTAATAGGCTAGCATCTTTTTCTTCATAACAAGCTTTACATACTTTATTTTATATTATAAATCTTTAACAAAAATTTCATAACATTTCAAAAAATTATACCATAACAAAATTTTTTTTTATAGTTTAGACAGTTGATTTACTTATTTATTTTAATTAACATCCATATCTTTATTTCCTTTTATTCGATCTCCCTGTTCTGGAAATTAATAATCAACAAAGAAATGAGAAGTAGCTTTTCAATTCTTAGGCGTTTCAATTTGGGACGGGAGGTTTGATTTTGAGCGAAAAGAGGACAGGCAAAAAATAGAACAACTATGGTTAGTGGTTAATCATAATTAGAAATATTAATTAATAGTTAATACATTAGTTAGTAGTTAATAGAAATAGTTAAATAGTTAGTAAAAATAGTATAAATAGTAATGTCAAAATATGTATTGGTATGGAATTGAATATAATGAAATGTAATCTCTCTTTCTCTCTTGTATTCTCCATCTTTCTTTCTCTATAGTCTTTCTCTTTATATCTCTTAATTCTCTCTCTCTCTCTCTTTCTATCTCTCTCTATACATTTTCTCTCTCTAGAGAGGATTGTTACAAATTGGTATCAGAGCATATGATTCTTGGCTAGTATTGAAAATGGTAGAAGAAAGTGGATATGAAGCCATTGAATAAGAAGTTTTGTATAAAACCTTGGAAAAATATCTCAAGAAGCAAGCAATTGAAATGCAAGAATTTCATTCTCATTTTGACAAGAAAATGGATGAATTTCATTCTCATTTTGACCAGAAAATGGATGAAATCAATCAAAAAATTGATGAACAAAATCGAAAATTGGATACTTTTATAGCAAATCTTGATGACAAATTCAACATTTTATTAAAAATGTTGGGTATTGATGAGAATATCACAATTTTTGTGAAAAATGAACAAAAAAATAAAAAAAAATTGGAAAGCAATGAAACAACTCAAGTGACAAATGAAACAATATCAACACACATAGAAGAACAAGATATTGATATATTTTTTGAGTTTTCCATTCTATCCACTTTTAGTGAAGAAATGGTGGAAGAAGGATTACAAATAACTAAAGAAGAACCCACTAATGAAGCAAGATTTCAATTGTCCAAGAAAGAAATTCTTGATAGTGGATACTTGTCAAACTTTTCAAAAATTGAATTTCCATTGTTCGTTAGAAAAAATCATTCACCAAAAAGAAATTTAAGAAATGTCTTTATCAAACTCTCAAATCTCTATTTTTCTCTCACTACTCTTCATGTAACTCAAGTCATATCGATTGTTCGTCTTCATCATCTTATTTTTCAACACAAATGCAAGTCATAGTTCAAAATTTATGGATTCAAGTTTCAATTCTTGATTTTTTTCCATCCTTGAGGATAATGATATTTTCAAAGGAGAAATATTGTAATAACTATGGTTAGTGGTTAATCATAGTTAGAAATATTAATTAGTAGTTAATATATTAGTTAGTAATTAATAGAAATAGTTAAATAATTAGTAAATATAGTATAAATAGTAATATCAAAATATATATTTGTATAGAATTGAATATAATGAAATATAATCTCTCTTTTTCTCTTGTATTCTCTCTCTCTTTCTCTATAGTTTTTCTCTTTCTATCTCTTAATTCTCTCTCTCTCTTTTTATCTCTCTATATATTTTTTTTTCTCAAGAGAGAATTGTTACAAGAAATCAAAATTGGGTCAGCGCCCGTTTTGCCAGCTCATAGATCTGTGTTGCTAAATTCTTCCAAATAGGAATTCTCCACGTGCTAAGTTCCGTAACTGAAAGAATGATCTTTTTAGCTTTCTTGTAGCCGTCGATTACTTTTTTCATCAAGATAAAATGTACGGTCATCATTTGATCACGCCATCGATCCATACTGATTCCCGTCAACCAATAGGACATGTCTCAAGCCGTCTATAAATGCAAAACAAGACTAACCCATTTCATCCACCACGACTCTCTCTCTCTCTCTCGTTTATTTTCGTTTTCCGATTACTGTGATGGCACCAAAGGCTGAGAAGAAACCAGCGGAGAAGAAGCCTGCCTCCAAAAGACGGTGGCCGAGAAAGCTCCAGCGGAGAAGAAGCCAAAGGCAGGAAAGAAACTGCCGAAGGAGGCCTCCGGAGACAAGAAGAAGAAGAAGATGATGAAGAGCGTTGAGACCTACAAGATCTACAGCTTTAAGGTCCTCAAGCAAGTGCATCCGGACATCGGGATCTCGAGCAAGGCCATGGGAATCATGAACAGCTTCATTAACGACATCTTCAAGGAATCATGAACAGCTTCATTAACGACATCTTCAAGAAACAAGTTCAGGAGATCTTTCGTCTCGCTCACTACAACAAGAAGCTCACTATCACCTCTCGCGACATCCAGACTGCAGTCAGATTTGTGCTTCCCGGTGAGCTTGCTAAGCACGCTGTTTCTGAAGGGACTAAGGCGGTGACAAAGTTTACGGGTTCTTGAATTTCTTAGGGCACCGAACAACTATTGTTCTACACTACATTATTGTGATTTGATAATATAAAAAGTTGATTGTTTGGTTTGTGTAATTGAAGCTTTAATTTTTAATTTTTAATTTTTTCTTGATAAAATTGCTACTTGTTTGATCGTGTATGGATGGTTTTGACGGACTGGGTTTTGCTACCGAGAAATTGTCATTTTGCTTTGCGAATGCAATATGGTACAACTGACAAGAAATGATACTGCAACCCCAAAAAACCAAATCAAATATAATAATAATAATAATAAGCGGGAGGGGAAAAAGTCAAGAGGATGTTCATTTTGTGGAAAAAAAGTATTCTGATCAATAATAATTCGTAATTAATTCAAGTATTTATTTCAACTCTTTTTTATGATGCATGCATTAATTAGAATGATAGAAACCCAAGTACTTAATTAAACGGAAACTATTATCCAGTCGTTAATATTAGTAACGATAAAATTTTTTTATCACTAAATTTAATAACGAAAATCATTATCTGTTACTAATATTAATAATAAAAAATACGATTTATCACTAAATTTAGCGATAGATAGGGTGATCTATTATTAAATTTAGCGACAAAATTCAAAGTGTGACTAAATTTAGTGATGAAAAAATTTCTCTATTGATAAATTTCGTGACGAAAAATACGATCCGTTGTCAAATTTAGCAACGGAATTCAAAATTTGTGGTTAAATTTTGTGGCTAAATTTAGCGACGATATATATTTCGTTGTTAGTTTGGTGACGAATTTTTATTTTTCATCACTAAATTTTTGAAACGCCTTATTGTCGATGAAAATTTTTTCATCGCTAAATCTATTACTAAGAAAATTAGTGACGAATATTTTTATAACTTTTGTCGCTAAAAGTTTATTTTTTTGTAGTGAAATATATATCTTCTTTCAACATTAAAGAATAATAAAAGAGGGTTGATTGTTGATCATTCTCCATCAAGATATTTGTATTGTGAACAACAGAAAGTGATCCGATTTTATGATATATTTTTAACCTAAAATACTCGATCGATGAAAGAGATAAGTAGTTTTGATCTGTTTTAAGATTATGGAATTTTGGTATAAGAAAAATTATTTGTTGATTAGTTTTAAAACTTTCATTGGTATTAGAGCATGTTTGGGTGTTTCCTATCTCTTTTTGGATGTTTAAATTTACAAAATGTCATAATAATATTTAAGGTTTGTTAATGGCAATTCACAAAATACTGAACAAAATGCTCTTAAATTTATATAGTAGTATACTTACTACATGAGAATTAAATATGTAAATTTTGGTATGCATTTGATGAGTACATTATGAAATATTCTAATCCCTAGCCAAAATTTTATGTACTCATATCTTTTCATATACTGTGTACCATGATTTGAAATTTATACGGTTAAATTTTTCTTGAAAAATAGTTTTCAACCAAAAAAAGAGCGCGAAAAATGGTTAATAATTGAGAGAGATATGGTCGTTTGAAAATTGAGTTGAGTTGTAAAAAAATGAGAATAATAATAAGAAGATGAACAGTAACCTTTTGTCCTTCCCCACTCTCGGTAGGGGTGCATGAATCCCAAACGCCATGCTAGAAACATCTGATATGAAATTTGAGACCATCATTGAAATCAGATATATCAAAAATGGGGGTAACTAAAATTTGATAGCCAAAAACTGCTAGAAAGGCGGCGCGTGGCATACACGTTGCCTAGGGACACACGCCGTCCGAAGAGAATGGGCATGTATCCATTTTGGATAGCCCCTCCCAACAGCGAGTGGGGGAGCACGTAGCGCCCGTTTCGATCGAAATTTTCACCAAATAATTTTCTATCCTCTCCGAATTTTTATGTAATTTTTAATTCATTTTTCAGAATAAAAAATAATTTTTATTGATTTTTAAATTTAAAAATTATTTAAAATTACAGAAAAATTATTTTCAGTAGAAAAAATATTCTAAAAATATTTATATAATTTTAGAAAATTATTTTCTTAATTTTGGCTACTTGAGTAAAAATTTATTTTTTGCATCCATTATTTGTTTGTATTTTTACTAATTTATTTATATTTAAAAATTAGTTTTTCTAATATAAAATTATTTTAGATTTGAGCAAATATTTTTAAAAATAAATATTTTGAGATTTATTATAATGTTATGATCGGTTGTATGTCTGATCTAATATTGTTTCCAGTTTTTAGATTAATGGTGATGTTCGGATGTAATGTTAGAGCTCTCCAGGGGAGAGCTAAAACATAAAAAAGTTCAGAGCATTTGGTATAATCGGGTCGAATGTTGACTTATAAAATAATCTTATCTCACACTTTACCTGATTATTTAGAGATCATGGAATAAAAATGTTTAGAATTTCTTGAACTAGCCCATTGTTTTGGGGGTGATATACATACACTAAGAAATCCTCCGCCTGTTTACTGGTCTAACATGGTTGATGATATGATTTTCGAGAAAGAGAGTATGATTTTTGACGATATGAGATCCATATTAATAGAAATATGAAGAGTCAAGAATCTAGAAATTCAAATGAAGAAAAAGTTATCCAAAAGTATAAATAGTTCTCCACGTACTATAAGAAGATTTACTCGTAAGGATAAACTATCGAAGAGAATTATAAATATAATATTTCAAATGGATTTATCTTGAATTGAGTGTATTTTTTCTTTTTGCATATTGGGACTGTCTATTAGAATCATGATCATGTATCAGTGAGACATTTAAGTTTTTAAAATAAAGTTTCTATTGAGAGTATGATTGGACATATTTGTTGCTTTTCACATGATCATATATACAAAAAAAAAAAAAAAACTAGGGTCTCTTGAATAAAATTTTGAATTAGTAGAATTTAAATAATTCTCATCCAAAATTGAAATATTATTTAAATATTTCATATATTTAAATGAAAATTTTGAATAAGTAGAATTTGAGTAATTCTCATCTACACTTGAATATTATTTAAATATTTTATGTATTTAAGTGAGAGGTTTTTGTTGAAAGACTTTAAGTAATTTTCACCTAAAATTTATTAAATTTTATAATTTTAAATTAAATTTGTGATGATGATATATTAAAACCATAGATGATTATCAAGAATTTAGTGAATTTTTGATTCTATACCTAATATTGACCTATCATGAATATTGATTTTAAAATACAAAATTGTGTGCATGATATAAGTATTTGTATTTGTGTCCACCCTCTTGGAAACTCAAGTCATAGTATTGAAATCCATTAGTGCAGGTTTAAATAGAGATGATAAATTGAATGGCGACGATCATGAGATATAACGCCATAAAATGTGGAATGTGCTAAAAGAGAAAAATGCCTTAACAGGTATCAGGCATGTCATGTAACACCATGATGTGGGCAATGCTGCCCTGCAGAGAGAGAATAAAATGCCTACTAGGCGTAAAAAATAATAAATTCCACTGTTTGAGTAACCCTAGTTAACTCAATGATTGATGATATAATCTATGAGTGTGAATAATATTCGATTATTCATGTCATCTAAGTGTACCTCAAAAAGAAATATGGAGATATCAATATGACTCATTTTAGACAATTGACCCTAAAGTTTGATACCTACAAAAGACAAAATGGTCACAGTATCAAACAACATTTAAACGTCATATTTAGCATTATAAGAGAGGTGAAATTAGTTGGTCATGTCATTTTTGATGAAAACTTTCTCGGATGTTGCTATCAAATAGGAGCACTTGAAAGTCAAATTGACTCACAATAGAGTGTGAAAACTTTCTCGG
Source organism: Dillenia suffruticosa (assembly GCA_033439265.1). Taxonomy (NCBI): domain Eukaryota; kingdom Viridiplantae; phylum Streptophyta; class Magnoliopsida; order Dilleniales; family Dilleniaceae; genus Dillenia; species Dillenia suffruticosa. Next base: position 10,745,942 of record JAVTVX010000013.1, on the reverse strand, counting down.
ATATTGCTTGCTATGTTGAGTTTGAGAATAAATAGTTCTATGCTGCAAGATCCAAAACTTATACTTTTGTTGTAGAGTCTAATTCTAAGAGAGTTTTGGACTCTATGCGTGAAAGGGACTAGAACGAAAATAAGAAAGGGAAGAATATCGGAGACGGATCACAAAAGAATAATTCCGGATATAATAACAAACTGAGAGACCTTTATGAATTATTATCGAATGCTTTTTGGTTGGCGATAGATCTATGTGGGGAAAAATACAAAAGTGGAGGTTAGATGAGTTGGCACTTGTAAATTGGAGTTACAAATGACCGAACTCTCATTTTGCATGATATTTTCTACATACAAAAAATTCAACGGAATTTAATATTTGCTCTTATTTTTTTGAAATTTGGCTATATTTTGAAGTTTCAGATAAAGATTGTTAGTTTGTATTTGAATGACATATATATTGTGTCACGCCCCAAACCGGGGTCATGAGCAGCCGCCCGTTGCCCTGAATGTCGGTTGTATTTTTACAGAAAATCGGACAAAATCTCCCCATAAATCGAAAGTCTCCCATATACAATTAAACCTGTTTAAACATGTATAATTTAAAAATATCCTGTAAATAAAATAAAATGGTTATCCCGACCTCACAACAACCCACCAACCACAGCAAGCATTCAGAACAACGCCAGACTATGTAATTTACCAACAATCCTAGCCACAGACCTCTACTGTTATACCCAACTAGAGTATGAGCAGCCGCCACACTGAGTGAACCTAAGTTTTATATAATTTTCAATCAATTTTCCCAACTTAACATTTAAACACTACAATTTGTCTCAATGCAAATGAAATATGAGAGTTTCGCAATTTAATATACATAAATTATATAGTCAATCCCAAATAAATACACGGTCAACTACGCAGCTTAAGGTTAAGACCTCACAGGGTCGAAAATAAATGGCGGAGTTTATATCTTGACTTAATTTAAATCTCATCGTCGAAGAACACTCAAATCCGCCAACGCACTACCAAATCCTCTAGAGCCGAAACGTCGCTCTAGCATAATAATCCCATCTGAGGAGGGAAAGAAGATGGATGAGTATCAAGGAAGATATCCAGTAAGTGAGCGGATTAATCTCAAGTACTAATAGTGTATGTGAACATTAGAGTGTCAAATAATATCATTCATAACCAATAATTCAAATTTTGCAGTAAATCATTATATGTTCACTAAAATGAACTCATTTAATCATTTACACATTAACATACATATATGCATCCATTTAAAATCAAGTAGAGTATAGAGCAATCCGAAAAGATACTGGCAAAGGTCAACCATGATCAAGGACACGCATATCGACGGTTTTATTATGCATAAAGTTCAAAAGTCACTCTCTACCCCAACGTTGGCCTGAGTTCGCTAGGGCTAACTCATCATCGTGTATAGAACCCCGCCCGGTGTAGACGGTGGCATCACACACGTCTTTCTCCTTACTTGGGTTAAACCGGCCGCGCCTATAACTATTAAAAATATGACGTTTGCGAATACCTCCTGCAGAATCGTATTCAGGCAACCCGGTGCCTCTACAAATGCCCTTCATAACTACGGAATTTATCAATAATGCCATATCATCATATCATCTCAAGCTAGTAGGCATTCAACCGACATAGCCAAATCATCTCATTATATCCTCAAAACAATTCAAATCCGTATGCCAATATATGTCATCGAATTCATTTAAATTTAACAAACCAATACAATGGTAGAATAGAAAACATTTTATTTCTCAAATCATGGCATAATTTCATTTCATTTCAAATATGGATGCATAATCGTAGAAAATATAAGTACGACACTCTAATAATTACAAAACAAATTTGAATTTCAATTTCATATATCGAGACAATACATATCAAAAGCATATTTTATTAAAAACACGAAAAAATCAGATTTTACTATTTCATGCAAGAAATGATGGCTAAGAGAGAAAGAGAGAAAAGTGAGAGAAAAGTGAGAGGGAGAAAAGGCAGAGAGGGGGTCGGTAGGGATGGCGACGGGCGGCGGCGATGGTGGAAAGGGAGCGGCGGCTGCGGGAAAGGGAAGAGGCTGAGAGAGAAAGAGAGAGGAAGAGAGAGAGAGAAGGAAGAAGAGAAAGGGATTAGGGCTAAAAGCCCTAATCCAATTTTGTGGGGGGTGCTGCGTTTTGCCTCAAAACGCAACACTCCGCTGGATACGATAAAAATTTTAAAATATACAAAAAATTTCAATTTAAATACCCCAAAATCAAAAAATCAAAATAAATGAAACATTCATATATATATATATATATATATATATAACTGAGAAATATTTTATTAAATTTCTGAACAAGAATACAGTAGTACGGACATCGCAGTGTTGGTGTTACATTTTCTAACCTCCTAAAAACAAGTTTCGTACTCGAAACTAAAAGAGAACTAAACAGCAAATAAATGGGGTACTATCTCCTCATAGTCTACTCGGGCTCCCAGGTCTCTTTCTCGACCTAGTCACTTCTCCACAAGACTTTGACCAACGAGACTTCCTTGCTCCGCAGCTTCCTGACCTACCGATCTAGAATAGTCACGGGCTGAACTGGAAGACTAAGGTCCTCTCGTAACTCAACAGGTGGAGGCTCAAGTACATGAGAAGGATCGGCCAAATACTTCCTGAGTACTGAGACTTGAAAAACGTCGTGTATACGAGATAATTCATCTGGCAGTTCCAATCTGTATGCCACACTTCCGATCCTCTCAAGGATACGGAAGGATCCAATATATCTGGAGCTCAACTTGCCCCGCTGCCTGAACCATATAACTCCATTCCAAGGAGATATCCTGAAGAAAACCATATCTCCAGTGGCAAACTCAAGACACCGCCTACGATCGGTATATGCATTTTGTCTGTCCTGGGCGGCTTTCATCCGCTCACGGATGACCTTTACTTTATCTTTCGTTTCCTCAATCAGCTCAACACTGCTGAGACGTCACTTTCCGATCTCATCCCAGGATATCGGGGTACAGCTCTTCCTACCATACAGTGCCTCATACGGGGGTATCCCTATACTGGCCTGATAGTTGTTATTATATGCGAATTCGACCAGTGGAAGGTGCCGATCCCAAGTACCCCGGAAATCCATCACACATGCCCTCAGTATGTCCTCAAGAGTCTGAATGGTCATTTCTGACTGACCATCTATCCGAGGATGGTAGCCTGAACTAAAATTCAGTCTTGTACCCATTGCCTCCTGCAACTTGGGCCAAAATCTAGAAGTAAATCTCGGGTCCCTGTCTGATACTATCGACACAGGAGTACCATACAGCTAGATTATCGTACCAATGTAAAGGCGTGCCAAGGTCTCCAAAGGATAGTCACTGCGAATAGGAAGAGCATGCGCGGATTTGGTGAGTCGATCTACAATCACCCAAATGGCATCATGCCGTGATGAAGTCCGCGGTAGCCCTATCCCAAAATTCATAGTAATGTGATCCCATTTCCACTCAGGGATGGGTAAGGGCTGTAATGTACCAGCCAGCCGCTGATGCTCGGCTTTCACCTGCTGGCAAACTAAACACCTATCCATAAAATCTGTTATTTCCCGTTTCATACCAGGCCACCAATAACTATCCCGAATGGTTTGTTACATCTTGGTACCACCCAGATGCAATGCATAAGCGGAGGAGTGCGTCTTCTCGAGTATGGCCTTGCGGAGATCTGAATCAGCGGGAATACAAACCCGCTCCTTGAACACTATCAAACCATCTCCTCGAATCCCGAAGTCTTCACCCTCAACTTTGCGGACTCTCCGCAATACTCTGAAGCTCCTCATCTGTACTCTGGAGCTCTCGGATACGATCGAAAAAGGTCGGTTTGACCTTAAATCTGGCTAGTAAGCCTCCCTGATCATCACTAGTCAAACTGACTCCCAAGGCTCAGAGTCCCACTAAACAAGAAAGGTAGGCTTTCTCTGTCGACTGTGAGGATGATGTTGACTTCCGACTCAAGGCATCTGCTACAACATTCGCCTTGTCCGGATGATAGTCAATAATGAGGTCATAATCTTTGAGAAGCTCTAACCATCGCCTCTATCTCAAATTCAGCTCTTTTTGGGTAATTAGATATTTTAAACTCCTGTAATATGTAAATACTCTGCAGATCACCCCATAAAAATAATGCCGTCATATTTTCAATGCGAAGATTATGGCTGCCAACTCTAAATTATGCGTCGGGTAGTTAACCTCGTGTTTCTTCAGCTGTCGCGATGCATATGCAATAACCCGACCATCCTGCATCAAAACACAGCCCAATCCCTGTTGGCTAGTATCACTATACACTGTATACTCCCGACTGCTAGTGGGAAGGGTTAAAATAAGAATGGATGTCAACCGTTGTTTGAGCTCCTGAAAACTTGTCTCACAACGCTCATCCCAAACAAACTTAACCCCCTTCTGGGTCAATCTAGACAATGGAGCAGCTATCTGGATGAATCCCTCTACAAATCTGCGATAATACCTGGCCAAAACAGAAAACTACGAATTTCAGTAACTGTTTGTGGCTGCTCCCACTTCACTATAGGCTCAACTTTTCGCTGATCAACATGAATACTCTCCGTGGAGACAATGTGCCTCAAGAATTCAATTTGTCTCAGTCAAAACTCACATTTCGAGAATTTTACATATAACTGCTTCTCACGGAGTATCTACAATACCACCCGAAGGTGCTGAACATGATTTTCATCACTCCGTGAATATACCAAGATGTCATTGATGAATACGATGACGAATCGATCCAATTAGTCGTAGAAAACTCGGTTCATCAGATCCATAAAAGCAACTAGGGCATTAGTTAGCCCAAGCGGCATGACTAGAAATTCGTAATGGCCGTATTTTTTATCCGAATTCTCAATTGATGATAACTCGAACGGAGATCAATCTTAGAGAAAACCGAGGGTCCCTGCAGCTGATTAAACAAATCATCTATACGTGGCAGGGAATATCTGTTTTTGATGGTAGATTTGTTCAACTACCTGTAATCCACACAAAGGCTAAGTGTACAATTTTTCTTCTTTACAAATAACACCGGAGCGCCCAAGGTGAAGTGTTTGGGCGAATAAACCCCTTGCAACTAAATCTTAAGCTCTCTCAGTTCTGTAGGTGCTATTTTATACGGCGGAATAGAAATAGGATTGGTCCCCAGTACTAGATCAATCTCGAAATCGAACTCCCGAACTGGTGGTTATTCGGGAAGCTCCTTAGGGAATACCTCTGGAAAATCCTGCACCACATTGAAATCTTAAAGTCTCGGTCCCTCAACGATGGTGTCAACAACATAAGCGAGATGAGCCGCACTACCACGGCGTACCAAGCGTATGGCTTTCATCACAGATATAATGCAACAGGGCAATACTCGTCTCTCGTCCCAGAATACTAATAGTGGCTGCCTGAACCTCCGAAACTCAACCTCTTTCATGAAACAATCCACGGAAACCCGGTATAAATTTAGCCAATCCATCCCTAGAATGGCATCAAAATCTGTGATAGGAAGCGAAATCAGATCTGCCTCTAATACCATCTCCCCAATACCGACCTCACAGCCCCTATAGACTATATCTCGAATGATATGATTGTCAAGAGGAGTGACTACCATAATCTCCTCATCTACCATAATCTCCTCATCAAATGGCGAGAGAGGTCTATCAGAATGGCGAGCGAACGTGTCACTCACATATGAAAAATTTGACTCGATATCTATAAGAATACGGACGTCGATACCAAATATTCGCATGATACCTAAAGATAGGAAAAAAAAAGATTAAAGATATTTAAAATGCGAAGAAAAGTAAACAAATTCATATATATATCAAACTAGTTAACTTTCTAAAATTTTAATTAATCAAAACTGTACATCGACATCATGATATACAAAAATCTCATACAGAAATACAACAAAAGTACTGCACTGAGGGATATGCGGGATGATTACCCATAATAATATTAGGGTTTGCCTGTGCATCCTCCTACGTCATCGCAAACACACGAGCCTGGGCCCTAGGCTGCTGTCGCGACGGTCCTGTCACTGTATTACTCCCGACTGCAGTCCGAGGAGCAGTAAGAGCTGAATGCATAGGTACCCTCTGTTGGCCTATGCCAGAAGTACTAGTACGACTCTGCAAAGTCGATCCTCCTCGACCTAAATCTGGACAGACATTCCTAACGTGACCTTGCTTCCTACACTAAAAGTAAGTAACTGGTATTTTACATGCCCCAAAAGCATGGTGGCTGCCGCATCTAATGCAAAAAGGCTGTCTCTGTGTAGTAGACTATGTAGAAACACTAGGGACTGGTACCCCAAAACCCTGTGGTCGAGGCCTCTGTCCCGGTCCTGCTGGTCTGAAGCTAGAAGAACATCCGGGACATCCAAAACCTCTACTTCTCTTCGAAAACTGTCCACCCTGTAATCCAGTCTTCCTGTTCTGGTGATTCTCCCTCTGTCGACTCTCAGCTCGGATGAGCTCCTCTACCCGATATACTGAATCAATCACTTTTGATAGTATAAAAGAGGGAGTCACTGTCATATATTTTCTGATACTCAATTGGAGGCTATCTTCAAACTTGAACCTTATCTGAGCTGGTGTGGCCATGTCGGGGACAAAGGCCTCTAGTCGTCTAAGCTCAGTCTCGTATTCTGAAACTGACCTCGTCCCCTGGCGTAAGTGCAGGAACTCCATCCTCATCCGGTCCTGCTGGAACGGGGTGAAGTACCTGCGGTCGAACTCTCGTAAAAAGTCCTCCCACCGTAAGGTCTGTGTAGCACTGTCATGGATAACCTCCCACCACGAGAGGGCATCTCCATCGAGGAGTCTCTCAGCAACTCTCAATCTGAGCTCCTCTGACAACCCCAAATCTGTAAGGATCCTATAAATCCTGTTGATCTAGTGCTTTGCCACTACGGCATCACTGAATCCTGAAAAGTCTGTGTATCCGAGCTGCTTAGACTTTTTCACCAACTGAGTGAGCTTGTGGATGCGCTTCAAAGTAGTCGATGTCTCATTGGTTGGAGTAGAAACAGAAGGACCGACCACCGAAGGAGGAATCGGTGTCGTAGGTGTAGGTACGGCCGCAGGTGCGGTCGCTAAGTCTGTAGTAGAGACGGTGGCATCTGCACCCCATATCTGTAACACCAAGCTAAAAAAAAAAAAAAAAAAAAAAAAAAAAACAATATTTGGAGACGTAGCGTTTTGGGACAAAACGCTGCGTCCCCAATTGGGGATTAGGGTTAACCCTAACCCCCTTTCTCTCTCTCTCTCTCTCTCTCTCTCTCTTTCTCTCTCCCCGACGTTCCCTCTCCTGCGGCCGTTCGTCTTCTCCCGCGGCCGTTCGGCTTCCTCCGCCACAGCCACCACCGCCGCCACCGGCAGCTTCTTCTTCTTCTTCTTCTTCTTCTTCTCCTTCTCCTTCTTCCCTCGCGGTTTCCCTCTCTACCTCACTCTGTCTTCTCTCCCTCTCGCTATCTTCCACGATCGCTCTCTCTCCGCCTCGCCGCACACTGCCGCGAGCCGCGATCGAGCCACCGAGTGCGCAGCAGCACAGCGCATAGGCGTGCATCAGTGCACGGGCGTGCACCAGCGCGCATCAGCGCACTAGAGCGCGAGCCCAGGCCGCGAGCGCGAGCCCAGGCCGCGAGCGAGAGCCCAGGCCGTGAGCGCGCGGCCCAGCGCACGAGTGTGCACGGGCGCGCGGCCCAGCGTGCAGCAGCGCAGGGGCGCGCGGCCCAGCTCACGGGCGCGCGGCCCAGCGCACGAGCGCGAGCAGAGCGCACGAGCAGAGCGCGCAGGGGCGCGCAGCAGCGCACGAGCCAGCGCAGCACACGGGCAAGCACCAGCCCGCGAGCCACTGTCGGCCCGCAGGCCCGCCAGCCTGCAGGCCCATTAGCCGCAGGCCCATCAGCAGCAAGCCCACGGGCCCACCAAGCCCGACAGCCCGTCCAAGCCCGTAGGCCCAGTACGGCCCGCGGCCCAGTTCAGCCCATCGGCCTGCCAGCCCGCCGGCCCGCTACCCCGTAGCACGCAGACCAGCGAGCCCGCTAGCTGTAGCCCACGAGCCCAATTCGGCCCGTGGCCCACGAGCCCGCGACGGCCCGTGACGGCCCACGAGCCCGTGACAGCCCACGAATCTCCACGCAGGTAAATGACTTAGGGTTTTGCTTCGGATCTGTGTTTCGATCTAACAAATAAACCTTGTTTTGATAGGAAACCCTACAGACTTTGGAGTGACCGAAGCGACTTTCGGACGAGACTCGGCGCTTCGAGAAAAGCCTAGGTGAGGAGATTGCGACTCTAATTGATAAATTGGACGAATCTAGGATTGAATTTAAGATGAAAGGTTTTGTATATGTTTAGAGTGTAAGTGGAATGCATATAGAATACAAATTATGAAATGATTATCTATGAATTGAAGGTTAAGTATAGAATGTTACAGAAATTTGATGATCTGATTTAGGTTGATCTTTTGGAGACTCGAGCGGTCAGATCCGATTTGGCTTGTCAGTAGGGAGTGACTTCCCTCCCGTAGAACTGTGAGTGGGACTTTGACATTCGCTATTGATTGAAAACCATGTTTCAAAAATATCTTTTAAATGACATGTTTCTGCAAAATGTATGATTGTTATGACTTTCCAATATTTGATGAAATGTTTTGTGACCTTTGGAGTGTCTTAACTGCTGACCTTATTGATATGCATCCATGAGTTTTGATAAACGTATATTGTGCCACATTTTCGACATATTGATATGTTTTAAATGCTTTCACTGCATTGGCACATGGTTTTAAATGGATTTACTTACACATTTGGGCTGTATGCCCGGCCGACTTTATGATATTATGTTTTGGGCTGTATGCCCGACCGACTTTATGATATTATGTTTTGGGCTGTATGCCCGGCCGACGTTATGATATTATGCATGGGGCTATATGCCCGGCCGACTGGTGATGGGATGCATGGGGCTACGTGCCCGGCCGATTTGATATTGTGATCCGTAGCTACGAAGGACATCTGGTAGAGGCACCCCTTGTGTCCGGATACGCTTCGGCCGGAGGTATCCGCCAGATTGTCGTGTGTATGGGTGTCCCAGGTTGACCCTCATCGGAGAGGACGTTGAGTACGGCTCCGTCTAGCACCAGGCGGGGGCACCATACACGGCCGACTAGTTATATGTACACTATATACTTTTTACAGGCTAGTTGGGGTAGTCTGTGGCCAACATTGGGGCAGAGAACCATTCTTTAATACTTGCATTTGGAAAAACCCCCAATGCGCCGTCCTTGGTCGAGGTAGACCATTGCCGGGAATATTTCATTGGCCGGTTCTTCATGACATTGATGTAAAATTTTGGGATGCATATCTTGCTTTCTGATGTGTGCGTATTATATATGATTTTGAAATAACATGATCGGTTTGCACACTGTGGATATTTTCTTATCTTATGCTTTGACACTCCAAATTCACCTCGATATTGATAGCATGATGTCAATCCCCTCACTTACTGAGTATCCTCCCATAGATACTCATCCCTCACTTTCTTTCCCACAGGATTAGTGTTGGATCGAGGAGATACCACTGGATTTGGGTATGGATATTTTTCATCTCTTCCGCTACGATGATTGGTGATATTATTATATATTGGAGATTTTAGATTGACCAATGTATTTATATAAATTTTCTGGGATGACTGTATAATTGATGGATATTTATTTTTGAAACTTTCGTGTTGATTATTTCATTGCATTGAGGCATTTGTAAATATTTAAAAATAACTTGGGAATTTATTTTATATATGCGTAGAATTTAAGTCCGCTCGGTGTGGCGGCTGCTCATGCTCTAGTTGGGCATGACAGTAGAGGTCTGTTGCTAGGACTGCTATGAACTTTATAGCCTTGCGTTGTTCTGGATGTTGGCTGGGATATCTATTGATTTTGGAGAGGCCGGAATGGCCAATTATTTATTTTTACAGGATGAATGTCATATACAGGTGAAATTGTACATGGGAAACCTCCGATTTATGGGGAGGTTCTGCCCGATTTTCTGTAAAAATACAGCCGGCATCCAGGGACAACGGGCGGCTGTTCACGATCCCGGTTCGGGGCGTGACAATATCTACTGTACCACTCTTGCTACTGCCTCAAGGCATCGAGTGGTGGTGGAGAAATCTCGACTATACCAACCGGTGGAGGTGTTGGGGGTGGAACTGGAGAAGGTGCTTGAGTTGAAGAAGCACCCTCCGGTGCTCGTGGAGCCTCAAGTACCCTAGAAGCCTTAGGAACTGAGGGACTCTCCGGTGGTGCACCACGCCTACCACATCTAAGCAGCATAATTCTGTAAAAAGAGCACCGTTTCATTGGATATAAGCAAGGATTAGGGTTAGTTACCGGGTAACGAACCCCCTAAAAATAGAATTCGAGTTATGAATGAAGGCATTCGAATGCGGAATCATGGAATGTATGCCTCGTATATGATACCCTTTACAATAACTGATCTTTAATGCCTATAACCGTGTACGAGACTTTAAATGACTGTATGAAACTCTCTAATGCATTGAGGACTTTTAAACGTATTTGGAAAGACTTTTACTATTATCTTTTTTCTAACCTAGATGCTCTGATACCAATAGAACTGTCACGCCCCAAACCGGAGTCGTGAGCAGCCGCCCGTTGCCCTGAATGTCGGCTATATTTTTATAGAAAATCGGGTAAAACTTCCCCATAAATTTGAGGTCTTCTATGTACAATTAAACCTGTTTAAATTTGTATAATTTAAAAATATCCTGTAAATAAAATAAAATGACCATCCCGACCTCACAACAACCCACCAACCACAACAGACATCCAGAACAATACCGGACTATTTAATTTACCAACAATTCTAACCAAAGATATCTACTGTCATGCCCAACTAGAGTATAAGCAGCCGTCACACTGAGCGGACCTAACTTTTATACAATTTACAATCAATTTTCTCAAATTAATATTTAAACACTACAATTTGCCTCAATACAAATGAAATATGAGAGTTTCGCAATTTAATGTACATAAATTATACAGTCAATCCTAAATAAATATAATGTCAATTACGAATCTCAAAGTCAAGATCTCACAGGGTCGAAAATAAAGTGCGAAACTTATATCTCGACTTAATTTAAATCTCACTATCGAAACACACTCAAATCCGCCAACACACTACCAAATCCCTCTAGAGCCGAAGCGTCGCTTTACCACAATAATCCTGTTTGAGGAGGAAAAGAAAAGGGGGTGAGTATCAAGGAAGATACCCAGTAAGTAAGGGAATTAATCTCAAGTACTAATAGTGTAGGTGAACATTAGAGTGTCAAATAATATCATTTATAACCAATAATTCAAATTTTGCAGTAAATTATGATTTGTTCGCTAAAATGAACTCATTTAATCATTCAAACGTTAGCATACATATATGCATCCATTTAAAATTAAGTAGATCATAGAGCAAGTCGAAAAAATCCTGGCAAAGGTCAACCATGACCAAGAACAGATATATCGGGGGTTTTATTATGCATAAAGTTCAAAAGTCGCTCTCTACCCCGACGTTGGCCATGAGTTCGCTGGGGCTAGCTCATCATCGTGTATAGGACCCTGCCTAGTGCTAAACGATGGTGTCACACACATCCTCCCATTTACTTGGGTTCAACTAGCCACGCCTATAGCCATTAAAAATATGACGTTTGCGAATACCTCCTGCAGAAGCATATCCAGACAACCCGGTACCTCTACAAACGCCCTTCGTAGCTACGGAATTTATCAATAATGCCATATCATCATATCATCTCAAGCTAGTAGGCATCTAACCCACATAGCCAAATCGTCTCATCTATCCTCAAAACAATTCAAATCCGTGTGCCAATATATGTCATCGAATTCATTTAAATTTAATAAACCAATGCAATGGTAGAATATAAAAAATCTCATTTCTCAAATCATGGCATAATTTCATTTCATTTTAAACATGAATGCATAATCGTAGAAAATATAAGTATACACTCTAATAATCACAAAAAAGATTTGAATTTCAATTTTATACGTCAAGACAATGCATATCAAAAGCATATTTTATTTAAAACACGATAAAATCAGGTTTCACTATTTTATGCAAGAGATTAGGGTCTCATTCACTTTGCTAAGGAGGGTGGTCACTCCCTATTTTTCAGAATCAAACCAAATCGACTTCTCGAATATTCAAGAAAGTCAACCTAATCAAATTATCACAATTGTCATCAAATTTCCAATTATTCTTAGGGTTTATCATCTTCCCTAAGTTTGTATAAATTTTAGTTCCTCAATTTATAAATATACACTAATGTCATCTTAAAGGTATTGAAATCTAAATTTGATAAAATTTATTTCAAATATTGAAAAGATCGCATTTCTCTCTCACCTAGGGTTTCGTAAATCTCAGACCTATCTTTCGTTCGCTCGTCGAATTGGTTTAAAACCTATAATATTTTCAAATTTGAACAATATTAGCAATTAACTCAAATTCTAAATACCAAACGTTAGGACTACAACCAACATAGCCGTTACCTGTAGTGAAAAAGTCGCAACCTAGGGTTTCTGTGGGGACTGCAGGTGAGCTCTCGAAGGAGATGAATGGTAGCGGGCTCTTGGGCTGTCGTGGGCTAGTGGGATTGTGGGTTGGCGGGCTGCAGGCTCGCGGGTTGGCGGGCTCGTGGGCTGGTGGCCTGCTGTGGCTCACTTGCGCTCGTGCAGGGAGGGTCGCGCAAGGGCGCGCTCACGCTGGGGAGATCGTGCAAGGGCGTGCTCGCGGGTTGCGCGCTAGTGGGCTGGAGCGCCCTTGTGTGCAGGCGCGCGCTCATGCGTAGGTGCGCTCTCGAGCAGGCGCGCGATCACGCTGTAGAGTGCTGGCGCGGGGAAACGCGTGTTGTGGCGCACTCACGCTTGCATAGGGTGGAGTAGTCATGGCACTCGTGGGAGGAAGGCGAGGCGGAGGGGTGGCTCATGGTGGTGGCGTGTGTGGATGATCGTGGCGAAGTGTGATCAAGAGGGAGGGAGATCGCGAGAGATAAAGAGAGGGTGAGCAGCGGAGAGAGAGAAGCAGTGAGAGAGAGAAAAGGTAGAGAGGGGGTCGGTAGCGATGGCGGTGGGCGGCGACGATGGTGGAAAGGGAGCGGCAGCCGTGGGAAAGGGAAGAGGCGGAGAGAGGAAGAGAGAGGAAGAGAGAGAGAGAGAAGGAAGAAGAGAAAGGGATTAGGGCTAAAAGAAGGAAGAAGAGAAAGGGATTAGGGCTAAAAGCCCTAATCCAATTTTGGGGGGGTGCTGCGTTTTGCCTCAAAACGCAGCACTTCGCTAGATGGATTTTTTTTTACTCTCATTATTATTATTATTATTTACATATATATATATATATATATTCATTTTACACCAAAATTCGCGAATACTGTAAAAATTTAAAATATACTAAAAATTTCAATTTAAATACCCCCAAAATCAAAAAATCAAAATAAATGAAACATTCCTCTATATATATATAACTGAAAAATATTTTATTAAATTCTTGAACAGGAGTATAATAGTACGGATACCGCAGTGTCGGTGTTACATATTGATTTCGGACAACTTATTAATGGTTTCATGATATTGTAATGCAGTGGATAAATGTTTAACCATTAAATTAAATATTGTCATGCTTGCAAAATGATAAGAAAATCATTTAGAAAGGCTATACAGGTTGAATTTCTACTACCATTAGTTTATTCAGACATTTGCAGTACAATGAATGTGAAGACTAGATGTGAAGCATTGTGTTTTATTACGTTCATAAATAATTTTATACGATATGACCATGTCTACTTGTTTTCTCATAGGTCCAAAACACTTGAGTATTTTAGACCTTATATGAATGATGCAAAGTATCAAATGGATAGAGGGACAAAGGGTCTTTAAAATAGATAGAGTATATGAATGTCTATCAGATCAATTAAAGATTTTTGTAATGAAAGAGATATAATCCGATATTTAACTATTTCTTATATACCTTAGCAAAATTGTATTGTGATGAGAATAAATACGATATTGTTGGATATGACAAAATTCATGATAACATAGACTAACTTACTAATTTCCTTTTGAGAAGATGGATTGTTAACTGTAACTTATATTTTGAATAAAGTGTTTTCAAAGTCAGTACCAATGACATTATATGAACTTTGAACCGGTAGAAAATTGTATTTGGGTGATTTCAGTCTTTAGGGATCAGCCGTCCACATTTAAGATTTTTTCAATAAGTTTGAAAAATTGAATTCCTGTGAAAGTATATATATTTATAAGATATTTCGACCAGTTTAAAGGTTAAGTGTTCATTGGTGAATTAAAATATTGTATTGTAATAGAGATTGGATCATAGATGTCATATTTCTAGAAAAAGAATTTTCGAATAGAGATACCGTGGAGAATATAGAGTTTTTATTTGAATTAATTAACTAAAAAGATGACTCTATCTATATGGGATCAAAGGATTCACGAGGGAATGAATTAGGTATTGATCCCAATGGGAGGGATTAAAATTATAACGATCTAACTGAATTCACAACCCAGACAAGTCTAGGAAAGCGGTGTTGAACCATTATTTTGAGAATAAATGACATATATTCATTGTTTCTCAAGAAGATGAAGAATAGTCTAAGAACGTAGATGAGTTTTTATCTAGTCCTATCAAGAATGTATGGAAAATGCGATAGAAAAAGAATCAGAGTTAATGAGAATCAACTATATTTTAGAAATTGGTTGAATTTCTGTTAAGACGCAATATTATTGAGAACAAAAGTATTTTCAAAACTAAGCATAAAGCAGATGGAACTATTGAAATGTATAAAACTTGACTACTAGTAAAATGTTACACTTAACAAAAGAGTGTTGATTATAAGGAAACATTTTTCCTGATAGTGAGATTTACTTCTATTCGCCTATTATTAGAAATAGTGGTCAATTTGGATTTAAAATTATATTAGATGGGTTTGAAGATTGCCTTTCTCAATAGAGAATTTGAGGAAGAAGTGTATATGGTAAAAACAAAAGGTTTTGTCATTAAAAATTAGGAAGACAAATTATATAAATTGAGTAAATCAATTTATGGTTTTAAATAATTTTTGAGATAATGGTATTTGAGAATTCACAAAACTATGATCTCTTATGATTTCATCATGATAGATAAAAATCATTGTGATTATATTGAGAAGTCCGATAATAAATTTATAATTCTATCTCTATATGTCGATAACATAATGTTAACCGCGAATGATAAGGAGTATGTGTTTCACATCTTGAAATAGTTGTCTTCCAATTTTAAGATAAAGAATATGAGTGAGACAGATTGAAATTAAAATTCATAGAAATCGTTTCAAGAGATTATTGAGATTATTTCAAAAGTTTTATATTATAAAAGTTCTGAAACAATAGAAAATTGAAAACTACAAACCCATGGTATTCCTGTGGCTAAAATCGATAATTCAAACAATAGCATATGCCCTAAAACTCTTGATAAATAGATAAAATATCTAAGGTATCATATTCTAGCACAGTTGAGAGTTTAAAGTGCACTATGCTGTGTACTCATCCCTACATTTGTCATGTTATGGGTTTGATCCGCAGGTATAATCCAATTCACAGAAAAGTGATTGGATTACTATGAAAAGGATATTGGAATACTTGAAAGAAACTATATATTATTTCTTTTATTATTAAGGAAATGATTTAGTATTGAAAAGGTACACAAATACTGATTAGGAAGGTGATTTAGATGAGAGAAAATTTACCTCTGATTATATTTCTTATTCAATGATAACACTATCTTATCGTGTAACAAAAAACAAATCTGTGTTTCTCTTTCTACAATGAAAGCAGAATTTGTAGCCTATATTTCCACTTCTCATTAAAAAGTTTGGTTGCGTAGATTTTTATAATATTTAGGAGTAATAATCAATTCAGTGAGAGCTGTATTATAACAATCAATAAATTATTATTTATGCTAGAAATTCCAAATACGATAACAAAACCAAATATGGATACAAAATTCAATTTTGTCAATGACATAATTGAAAAAAGGAAAATGACATTGAAATATATATTTATACATTGATGGTGACTGATCCTTTTACGAAGGCAGTACCTAAAGAAATGTTTGTGTGATATGTTGGATTACTTGGGTTTCATAGATTGTAACAGTATTTATAACTATAATTGTGATTGTAATCATATATAGAGTATAGATGATATAATACCATATTTATTGACATTTGAATTTTGTTTTTATATCCAAAATTTTTATTTTTATGGTTAAAAATATATCGGATAAGTTTTGAAAATTGGTTCTCTCACATGGGCAATCATCTCTAATATTTGTGTGATATGTAAAGATAAGACAGTGTTAATTTGTAGTGGATTAACATGCATGTCACCTTAGTATAGTACTAAAATGAAATTATCGGTTATGTATATATATATGGTAATTGAAATGTATTCTCCCACAATCCATTGAATTTGTTAAATAGCCAGGTGTGAGTTTTCTTTTATGTTGTTAGATTTTGGAGAACTTGCAAGAAGGAAAACTCATGTCAAGTATTATATATACTTAGATTAAGATTTGTACCATACATTATTTTTAAAAAAGAAGACATATACTTTAAGATAGGAAAAAAGAGTATCGTAACAAATGTCTCATATCACGTATGTTTATGTTACCATATGAATAATGAGATGATGTATCTCTCTTCATTTCATTGTTTGAGACTCAAAAATTCATATTCAATCTCAATTTATATCTTTAGAACATTTGTTTGTCTCTTGAAATTTTATTTTAATATTGTTATTTTGGTATATCATCAAAAAATTATGGTTTATTTGGTTTGACATTGTATGTTTAGAAAATCAGTTAAAATAAAGTTAAAAATTAGTAATATGAAAGGAAAATTATTTTTGATCGATACATTACTCTATATTCACAAACTGATCTATTATGTCATGACTTAGTATTTAGAAACGTAATTGTGAATACATTAATAGATATTATTAAAGTATGCTTTACTATATTTGAGAGATGAGGGATACGTTATGTGCAAGTGAGAGATATTAGAAAATGAGAATCCAGATCTGCCATGAGGGTAAATCCAAACCCAAATCATTTAAATTTGAATTTAAATGAAAGGAGAGAAAATCAAGAGGAGGAAGTGGTTATTTGTAAACCACCCCTCAACTTCATTACTTTCCCAAAAAGGTCACTCTCTTTCCAAAAACAATCGCCCAACATACATTTTTGTAAGTGAATGAACAAAAACATTGGAATGGGTGTTGGGAGCTATATATGAAAGAAGGCATTGGCTTTTAGAGAATGAGTGAGAGAGCGATATAGATCTTCTTCCAACATTAAATAATAATAAGAGAGGGTTGATTTTGATCATTCTCCTCCAAGATATTTGGATTGTAAATAACAGAAAGTAATCAGATTTTGTGACATATTTTAAATCTAGAATACTCAATCAACGAAAGAAATAAATGATTTAACATGTTTTAAGATTCTGGAATTTTTACATAAAAAAAATTATTTATTGATTTGTTTTAAAACCTTCATTATTGTATATGAATATTGAACCCATTCATGAGAAAACTAATGGCAACTAATTCTTTGTGCCTTTGTAGAATAGGGCCAAAGTAGTTCAAATGCCATTACCCTTGGGCTTATTTGTTTACAAATACCCTTTCCAAGATTTCGATATTTTTCCTGTATGGTTAATTGTTTAACAAGTTTAGGCCACAAAAGGGTAACAATTGTTCACGGACAAAGCCAATAGCTTGAACCGAATGCTCTTGACTCTAAAAGTTATTCTCATTGGAAATTCAAAATATTTCTAACAAATTAAAATTCTTGTTTTGTTTCCTTAAATGGAAACTATTTGTAGACATGCTAGTAGAAAAGTTTGAGAGATTTTTTTCTATGGAGTTATTTGATTAATAAGTTTAGATTTAAATCGAGGGTATTAAATCAATTTTTGAGTTAAATTAAAAAAGCCTAATGATTTCGATATGAATATTTATCTGACATTTTAATATTTTAAATTATTTTATTTTATAAGGATGACATAATACTATAAGCACATGGTTTAAATACTTCTAGTAAGTTATTGAATTTTTCCTCATGAATTATATTATCATATTTGAACTTGCCACAGCGGTATCGGGTAGCTTCATAGCTATAACTAAGATACGAGGAATACGAAGTACATAGCCTTAAAAATGTATTAACATTTAAAAGCTTTCCAGTAAATCATCATTTTACAGGGGCACCATATCACTTTTTTAAAAAGTGGCTTCAAGTTTTTGTAGTGCTAAAAATAGGGTTTTATTGGAAATTTTCTTCAAAGTTGCAAACACAGCTACATCTTATTCGCAAATATATTCTATTAGCTTTTAAATTATTTATTTAAATATTTCTCGGTGTTTAATATTTTAATTATCAACTCATTTTATTTTATTTTAAGCAATATTATATGAATTAAATAAATCAATTACCACATTGAAATTTTACTAGTCATTATATAATAATAATTTGATTTAAAATTAATTTTTTTTGGTGGAGTGATTTAAAATTAATTAACACGTGTTGATATGAACTTTTAATGTTATCATAAAAGGTAAAAAAAAAAAAAAAAAAAAAAAAAAAAAAAAAAGAAAAAAATCAAATTTAAGTAATTTACAATTTGTCAAAATATCTTTTTAATTAAAGAAAAAATACAACTTATTTTATTCGGTGACTTCGATTTTATTTCTTATTTTTGGTTATTTCAAGTCCAACCTGAAACGGGGCTTAGTGCAGGATTGAAGGAGAATGCAATAGGCCTTGGCCCAACAACTTCAATACCGGGTTGTTTTTTTTTTTTTTTTTTGGTACTGGGAAAGAAAGAAGCAAAACAAAGAAAACCCAAAAGACAGCAGCGACTACATCCTAGAGGTGGCTTCACCTCTAACTCTCTCCAAGCCTAAGCTGTCCTCCCTAATAAAATGACGCAGTGACGAGGGGGGCTCATTTATAACCTTCAACCTGTCCTCATTTCTCTGATCCAGCTGAGCTAAATGAACTGCACAGACATTTGCCTCTCTCAGGACATGTTTAACAGCTCCCATATTCAGCGCATTCAAGAGCTCTTTGCATTCTTGAAGAATAAGGAAGAGAAGATGATCAGAAACCGGTTGACCAGCGAGCAGCCCAACAAGAACTGCAAAGTCAGATTCAACTTCTATTTGAAAGAAACCCCTCCTTTTGGCAAGAAGAAGACCTTCCCTAAGCCGCCAAAGCTCTGCAAGAAGGACCTCCGACTTCCCAATGTTGCAGGTGAACCCCAACACCCATTCTCCCAAACTATTTTTGATGATTCCTCCAGCTCCCAGAAGGATGCGACACTGCTCCATCTGAATTTAGCTTAAGATAATCCCATGGAGGACACTCCCACTTGATCCTTCTCATTTGAGGCATGCTCTCCAGAGTGGGAACACGCCAAATATGAAGAGTTTCTGAGGCAAATTTAGTAGCATGGAAAACCAGATCCTGAGGGGACTTCCTGATCTTCTGGAAAACCTCTAGACATCTACCCTTCCACAAAGACCAGGCTGTATGAATGAAGAGAGAATTTATAGGCAGCTGCCCCTTCGAGCCCTTCCAATTAGCTCCTAAGTAGAGCCAGCTATACAGACTTTTGCTCCAGAAATCAGAATTTCTTTTAAGAGTAGGGAACATCAATTCCCAAGTTTGTTTAGCCTTCTCACAGTTCCTTAACAAATGAAGGACTGTTTCCTCTTTCTCCTCACAAATGGGGCAAGTAGCATCAATGCTGAGCTTTCTTTTATATCTTTCCCTGTTAGTCATCAACTTTTCATGCCAAGCCAACCAGAGGAAAGTCTTGATTTTTTCGGTGTATTTTAACCTCCAAATCCATCTCCAGTTCTGATCCCTCTGCCTACACTGATGCGAGTTCTGATGCTCAGAAGCTACCTTATACGTAGAGGCAACTGAGAAAACGCCATCACTAGTTTCTTTCCACACCATAACATCCTTAGCTTATACACACCTAGGCACCATAATGCCTTTGATTTCTTCAACTTTTTCATTCGAAAGAAGGAGTTTAAGATCTTCTTCCTTCCAAGAGCCATCGGCGGAGAGGAAATGGTTAACCTTCAGTTCCATATCTCTCTACTGCCCTAGGACTTGATTGCACTCCACCAACAGATTATTCCCCACCCAAAGATCTCTCCAGAAGTTTATATTGCTGCCGTCCCCTATTCTCCATTTTATTCCTCTTTTAATGCACTCTCTTGCCTTGAGAATTCCTCTCCAAATGCTGGAGCCTCCCTCCTTGCTGTAATCTAAGAACTCCTTGTCCCTTAAGTATTTGCCTCTCATTACTTCACACCACAAAGCTTTGTTGCAAGCATGACGATATTATTGTTTCGAGCTCTCCTCAAGCCCAAACCACCTTCCATCTTGTTGGATTTAATCGCGCATGCGGAAGCGTGAATTAAATAGATCGGAATTTTCGGGATAAATACCTCTATTGGGCGGTCTCCAAAAGCCACCGTGTCGCGATGTCCCTCGAACGGATCGCACGGTCGGATGGTGATCACGCAATCGAACCACCACCTCGAATCCACGACGCCTCAAGTCTCGTGTCCGGTGAATCATCTGACGATGGGAGATTTTCCTACGCGAAAATCTCCATCCCTCTCTCTATTCTCTCTCTAGAGAATATGTTGTGCAAAAACCCTAACCATCTCCTCACATGGTTACTGTTCACGTGGGGCAAGGGAGAAAGAAGACACACATTCACATGGTATCTTTTTTGGCTCATTTAGGTTTAATTGGGGAGTTACCCATTTGGTGGTTGATTAAGTGGTAATTAAGGATGGGAGTTACCCCATTCCTTAATTACCCAAATGCCCATAATGGGCATATTCCTACATCTCCCACTTGCACATGAGGGCATTTCACTTTCGTCAATCACAAGATCGCAACTCATGCGATCTCTCACATCACCCTACTGGACTTTTCATACTGGATTGGGCGTCGTGCGACCGGCGAGTACACCTGCAAGCAAAGACTCTCGATACACCTGTTAGGATGATCGAAGAGTCACTGTTAGTATAAAAATAACTCGCTATACCCTAAACTCAATGCATTTACATCCATCGAGCCATTTTCCTCATCGAAAGTGATCCCCAATCAATTTGCTCGACTATGTATTCATTATTATGTTTGAATCCCAACATGGATTAACATAATAGGTCGACCTATGAATACACGACAATGATGTAATGTCTATTGGCCTTCCTTTTCCCAAACTCGAATCTATCGGTCTCAATTCAGCTGCTTTCCTAGACCTGCCCCTTAGACCTCAATTTATCTTCCGGGTCATAGGTAAACAAACTAAAGTAGCAACACTAAACCAAAACTTCTAGAGACAGCCGAAAGTAATAAGGGCATAAGAGATCCCACTCAATGGATCTCAGGTCTCACACAGTGGGAACGGGGATCAAGATCAAACTATCGTCTCAAATAATAACTCCCACTATCCCATGGTCGTCTCATCACACGTGATATGAAACACGTGCCACAGTGTTATTCCCCCATCTCTCAAAGGGCATATGTCAGATTTCTCTAACACTGTACAGGTACGGGACTCAGTCTACACATAAGACTTTACCCAGAGATCTCAGAGAGAGCAACTCAGAGACAATATCACAAATCGCAGGTGATGTCTGAGATCTCAAACTGGCTACTTACAGGCAACATGGATGTGGGTATTTCCATGTCGGTCATATCGCATATGACCTCATCCTGAACACATATCAGGGCGACTTATGTTCTAGTAGGACTACTCTCAAAGCCTCTTACGACTAGAATCCGTCTCATCTCCGCTCACTCAGAGTCGGAGGTGGTCACTCGTGTGAGAGAGTCGACCACGCCTGCCTGACATATCTTTTAATCACAATATCACAATATATGACAACAAATGATACATGAAATAAATATGTGACTCAATTCTGCATACATGTCATATATTAAAATAAGCATCTAAAACAGTATATAAGGAGAAATGTTAAAGTACACTAAACCCAATGATTCCTTACCTCACAAAGGAATCTCTCACAACGGGTTTTCTGAATAGATCAGCTCTCATGCTGAGGTGTATTTAGATGTCACAATACCCTTCTCGGTAATATCTCTCATAGTGGTCTTCGGTATTAATGTGTTTGGCTTTACTATTATACTTAGGGTCTCATTTGATGACAGTGTCGGTCTGATTATTACAATAATCATCACTGACCTCCCACTATCTGTCACAATCCCTAAGTCTTTCAGAAAATTTCTGAAGCCAACTATTCTCATAAACTGCAATTGAACACACTACAAACTCAGTCTCTATGGTAAATAGAGATATACAGGTTCTCTTCTTACTACTCTAAGAAGATAAAACCTTTTGCGTTTATTCAGATCACTACTCCCAGTCAGTATCTGAATCTCAACCACAAAACGCAAATCACCTCATCCGTAACACATGGAGAGCTCTGCAGTTCAAATGAGATATTTCGGAATCCTTTTTCACTGCTCTACAGTGATCCCTTTCAGGATTCTATTAATACCTACTCACCAGATCGACTACTAAATAAACGTCTGGTCATGTATGCCTCATCGCATACATCAAATTGTATATCACACGTGTATACCTCATCGCATACACTAGAAATGTATTTTGCACTGGAGTAAGGGATTCTACTCATCTCCCTTATTTCTTTATAAATTCTAGGGTATGTGTCAAGATTCAAGTCTTTTTATCTTTAGCGATTAGAGTATCTTTTAGGTTGTCATCGCTCTTCTCGAAATGCTTAAGAATCTACCTGATGTAAAACTCTTGTTAAAGAGTCAACACCATTCTTAAGTGATCCCTATGGATCCAAAATCTGAGAATGAACTAAAACCTCGCAACCATGTTACAATGGTCATTGGATACTCTCTGTTGTTCCCGGCCAACAGTATGTCACCTACATATGAGAACATGCTCATAAAGGAGTCATCGGGGCGTATCTGATAGATACAATGATCCTACTCGATCATTACAAAACCATAAGATATCACCTTCTCGTGAAATCTCAAACGCCGCTGTCTAGATGATAGCTTAAGGTCGTATTATGATTTCTAAAATCAATAGATCTTATCCACCTGATCTACTAGAACGAACCCAGAGGGATGCTCCATGTAGATCGCCTCATCTAGACTTCCACTACGAAAGCGGTCTTTACGTCCTTGTGATGTGACTCCTTGATCTATGTTAATGACAATCGCTCTAAAATAAACGGATCGAGATAAATTGGACTATGACTCCTCGATAGTCCACCCCTCAGTCTAAGTGTAACCATTGATTACTAGACGGGTTCTTTATCTCTTCATCAATCCGTTGACCTTTATCTTGACTTTGAGAACCTACTTGTTCCCAATAGTTCTTCCGCCCTTAGGCTAATCAACTAGATCCCAGACCCCGTTGATTCTCATCAATTCCTTCTCTTCATTTATGGCCTTCATTAAACGGCATTTTGCATCCTCTCGAGAGCCTCTCGGACCATTTTAGATTTCTCATCATCCTCTAGAGTCACAGCGAGGGTCTCACCCTCAATCGAGAAAACAATGTTTAAATACGCATTCTCGACACTCTTAAGAGGAGAGAAAAATCTTTACCTCTTGATGGATCGCTCCCACTGAGATCAAGATCCGTAGTGGATTCTTATATCCCGCCGCTGGGCTCCCCGAGCCACTAGGCTCATCCATCGCATAAAGGGTAGGGTCCAAATTGATTTCTCCTCTCTTAGGGAAATCATTCTCAAGAAATATGGTATTACGAGACTCAATCTCAATTATAGTGCCGTTCGTATTCGCCTATGAACATGTATTTTCTCGCGGGTCTAACTCACCGTGTGAATGCGACAAATCGTGGCACAACCCCATAACATCAAATGGCTAAGGTTAGGCTGCCTCCCTGTCCAAAACTCAAATGGGGAACTGACTACTAGTCAGTAGTCAAAACAGAGTCCCATGTGTAGTTTAGACGAATACTTGCGTCCTCGCTCGGTTCTTGAAAGTCTGTACTCTCAAATCTAACTGATTCTCAATCTCGCTTATGAACCTCCTGAAGCAGTCTAATGCCTCAGACTTGTGCGAGATCAGATAGATGAACCGAAACACACGTAAACATCTATAATAATCTACATAACTCCATTTCCGGCTCTCATGCTCATAAGACCACAATAAAAAGAAGGAAGACACAAAAGTTAACCGCAATGGAGTCCCAGCTCTCATTGCATCGCCAAATGGTTTTCTCGTCATTTTGCTGACTAGGCAAAACTCACATACGGGTAACTCGAATTTGGTCAACGGGTCCAACAAACCTCTCGCTACTAACCGATTCATCATCTCTTACCCCATGTGTCTAAGTCTATTAACGACAAGAAACCATTAGAAGGAGTAGCACCCAGTGCATACATTCCATCATGGATTAAAACCAGAATTATTTAGAAAATTATCGTATTAAAAACAAGGGAATGATTTCACGCATTTCGTAGTCAATTTTAGACAAGGTACAAATTTGTAGATCCGTCAAATACCTACAATATTGAGGACATCATAGCAAGTGTCGTTTCCTCTGACAACGACGAATGCTCTGTCCTTAACGTAAATCCTCCAAGCTTAAGGATTCACCTGACGGAACTATATCTACGCACTACTGTCTCGAGTTACGTGGTCGGTTGCTCCTGATTTCAAAGGAGAGAAATCAGCGAGTATTATAGTGAATGAGACAAATCTCAAACCACGTAAAGAAAAAAGAATATTAATTTCTGCTCGTCACACTCACGAGCGAAATGACCAAATCTACCTCAAACGTAGCAATTTACTTTGGTCTAATCAAATTCCTTCTTCTTGCGTTCTTGTACCTCGTTGTCGGTTTTGTTGGATGATTTTTATTACCTAGATCTCGAGTCTCATTCGCTAGGCTTAGCGCCGTGGAAGTCCTTACTTGACTCCTCTGAATAAGCATGACTCGAGTGTGGCCTACTCGCCTCTAGGTGCTCCTCATCGAGATCACAATATGTACTCACGTCAACGAAAGTACGAATACTTTCGTCAAATGTGAGATAGGATTTCACGGTTTCCCATGAATCAGGTAAAAACTGGATCACATCCAGAACCTAAATTCCATCCGAAATTTACTCGTCCGTTTATATTAACTCGGTGATCATACTCGACATTTGTTTCATTGTATGATTAACCATTTTCTTCTGCATCCTCACATAGGAGCCGAAGAGAGCAACACTATACTCTTTTGGGACGAGTCGAACCGACGTGTTCATAAAATATGACTCGAAAAACGAGACTAAGTCATCGTGTATGCCACTGTTAAGCGTTGCCCTAACTTGGCAAATCTTTTGTCCCATACACGATAGATCTCTTTATCTCGTATATTCTGAGGCGCGGTACCCACCCTGGGGCCCATCATCTCTTGCCTCAGATTCCCGTTAGATTTTTGTCTCTCGAGAATAAACCGAATCTACTGATAAAATCGCGCAGATCATATCATTCAGTTTACTCTCCTTGCAAAAATTTACTAAAAATTTAATACGACAGTTCTCAACGCATTAAGAGAGACATTTGTGACTTGGAAATGCTTATTATCACATTTTTGTACGCCCTACGAATCATCAAGACCAAAATGACTTGAGTACGACCCCAAAGCGAGCGTATGAGTCAACGGACACCATACACCACAACTTGGAATCGCATCTTACCATTTGGATTGCGATTCGGCACACAAAAAACCCACAAAAAGTCACATTTATGGATATAGGATCTCAAAAAAAAATTGAAAAAATTCAATTTTTAGCGACTTCACGCGCCGCTGAGGCCCACACGCGCCGCCGCTCGCCGGCGGTGTGATCCACGCGCCGCCGCACGCCTCCACGCGCCAGCGGTGAGCCTCCACGCGCTGCCACGAGCCTTCACGCGTTGGCAGCAGTCTGGCTCACGCGCCAGACGCGCGGCGCGGCTCAGACGCGCTGCCACGCGCCTGGGGCGGCGCGGCTCACGCGCGCCCAGTCGCGGCGCGCGGCTCACGCGCCTTCACGCGCTGAGCCGCGTTGAGCCGGGGTAAGATCGGGTCGGTCAACGGGTCAGGGTTGACCCGTTGACCTGGTCAACTGTCCGACCCGACCGGGTCGGGTCGGTTGCGGGTCGGTGCCGGGTCAGGGTCCGACCCGACCGCTGACCCAGCCTGTTCACGCGCCTGTGTGGCGCGTGTACTACACGCACCAGTCAGACGCGTCTTCTGGCGCGTGTGTGTCACGTGCCCGCGGGTCTGGGTCGGGTCTTCTTCGCCCGACGGGTCCTGCAACGGGTTTTTCGACCCGTTTTCTGGAAAACACCAATCCGGCTGTTTTTTCTTGCATTTTTCAACTGGGAAAAATTTGTGGGTATCCTCCAAACATCCTACACTCGATTTTAGGAGGATTCAAACCCAAAAATTCTGGAAATGAACCACCCCAGTCGCGGCCCTCCGTGGCCTTTCGGAAATCCCAGTTTCCGACAACCAATTCACACAATAAAATATATAAAACCGTAGATCTAGATGCAAGGAACTCATTTATATCATTTTCATGCATCGATCCGCCCTCTAAAGCCACAGATCTAAGGGTTTTATGTCCGTAGGGTCGCAAACTTCGACCGGACATCTCATGGCCCAAACATGCTCCGAAAATTAAATAAAAAATATGTTTATAATCCCTGGGCCATGGGTATTCTTGCAGTGTTCTCGGATTCACGAAATTCATCCGTGATCCAGACCCCAAAATTTTAAAAACCCCAAAAATAATTCCGAAAATTATTAAATTAAATCCAACCACCGCTCTGATACCAATGTTGGATTTAATCGCGCATGCGGAAGCGTGAATTAAATAGATCGGAATTTTCGGGATAAATACCTCTATTGGGCGGTCTCCAAAAGCCACCGTGTCGCGATGTCCCTCGAACGGATCGCACGGTCGGATGGTGATCACGCAATCGAACCGCCACCTCAAATCCACGACGCCTCAAGCCTCGTGTCCGGTGAATCATCTGACGATGGGAGATTTTCCTACGCGAAAATCTCCATCCCTCTCTCTATTCTCTCTCTAGAGAATATGTTGTGCAAAAACCCTAGCCATCTCCTCACATGGTTACTGTTCACGTGGGGCAAGGGAGAAAGAAGACACACATTCACATGGTATCTTTTTTGGCTCATTTAGGTTTAATTGGGGAGTTACCCATTTGGTGGTTGATTAAGTGGTAATTAAGGATGGGAGTTACCCCATTCCTTAATTACCCAAATGCCCATAATGGGCATATTCCTACACATCTTGTCCCTGCAAACCTTCTCCCAGCACACCAAGTGGACTTTTTTTCCATACCCATACTTCCCCACAAGAACCTCCTATTCAAACTATCCAACTTATTGCAAAGATCCTCCGAAAGCCAAGCAACTTGCATGGTGTAATCCAGAATAGAAGTGCTTACTGACTGCACAAGAGTTTTCCTACCTGCCAAACTCAAAAGATTGGCCTTCCAAGTGCTCAATTTCCTTCTCACTTTCTCAAGCAGCTGCTGGTGAAACAATTTGCCCATTCTTTTGTGCACCATGGGAATGCCAAGATACTTACCTAAGTTCTCAGTCAAGGGAAAATTACAAACCGCTGAAAGAGAGCTCTTTAGAGACCAAGGAGCCTTTGGAGAAATCCACATCCTCAATTTGACTGGATTGATGTGCAGGCCACTCTCAGCGGAGAATTCCTTGAGATAACTCATGACTACGCTTAGGTTTAAATGCTCCGCTTCAGCTAGGAGGATCAAATCATCTGCGAAAAAAAGATGAGATATCTTCGGGCCTCTTTTAAACAGCTTAACATGCAACCATCTCCCTTTCCTTACCTTCTCTTGAATCATGTAAGCAAGTCTTTCCATGACCAGAATGAATAGATACGAAGAGAGAGGATCACCTTGCCGAAACCCTTGACTTGCCTTAATTGGAGGGAGCATTTCACCATTCCACATTATAGAAATCTCGCCATTTGAGATGGCAAACATGATCAGTCTAACAAGCGGTAGGGGAACATTGGCATCAATAAGGACTCTACCAATGTAACTCCAGTTCACCGTATCGTAGGCCTTCCGAAGATCAACTTTAAGGACCATACTGAACCTTTTACTTTTCAAAATACTAATTGAATGAATGGTCTCCTGCAACGCAATAATATTATCCGCCGTGCTTCTCCCAGAGAGGAAGCTGTTATGATGAGGACCTATCATTCTTTGAAGATGAGGTTTAAGCCTGTTTACGAGGACTTTAGACAGCACCTTGTAGGACGTATTAAGAAGACTAATAGGTCTAAAATCTTCCATGCTATTAGGATTACTTTGCTTAGGAATGAGAACCAACAAAGTCGTAGCATAATCCGAGTGGAAGTAACCATCTCTGATAGCATCGTTGATGAACTTACATGTGGATTCCTTTACTGTTTGCCAATGTCTTTGAAGGAAAATAGGTTGAAGACCATCTAGACCCGACGCTTTGAGCCCTTTCATCGAGAAAATAGCGTTTTTAACCTTAGTTTCATTTGCCTCCTTAATCAAGCTTTCGTGATCCTCATCCCAGATACGCGTGATCCAGCTTCTGAACCTATCACTGGGGGAATCAACCTGATTACTGGAATACAGATTGTAGAAGAACTCAACTGCATATTCCTTGAGTCTATCTTGATCATAGCACCAGTCGCCTTCAAGCTTCAAAGCAGCAATTCTATTGGTCTGTCTCCTAATTTTGGTAGAAGTATGAAAGAATTTAGTGTTTTTATCTTCGTTTTTCAACCAATCAATTCTAGACTTCTGAAACCAGAAAACTTCTTCTTGATTCAGAACTTGAGAGTAGTCCTTCTGCAACTTATCTTCCAACCTTAAATCGAACTCCCATAGTGTTTAAAGTTTTGTATTCCATAAATCCTATTTTCAATTTCTCGCTTTCTTCTGAAGATGTTACCTAACACCAATTTGTTCCAAACCTTTAGCTCCTAAATGGTGCCGTTAATTCTCTGCAAGAGAGGACCTTTATTCTCAAACCAAGGCTTAACGAAAGTCTCAGAAAAATTTGGGTACTCTAACCAGGCTGCTTCACATTTAAAGGCCTTGTTGGTGCTGCTAGGAGGAGAAGACATGCAGGTGTTCAACATAACTGGATAGTGGTCACCGTGCATACGGGACAAGTTTATAACTTTCATTTCAAGGAAATGCATTCTGGCTTGAAGATTACAAAGCACTCTGTCCAACTTCTGTTACAGGATGACTCTACCTCCCTCTTTTCTGACCCAAGTAAATTTCGCTCCTAAAGCCTCCATCTCCATCAGATAACATCTCTCCCAGGCATCTCTGAACCTCTGGCTTCTCTTCCAAACTTTCCTTTGCTGATTGGTTGTATCTTCAATGCCACCAATATCATTGAAGTCTCCCATCATAAACCACGGACCTTCAATATCCTTAGCTAGATTACTCATCTCCTCTCAGAACCTGGTCTTTAAATGGATGTAAGGCTGGACGTAGACATATGTAACTGTCCACTTCTGGAGCCCAATCTTCACCTACACATGCACCCACTGACTAGCATGATTAATGACTGTTAGGTCCACAGAAGAGGAGTTCCAATTAAGCCAGAGCCCACCTCTGAAACCTTCAGTCGGGATTACAATGCTCATATCCAGACCATACTTAGTTAGAAAGTTAGGGGCCAACTTATTATCTGTTCGAGTCTCAACCAAATAGAGGATGTCAGGCTTCTGAATTCTAACCATCTCTCTACAACTTCTGCGAAACCTGTCGTTGCCAATCCCGTGACAATTCCAAACAATTGATTTATAAGTCATAAGGAGAAAAACAACAAAAGGAGGGAAAGAGAAGATTAACAAAGCTCAACTTCCATCCCTTCTTCGCTAAGGACCATAGCACTTTCCTCACCTGCAATCATATCTGCACACTCCGAGGGGTTCGTGTTGTTATGCATAGCAGAGGTGCCCATTTCCCTCCTCATGTTAGCCGTTTCATTTGAAAGTTTGTTTTTATTGTTACTCACCGGGCTTGGAATATAATACTCTCTTGGGTCATGATATTGAGCAACTCTCGCCAATTTGGCTTCAGATTGGCCTAACCCGGTGCTTTTGAGGCTGTTCCTTCCCTCCACTTGATTATTGGGAGTGTTCCAATTCATTGGGCTTTGTAGCTCCTCAAGCCACACACTAGACTCCTCTTGTTGCCTTAGGCCTTGAACATATGCAGCCCGCTCCATCTGGCCCACCCAATCTTTGCTTGATCCTCCCTTATCTCTTTTTTACTTAAAAAGGTTTTCTGCCACACATTCTGCCTCTGTTCTCTCAGCACTGACACTCTAGGGTTGTGTGTTTATCTTTGTTTTGAGATCTCGCTTCTAGTGATCCTTTCTCTTCCTTTCATCTGCTCGTTCTTTCCCTCTCTCTTTTCTCTGCACAATCTCTTTCATGGTATCATTACCCTGACGCTGCTGAACCTCACTGACATACTTCAGGTCTAGCAAAGCATATCTAACTTCCAATGAGTCGTTGACTTTTCCCAAACTTGCAAACTTTTTCTTCCGCAACTCTTGGTACGTCTCTTTGTGTTTGAAATTTCCCGTTTTGGAAATTCATTGTCTTCTCTGGATGATCATCCATGGACCTAACCTATCTTTATTTTCTGTATTTTCCGGTGATCGGTGCAGATTGTTACTTTGGTGAGGGCTATTACTGGTTGAACTGATTGAAGGTTGTGGAAGAGGCTTACATTGTTCACTGTTGTTCCGACCTTTCCGCATTCAAAGCAGATCGTATGGAGGCCTTCATACTCAATCTGCTGGATTCTTCTTCTTATCTGAACTCGTGGAACCAGTGCCTTCTCTAGGTCTATCTTCACACATATCCTAGCATATTTGCCTCTCAGCGCATGGGCAATATTCATATCCACCTTGATAGGTTTGCCGATAGCTCTCCCAAAACCGGGTTGTTGCCTTCAAGTTCAATTGCCCTCCCAAAACCCTCAACCCCCCCCCCCAAAAAAAGTCTTTTTTTCTATATCAATCGGTATCCAAAATTATATTTTAATTATTTCGATTCGGAACTTGCAGTGGCTTATTAAAGGGACTACCCTCCCAACATAATTTTTTCGATACCCAACCTGCGAGTCGAATTCGGAAACTTAGTTAAAGATTTAACATCAAATCCCACTAAACCAATTATCCATTGATAACAAAAAGTCTCTCTCTCTCTCTCTCTCTCTCTAAGATAAAAATGTCTCACCTAGGACCGGCAATTAGGTCAATTCAACCCGAGCTCGGCCATTATGAAGGGTCGAGCTTGGCTCATTTTAGGATCGAGCCAAGATTGGACTCGATTTTTTAGGCCCTTTTTAATTACGAGCCAGATTTTGACATTAATGAATGTTGCCTGTTTAAAATCTGTTTTTGTAAAAGATTAAATAAAATATTATGATATTTGGACGGTGATTTTGATAACTTTAATATATTACTTTTGATATACTTTTTTTATTTTTCATAATATTATTATTGTTAATTTTCATAATAATGTGTAATTTTTAATTTGGTATAGTGGTATATGCTTTATATTTTATTTTGAATGATTCATGTAGTTTTATTTTGTATTTATTATATTATTACATAAATTAAATATATAAAAAATGAAAATTATGTAAAAAAAAGAAAATTTATTTTTTGGGTCGAGACCAGCTCAAAATGGGCCCAGGACCTTTTTAATTTTTTGGGCCAAGCTCGAGTCTTGATTTTTCAAGTTTTCTCAAGTCAAGGTCGGGCTTGGACTCGGGGGTATAAAAATTTAATCGGATCAAGCATGACTTGGTAAAACTCGATTCAAAAAACTCAATTGCCACCCCTAGTCTCACCAAAGATCATCTTTTCCTGCAAATATTCTCTTCTACTTCCTCCTCATTTTAATACCAACCCCATCAATTTCCTTTTCATTCTCATCATACCACCAATAGAGAGACCTCTTCTGTGTATTCCATGCTCTCATCAAAATTTTAAATCAAAACTCAATTTATTATTTTTGTGCTATACTCTATCATTTACATAACAATTGCATTTTACATCAAAGTATGGATCCTTTTGCATGAATTGAGCTGTAGGTGCTTGAAGATTGGCCTGGATCTTGAAGAAGAGTGTAAAGATTATACCTTTAAATTTTTCTTTTTAGATCTTGCATTTTCCTTTTATAGCATGCTTGGCTAGCTTTTCGGTTTGGGTCATTAGTCAATAAAATATAGGCTTTCATGTATCTTGTTTGATTGTGTGATCTTAGTCAAATTATTAGTATAATGTGTTTGATAAATTGCATATATATGTTATCTTATATAAACATGCTATGATTAATTTATCTTTTCGACTATACATCTTAATTTGTTTTTTGTAGTATTTAAGATGATAATCACATAATGTACTTAATTGTTCATTTCTAGAGTGAATTGTATGATTTATTCTTAAACCAAATGATTCATGCATAGGAATAGGATGCATCATCCTAAGAAATGTATATCATGACATTTTGCATGCAAATTATAAACATTTAAGTTCATAAGATGCCATTA
Organism: Dillenia suffruticosa; assembly: GCA_033439265.1. Taxonomy (NCBI): domain Eukaryota; kingdom Viridiplantae; phylum Streptophyta; class Magnoliopsida; order Dilleniales; family Dilleniaceae; genus Dillenia; species Dillenia suffruticosa. Next base: position 10,713,104 of record JAVTVX010000013.1, on the reverse strand, counting down.
GGAGTTGAATTGATGTTAAATCATGATAGGTGGTGATATATATATGATTTTTGCTCATTTTAGTTTTATCATCTTATGTATTGCATTCAAGGATAACTAAGGCTTGTAGCCAAGATCCCTACAGAAAAACATGAAATCTATGTCAATTGACTACGAAATCTGCTATCGGGGAAGTTGATAAACACATCAGGGATCTATGATATCCTCTTATTATGTGCCTTCTTCCTTGTTTGAAATTGAAATATGACTTTCTTTTCTTTCTTGTTTGAAATTGAAATGTGGCAGCTTGAATTTGTACCTTTTCTTTTAATTATATTATCCTCAAAACTTTTATAAAGAAAAAGAACACGTATCAGTTGAATTATAACTCAATTATATGATGTACTTTTATCACGTGCCTTCTTTTGGAGTGCCTAACATTCACCCGTGGTAATAAACTATATAATTTTCCTCTTCCTCTAACTTGGAACTTAAATTTTGTGCATACGGAGTTATCACTTTTTTTTTCCTTCGTTTTGAAAAATCGTTATAAGTCATGGGTCACGATGTCTATTTGTTATTGTCACTTTTTCTTTTTTTTTTTTATATAAGTGGATTATTTGGTACCATTGACATTCAAATTTCGTCTGACTAATCCAACCTAATATTATGAGACTCATTAAGGGATTCGTTCTCCCGATCTTTGTTTCTTCATTTTCATAATTCAAACTCAAAACTTATAATTAAGAGAATTTAATATCCGATCATTATACCAAGAAAAGATTGGTTATCATCAGTTTAATTTGCGTAACAAGACTATGAGACTTTCTTTGCTTCCTGTTTGAAATTGAAATATGACTTTTTTTCTTCCTTGTTTGAAATTGAAATATGGCAGCTTGAATTTGTGACTTTTTTTTTTTAATTTTGAATTTGAGTTATTGCGATTGGACTTTGTAACATTCGTTTCCTCAATTTTGCATTAAGCTTGAACTTTGTGACTTTCCTTTCTTGTATTTCGAATTCACAATTTGTGCAACAAGACTTTTGTTGGAAAATGGGGTGCAGGTCCACCCATGACGTTGACCCGCCCCAACTTCAACGTGATTTGAATTATAAGTGCGGAGAGAGTGGTTATTTTGTAATAACCACCCCCCTTAACTCCTCTCTCTCTCTCTCTCTCTCACAGAGACTTTCATGAAGAAAAAAAAAGGACGGTACACAATCTTCTTTTTTTGAAGGATACACGTGAACTTCACCAAAAAAAATGGTGAAGGGAAAAACTCTTATTTTTGTGTATGCACGGGATTGAGAGAGTGAAAAAGTGATGCTTCTCACATTGTTAATAAAAAAAAAAGCTCGTAGAATATTGATCATTATCGTCAATGGTATTTGCATTGTGAAAAACAGAAGTGATCCAATTTTATGATATTTTCTACATTGAGAATATCCAACTGTAGGAAAAAAGTAAGTGATTCTAACCCAATTAGATCCGTGAAGTTCTGCATGCGAAAATTGTTTATTGGTTTATATGAAAACCTTTATTGGTATGAGAGCTAATTAAGATATTTTTTGTCTCTTTAGTTGGATATTAAAAATGAAAATGTCTAAAATAATTTTCAAAATTCATTAATAGCAACTTGAAAATGGCTTAATGGAATATTCTCAATTTTACATAGTAGGATACTTCTTACATGAAGATAAAATCTATAAAATTTGGCATGCATCTGATAAATATATTATGAGATATAGCAAACCCTTGCAAAAAATTAATATACTCGGATCTATAAAAATACTGTATTTCATGATATGAAATTTATATGGTTAAATTTCTCTTGAAAATACTTTCCAACCATATAAATATCGCAAAAACGGTTAAGAATTGATAAAAATATGACCGTTCAAACTTTGGGTTAAAAACAAAAAAAAAATGCATGCTTTTGGGAAGATGATGAACAGTGCACAATGTCATTCCCACTCTCGGCTATGGCAAGTGACATCCACTCCCTAGGCTAGAGACTTTCGATTGCAAATTTGAGAGAATCGTTGAACTCAGAAATATTGAAAATGTGAGTGGGCGCGTGTCCATTGTGGACAGGTCACTCCGATGATGCATGGGGATGCGTACAATCCCTGTATTGGCTGAAATTTTCACCGGAATAATTTTTCGTCCCTCTGGATTTTTTTATAATTTTTAATTTATTTTTCAGATTAAAAAATAATTTTTATTAATATTTTGATTTAGAAATTATATAAAATTACAGAAAAATTATTTTCGGTACACAAAAAATTCTGAAAATTTTTATATGTGTTAAGAAAATTATTTTCTTAATTTTGGCTAATTAGATGAAGATTTATTTTTCACTCATCATTTGTTTGAATTTTTTACTCAGTTATTTATATTTAAAAAATTAGTTTTTTAACATAAAATTATTTTAAATTTGAGCAAATATTTGTAAAATAAATATTCTGAAATTTATTTTAATATTATGGTTGGCTACGTGTCTAACCCAATATTGTTTCCATTTTCAAGGAAAATGGTGATAATTGAACATATTTTTGAAAGTTTTCCGGGCCTCTGGGGGAGGGAAAGAGATTTGAGAAATTCAGAACGTTTAATGGAAGTGAAATGTTTGGAACTTCTTAAATTAGGTCATTCTTCTTAGGAGGATAAATGTCGAGAGAAAATGTATGATCTTGATAACGTGAGATCCATATTAATAGAAATGTAAAAGGTCAAAAATTTAGATATCCAAACGAAGAAAAAATTATCTCATAGTATAAATAGCACTAATCCACATGCTAAATGAGTTTTTTTTCTCCTAGAGATACATAATTTAAGGGGATGGTGAATATATTTACTTGAATAGACATATTATGAATTAAAATAATGAATTTGCATGTTTTCTTTTGCGTACTATGATTGTTTGTTTGAAATATGATCATATGTTAGAAACTTTTTAAGTTTTTTTTTATATATATATATAAAGTTTTTGTTGAGAATATGATTGAAAATATTTGTTATTTTTCATATGATCATACATATAAAAGAAAATTATGGTATTTAAATATGTTTATATTTAAATGAAAATTTTGGATTTGTAGAATTTGAGTAATTTTCCTCCAAAATTGTAATATTATTTAAATATTTTATGTATTAAGTGGAAGGTTTTTCGGTTGGCAGAATTTAAGTAATTCTCATCTAAAATCTATTAAATTTTGTAATTTCAAATTAAATTTATGATGGTAATACATTAGAAGTACAGATGATGATTGAGAATGTAATGAACTTTCGATTCTATACCTAATGTTGATCTATCAAGGATGTTAATTTTGAAACACAAAATTATATGTATAATATGAGTATTAGAATAAGTGTCCACCATTTTAGAAACTCAAACCATAGTATCAAAATCGATTATTAGAGATTTTGAATAGAAGTGACAAATTTAATGGCGACGATCATAAGATATAACGCCATAAAATGTGATATGTGCTGAAAAAACAAGATACGTTGGAAGGTATCAAACATGTTATTTGGGAACTTAGTATGGACAATGTTGTTCCGTAGAGAAGAGAATAAGAGATTTACCAGACATGAAAAATTATAGATTCCACTGTTCGTACAACTCTGGTTAGCTCTGTGATTGATGACATGATATCCAAATGTAAGAAATATGTGACTGCTCGTGATATCTGGGTGTACCTCATGGTAAAACGTGGAGGCACCAGTGATTCATCTTAGATAAATGACTATAATATTTGATATCTATGAAAAATGATATTGTCACAGTATCAAACAGTATTTAAAAGTCATGTCTAACATAATTAGAGAATGGTAGTCAGCTGGTCATGTTCTCTCCGATAAATAGAATGTTCAAACATTGATTCAATCCCTTCCAGCTAAGTAGGAGTATCTGAAAGTCAGTTTGACTCATAATAACAGTGTGAAAACTTTCTCGAATGTTGCTCACTACATTGAGCTTGAGGATGAGCGGTTTTGTACTGTAAGATCCACAATTGATACTCTTGTTCTAGAGTCTAGTTACAAAAGAGTTTCGAACTTTAAGTGTGGAAGGACTAGAATGAAAGCAAGAAAGGAAAGAAGAATGGAAGAAGATTACAAAAGAACAACTCTAGAGAGAAGAACAGATTAAGAGACACTTGAAAGTTTTTCATCGAATGTCTTCTAGTTGGAGATATATTGCTGTGGAGAATAATGCAAAAATAGAGGTTAGAGAAATGAACACTTATAAATTGAAGTTACAAAGTAACCGAGCTCTCATTTTACGTGATGTTCTCTGCATGCTCGAAATACTACGGAATCTTATTTTTTTCTTGTTTTTTTAGAACTTGGCTATGTTTTTGAACTTTCAGAAAGATAAGGTAAATTTGCCCTTGAATGATATGTTTTGGTTCTGGATAATTTATAAATGGTTTTATAATTTTACAATATAATGGATGAATGTTTAACTATTAAGGTAAACATTGTCATGTATGCAAAATAATGAGAAAATCATTTGGAAAAGCCATTTGTGTTGAATTCCATTACTGTTTGTCCATTTAGACATTTGTGGTTCAATGAGTATGAGGTAAGAAAATATGAAATTTTGTGCTTCATTACGTTCATAGATAACTTCACAATATTTGGTAGTGTCAATTTGATTTCTCACAATTCTGAAACATTTGAGTATTTAATACGTTATATGAACAAGTTAGATAATCGAATGGATAGATAGTGTGAATATCTATCAGATCGGATTAAGGATCTGTGCAATGAAAGAAGCATAATTTGACATTTGAGTATTTCTTAAACACCTCAGTGAAGTGGTGTTGTAGTAAGAAAAAATATGACATTGTTAGATATGACAAGATCTATGATGATGCAGGCTAATCTATCGATTTCCTTTTGAGGAAATACTTTGTTAACTGCTCTTATATTGTGAACCAATTGTCTTCAAAATCAGTACCATTAACATTATATGAATTTTGAACTGGTAAAAACTCGATTCTGAATAATCTCAGATTTTGGGAGTCAGTCGTCTATATTTAACATTTTCAATGAGTTGGGAAAAATGGGTTTCCATAAAAGTAAGAGTATCTTTATAAGATATTACAATCAGTCTAAAAATTAAATGTTCATTGATGAACGAGAAGATGGTACTGTAGCAAAGATTAGATCATGGATCTCATACTGGAGAATGAATTTCCTAACAGAAGCGACATGAAGACATGAGCTTTTATTTGAATTGGTTGATCCAAAAGATGGCTCTATATATAGTGGATCATTGAAATGATATTGATCCCAGTGAGAGAGATTCAAATTCTAGTGATCCAACTGAATCACAAATTTAGAAAAATATTAAGAAAAGTGCTCCCAGACATTATTTTGAGAATAAAGGGACATGTATTTATTGTTTCTCTAGAAGATAAAGAAGAAACTAAAATATAGATTAGATTCCATCTAGTCCTACCAAGGCTGAGTGAATAAAAGCAATGGAAGAAGAAGAATTGGAGTAATTGAATTTTAACCATACATTGGAATTAGTTGAGTTTCTATTGGGGTGCAAGATTATTGAGAGCCAGTAGGTTCTCAAAAACCCAGTATAGGGTAGATGGAACTATTGAGAGGTAAAAGACTCAAATGGTGATAGGAGATTATACTCTCAAAAGGGTGTTGATTATGAGAAAACTTTTTTACCATAGTGAGATTTACCTCTTTTCGGCTATAATTAGCAATAATAGACAATTTAGATTTAAAATTATGTCAGATGGTCGTGAACACTGCTTTTCTCAGTTGAGAACTTGAGAAAAAAATCTATATGACACAACTAGAGGGTTTTTGTCATTAAAGGTCAGGAAGACAGAATATGTAAATTGAGTAAATTAATTTATGGTCTTAAACAGTTTTCTAGACAATGGTATTTAAGATTTCACGAACGTGTAATCTGTTACGATTTCATCATGATAGACGAAAACCATTGTGTACATGTTAAGATATTCGATGACAACTTTATAATTTTATCCCTATATGTTGAGAACATATTGTTAGTTACGAATGATAAAGAGTATATCTTTCAGATCTTGAAATGGTTGTGTTCCAATTTTAAGATGAAAGATATATGATAAAGCAAATTGAGAATTAAAAACTCAAAAAAAATCGTTCAAAAAGATTATTGGAATTATCTCAAAAGTCTCGTAGAACAATATAAAATTAAAAACTGCAAATCCATTAATATTTTTGTAGTTAAAGGCGACAGTTCAAACGATACAATATCCTAAAACTCCTGATAAATAAATGAAATGTCCAAAATATAACATATTAGCACAGTTGGGAGCTTGAAGTACACTATGATGTGCACTCATCTCAATATTTGTCATGTTGTGGGTTTGATCAGTAGGTATCTGTCTAATTCAGGAAATAATGATTAGATTGAATTGAATTGGATATTGAGATATCAGAATGGAACTATAAATTATTTTCTTTGTAATTAAGGAAACAATTTAATATTGAAATGATATACGATAATGATTCACGAGATGATAAATCTATCTCTGGTTATATTTGCTTATTCAATGATAGCGCTATCTCATAAATTAGTAAAAAACAAATATGTGTATCTTTTTCTATAATGAAAGTAGACTTTGTAGTCTGTACTTTCGCAGTTCATGAGATATTTGGTTGTATAGATTTTTTTAATATTTAGGAATAATAAGCACTTCAGTGGGAGTTATGATTTAATGACAATAAGTCAGCTATTACTTATACTAGAAACTCCAAATACGATGACAAAACCAAATATATAGACACAAAGATCAATTTTGTTAAAGACATGATTGAAAAGAGGAAAATAACACTAAAGTACATGTTTACGCATTTGATGGTGACTGATCTGTTTACAAATCCAGAACCTAAAGATATTTTTGTGTGACATGTTGGGTTTCTAGAGCTACGTAGATTATTATGACAATACTGTGATTATAATTGTAATCATATATAGAGTATATATGATATAATATTTATATTCGATAATATTTAAATTTTATTTTTGTGTCTAAAATTCTGATATCTACGTTAAAAGTATGTCAGATAAGTTTTGAGATTGGCTCTCACACACGAGCAATCATTTCCAATATCTGTGCGATATGTTGATATGAGACTATATTAATTTGTAGTGGATTAACACACATATATGTCCCTTCAATTAAGTACTAAGCTGATATTACCCGTTGAGTATACATACGTGGTAATTGAAACGAATTCCTCACAATCCATTGGACCTGTTGAATAGCCAGGTGTGAGTTTTTTCTTGATATTGTGAGATTTTTTTGAGGACATGTAAGAAGGAAAACTCAAATCAAGTGTTATGTATATTTGGACTAAAACCTGTACGATACATTTTTTATAAATAAGATATATGCTTCCAGATGGGAAGAAAGCGTATCGCAGCACGTGTTTCATACCACGTGTGCTTATGTGATCATATGGATAATGAGATGGTGCATCCCTCTTCATCTCATTGTGTGAGACCTGAGATTTATATTTAATCTCAATTTATACTCTTAAAATTTTCGTCTGTCTCTTGAAATTTTATTTTAGTATTGTTATTTTAGTATGTCACTAAGAAATTATAGTTGATTCGGTTTGGCGGTGCATGTCTAGAAAAGTGGTTAAGATAAAATTGAAAATTAGTAGTATGAAAGGAAGACTGTCTTTAACCAACATATTGCTCTATATTTACAAACCGATCAATTATGTCTATAATTTAGTGTTTAGAGATATAATTGTGAATACATGAATGAATTTGAATCAAGTATACTTTTATATTATTTTGAGAGATGAGAGATACGTTGATTGTTTTGAATAAAAGAAGTATGGAGTATAGTGAGAAATGATATCTTTATCACCACATTAACGATGAATTGCTGTATATTCTTAACTGGTGTATAGTTCTAAAACTCTTGATATTCTCGTAGGTCACACGATCTATTTGTCTGTATGAAATTTGTGATATTCGATTATAATGATCACGCTATATGCGAGTCTAAATCTCATGTGCAAGTGTGAGATTTTGGAAAATATGGTGTGGATCTGCCCATGAGGGTTGACTTGCCCCAACTTCAACATGATTTGAATTATAAGCAGGGAGATAGTGGATATTTTGTAATAACCATCCCTTTAACTCCTCTTTCTCTCTCTCTTTAAGACTCTTACCAAGGAAAAAAAAAGGACGATACACAATCCTCTTTTTTTGAAGGATGCACGTGAACTTCCAAAAAATGGTAAAGGGAGAAACTCTTGTTTTTGTGTATGCACAAGATTGAGAGAGTGAAAAAGTGATGCTTCTCACATCGTAAATAAAGAGAAGGTTTGTAGAATATTGATCATTATTACCAATGGTATTTGGATCGTGAAAAATAAAAAATGATCAAATTTCGTGGTATCTTTTAGATTGAGGATATCCAATCGTCAGAAAAAAGTAAGTGATTCTAATCCAATTAGATTTGTGAAATTTCGTATGTGAAAATTGTTTGTTGGTTTATACAAAAACTTTCAACTTTTTTTTAGGCTGAATTTTTAAGAGGTAAATAAAGCTTCTATTTTTATATCTAACTGACTTTGTGTAATAGGTCTCAAACTAATGTTTCATTGTTTGTTTGGTTTAATTTTTTTTAATTTAAAGTTAGTTTAAAACTAAAATTTAGGTCAAACGGTTTTTAAAAGCTGTCCGTAGAAAAGCTTTTGGTTATCTATCCACTGGCTTTTTTTTTTTTTTTGTAATAAAAACGTGGTTTGATAGAATTATCACCAACTATTTTAAATATTACAATTTGTCTTATATATAAACTCAAAAAATATTTAAATATTTACGAATGTTAAAAAATATTTAAATAAATCTAAAAAATATTTTGTCATATTTATATATATGTTTAATTTAACTTTTTTGTGTATTATTTATGAAATTTTAATATTATTTTTTCTTTATTTTGATTTCATTAAGTATTTAAAATTTATGTGAATTGTTTTACTATACAATCTATTTAAAAAAAGTTTTTTTTTTAAACTAAAATCGGCAAACATCTTCTCACATAAATTTTAAAACTTTTATTTCTCACTTTAATTTATAAACAAAAAAAAAAAAATAAGAGCTCTTAATTGGGGGAAAAAACATTATGCCAAACATGGTCTCCACGTGGAACTTTTTACTGGACTTTGAACTATCGTATCCAACTATTCGGAAGCATGACATACTATTAGTTATCGTGTCGCTTGCCGCGGGAACCAGTGTACTCCTATAAATCAAAATTATTTTAGGTCTTTAGTCCAACCATGCACTGTAATGTTTTGTTACTGTCAAAATATATCGTAAATAATTTTCCAACACAATATATGTTCTTGTTATCATCAAAACCAATATTATCAAAATATAATACCATCATTTTAAAAGCAATGTTGGTAAAACGTTTCATTTTTTGCTTGATACCTTGAATTAATCACTGTTTAATATACAAAATTTTGTTTTGATTAAATCTGAATCGATCACTGTAGAGTTTATTTTGTGAAGATGAATCTCTCAACATTGATTTTTTTTAATTCTCATGCCGAGTCAAACTCGGGTATAGGGACGAGATATATCTGTCTTGACCAATTGCATCATCGAATACCGGCGTAAAACGTTTCATTTCACTTAGTAAAACTTTGAGTTACACCCTCGTAACCTGCAATTTTAGGGAAAAAAAAAATAAAAGAGAGGAAAACTAAATTTAATTTATTTTAAAAGAGAAAAACTTAAAACTAATGCAATCAAAGAGAAAAAATTTGAATTAAATTATTTTTTAGAGAAAGAAATCTAACATGTTTAGTTTTAGTGAAAGAAAAATTGGATTTAGTTTTTTTTAGAGAAAGAAAATTGAAAACAATATATTTGGAGAGACAAAATTTAAAATAATTTAAATTTTCTATTAGGAAAAAATGAATGTGCTTAGTTTTACATAGTAAGAAATTAAATTTAGTTTTCGGATAGAAAAAACTAATGTGTTTAATTTTATAAATAGAACAATAGAATTTATTTTTTTGGATAGTGAAAATTTAAAATCATTCTACTCTAAAATACATTTTAAAATAATTTAGACTTTCTAATGAGAAAAAATCAATAAGTTTAGTTTTATAATGAGAAAAACTAGTTTTGAGTTTTTTAATATAGAAAATTTAAAACAATACATTTAGATTGAGAAAATATGAACTAAATTGATTTTTTTTAGAGATGAGGAAAACTAATTTGTTTAGTTTTAAATAGAAAATATTTTAATTTAATTTTGTTAAAAAAGAAAATTTGAGAATTTAAAATTAATTTGTTAAAATAATTGTTGGGATCAGAAAAAACTATTATATCTATTCTATTCAATAATAAAATAGATTATGTAGCGGATTAAAATTTTAAACTAAAACAAAAAATAATTGTAACGCATGATATTGCGATATATAAAGAAGTGAATGCAATAAAATTAAAAAGAAAATTTTCTGTTATTTCTCTACTCCTTTGGTTTTTGTAATAAAATTAGGATGACTCCAGGTCTACAACTTCTCCGCCGCATGAGACTTCACACCCAAGGCTTCTTCTCTGTTCCCTAACTTACTCTCTGTGTTTTTTAGTTTGTGCATAAAAACCCAAACCCCAACTAAATTGTTTTTAATTAGTAAAGAAGAATAAACCCTAAAAAATGCCGATGAAAGGTTGAGAGTCCAGAAATACATGTAAGGCAATTATTAATATTCTGAAATTTTTAGAATTTACAAAACAGTTCTGAAAGTTTTTGTAATTATAAATAGCCCCAATAGACAATGAAATCCTACAGTTTAGTCCCTACCACAGAATAAAATTTTACGCTTCAGTTCAGCATGTGAATCTCTCTCTCTCTCTCTCTCTCTCTCTCTTTGTTATTCTTCTTTTCAAACAATATATCACAAATCTAAAATTACATTAAGCGGGTAATCAACACCAATAGAATTTTAGGATAGAGAAAAATCTAAAACATATTATTTTGAATCTCGAAATATCTATAATTTAATTTGTTAAAACTTTAATTAAATTAATTTTTTTTAATTAATTTTACTAAATAAGTAGATTTATATTTTTAAATAAATATCATATTATTTATAAAAGTCAATAAATAATAATATATTATTTTATTCTTGACCTATGTACATTTATTCATACTATTTATCTACGTAATACCCATAATTGAAGCTAGATAAATGGAATATATTATCACAATTCTAATTATTTAATTCCATTGAGTTTTTAATTCAAAACAATGATATTCAATAATGTTTAACTTGTTTCACATTGGCCAATGGTACTAGATAAGATAGAATCGGTACAATTCAAAATCACATTATTTACCTTAAAATCATATCATTATGCATATTTTATTTAAAAAAGAGAAAACAGAATTGAAGAAAAAATTAATTTATTTACTTTTAGAAGGACATAAGATATATAAATTTAATTTTTAAAAGAGAAAAAAAATAATAATTAAATTATAGAGGATAAAAATTAAATAATAATAATAATAATATATCAAACACATGGAATTTTTTCCCTTCCATCTTTTTTTTTTCTCTTATCCTTACTCCATACCAAATAGTATCTTTATACCTTAATTGTTTTTTGCACAAAGTTGTTTTTTGTACGGTTGTAATGATGTTCCATGGAAAAAAAAAAAAAAAAGTAGATTTGTATATTTTTGAAAAAAATTATTAAATTAAAAATAAAATAAAATAAAATAAAATAAAGATTTTATGAATGGAATCATGAACAAAAATAAATGTGAAAATTAGCTGCAACCAGACAAAACGGGGGTTTATAAGGGTTCTCCCCGAAAGAGGGGTAGGGTGACCAGTTGAGTTGCACCGCTCTGGCCTCTATTCATGTCAGTTTCTGTGAACAGTGAAAAGACGAAACCCTTTCTCGATTCTGGGTCCACATCCTCCCTCGTCCTTTAAAATCATTACCACAGCCCCAGGTCTATGCTCACTCTCTCTCTCTCTCTCCTACTTCAAACAAGCAAAAAATGAGACGACGATTGCATCAGTTTCTAATGAAATGTTTACGGAACAAAACGAATTTTGTGACTAATTCAATTTCCAACAATACGGGAATTCGAATCGTGCACAGTAATAATTATATAGTACCTAAAATTGGATCCCATGAATATGCTTCCTCGCGTGAATCATGTCTTTTCCAACTAAATTGTTTTTAACGTTATTTAACTGCATTTTTAGGATCTTGGAGAAATGGTGATTTGCCCTTCAAAGCTGGAATGCTCAAATTGGGCAAGGGTGTACGTTGGATACTGTCTGTGCAGTGCTAGGGATGGCATATCCTTGAGTTTGGGTTTGCTCAGTGTCATTAGTTGGGGTTTTGCTGAGATTCCTCAAATCATCACTAACTACAAGCATAAGTCTGCCGAAGGCCTTTCTTTTTGTTTCCTCTTCACTTGGGTTATCGGGTATTTTTGCTTTCTCCCTTTTTCTATTGCAATCTGGCATTACAACTATTTTTTATTATTCTGCATTTTGTGTATAAACTTTTGATAAGTGAGATTCAAAGCAGGTAGAAAGTAATCCTATTTTTGAGGTTAGTTATTAGGTCTGATCCAAAAGACTCAGAAAGAGAAAAAAGTTCATCCTAGTTAAGGGGGAGACAAGATTTGTAAGATGACATAGTATGGATGTTGCTGCTTTGGTTAATCCAGGATAGGGGAGGATTTAGTACAGATTTGCAGTTTATAAAGTCTTTTTTATATAAGAAATCATTTTTTGTGTGCATGTAGCTAGGCTCATATAGCTTAATGATAAATAAGTATATCATGGTGATTCTGATGTCTCCAATACCATCCTGTCAATATTCTTGCCCCAAAAGTGTGAAAAGATCAAATATTTGGGATGAACTTTCATCATATTTTTCTGATTTTAGCTTAGTCATTATGGTTACAGTCCAACATATATTTTGTCATTTATAATTAGTATAATTCTACTTGAAGAAGGCTATTGCCTTTTCAATATACATTGAATTTCAGTTCGGTTAAGGATTTGGGAGTATGGGAGGGTGGAGGGAAGGAAGAGGGGGAAAACATTATGGTGTAAATCTTCCATCGTGAAAAGAGAAAAGTGAGACACCTAAATCCCCTTCCATTCCCTTATATGTCCTTCTAAGTGCCTAAATTTGTGCCAAGAGTCCCCATATTGCCTTTCCACGCACATAAATTCATCTAAAATGTACCAGTTACACATCTAAATAGCAGAATTTAACATTTACTGATGGATAGATAGATATAGTGACAAATAGTATCAAGTTTGGAGAAATAACTGTATCCCTTGAATATATATCATAGGTCTGATGTTGTTCTGAGTATTGCTACTTCGTATGCTTCCCCCCCTCTTACCTATCATAGATTTGCTTCTCTACATGTCTGCTGCAGTTTGGCTCAGGAATAACTACATAAAAGATGATTGCTTTTGTGCATAACATTGCACTATGGTTACTACTTTCTAGTTTCCGTGGTTACTGCTATCTAGTTTCCCTCAAAATGAAGCCTTGTTAAGTACTCTTATTCTTCTGTATGTTAATTTGGTTGAATTTTATTTATTTATTTTTTGCAAGCTTTACTTTGTTGACTTACTGTTGTAGCTTTTAAGTGTTTTAAAAAAAAAATTGTTTAGCTTCTCATGCTAATATTAAATATGATTTCTACTTGCTGGTCGTGTAATTGAGGTTTCTATGGTTCTGCTGCAGTGATCTTTTTAACCTTTTGGGCTGTTTGCTGGAACCAGCTACTGTAAGTTGATCATTTATTTCTTGTTAGTGACTATAATATTTCCAGTTACGAAGAGCCTACTGTCCTGTTTAAGTGACCCAATTCTACCAACCAAGCCTGACAAACAGCTCTAGAATGCTCAGGCATGTTCATGTGCACAGTCATGATTTTAACTTCCATCAAGAAATTTAAGAGTTTGCAATTTGAGAAAACATGTTATTAAATTGTGTAACAAATCTCACAGAATTAATTAGTCTAATGTGGTGTTTCCCCTTATTAGTTTGGAATGCTTCCATGCTGAACGTGTCTGAATACTTGTTGGTGGGGGAGAGGGGTTAATGTATAAACTTAGATTGAGGTTGCATTGTACAAATTACAAAGAATTTCTCTGTTGCCTTATAGTTTGTTAAGTCTGATGCTAAGCACCTCTCATCATGTGACTCAACTCTTTGCTCTTTTGTCTTTTGGCCTAGTCAAGGACATAAGCCTTGAGTTTGTTTGGTTTACAAATTGTTGGATAATTCTGGGAAGGAGTAAGGGTTGTCAATTGGAACTGTGGAATCACTTTATATATTATTATGTGGTTCACTCCATAAGGAAGAACAAAAAGAAAGGACACAAATTGAAACTATTGGATAGACAATTAATCATCAAACATCAATATCTTTATAGTTCTAATCCAACCATGTTAATAATAAAATGTGGAACTTTCTTCTGTCAAATTTCCTGTACTCCCCTCTAGAGCAGTCTTGAATCAGCAAGAGTGCCCAAAAAATGTGCTATTCACTGTTTATCTCCTCTGTTGCTAAGCCATGGCCAACAGATTCTCCTAAACTAAACCTGCTATAATTTATTTAATCTAGTATGTCGGGGTTTCAGTCCTGCAATATTCCAGGACTACAGCAGCTTCGATTGTTGTATTTCTCGCAAGTTCCACTATGTTTTATCTTGGCTGCAAACAGAAGATAGGGCCTCCATTATTCTGATACAAACTCTAGTATAGGATCTAGTTAATGGATACCCTGCAGGCTTCCAACCATTTTAATAATAAAAAGTGGAACTTTCTTCTGTCAGATTTCCTGTACTCCCCTCTAGAGCAGTCTTGAATCAGCAAGAGCGCCCAAAAAATGTGCTATTCACTGTTTGTCTCCTCTGTTGCTAAGCCATAGCCAACAGATTCTCCTAAACTAAACCTGCTATAATTTATTTAATCTGGTATGTCGGGGTTTCAGTCCTGCAATATTCCAGGACTACAGTAGCTTCGATTGTTGTATTTCTAGCAATTTCCACCATGTTTTATCTTGGCTGCAAACAGAAGATAGGGCCCCCATTATTCTGATACAAGCTCTAGTATAGGATCTAGTCAATGGGTACCCTGCAGGGAATTCCTTTCTTCCCTTACTTGGATTTCTCTCTTTCTTAAACCTTATTTTTGATGGCTAGAAATTTGTTCCCTAACAAGCTTCCCATCACATTTCTTTTAAGAGAATTTAGACTTGTTTTTTATTGATCATACCCTTTTTACATGGACAATAGTATAGTATTTTTCTATAAATAAATCTCTTAAATAATTTCTAGTACGAAGAATTCTCAAAACTTTGGTGATTATTAATTTTAAAAAGATTGCTATTAACTAAAATAAGAAAACTACTATTTTTCCTAAAATCATTCCTTCTTACTAATTCCTAAATGTTTTTCTAGAATATTTGTTTTCAATGAATGCATCATGCATATCATTACCCTACTTCTGGACAAAGAGCTTGTCCTCAAGCTTGATCTTAGAGTAGTTCCTCTCGAAGTCTTCCCAAGATTCCGAAGAAGCTTCTTCCTTTGGCAGTCCCTGCTATTGCACCAATAACTCCCTTTTCCCCCGTTGAGCCTGGCTCATGCAATTGCTTCAGGCTCGGGTCCTGATTTACCCTCCAACAATGGAGGAATAGGGACTAGAGTTGCTGGAGGTGGTCTCTTTTACTCCTTTAGCTGTGACACATCCGCTGCATCATGAATTTTACTACCCAGTGGTGATGCTAAATGATAAGCTACCTTGGCAATTTGCCTGGCCACCTGAAAAGTCCCAAAAGACTTGGGTGCCAGTTTGGTAGTGCCCCCACGGATCACTGACAGTTGCCTATAAGGCTGTGATTTCAACCATACTCATGCCCCTTTCAAAAATGAGAGCTCTTGATGGTGAAGGTCATGTGCTTGCTTCATTCTTGGCGGTGCCTGAGCTAACCCTCAACTCAGCCAATACTTCATCCCTTTCTAGAAGGGGTTGATCTAACACATCCAGTTTCATGGTTCCACGATCGTAATACAACATATATGGAGGATCACGACCATACACCACACAGAATGGTGTAGCCTGTAATGAGGAATGAAATGATGTATTATAACCAAATTCTGCCTAATGAATCCATTCCACCCAAAAAAAAAAATTCTACCTAATTAATCCATTCCACCCAACTTCATGTTCGATTCCCCAGAAAGCATATTAAGTGCATCTCAATTGTTCTGTTCACCACTTCCGTCTGCCCATCCAATTGAGGATGGTATGCGGATGAATAAGCTAATTTCGTCCCACATAATTTAAACAACTCTCTCCAAAAACTACTCCTAAAAATTTTGTCCCTATCACATGCAATTGACTCCGGGAGGCTATGCAGTCTGAAAATTCTATCAAAGAATACGTGAGCCGCAGAGAGTGTAGTATAGGGATGTGCAATGGGAGTAAAGTGGGCCATCTTGGAAAACCTGTCGACTACCACAAATAGGACAGATTTCCCCCCACCTTAGGTAATCCATCAATGAAATCTATTAAAATGAGAGCTCAGATTTGGTGGGCATAGGCAAGGACTACATCAACCTTGCTGGGTGCAGATTCTCCAATTTATTTTGCTGACAAAGCTTTCATTGTTGCACAAATTCTATCACTATCCTCTTCGTTCCTTCTCGGTAAAAATCAGCCTTGACTCGGTGCAATGAATTCCAAATGCCCTCGTGGGCAAAGTTATGAATTCCAGCTAGGACCATGTAAATCAGGGCTGAATCTGGTGGTAAATAAACCTTGCCCTTATACAAGATGAGTCCCTCTCGGACTGTCCAGTCAATCAGCCCCTGCCTCCCCTATCTTAGTTTGTCATTGCAGCTCCTAGAGTTCTATCTTTGCTACAATTTCCTCCCTTATTGCATCAAATAGTGCCAACCATGGTTGAGAAATTGCACATAGGAGCCCTACAGTCTGCGCTTCTCATCAGGATAAAGCATTTGCAGCTCGGTTTAGAGAGCCAGCCTGATACACTACCTTAAATCAAACCCTATCAATTCACTCACCCAATGTTGCTGCAGGGAAGTAGACAGATGCTGTTCTAGCAGATATTTCAGGTTGAAATGATCTGTTCGAATGGTGAATGACCTTCCCCCATAAGTATGGCTGGCAATGTTGCACTGTCTTTGCCATCCCAATCAGTTCCCTCTCATAGGCTGGCAATTTGCTGTGCCTCTCCGCGATTCTCCTACAAAAGAATGCAATGGGGTGTTCCTGTTGGTGTAAAACAGCCCCAATCCCTTCCCGAGAGGCGTCACACTCCACTACAAATTCTTCACAGAAATTGGGAAGTTGCAACACCATAGACTTGGTAAGGGCCCTTTTTAGTGAGTCAAAGACCTTAGCAGCCCTTTCATTCCACTGAAAAAAGTTCTTTTAAGTAAATTTGTCAATGGTGCTGCTTACTCCTTATAGCCATTGATAAATCTTCTGTAATACTCTACCAAACCCAAGAAGCCACGAAAGTTCGTAACTAAATGAGGGGTTGGCGAGTCAGTGACTGCTTGGACCTTTGAGGGACCAACCCAGACACCTGCACCATGAACAATGTGTCCCAAGTATGCCACTCGAGTCTCCCCAAAGGTGCACTTGGATTTCTTTGCAAATAAGTTATGTGCACCAAAACAATATGTAGGTGTTGACGATGTTCAACCCCTATCTTACAATATATCAATATGTTATTTAAAAAAAAAAACACTAGAACAAACTTGCATAAATGAGGCCGGAAGATCTCGTTGATCAAGGCTTGAAAGGTTGATGGAGCATTAGTGAGGGGCGAATGGCATCGCTAAAAATTCAAAATGACCATGATGGGTTCGAAATGCAGTCTTCTCCACCACTACCTCATCCATCCAGACCTGGCGATAGCCGGACTTCAAATTTAGCTTGGAGAAATACTTTGCTCCATGCAGCTCATCTAACAACTCCTCCACCACTGAAGTATGGAACTTGTCCTTCACAGTCTTGGCATTTAATTCCCTATAATCCACACAGATTCTCCAAAACCCATCCTGCTTTGGAGCAAGTAGCATGGGGGAGGAGAAGGGTGATCGGCTTGGCCTGATGATGCCTTGAGCCATCATCTCCTCACATTGCCACTCCATCTGATCCTTTTGTCGATGAGGATATCTATATGATCTAACCACCACTGGTGTTGTCCCTTGAAGCAGTGTGATCCTGTGATCACATTCACAGGCATGAGGTAGCTCGATTGGTTCTCCAAATAAGTTTGAGAATTCCACTGGTAACTTTTCGAGCGTAGCGAAGGGAGAAAAGGCCTCTTGAAGGTGATGAACTCTTGCCTCTTTATCCAGCCTTTGTCCCTTCCACTTAACTTGTTTTCCTCCGAGGTTAAAACTCATAGTAAATCAGCAAAATTCCATACAATTGGCTCCAATGTTAGCAGCCACTTAACTCCCAAAACAACATCAAATCCTTCTAAAGAATAACATATAAATCAGTAGAAAAGTAATCAATAGTAACCTAAAATGAAACAATCTCACACCTGCCGTAGCTGGGAACCTACTCACCATTGGCCACTAATACTTGCAGTCTTGGCTTGTGTCTAATCGTGAGACCAAGTCGTTTTGCAACAGCAGCACTATTGAAGTTGTGGGTGTTTCTTGAATCTATTAGTACCCACATAGGACTACCTTCTACTAACATTTTAAGTTGCATAGTTGATGAGTCCCTTAACCCTGTTATAGCATGCAAGGATATCTCCGGTTCTCTTGGCTCTCCCTCATCGTCTACTTCGGATTCTGCCAATTCCACCCAAAACAGTTTTTTGCATCTATATTTAAGGGAAAATGCGTTATCACAGCTGAAACAAAGCCCTTTTGTCCTTCTTTCCTCTATCTTTGCTTTGGGTGCATCTATGTTCTGAGGAAAATGCTTTATCACAATTGAAACAAAGCTCTTTCGTTTTTCTTTCCTCTATCTCTGCTTTGGTGAGCTTCTTAAAGAAGGGGGTGGTGGTACTCCTTGTACTCATTATCACCTCGTTATCGCCAAAACAGTTCCCTTCTCTCCAACAGTCCTGCCGAGAGTTGTTTTTGGGCTGTTCCACACGGGTTATCCTGCGGTTCCCTCCTAACACAACTTGGTTTTTTTTTTCATGTGTGCAAGAAGTCCCCAAGCTGTGAGGTTGCTGTAATTCTTGCTGTAATTCCACCTGTAACCGCAGCCCCTCGGGAGTCAAGCTGTGAATAGGCTGACTTGCTGTTTTGTGGAGTGTTCTGAAGTGCGAGCCAGTAAGGATTGAAACTCCTTTTGATACTGCACCACTGTCCCTGCCTATTCAGTAAATGTCTCCCTGTCCATGCCCCCACCTTCTTGCTTAACTTTGAAAAACCATAGCTGTGCTTCCCCCTTAAGGTGGAATGCTGCCGGCCTCACCTTTTCCCCTGTGAGTGTTCCTTGATTTTCAAGGAACTGCTTACATCAATGGATCCAAATCAGGGGATCCTCAATCGCATCATATGATTGGAATTCTTATTTGGAGAACCTGGAAATGGCAGTCCCTCCTTCCTACTGGACGCTTTACTCTTACTTGTGGTTTGTAAGGGTGTGGCTGCTGCTCCCCACCTCCTCAACCTCGCTAAGCCCCTTTAGTTCTCAAAGAGGCCCTGCCATCTGCGAGCTCAGTGCTATCTGCTATTGCTGTGGCAATTTCTCATGGGACTGCTAGAGTTCCTCCACCCTAGCCAGTCGCTGCTCCATCCGTTGCTCATATTCCCTTATGAATCTCTCTATTAGGCTAAACCATTCTATAGAGTTTTTCATGATGAGTGGCTCTAATACCAAATTAATATGAACTTTAGTATAGGATCTAGTTGATGGATACCCTGCAGGGAACTCCTCTCTTCTCTTACTCGAGTTTTTCCTTTTCTTAAACCCTATTTTTGACAGCTGGAAACTTATTCCCTAACAAGCTTTCCACAAGACTTCTTTTAGGAGAATTTATATTAGTCTCTTTATTGATCATACTCTTTTTAAATAGAGGAAACTATGGTTCACAATAGAATAGATTTTTTTAAAAAAAATAAATCTCTAAAATCATTTCTAATATGAAGAATTCTCAAAATTTAGAAACTACTAATTTTAAAAAGATTGCTATTAAGAAAAAAAAAACCTACTATGTTTTCTAGAATTATTTTTTCTTACTAATTCCTAAATGTTTTTCTAGAATATTTGTTTTCAATGAATGTATCATGCATACCACATTCTACCTCCTGCCTATATTATGAACTTAAGAGATCCATATCTAGGAGTAGTAGCATTAATTGAAGCCTCAAAGCAGAAAGAGCTGTTCAAGGTGGTAAAATCTCATCTTCTTTTTGTTGGCCAGTTGCATTGAACTCTCAAGCTCCCAAAATAAACCATGATGCAGCACGAAGCAATTTAACATTTCCTATTTAAACTTGTAGAGATCATATCTATTTAATGGCCCCCTTTTTTTTTTTTGCAAAATCTCAGTAGTAACTCATAGTGATACGTATGTACCATGAAGGTATCATGGCATTGAGATCTCTATTTGCAATAATTTTTTTCTTAAATTTTTTTTTTTTTTTTTTTTTTGCCAATCCATTTTAATTCTATGATATTTGCACACAGCTTCTTACTTACATTGGCATTGAAGTTTATTAAGTCCCTCTATAGCTGTAGCTAATGATTTGAAATCTTTCACCCTTTCAATTTTAAGTACATTGCTATCGTTAAACAGGCTTCTTGATTCAGTGATTGAAAAAACAAATCAAATATGGAAACATCTTCCTTGATTCCATTTGTCATGTAAGAACTATGTGCACAATATTGCATTATAGGCAATAAACAAAATGACTATCTTGTTTTATGTGGTTGAGAATGTATATCCATTGTTGGCTGGTTTGGTCATTGAAGGAGGTAACTGATGTTGTCGTAATTGGCATGTCTTTTACCTTTTACATTGGCAGAATGTATTGAATTAAATGGCTAAGTCTTTCACACTTCTCTTGCAGCTTCCAACTCAATACTATATGGCCATGGTAAGAGTGTAACATTTCCTCTCCATTTCTAGTGGCTTATGTTTTAACTATGCTTTGAGTTAGCTTTGCAGTGCTGTAATGACTAGTTTGATGACGCAGTTGTATATGGCAAACACTTTGATTATTGTAGCACAGACCATATACTATGGGCACATATTTCCTCGGCTGAAATCCAACCGATGGGAGCATAAGGTTATGTATACCAGAACTTATTCACATCCTAGTTGAGCAAAGTACTGCCTCTGGTTGCTTTCTTACCTAGTTGTCACTACTGCAAAACTTTGATGTATAAGGAGCCATTTATGAAATTTTGATTCAAAGGTGTAGCAAAGCAAAGCATTTTGTCGTTCTTGAGTTATGTGTGAGGCCTGAATCATAAAACACGAATCTGATCTAATCCTGGTTAAGTTCAAGATACCAATTAGCGCTTGCACATTTTTTACTTTGACTTAAGGACCATCACATCTCTCAAGGCATAGACTTTCAGGATTGGTTATTCGAATAAATCTTTCGAAAAAACACCCATTTAAATGTTTTTGGGTGTCGGAAGGTAGATCCTTAATACCTATAATTTTAGTAATATGAAGAATACACATGGATTCTTGTTTTTTTACCCTATGAATTGCATTTAATTTTCCATTTAGGTCTCCATAAATTGTATGTGCATCAGAGCAATATTTTCAGAAATTTTTGTTAAGAGTTTCCTTCTGGTTGCTGATAAGATGCTAATGTTTGCCAAGTCTCTCCTTAAATGTGAAATTATTACTGTGCAGAGCATTAAGCCTAATCAAAAGGGGATGTTCCAAGAAAATAAAGCAAATGATGATGATGCTGGTCGAAAACTAAACACTCATGTGGGTGGACTGCACACTGGCTCTAGTGACTCCGAACAAGTAAATGGTTCAAGCTTACCAATTCCTTTCGCTACTTCAGGCCTTCCTCATAGTGGTTCCTGTGAGAGGGATCTATACTACACGTACATTCTTCTCCATCTTCAATTCTAGCTCACAATGTAACCATTAGGAACCTCCATTTTTTATGAATTAGTTTCACAATGTCTGTAAATCTGCATAAATTTTTCTTTTCTGCATCATCCGGGCAAAGAACCTTCCAATTTTATGTTCTCTGTGTTAGGGAAGTGGCAGACTGTCCCCCACGTATTCAAATAGAAGCTAGAGGAGGTTATGATTCTTAACTATGTTATTTCTAGGCCAAAATGAGTTTTAAGTAAAACAGACTGTTTGCTCACACTGGAAGTGTCAAAACAAGACTGACATGAAGTTGTTCAGTAATTTAAATGATCAAACCAGCTAAATGTCAACGAGTGCTACATATGCTAGGTGGCAGAACCCTCAACTGCTGGAGTTAATTTAGCAACATGGATTTCAGTGTTTTCAATCCCTTCTCTTATTCTAGGTTGCCTTTCGTTCACGAGATAAGGGAGGATTTGATTAGATTAGATTAGATTAAAACTAACCCAATTCTATATTTGAACAATAAGGATTGATTCTAGTGAAGAGACGAATTGTTCCAAGGTAGAAACTTTTTATGCAACTCCAGGGGATAAGCTATTCCAATGGATACCCATGGGATTGAGTCGGATTCCATAACTCAATTCAAGTTATACATACATAACACTTACGTTTCCATGTAAGTACTTATACACAGCAACATCGATACGTACATATATTCAGATATATATGTGCATTCAAATATATCTACAAAATAACCTGATTTGTTCTATCTTATCCTATCCAATATCAAACATAACATAAATACTTATCCTATCTAATCTAATCTAATCCTCTCTCTGATAATCCAATCCTCCTTTCCTGTCCTACCTGTGTTCCAAATGCAACCTTAACCAAGGTGCCTTGAACTTTTCCAAATGCACAAAAGCAGATTCCTGCACAAGATGATGCATCTCTTTTGCTTGCCCGTCAAATTGATTTGATTTCCTTGAGAATATTATTGCATATTGTCTTCCATTAAAAAAGATAAACTCGTATTTATGGTGAAAATTTTATTTATTTATAAACAGGTCGGCAAGACGCCTGTCAAGTAGTTATGCTGCTACTGCAGGATCATTTTTAGCACAGAGAGCATCACCTTCTAAGTGTCATGATCAAAGAAACCTTGAAGAGCCCTTGCTTTCGACCTTTGTTCCTCAATCATCTGCATCACCCTCAAAAACTAAAACCATGCTAATTACAGTAAGTGATCCTGACAATTTTGAATGCTTGAGTCTGACATAAATTATACTATTTGTCCTGTTGAATTGGGGTAAAATCTTCTAAATTCTTTTTTCAGGCCTCTGCTCTTTTGTTTGTTGGGGGTTTCGGTTACCAACTAACTGAGGAGGGACTTGACAAATTCTTGAGGGAAGAAAATCAAGTAGCTGTGGGAGTAGGAAATGTTCTTGTACAGGTAGAGTATGCAACAGCACACCATATTAACTGTTGGAAGACATATAATACATCATTTTCGATTATGTTAAGCTTTTGGGTCAACGCTTGTTTCACATGGTACAGACATAGAAGTTATTTTCTTGAAATTATTTAGGCACCTTTATCCCCATTTATTATTCCACATGTTTCTCGCTTTCATATTAGGCATCAAGGGCAACTCTCGAGGGAAGTGTTATAATTAAACACATAAATTTACCATCCTCCATTAGCATAAATATATGGAGCAGTTCATTGTTTCAGAACATCTTTTCGTGAACTCTATTAACCAGCTTATTTGTCCTATCTTGTGGTGTAATTTGGGGCTATGTTCACATTCTCAACATGTTTCATTTGTAGACAGCTTAGTGTAAAGGGCTAATGCAGTAGTAATCTGCAGTGCTAGCTACATGCATTTCATAATTTTTAGGCCAAAAACATTTATAAATAACTATCAATCAGAAATAGGTTGATTTCCAAATGCAAAGGTTGAACAAACTTCTCCTCTTAGTTGAAAGGAAAAGAAATGCGATTGATGCATCTGAAATTCTATTTTTGGGGCCCAATTTTATAGTCAACTTGCAGCCCCAGAAGAAATTCATATCGATCCATATGTTTACTATATGTTGTACCATAGTTATCCATGCCAATGACTGTGTGGGAGGTCATTACAATGACTGTGTGGGAGGTCATTACGTTGCGAAATCTAATAAAAGCTGCATGGAAAATACTGTACACTTTACCCGGTTGCCAGTGCCAGGTCTTTGATCTGCAACACCAGATTTTGGTACCAGAAAAGGTTTGCTGAAGGGAGAGCATGCTAGTTGAGTAATTATTTTCTGTGGACTAATAATATGTAATATTTTAGGCTGGAGGTGGTGCTGGCGAAGGGAGTGGTGGGATTGGAACCTTATTGGGCTGGGCAATGGCTGCTATCTACATGGGTGGACGACTTCCACAGATATGCTTGAATGTAACATTATTCTCATGCAATTTACTATTTTCCTAGTAGCATAATTTGTTTGTTGTGTATTGATTTCTTACATCTCTATTTGTTTCTTGCTTGATATCGTGGGATTTGTGGAGTAAGCTTTTTGGGATTGGTAGAGAATCTTGGGTCTGCACAATTAGCATTGATGATTGCTTATAAATTTAATAGTCTTCTTGGTCATAAGGTTGCATTGCTTTTGCAAGGCGCTATGATGCAATGGTCGTTGTAGAGGGAAGAAAAATGCCTCCCCTCATTGTTTTGTAAATATCTTTTTTCCAGCTAGCATCACCTTAACTCTTACCAACTGGGGCTTTTAGATGGGAGGGCTGTCTTTTGATGTTTTCCTAAATAAGATTTGGCTTTTTATTTTGTGTCTGTTCAAGTTCATTTAGAGGAGTTTTCCTCCTCTTATTGTAATCATTTCTCCTTTTTTCCCTGAGAACTAGAATTTTATTGTTTTGCAAATGACAATAAGAAAATCTACTGCTTATTACTCTCTCAATGGTGACTGAACTTTGATAAAGTCTAAGTTGTTGATCAAAGTTCATCTGTTGCTTGTGAAAAAGTTGCATATGCTTCCTGCCTGATACCCTTTGCATCACAGTAATATTGAAAGGTCAGCTGCAAACTTGAACGTTGCTTCATAAACTTCCTCATGTTGAATTGAATGGCCTTTTCTTACTTTTTATCTAAGAATAATTTTTTCGCATTCTAATCAACATTTCTCCTCTCCGTGGTGACTTTCTGGCAGATCCAAAGGGGCAATGTAGAGGTAGGCTCCTAACAGAGCATCTTGTTTTTCTTTGTTTTTTGTAGTGTAGTAAATGGGCAAGCCTTGTTCTTGGAAATGCTCCTCAATGGAGTTTGTTGCTTATGCAGCATCCACTGAATGTAGTTCCATTCTTTCCAAAAAGCCATTCATTTGCAAGTACTTGTTTTTTTCTCGACATGCAGGGACTCAATCCATTTATGTTCATCTTTGCATTGATTGGGAATGGCACATATGTAGCAAGGTTAATGTTCTTCTACTGAAATGTTCGAATTCTATGTCATTTACAGAGCCGGTTGTTACTTATATTGTTTATTTGTTTCCACTACGTATTAATTGGATGTTATTTCTTTGACTAGCATACTTGTGAATAGCTTGGATTGGTCAAAAATCAGGCCCAATTTACCATGGCTGGTGGATGCAGCAGGTTGTGTGCTTCTTGATACATTTGTATCCTCATATTATTATTTTCTGTGAAGTATTGATGTTGCTCTATAAGATGTTAACTGGCTTTACTGGTGCCCTTTAGTATTGGATGAGTCCTAAGGCAAATATATTTTAGTAAAGATCCTAAAGAATGATGTTTTTATATACTTTGATTAGTTTTATGTTAAATTGACCAAACGATACCAAGCCAGGAATATCTACTGGCTTCAATTGAAAACATGCTACTCCAATGTGTGTGCTTGTAACCTCAAGCAAAATTGGAAAGTCTCTTTGAATTCAATCAGAAGCTTAAGGAACCAAGGAGGACAGGGGTTTCTAGGTCAAGAAATAACTATAAATTCTCCCCAAGTAGCATTTGAACCAAAGACCCATGCCTTTCTTGGTTTGACCAACCAGCAAATACATACATGTCTTTCTTCTTTATTTGTGTGGGGAGAGTTGGAACCTTGCGAGTCTTGCACTGCTAAATGTCTTTGGAGTTCTTGCTCTCTCAGTTTCTTCTAACCCAGTGTAGATGCAAACTAAAGCTGTCATGATCTTGAGAAAACCTTAATTCTTTTGTAAGATAGTGATGCAGTTCATCTATTTCTACTACGTGGCTCCTCAAGATGAAGAAATTAGGCACGAAAACTCAGTTTCTGCTTAATCAATTTTTTGGTAGCTAACGGGTTTTGTGAGGTAAGTTCTCTCTGTGTTTATGTTTTATGGATTCATCTTCTCTATTAATCAGGTTGAACTCACTATTGAGAAATTCCTCGCTTTCAGATTTCTAGTCTCTTGGTTTTGTAACATGTACAACTTTCTGCTAAGTTTGACAGGCAACCCACATCGGATCATCATGTTGATTGTTTAAACTGTCATATTTATAGTGTTGGTTATTCTAATTTGGGTTTGTCAAAGTTTTCCGAGTTATAGTGAGGTCTGCTTGAAACTTTAATGTCTGTGGAAGAAATTATGACTATATGCATTTAGAATAGGATATATGAAAGTAGAAGAGTAGGAGAATATAGAAGGCAATCTCATCAACGGTTTGGAACTTAAGAGACATGCATTGAAGCAAGAGCATTATCTTGAGAAAACCAAATCCAAGATCAATTTATTATTCTTCAATTAAAACTCTTACGTTCTCATATACACCTTAAAGTTTGCCTACAACTTAATGTTGGGACATGTATAACTGTGGTAATACATCTCAACAGGCTGGGTTGTAATTAAATTGTGGTAATTGTGATGCATGTCTTCTATACAAGTTCTAGATTAGAATGTAAACAATTTTTCTGCTATACTTATGCACCAAATATTTGGAGGCTACAATTTGTATCAAGGAATTTTGAAAATATACTTGTCCTAATAATTTGCATAGATATGGAGCCAAGAGAGGAGGGAGAGAGAGAGAGTTGCAGAAGTTGATGTAGAACCAGTAAGGAGAGAGGAGTTAGGGAGAAGAAAAGCAAAAAAATTGGGGAAGAGAGAATGACCAAAGAGAAGAGGAAGAATAAGAACAAGGAGATGAGACAGAGGAGAGTGAAGAGAGAATTGAGGGAACAGGGTAGTTGTTGAGAAAGGGAGAAGGCAGAGAAGAAGAGAGAAGGGAAAGTCCTTTGGGAAGAAGATTTTGTTTCCTGCAATTTTTCAAAGTCTGTGAGTGCATAATGGTCAGGAAACCTTTTCAAGTGTTTTTCCTCCATGTCAGTTTAGCAATACGTCTGTAAAGGCATTTGAATATATCAACATGTAGAAGCTTTGGAAGTCTTGATACACTTATGTAAATAATCCCATTCATGTAAGCGATAAAAGTCCTTTTGGCAAACCATTTAGGTCATTCATCATGACTGATGTTATGAGGCCAGTGAGGATGATATGTTCTGCGGAAATGTGAATCTCTCGTACGAGATAAAGCACCCACTTGTAATGCATGTTCTCTTGAGATAACTGATATTGCTATTTTAGTACCTAGGGTGGAGGTTTTTAAGTCTCTTTAGCTCATATCGATCATTCTCTCTTTTCTGTAAAATCCTCCCGAGTGATTTTGACCCGGTCAATTCTTTTCAGCTTCACTTTATGGACCAACCATTCAAGATAATGTCCCAGAACAAATGGAATGACCCTGCAAGCTGCCTTCCTGCTACCTCAGCAATATTGATGCAGCGACTTTTGGCCAAAGCTGCATGCGGCCATTTTGCGCACCTTTCAGCAATAATCACTTAATGAATAACAGTCACTTTCTATTTCTGATTCCATATAAATTCTTGTGACAGTCATTTGTTTTTCGTTCTGTTTTTTCCCCAAGTTTTCTTTTTTTTTTTTTTTGGGGGGGGGGGGGTTGGGAATTCTTCTACATTTCATTCAAGTGGGCATGTAAAACACTTTCCATAGAGTACTGAGTGGCGAAAAACTGGTTGAACTAGTTTTTTGTATCTCATTGTTTCTCTTATATATTTCACCACTAGTTATGCAGTCCCTTTTTTATTTGTTCTGTCATTTGCTTTCATTTTCATGCAGGAGCAACGGAATGCCTCGCCCCCTTCAAAATGAGAAAATGATGCATGGTTAATGAATGATATAGATGATAATTTTCATAGGTATGCATCGCTTAATTAAAATTGTAAAATAATTTATTTTTGTTAGTTTTATTTAATACAAAACTTATGTTGATTTTTGTTAAAGAATTTTTTCTTTAATTAGGTTCCCATGCCATTTATCATCCCAAATGTTTTAGCCTTTCTAATTAGGAAATCAGCCCTACACACGAACGGAAGTGTTGCAATTAAATTTACCATATTTTATCAATTTAATCACTAAATATATGATATCTCATAATATCTTTGGAAAGAAAAATATCCTCAGTATTTCCTCCTTGAAATTAATCGTAACTGATACGATTAAAAAAATGTTAGAAAAAAAAAATTGAAAGAAAGAAATAAATGTATAATAAAATTTTTGAGTAAAACACATTTTTTAGTAACATTATCAATCGATAACAAAAATGGTTAGTTAATCATTTCGAAAAATGACTCTCATAGCTGCTGTATGTGTTCTCTCACTGTATTCGCTTACAATTCTTCTCTCTCTCTCTCTCTCTCTCTCTCTCTCTCTCTCACAACCCTGTTCTCTTTCAGCTGTCTCACAGGTTCCCTCTTTCTCATAGCTCTTCATATTTCAACTTTTGTCTTTTTCCTTCTATTATTTTGTTTTGTATTGTTTCCCTTTTTTTTTTTTTTTTTGGCAAAAACTAGTCTAATAGTCTTGGAAGCTATTGCAATTTTTGTTCCTTTTTTCTTTTGCAGAAACTCGAATTTTGGTTTTGGGAGTGTTGTCATTGTGGTAAAGTTGAAAGTTTCCTCGCCTAAATTGTCACTTGTGAGATGATTTTTAAATTTACCAAGTAAATTTGAAATCCTGTAACTTGTTTGTGTTGAAAACTTAGTAAAATTAAAGATATATAACATTGTTTACAAAGATTCAGCAGAATAATATGATACCATTTGGGATTTGTAATACATTCTTTGAATAAATGTGGAAATCTTACCTTTTATTAGTTTACAATCATATATTACTGGATTATGATACCCCTTATGAAATGAAGACTGAGCCATATATATATATATATATATATATATATATATATATATATATATATATATATCTAACCAAATTAGACTTGTGTTCTGTAATCATTTAAATGTGATTCTATAAATTATCACTTAATAGCATTTAAACTGAAATATCAGATTCAATCTCTGGAAGTAATCTTTTCATATCAAAACAAAATATCTTTTAGTGAAATACTTCAAACCACATAAAATGAAATGAATTTAATTCTCCTTGCTATCAGGATCCAAGCAATAAATCTGAAAAGAACACAATTCAGCCAACAATATCTTTATTACATTTACAATTGAACCATCAGACTACAAAACCCTTTGTAGAGATTAAGGTGATGTTTTATAAAAAATTAAAAAAAAAAAAAAATGAAATTCTAGTACCACTACTTTAACTCTTGATTTTTGAAATTCCCTAACAAAACCATTTCAATGATTACATGCCGATATTAACCCAAGTCTAATTGCTGGACAATTATCTCACTAGAGAATTTCCGCCAAGTTGTTCACTATCTCCAAAACGGGGGGACAATTAGACTATTGAATAATTAGCATTCGGGTTCTTTATTGGGTTTATTCGCAATTTTTCCGGTATTTATAAACTTTCGGCAGAGATTGAAAGGTTGCAACAGTTGTTTAAGATGGATTTCGATTGTGCCTGAGATTAGTAAGTGTAAGTCACTCACATTTGTTGATCTTAGTAGGAATGAGCTTTCAGGTGAGATTTCTACTTAGATCACAAGTATGAGCATACCAAATCACTTGAATTTATCTAGAATTCATCTTGTTGATGGTATGTTTTCATCAAAGTGAAAATAAGGTTAACCTCTGTTGATTTTTCCTATAATAATTTGTTTGCTTTAGTCTGCGGTACTGGTCAGTTTAGTTAGTTTGATGCTATATCATTTGTTAGTAATCTTGATATCTGTGGACTTTGACTTTGGGTCCTTGTAAGGAGGCTAGTGATGGTACCAATGGAGCTCATGCAAAGGGGCGTCACTCTGTTCTGGAGCTTCTTCCTGTCATTATAAATGGACGCTCTAACGTACCAATTGACAGATGATTAGTTCATGAACTGTATATTTCCATTGTTTCACAGGTACACATCAAGTACTACACATGCAAGGAATCTGAAAGTGTACGTATGAAATTAAAGAAGATAAGTAATGTATATTATGAGCAACATCACGGCAGATTATCTCAAGTGACTTCATTTACTGTGATTCGATGGTTTTAAAATCATTAAGAAAGCGCAGACTCGCAGTTAATATCAGAATTTCATTAGCAACATTTGAATGAGCCGTGCAAGGACAGCAGAAAATACGTTGACACCAGTTAAAAGGTAGTGTAACAGAAATAGATAAAATTGATATCTCATTTTACACCGGTTAAAAGGTAGGGAAGGGCGGTTCTGGCGCAATGGTGGAGTCTCTCCTTCGTGTCCCGGAGGTCCAGGGTACAATATGGGAGCTTCAGCACTGGGTACGCCCTTTTATATGTATTTGTATATATGTATACACACACATAATGGTGAATTATGCAGCACGAAACAAAGAGATACAAAAGAGGGAAGAACATTCTGAAAAAATAACCTCACTTTAAAAAATATATAACTTATCTTACCTTGGACAGGATACTTTGTAGTTGAACTAGTTGTAAGCTGCAAGATGTTGTTCAGTGGCATAGAGCTTAGGGAGTTTTACTTTTGTAGGTGGTGCACCATTGGGTCGAGGTATCTGGGGTGAGAACACAATATACATAACCCCATCAAGGCCATCTTCCGGATGATACAAACGCTGCCCCGCAGCATACCCTCCAAGGAGTTGGTATGATCTCTCTGACCGGTCCATTGTTAGACAAAGATCATCAGCACCTGTTAGAAGAGAGAATATCCAAACAACCAGACCACCGTAAATTGCAAAGTTTGTATGAAAAATAAGACACAAAATCAGTGGTCAATTAGGAAGCATTCAGAAGAATGGATGGTGGTTAAACAAGTTTGTATATGTCATGATTTGGATTGAGTTTGAAACTCTTACAAGCAGCTAGCTCTAACTGAGTGTGGTAAATGAAGTCAAGAGTTGCAGAAACGTCCTTCTCAAAGTCAAAAAATGGGCCTCCACCCTTCTCCTCCAAATTCATTTTTCTCAACTTACACAGTCCCTCCCCCAACTCCATCATTGCCCCTTTATGATTCTAACAGCACAAACCCCCACTAGTTTAGTGAGTTGTTACTGTTAGAGAGAAAGAGAGAGAAATAACAAAGTACAACAAGCGTGTGTTTACAAGATAAAAAAGACCTGATTGAAGAGGTGATGAAATCCAACAGCACATTGGAGAATAGCGTGAACAAGGAGTCTCATAGAGGGGTGTTCGGCTCTGTTCCAGATGGCCTCGAGAGTGTCGTGGCATTTGTAGTACTCTCCGCTGTTGAATTGCCTCACTGCTTCCTCGAAGCCCCCATTCTCTTCCTCCTGGTCTTCATCTTCATCTCCAATGTAGTATCTTCTTCTATAACGGACGCACAATCCACCCCAATTATTTGAGTGAGTGTGAATACTAGTACTAATACTAGGGTTTCCAGAAGGATCAGCACGAGATGATGATGAATGAGAGAGGGCACTCCCAAGGTGTTTCAGATGGGTTTGTGCTTGTGGTACTACTGGTAAGAAAAAGAATACAGCCATTGTTCATTACCCATTTCTTTTCCTCTCATTTTTTATTCCTCTTCCCCAACCCCATCCCGCCCCGGGGAGCTTAGTATTGAGCCACACATTTTTTACCACGCATTCTACCGCCCTTAAAGTTAAAAATAAAAAATAAATAAATCTATTTATAACTATAAATATAATTTATAACATCACTATGTATTTTCACAATTTCAATAACCTTTTTTGTTAGCATTCTATAACTTCTCTTCTTTATTTTTCTTTTAAATTAAAAAATTCTCTCTCTTTTTTTATTTAATTTTTGTATACTTCACGTTCGTGTAAACGATCCATTCAGACTTAATTTGTAGTTATATGCTTCAGGTTTGCATGTGCAACACCCTTAATTAATTGATAGAATAGAAGTTTAGGTAATCTAAAATGCGTTACTATTTTATTTCTTATATATGTTTAAGTTTGAAATTTGTAAAGACCAAAACAAAAGTTTTAATATTTTAATAAACTATTAACAATTAACAAAATCCAGTAACTCTTTCAGAGATACTCATAAAAAAAAAAAAAAAAAAAAATTCTTTTCTAAAGCTTACATTTTTAAAATCCTCTTTCATTAATTTATTTCTAATAAAATTTATTTTAAGTTTTGCACACACGAATAGATTTGAAAAATTATTTGCTTAAAATAAAATATGGAAGCTTTTCTCATGGAGAGCAAGTAGTTTCGGAAAATCTTTTCTTCAATTTATATAACGGCGCTATTAAGTAATATAATTTTTATTGATAAAATTATTGGAATTGCAAGGTTTCGAATCATGATTTTCTTCACTAATTGTATTAAATATTAACTTTTCAAAATTGGCACAAGAATGACAAATTGAACATTAATTGTAATTTTGTCCAACCTTAAAGTAGGTGTAAGTTGCACATGAAAATAATAAATAGAATTGTGGATGAAACAACTTTTGAAAAACATCTTTCAATTTTTTGACAATTTTCTTTTACTACGTAGTAGTTATTAGTTATTTAGATTTTGTATCGATTTTGAATGCATATGCAAGTAATTTTTTAGAACACTATTTGTAATACAAGGTAACTCTTCCGTTCTTATTTTCCATTATTTGTAATTTTATTACAATTCCCATTTTGGAAAGTTACGGCCGAACCGATACGAGATTACGTATGAAAAAAAATTATTAATTTAATGAAAATTTTTAATCTCTTTTCATACTAAAAATTTTAGTTTTACTCATAAAACTCTTTATTTTTAACAAAAACTTTCTATTTTAGTTAAAAAAAAATCATAAATAGGAAAAATAAAAATAATTTAAGAAAATAGAAGTTTTCTGAAAACCACATACCTTGTTTTTGAAATTAGCTTATCTTAATTTTAATTATTTTATTTCATTCTTCAATTGGATGAAGGACTTATGAGTTGAATCAATGATATCTTAAGCAGTCCATTACTAAATTTGGTCAGGATTTAATTAAAGCGGATTACAAATTGCCCTCTATACTACATACTATTAGTAAAATGTCTCATATTATCGGCAAGGCGTTAAGAATAACAATATATATAATAAAAAATAAAAAGAATTGACATGAGTTTTTTTTTTTTTTTTTTTTTTTGGTTTTTTAGTTCCCTTCTCTTCTTTTTCCTCTTCATTTTTCCGTCTTTTATTCATCTTTTGCTCCATATTTGTTTGGTACCACCATCCTCCACCACATTTATAACCCAAACTCATTTCTTTCCCTTTTCTGCCATTCTATGATTGATCGATTACTGCCTTGGTCGTGCTCTACACTCCCAGCAGCCTACGAGTTACCCATTTTTTTATTCGCGCTTAATCCATTCGTTTTTTTTATTATTTTTTTATGCAAAAAATTATTGAGTATAATTCTATATTTTATTTGTTCATTCTTAGGTGACAGAGGCGTTCTATTATTGGGAGTTTTTTTTTTTTTTATTAATTTTGAAATATCAATAAAATTGTCATCAAATATGCGAAATGAGAGGAAACTTGATAATATCAATAAAAACAGAGAAATCATATGTAAAAATTTTTAGCTTTGAGTATATTTTATTATAATCCAATTCTAGAACTTTAAAATTTACAATTGGATTTTTTTAAAGTCATTGATGATGTGGCCTTTACTAGCTGATGTGGTATGCAAGCTCGTTGATATGTCAATGATGTGATTAAGTGTTGCTGATATGGCATATTTCACATCAGCAAAGCCCTTCTCCCTTATTTCCAAATCACCTTCATCCAGACGGAAGTGTGTTTGAGAAAAAGAATGAGAGGGAGAGGGAGAATGTTTAAAAGGAAATAATAGACCATCGATAAATATAATAAAATATTAAATTTTTTAATTAAATTTTAAATTTGAAATTTGATAATAAAAAAATATACATTAGAAAAACCTTCTTAAATAGAACCTCATAAACATTCAAATCAAATTAATTTGAATATAATTTTGAATATCAATAATAAATAATGTTAATATAGTTATATTTTGATAATAATTAAACATGATTATATTTTGATATTAGCCGACTGGGCATAAAAGTCAACCGACTTCCTAGGCATTAAGTTCACGTACTTAACTTCCACTACATAGGCTTGTATATTTATTTGACATTCACCGCAAATATTCTGAGTTTGCATTAAATATCCAAATCATTTATATCTTCTGTGCATAATTTTAATATTTTCATGAAATTTGTATATATACAAGATTTATTAGATTTTGTTGAATATGTGACTATTAAAAATTTGATTTAAATATAATAGTGACGACAGTTTAGTAAATTCAATTTACACTTTTTCTAGTCAACTAACAAATTAAGTTGGTGCATCCCAACATGCTTTTCGACTCAGAGATGTTAAGCACATAGATATCATATCATGTCTACATTTGGGATCGAACGTTCAACTTCTGTAGTAAAATAAAAAAAAATATTTTTCATTGGTTCTGTTAAATAATGTTTGAATTCTCTCAAACAGTCAAATGCATTAAATGAAAGCGTTAAAGACATTAAATGTAGTAGGTGAAACGTTTATTTAAGAGATTCAAATTTCAATGTACTCAATGGTTCTCGGCACCAAAAAGAAATAAATACTCAACACTAGAAATAAATACTCAACACTAAAGAAGAGAGAAGTAAGGAAGCCAAGCAATTACTCTGGGCATTAAACGAAACATACTCTGTTTTTCAATTTTCTGTAAATTCTTCTGAGTTTTAAATTTATTACATCTGAAGCCACAGTTTCATTCATTATAACATTTACTTTTCTCTTATACAAAAACTATAAAGATCAGAGTGCGTTCTTTGGGTCTGGAGTTTAAAAAAGAGACCCAATCTATAAGATTGGGTTCGATAGTGTTTGTAGTGAATACTATAAAGGTCCAATTTGAATCTATAATTAAGTTTGTCTTATTTGATTTAAATAGTGAAAATTTATAAGTGTCTAAAAGTAGACGTACACTAGTTAGTGAAACCGCAATAAAAATTTATGTGTCTTGTATTTTATTCGTTTTCACTACTTTATAACCTATCTTCGTCTTCTACAAATTGTAAAAACTTGAAAATGTTGTAAAATTGTAAAAAAAAAAAAAAGAAAAAAACCTATTCACTCCTTCTATATTGTTTTACAGGTACAATAAAGAGTGTTTAAAAGGAGAGAGTGTATTTTAGAGAGAGGGAGAGAGAGGGCTCATAGAGAGAGTGTGTTTGTGTTGGAGAGAGATTGTGTGAATGTTACAAAGTGAGACGGAGACAGAGTGCTTTAGAGAGAAAGTGTGTGTATGTTTAGAGAAAGAGTGTTTCATGACCTCCTCCGTCCACTTCTTAGGCCATCACTCTCACGAACAACCATGTTCTGCTTAACAATTTTAGAAATTTTTTTATATTTCTTCATCAACTTTTGTTGTTAACACTTCAATCCCTCTCTTTATGTTAAATTTCATGTTTGAAACGCATCATGTTCTTTATCTCTACTATGTTGTCCATCATTGATGAGAAGGTCAAAACTTCAAATCATGGCCAAAAAATAGTTCTTTCATCAGTATTTTGTTTCAAAAGGGTTTTTTTTTTGTTCACTATTAAGATAAATTTTTGTATCAATTTGAGATTTTATATTCTCTATTATTACCTTTATTGCAGCTATCTATCGTTGATACAAAACTCAAAAGTTTCGAATTCTCCCTTTTTTAAAGACTAAGCCTCAATTCAAGTTTCTAATGATTTTTAAATGTAGTTTCAAATGTGCAAGATGAATTTTAGGGTAAGTTTGGTTCGTAGAGGGGAAGGGAGAGGGGGAAAGGAAATGGAAGATTTACATCATTGATGGAAGAAAATGTTTTTTTTTTTTTTTCATTTTTGTTTGGTAGAAATGGAAGGGAAGGAATGAGTGATACATTTTTTTTTATTTGGTTGAAATTAAAAATGGAAGGAAATACCACCTTATTTCTTAACTTGACTATTATACCCTTGTAAAATAATATTTTTAATGTTTCTCACCACATTTTTTTTTCTAATTTAAAATATTTTTTCTAAAAATAGCT
Source organism: Dillenia suffruticosa (assembly GCA_033439265.1). NCBI lineage: Eukaryota > Viridiplantae > Streptophyta > Magnoliopsida > Dilleniales > Dilleniaceae > Dillenia > Dillenia suffruticosa. Next base: position 10,676,472 of record JAVTVX010000013.1, on the reverse strand, counting down.
ATTTAATATATTTTTCTCATTTTTTTAAAATTATTTTCATCATTACTTTATATTAAATAAAATTGGATAATAATGTAAAAAACATAGAATTTCTATCATTAATGAAAAAATAATTTTTTTTCAATAAAATTGATGAAGAAAATTAAATTTTATTATTTTATATTAAATAAAATTGAAATAAAAAAATAATAGACAAATTCGTAAATATCGAAGAAGGACAAGAATAAATTTGTCCAAAAATTTTATTTTCTTCCCAATCCGTCTATTTTGAGACAGAAATAATTTCTTAAGGATGAGAGATTGGGATTACATCTCCTTTTTACTTTCCTCCCACATTTCTTTCCTTACCAATTGAATGAAAAGAGTCATTTTACTCCACTTTACTTCCTCTCTCATTTTTCTTCCACTTTACATTCTAACCAAACTTATCTTTAGTGCCTAATTTAATGAAACTCTTCTTTTACAATTTCAATTGTGAAACTAAAACATATAATTTAGGATCGATGTGTAAGAATTAGAACACCATAAGACATACCTGTTTGCTTATCAATCATAATCAAACCATTGTAAAAGCAAAATCAATTTTGCGGAAACAAATAAGACAGGGTTTGTCTTCTTCTTCGATCTTCACAAGATGACGGCTTTCAATGGGTAAATAACCATTCGTTCAAGAGAAGAGAGGACCTAACCAATATTAGATGTATTTTTGAAACCTTAATTACCTCCCCATAAAAGACTTCTTAGACTCAGACCTATACAACCGCCAAGTCACACTGACCCTGAAAGATGTACAAAACCCGATTTTACAATTTCGATCGCTTAAAACTTTTACAGACTTCTACACTTGTCTCATATTATGACTAAATTTATTAGTTTGTTTTTATTAAAATCTAAAATTACAAATTAATAGTAGTATACTTAATAAAAAATTCTTACACTTTCCTACTTGAATAATATTAATTGGAGTTTTATTTATATTTAAGAAAATATAGTTTGAAAACAAAACTCTAGATTGATTCACTCAATTTTAATGTGGCCATAATTTTTTTCTTTAAAAAAAAAACAATTTAATCCTTGAAACTATATCTCAGTGATCCCGTCCAATAAAATTATCTAATATCGAATTATGCAATCTTAATGCCCCTTATTGACATATGACTAATCCATAGTTATAAGTATTCATAATTTTATCGACAATCGATCTCAGTGTGGTTGTATAACAATAAAATAGCACCCAAATGTGATCATAATATGCTATGTTCATTGTTGGTCCTCTTTATGATTTCTCTGAACTCAATGAGAAATCTGCCCAATATTAACAATATGGCAATATGTCTCCCACTGATTCTGGAGATAACTCAATGGTATCTTTATGAAACATACCATTAAAATAATTTTTGGGATAAATATTAAACTCAAGATCTCACAATATATAATATGACAATCCTAATCTATCATGTGTGCATGTATAAGTAGAATCAAATAAACAGTATGGATTATAAATCAACAATGATTATTAATTAATACATTACCAAAATTTTATAAATTATTCAAATATAGTAAGATCTCATAAATATATACAAAAACGTAATATGGATGTTCATAACATAAGTAATATATTCCTAATAATCAAATATATCAAGATACTCTAAAATATCCATTCTCTCAATAAACTTTTGCAAAGACTTTGGGTCTCAACCCCTTAATCAAAGGATGAATTAACATATTATTTGTATCAATGTGTTCAACCACAATGTCATCATTTTTTTACAAAATTCTTGACCTTAAGAAATTTTATCTCTAAATGTTCAAACCCACTAGTGGTTTTGTTATTTTTAGGGATTAACACAGTAGACTTATTATCACAATAAATCCAAAACGATTTAAAAATAGAATCTCATGTTATTAAAACTATATCATGTATTGACTCATGAATTTTAAAATCATGGTTGAACCAATTCAACTATAGGTCAATGTATTCGAACCGATGATATTTTAATAATAATAATAAATTATATAAAATTAATGTTTAAAATAAATATATATTAATTTTATATTTTTATATAAAAAAATATGCAATCCTTTGTTAAATATATGTATTTATTTTATCTAAGAACATCTCTCTCTCTTGGTTATGTCACGTGTGGTCTCTCTCTCTCTCTCTCTGAAGAATACTTCATCTCTCATCTCTCTCTCTCGGCCGTGGGTTCATAAGTGTGAAATTGTTCCAAGCTCACGTGGGGTCATCTCTTCTATCTCTCTCTCTCTCCCTCTTCCTCTCTCTCTCAAGATGAAGAATACTCCCAAATCTATCCCCATACTATTCCCCATGCCAAATCTCATCTCATCTCCATCACCCTCTATTCTTCTTAATCTCTCTTTCTCTCTCCAAAAGCCTAATTCCCCCTTTCTTCCATCCAAAAAACCCCTAAATCAATCGTGCGAGAGTTTTTTTCCAACTTGGGTTATCGTCGCTGCTAGAGAATGATGGCTATTAGAGTTGTTGCCACTTGAAATTTTAGTCAGGTCACAATGGTTGATTCCATCTTCATTGTTGGTTGTCATCATTGACCGCGACTTGAAATTCACGAGTTTGGTTTTAACCTACAGGTTACACGGGTCATGGTTTACTCACAGTTGATTCATGAGTTTGCTCCAATTCAATATAGAAATTGTATGATTATTGAACTGAACCAAGAAATATGTGAGAGAAGGGTTGAACCGGTCGAACTAGTAGGTCAGTCCGGTTTTAATAATGCTAATAGATTCAACAACTTGTAAACCAAAAATAAGGTTTTTAAGTCAAATGGCCTACATAGCAACTCCATAACAAGCAACAAACTCAACCTGTATGGTGGAGGAGGCTAAAAGTGTTTGTTTAATACTCTTCCAAGAAACAACACCTCTAGCTAACATAAAAAATATATCCAGATGTGGCCTTTAGATCATCTTTGTAACTAGTAAAGTCAGAATCTGTGTATCCAATAATCTCAAGATTGTCCACCTTTCTGTATAAAAGGATATAGCTCTTTGTTTTTTGTAAGTAGCTCATCACTTTTTTGATAGCAACTCAATGAGTATGACTAGGTTTAAAAAAATATCTGCCAAGGACTCCCACTACAAAGGTTATGTTTGGTCAAGTGCAAACTCGTGATACATAAGACTCCCAACTACACTAGAATAAGATATGCCCATCATGGATTCTTTCTTCAAATCATTTTTTCAGCACCAACTAAGTTTTAACTTATCATATTTCATAATAGGTGCATCCTCAGCCATACGATTCTGTCTATTGAATCTATTGAGCACACAATCAATATATGCCCTTTAGAAAGACCTAACAAGTTCTGAGATCTGTCCCTACAAATTTCAATGCCAAAAGCAAAAGATAAATTCCCAAGATCTTTTATATCAAAAATCTTAGACAACAAATATTTGGTGTCATGCAATAACCCAACATCATTACTGGCCAATAAAATGTCATCTATATACAAAATAAGGAAAATAAACTTACTCCCATTGATTTTGTGTTATATGCATTGATCAACTGTATAAATGTTGACCTTTCTTTTTGAAGTTAGATGCTATTGAGATGAGAATATCGAATGTTGTTGATAACGAGATTGTTAAAAATATCTTTATCTCTTTATCTATTGCACACAGAAGTTTAGTGCCTATAATTGTTGAAAGAGAAGATCAAGGTCACCATGATGAAAATCTTCATTCTCAAGATTGAGTTGTTGTTCCCATTGATATTCCTATGGCCCTGGAAGTTGAGGTTTATGCGCCCTTGAGAGATCTTCTAGACAAAGAAAGTCTACTATTTCTGATGACTATTTAGTCTTTCTTGAAAAAAGTGATTATGATATTAATCATGTAGTAGATTCTATGATTTTTCGTGATATTATTATTTGTCTCCAAACTACTATGTGGATGAATGGTATGAAAGATGAGATATAATGCATGACTCAAAATGGTGTTTGGGAACTTGTTAAACTTTCAAATGATAGTAAACCGATTATTTGTAAATGGGTGTACAAAACCAAGAGGGATTCTAAAGGAACACTTGAGAGATTTAAGATTAGGTTGGTGACAAAGAGATTTACTCAAAAAGAAGAGGTGGATTACAACGAGGCATTTTTACTGGTGTCTTCCTAGAATTCTTTTAGAATTATCATGACCTTGATAGCACATTTTGATTTGGAACTCCATTAGATGGATGCGAAAACAGTTTTCTTGAATGGTAAGCTTGAAGAGGAAGTTTATATGATACAACCTAAAGGTTTTTAAAATTTGGGGAATAAATACTTGGTGTGTAGACTCAAGAAATCAATTTGTAGTCTTAAACAAACTTTTGGATAGTGGTTTTTGAAGTTTGATGTGACCTAATTTTTATACCACAATAAAGTTGACTTTTCTTTAATAAGAGATCTTTTAAACAATATGTTATCAACATTTATACAACTATACTCATTATTGGAGACTAAATACAATTAATATAAATTATCAACAATTTTAAATTCTCTTAAAACTTTGGAATTCAAAATCAAGTCCACTTTTCCATTTCCAATTCCAAAATGATAATTCAGTTTGTCCAAAATAAAAACTGAAATCAAATTCCTCTTAAATGACATCACATAAAAACATTTTCTAAAAATGAGTTCAAAATCAAACTCTAAATTTAAACCAATTGTTCCTACTTAGCAAACATTCTTTGGCATTGTTTCCGGTTCTAAGCTTAGATTCTGTCTCACTTGATTTCCGTTTCCTTTGCACCCTTGCAATGTAACAGCAATACGAACAATTGCATCACTATCAAGCCACCAAGAATTTTGTGGGGTATCAATAAAATAGGATTCAAAACAAATGAAATGTAGTGAGTTACATTTTTGTTTACTCTTTTTCTCTAACCAAGATTTACGTTTGAGGCACTCTGATTTCATGTGACCTTTCTTTTTACAAAAGAAATACTTGACTCCTTTATGGATGACAGCCTTAAGACCTCTTATAACCTTGGTCCGACCATTACTCTGCCCTTTGTCATCCTAAATTTCTTAAGAGTATTAGACACATTCTTTCCAAATTTATTAAAACTCTTTCAAAAATTAGGTTTCGACTGAGTGGCAAGGACACCCTTACTTTTTTCTTTCTTAATTTTTTCTTCCTCAAAAACAAATTTGGAGATAATGTCATTGACACTCTAATTCTCATTCATAGTATTGTAGGTAATTTTGACTTGGGAAAACTCTAGAGACAAAGAATCAAAGGCACGATAAACAATGAATTTTTCAGAGATATGATTTCATTGAAAGCCAATTTGATTTGGATGTGGACTATTTTCATAATAAAATCTCTAACACCCCTACACTATTATACCTCATACTCTTAAATTCATTCATAAGGTTCCCAGTTTTGGACTTACTAGATTTTTGGTATGTTTTCCCTACAGCATAGTAAAGATGCTTAGCATTCTTAATGGTTTCCAACCCACTCAACAGATATTCAAATACAGACCTCCTAATGGCATAGAGACACACATGGTTCACCCTATCCCACATAACAAAAAACTTAGTCTACTTAGCAATGCTCCCAAAGTTAATTTCGCAGGTAGATCAACATGCAATACCATGTCAATCTCACTCATAACTAGTGCAAATGACAAATCCTCATTCTATCTCTTATAATTGGACCCATGAAGAAACTCAATAGTAACTTGATTGTTATTCATGCTAAATGTTACTGTTAAGGACAAGAGGTGCAATAATTAATTAATGGGCAATGATAATAAAAGAAATTAGCAAGGATTTAAAATGTGTTAATAATAAACAAAGAGTTCAGGTGTATTATCATAGACTCCCCTTTGGGTAGAGACTGTAATATATTAATAGGTACTCTTTACATAAAACTAATATGAGAATATGCAAGTTTTTGAGAAATCTATCCTCTTTGGGCAAATAGATCCCCTGAACCGATATATCCTCAATCTTGATATTTTATTACCTACACCAAAATTACCAAATACAATCACCTCCTTTGGGCAAGCGATTGCACAAGATAACTTAATCATCCCATAATCATGAATGAAAATATTTCCTTAATTTTTAGTAAATGAGCCACTTTGACAGCTAAATATTTATATCAATTAATAAAATATTCTCAAATTGGTAAATTAAAAAAAAATTGCCCTTTGAATTCTAATTCACATATTCAACTCATTGTATACTACAGACCACTTTAGATAAGATACTAGACCTTTACGAATCTCATTTGGTCCTCAAACAACATATATTGCATCAAAACTCAAAGTTTTAGACTATTTCATTTATTAAATTATGCACCTAAACATAACACTAAAATACACAATTTTCTAAACCCATCTAGGGAGAGCACATGGTGACAATAAGTTTCTAGTATGCCTAAATATTTTATAATATGATAAAATTAAGAATTAATGTGCATAAAAGTAGAGTGTACATGAATGTATATCAAAACACACAAAAATAAATTAATACTAAATGAATTCATTAACACCAAGGATGAAATCATTTGACTGAACCCTAGTTCAAAGGAAAAAAATAAACCTTTGAATTTCCCACGTCATAGTGCTGGAAAATATTTAGATATTTGTTTGGAAATGATAACAAAAGCTCATTTTTTAATTCAAATTGTTAACATATATTCAAATTTTCTCCCGTAAAACTTGGTCTCTTCCTCTCAATTTGTGTGTTCTAATTGTAAAGTGACTTTTGTTTGGGGGAATGATCTAATTTTGTGTCGTTCTTGTACTAATCATTCCTTGGTATAGCATCCTCTAAAAGCATCACATCTTCCGTTGTGCAAATTGGGAAACATAATCAATCCACTACTCCAACATCAATTAACTCTCCATCAATCAACAATCAACATGTAATGCAAAATTTTTTTAAACATCTTATCTTTACCAAATCACATCAAATGGGAGACTACCACGTCTTTTGGTGGAGTTGTGTCCTAAATCGATGATCGAAAAATATAATTCTAACAACTCAAATAACAAACCCTTACAATTTATTGTTTGCAAAATTATAAATAAAAATAAAAATTATAGATTTAGGGTCCTAATCTCACACAAATCAAGTTCTGTACCAAATAAAATACATAATTTAGGATTGATGTGTGAGAATTAGAATATCATAAGACGTACCTGTTTACTTGTTAGAAGCAAAATTGAATTTTGTGGAAGCTTGTACGATAGGCTTTGTCTTCCTCTTCGATCTTCACAAGATAGTGGCTCTCAATGGATAGGTAATTGTTCATTGAAGAGAAGAGGAGACCTAACTAATATTAGATATATATTTGAGATCCTAGTTCCCTCCCCATAAAAGGCTTTTTTGGGCTCAGACCTACACTACAAAAAAACTTGTATTTAGCCACAAATTTTGCGACGAAAAGTTAAGAAAAATTCGTCGCTAAATTATTTAGCAACCAATTTTTCGACAAACCAGAATTTGTCGCTAATAACTCGTCGCAAAATTTTTCGACAAAAAATATGAAATTTGTCGCCAATTAGCGACCGATTATAGTTCGTCGCAAACATTAGCAACCAAAACTTTTTAGTTGCAATTTTCCGACAAAATTTGCGACGAAACATTTTGTCGGAAAAATTTCCAACAATAAAATATTTGTTGCAAAAATTGTTGCACAATTTAGCAACTAATTATTTTTTGTTGCAATTTTCCGACCAATTTTGCGACGAAATAGTATGTTTCAAATTTCTCAGTTGGAAAATTCGTCGGATAAATTAGCATCAACAAATTTTTTGTTGCAATTTAGCGATCAACACAACGACGAATAATTTTTGTCACAAATTAGCGACAAATTTTGAATAGTTTTTTGTTGCAAAATTTGCAACAAAATCTGCAACAAAATCTGCGACGAATTTATTTTCGTCGCAATTTGCGACAAAATTTTTTTGTGAGATAATTTGTCGCAATTCTGCGACAAAATCAGCTTCGGCTTTTGCAACGAATTTTGCAACGAAATCTAAAAAATTCAGCAACAAATTTTGCAACGAATGTCAAAATCAGCGACGAATTTAGCGACGAATATAGAAAATTTGCGACAAAAAAATTTAATTTGTTTAATATTTGCACCAAATTTCCATATATATCATATTCCTCCCTGATAGTTTCAATCAACCGGTTTATAAGCTAAACCACCAACATCATCATCAACAAATCATCCAGGGTACCATCGAACAGCCATGAATACGAAATTTATGCAGTATCTACTAATTCAAATAACTGACCATATAATAGTATGAATGAAATAATAATTAAAAAAACACTACCATCGTCATGAAATAATATTAAACAGTACTAAATAAGTTATAGAATATCGAATTTGTAGAAGTATAAATGAAATTCTAATGAGAAGTCTAATTAAAAATAAACGTGAAATAAAAATTGTTTCAAGAAACATTATCACCATCATCATCACCATTACCGTCACCGCCACCATCACCATCACCAAATATGTCAAAATCATCATCACCATCATTTGGAGGAGATAGAGAAGGGGGAATCGAACTTGAAACGGAGACTAGCTGAAGATGCTGCATTATAAGCCTCTGTTGTGCGCGAAACTCTTCAAATTCATTGTCTCTTCGCAGCTGTTCAACGCGCATGACTTGAATTTCATTGTCTCTTCGCTGCTGTTCTACGTGCATGACTTGAAGTTCATTGTCTTTTTGTGCTAACAGCTCCTTCATGTGGCTCAGCTCTTGGTTCATTTGCATTAATTCTACTCTTACTGGTGTATGGCCGGAAGAACTTAGACCACTGAGTCTGCAAGTTCTGCTCAACGAGCCCATCCCAAGTACTCTTCCCTTCTTTGCTCCACCAGTTGCCTCGAGCCATAAAGCCATATCATTAACAGATGGCTCAGACGTTGCAGCATCATCACTATCACTAGAATTTCTAAATAGAAGCTGGTCATATTCTCCTGCATTATCGTATAAGAAATTATAAGAAAAATGAAATAACAATATACTAAAATATCCAACGAAATTGAGAAGTGTCAATTAACAGTTGAACAAATTTCTAAAAAATCTAACAAATAAAGTAAGAATACAAAATTGTATTTCTCATTAAGCGATTGACAGTAAGCAATAAGACACAAAAATTATCTTTGTCAATCAAATATTATAAATTTAATACACTTATGGAATTAAAATTACACATACTTATAATTATATATTTTGTTGCTTAATCCATTAAAATGATATTTAGATAATGAGGAGTGTTGTAATTGAAATTAAAATTCGACTACTATTACGAGTTTGAAAATATAACAGATTGAATAAAGGAAAAAATTATACTATACGTGACATAATGAACCAACCATTTGGAATGGACGTAACAAATTTGATATTATCTATTTTCAAATTTTATTTTATAATGAAAAATATATATATATATGAATTTGAAATGAAAAGTTCAATTTAAGTATTTGAGAAATTATTGGAATTGACAAATCTATTAAATTCTTATTATAATGTTGTGATGATAAATTGAGCATAATATGTTCAAATAAAAGTTTTTATAAAACAATTTAAAATTTTAAAATTACATACCATAACCGTTCTAGCTCTCTCCCCACTCCAGCTCTTGTCTTTTTTCTGAAAAATCCGTGCGAAAGTCTCTCTAAATGATGGCGGTGATCCCATTTCCTTGGTCTAAAAACAAAACACCGTTAGATGAATTAATGAAAAAATAAATGAATTAAATACAAAAGAATGGTAATTGAACCAAATTACCATTCTAATTTTATGCTCATCAATATTGATTGAGCCTCCCGCATAAGTAGCAGATGATTCCCCAGAATTATAAGCTCGATTTATTTTATTTTGCTCACTCCTTCGTTGGCTCTCATCGGAATCCCAGAAATTTAAAATGTTGAGCCAATTTTCTTCGGTGATGCAATGTGGCTTCTTTCGGCTCTTTTTGGCATGATTCAGTACACCTCGGATGTGATGACCGCATTTTTTTAAAAATATTCTTCTTATTTCAAGCTTCTCGGTCTCATCCCAATTGAACTTTCGCTAAAAAAAAAACAAGTTGTTATATTTAATTTATACACTGAATTGTATATTTAAACTTAGAGACCTCATTTACCTTGAATTCTCTCCACCATAGCTCTTTGATATCATCTGGAGTACTTGTGTATGACATCGATGCTCCTCCCCAATGGTTGTTAATGATTCTATTCAGCTCATGAATAACATACACAGAATTTGTGAATCTATCATAAAATTAGAAATAAAAAAAATGGTTAGTAAAAAAAATTTTTAAATAAACTAATAAATTGTGATAATATTTCAAAATGTAATACTTACGAATCTCCGCAAGGGGATATCACCTCTCGCGTATCTTCCCCTTCAACGTGTGAATCTTGCATTGAAGGTACAATTGAAGGTACAACGGATGGAAATGGTGAAGGTATATCAGTACAAGGCGAAGGGGCATGGGAAGGTGCAGCTGAAACGGACGGTGACGCCGAAGAGTTTGGTCTTGCATTAGAAGATCGTCTATGTCCTCCACGTTGAAACTGTAACAAGAGTTTTTTCTCGCAAGCAATGAATATTGCATGATTATAAAAAATATAATAGAGTATATGAAGAAACATACCATATTTAAATTGTCGTCAGAAATGATCTATAAAAAAAGAAAATATATTAGCAAATAATATTTCGAAATTGAAACATGAGACACTAAATATAACATACAAATTGAGAAATTTAAAATACAAATCTAAATGTATTTTCACATGAAAACAGTCAAAAAAATTCTCATATGAAGTTAGACAATTTTAATAAATTTTAAAAAAACAATACTTACCGACGATCAAAAATCAAAGTCATTATTGTCATCATCATCCTCATTATCAGAGTCTTCAACATCAAATTCTTCCTCATCTTCATCCTCATCTTCATCATCTGTCTCCAAATCAGGTTCTTCATCGCCAGACTCATGAATTTCATTTTGATCCACATCTATCATTACTCCATGTGGATCTCGTAATGTTGGAATAATATATTCCTCAGTCTGAAACGTATTGGCAACCTCCATTTGTTGATATGTCATGTCTTCCCAACGTTCATAAATTTTCTTTCGTGCTGTCGTTTTACAAACAGCCCACCAATCAATTTTGTCACGTTTCAAACTAGGATATGAAGCATAATACACTTGAATCGCTTGTTGTGCCAATACGAATGGTTCATATCTTTTATAAAATTTTTTATGATTTATATCAACCAACTTAAACTTTGGATGCACATTCATCCCTTTTACGGGGTCAAACCATTGGCACATAAATAAAACGACTTGCAACTCTGCTCCAGTGTACTCAACCTCTATAATTTTATCCAACAAACCATAGAACTCATCTTTTACACCTCCATCGTTGGATGACTGAATACAAACACCATTATTCTTAGTAGCTTTTCCGGTTCCATATTCTTGAGTGTGAAAATTATACCCGTTTATAAAATACGATGACCAAGTTCGCACCGTCGAATTTGGACCCCATGACAGATTAAGTAACAATTCTTGTTCAACTTGATCTTGATTACATTGAACCTGAAGTAAAATAAATGTGTTATTTTTTTAATAATCAATTAGATTTAAAATTTAAATTTCGTAAAACTAACATATGTTTTGAACCATGCTGCAAAATCTTCATCGCACACACGATTGAACTCATGCATCGATAGTTCAGACCGTGAATGTTGAAAAATCCTACGATTAAAGAACACGATTTATGTCAACAATTTTATCAAAAAAAGAACACATTTTTAATATTTGAGAAAAAAGGACTTACTCGAAGTATGGCGTAACTTCTGGACAGTTCAATAAAATATATGTATGGGCTGCCCGCCATTCTTTCACAGTTAAATATCTAACCTTACATGACCCACTTGGTCGACCGAGATAGTTGAAAATAGAGAATGATTTTAATTTAGGATCAACAGGACCCTCATCATTTCTACCGGCGCGCCGTCTCTTACACTGGACCTGAGGCTCGAAATAATATGAAGCAAAAGTTGTCACTTCCTCCGCAATGTATGCATTAACAATAGATGCTTCAACCCGTGTCTTATTTTTCACTTTTCTCTTCAAATGATATAAAAATCTAATTGATATGGAATAAAAAGTGTATCAGAATATGATATATAATAAATTGAGTACATTGACATGCACTATAAATATTATAATGATGAGAATGTGCAAAAGTTACCTTTCAAATGGATACATCCATCGATATTGGACGGGACCTGCAACTCTGGCCTCATAAGGCAAGTGAACCAAAAGGTGTTCCATGGAATCAAAAAATGAAGGAGGAAAAATCCTTTCTAAATTACATAAAATGATAGGGATATCTCTCTCCAATTTCGCCATATGTGATTCCTTTAATACTGTCGAGCAAATATCATGCAGGAAAATACTTAACTCTGTAATGACGGCCCATACAAAATCTGGTAATAGTTCCTTAAAAGCAATCGGATTCAATCTTTCCATAAATATGTGACAATCATGACTTTTCAAACCAATCAACTTGCATTCTTTCATATCAACACATCTCCCAAGATTTGAGGCATAACCATCAGGAAATCTAAGGGATTTCAACCATTCACAAACTTTCCGTCTCTGATCCTTATTTATTGTATAAATTGCCTTTGGTTTTGGTCCCTTACTACTTCCATCTGCATCAAGTGTAGGCCGATTACAAAGAAGCCGCATATTTTTTCTCGCATTCAAGTTATCTTTCGTTTTTCCAGAGACATCCATCAATATATTAATCAGATTATCGAAAACATTTTTCTCGATATGCATCAAATCGAGATTATGATGAATCAGATGGGTCTTCCAACATGGTAAATCCCAAAATATACTCCGTTTGGTCCATTTATGTACACTTTCATATCCGTACGTTGTACCATGTAGGTCTTCAATCGCAGATGGAAATTAAGACACTTCCCCCGCCGTTGCAAGCAGGCCGGGGGAGGGGCGCTGCCCTTCCCCCGCCACGATCCGGCGGCATTGCCGTCGGAACTAGGGAGAGAGAGAGAGAGAGAGAGAGAGAGAGAGAGGGGGGGGAGAGAGAGAGTACCTCGTTGGAGGGAGACCACCGCGGGGAAGAGAGGGAGAGGAGGATGAGAGGGAGAGGAAAGTGAGGAAAGAGAGGTAGAGGAAAGGAGCATTAAAAATATTTTGCAACCAATTCAGCGACGAACACGCTGTTCGTCGCTGAAATCAGCGACGAACTAGGCGTTCGTCGCTGAAATCAGCGACGAACTAGGCGTTCGTCGCAAGGATCAGCGACGAACTGGCGTTCGTCGCTGAAGTTAGCGACGAACTGCGCGTTCGTCGCAGGGATCAGCGACGACCAGCGCGTTCGTCGCAGGGATCAGCGACGAACAGGGCGTTCGTCGCTGAGAGGTGCGAGAGCAGCGACGAACTCATCGTTCGTCGCTGAAATCTACGACGAACTAGATGTTCGTCGCTGAAACGTTGCTGATATGCGCAACCAATTTAGTTTTTTTCGCTCAAATCTGCGACAAATTTCGTTTTCGTCGCAAATTTAGCGACGAGCAATGATTTCGTCACGAAGTTAGCTACGAAATTTTTTTCGTTGCTAATATCGTTGGAAAATGGTGATGAAATGTTTATTCGCTGCCAAATTCGTCGCAAAATAGCAACAAAAAAAATTTGTCGCAAACGTCCGTCGCAAATATCGTGTTTTTTTGTAGTGCTACACAACCGTAAAACCACATCGACCTAAAAGATGTGCAAAACTCAATTTCATAATTTTGATCACTTAAAACTTTTGTGGACTTCCACCCTTGTCTCATATTAGAACTAAATTTACCAACCTGTTTTTATTAAAATCTAAAATTACTGATCAATGGCAATCCACATAATGAAAAATTTTTACAAAAACCACTACCATGAAAGATGAAGATCCATGTGAGGACCCAAATTGGTGCTCAAAATCAATCTCTTTTCAGTATGTGCCTTTGTAAAACCATCAAAACTTCATTTTGGAATGGAACGTGGAAGGTTTGAATTTTTTTTAAGGCTATCATTGATGGATCAAACTCCTAAATTGATAATAAAGTTGATGAAACTAACTCTTTAATAAATAATCTCAAATAATCAAAATAGCTTTTGGGAAAAAAGTGAGGACCTTGATACTTCATTTCAGAAGCTCTTGCACTTCATCAATGGTGTACATAGGACACAAGTTATAGAGATAGAAACCATAATGCAAACGAGAGAAATGACATTTTAGTCATGTCATGATGATGCAAACTAGGAGAAAACAAGAATTCGATGCTTTTCGGCCTGCCAACAGAAGAAAATTTGGGTTTTCTTCAACCTTGAGGATGCACAGTCATGGGTATGTATGAATAGAGGGGTGAAACTGGCTTGTAAAGCAATAGGACGCAATAGGACAAGTCATGGACTTTGTAGAGAGAGAAAACTTGAGCCCACAATTATAAAGAGAGAGAGAGAGAGAGAGAGAGAGAGAGAAGTAGAGAGAGAATGAGATTGGTAGGAAGAGATTGAGAGAATGAGAGAACTAGAGAAAAATTGTGCAAGAAATGGAGGGAGCTTAGTATGAGGGAGAGAGAGGGGAATAGGAAGACTGTCTCCCAAATACTCACGCTCGTATTCTTTGAAGCATACTGTCTCCTTTAAAACACACATTCACTCAAATTCTCGCTAAGCAAAAGTGATATAAAAATAAAGGAGAACATATTTAATGATATCTATAAGTAATTTTGTATAATGAATAACTTCTTTTGTCATATCATAATAGTTACATCATTAATAATAAAACACTAACAATCGCACATTATGTCGTATTTTGAAATTTTAAAATTTAATTATAATAAAATAACTTTTAAGAATTTATTTAAAATTTAAATTCAAAGTTTAAAAGTTTTACGTATGCTCTCTTAATTTCTCATTTACTTATGAAAATATGAAAAAATAATAAAATAATAAAAATAAAAGGGGGACTGATGCCGTGTGGAGTAATGAAATGAGGGCTCGTGGGTGAGGCGATATAAAAAACGGCGAGTGATTGAAGTGGGAGCCGACTTGGGGTGCGCACTTGTCTGCTCGCTCTTCTTCCATGGCTTCCGAGAAAGAAGCTGCTTTTGCTGCTGTTCCATCTGATGCTCCCACCATGTATGTCAAATTTCTGATTCTCTTTCTGTCTCTGATTGTTTAGAACCTAAAAACTATAGCGTTCTCATTCCCTCACTCTTTTCGTTTGAATTGAAATTGTTTAACCCTAGTTTTTGGGGGTATCTGACCTGATGATCGATATCTCTCTGATGGCCGGAGTTCCCATGTTACATTTTCCTGCATTAAAGTCTTACCTGCTTCTTTTTTTCTTCAAGATTGATTATGTGTGTGGTTTCGATAGTCATTTTTATGTATTAAAGTAAAATTTCGATTTAAAAAAAAACAGAGAATAAACCAAAAAGAAATAAATCTTAGAAGAAAGCAGCTATCTTCCATCCTTGATGAGGGAAAGGAACTCTGCAAATCATTCATTTCAAGAGTTGAAAAAAAAAAAAATTCTGGATCTAGTGATAGAAATATGACCCAAAATGTTAAAGGACTAAAACTACCTACTATCCTTTTCTTATCCCCAGTACTTTTTTATTATTAATAATTTTTAATTTACAATTAAGGGACACAATCTCTTTCAAATGTCCATTTGAGAGTTGAAAACTAGTGTCGTGTCAGCTGTTGAAGGCATTAAAACGGTGATTCTTGAAGTGAGGCCGGAAGCTAAAATCCTGATTGGGAAGCTAAAGCGCAAAATTTAGTTGCCACACATCTAGCCAAGAAATTGGAATTGTGAAACATTGGAAAATGTTTTTACTTGTTGCATTGGGTGTTGTAGCATGTGATTGAATTGAGAAGATATGTTGTTCATAGCATACCATCAGCGCCTGACGAACTTAAAAGCAAGGTGCTTGAAGTGTATTGCATGAAATCTTACAGCTTCTCTTCTGGCACTTAGATAAGTAAGATCTTTAGTTATTAACCAGCATGTAAGAGCTTAGCTAGCATGTAAAAGTTCCAGTTCTACCTTGGAATTCCAACTACACTAAAACTGGACTGGAGTTGGTGTTTTGAAATGCATTGTGATTGTTTACTCACTTGAATTTTCTTGGAAAGCCTACCTATATTTTATCTCTCTTGTAATTTGAATGCATTTAATCCTTCAAGTATATGAAGAATTATTAGGTTGGACTTAACAAAAAAAAATGATATTGTTTGTCCAGTGTGTTTTTCATCTAATATTAGCAGTGATGATCCTCTTGATTGGCAGATTTGACAAAATTATTAAGAAGGAAATCCCTTCTGCAGTCGTTTATGAGGACGATCAGGTATCCATGCACTTTCTGAGCTACTTTTAATGCGAATCTATTAGTCTTACTGAAGTATATTTATTTTCTTCAAGTAACAATGGCTTCTCTCTGGGATTTTGTTTAATTGAATTCTCATGTTAAGAAATAATTATTCACTCCAATGGGGAAAGATAGTTCTTATTTGCTTACAATTTTTTGTTAATGGTGGTTTCAATTCCCTCAAGAAAAAAAGAATTAGAAGAAGAGAAGGAAAAAAGAAAAGACAATGAAAAAGAAGAAGTGGACTGAACATTGGGCCAGATTGCAGGTGCCATCATGTTTTTGTCCCAGAAGCCTGTTGAAACAAACATCTCAAATACATATCATAATTTTATTAATTCAATCTTCATTTTGGTGGAAATCATAACCATAGAAGTTGAGAGAGAGAGAGAGAGAGAGAGAGAGAGAGATAATGAAAGACAGAAAAATTCTCTGTAATTTCTTGTGTGTTTCATACATTGAACAAATGATGTATTTATACAAGTTGGGATATGTCCATATAAGGGAAAACTCTAAAATCATCATAATCAAATATTCTCCCTAATATATGATATGTCAATATATTGTGATAGGATATTGACATATTATGATATTTAAGGTAACATATCTTAACATATGGGGAGATACATGGGGTGATAGTAATACATGGTTGATAATATGGCATCATGTGTATTCTTAGAAAATATTCACAACATATATATTAACATCGCCCCCTCAAACTCAAGGTTGTGAGAAGTCAGCCATCTTGATTTTGCAAATAAGATCTTGAAATCAAGTTGAGTGCGATTTGGTAAAAATGTCTGCAATCTGAAATTGGGAGGAGATCGCAACAAGTTGAATAGTGCCACGAGAGATATGATGCTACACAAGGTGATAATAAATCTCAATATGTTTGGTGTATTCATGGGAAACATCATTGTGTGCAATTTGCATGGCATTGCGATTGTCACAATGAAGAGGAATGGTCAAGGAGGAGTTGACACCCATATTTTGGAGGAGCCATCATAACCATAGGAGTTAAGAAGTGGTATTAGCAAGGACTTGGTATTCTATTTATATACTTGTTGATGATCAGTTAAGTTTTAGCCCAATCAGCATCAGAATAAATTCGTAGTTCTAGGGGAGACGAGCTAGAGAAGTGAAAATCATGAAATAAAATATCTCTAATGTAGCAAAAAATACAAAAAACAGTCAAAAAGTGAGTGGTTTGTGGTGCACTCATGAACTGACCGACAATGTAAACAGTATGAACAATATCGGGACAGGAGGCAATGAGATAAATAAGATTGCGAACTAGTTGGCGATAAAGAGTACCATCACTTAGAGGAGTCCCATTAGTAGCTAAGAGATGAACATTGAGATCAAGAGCCAACTGATTAGATTTAACTTCAATGCCCCAAAAAAAAAAAAACTAAGTACCTACATCTTTCATCTCAAATTGCTAGTGAAGAAATGATTTAAGAGTGGAGATACTGTTAGTGTCATTGTGTAGCGGACCTGGGCCTAAGGTTTAGCCTAGAGCACTTCTTGAGCTTGTGTTGGTGAAGGGAGGGGGTTGAACGTTGGGAGTGCACTTTCTTTGCAGCATCTATGTCACATGAAGGAGGGTGGCTTAGAGCTAAGTTGGCTTAGCTTGAAGGGTGTTGAACGCAGGCCTTGAAGGGAACCGCGAGCCTCACCACTCTACATCATAGTGATCACTCAAATGGTGGTATAACTTAAGTAAATAAATTGCTTCTTTAAGCTCCTAAAGAGATAAAACACTCTTGTTTATAGAGAGAAGTTGTTGATTGGTCGAAAGATAATTTTACAAGTTTGAGGGTTGGCCTATTTATAGGCCTAGGAGGAGGGGAGACCAAAGATCTCATTACATCCTAGTTGTCCATCAAAGGAGGTTTTTGAACTCTCTCATTACTTTCCCTTTTTATTGTTAATAATTATATTTATTTCGTATTGGTTCATTGACTTCTTAAGACTCTTTAACTTTCTAGGAAATTTCTTTCCTTTGGGTTGCAAGGGAGTTCGGGTTTGGACTCTTGGCTTTTGGGCTCGGCCTTGGAGCTATGGGCCTGGTTGTGCCTAGGATGGCTTCTTGAGTCTGGTTGGTTTCCTAGGTTTCTTGTGGGCCGTGATCTGCCTGCTGAGATGTACTAGATTTTGGGCCTTCGTGCACTCCCCATGACTCTTCTCAGGCTTGCCTAATTGTGGCATTCGTGCTCTATCTCTTGCGTTGTGCATGGTCTTTTTGAGTTCTGCAACATTCGTCCCCCTTTGGAGACGGATCTTGCCCTCAAGGTCGAAAATTGGATATCTTTGGATCATCACCAAGGCGTCCTCCCAAGTTGCATTCTTCGGACTCAGCCCTCTCCATTTGACCAGCACTTCTTGGTGGATGTGGTCACATCGGTGAGTCAACTGGGTGTGTGGGATATCCTTGGGCACAAGGATTGTCTCCATCCTCATCAATCTCCAGCATGGTGGTTATTACACGTGAGGGGTATACCACATGTCTCCTTAGCCAACTCACATGGAAGATGGGATGCACTTAGATGTTTGGGGAAGGTCCAACTTGTAGTCTAACTTCTCGTACTTAGCTGTGATAAGATATAGGCTGAAATACTTGGCCTTGGTGTGCCCACGATGTTTTCTCAGGCCTCTGAGTGCTTGGACTCATTGAGTGTGGCTTCCTTGTGTTTGACCTCTTCTTGGTGCGCCTCTTTGGTGTTCGGTCGAGTGCTGGCTCCTTCACAAACTCTTGATCTTCTTTCCTTGGGGCCTCAATCATGAAGAGTGTGAATGCTTGCATTTGTGGCGGGGTGTGAATTTCTTGCCATAATTGAAGCATAGGCCCTTGGCGCACCTTGCTTCCATTTCAACATAAGTCAACCTTTTGACATCTTGGGAGGAAGTTGTGGTTGAGATTGTCGCCAGCTTGGAGGATGGCTTGAGTGGCCTTGGCTTGGAGGATAAGAAACTCTTCGTTACCTTGCTGGCCGGTTGCAAACATGTTTTTTCTTTGGATGGGCAAAGTATACGTGCCGCAAGCAAGGGACTTACGACAAGAAGTCCTCACACACTTCCACAGCAGTAAGGAGAGGGGTCATAGCGGAGTGTTCCGAACCTACATGAGGATTGCAAATGGTTCTCATGGGAGTGTATTAAGAGGGACATCTGCTTATGTTTGGACATGCGAAGTTTGTCAAAGAACTAAAGGAGATTCAGCCAAGCGAAGTGGACTGCTCCAACCTCTCCCCACTCCTCAACGTGTGTGGAAGGATGTGACAATGGACATCATAGAAGGACTGTCCACAACTTTTCATAATGACAAGTGGTAACTGATCCTCTAGTGTACTCCCGAGACCAACTCTCTCTAGAGAAGCAAGTCAAGGAGATGTTGGACAATGGTTTTATTCGCTTGAGCACTAGCTCCTTTCCAACCCCGTTTTGTTAGTCAAGAATAAAGATGGGTCATGGCAGTTTTGCATCGATTATCGAACGCTCAACAAGGCAATCATCAAGGATAGGTTCTCCATCCCAACCATAGGCGAGATGCTGGACAAATTTGGAGCCAAGTATTTCACAAAGCTCAACTTAAGGTCCGGCTACCACCAGATCTGGATGAAAGAAACTAAAGTCCACAAGACGGCATTTCGGACACACAACGGCCATTATGAATATCTTGTGAGGCCATTTGGACTATGCAATGCTCCAAACACTTTCCAAGCTTGCATGAATGAGATCTTCTGGCCTAAATTGAGGATGTTCGTGCCGGCACTCTTTGACATCTTGATCTTTTCCAAGTCATGGGAAGAGCACATTCAACACTTGGAGGAAGTTGTCAACAAGAGCACCAATGTAGTAGAACTCAAAAAGGTCATGTGCAACGCACAAGACAGAGCGTGTCGTGCCACAACTAGGCGAGCTTGAAAAGAGATACTGAGAGCTCACAAAACCCAAAGATCTAGTAAGACTCAGTAGTCAGCTCACGGTTTTCAAGAAACATAAGAAGCTAACCAGATTCAAACAACCATTTTAGGCACAACAAGACCCATTGCTCTAAGATCGAGCCCACAAGTCTAAGAGTTTAAACCCAAGTTTCCCTGTGATCCAAAAGAAAGAAGCTTTCTAAAAGTTCAATAGCTTTAAGAAGTCAAGAAGCCAATATAAAATAAATATAACAATTGGCAATAAAAAGGAAAAATAATGAGAGAGTTCAGAAGCCTCCCTTGATGGATGGTTAGGACATAATGAGACCTTTGATCTTTCCCCCTAGACCTATAAATAATTCGGCTCTCAAACTTGTAAAATCATTCTTCAAGCAATCAACGACTTCTCTCTATAAGTAAGAGTGTTTTCTCTCTTTAACAGTACAACAACAACAAACTGAGACTTATTCTCAAAATTTGGGATCGGCCATTTAAGAGACAAATTTATAAAAGATAAAAAAGAGAAAAATAAGAATAAAATATATATATAAAAATAAATAAAAAGAAAAAGAAAATATAGAAAATAATATAAAAAATAAATAAAAAATAAATATATAACTCAATAGATAAATATCTAAAATATATTGATTTAATTTGTGCGAATTCTACTACGCCATCCATTCCTATTTAAGATCATTTCCTCTTCTAAACCCTTAACTTCCATGTCTTTACGGATAATTTGCATCCAAGTTTTTAATGGTCTATCTCTATGTTTTATTAGATCTTCAAATTTAAATTTTCGATTCTCCTAACCGGTACATCTTTGGGCCTTCTTTGTACATACCCGAATCACATCAAATAACACTCTTGCATCTTATTCACAATTGAACTAACTCCCAACTTGTTACGAATCTCTTCATTTCTAATTCTCTCTCTTTTAGTTTTTTCACACATCCATCTAAATATCCTCATTTCTGCTACAGTCATCTTTGTTCTTTTTGTTCTTTAATAGCTTAACACTCAGTACCATACAATAGTGTAGATCTAATCGTGGTTTTATAGAACTTTCCCTTCAAGTGTAATGGCATTGTCCGATCGCAAAGAACTTCGGAGGCATTTCTTCATTTCATCCAACCCGCTTGAATCCTATGGTTCACATCTCCATCTATATTGTCATCATTTTGAATGATAAAATTTAGATATCTAAATCGTTTATTTTTTAGGACATCTTGCCCATCTAATCTAATTCTTTCTTCATCATTCCTATAACTATCGCTAAACCTATATCTCATATACTCGGTTTTTGATCTACTTAATCTAAACTCTCTGGATTCTAATGTGAGTCTCTATAACTCTAGTTTAGCACTAGCACTCTCTAGTTTTATCAATTTGAACTATATCATCTGTAAAAAGCATACACCATGGTATTTCATTTTAGATATTTTTTATAATTTCGACTATCACTATTGCAAAAAGGAGGAGACTTAATGTTGAATCGTGATGGAGTCCAATATTTATGGGAAAATTATCGCTTAAACCCCCGTAAGTTCTAACGCCGGTTGTAGCTTCTCATACAATACATATCTTTAATGAGATTAATGTATCTAAAAGATAACTCTTTTTTCAATCCCCACGACAATAATTCTCTAGGAATCCTATCATATGCTTTTTCTAAATCAATGAATATCATATGTAGGTCTCTTTTTTGTATTCTATATGTCTCTATCAAATTTTTTAACAACTGGATTGCTTCCGTGATAGATCTTTCTGGCATAAATCCGAATTTATTTTGAGATATATTTATCTCCAATTTCAATCTATGTTCTATTATTCTATCTTATAACTTTATGGTATAACTCATAAGTTTAATTTCTCTATAGTTGGAACAATCCTATGTCTCATTTATTCTTATATAATGGTATAATTACACTCTTTCTCCATATGTGGGATATTCTCTTAGTTTGTCAAATTTTATTGAAAATATCCGTTAACACTTTTATACCAAATTCACCCAAATATTTCCACACTTCTATAGGAATGTCATCAGATCCTATGGTTTTATTATTCTTCATTCTTTTTAGAGTCTCTTTCACCTCATGAGAACGAATTTTACGTTTAAAATCTTTATTAATTTTTTCTACAGATATCTCGATATTTATTATATCTGTTGTGCTTTTAACATTAAAAAGATCGTAAAAATAATCATACCAACGTCTTCTTATATCCTCATCCTTTACAAGTATACTATTAGTACTATTAGTTTCACTCTTGATATATCTAACACCATTTAGATTTTTACCATTTCTTTCCCTTAGCTTAGCAATTCTGTAGATCTCTCTCTCTCCTTCTTTAGTCTCCAATCTCTTGTATAGTTCATTATATATCTTGCTCTTTAAGAGTAAGGAAATAAATTCTTTTCTTAAATAACACCACCATTCAAGCGATCTTTGCGGTGCAGAGTGGTGAGGCTCGCAGTTCCCCTTCAAGACCTGCATTGAAGACCCTTCAAGCAAAGCCAATTAGCTCTAAGCCACCCTCCTTCATGTGACATAGGTGCTATGAAAAATGGGCACTTCAATCTTTCAGTCCCATCCTTCTGCCAACATAAGTTCAAGAGGTGCATTAGGCCAACTGCAGGTCGGGTCCTCTATAATTGGTGCTCTCGTTGAGAGGCAAACCACATCTATACCAACCTTTTAACTTACTTGTTTCAATCAACTACCATTTCCGAAAAAGCCCCCAACCAAAGAAAGAGGATTGAAGCCATTGAGACTCACCTCAAAACCGCCCAAATTACAAGGCAAGAGGCCGATCAACGTTTTGTCCAACTTGAGCAAGCTTGGCCAACATCACCACCATGATTCGAGGCATGCAAGTGGCATGACAGCCCGAAAGAAGAAATCAGGATTACCGTTGTTCCCACAGTCGGCAAGCGTTCAATCAAGAGGAGATGTCGACTCGTGTCCGAGTCTCACCATGAACACATACATATTCTAGTATTGGAGAAGAGGATCATGACTTGCACTCTAGCGCCAATGAAGTTGAGGCGCGCTCAAGAGAGAGACAACATGCTATCCAACCTCGCCTCGAATTCCCTAAATTTCAAGATGGTGATCCAACCACTTGGATTGCAAAGGCCGACACATATTTCAACTACTATCCAGCTGAATCCGAGAAGAAGGTGCGCATAGCAAGTTTCTATCTTGAAGGAGAAGCTCAATTGTGGTGCCAATAGTTGAAGAAAAGATACCATATACAACAAAAAAGGATCTCTTGGTCAAGGCTATGCAAGGAGATAGTCAAGAGATTTGGAGACACGGGGTTTGTGGATTATGATAAGTCTCTCACTCGGTTAAGACAAACATAAACCTTACGTGAGTACCGATGAGAGTTTGAAAAGATCTCAACCTGTGTGAATTGGCCGGAGAAGGCTTTGATTGGAGCATTCATCAGCCGGTTTCAAATGGAACTCGCAACGGAACTCAAGTTACAAAGGCCAAAGACCTTGATTAGAGCTTGGGAAATAGCCCGGTTCTAGAACAACCAGCTCGAAGACTTTCATAGGAGCTGCCATTCGCAACCAACAAGAAAGATGACGAAAAATTTCTCATCCTTCTAGCCAAGTTCACTCGAGCCATCCTCCAAGCCGATGACAAGCTAAACTACAACTTCCTCCCAAGGTGTCAAAAGATTGATATATGCCGAAATGGAAGCAATGCTTGCCAAGGGCCTATTCTTCAATTGTGATGAGAAATTTACACCCGGCCACAAATGAAAACATCCACGGGTCTTTCTGATTGAGCCCACAAGTGAAGAGGAGGAACTAGTGCCCAAGGAGGAACAAGAAGGGAGTGAAAAAGAGGCCCATGAAGAGGAGCCCTCCATATCCATCCCTTGGGCCCAATGGCATAGCTTAGGAGTCTTCTGCTATGGCTCTTTTTATAGTTGTTAAGGCTGGAAAATGAGGGAATAAAGAGAGAGTATATTTTTTATATACATGAAAACATATGTTACAAAGGTGAGGCATTCAAACCAAAGATGGTAATGACACTAACCTAACACTATAAGAGTTGAGAGGGAGTTGAGGAACATACGGAAATGATTACTCCAGAACAAACATGGGGGGATTTTCCAAAATAAATGTGTGGTATGGGATTTGAGAGAAAAGGTTTCGCAATTTTATACCTTTCATTTTTCCACTCATCTCATATTACATTTTACTCAACTTTAATTCTCTCAATCACCTTACAAAGAAGGGTCTTCATGCCTTACAAATTTATGTCAAGAGTCCTACAAAACATGGAGAGGAGAGGAGTATATATAGAGAAAAGAATGTAACAATTTTAAAGAAGATAGTGGAAGTTTAAAGCTCCCCCGAACTAGGCACCGGAGTCTTCAACAACAACTCTTTTTATAGCCGTTGAGGCTGGAAAAGGAGGGAAAACATTTCTCCTTTCCAGCCCAAACCGTTGGGCCCAATGGCTAGCTTGGGCCTAGAACATGGCTTGGACTTCTGGCTAGATTGGCCCAGGATCTAGAATTGTTCTGAGCCACTTTCATGGCATCTTCTTGGGCTTGGCTTGAGTTCTCTGTTGGGTTGAAATTGGATCTTCAATTGAGATTCATTTTCTTAGAGAAGACTCCAACGGCTAGTTCTGGGAGTGTTTTAATCTCCACCTTTCTTCTTCAAAGCTATTGCATTCTCTCCTCTATGAATACTCTCCCCTTCTCCAATTTTTGTAGGGCTCTTGACCCACATTTGTAAGGCATAAAGTCCCTTCTTTGTAATGAGTATGAGAGGAATATAGTGGAGTGAAATCTAGTATGAAATTTGTGGAGGAATGGAGGGTAAAATGGCAAAGATCCTTTCTCTTGCAAAACCCCTCACCACACATTTGTTCTAGGATAATCCTTCCATGTTCTTTATGGAGCAATCGTCTCCATAGATTCCTCAACTCCTAATAGTGTTGGACTAGTGTCCTTACCATGTTAGGTTTGAGTCCTTCACCATTTGTAACATATTTATTTTCATAGATATAAAAGAGAGTACTTTCTCTTTTTATTTTGCTTCCTGGTGCCGGCATCAGAGTCTCATTTTTCTACAGGTAGGACCATTACAGTTAACAACAATAAGTACTTTTTTAATCATGATCTGGACCTTACGTCATCCTACCTCTTTTGCAGCACATGGTGCTCATGAAAGATTTATTACTCCATTCTGCCACTGAGTGATGAAAATTTTTTTCCATCTTTGCTTGCTTCATGCCCATGTTCCAACCTTTACTCAGTGTGCCAAGCTGATGGTTTCATGGTCTTTTAGCTTGTGTTAGCTCGGCCTCTGAATGACTATTTTCAAGTTCATGTTAAGTTTTCTTTCCCTATTTTTTGTGCTTAAATCTTTGGAAAGTGGATCAATAGAGCCAGATCTTAAAGCCAAGTTTAAAAACGTTCTAGAATAGTGTTAACCCAGGGTTTGTGAGCATAAATCTGGTTGCACTAGTATCACAGTGAATTTGAGTCTTGTGCTAGTTAAATTAAATCATGTTCTTTTCTCCCTCGACCTTTCTTTCCTTATAGCAGATAGGCTGTGAGCAGGGAGGCTGCTAATGGACAGACCTCTGATGCCACTGAGTAGACTCCTGTGGTTGATGAGTTGATTCATGCTGCTTGGTCGAATCCTGCTTTTAGTGGGCAGATAGCACTTACTATGGAGCAAGTCCCTATGTCTATGATATATGCTATAGTAGATAACATGAGAGCCCACCTCTTTGGACCAACATTCGATGCCCTCCAATATTGATGGGCCCAGCCTTTCTTGTGAGTTCCCAGCCTTAGCCAGGTAGTTGTGTCTAAGTTGTTGATGACTACTTTCCAGCAGATGAACCTGCCTCAGTTTTGAGGCAATACAACCCCATTGGTTGGTGAGCTAATAAAAGATGATGTCGGTATTCTGTGAGACATTGCTTTCATAACTTAGTTGCGAGGAGATGTTGCAATAGCGATGATGGACCATTCCATAAGGTTTCTAGAAGTACATTGTGGATTGTATTGGTCAGTGCGAAAAGGAGTTCACAGCCTTGGAGCAAAGATAACACGAGGGTGACCCTATATGAGGTTCGGTTTGACAGGCTTTCCCGGTCCCTAACCTTGTTAATACTAATCATGTGGGACATTTGGCATGCTGTATTTTTGATGGAAAGGATTGGATAGCATTAGAGGACTGTTGAAATAAATGTAAACAACCACCACCACCACAAACCTCTACCCCACTGAATGGAGTCGGCTCAAACTTCTATCCCACTAAATGGAGTCGGCTATATGGATTCTTATGCTTTTATATTCTATTTCATATCACATATCCATCTGTATGATTGTTTCTTTATACGACAACTATAATCGTATTTTTATTCCACTAAGTGGCGTCGGCAATATGGAAACGTTGACGTTATTATACTCTATTTTGTATAAGATCTTAATCAATTTGTAAATAATTCATATTATTTTTTATTGCTATTATCTAAATCTTCTTAGATTTTCATCTCCCAAGCTTAATACGAGTGCTTGTCATAGTTTCACATCGTCTAATTGGAGCTTCTATCGGTCGCCTATGTACGTGTGCATGGCATTTAATTGTGTTTCCCTCAATTTTATCTCGATAAGCGGAACACCTCAACTTTCTCCCTAATACTCATTTCTTATTTTGTCCATTCTTCTGTGTCCACACGTCCACCTTAATGCCTTCATCTCCGCAACTCTCATCTTTTGTTTGTGCTTTGGGTTGAAATAAATGTAAACATGGATCAAAAACCCTATGTTATGTGATGCACAGGATTGGATTGACCACATTTTGTCAATTGAAGAGGGATTCTAAATATTTCATTTAGTGTAGACATTGTCCCCAAAAAAATTACAGTTTTAATATATGCAAATTTTGGCTAGATAACATTTGTTTATAGAGGCATTTCCCCTAAATAATGCAATTGAGAAAATTCAAAACCCAAAATACATTTACTTGTGAGAAAAATATTTCTGTCAGCTCATTTGTTGATATGGTCCTCAAATAAATGGTATTTGGAAGGAAAAGAGATACTGTAGTTGAACTATGTGGAGAAAACATATTATAAGGTTCCTAAAATGGAAATTACTAAAGACCTTGTAAATGAAGAAGCAGTGCAATCATAAATGGAGAAGAACCTAATGATCTCAAATACAGTGTTTTGTTTGTTGTGAGATACTCCTATGCTTTTGGACCTTTGTTGTCTTTCTAGTTAAGAACTTTGCCTTACATGCTTGGGTGTAGCGTTTGGGATACATTATGTGATACATCAGTAGGAGCTGCGATGTGTTTCTTTAATATGTTATGCATGAACAGGTTGCAGCTTGTGTTTTGGCTTTTGCTGTAATTTGTACTAGTATCTAGTTTGTCATCCTTATAAGCTTCCAAGTGGAATGGTTTCTGACTAATAGAAAATTTGGTTGATTCAATAATTCTATCACTTTACAGGTTCTTGCTTTTCGAGACATAGCTCCCCAAGCACCTATTCATATTTTGATTATTCCAAAAGTTAGAGATGGTTTAACTGGAATTTCTAAGGTATCTTTCAATGGCTTTCTCTCTCTCTCTCTCTCTCTGTCTCTCTACCCTTCCACATGAGGCAATTACTCATGTAATGCTAACTGTAGGTGACTAAAAGCATGACTGCTCTATTTACATGATAGGATGGTATTAACTTTCTGAAAAGGACACTTTTTCATGCAAAAACGTGTTTGACAAGAGAGGCTATTTTTTTTTTTTGGTTGTACATTGATTTGAACCCGGGATCACCAGGTTGGGGAGGGGGATTTGTATCACTAGGTTGTCCCCTTGGGGATAGATACTTAGAGGCTATGATATTTCAAAAAGTAGGAATGACTGCTTTGAATTCCAGTTCTTTATTTAACTTTGCAGTGACACTTTTATTCTGATTCTTGTTTTTCTTGTCTTTCTTGTCAGGCAGAGGAGAGGCACTGTGAAATTCTTGGCCGCCTTCTTTACACTGCCAAGGTTGTGGCAAAGCAGGAAGGCCTTGAAGATGGATATAGGCTTGTAATAAATGACGGGCCAAGTGGATGTTAGTATTCTTCCTGCAGTGGATTTTTGATCTTTGATATTATGTTTTTCAACATCAATATCTGCCATTAATTGTTCCTTTCATCATAGATAGCTTTGAATGCTAATGCAGAAATCATTTGTAGGTCAATCTGTTTATCATCTCCACATTCACCTACTTGGGGGGCGGCAAATGAACTGGCCCCCTGGCTAAGTCTGAGCTGCTGTTGCAGATTTAGGGCCATGAGGATTTGGAAAGAGGTTCTGGATGGGATTGCTTTCAATTCCCTGCTTATCCATTATGGCTTTCATATGAATTTGGTGCAAATAAGGCAGTTGCCTGTTCTCAAAAACAGTTTTTACTATTGGACTGTATGTATTAAGGATTATGGTACTTAAAGAAGACAATTAATGGTTCATGGTTTTGTGGTATATCCACAAGGCATTATGCACTTCATCTATTACTGGTATAAGAGTTTTCTAACTAATTTTACCTTTATATTTTATAGTTCAGCCTTAAAAAAAAAAAAAATAAAACTTATTGAAGCAATTTTAAGTGGAACTGGTGAGCTAAATACCTATCACTTAATTACACTAGTTATTTTTTATTGTGTTGAATATGTTTATGTATGAGTGTATGTACATAGCATGTGTATATTTATAATTACATGTAAATGTACATGTAAACAATTTGGATGATGTTAACCATTTTCACTCAATCTCATGGGTGCAAACAAGACTAACTTATTACATTGCAGTGCATATTGCACCTTTTCACTATAAACAATCCTTACTATAATAAACATAGAATTGAACTCATTTTAGTTCAATCCAATTCTCTCCTTATCCATTAGTATTTACAACTTAAAAGGAACTTGGCAACTTCATTATACATGAAGAATGTAACTTATCTATTATAGCTCCCCTGAGACAACCTTGGTCAAATGTGTGACATATGTAAGAGGTGGTGATGCACGACTGATCCAGACAGACTGCTCTCTCGTCCAAGGATACCTAACGTTCCCACCGATCATTCAAGACACTGCGAGGTAGGTAGTGCATCTAGGGTGAATTCCTCTTGTTATTGTTTGCAAGATCGGTTTGACCTATTAAAGTCATTAAGTAGTTTCAGTTTTCCTTCCCTTTTAATGTCTACCACACTTATCTATTAATCTTGATCTTTTTTCTCAACGAAACAAAAAACAAAAATGTCAAAGATCTGTACAATAAAATAACGTGGTTGCTGCTGGATATTGCGGGATTAGAAACAAGATTGGGGCTTAACGAGCGTTAAAAGCAATTAAATTTCTCTATTCGATACAGATTTCAGAGTTGTAAAAGAAAATTTATGTGCTTCACAGTTTTGTTACTAGCCGTCTCATTAGATAGGAAGAGACTGTTAAACGCATTCTTTGACCCATTACAACTGCTTTCCTCCAGTAGTGTTGTGGGAAAACAATAGGTTCAATGGGCCACTTTACAAATGTGCTTTTTTTTTTTTTTAATATATAAAGAAACTCGAACTCGAGAACATTACAAAAGAGAGAGGACGGTGCCAGTAGAGATGTAACTCATTGGCCACTTTACAAATGCTATGATATCTGCAGAATGATATAGACACATTTTATGAGCATGGTATGGAGTGTATTTTAGTTACTACAATACTTGCACAACATTTTATACAACCATCAGTGCATCAATCTGCTTGGTGCCGATGGATTTCTGGTAAATTCCTCTTGCCACTTGCTGCCACCACTACTCAATGACACAAAATGCATCTTTTGCTAGTATGGAACACCAAGAGGGAGCATTATGTCTTCCTTTTTTGTGCTTTTGCCTTCTCAATTGACGCCAGAGCCTCTTCAAATGATTTCTAGGGGCAAAAATTCAGTTCAGTCAGAGGCATCTTTAAGTTGCACATTGAGGGCAAGTTAAACTATTGAGGGCAAACAAAGGCCATCACATTGAGAGTTATCATTGAGGGAAAGTTATCGTCCAATGCGGACTGGGGTTGTTCATTGACAGTTTTGACGCATATATCCACACCGACCAGATAGATTCATATGATTCCAATATGGATGATGGGAAATATGTTGATCACAACTTTAGTTTCAACTGCAAGTTTCTACTCATTGCATATGATCATTTGGACAGCTTAGAGGCTGCTCATCATAATCTGGAAATTTTAGAAGTCAAAGCCCCTAACCTTTCCAGAACAACTTGCACTGTGACCTTCACTTGGAGTAGATCCCTTAATAAGTAAGCCAAGGATCGGGGCTTTATGATGCTCCAAAGGATTTTTGGATCTTAATCAAAGGCACATAAAGAACAGGATTAGCCTCATCCGTCTATAACCTGAGATCAAGTGAGGATGTGGATTCATCTTAGCCCTGAAGAATCCACTTGGGAGGATATGGATTTTATTCTGTCCCAGTTCCCAAAGTTCTCTCCATGAGGACAAGGAGGTTTTTAAAGGGGAGGGTATTGTAACAAGAAGAGAAACCAAGGAATGAGGATGAGTAGAAGTGACTGCAGCAGAACTGGAAGTGCAGAGAGTTGGAAGTGCAGAAGAGCTGGAAGTAGCCGTTGGAGTGAAAGGGAAGTTGAAGAAGGTTGTTAGGACAGTTGTAACAATTTAGTGTAGTTGTTAATTCAGTTGTAACTGTAATAGTAACAGAATAGTTGGTTGGACACTAGGACAGTTGAGAGAGGAGGTATAAAAGCCTTGGGAAGAAGGTTCAGCAGTATGAAGGAATAATTTCTTTTTT
Source organism: Dillenia suffruticosa (assembly GCA_033439265.1). Classification (NCBI taxonomy): domain Eukaryota; kingdom Viridiplantae; phylum Streptophyta; class Magnoliopsida; order Dilleniales; family Dilleniaceae; genus Dillenia; species Dillenia suffruticosa. Next base: position 10,645,215 of record JAVTVX010000013.1, on the reverse strand, counting down.
CTCAGACTCTCTCTCTCTCTCACTCTTTCTCTCTCTTTCTCTTCTCTCTCTATATCCATCTCTACAATCTTCACTGAGCCTCTTCATTCGCCATCTTCCGAAGCCATTACAGCAGTGCAGCAGTCTGCAGAAGCTCAATAAACCTCCGGTTACTCTGACATTTCAGTTTGGTCGACTCATTCAGTCTGCTTAAGTCGACACCTTGGTAGACCTGTGACACCCTGAATGACAACGGCTAGGAACCCCGCGCAAATGACTGATTCAACTACTCAGTAAACAGCTAAAGCCGTACCCTTGTTTGACAAACACAAAACCACTCACAAGCGATAAACATAAAACAATCCTAACCTAGACTAAGCTTCACTCCTTTAAATGCAGGCTTGATTTCCCCTCTATGGCTCTATTCCCTCTACTTAGCCATTCCTTTCCATAGACCTTTTTAACAATCCTTTAAAGAAGTGTAGAGAAGCCTTAGAACAAGAGGAAAACAAGCTTATTCAAGAAAAGAAAAGTGAGGTAAATTTTGGTATTAGAACCCTAGAATAGTGATTTCTCTTGCCATGGTTGTGATAGGATGTTTTGAATACGTTATTGAACACCTACAGATGAGCATTCTAAGTTTGGAATTGAAATTTTAAGGGATTGAACATCTAGGTATGCTTTGTGTAGAAGGAAGCTGGGAGGGAGAGAGTAAGTTCTGATTCAAGAGGGAATTGCAAGGTTTGAGGCAAGAGCCAGTGTTTGTGCTCTTGATACCTTACTTGATACGTTTTCCAAGTGTATTGCTTGTTAGAAGTGGCTTGGGAATCAAAATGGGTGGATTTGTGTTGAAAGAACACATAACCCTAACTCTCATCTTGAATTAAAATTCCGCCCCAGCGCTAGAATTTAGCCCTCAGACCCGTTAGCCTGAAGAGTTGGACCACTGCAGCCATCTGTGTTTTCCGCAGAAAGCAGAGAGCCCTCAGACATTAAGTCTGCAGACACTTACTGCCCCAGAGGTTCCCCAGTTGTGCCCAAGCGTAAAAATGTGGCTCTCAGCCACTTTTCTGCAGAGATTTCTCATCCTCCGCGGGCCAATTCTAGTGCCCCAGCACTAAGTCTACGTGAAGATATCATATCTTTTATTTCTTTCATGCATCTATTTAATGTTTCTAAGCCTTGATTCCAATCCTATCTTTGCATAGTAATATTTATGGACATAAATAGCATGAGGCTTAGGTTTGCAAATGAGACAATAATGTCTATATACAATTTAAGCTTAACGGGTTCCTAATCCCTCATCCCTGAATCATGGTAAGATTCATGTTATAAATTTTTAAATGACTTGGTATGGGGTGAGAATGACGAAACATAGGTCACAGTTTAACCTATGAGACAATGTTTCCATTGCATGTGAAAGCCTGACAATGAACTAAAGATATATACTGCTTATCAAAATGAAAAGAATAACACTTCTTTGGGAAACTTGTGAAGTACTAAGGGAGCAATCTTGGGAAATGAAAACCCAAGATTGGGAATCTTTGGAAGATACTTATGAGTGAAGCCTAACTTGAGAGGAGCACCACCTACAACAGCCTTACCGACACAGAGGGAGATTAACTAGTAAGTTGTATTTTTTTTTTTAAGGATTGAATAAGAAACAAGTGAAATGCTTGACAGTCTAACCCGCAACCTAGTTTCAAACTCTAGGATTCTAAATTTCGAACTTTGCCTCCCAGACCCTCAACCACTAACTTGTTCTATGTTCTAATCCTTCCTTCCAAATATTGAAATCAAAAGGAAAGGAAATGAAAGAATGAGATAGTACAATGAAGTCCAGGACATATACAACACTTTCCAACTTGAGAGCGAGATTAGTTAGTATATGACCCTTGTTCAATGTTATTTTTCTTGGTTATCAATTCTTATTTCTGGATATCAAGTCTTATGCCTCGTTGATGTTGATAATGCACATGTTATGCATGTTATGACCTGTTTGGATTCTACTGGTTCCCTGAGTACATACTCAGTTTACGTTGACTGCATATCCTTCTTTTAGGTGATCAGGAGACTGGGTGGGAGCCCAAGGGTGTACGCCACTCAGCGTAGTGATTGAGATCCCTTCTTTTGATATTGTCCTCTTTCTTGTGTCTTTTTTGGGTACATTGATGTATTAATGCCTGATGTTGCCTATGACATGTCTTTGTACATATGCTTTTGTTGTACACGTATGCTTTATGCGTACAGTAGCTTGGTTAGTGAGGCTTAATGAGTAATTTTTCTTTCAATTATTCACATGTATTGATGTGCTATTGGGCTCAGCGGCCATGAAGGCCATTGATGCCAGCAATTGTTCTAATCATAGAAGTGTTCATACATGTTTTATTAGGTATTCCATACATATTGTGAGTGACTGGACAGTCATGAAACAGTAGCCAAATTTTATTGAAATGGAAAACAAAAGAAAAGAGTTATAAATTATATAAAATCCTTCTATGTTATCACACGCGTGAATGACGACTCTTTGAGACACAAGTTAAGGTAATTGCATCGCATAATGTTATGCTATTCATTTCTGCGTTTGTACACTTTACCATGAACGATAAGGGGTGCAATACCTCGGGCCATAACAGTCATTATCCACAATATCTTTGTGTTATGGCCCAGCGATCGTGGCTTTGCTTACTCTTCTCGGCTTTGGAATGTGCATGCTACTTTGTATTTGCCTCCACAATAACCAAAGCTTCCGGTTCTCAAAGTTATAAGCACTTGATATCATCAAAACACTACAACATTCTTGTAGCTTTTGATTCATTTTATTTTCATACTTCCTCATTATTAGCTTTACAAGCATGTGTGTCCTCTCCAATTAGTCCAACTTCTTTAACTAATTTACAAGTTTTATCCAAAACCCTGCACATACAATTAGCCTCCATTGACAAATATTATCTCAACTTCCAAGGATCGTAGGGAAGAAATAACTGATATTTCAATATTAATGTCCATGTCCTAGATATCTCATAACTAGTACCTCAGCAGAGATATAAGAGCAACCATGGTTAGTTCTCTAAATTCTAAATAACTCCAGGCAGCCTAGTCACCGGATAAACTTCAATAGAGCTTCAAGTGATAATCTATGGTCCTTCCATGACAACATATTTTTTGATGTTCATCCTCTTTGATACAAATATATCCATGACATCACAATTGCTCTGATAGGAACCAAGTTCTTCAAGCTTTGCTTGGTCAAAACTATATGAGCTCACATATCATCTGGATTGCATTTCAATAATATTTGGGTCTTCTAACTTTTATATTGGTTGCGGCAATTTTCAAAAAGTTTTGGATTATTACTGGGGGTATTCTAGCATCTCCAAATACAATTCAGCAATACGAAAGAGATAGTCAATCTATATATGACAGACATGGACAAGGACATGACAAAACACTCTATACAAACACACATATATGTAAAACACACCCACCCACGCCCCAAAAAAAGGACATTTGCAAGCATATACACATTTTATTAAAATATATAATGAAATTATTCAATACTTACAAGTATGAAATCAAAATTAACATGTGAAGAGTATGTAAAAAACATAAGACTTGAAGTTTATATAAATTCCTGACAAGATTTAAATAATTCCATACAGTAGGGTGAAACTTGGTGTTTATCCATTTAATTTTTAATTAAAAAAGTAAAAAAAAAAAATGATCCACAGTGTCAAGCTATGTTGATAGCATGTGCTATGGTGTCTGGCCATCATAACAGTTCATGTATGCACAAAGATGTATCAGACACATGAAGACACTAGCCATGTGACACATTGATGCTTCAAAGGAAGTCATAATAAAGAATATCATATTTGGTTAAATGTTCAGAAGGCAAGGTTGCGTAGGTTTTAATCTTCTTGATAACATCTCCTTTATCTCTATTCATATTAGCTATTTGAAAATTTTGTGGAGCCTTTTTCTGAAATTCCAACTTCATCTTCTCTAACTCTAATCAAATTCAACTCTCTTTAGACTACAAGACCTAAGTTTTCCTTCACGTTATTCTCAACTCTTTCACACTACCCACCATCACCATTCTTTCTCTTATAAACAATGCCACCCTAAATCTCCTACATCATTTATTACTTGTTTTTACCAAATTTCAGGGGTTAACTTGTAACTCATTAATTTCTTGAGTCAATAAGCTTTAGAAGCACTTTGCAATCATTTTCAAGCAAAATCAAGTTTTCTTTCCACCAAATTTTCATGCAAGAAGAACAATATCAACATGAATGTTCAAGGATTAAGATTAACAACATAAGCTATTCTTAAGGCTAAATCTGCATCAAATAATATTGCTACAATTCAAAGGAACTAACTATGATCTTAGCAAGGAAAACTAGAACAGAGTTTAAGTATGAAAATAGCAAAATGTTTAACAAAAGAGTACTTACAATGATTCTATTTACAAGTTCAAACAAGTCAATGGGCAGTGGGGGCAATGCATCTATAAGGGGGACACATTAGATAAGGAATTAAAAAGAAAAAGGTATCTCTTGTCTGATATCGTTTGTTGCGGTAGATTTTGTATCAAAATGGATGAATCACATGCTTCTCTGGTCAAACATGGAATCACATGATGGAATCTACGCACAAGCCACAACCCAAATCTTTTTTATAATTTCTTTGTAAAGAATTCTGACAAAAGATCAGTTTGGTGCTGAAAGAAAATAGACTCTTAAACTCTGTTTCAAGTTCAAAAGCTCTCTCTCCCACTCTTCTGTTTTCTTTCTCTCTTTCTCTCATAAGCTTTATCTCAAGTTCTTTCTCAAGCTTCCCCGGAAACTCATATTTATAGCCTCATGAACCTTCTCTTGGAAGCTACTTGAGGCTTCTCTCAGAAGCTACCTCTTAATCTTTCTCTATAAGCTTTATCTCGAGATATGTACAATACTTCTCTTATAAGCTTCATCTTGGAATGGGTAGAAGTCTTCTCTTGTAAGCTTCATCTCGGAATACGTACGAAGCTTCACTTATAAACTTCTTGAGACTTCCCTTATAAACTTCTTGAGACTTCCCTTAGAAGCTTCTCGAGACTTCTTTCAGAAGCTTTGTGTGGCAAGCTTCCCTAAGAAATTTCATGAGATTTCTACAGAAAGCTTCCTGCTGGGGCAGTAGAGGAGGAAATGGGTCAGTCTTGGATTGATCTATCATAAGTAAAAGTTTAACCTGACTCATTGTAAAGGCTTCCAACATCTCCCACTCGTAAATGATGAGATGAATCCATTCAATCTTTCTTGAAATCCAGCTTTACGAAATCATCTTTTTAATACAAGAAAATGGATCATGCGACCTACGAGTACACCACCTGCACTTGGGAGGTTAAAATATGCACATGTTAGGGTTAACATAGTGGCTGCAACCCATATAAAAAATATACAAAATATCTTTGTATCTCGTTGTATCCCAAACTCATTTTGTCACACCATCAAAGTATACCCAATCTCTTAAAAGTCATATCTGATCTTGACTTTTCATCATGCATTTACAATTATATCTCAACTCCCAAAAAGGAAATATAATTGATCGACTAGTGAATACATAGGAAAGGTATAATTAAAATAGTCTTCCTTGCCGCCCACATGTTACTTAATAATAAATAAACTGTTTTCTCATCACGTCTTGGAAGATCGAATCAAACATGATTATAAGAAATATGCCAAAGTAGCAAACATCTATTCATTACCTTATAACATTGTCGAAAGTCACATAGGGCACCACTGAAGGAAGTTTCACAGTAAGGAGGTAGAGATTTTCATAATAAAATTCACTCACTTTTCTTTGTTAGTCGTCTGTAGCACATGTGGTATGAAACACATGTTATGGTGGAAAAACTTTCAGTGCCTCTTGTACAAGAGCATATGTCTTTTCCTTTTATAAAACCACCATACAGATCTTAACTCAAATACTATCACATAAGCGTTTAGCCCGAGTTTTCAATGGCTCGCTATCAGAAGCACTTCATTAGAAACTTGCATCCGGCTTTTAACCAAACTTACATGATTGTGGGCTATCATATTTTAGTCTGCTAGTCAGGTTTTATCTTAACTTATATCAAGTTGACTTTTCTAGTATTACACCCATCTTGACTTTACTAGTGCTATTCAACAACTCACAAGTCAAGAGTGTTAATAAATCTCATCGCAACACACTCTCACAATGCTTGAGGTAGTCACTTGTATAAGAGAGTCGATCTAATGCTTGGCGACATATTCATCTGCGCTAATCACTATTTCAATATTTATAATATCTCATTACAATTTATGTAATCCCAGATCCTTAACATGATACAATAATATATCTCTAGGAATTGATTTAGTAAGAGGGCCTGCAACCATCTTATGCGTAGATATATATTGTAAAATCACTTCCTTTTGTGCTATAATATCCCTGATAAAATGATATTTTATGTCTATATACTTTGTCCTACCATGATACTTTGGATCCTTTATATAGTCTATTGCCGCTTGACTATTGTAATTGATCCTTACGGGTATCGAGACATTGGCAACTATTCGTAGACTTTTCAAAAATCTTTAAGCCAAATAGCCTCCTAGATAGCTGTTGTACATGCAACAAACTCATCCTCCATAGTGGATAATGCTATGCAAGTCTGTTTTTTGCTACTCCAAGACATAACGCCGTTATTTAGCAAGAGCACATATCTCAATATGGATTTTCTTTCATTTAGGTCACTACTCCAATCTGTATCAGTGTAACCTATCAAATGTAGATCATTACCCTGATAACACAGAGAATAATTAGTGGTATCTTTCAGATATCTCAATATCCTCTTTATCGTTCACCAATGAGATGGTTCAGGATTTGAGTGATATTTGCTTATCAATCCAATTGCATAGCAAATATCAGCACGAGTACATATCATAACATATATTAAGTTCCCTATGACACTTGCACATAGAACTCTTTCTATATATTCAGAATATTGTGGAGTCTTAGGATACATTTTTTTACTAAGGATTTCACATTTTGCAATTGATTATCAATAGATTTGCAATCCAACGTATGAAATTGTTTTAGAATTTTTAAAATATAAGTTCCTACGATAAAATAAGAAACTTTTTTGAACGATTTCTTTGGATTTTCACACCAAAATCTATATCTTTTATTTCAAAATTTGAAAATAACCACTTTTTAATAGCAATAATAATATCCAAATTATTTTCAACTAATAAAATATCATCAACATAAAATAATAATATCACAAAATTATCTTTTAACTATTTTATATAAATACAATGGTTCTGTTCAATTATTGTAAACCCATTTATAACTACAGCTTCGTAAAATTTTAAATACCATTGTCTAAATGATTGTTTAAAATCATAAATCAATTTTCAGAGTCTGCAAACTTTGTGCCCATGTTCTTTAATAATGCAATCTATAGATTGCTCCATTTTGATTTCCTCATCCAATTCTCCATTGAGGAAAGCAATTTTAACATCAATTTGGTGCAATTCACCATCCAAATAGGCAACAATAGCAAGGATAAGGCGTATTGAAGCGAATCTTACAATAGGTGAAAGGGTTTCTTCGTAATCTATTCATTCCTCTTGGGTATATCCCTTAGCAACCAAACTTTCTTTGAATTTTTCAATAGATCCATTTGCCTTACGTTTGATCTTGAGAACCCATTTGTTCTCAATAGCCTTACATCCTGAAGGCAAATCAACCAAATACCAGATTTGATTTGATTTCATAGACTCAATTTCCTTTTCATTGCCTTTACCCATTCTGCATTATTAATTGATGAAATAGTTTTTTCAAATGTTTTATGATCATTTTCATCAAGTGCAGCTATCATAAAAGCTTCTCCTTCAATGTCAAAACGACGACAGGAAATACTTTTATGAGTACTTCTCCGTAATTGAATTTTTTGAGAAATTGAATCATTCGATAGAATTTCACTCCCATTAGGTTCAAGAGAATGAATTATCTCATCATCTCTCATTATTGAACTATTTGGAACGTCAATACCATTAGAATCTTCTATTTCGTATAATATTAGATCCTTATCAATTTCACTTTTCGATGAAAATTCATTTTCCAATAATGTAACATCTCTCGATTCTATCTTAATTATGCTTCCATTCTCGTGTTCCCCAATGAATACATGTCACTATGAACGTTTAGAGTATCTAATAAAAATAAACTTTTTTTTCCTCTAAGACCTAGTTTCTCATATTGATAGTTTGGATCATGAACACATACTGCTAACCCCTAGGGCCCAAACTGCTTAGATCAGGCTTTCGGCCTATCCAAAGTTTACTGGGAGTGGAAGTAATTGATTTAGAGGGTATACGATTAAGTATATAACCAACAGTCAACAAAGTATCTCTCCAATAAGAGATTGATAAATTTGCTTACGCCATCATTGACCTAACCATATCCAACAAGGTTTTATTTTTCCTTTCTGCAACACTATTTTTCCTTACAGAGTATCAATAATAGTGAGCCGTCTAATTATCCCTTTTGCATCACATAGATTCCTAAATTGATCTGACAGATATTCACGTTCACGATCTGTCTTCATTACCTTAATCGTTTTATTTAATTGATTCTTAACAAATCTATAAAATAATTCAATACTTCTGACTTATAGGAAATCAAATAAATATGATCAAAATAACTAAAATTATCGATAAAAGTGATGAAATAAGATGCTTCATGCTTTGCTCTCACATTTATTGGACCAAATATATCAAAATGGATTAATTGCAATGGACGATCGGCTTTGGTTCCCCTACTAAATGGTTTTCTTATTGTTTTTCCTACTAGATAATACTCACATAATGATAAGTTCACTTTTGAGACACTATCCAAAAGTTTCTGTTTAGCTAGCTTGTGTATTCTTTCTTGTCAAATATGGCCTAGTCAGCATGCCATGTATTTGCATCCATATTATGGCCATTAGGTGATACAATCAAAGAAAAACAACTATCATGATTTTCATTATTTTGCACTATATCTAGTATAAGAAAATCATTTTTAAGGTGCTCGGAACCAATATATTCAATGTCAAGGTAAATATATACAATATCACTATGAAAGTTGAAGTTAAAATCCAAACGCATGAAGACACTAATTGACACAAGATTATGTCGAATATCTGGTTTGTACAAAACATCATGTAGGAGCAAGGTACGACCCTTTTCAAAAAATAATTTACAAGTGCCAGTACCTTTTAAACAACTCTGGCATTATTTTCTACATATATCTACTTCGAATCAGTTGGGATTTGGTGATATTCGATAAATGATTCTCTATCTCTAGCTATGTGGTCTGTTGCTCCTGAGTCAAGAATCCAAAAAAGATTCAATTCAGCGAGCATAATAGTACTAGAAACACAAACATTATGTGAAAAAGGTTCAAGCAATACTTTCCTAGGCTTAGTGCATTCACGAGTATAGTGGCTCAATTTGTCACAATTATAACATACTTGATTGCTCTTATCCTTTTTCTTTCCTCCACCGCACTTACTTCTCTTACAATGATCAACTTGGGTTTTCTTGAAATTTGGAATGCATTTCTTGAAAAATCTCTTATTTTATGTTTGAAATCAAAAACCCTGTTTGAGCTAGACTCAGCAACATAAGCCTGTCCGAAAGATCTGGCTACCTCTAGGCACTCATCTTCCAATTCCATATGACTCCTAACATCCTCAAATGTTTTAATAGTAGGATTGTGAATCATATTCATTTTCATCGGTTCCTAACTTTGAGAAAGTAATTTAATGACAGTTTGTATCTACTGCTCATCTGTCAACATATGTTCAGTAGACTTCAACTCATTAATCATGTTTGACATTTCCCTTAGATGTTTTATCGAGTGATATTATTTTTTCACATATGCGTCAAACTTAATTATAAGCTGTCTCAGCTTAGTTGATGAAGTCATTCCAAACTTTGCCTTTAAAGCATTTCATATTTCATGTGCTGTTTAGTATATTTCAAAATCAACTATCAGATCATCCTGCATACAGCTTAATAACATAATGCGAGCGTAACTATTTTTCTTTTTTTTAAATCTTAAATGTTTCGTGATCTTTTTGCTGTTGAGAAGTATCACCAAACTCTACTTCTTCCATAGCATGATGTAGAGCTTCTAAATATTCTTATTTTTCAAGAATGTACTAAATTCTTCAATACCAAATATCAAAATTATCTCCATTCAGTTTCTCGCCCTTATTTGAATATATATGTGCTAAATTTTATGATTTGTAGTCTCAACTCAACCACCCCATACTTCCACTGGGATAAAGATCCGTAAATATGGCATAAGCATGTATATGTCTCATTTTCAAGCATATATAATAATCACGTTAGAACACATGTATTAATAGTTATTCATATACCATAAATTAACCTTTATAGGGAGGTTTATTATCATGCAAGAAATATGTACTCAAAGTTTCATGATTGCAGAATAACCATAGGTAAAACTACCATTAAAACACTCTCAAAATTTTACAAGATTCCAACCATGGACGGTTCCAAGCATGGATTCAATCACTTAAGCTCTGATGCTAGTGTAAGGGGGACACATTAGACAAGGAATTAAAAAAAATGGTACCTCTTTTCTGATGTTGTCTATTGTAGCAGATTTTGGATCGAAATAGATGAATCACATGCTCCTCTGGTCAAACGTGGAATCACATGATGGAATCCATGCACAAGCCACAACACAAATCCTTTTGATGATTTCTTTGCAAAAAGTTCTGACAGAAGATAAGTTTGGTACTGAAAGAGCAGAGATATTTAAGTACTTTTTCAATTTCGTGAGCTCTCTCTCTCACCCTTCTATTTTCTCTCTCTCTTTCTCTCTCAAACTCTATCTCAAGTTCTTTCTCAAGCTTCCCCTAAGCTCATATCTATAGCCTCCTAAAGCTTCTCTTGGAAGCTACTTGAAACTTCTCTTAGAAACAGTCCTAAAGCTTCATCTATAAACTTCATCTCAGGATACGCAAAAGACTTTTCTTATAAGTTTCATCATGGAATACGTAGGAGTCTTCTCTTGTAAGTTTCATCTCGAAACGTGCACGAAGCTTTACTTGTAAGCTTCTTGAGACTTCCCTCGGAAGCTTCTCGAGGCTTCTCTCAGAAGCTTTGTGTGACAAGCTTCCCTCGGAAGTTTCGTGAGATTTCTATAGAAAGCTTCCTGCTGGGGCAATGGAGGAGGAAGTAGGTCGGTCTCGGGTTAACCCATCATGGGTGTAAGCTTAAGCCGACTCATTGTAAAGGCTTCCAACAACATCTGTGAGTAGAACTTGAGCACAGTACACTTAAAAGGTTATCAAAGCATATTCAAGCTAGAAATGCTCAACTTATTTCATCCTTGATATAATTATGTAACTTGTATCATCCTCTGATACCTAAATAAACTTCGTTCAAACAAGTTAATGGCCAATAGAGGCAATGCATCTGTAAGTAAACTTGAGCACAACAGACTTAAAGGTTATCAAGCATATTCAAGCTAGAAATACTTAACTTGTTTCATCCTTGATATAAGTATATGACAGATATTATCTTCTGATGCCTAAAAGAATTTCTGCTTATTAATTAGAACTCTTACCCGAATTGTCTTCATGGCATGTATCATTTCTACTCTTCAAAATTGGAAGGAGAAAATCTCCATCTATTGCACAATCGGTGAGCACTTCCCGGTCCTTAGAATGATTGCTCTCCTCAACGTCATCCCAAAAGGACAAGGTCCAACATTTTCCTGCAAATGCCATAGGTTGGATTGGGCTTGACCAAATACCCTTTACCATACACTTCTCTAAGAAAACTTTTCTCTAGCTCCTTTTGTTGATATATAGAAAATCCTAGGATGCTTTAAAAGAAACTCCCATACATTAACTTCAATCCCCAAATCTTTGTTGAAATGCGATGCCCTTTCTTCTTCCACCGTTTTCTCTACCGTTAAGCTCAAGAATTCATGTAAAATAGCAACAACCCATTCTCAAATCATGCTAAGCCTTGACTTGACCTCACCCTAAGAACACCATCACCCTTATTAGGCCACACATAAGGAAGTCTTTGCCAATTCCTTATTCTCTCTATCTCTACTTTTGATCTTATAACCGATAGGAAAATTAATTGGAAATGCATACTTAGTTTCGAATTCACGCAACCACTTCTCTCTGTACTCTCTCTCCCTCCACTTTTCAATCTCTGCAACACCTAAATCATCATCACCTCCAATCAAACTCACAATCTCCAAATCATCAAACCTAAACTCATTTCAATACTTTTGGAGAATGGAATACGTGTAATCCTCAGGCAATCCAAATTCTCTCCTCACTAACCCCTAAAGCATGAACATGAAGAGTTCTTGTCAAAGATAACTTCAACAACTTAATTCTCCATACACTTTCCAATTCAATCTCTCTAACAACACCCAGTTCTTCATCTATCAAATCAAGCATATCAGGAGAAAATTTGCAACACAAATTTCTTTTCAAAGGATGAGTAAAAATAGAGAAAATGTAGGGATACTTATGGAGAAAATCACCGGTGCCGATGTCAGTGCCGAGACCGATGATATTACGCAAGCTGGAGATGAGCTAGAGGGAGTCGAAGGGTAAAATATTGTTAGGGTTGGAGAGGAGAGAGAGGAATTTGAGGATGATATTGAGGCGTCTGAGTTGGGAAACGAGTTTGTCGAGTTTGTGGTTTCGGATTCCGTTTTACTGTAACTGAGTTTAAGCCGTGTTGCTGGGGTTCTTCCCCATTGTCTTTGGGTTGTTGAGTTGAAGGGGCCGAATTGAACTGGAAGTGAGCTTTGTAGAGTTAAAACTAAGAGCAGTCATCTCTGCAATGTTCTCCTTAATCTTTTTCTCTGGCATGAGAGAGAGAGGAAGTAATTTTATTGTTAAAACATCAATTCCGTTGCGTAGTGTTGCTCGTTCTATTGTGTCCCGTACCCCGATGATATTCAAGTCAAACTAAAAATTACAGAATCAACTCCCTCAACTTTCTTTTGTTGCCAAACTATCTCCCTAAATTTAAATTTTAATAATGTATTTAAAAAAAAAGAACAAAAATTATGAACTATAATAAAATTAATCCTTAGATTAGAATTCCAATTAGATTAATTTTTTGAACTTTAAATTCGTACAATCTCCACTTATAAATTTTAAGGTGATATTTGGTTAAATGATATGAGAATTAGGAATAAGATTAAAATTCATATAAATTGTTTGAATTAATGGAATGAGAATGAGTGTATGAGAATGAAACTCCTAATGTATTGGTTCTCTGAAACCTAAATAAAATTATATGTCTCAGCTGAAACCCAAGCTTAAAACAAAAAAAAAATAATAATTTTCATTTTTTACCCACCCTTTCTCTCTCTCTCCAAAGAAAAAAAATGTCCTTGTATCCACAATTACATTGAAATGTACACATTGTAACATAAAAAAATATATAAGAGTGATTTAAAATAATATGAAAAAAATTAAATATTGCTATAATATTAAAACTAGAAAAACTTTAAAAAAGTGTTAAACTCATGACAAGTATTTTTTTTTCTATGAACTGTGTGTTGGATCCTTTCCTCATAATTGACTTACTTATTCATATATATATATATGATAATTATTTTAAATGTGATTAAATTTGATTTGAGACATATTGATCTTTTAACAGATAAAACTGTCTCATATCATTTTTTCATACACAAAATTCAAAATCAAAATTGTTAGAAATTTTTTAAAATTCAAATCTCATTAGTTAATGTATGCAAAATGAGGTTAATGAGGAAAAGATAACCGAAAAAAGATTAAATATAATAAAAAATGGAAAGCATTTGAATTGGAATGTATTTAACCGGATTTTGGTACTCATTCAAATTTCTATATAATTAATCTTATTTTTTGTGTTGAAAATTTTATTAAATTTTCATAATATTTAGTAATAATTTATGATGACAATTATAGAGTTTTAATAATTTTTTGATAGTTGAGAACTGTATAAACCCCCTCCTAGGTTATTGAATCCTTAAATCTAAATTTCAAAACTTTACACCATCTATTAAATAAAATTAAGGGTTTAGAAAGATTATACACATCATAAGAATCGTTTTGGTGCTATCACAATAGTCGGAATAAAAAATAACAGGAGGTACATTCGATCATTTTTCTCGGGTTATTTTAATTATATTTAATCATTATTGCATTTTGTGTGTAATATAATATGTAATATTTGGTATCCGAATCTTTTATCATTTACCTTCAAAATTCTGACGAATTTCAAAATTTTTCAAAAATTATGATTTTTAGATTTTGAATATATGGTCCAAAAATCTTATTTTTCGAAAAATTGAGTCCAAAATTGAATTCATTACATTATTATGATAAAAACTATATTTTCAAAAATTATTTTGGAGTATTTCTGCACTTTCCGGTGGTTTTTCGACATACAGACTCATCGGAAGCCATTGATTCTGGGTCGGGACCCTTGGTGTCCATTGGATGAAGAAAACAATGTTAAAACTGTATAAAGATGAAATAAATGGGTTATGAAGGACATTTAAAAATTATAATATTTTCAATATTTATTTATTTAATGAATAATTATGTGGTCAATTCTTTTGGTTTTGGAAATGATGTGTGTCTTAGATTAACTGATTTTCTTATATAAATTTTTGAGAGACACTTATTCCAAATTCATAAATGGATCGTTCATATTAGATCTTTGGATTAAAATACAATAATAAATAAATAATTTAGAGCATGATATTTAAAAATTATGTATAAAGTTGATTTTGAAATAATTTTATATATAAGGAAATGTACAAAATTATTAAAATATTTTTTGGGCAGAAAAAATAAAGAAAATTTTTCAAAAAATTCTCAAAATTTTCAAATTATTTTCTAAACCCAAATTTTAGAAAATTTTGCATAAAATTAATTTAGAAAAAATATTTTGTACATAAGGGAGGTACAAAATTAACAAAATGTATTAAATAATTTAATTACATTTTTTATTTTATATATCTTAGCATGACAAAATTAATATTATTATACTTGTGATCAATATAATTTTTTAAATTAATTAGAGTTTAGGTATAGTGGCCACAATTAAATAGAAAATTATATATAAAAACATAATCACATTAGGAAAATAATAAATTTGCCATAAAAATTATTTTTATGTAATAAATTTTATCCCACAAAAATTTTTGTTTTATAAAAATAATGAATTGGAAGATAAGATATTTAAATAGTTATTTTCAATTGTAGTCTATTTAGTTGAAATCTCTTTTTCTATATAATATTATAAGTATGTTTATTTAGTGTCTGTCTAGACTGGTTCTGTTAAAAAGACGGCGATAAGTCTAAAACTTGCTGGTTTTCAAGCGATCTCATATGACCGCCACCCTCCTGGGAACTTACCTGATGTACTAAAAAATTCATCTTTAGAGCAAACTAGAAAAGGATAAAATGATTAAAAAAAGACTAATTATTGATAGTTTTTCAATTAACCCACAGACATTGGGTAATGATCTATTTTTGATAAAATTTATCATAAAGTCAAATAAATCTAATAAAATTATAAATTTAGCTTACAAACAATTTCTATATCATATAATTAGTAAGTATGTTTATTTATTTTGTAGTATTCCAAACCATAAACTTGTAATTTGATTTTTCCCAATTTAAATGGAGAAAATTATAAGGAGTGGAGGGAAATGATACTTCTCCATTTGGTCTGTCTGGATATTGACTATGCTATATAGAAGGACGAGTCACCTCCGGTGATCGATACCAGCTCTACAGACAAAAAAACTCTTTATGAAAATGAGAGCGATCTAATTATCTAAATATCATGTTCATAAGAGCAAAATTTCAGCTGGTATATATGATTTGGTCAACTAGCATGCCAATATCCATGCTGTTCTTAAAACTATAGATGAGCAATTTGCGGTATCGAAGAAATTTTTGACCAATACCCTTATTATACAATTCTCCTCCATAAGGCTCACTACTATCCATGGTGTGCGTGAGCACATCATACGAATGCAAGACATTGTGGCTCAACTAAAGAATCTAGAGGTTGAAATGTCCAAACCCTTTTCATACACTTTACTTTGAATTCTTTCTCTTAGCCCTGCGGTCCTTTTAAGATCTCCTACAACATGCAAAAGGAGAAATAGTTTATCAATGAATTGATAGGCATGTGTGTACAGGAGGAAGAAAGGTTGCTGATGGAGATGAAGCAAAATTCTGTTGGTGCATATATGGTAGTACAAGGAAAAAAGAAGGGCAAGTCCAAATCAAACTAAAATGGCACAAAATTAAAAGCGGATATAAAAAAAGTACAAGTGTTTTTTCTGTAAAAAGAAAATATACATGAAACAGAATTGTGCCAATTACAAGCATTGGTTTGAGAATAATTGTATTGAAATCTCATTAGTTTATTATGAATCTTGCATGACTGACATTTCTCATAACGTATAGTGGATTGACTCTGATTGTGTTATCCAAATTATGAATGTGTTGTAGGGTTTGCAAAATCTAAGGAAGTCAGTGGAACATAAACAATTCATCTATTCGAATAATAAGATGGGTTCACGAGTAAAGGCCATTGGAGATTGCGAGCTCATATTGACAAGCGGGGCATGTTTTGAAATTGAAGAGAGTATTTTATGTATTTAAGTTTTCTAGAAAGTTAATTTCCATTTCAAAATTTATATAATTTAATTACTCTTTCCAATTTAGTAATAAAATGATATTATGTTAGATTCAAGTGCCGTTAATTATGATCTATTATTAGATGGATTATATATTATTACTTTACAAGATAATGTTTGCATGAATGTAACACATACAAGGGTTAAAAGAAGTGTTAGTGAGGAAAAGTTTTCCATGTTGTGGCACCGAAAATTAGGATACATCTTCATAAAAAGAATAGAAAAATTGGTAAAAGATGGGATACTTGATATTCTAAATTTTAGTGATTTTATGACTTGTTAGAATGCATTAAGGGAAAGCAGACCAACAAAACTAAAAAATGTGTTAGGAAGAGCTCAGAATTGCTAGAGATCATACATATGGATATTTGAACTCTAGGTACATACTCGTATGATCATAATTATTTTATGTCATTTATAGATAACTATTCACGATATATGAATCTCTATATCTTTCGCCATAAGGATAAGACATTGGATGAAATATATCATGCATAGTTCACATGACCAGAATATGGTAGCTGAAACAATAAACAAAACCTTAATTAATATCGTTAGGAGCATGATGGCTAGCTCCAAATTATCAAAATTCTTATGGATTTAAACTCTCAAGATGATAGTGTACATCTTAAATAGGGTACAGTAGCCAAAACTCCTTTCGAGTTATTTAAAGGTTGAAAACCTAGTTTAAAACATATGCGCATTTAGAATTATCCTATAAAGATAAGGGTTTTCAATTCACGGGAAAAGAAGTTGGATCCAAGGACTGTAAATTGATACTTTATCAGTTATGCCAAAAAGTTTAAAGGATACTGATTTTATTATCTATTATACCACAGTAGATTTATGGAATCTAGAAATGCTAAATTTTTAGAGAATGATTTGGTCAGTGGAAATGATAACTTTTGAGAATTAACTCTTGAAAGGGACCCATCAAGTATCCTATCAAATTCAAGTACTAAGTTAGTTGTCATCTAAAATAATTCTCAAGCTCTTATGAACACAAATCAGGTTATGGGTGTCAACCAAGAAATTCCACAAATACTTGACCAAGATTAAATTGATCGACTTTCTCGTACGGAGAATGTTGAACTTGCATGAAAGAGATTTACTTGAGAAAGAATGTCAACTATACCTGATGATTGTGAAGTATATATTCAAGAGCCTGACTATAACATCGGAGCCATAGAGAACCCAGAAACGATTTCACAAGTCACGAGTTCTAAGAACTTGAACTTATGACTGAACACCATGAATGATGAGATAGACTCCATAAGAAGTAACAGAATTTGAGATCTTGTAGAGTAACCAGATGGAATAAAACCCATCAGATGTAAATGAGTTTTCAAGACTAAAATTGACTCATTAGGCAATATTATGAAATATAAGGCCAAATTTGTTGTTAAAGCATTCACCTAAAGGGAAGGAATTGATTTTTTGGAGACATTTTCTCCGGTGTTTAAGAAAAATTCTCTCCGCATCATTTTAGCACTTGTTGCACATTTCAATCTAAAATTGCAACAAATGGATGTGAAAACAGTTTTCCTTAATGTGGAATTAGAGGAAGAGATTTACATGTATCAACCTGAAGGATTCTCTGTTAGTGGTGTGAGTATTTGGTGTGCAATCTCAAGAAATCTATATACAGGCTTAAACAAGTCTCATGCCAGTAGTATTTGAAATTTTACAATGTAGTCATTTCATTTTGTTTTGAAATGAACATTGTGAATCAATGCATATACTTCAAGGTCAGTGGGAACGGATTCTGTTTTCTTATCCTCTATGTGATTGATATACTACTTGCCACCAATGATAAGGGGATAATGTTTGAGATGAAACAGTTGCACTCTAAAAATTTTGAGATAAAAGATTTAAGTGATGCGTTTTATGTCATCGGTATAAATATATATCGTAATAGATTCCATAAAATTTTGGAACTATTTCAAGAGACTTACATTAATAAAGTGTTTAAGAGATACATGATGAAGAACTGTTTACCAAGTATAGTTCCGATTATCAAATAGGATAGATTCAATTTGAACCAACGCCCTATGACAGATTTGAAAAGGGAACAGATGACTAACATCTCATATGCTTCTGCTGCTGAATATCTTATGTATGCATAGGTCTGTACAAAACCTAATATAGCGCACGCTATGGGAATATCAAAGTAATTCAGGTGTGGAACATTGGAAAACTACAAAAAAGGTGTTGAAATATTTACAAGACACCAAGAAGCATATGCTTATATACAGAAGAACTGACAGTCTGGAAGTAGTCGGGTACTCAGATTCAGATTTTACTGACTATGTTGATTTCCGAAAATCAATGTTGGGTTATATTTTCATGATGGCCAGTGGAGTTGTATTGTGAAAGAATGCTAAATAGATATTAACTGCGACCTCCACTATAGAAACTAAGTTTGTGGCTTGTTTTAAAGTTATATCACATGTGGTATGGCTCAAGAGTTTCATATCCAAGTTTAGGGTTTTAGGTTCGGTACCGAAGCCATTATGTGTTTTTTATGATAATTCAACTACTGTATTTTTGGATAAGAATAAAAAGAGTGATAGTCGAAATAAACACATCGACATAAGTATTTATTCATTAGAGAAGAGTGTTAGAAAATAAAATTATAATCCAATACATTAATCTGATTGTATGTTGATTGATTTCTTAACCAAAGAAATGCCATCAAGTAGGTTCAAGAAATGAAACTCAAGATTGAATTTTCTCAAATAAAGGTGTGCACATATTGTCTTGAGATAAATTTATCAAGTTTGATTCCTGAATAAATATGGGATTTATTCATAAACTGAATGTCACCATAAGATTAGAAAATAGAATGTATTGTAGTGCACGGAGATAATACTCGCTTTTAGAAAACTTATCGCCCTGACTCATGTAGTTTATTTTCATACAAAAATTGATTTGATTTTGATTTCAAGTCGATTTGATGGGTCGAGTGAGAGAATATTATGAATTTTTAAAAATTCAAATCCCATAAGTTAATACATTCAAAATGAGGCTAATGAGGAAAACATAACCGAAAAAAGATTAAATGTGATAAAGAATGGAAGAATTTGAATTGGGATGCATTTGAATTGGGATGCATTTGTCGGATTTTGATATCTCATTCAAACCTTTGCACAATTAATCTTGTTTTTTCCGTTTTGAATATTTTATTAAATTCTCATAATATCTAACAATAATTTAAGATAACAATTATAGAGTTTTAATAATTTTTTAATGATTGAGAGTCTATATAAACCCCCTCCTAGTGCATTAGGTCTCTAAGTCTAAATTTCAAAACTCAACACCATTTATTGAGTGAAATTAAGAGTTTAGAAAGTTTATGCACATACATCCTAAGGATCATTTTGGTATTATCATAATCATCGGAGATCTTTGAAATCGAGAATAATTGGAGGTACAATCGATCCTCCTTCTTAGATTATTTTAATTATATTTAATTATTATTGCATTTGGTATGCAATAAGGTATGTACCAGAAATTTTATTTAAGAGTATAATATCAGATCAACTGGACATTAGTTGTGTTTACATTTTATTATTAAAAATTTTGGGACTTCAATTTAACAATGATAAAAATAAAATTACCGAAAAAGGAAACAACCAAAATGTAAATTTGGAAAATTTCTAATTGCCACCAAGGATTACTAAACCAAACTACTATCTAATAAAGTTGATGTGATCTCATGCTCTTCACAAGTCGCAACGTTAAGAAAAACATAAGCATATATGTGTAGGAGTAGAAATACAAAGCACAGCAAAACAAGTCCTCATCCATGTGCGTAAAAAATGTGAAAGAAAATATGTAACATTTAAAAATTTCTTCTCTTTAAAATTCTCAAAATTTCAAAAGAGTTACTCCAAGTATTCATCTAAGGCACCATAACAAATATGATAAAGCAAACAAAACACTTTTATATTATCATCACTATCAAGTTGCCAACAACGCCCAACTGTAATAAAGAACTAAACATATGGGAACACTATGGACCTGCAATGGCCACCTGAAACATAAATCAAGAATAAAACAACTCTAGGACCACAATAATAAGTTTCATATTATCTCCTATTGGTTACATCTCAGCATCAACAACTTTGGTTTCAAGCCTACCAAAAGCAACTGCCTTGTTATGATGTGATTATTAGATATTTAATCCAACGTTAAGTCAATATGTAAATAATTACATATTTAAACTGTTATTTAAAGAGTATAGATTGAGTAAAAGTGATCTGTTATAATATATTTAATATAAAGTTTTAATGTGTAGCATAAAGTGTGATTTTGATAAATATATATAGAAACCTAAATGAATAACTTCCTTTTATATAATGGTTGAGAAGAAAGTAATTGCAAAATAAATGGAGAACGATTTGACATTCCTAATTTATTATATATAGAGATAGTGGTTTTGAATTTGGTGAGTTTTCAAATTTCTAACATCCTATCAATTAGAGAAATTTTTCTTTTTTGAAAGAACACTATAGATCTGAAAGGCTGCTCCCAATTTGGAAGTTTGAAAGTTAATTGAATCAAAACACATATTGGAAATTAATAAGGAAATCCATAAAGTATGAATTCAGATATATTTTTGATAATATAAACTCTAACAATCCATTATCATAGAATCTAGCAGACCCATAACCATAAAACCCGTAGGGTACCAATCGACCTCTTGATCGATTTCGGACGAACCATCTCTTGGGGAGACACCCTTTAAACCTAAGCCTCTCGACAGAATCTCTTTAGTTCCTATGTCTATTGATCATTTTCCTGGCAGAGTCTGTTCATCGGATTCTTTAACCTCTCAGCTTTCCGACCCCTCGATCCTTGTAAAATCAACTCTTATCACACAATGAGTTATAGTCGTGATTATCCGATAAGGAAATAATTTTTGACAAATCTAAATATTTTACTAATCTAATACGAGTTTATTGCAATCTCTTCTGATAAGAAAATAAATCTTCTGGTGATTTATACCCTCGTGAGTGTCTGTGATAGCAATGGAAACTCTCTTATCTCAAGAGACTCCAAATCTATAGAAAGTCTATTATTACAGTTTCTATAATTTTAGAAGATTTCCTACGATCTCTCTACAAAACAAGTAAAGTTTCCACACCCAAAGCACACACGGCAACTCCAATGCATGCTATATATATTAAACTGAAATATTTGTTTGGTACGCACCTCTCTTACTTTACATACTGCATACAAAGACTACACAGAATTCAGACTCTTTTAATTTTTTTCTTTTTTTTCTTACTGCTCTTCCGGACTTGAATATCGAAACCTCCTCTGCTCGAACCACTTTCAGTAGGTTTTTTGTAGGATTTTGTATTGAAGACGACTCAGCAAATTCTTCATCACCGATTCTCTGTTCAGACCAGAAAAATGATCTACTATGGAGTCATTGTTGGATTCAACAGTTTTCTCTCAAATTTATTTCTTTGATTATTTAATTTTTTTAATGATTTGACATGTAAAAAGTTATGAGCTTATATTGGTGATAAATTTTATCAATAATACTTGTCAGTATCAAGATATCATTGTGAGTCATATAGTAATCATCAATCATACCCAAAGAAGGAAACATTAAATTAGGTCAAAAACAAAAGAGATATGATTTAGAATCTCTCAACTCAAGTGCTGTTATCCTGAACTCCCTACTCACACTCATAACACCTAAAAAAAGGAAGGGAAATGAAATGCCAAAAGTCAAACAAAACCACTGACCGAGCAAGTACCCCTTTTAAAATACTGATGTAGGCTATAAATTCACATGTACTTCCAAATAAACAAAGTGAAGGTAAAAGTGCCCACATGGGGCATTTACTTTGGTAAATTTCATAGATGAAAGTTGGGGAATAATGGATCAACCCATTATTCCAACCTTCCTAATTTTCTACTCATGATCCCATAATTAAATCCATAATTATTCACCAAGATTAAGAGGGAATATTAGGGTTAGTCTCTTGAGAGGAGAACACAAGAGAGAGAGAAGGTGAAAAAGATCTCAAATCTTACAAAACTTTTCTCTGATTAAGGCTTTAGAAATATTCTAAGTAGAGAATTTTTACATTGTTTTCGTCACCGAATTGAGAATTGCGGTATTGTAGTATTACGGTGATAACTCGCACAGTGTGGTTATCATCTCGACAGTGAAATTGATGTAGAAGTGGTTCGTGGTTCTCAGCGATTTATTCACTAAGATATGTCTGAAAATCCAAATCTTGTATTATTCTGAAAATCTATCATGCTTCCACTTGTGTATGAATTAAATCTAATATTGGTATCAGTCCATGTTGGATTTATTAGAATAAATTTTTCAAAATTTTTTTTCGGGTATAAAATTTAGGGTTTGAATCACGAATGAGTTTCATAAATCCAATTATAACATGACGTTACCCATGATTTGTAAATCACAAATATAAGTTTTTTATAATTTTTGGAACACGTTTAGATCTTAAAATTGAAAGACAAAGTTTTCGGCTCTAATGGTGTGCGAAGCTTAAAACCTTAGATCTATCGAAATAAAGGGCTAATTGATCTATGAAAATGACATAAATGTGTTCTTTGTGTGCTGATCTACGTTTTGACATATGTATTGTGTATTGCCGTTGGGTTTTCCGATGACAAAGGATAGAAGTACAAGAAAAATGAGCTCAATAAGAGCATATTCAAATGCTACGTTTGTGGTAAGTTTAGACATTTCGTTTGCGAGTGTGGCGAGCGAAGGTTGTGTCCTTCTTCCTTACATAGTATGAGTTATATTTCATCTACTATGATACTCACTGACTCTTCTCATTTGTGGTTTGTAGACTCAGAAGCCACCGATCATATAGCTCGTGATAGGAGGGCATATGTAGAGTTCCGCCGATTAAGTTTCCATGCAAAGAGACTATATGTGAGGAACGGAGTATTTGTGGTTGTAAATGAGATTGGTACATGCAAGCTGATATTGCGAAGTAACCAAGTCTTATATCTGTTTGATGTTTTATATGCTCTCGAGATTCAGCAAAATCTTGCATCTATACTTTATCTTGATCGTTTAGAATATTCTATTTTGTTTGAAAACTTGAGTATATCTATTTCTTATAACAGTTCTTTATTATATACTGGTTTTGTACATGATGGATTATATGCGCTGGATATGATTTTTTTTTAATGAAATTTCTCATTTATCTTCTATTATTGCCTATACATTTAATAGCGTAATTGATAATGTTACTGTTTGGCACAATAAACTTGACCACATAGGGCAAGAGATAATGAATTAGTTAGTTACGAGTGGCCTATTAAGGCCGCTAACTCGGGTCGAGTTACCCCTATATGAGTTTTACCTAACCGGTAAAGTTACGAGAAAATCATTTGGAAAGACAATAAGAGTTAGGACTCCATTGCAGCTGATCTACTCTGATATTTGTGGGCTTATGAATGTGAGAGACCAAAATGGAGCCACATATTTTATTACGTTTATAGATGATTACACGCGTTTCGGTTACGTCTATCTGATCTTGCACAATTTTGAGGCATAAGATTGCTTTAGAAGGTTTATCAGCGAAGTTGAAAATTAGTTAGACTTGAGAGTAAAGACTCTTAGAACCAATCGAGGGCGTGAGTATTTATCTGAGTAATTTAAAGAGCTATATTTTGAGAATGACATTACGAGATAGTTGATTGCTTCTGCTATTCCCTAACAGAACGGAGTAGCTAAGAGAAAGAATATGATTTTGTTGGAGATTGTGAGATCTATGATGATGCATGCAAATTTGCTTATCTCCTATAGGGAGATACATTATTGACTGCTACATATATTCTCAACTATATTCCAATCAAGTCTGTAATCAGTACCCCATAAGAGTTTTGGACAAGGAGGTAGTCTAATCTTAACCACTTGAGACCATGAGGTTGTGCTGTATATGTTCACGATTCCTTACATCCACATGGCAAGTTAGATCCGCGAGAAAAGAAATGTATCTTTATAAGATACTCTGAATATTCTAAGGGACATGTGTTCTTAGATGAACATTCGGATGACACGGTCTCTGAAATTGAGTCTCGTGATATCACGCTCCTGAAAAATAATTTCCCTAAGAGAGGTAAAATCAATCGAGACTTCACTTTTTATGAGATAGGCTAGTCTAACAGGCTTGGTTGAGCCCAGTTGCAAGACTCAAGAACTTGTTATGGATTTTGGTACTAGTGGGAGTGGTTTATCTAGAGGTGAGAAGGCTCCCCCTTCTCGTAGAAGTAGTCGAGGACATATACCTTGGCGTTGTTTTCCAATTGATTATGAGATTCTCATGGTGACTCATGAGAATAATGAAGAGGCCCGGACATTTTAGAAGGCTCTTGAGGGTCATATAAAGAGCCATTGGTTAAATGTCATGCAGGAAGAGATGAAATCTATGAGAGTCAATAGGGTTTAGGATCTAGTTTACTTACTTGAGAATAGAAAGGTCATTGAAAACAAGTGGATTCTCAAAATCAAAAGAAAGGCTTACGGATCGGTAGAGAGATACAAGACCCATCTAACAACCAAGAGTTATATACTGACAAAGGACATTGACTACGAGGAAACTTTCTCCCCTGTAGTCAAATTTATATCAATCCGTTTACGATTGTCGCAAGTGTGGATCTAAAGTTATACAGATGGATGTAAATACCGTTTTCCTTAACAGAAATTTAGATAAAGAGATCTACATGGAGGAACCCTTTGGGTTCATTTTAGTAGATCATAAGGATAATGTTTGTTGATTTTGGAAGTCGATATATGACCTAAAATAGTCATTCGGCAGTAGTACCTGAGATTTCACGAGTAGATGATATCTTATGGTTTTACAATAATCGAGAAGGATCATTGTATCTATCTAATATGTTCTAACAACTATTTTATGATCTTATCCCTATATGTGAATGATATAATATTGATTGGGAACAATATTGAGTATTTGATGACGATTAAGACATGATTGTCATCAAACTTCGATATAAATGACATGGGTGAAATCGAGTTCATCATTGAAGTTAAGATCTATAGGGATCACTCGAAATGAATGTTGGCTCTTTTACAAGAGACCTACATTATGAAGATTCTTGAGCACTTTGGGATATGTGATTGTAATCTTATAGATACTCCTATCGCCAAGTATGATGGTCGGAATCTTGAGATGTGCCCTAAAACTCATAAAGAAGTAAGGGAGATGAGCAAAATCTCTTATTCTAGTATAGTGGGAAGTTTAATATACACGATATTATGTACACGACTAGACAAATGTTATGCAGTCAGTTTGATGAGTAGATACCAATCAAATCCTGGAAGGGGTCACTGGAGAGTAGTGAAAAGGATTTTTATATATCTCAAGGGAACTGCGAGCTACTCCTTGTGTTATGAAGGAGGTGATTTGGGTCTTGTAGGATATTCAAACACCAATTGAGGCGGTGATCTAGATAAACGTAAATTGACGTCAAGTTTTGTCTCTTGCTCATTGGTGGCTAACCCCTCAATCGTAGTTCAGGAAAGTATTTGGATCCGGAGACTATTGGATGACTTAAGAATTGTGGCTGATAGTAGGAGGCCAGTAATAATCTACTATGATAATTAGGTCGCTTTCGCTTATACTCGAGACTCTAAAAATCATAGTAGAACAAAATATATTGACACTAAATATAATTTTATAAGAGATATTATCGAGAAGGGTGAAATGACCATCAAGTACATTTCGACACGGTATGGTGGCTGACCCCTTCACCAAACCCATTGCTAGAAACTCGTTTGTAAGATATAGAGAGTTATTGGATTTGCACACATTTTGACATTTTTCGTTTTGTATTAGATTGATGATGTGATGTTGATTATATTTATTTATGATTTTTGTACATTATTCAATCACACATGAATTATTATATTTCTTAAATAATGTACTTGTTTTTTGATCATATATATCTAATGTGATAAAAGATATGATAGACAGGTAAGATCGACTTTCTCACACGAGTGACCACCTCCAGCTCTAAGTGAGCGGAGATGAGACAGTTGCTAATTGTAAGAGGCATTGAGAGTGGCCTTACTAGAACATAAGTTACTCTGATATGTGTCCAAGATGAGATCATCTAGAATATGACCGATATGGAAATACCCACATCCACGTTGCCGTAAATAGACAGATTTGAGATCTCAGATATCACCTGCGTTTAGTGATATTGTCTCCGAGACATTCTTTCTGAAATCTCTGGATAGAGTTTTATGTGTAGACTAAGTCATATATCTGTATAATATTAGAGAAATCTGACATATGTCATTTTGAGAGATGAGAGATTAATACCGTGACATGCGTTTCATACCACGTGTGATAAGATGACTAGGGATAGTGGGAGCTATTATATGAGACGATAATCTAATTATGATTTTCTATTCCTACTGTGTGAGACCCGATATCTATTGGGTAAGATCTCTAATATTGTTATCACTTTCGGCTGATTCTAGAAGTTTTGATTCAATATTTGCTCTTTAGTCTATTTATCTATGACCCATAAGATAAATTGAGATTTAAGAGACAGATCTAGGAAAGCAGCTGAATTGAGACTGATGGATTCGAGTTTGGAAACAGGAAGACCAATTTGCATTACATCATTATATTGTATTCACCAACCGGTCTGTTATATTTATCTATGTTGGGATTTAAATATAATAATAAATATATAGTCGAGTAATAATTGGAGATCACATTCGATAAGAAAAGCGACTCGATGGATATAATTGCATTAAGTCTGGGGTACAACGAGACCATTTAATACTAAAGGTGACTCCTCGATCATCGTAACAGGTGTATCGAGAAGTTTTTACTGCATGTGTACTCGCCAGTCGTACGACATCTAATTCTGTATGAAAATTCAGTAAGGTGATATGGAAGATCGATGAGTTGTGATCTTATGATGGATAAAATGTTTTCGTGTACAAGTGAGAGATGAAGGTAAAAGTGTCCACGTGGAGCATTTACTTTGGTAAATTCCAAAGATGGAAGTTGGGGAATAATAGGTCAACTCTTTATCCCAACCTTCCTAATTTTCTACCATGATCCCATAATTAAGCCCCTAATTATTCACTAAGATTAAGAGGGAATATTAGGGTTAATCTCTTGAGAGGAGAACACCACAGAGAGAGAAGGCGAAAAGAATCTCAGCTCTCACAAAACTTTTCTCTAATTAAGGGCTTTGAAAAATTCTGAGTATAGAATTTTTACATTGTTTTCATCACTGAATTGAGAATTGTGGTATTGCGGTGATAACTCGTATAGTGTGGTTATCATCCTGATGGTGAGATTGATCGAGAAGGAGTTCGTGGTTTCTAGATTTTTCTACGATTTATTCACTAGGGTATCCCCGAAAATTTAAATCTTGTATTATTCCGAAAATCTATCATGCTTTCGCTTGTGTATGAATTAAATCTAACACAAAGCAAACAAGTGCCTCAAAAAATTGCCAATACAAAAAGAATGGAGCTTGAATGAGATCAAGATAAGCATAAAAATGCAAACAAAATAATAAGAATTATTATGGTATTATAATTCTCAATGTCATTTAGTAATGAACCTTGAAAATCATATCAAATGGATAGTGATTCTCTGATTAATGAATTCAATAATTCGATTAAATCATTTTGTTGATAAATGAAATTTAAGACAAGTTGACTAGCTTGGCTCAAGTGGAGGAGAAGGAGAATTTAACTGGTGTAAAGAAAGAGCCAAGATTCAATGGTCTAGCCTATTAATAAAAGAAAAGGAAATAAATTCATTTTTTTCTTCTTTGTATTTCCTTATTTACTCTCTCTCTCTCTCTCTCTCTCTCTCTTTCTCTCTTTCTCTCTAAGACTAAACTTATACCTTTAACTCAAATTTTATTGCGAGTTATCATATAAAATTGGAAGGTTTAACCTATTAATAAAAGAAAAAGAAATAAATTTTGAATTGATTTTTTTTTTATTTTCTTCTTTACTCTCCCCCTCTCTCTTCCCATACGTTATCCAACTTCCTCTCTCTAATATGTCTCTCTAAACTCACAACTTTCTTTATGTCTATTTTGTATATTTGCTAGCAATTAATGCTAACTTAATTGTGAAAAAAAAGGAAAAAATTAAAAGGGTTTATGGAAAAATTCAATGAACCCACGGGACATATTTTTGATTTTTTAAGTTTAATATGATTAAGCCTGCATTTAAATCAAAGACGAAAAAGAAAGGAACTTTATTCTCTCAAATATGTTAAAGTAGCTATCAAAATGGGCATGGACCGCAAGGCCAATGTGTTTCGGTCCTAACAATTATGGTTAGTAATTAATTATAGTTAAAAATATTAGTTAATAATTTTAATAATTAGTTTTAGTAGTTAAAATATTGGGAATTTAATAGTTGAGTGATTAAATAGTTAGATAAATTAGTTAGTGGTTAAGGAAAACAACATAAATAGATAGTGTAAGAAATGAATTGGATATGAAATGAAATTGATAATGTTTTCACTTTTTCTCTAGTCTTTTTCTAGTCTTCTCTCTCTCTCTAGTAATTCTCTCTCTATCTCTCAAATCTCTCTTTCTTTCTCTAGTTCTATCTCTCTCTCTCCTCTTTTTATTTCTCTCTTTTTTCCTTCTTTCTAGAGTAGGTTGTTACAAATTAGTATCAAAACACACGATTCCTAATATAATCAATAATGGAAGATAATTAGTTTAAAGAATATAAAAAATAATGAGAAATTCGTAGGCAGGAATAGGAGAAACATGACAAAAATATGGACACTTTCATAACACACATATTGAAAATGTTTAGTATCGATAAATATATTAATACTTTGGTGAAAAGGGAGCAAAAAAATAAAAAGAAATCGGATAGCAAAATAAACCATGAAAAACAAGGTATCGATACACTTTTTGAGTTTTCTATTTTACCTACTCTAATTGAGATGATGGAAGAAGGGTTACAAATGACCAAGAAAGAAGCTATTTATAGTGATTTCTTAATAGACTTTCAAAAGTTGAAATTGTCGAATTCATTTAGAAAAATTCTTCACTAAAAGTAAGATTTCAATTGTCCAAAAAAGAATATATTAATGGTGATTTGTTGTCAAGTCTTCTGATAATTGAATTTTTTATATTCACCAAGAAAAATGTTCCACAAAAAACTAATTCAAGAAATGTCTCTCTTAAATTCTCTCGTTTCCACTTTTCTCCCACTACTCTTCTTGCAACTCAAGTCACATCCGTTATTCATTTTCATTACTTTATCTTTCAATACAAATGAAGTATCGATTCAAAATTCATATATTTAAAATCTCAATTCTTGTTTTTTTAACCTTAAGGACAATGATATTTTCAAGAGAAAGTATTGTAACAATTATGCTTAGTAGTTAATTATAGTTAAAAATATTAGTTAATAATTTTAATGATTTTAATAGTTAGTTTTAACCGTTAAAAAATTAAGAAATTAATAGTTGAGTAGTTAAATAGTTAAGGAAATTAGTTAGTGATCAAGGAAAATAATATAAATAGATGTGTAAGAAATAAATTGGATATGGAATGAAATTGATAATATTCTTACTTTCTCTCTAATCTTCTCTCTCTCTTTTTCTAGTCTTTCTCTTTCTATATCTCAATTCTCTCTCTTTCTCTCTCTCTCTATCTCTCTCTATATATTTTTTTTTCTTTTCTCTAGAGTGGATTGTTATACCTTAATGTGAGATATGATGAGTTTGGATATTTTAACCAATAATTGTCAAAGGAATTTTTACGTTGTTATGTATTTTAGCGAAAAGTCATATAGATTAATTTAATACTTTAATATTCTTAGAATTTTTAATTTTATATTTTATTGTTATATTGAATTTTTGTCTTCTTGTATACATATATATATATATATATATATATATATATATATATATATATTTACTTGACTGTCGGTATTCAGAACGATACTCCGACTAATCAAATTCGAGTTATAGTCAAACCCAAATTAAGGAGAAACTTTTATAATATAGTTTTTTTCATTCTCATGACTCGAATTCGAAATTATGATTAATGTGTTTTAATATTTTTCTCATTAAATCAACTGTCCGTTGATTCTTCTTGTATACATGTTTGACATAACAAAGTAATGCTTTTTTTTGCCACATATTATCTATTTGTTAATTTAATCATTTTTTTTAATTTTTTAATTACTTTTTATGACATATGGTATTAGACACATGTAGATAGGATTAGCAATTGTGTCGGGCCGCCCTGACCTCAGCCTATTTTAAAGGGCCGAGCCCGATTGATTTTAAGGTCGGTTGAGTTTGGGCCCATTGTTTAGACCCATTCTAATTACAAGTTGATACTGGACTCCGGTAGACTTAACCCTTTATAAACCTAGCCCATTTAAAATTATATATTTATATATTTATTTATTTTTGGTTTATAACTCGTGGTATTACACGTATATTTTTATTGGAGACCATGCAAACTCGAGCTCTCTCCCTCTCTCTCTCTCTGTCTCACGGCATTGGGTTGAGGTCACGGTCATCACGTGAGAATGGTCGCTCATCGCCAACAACCTTAGGTCGAGTGCAGCAATTGATTCGTCATCATCCCGATCCTGTCAACCTTCATTGTTCATTGCCGTGACATTTGGTGGGTAATTTCCCTAATTCATCAACATCAGGTGCTTACTGCTTGGCCACCATCGATCATTAAGACTCGATGAGTCATGGAGGTAAAGTGTCAAGGGAATCGAAGAAGTTGTACCATCGGAAGGGTGGGGTCAAAACTGAACACTGAGAGGGGAAATTGAGAAGATCAGCTGTCGAATCTAGGTTCGTCAAGCTCCGATTGACCCTCCCCGGCATTCATTTTCCCCAGCAATGTTATCGGCAGAGACTCGAAAAATAGTGGAGGCAAAATAGTGGAGGCATGACTATGGCTCTGAAGCATCTCTAACAATCCTAGGATTTTCTTAAAATAATAAAATAAATATTCCTATCTCTGGTCCCCCTCTCTCTCTTTTTCTCTGATGTTTTGGCTTTAAATCAGGCTCAGGCTTGGCCCGACATGGACTCAAAGCCCGTTCAATTTTTTGGGCTGAGCTCGAGTCTTGATTTTCTTAGCCTTCTCAAGTCGAGTTTAGACTTGAACCCATAAAATTTTAAACAGATCGATTCCAAGCTTTGCAAAGCTTGGCTCACAAAACTCGATTGCTAGGCCTATATGTAAACTTATATTTCTAAGAAAATAAGATTAATTTTTTTTTTCAAGAGCTGACCCAATTCATCCCTTGACCATTAGAGGGCCGAGATGGGTTAGGAAATTAATGACCCCTTTAAAATGAGAAGCCTTCTCGTCCCTTTAGAGGCTAGGCTCACACAAGTCGTAGACAAGACAAGATGAGAGTAGGGGTATTATGATACCCGAGTCGAGTTCGGGTATCACAATACCTGAACTCGAGCTCGATGTACTTTAGGTGAGCTCGAGTTCGAGTTTGTCGAGTTTGTATTTTTCGAGCTTGAATTCGAACTCGAAGTGTCATCGGATAGTATCATTAGATAGTGTAGATAATATATTTAAAAAATATATCTAAAAATGTAATTATATATATATAAATTATTTTAAAAAATATAATTATATATATATATATATATTATTTTTTTTAAAAAAAATTAAAATTCTTGGATAACTTGTCGGGTTTTCGAGCTCGACACAGTTAGGCTCGAGTTCGAGCTTGATACCGAGCTACCCGGGCCTGAGCTCGGGTTCGAGTTTTGACTAGATAATCTCACGGGTACTCATAATACTAACCGGATATCATAACAACCCAAGATAAGAGTCCCATTCTAACCTCTCTTATTTAGCATTTTCATGTAAGGTAGGAAGATTTAGCCTATTAATAAAAGGAAAAAAAAAACTTGAATTCATTTCATTTCCTTTTTCCTTTTTTTTTCCCTACTTTACTCTCTCTTTGCTCGTTCTCTCTACTTTGCATATTTTCACTTCTCTCTTTCCCATATACAAGTAATGCCAGCTTAATTGTGAATAGGTTACAAAAAGGGAAGATTAAATAAAAGGGTCTTAGGAAACCCTAAGGAAGAATTCAAATTCTCGTTCAGAAAGAGAGCAAGATTTTCTTGTAGAGAAAGAAAGCATTTCACATTTTCAAGTAAAAACAATACAGGAGAGAGAGTTATCGATTTTAACAACTAAAATCAAGGTAAAGTTATTTTGTTAGAAAACTTAAAACAGAAACTTACAGAAAATAATCTCTACATTTTTTCTTTATTTTTGGACCACTTAAAGAAAAATAATCTCTATATTTCTTCTTTATTTTTAGACCAATAGTCTAAACATTTGTAAATTGGTAAAAAATGTTGGATCTTCGTCGCGGAAAGTGTTTTTGCAATTATTTGGTATACTTACCATCTTAGTGGACAGGATAGAGGCCTTTGGATTTGTGAGGCTTACTTGTACCATTCATTCGCAATAGGAAATGGGGAATGCTTCAAGAGATATAAATCTTGTAGCCAATGGCAAACTTTTTCTTCAGCACCATAAAGCAATAACTAAATAATAATTATAAAATAAAAAATATATATATATTTTGCTCATGCCTGATAAATGATTGCCTATTATTTAAAAATAAAGTTTGAAATCTATGCTATTCATATCGCATCTTGCTATCACCATCATATCCTTGACCTCGATTGTGGCAAGAAAGAACAACGTAAATTTCATTTTTCAAGGCCATTGCGATAGTGTCTTACGTCAAAAAAAAAAAAAAAAAAAAAAAGCTCATGAATATGTCCATCACTATATACAAATCTTAACATAATAGTCATTTACTTCCTTCCATGCTCATCCTTAATTTTATTAATAATAATACAAAATTTTACATTTCCAATTTTTTCACATATCATCTTTTATAACTTACTAGTAAATATCTGCAAGATTTTCTTTTAAACATGTGTATTTAGCATTTTCTGAAACAATCTCCGGGATAATTTTTCCAACTCTATTATTGTAAATTCTTAATAATTTTACTATCTCAATAAAATTTTCACTATTATTCGAACTTGGCCGTTCATAATGATATCTAAAAGTATAACCTTGAAATGTCAACCATCTAACACAATCTATACAAGTTTTTAACTTTAAACGATTATTATCAATCTCTTCTAGAATTTGTTTTTTAATAAAAATGTTAATATGTTATCATTATTGATAAACTTTTACAAGGTTTCTATAAACTGTGGTGAATTGAATCTTTTTCCACATGACCCAATACAATTACTTCCATTATTTACCTTCTCCTAATCTAATTAATGTACCCTAATTTTGTTGGTAAAGAAATAACAAGATAAAGAAAATATAATATTTTTCGAAAGTGAATATTTTGACAAAATAGAACATTCTTTTCACTAAACTGAAAGATGAAACTTAGTAAATTTAGGCAGGTATGGACCAACTTTAATATAAGTTGATCAAATTTCATCACGTTGAATAATCAAAAATTCTGATATTTGTAGATGAAAACCTAGATCACATTCAAAAGAAATAGAAGATATTTGTTTTGTAGCAACTCTTAGACAAAGATAAGTTGTGTTATGATTTGAATTATTGATAATTTTTTTGTTAAAAAATGTATCGATTATCTTTTTTTTTTTCATAATTGATTTTTTTTCTCTATCTCTTTAAATTTCTAAATGAAAAAACAAAGAAAATTCAAAAGTCATCGATGAAAAAAGTTAAGAGAAAAATTCGAGTGAAAGAAAACGTCTACATTTTTATCAAATTAAGGTTAAATTTTTATTGAAAAGATAGGTAAATCCTTCATAGCCTAAATATTAAATATAATATTATTTTAAAATTTAAAGTATAAAACCTTATAGCCCTTTTATTATTTATATTAAATATAAATACCTTTAAATTCATACAAATCTCATAATATCAACATGTCGATTCAAATAATTAAATGATTTAATGATTTAAAAATCCTGAAATAATCTATTTCTTTTGTTGTATTATTATTGTTTTCTAGTATAAACATGATATTAAAGTAAGAAAAACAAATTAAACAAGCAATCACTACAAACAGCCTTTTAACCACAAATTTAGCGATAAAAATTTTAAAAAAATTTGTCGCTAAAAACATTAGCGACGGATTTAGTGACGAAAAATTTTTCGTCGCTAATAACGCGTCGCAAAAATTTAGCGACGAAAATTAAAAATCCGTCGCTAAATTTAGCGACGAAAATTGAAATCCGTCGCTAAATTTAGTGACGGATAATTTTTCGTCGCTAAAATTCGTCACAAACTTTAGCGACGAAAAATTATCTGTCGCTAAATTAGCGACATAAAAAAAATCCGTTGCTAAATTTAATGACGAAAATCTAAAATTCGTCGCTAAATTTAGCGACGGATAATTTTTGTCGCTAAAATCTGTTACTAATTTAGGGGAAAAAAAATCTGTAATAATAAAAAAATCCGTCGCTAAATTCAGCGACGGATAATCCGTCGCTAAATTCAGCGACGGATAATCCGTCGCTGATTTCAAATTCCGTCAAATGAAATGTTCAGGGAGGGCACGTGTCACCCGAGCGCCACCCTTGCCCACCCGAGCCCACCCGCCCCCACCAGAGCCCGCCCGAGCGCGTACCTGAGCCAGCACCTCGCACCCCTCACAGACACCTCTTAATTGCTGGAAAATGCCTTCTGCCTCCACCGTGGTTCGAACTCTAAACTTCGCACTCCTCCGAACTCCCGCCCCCACCAGAGCCCGCCCGAGCGCGTACCTGAGCCAGCACCTAGCACCCCTCACAGACACCTCTTAATTGCTGGAAAATGCCTTCTGCCTCCACCGTGGTTCGAACTCTGAACTCCGCACTCCTCCGAACTCCTGCATGCAACCTGTAAACCACCGAGTCAAAAATATTATTATGATATAAATTTCTTTTTTATTATTTATTATCTTTATTTCACATTTTCCTAATAATAAAATAATATATAATAATAATTTAAAATAATAAATATAATAACTTTTTTTATTTATACCACCCACCTAAAATAATATTAATTAAAAATAATAAATATGATAATTTTTAATAAAATAAAAAATAATAAAATACTAATTTAAAATAAAATAATAAATTAATTAAAAAATATGTTTATATTATATTTTGATTTCTTCTTTTTTCTTTTATCTTATTATCTTATTATTTTTTTTTATTTTTTTAATCCATAATTTAAAAATGGATTACAATATCTCAAAACTATAAAATTATAATTATCAATAAATTATAATCTATTAATAATTTAAAAATTCTATATATTTAATTACAAAATATTTTTATTCGTTATAATAAAATTATTATATATTATAATAAAATTATTATATATAAGAAATGAAAGTAGAAAGAAGAAAAAAAAACCCAAAAATAGAGATAAGGAAAAACAAAGTGAGAATAGAAAACAAAGAGGAGGAAGAAAGTCACACGTGGTGCAGTGGTAACATGTCTTCGAGGTTCAAGTCCAAGGTTTGAATCCCTTCAACTACATATTTTTACATATTTTTGGTGGCACGTCCCAGCAGGTAGGCGCGCCCCAGCAGGGCGGGCGCCCGCGCCTGCCTGCCTGGGCGCCCCAGCAGGCGCGCGGGCGCCCGCGCCTGCCTGCCTGGGCGCCCCAGCAGGCGCGCGGGCGCCCGCGCCTGCCCGCCTCGGCGCCTACCTGGGCGCCCCAGCAGGCAGCGCCCCAACAGGCAGCGCCCCAGCAGGCGCGCGGGCGCCCGCGCCTGCCCGCCTGGGCGCCTGCGTGGGCGCCCAGGCAGGCACGCGCCAGCACGCGTGGGCGCCCAAGCAGGCGCAAGCAGGGCGCGGGCAGGCAGGCGCCCGTGCGTGCATGGGCAGCGCCCGCGAATATTTAATTAAAAAATTTATATTATTAATTAAAATAATACAAATAAAATAAAATTACCTATACAATAATAAAAAATATTAAATAAAAAAAAAAGAAAAAAAATAATAAATTAATTAAAATATATATATAATTTAAATAAAATAAAATATATGGTTTTTTTTAAGAATTAAGAAATATAATATAATAAAATAAAATGTAAATTAAAATATTATAAAATAATAATATGATTTGTTAATATAAAATAATAAAATAAAATAAAATTATAATTAAAAGAAGATAAAATTCAGCGACGGATTTGGAATCCGTCGCTGAAATTATTAAAATAAAATAAAAATAAAATAAAATTGTAATTATTCAGCGACGGATTTGGAATCCGTCGCTAAATTAAATTCGGTTGTTAAATTAATTTTTTAATTTAAATATTATATTAATATTATATATTATTTAATTATATATAAAAAACCTATTTAGCTACGGATTTCGAATCCGTCGCTGAATCAGCCACGGATTTAGAAATCCGTCGCTGAATCAGCCACGGATTTAGAAATCCGTCGCTAAACCGTGGTTGTTAAATTAATTTTTTAATTTAAATATTATATTAATATTATATTTGATTTAATTATATATAAAAAACTTATTTTATGACGAAATTTGCAACGAAAAATTTTTTTGTCGACAATTAGCGACGAATTTAGTCACGAAAATTTTTTCGTCACTAATTAGCGACGAATTTAGTCACGAAAATTTTTTCGTCACTAATTAGCGACGAATTTTGTTACGAATGATGTGTCCGTCGCTAATTTAGCCACGACTTGCTTTTCGTTGCAAATTTTGTGACAAATTAACGACGAAAAAGTTTTTGTCGCTAAATTCGTCGCAAAATAGCGATGAATTTTTTTCGTCGCGAAAATTCGTGACTAAAACCGTGTTTTTTTGTAGTGAATAGTACCTGCCTCGGTAAAACCTTGCAAACTTCTCATTTGTTTCTTGAACTTAAAAATCCTTACAAAAATCAACATTTGCTGGGGGTTTCGGCGCTTGAAATCTCCCAACCACACTTGCAATCTAAGTTTGGTAGATACTTAACAATATCTTTTTATCATTATGGTAAAGAAAATTAAAGTAATACTAATTTCTTTTTTTTTTAATTTAGGAGAAATACTAAGAGTAAAAGAATAATAAAATAATGAAATATCAATGAGTATAAAAATATAGTTTGATTATGGGAACTACATTTTATATTTTGATAAGATTTTTTTTTTTTTTAACATTTTTTAGCTTTAATAGTCGTAGTGGTAAACAATTGTTTACAAAGCGGTGAATAAAAAAACCAATTGGGCCAAAGTTTAAGGCTTACACAAAAAAGTTGTAAAAATTTGAACTGCACAAAGTTAAATTTAATTCGGTAGAGAAAGAACGACTCTTGCAATTTGGAGGAGCATATCATTAAAATTTGGTTTCTTGGTAATTTCTAGAATTCAAAACCCTTTTGGTTTAGGCAAGGCTTCTGCACAACGCGGTGGTAGGTTCGGCTTGCTTTGCGCGCTCGTGGAGACGAAGATTGCGGATCACAACATTACTCCTTCCGCAACTCCAATGCCTTCCTTCCCTCCTCCGGGCTCTGTCACCATCTGCGAAATCAACCGTGAACTCAGTCTCTCTCTCTCTCTCTCTCTCTCTCTCTCTAATTTCTGTCTCCCGAAAACCCTATCGTGTTTAATTTCAATTGTACAATGCAGTTACTGCAGATTCTTTATCGGAGGATCGAGCCAAGAGCACTTACGGAAAAGTACTTGTAAGTCTCTTTCTTTCTGTCTGTCTTGTGGACTTGAATTTCATTTCTTCAAATATTGCAACTGAAGTTGTTTTGTTTGGGGGGGTGGGGACTTAGGGATTGGTATTCAGCCCGGTTCCATTTCAGTCCTTGGGGGGTACTGTGGATGAAAATGGTGAAGAACTACAACAGGGACAGAGCGAAGAGAGCGATTATAGGACAACCACAGCCTTGTCCGCTTTGAGGTCCTTGTTCAGCAATTCTCTCAGAGGCTTTTTTCTTCCCAACCATGTACTAATTCTTCCTCTCAATTCCCAACTCGTTAAATTATTCGCTTTGTGGAAGAAAATATGAATGTCGTTCATGCTAATTTCTTTTGGGAGGACGATTGAATTGAATCTGCATAATTGGTGGTAACTAGATGTAGATTGGTAAGTGGTACCTTCTTTTTTCAATCTCTCCATAGGGATAAGCTGGCTTACAATTGCCTTTTGTGGGTTGTGCCCATCATTAGAAGTAGATTTTTGTAATTCTGGTTACATGATTGGCTAGGTAGGAGGTGATGTTTCATGGTGTTGGATATTTGAAAGCATATGATGGCCGAGTTGAAAATGTTTGACAGTGGCAGAATTTAACAAACTGTTTGCTGCCTTGCTGTCCTCACTCTTTAGCATGCCAATAGTGATCATCACAAATCAGAATGCAGGATAACAAAAGCATGAAATTATGATATTGATTAAGAGATAAAACAGTTGTGCACTAGGCACAAATTGAAGGAGGCCAAAATATGTCAATATGTCTCTCTCTGTCTCTTGTCTTTGCCAGTCATGCAAACTTGTGTAAGGATTACCTATTGTTATATAATAGTAACAATCTGAAATTCTGAAGTATTGTAAAGAATAAAACAGCATTCAAAGATATCTATATGAAGTTTTTTTTTTTTCTTTTCTTTGTTATACAAAAAGAAAATTATTTGGGATGGGAGAGAAGAAAATGCACAATAACTAAGAGGATGAGAAGTACTTTATGGTAAGTAACATAAAACTAGAGAAACTAATGGAGGATTGCCCGCTTGTCTCTTTTCAAATCCTTGCATCTATGTCTTTAAATATCCCATTTTCATGACTCCAAAAGGGAGGCACAAAAAACAATTTTATGGCATGAGAGAGTGACCAATAAACTGATTTTTGAATATCCTAACATTTCCCGTTATCAAAATATACTGAGGAGCCATGGGAGCTCACTTCCTCAACATATAAGCATCATTCTGTCC
Source organism: Dillenia suffruticosa (assembly GCA_033439265.1). Classification (NCBI taxonomy): domain Eukaryota; kingdom Viridiplantae; phylum Streptophyta; class Magnoliopsida; order Dilleniales; family Dilleniaceae; genus Dillenia; species Dillenia suffruticosa. The sequence goes on along the minus strand of JAVTVX010000013.1, from coordinate 10,605,457 downwards.
TTTAAAACCTCTAAACTTTCTAACAAGCAAATTATGCACATTTTTGGGACAAATCCATCTGTTATGACAGATTGCTGCATCTTCCAGGCAATTTAAGATCAAGTGATCTCTAATTTCAAAAATTTTATAGTACATAACACTAATATCAAGAGAAGTATCTTTGAAAGGACTCCCTTTTGGGATAAGCAATTTGTCTTGATTTTTATTAAGCACCATGTACCAAGTAAATTACTTCACCTTGGAGAGAACCTTTGCTTTCCGAATGATTTTTGGGATGTATATCTTTAATATGATTATGCAAATTTTTGGGACAAATCCATCTGTTATCACAGATTGCTGCATCTTCCAGGCAATTTAAGATCAAGTGATCTCTAATTTCAAAAATTTTATAGCACATAACACTAATATCAAGAGAAGTGTCTTTGAAAGGACTCCCTTTTGGGATAAGCAATTTGTCTTGATTTTTATTAAGCACCATGTACCAAGTAAATTACTTCACCTCGGAGAGAACCTTTGCTTTCCGAATGATTTTTGGGATGTATATCTTTAATATGAAGTTTGCTGTATGAAGCTGGGTATGAAGGAATCTCTGCTTTGATAGATTTAGATGAAGTTATAAACCGAATTGTAGGAGTTCTATCTCCAATATAATTTGCAGGCATGAAATATGTTGAAATAAGCTGGTCAATACATATCTCCGAAAATTTTGTTTTCAAAAACATTACATAAATGTTGTAGGTAAGCTTGTTGCCAGAGGTTGATCTTCAAGGAGTAAGTTGGCACCAGCATAAGCATATATTAGCCTTTATTTCTGGACAACACCAAGTTATTGTACGTGATTATGAGGATGCAGGTAACTAAGAATATCTACACAATTTCTATTATGATCTGATTGCAACATGTTGAATTCACTCTTTTAGCTCCTACAGTATCTTTGTTCTTTCTAAACATATACTTTTGTTTTCAGAATTGATTTCATTTTATGCCATTATTATAGCCATATAGAGTATGAATACTCTAAGACATCGGTCGCATGCTGGATGTGTACTTGTTTGACACTTGCCTGACATGTGCCTGTTATGCCACATGGCATGCTTAGTTTTTTCTTATTCTTTTAAACACGTGGCATTGTTCTGACACTAGATACTTAGATACATTTTACATAAATCATTTTTTTGGATATTTGTAAGAGTCTTCAATTCCATAGCAAACTAGATTCTCATCACCAGATATGTGCATCCCTATGTTGAGAGATTGGGTTGTTGTGGGAAGAGACAGTTAGTAGTGGGGAGAAATAAGGGTATGGTGGTGTAATAAAGTAATATTTTAATGTATAGAGAAAGAGTGTAAAGTTAAGTATAGCAGAGGTCATTTTCAAGAAAATTTTAAAAATTTATCATGTGGAATTAGAAAAAACATTCATGAACACCAAATGATAAGTATTTGTCATCTTGCAAGAATGGTGGTTTTGTTGATCTGAAAGTATGACTGTGCTGTGCAACAATGGAAAGGTTTACTTCATATAATAGTATAGATAATGTTTATAGTCACATTTGAATTATACAAATAGCTTATTTGATAGCTTATTTGGTAACTATATTATATAAGAAGTCCTGTTTAGGGGCCTTGCTTCTTCAAGCTCTGCTTAACCGGAAAGCTGCTGCTTACTTTCTCTGATATGAATTTTATTATATGATCACAATAACTATAATATTTTGATGCCTTGTGGATCGCTTCTTTTCTTTTTGGGTAAATTTTCTAAATCTATTTTGCCCATAGTGTTGTGTTTGTGTCTTTCTGCTTCATAGATGTTAATTATTCACCTTTTCTTTTAAGCAGAAGTAAAGGATCCTTGTGTACTCTCAAATGAGTCTCAAAGATCTGTTAAACTTATCGAGTGGAGGCCAAATGGTGGGAGGGTACTCTCTGTAGCATGCAGGTGAGTATCGTGATAGTCTTGCATTGCCATTTCTCGTGATTTTTATAAAGCATTTAAAATCTTTGGATGTTTGGACATGAAAAACTTCTAGAGGTGGAATATGCATCTGGACAGCTTCTTACCCTGGTAATGCAGCAGCTGTGAGATCAGGAGTTGTTTCTTTCTCTGGTACTCTCTCAAGAGGTTCTGGAGTCAGATGGACTCTGGTGGATTTTCTTCGCACTCAAAATGACGAGCAAGTTAGTGCACTCTCTTGGAGCCCTAATGGAAGATATCCTTATCTACTTTATGCAGCATTTAATTCAAGAATGTTCTATGTTTCTCTTTTATTTTAATCGATTTATGAGAGCATGAGCAAGAATCTGAGACAGGTCATAATTATCAGTAACACATTACTGTTTCATTTAATCAACAACTTTCTTTTTTACATGTTGGAAACATAATAGGAAAGTTTTCGGATGGACATTGTAAGTCAATGGGTAGAGGGATGCAAATCTTATTGTCTCTAGAAAATAAATTCTTTCTTTTGAGTATCACTTCTCAATCAGTTTGATCTCTAAAAGTGAGAATTGGACAAGTTTTAAGCCTGAGTTTGTTTCAATCTTGTAATGCTAGAAAACAAAGCTTGGATAGAGATACAGTATGTATCGGACATTACACCAATAAGGCGACATAACAAATTTCCAAAAACTAGGATAGAGGGATACAGTTTTAAATAATAAAATTAATTTATTACTCTTGATTGTATTGTTACTAAATAAATCAGGTGTCACAATTAAGTGGGTATCCCATGAGATTCTAAATGATTTGTTAGCTCTCATTGTTTGTGAGAAGTGGGAGTGGCCTCACAGTTATGAGTAGTCCGTGTGGGAGGTAATTCAAAGAGTGCAAAAAGATAATTGTGTGACACTGCCAATTAATTTTGGAAGTCAAAAGTTCCTGCATCCCTGCTCCTATTTCAACTTTTGCATGGTCATTGTTTCAATTTCAAGCAGCCAAAACTTGAGATTGCCTATTTTTACATTGCTCTATACTTTAGGGATGTGGCATCATGTCTTTACCACATAGGGTAATCCATAGGTTCATCCTAGAAGCATGTCTGGTTCATTTTTGATGAGTTTAGAAACTTTAATGGGTGGAAATATATTTCTTGGCTTTGGAGATGTGGTGCCCTTAGAGTGTGTGTGGAGAGTGTAATGCTAGGATTCCCAAAGATCAGAGTATATCTCTTCTCTCCTTTGGGATAAAGTTATCTTCTATACATCTTTGGAGTCATGCTTTTGGAGTTAATTGAGATTTTTGGCTTGAGGATTTGAAGGGGGATTAGAATGCAATCCTTCATTACTTTTTCATTTTGCTTTGATTCCTTTTTATTTTTTTATTTTATTTTATTTTTTAATTTTTGACTCCTAGGATTTCTTATCCTTATCCTTTGATGTTTATATATACTCTCTTCTCTATTTAATACAATTTTTTCCTATAAAATATTTAAAACTAGGTGCTAATTATATGCGACAAAAAGGTGTAACACTTCTTGTTTGCTCATCCATGTTTTGTGTAATCAATTAGTAAGCTGTTAGTGAATATAATTGTGGGAAAAATACACATGTAGTTTGCCTCAACGCTCTCAGAGTATCTGGCATTTAAAAGAATAATTAAAAAATGGATACTCTTAGTGGAAATTGGAGTACCCAACATGCATCCAATGAGTATCCGTGGAGTATTGTATGCAATGGTATAGCTTCCATTTTGAAGTATTCATGGTTCGTAATTGTAAGACGAAGCTTCCTTGACTTATTGCTACATATTTGGCTTCTGCATCCCATGAGCGCCCAGCTTTTACCATATGGGATGTTTCTCAAGGTACAACTATATCTCTCTTTTTCTCAACTATTTTTCTAACTTTGCTATTTTCTACAATTGCTTGCTGGTCATTAAAAAGCCTTCTGATTGCAGTGAAGTACACTAATACTTATTTTTTTGGATCCTGTTTAGTGTTAGTTTGACAATGCAATCACAGGTAGTTTTTTTTTTTTTTAAATCATAATTGACCAGGTGAGATGTTGTAATGGTTGAGAATGCTAATGTCTTCTCATCAGTGGAGAAAATTTTATTGTATGAAAGTGTGGAAAAATGTGAAGGAAAAAAGAAACTTTGCATTCGGATAATGGTTAAGTGCAGTATTTGTTTTGAGAGGATGTTGAAAAATTTTTCTAGTGCTGAGACTGTTGACATGCTCCTTAGGACTATATATCTCTCTCTGTGCTTATTTCTTTCCCTTTTTTTTGTGCATGGGGGAGGGCTGCTTGTGAGCCAAATTTGTTTGAAAATGTGGCCAATTTTAAAATTGTTATATTCATAAGTTATGAGGACCCTTGTTGGCACGTTTCTTTAAATTCTCATTTATCTGATTATTATACTTTTAGTTCTCAGGCAATATTTTTTTTAATTGTTTTAGCTTTTAGATGTGGGCAATTTTGTTGATTTCCCCTTATTGTCCTAACAAAAATAAAAAAAAGCAGTCAAAAGAATTTAATTCATTTGATAGAATCCACAGAAGCTCTTTGCAGAAGACCATCTGGGTAAATCTTATTTCTTTTTTAAATAATTGAACCTGTTGTTTTCCCTGTTACATACGAATCCTGAAGTACTTATCTTCATCTATTAAGATTCCTGTCAAATAGAATTTGTGTTGAATTTGCCTACTAAATTGTTTCTGGTCTGCTGTATTATTTGCTCTTGCATGTTGTCCTTATTGCACCTTCTAGGCATACAGTGACTTAAGCCACCATTTGAACCATTTTCGCTTTTAATTTTTCCACTGACCAGCTTGTTGAAGTTAAGGAGAACCATTGGTTCGCAGAAGTTCGAAATCTTGCTTTTTAAAATCAAAAGCTGGGCATTACTGAAGATGCTCATGCCTTATAATAGCCGAATGCCCTTCCTCTTACTGAATTGCTTAAAATGACTCACTTTATTTTTCTTTTCCTTCCATTGTCACTAAGTATTTTCTGTTCTAATTTTTGTACAAGAGTTTGTTGTAATTCATGATTTACTCCTGTTCTTGTTTTACTTTGTTTCGTGTTGAACTTTTTGTGTGCTGTTCTCGATGGAAAGAAATTTTTACTATTATTGTATTTTAGGCCTTAATAATATTGATAGAGCAAATACTTTTTTGCTTCCTTCTATACGCTACTGTCTTTGATCTCTTCCTGCCAGTGGTTGAATCTAGCAGAATTGAAGGTCTAATTTTGATTTTCCCCAATTTTTGCATCGCGTATGACACCTATTGATCATAACCTGTGTCTTGTTTAAGATTAGGGATTCATTTTGATATTGATGTTGAACATATGGGTTTGCTGTGGTTGCTACATGGGGCTCAAACCCTTGTTTGCATCATTTGACGTTTTATTTAAGGGAAAAAATCATGATAACCTGAGTGCTTTGATCTGAAATCATTTTCCCTCCTTCCTGTTCATAATGTGTCAAAATGCCTTGTGAAGTTATCTCCTTTATCACACCCTCTTCTGTCCATTTAGGGTGCTAAATGTGACAAAAAAATAGTAGTTAAAAAATTTAGAAATAGAAAAACAAAAGCAATTTAAGAGATGTTTGCTCCACTACCCCCATCTATTTTTTACCCTTACCATCAGTTGACCACCATCACCATGGCACTTCTAAACCTAAGAATATCATGACAGATTTGCAGTTATGTCTTCTCTTGTTGCTTTATTGCACAGGAGATATGGAATTGCATGTTTCCCATTTGTCATAATCAGCAGATTTGTCCCAGAGGCTTTCTGGATTTTAGAGGTTTTGGGAGATGGAAGGATGTCTCTTGCTTTTGAGATTTGCTATTTTGACCTTTCCATGGTGCATTTTGAAAGAAACAGCATTGGTTCCTATTTTCCACTGAATTACATATATATATTTTTAATTAATTAATTTTTGTGTTTCTCTTTACGCTTATGCTCTAGGGATCTTAAGTGATTAATTTGTGTATTCTTTTTTCTCTCTTCATATAATTCATTGCTATCAAAGGCCAATAAATTTATAGTCAAATTGTTTCTTTTCTGCTTACATTTAAAGATATTTGGATCTTGTATAGAAGAGTTTGATTTATTTTTGTTATTTTATTTTTTATTTTTTAAGTAGCCTCAAGCCTGAAATTTTAATGAGACATGGTCTTTGAATTTGTTGGCAATTAAGCCGTTTATGAGAAGAGATAGATGGCATTGGTAGTTCAAACCCAATTATTTATTTATTTATTTTTAACTTGATCTCGTTGTTATTGCTTGTAATATTTAACCCCTAAACTGGGCTGGGAAGGGGGGTTGAGTGACAACGGGGATAAACCCTTTACGGGTGCACTTTGACATCTTTTGAACCATGTGGACGTTGGGGGGCCTCCCACTAAATGGAATTGCTTCCACCTAATTTCTAAAAACTACAATTTGGATGGATATTTAAGAGAAGAATACATAAAGACTTTTCCTTTGTTTAACTTTAAGTTGTACCATCCAACTGCGATTCTCCATTGGTACATCTTGTCTATCATCAATAAAGCAAAACTGTTGAACCAGCACAGTGATAAATCATATGAGATCAATATTGAACTAGCTACAACAACCTTCTCATGGTAGGGAGGCATCTTTCATAATGATGTGTTTACACGATTTGTGCTCTGGAGTCATAGCAGCACAAGTTGTTTGAAGTTTGGATAGCCTTTTTAAGTGCATTGCTGTCACTAAGCTCACAATTCATGGACTTGATTTTGTTTTCTGTTTTTTGTGTTTTTGTTCTTCCTTTTTTTTTTTTTTTTTTTTCCCTTTTCTTGATGGTGATGTGTTTTTCTCTTCATGGCTCAGTGTCTATAAGGTTCAGTCTGTGTTACTACATCTTTAAATGTTTCACAGGACGGGGAACACCCATTCGACGAGGATTAGGTGGTATATCAATCCTAAAATGGTCACCAACAGGAGATTATTTTTTCTCTGGAAAGTTGTAAGTGTGGTTACTAATGTCATGCTTGTTACCATAGCTTCAAATAATGAAATGATGTAGTTCCATGTACTTACTATTGGCTGATAATAATAGCGATGGTACGTTTTACCTTTGGGAGACAAACACATGGACGTCAGAACCATGGTCTTCAACAAGTGGCTTTGTCACGGTAAGATGATAATTTTACTGAACTCCTAACATTATCTTTTTGGAATTGAGTTCTCAAGGAGGTACTGAATATTGGCATACCATTCATTATTTAGGCTTCGTCAAATGTTTTTTGATATCTAATTGTTTCCTGCAAAGCGGCTTTCTTGGTTTGCTTACCATTGTCATTGGATGTTCTGTCATTTTATTAAATTACTTTGGTGTTCTTCTTCTGGACATATGAATTATTAAGTTTATCTCCAACTTGATCAAAAACTGATTGGTTCATAAAACATTTGTTTATGTTCCCTTTTATGGTTTTTGGTTCAGATATGGTGATTGACCTTTGTTGTTCATGAGTCATAATAAATAGAACTTATAAAATTTGCCTATCACACCATTTTAGTACCTTGACTGAGGTCTAGTCTATTAAGACTATTGTTAGAATTAAATCGTTAGTAAATCACAAATAATGTTTTATATAGAAAAAGAATTGTATTAGATGTAAGAGAGAAGATGGAAAAATTCTAAGGATGAGAAATCCTCAAAAGCAAGGGAAAAAAAGAGCAAAATATAGAGCATTAGAAGGCCACTCTCCAACCTGAAGCATGAGAAAATGGACATTTATTTCTTAACTGAGTTAACTGACAAAGTACGGTTTCTTAACTGAGTTAACTGACAAAGTACGGGTGTAGAGACGTGCTGCTTATGTTCTTTCCTGTAAATAAAGTCAACCATGACTGTACTTAGAAAATTAGCACAATTTTCTTGACAGGTTTTCTTAACAAAGTATGGTTGTATGATATTATGTGAATTCTGTTAGATGAATTCAACCAAAACTTGTAGATGAGTCAAATATGCTATGGTGTATCAAGTTAAGAATATGATACGATTTTGATGCATTTCAATTGAAAGTAGAGTTTCTCTTCTCAGCGGCTAATTTCTAAGTAATGGCTGTTACGGAATACCATTGTGGCTGCAATTCCAGTTTCAATTAAAAGTATTCACAAAGATTGTGGAGGCTGAAAAGAACCAAAGCAAATGAAAGAGAGTTCGGAAATGATGTGCTACGATATAATCTCATGATTAGTATGGCTTTAAACAGATTGAATGGAGGAATGAATGTGCGTAACCCCGAATAGTTTGAATCGTAAGATGTAGTTGAGTTGCACCAAGTTTGAATATTTTCAATTACCAACTTCTCCGATTAGTGATGACTTGGATACTGTGAAACAGGTTCTTCAACATCAACCTCTTGGTGCTTTGTTTTAAGCTAAAATTTTCCATGCACGTTTGTTCTGCCTTGGGTTAATTTGGCTAGTTCCCTATGATTACTGTATTTTTCATAAACACTGCAATTTCACGGGGATGATTTTCAAGTATGCATGCATATAATCTCTGTCATTGTTGCTACATTTTGTTGGATGTTCTAAACTCAAAGCCATCATCTATCAGAAATTTCCCATCTTATCTTAAGCCATGTCTCTTTAGGTCCTCAGAACGTTTGATTTCAGCTACATTATTTGATTCACATAAAAGAGTATGGAAGCCTTGTGGCCTCTGTGTGAGGAGCCGTCAAAGCTTTTCTCTGAATACTGCAAATGGATTTCTTTGCAGGCAGCATCATGGGATCCTGATGGACGAATGATTTTGGTTGCTTTTTCTAAAGCTACAACTTTAGGGTCCATACATTTTGCATCCAAGCCTCCATCTTTGGGTATGTGGACTTAAATCTTGCTGTTGTGTATGCTTGAGATAATTTAAAGATAAACCATGTTATGATCTTTAGGAGGCAGACCTTGAGATATTTAGGAAACTTATAAAGGGAACTAGTATGAGCTTGTGACAGAGTATTGCGAGGAAGGAATTTGCAATTGTTTACTTTCTGATCATGATTACACAAGTAGATCCATTATCGTTTTGAGGTACATCAGCTCCTACAATCATAAGACCTTATGCTTTTTAGCCTATGGATGTTTTTGATGATGATTTTAACAAATATGCACCTTCACAAAATAGCTTCTCCTTTGTAAAGTGCAAATGTTGTTTAAAGGAAGTTGTCATCATTGGATACTGTGTGCAGGTACTCCAGGCAATATGTTCAATTTTTTATTATTATCTTTTGAAAGATTTTTCTCAACGTGGATTTAAATATTAATAATATGGATGTTAGGTGCTGTGACTGATTTGAGGCGAAGTATATTCCAATATGTTGTTAGGTAATTTTTTCCTCATATGTGTGGATAATGGATGTGCTTACAAATTCAATACTGTTTATGAGGGGTCATGATGGCCGTTATGATTTGTGATGGCAAGAAAAAGTTCTACTTCGCAACTTAGTTCCATTATGTAATGCTTGTTACAGTGGATGTTGTTATGGCTGCAAATGCAACAGCAACCAATACCACAAAATGGTTTTATATTTAGCCTTATACTCTCTGATCACCCTTTAGGTGACATCTTTTTCCACTCTGGTGAGATCCCACCTCATAGTGTGTGATAATTAATTTCAGGTCTTTTGGTTGCACTTCATCTTCTGGTTTGAGGCAAGATCACTATCTATTTCCGATGCGAATGAGGGTCTAAATATCAAGACATGATGAATTCATACATCGAACAGGTTAAAGTCAAGATGAGGACACTGTTTGATTATCCTCAATATAAGAAGAGCTAGTAATATGTGTTGGATAACAAATATGAAAGAGTTGGTTTTCGAGCATGAACTTTTATTGCACCTAATGCCCATTCTAATCATAAGCTCTGATACCAAGAATTAATCTCCTTTCCTTACTGAGATGGGGTTTCAATGATTAGTAGAGAGGGTATTAGGAGTCAAACCTGCAGCATCTTTGTATCCCTCTCACTTTATTGAGTGAAAAATAGGAAGTTTTCTGATGCTTCTCTTAGGGCTTAGGTTGTTTGGACTTGTAAATTATCTGCTGCGTTTGCAAGTTAATGATTGAAGACAAAGATTCACCCGTGTCTTGATATTACACTTCCTTGCATCCGATGACCAACTTAGCAAGCTGAGGCTGAGGCTGAGGCTGAGGCTGTTGAGGTTTGGTTCTTTGATTAAACAAATGGAGTCTTAATTCTTAGGCTTAGATGGCAATTGATCTAGATTAGCTTATATGTGCCCAACTGATTTATCGATGGCTCTATTTGCAGTAAGGGTGCATCCTGGGTGGGGTTTGTTCAATTCTACAACTTTTTAGAATCCAACCCAAGATTGGTCGGGTCTCTAAATCTAAACCTACAACCTATCCAAAGGAATGGTGGACACAGACCAACCTAGTGCAAATTAGCTCGGGTTGGGTTCGGTTGGGGTTCCAAGATCGTAGCATGCAAAAACTTTAAATAGTTATTTTATATACTACAAAATATGAAACAAAAAATAAACCATAAAAAGACCAAGCATAAGAGATGAAATTTGAGATATTTTATACAAAACTAAAGAAAACCAAGAAATTGCTAAGAGAATGTTAGAGAGAGGAAAAAAAATCACAGTTGTTAAATTAATGGGTACATGTCGTTTTCAATCTACTAGAGATTGCTAGTAAAATAAGTGGTGTGGAGAAGAATTTTGAGAAAGAGAAGGTCATGTCCAAGAGAGATAAAAGGGTTATGTTCTTTGTAACACCAACAAAATGAATGATAAACTGAAAATTTAAGTTTTGATTCTTTTCTTTAAGAGGGGAAGGAGATCTTCTCCTGTCATTCTAATAGTTGGCACCAACAGAGAGACTAAGAAATGAGAGAAGAAAAAAAAAAGGACCTGAACCTAATTTCTTTTTTATAAATATAATTATAAATAATATATATTCGAGGCATATAGTATACACGAGAGCCGACCCAACCTGAGGTTGGATTTGAAAATTGGACTCATACTCACCACTGAAAGAAAACCGAGTCAAAACAACCATATTGGTTGGGTTGATTCGGTCCTTGGACATACCCAAGAACTGAGTTGCACTCCAGTATTGAGCATTGAAATTTCCAGTTTAATATTTTGCATCTGCTTACTGCCTTTGATATGCATACCAGGGCTACATAAACTGGATGATTGAGAATACACCTCCAACACCCCATATCCCCAGGTCTTGGACTTCCCCACCCTACAAGTTATAAGTAGTGCAAGGTTCATAGTTGGACTTTATTTTCTGTGAAGCCTTTGGGATGCCTTTGTTTTTAGCTTACCTGGATTTCAATGTCTAAATTATGATTTTCATTTACAGATGCGCATCTACTACCGGTTGATTTACCAGAAATAGTTTCGTTGACTGAAAGGTAGAGGATACTGTCAGAGATAATCTTCTTTAAGTACGATCTTTAATTTTGCAATCATGCCAGACCCTTGCACTTCTGCCCACATGCACCCCATGCTTTCTGTTCTGAAGAATGTATTGGCAATTGTTTCTTTTGTGGGGTTCCAGAGTAGATCATGCCAAAAAGGTTTCAGGATCAATTTGAATATTTGGATAGATAGTTCTGATCAATAATTGAAAAGAAAAAAGAATATTTGGGTGGGTAGTTGATTGTGCTGTCGGTGGCTGATTTCTTAAAATCATGTAGTTCTGTGTTCTCTTTCCTATCAGTAGCTTATCTGATAAATTGTTAAAGTTTACCACATCTTAGTCCGTAGACTGACTAGACAATTTTAAATGGGTTGTGAATCTTTGTTTGTAAGAAGAAGCTACAGTAATCTGGTTCTGGTACTGAATTAAACATTAGCTAATGTCTATATTAGATTAACATTAATTTAAATAGAAAATTTTGTATTTTTGCCTTCAAACTAACGATAAGTTTTTCTTTTTTTTTTTTTTTTAATATTTTAAAATTTTAATGTAACTTATTTTGCAGCCAAAAAATTAATACATATATAGATATATTTTGAAAAGACTACTGGTTTGAATCGGCGGTTCGAATAAAAAACTACCGGTTTGAATCGCCAGTTCCCGGTTCTTCAAAATAAGGAACCAGCTAGCCGAACCTTTAGATATAGTTCTAATTCCGATTCCTGAACCTTTGACCATGATTCCGGTTCTTGAACGATGACCACAGTTCCGGTTCAAATTAACGATGAGCATGGCCATGTCTAGTGGCTCTAAATCACTTTAAATCGGTTCTTGAGCTCTGTATTCTGAAATAATAGATGTCAATACAAACAAGGGCAGCCAAAACTTATTGAGAGATGGTCTTTGCGTCCCTTTCTTCATAGCCGTTTTTCCTCCAGAAATGTTATTTATATGCGCATACAGAAAGTTACCAAGTCTGTGTTAATATTGTTGTGCCAGCTATATGGTCAACTCTTAAGGTGCATGATGACTTTATGAAAAGGAGTTATTTTTAGTTTTCTTTCTTTGCTAGGATAGTTATATCTTAGTCTTGTTGATGGTCTTTTTCTCTCTGTAGTCATGGCATTGATAAAATAGCTTGGGATGCTTCAGGAGAGCGGCTAGCATTGTCATATAAAGGTGGGGATGAGCTGTACAGGGGTCTTATTGCGATATATGATGTTAGGAGGACTCCCTTAATCTCTGCCTCACTAATGTGAGATTCTTTCTCCTTTCACTGTCAACCTTGTGTTTTACACAGCATGCTCTTTGATTAACGGTGAGAGCTCATCATGTTGTAAATTAGTGTAACCAAAGCTCATGTGGTATATCTGGTTTGTTTTCTGTGTGAACCCAGTGGGTTTATCCGAGGGCCGGGAGACAATCCAAAGCCAATAGCATTTTCGTTTCATGACAAATTCAAACAAGGGCCGTTGCTTTCTGTTGTAAGCCTCTTTTATCTTTATACAATTTTTGCTGTGTTTGGATTGATTATTGGGTTATGTTATATGTTAGGGTATATGAAACTTGTGTCTGCGCTTTGTAACCTGTGCCTGACTGATAAAAAACTGTAGTTCTTTTATGTTGCTGGGAATTTAGACTGATTACTCTCTCTTTCTGTCTGTGCAGTGTTGGAACAGCGGCTTTTGTTGCACTTATCCTCTCATATTCCGGTCTCATGTGCTTCCATAGTCAAGGTGTGTTTCTCTGGGAACTTCTACCTGATGTGTCTAGAAGTCAAGTTTCTATCACAAGCTTTAATGCAATCCAACTGTCAAATTTCGAAGACTGAAAATATTTGTCAGTGCATTACTCTTGAAATGTTAGTTCTTATCCATAAAATGGTAATTGCCTCTTCAAATGCCAAAAAAAAAAGTAAGTGCCACCTAAGTAACCAGATTAACAGAGGTTAACTCTTATATGTAGTGCCTCAAATCTCCTCTAGAAAGTATAATTAGACAACTCATTACTCGGTCTGAAAATGTTTAATGATTCCAAGATAGTTGTCTTTTGGACTGATTGCGTCCATGACATCAAGAAGTATAAGCATTATGGAATCCCTTGATGAGGTGAATTAAATAGCTTTGTGCTTTGTACGAGAAACATACAAGTAGGTTCACTCTTGGGTTAGACCTCTCTCTCTCTCTCTCTCTCTCTCTCTCTCTCTCTCATCTGTCTAGTGGAAGGAAGAGACTTTTACGTGGGAGAAGCATTCATGTCGTTAGTTTCGTATAATTAGAAGTGCTTATTTATGTGGTCCCTCCTACTTTTCACAATTTAATTAAGGTTTTAAGATTTGTATCATGTTTTCTCATTAGAATACTTGGGGGGCATTTTGATGTATATCTAAGACATGATGTGCTTAGTGTCATAGGCTTAACTTTTGACAAGCTAAACTTGTGTCGCAGACACTTGGAAAAGACGATCCAAATAGAGAACCAACTCAGTGGGGAAGCATTTCTCCTCGGAATGGTGCTTATATGTGTCAAGATCGAGTTGGAGTGATGACACATCCGGGGAGAAATGAACAATGTGATTAAGGTGACAATAACCTTTATTATCGAGAAAGAGTTGCAACTTAACTAGCAAAGAGTTTTCAGTAAGCTAAACCAAGGGTCACTTACCCTTGCCCCCTATAGAGCTTTAAAAGCCATTTGTTCATCAGAAGGAATATCCCTGGTGCTCAAACTTTGCACAATATTCCAATTTGCTATTTGCCATAACATTCTATTTTTTTCCCCTGAATTTTACAAGATTTCCCCTCTAAAAATTACCTAAAATAAAACATAGCAAAAAAAGAAAAGTAGTCAAAAAGTAATTGGTTTGTTAGAAAGTAGACATAGCATTTCAAGGATCTACTCCTAACTAGTCTAAATCCCAGTGTTGGGAACAAACTCCTTACAATTGAGGGGTGACAGATTGTCTAAGTTGATATAAAAATGCATACTGTGACATTCTCCTTAATTTGTTGACATCCTGATGACAAGGTGCCGAGAATGTTGACCTTAAGCACTCCTACCTTCAGAACCAAGCTTGTCACATATAGTCTCCCAACCAATCTCCTCTTCTCCTGGGCATTTCTCTTCTGTCAACTATTGGTTATGTGATGTGCTTACTGATATTTGTACTTCACCCGCAAGCATCTTCTTTCCTCCCAAGTGTAATGATTTTTTCAATATTGCGGGAGGTTTGGTTGCTCTTTTAACCCACTTGATCACTAGTACTGATTCCCTATATTTCTGAATTTATCCTCTGACTTCATCTCGTAGTGATCTCCGCCATTGTGGCCTACACATACACTTGATTTACCTTTTTGTGCCTTAGTTGGTCTTGGACCCATAATCTATCATGATACTCACACTGCGTTTTTTTGAAGCCATCATCTCTAGAAACATGGCTGTTCTCTTCTGCCATCTAGAACTTGTCTTCAATGTAGTACTAGCAAGTGAAGCACATCCTAGTTTGAGCCATAAGGTCCTTATCCAAGTTCTGTCTGACATGCTTTCTGAGAGAAGTAGCCATTGTGCTAGCTGTAATGTGTGCTGCTTTCAGTGGTGTGTAAGTGTTCCACGGCTACTTGAGTTTCAGCAAAATTGTTGACCCTTTAATGATGGAGTTGTGCTTTACCCCTGAGGTTCCATTCTTTCCAAGAAATGGAATGACTTATGTTTCTCTAACATGTCTTGTCTGTAACATAGGTGCCAAGGACTCGTTTTTGAATTTATGAGCTGTTCTCATCTATCTTATACCCCACAATTTTAAATGGGCATCAGAATTGACATTTTCGAGAAAAAATTTGATGTTTCATCTTGTGGAGCTAATAACTCGTCAGCCTTACTCCATCTCTGCATACTTGGTGTGCCACCACAGTTTGGTATCCTTAATCAAATACATAGAGACCGTCAACACCTTTGTGTTGTCTAATTCCATCCTTGTGGCTCGCAAGTATTGCTTGACATCTAATAACTAAATTTCTAAGTCGTTAATATCCCATGCACCCCTATAGGTGCAAGGCTCTAGAACTCGCATACTGGTAAATTCAAAGGTGTTTTGTCCACTGGCACCCACTGCTTGTACTACGAGACCAACCTTGATATTCAACTCTCTTATCTATTTTGGGAAAGCTTCTGTTGTCGCATTCCTCATTCCTCAACCTTATCAAAATGTTCCACTTGTTTTGCATGTCCACGTTCAAGGGCCTCTACCCTTTTAGAAAGGTGATCCACCTTCTTGAGTGCCTCTATCCGGTTAGCAGTGCTCCTTTAGGTTCCTAATTGCTCTCTATCGGAAGACATCAATCCCATTATCTTACCTAACCTCACCTCAGTACCTCCCCAACCTTGCTTCAACCTAGGTTCTAACAGTTTAACTTTTGACTAATAACACTCATGCAGCATGCAGTTGGAGAAGGCAATTGAAGGGTGTTAGTAACTCAAGCAATGCAAAAGTGTCTTTATATTGGAATGGAGCTTCTGTATCCAGATATACTTGCTGTGATGACACACCAGTGCACAACAATTGTATATTAAAGCTAATAAAGGAGCAACATGACTAACATAACAATAAGCTTTATTAGTTAAAGGAGTGATCAAACTTCAAATTACAAGTGAGCCCCTAGATAATCTAAATCACGGGTCGAGGATAGTTCGAGCTTCTTATGACATGTCCTTGCCACATATAGAATTTTATAAGCTTCTTGGCTCTCGGTAGGAAGAGGCATTGAAATGTTTGAGGAGTTGTATTGGGGTTTTTAAGAGTTAGGCCTTTTCCTGGATACTCAAAATTTTGCAACATTATTACACAGGCTATTTTCTATGCCATGTTGTTTTTCCCAAATTTAATTAGGTTTCCCTACTTCTAAAAATTATCTAAAATAAAATATAATGGAAATATAAAATACCCAAACATGTGATTTTATTACAAAGTAGACCTATCAGCATCTCGAGTTTTAGGACAAAAGTTGAGGATTTCCAGCTTGAGAATAATGTTGGAAATAATAATAATAGAGTTGATAGAGTATGTATTGAAAATATCAATAGAATTAATAGGGTCTATTAGAGACAGGAGAAAGTTATTATAATCCTCTAGAGAATATGAATAGAACTCTTAAGGAACCATATTTCATATATTAGGAATGCTTCTCTTTGATATGTATAAATTTAAGTGCTTGGGTGTGTTTAGGCACTCAAGCCAATTGAGTCCATATCATAAAGTAACGACTCAAGTCAATTAACTATAGAGGAACATTATTTTCTCCTCCACTCTCAACAAATAATAAGCAAATGTGTTGTCTGTTTTTTATTATTCCATGCTTCTCTATTTTGTTTTAAGAACCTATATATTTCTCTTCATTGAATGAGTAATACTATTTGTGAAGATAGGGTTTCGACCATGCACTCAGCAACACTTTGAAATGCGTAACCTGGTGATTAGATACCATTCTTGTGATGATGGTTCAGGATGCTGGATTCCTTCTTCCCTGCCCTTGTTTACTTTGTGAGATGTAATATATGGGATCCATATCACCCTTGGGTCTGCCTCACAAGGAGCAATACACTTGGATTTGCATGGCAACACATTATATGAGTTTTATACCCTAGACATTGCATGAGATTTGATAAAATATTTTCCTTTCATATTTTTGTATTTAAAGAGTATTTTTTTTAATACATTTAATAAGTAATATTTATTTGCACAATGGTAATCCACAACAAAATTGTACACCGGAAGATAAGATCATAATAGAAGTTGTGCAGTTACACAATTGTTTTATTCTCAGAATTGTATGAGGATCAAAATCCTTTTAAATCTCTATGTATTTAAGATGCTGTGCATGATCAATTTTGTTACTGAAGTTGCTTATCATTTTCAGGTTTTGAAGGCTTGAGCCTGGAGAGAAAGGACAAGATGGGTACTTGTGGGGTCGCAGTGTTGTTTACCTTTTGTTTAGAGGGATCTTGATCTTGTAGTGAGGCATCCCTTTTGTTGAGTTTATAAACTATACAAATAACATGCTGTACTTGCTTTTAAAAACAAAGGTAATCTCTCTATTCTTACCACTGATATATTTTATAAACAAAACACCTGGTGCATCCGAAGTGTTTGGGAATTTTGAGAAAATTCCTGTGCTTTTCGCAAAACATGGGTGTTTAAGCGTTTTATGACAATTTTCGTTAGTCATTTTTATTTAAAAAAAAAAAAAACAATTTTCATTAAATTGTATAATTTCAAAAGTTATATATAATTTCGGATTATATTATGATATATAATGTACATACAATTTAATTCACAACATGTTACGCATAATTTTAAATGACATTTGAAAATGTCGTTCTTTTATGTTGTAAGTCGTTTTTTCATGTTTCAAATGCCGAGCTGAGTCACTCGAATCACGAGCCGAATCTCATAAGCGTGGGATCTTTAGCTCATCCATACGAGCACTCCTCTGAGATATCTCGACTTCTTTTGATCCAATTCAAAAGTTGTATAGGAATGATGACAAGAAGTTCATCAAGATCGATCATTATCCGTCTAATTTTACCAAAAACTAAATTTTGGATTTTGGTCCATGTTCTAAATATCCGTGTATTTGGAATAATTTCTAAACTCTGGATTTTTTTTTCTATATATCTCTATAGAGATTTTTATTTTTTTCTGTCCCCAAAAATTTTCTTAACTATTTAGGAAAATTTCAGTTGTTTACCCTTAGAGAATTTTCTCTCAACTTTTAAGTTGTTTGCCCTCAAAAATCAAGTTTTTGTTAGAGAGGGACAAGCAGCGGGGCGACGGCCCTATGCAATGTCACGTTTTTGCAATTTTTATATAAAAGACATGTACGACCTAGCACTATAAATAAAAAAAAAAAATAAAAACAATGCATTCGTAGAACTTATTCTAAATATAACTCACTCATATCGAGTTTTCAAGATATGATATGCATTGTTTATGTATATCGAGTTTGAAAACTCAATATACTTATTTTTATAAACATGTCGAGTTTTTAAAATTTGATATGTATGAACAGTGCATGTCGAGTTTTGAAAACTCGATATGGGTGAGTTATATTTAGAATAAGTTTTGCAAGTGTGTTATTTAAATTTTTTTTTTCTGTGGTACTAAATCCGTACATGTCTCTTTTACACAAACTTTAACAAGCGGCCATGCCTCGTTTGCTTCATCCCAAAACTCAGAGCCTAGGCCAGAGTAGAACTTTGTAGCATTAGGCTTATTTTGTAATAAAGCTAAAGTTTGGTAGCTTTTCATTTTTGAAAAATTTGGGAAAAAAAATATGGCATTTGTCATGATTTGTTGTAACAGAGCATACAATATGAGAACAAGAAAAAAAAAATTCTCAAACTCTGAAAAAAATCCTGTAAAACTCCTTGGACGTTTTATTATTTTGGCCTACAAGTACTTAAAAAACTCTCTATAAGAGGACAAAAGTTTGCAAAATAGAGAAAAAGACTACTCGATCCTCGGTGTAACTCACAAAAATCTCCTCACTAGGACTATTATGATACTCGGGTAATGTCACGAGTACATGTGACCTAGTCAAAACTTGAGCCCGAGTTCGGTTAGTTCGAGTTCGAGCTCATATTGTGTCAATTTCGAAGACTCGTTGAGCTACCCGTAAATGTGAAATTACGTATATACTTGTCCTCAATTTAATAATTTACATATAATCATTTTTATGTTTAAAAAAATTGAAGGATGCAAATGTAATTTTACATCTCATTTATCCTAACCCTTGACACATTCTCATTTCTCATTCGGCCGTAGCCCTAATCGTGATCGAAGTTTAAAGGTCTCCTTCTCCTCTCTCCATAGTGACCTAGCTCTTGCCTCTCAAGTCTCAACCTCAAATCGAACTTCAAGCTGTGTGTGTGATGAAGATCTTGCTTCAATCTCCATCGCTACTGCAAATTTACTATTTAGAGGTCGAATCAAAGGAAAACCTCTCTCTCTCTCTCTCTCTCTCTCTCTCTCTCTCTCTCTCTCTCTCTAGGGTTTTTGATTTTTTCTCTCATCGAATCAAATTTTAAGCTCTCGGGTTCAAGCTTTGTAATTTTTGCTCTCTAGAGACTAGTTGAATGCGGTGGGGAAGATGGTGCTCTCGGGTTCAAACTTTGTGATCTTTGCTCTCTAGAACTGATGGTGATATTGTTGAGGTATCTCGACCTCGGCTATGATCCCGGGTTTGAGCACGGGATCGAGTATGATCTTGGGTTCAGGCTCAAGCTCGAGCTTGGCTATTATCTCAGGTTCGGGTTCGAGCTCAAGCTCGGGTCCAATTTTGCGCTTGTGAGGCCCATAACACTCGAGCTCGAGCTTCTCCATGACTCTTCGAGTTGAGCTCGAGCTCTAAAATTACAGTTTTGACGAGCTCGAGTTTGAGCTTGAGCTCAACTAAAAAAAAATCGAGTCGAGCTCGAGTATTGATAATACCCGATTCGACTCGAGTGTCATAACAACCCTACTTCTCACTAATAAAAGTTGTAACTCTTCTAATTAGTTAATAAAGTTTATTATTACCTTCCATTATTTATTGCTCTTTTATTCAAATTGCTTATTGTTGGAGGTGAGTTTGACTCTATAGTTGATGACTCTACTAACTCGAACCGGGAGGCTGGACCGTCCTCTAATCTCGATCAATGAGTTCTACAAAAGACCGTTGGAATATGTTTCGGTAGAGAAAAGTCTGACACTCAAATTAGAGAACAGTTTTGGAAAGGAAAAAATAGACCAAAAGAAATTGCCCATGCGCTATGTGTGAGTTTAGACAATAAATGTGTGCATACCTGATCGATTAACCCCCTAATGTATATATAGTTACCGAACATAAGAGATGTGCATCAGTGGGGTGTTGAAACCCTACTTTCCATGCGAAAGTGTTATGAGATTGCGAGAATTACAATGAGGGGATTCTACAGGATCTCAATGATCTTTGATTAGGAAAGTCTAGACAATTACACATATTTTTCTTCAAGCGTTGGAGGTCTCCCTTCCGTTTATGGGAGATTCCTTCCACGTTTGTCGGAGAAATGAATATTTACCTTAGTGAGCCGGGAGATGATCACCGATCGTCAAGTGAGTGTTGTGACCAATTGACCATTTATCAATTAGGACACGATCGGTGCAGAGAGAGAGAGCGAGAGAGAGAGAGAGAGAGAAAGAGAGATAGAAAAAGAGTGCCGCGTCTACCCATATGGGAAATAGACCTAGTATTGACGACACATTTCGGTCGAGGCACCCCACAAGCAGGGGATTCGGAGGGTTTGAAATCTCATGATAGTAACAAACTGAATGACTAGCCGATCGGGTGAATACCAACTAACCGAATGATTAGGCCACCAAGAGTCATTTATTACGCTGTGGAGTGGTTTCGAGCCTAATACGGTTTGGGCCGCCTTGGCCATATATTATCACTTACAATTGCGCTGTTCAATTTCTTTATACACATAGCGCTGAATAATAAATACGCTTTCACATTACAATTGGTTAGCGCTCTTCCAAATGTGCGTTGCATGTATCTAGATTCTGAAAAATTCTAGACTCGTGACGGTTGGTATTAGAGACTTGTTTAAGGCCAAAGTCAGACATTTTGTCGTTGGATAAAAGAACTTAATGGGAGTGAACATGTCTTCTGATAGAGATCAGATTGAGGCGCTTAAGGATCACACTGCCAATTGGAGGGAAATCGTCAAAAGGGTGAATTGCATGTTGGAAAATTAGAGGCCCTTAGAAGTGACCACTGCAAACATATGGAATGTGTTGAAAAAATTAAAAAGGGAATGATGGCAGCGATAGAGGCTCTCCAAGATGAGGTAAGGTTGCTGAATATGAAGTGCATGCAGTAGGAGCAAGCAAGCGAACAAAATGCAAGTTTTGGAGCCTCGTCCTTATTGGGGAGCATGGAAGGCAAGGAATTATAGATCTTCTTGTTTGATGGTTGAGTAATACTTTTGAGCCGCGAGGATTGATAAGGACATGAGGTGTCAACGACATGGATGTATTTGGTTGATGATACCAAGTTGTGGTGGCGCACCACGTATGAGCAAATGGAGCAAGGCAGGTGTGCTATTCGCTCCTAGGATGATTTGAAGCATTAGTTGAAGGCCTAGTTTCTCTTCAAGAGTGTAAGTACCATGCTCAATTGAAATTGTGAAGTCTTAAATAGACACATACGGTCCACAAGCATGTGAAAAAGTTCTCGAGACTTATGTTGGACATAGAAAGACGTGTTAGAGGAGGACAAACTGTTCTAGTTCTTAGAAGGATTAAAGCCATAGACTAAAGCCGAACTCATGCACTAGAGGGTTAAGGATTAAAGCCATAGACAAAAGCATAACTCATGGTTGAAACTCAAGCACCTGCGAAACGTCTAATACACTATACCTTAAAGGTAAGGGTGGCAAATCCAAAAGTGGGGATGCATCGGAGGATGCGTATGCTTCATCTGACACAACATCACCGAAATGCTTCACAAGCTTTTCCATCATCAGAGGATGAGAGCAAAGAAGTACGAATAGTGAGGGCCATTTACTGTCAAGATGGTATTAAAGAACTAGCCAAACAGCAGAACAGACCGATATCCGCTAAAATTAGATCAAACGGGAATAAAAGTGATACATTGGTATGATGGTAGCGTCACCAACAAACTCCTGAAAATAGTTTTGAGGAAACTCTAATATTATAATTTTTTCTTTTTATTCGACATCAAAATTACGATTTTCTTGATAATTTATCGATTGAAGCCTATTATTTGTATCATTTAGTCGTAACAAGTTTTTAAAGAATAAATTTCTTTTAAATAAAATAAGTATAAGAAATTGATAAATTTATCCAAAATAAAAATGTTACGAGTTATGTTATCGTGGTGGTGGGTTAAGTTGCACAAAAATGAAAACTAAGAAATAAAAACAGGTAGAAATGATAACAAAAAATAGTAATTTGTAAAATTATAGGAAATATAAATGTGGAATAATATGTAAATATAAAAATATAAGAATTTTTATATAAATATTAATTATTTTGATGAAATTATAAAATAGTTATATTTTATAATAAGAATTTAAAATGATCAAGTAGATAATTATTAATCATAAAACAGATAAAATCATGAACAAAAATTATAATTAAATAAGTAAATAATTCATTAAATATAAATCTAAATAATGAAATAATTCCTAATCTTAATTAATTTAAATAATCTTAAAATACTAATTAAAATCCAAATAATATGAAATTAAAGTTTAAATAATAAATAAAATAAATATAAAATTTAAAAGAAAAATATCATAAAATATTGAAATAATACTTAGAAATATTTTTAAAATGAGAAATATTTGGGAAATGAAAAATGATAAAAGGGTTGAATTTGTGTGTATCGAAGCTCAAAATCAAATTGAAATCTATATAAATTATATAGATTAATAGAATAAAAATAAAGATTTAAGAATAAAATTTTGAAAATAAATGATTTATGAAATTCAAATAAAAATATAGGTTTATCGATTCTAATTTACGAAGGCGAGCCAAATGTCTCCCCAGTTTTCTTATTGGGACGGTTTAGAAATTATCAATTAAATTCTATCGATTTTTCAACTTTCATTTGTGCCGTTACCCTGTGAGTAGCCTGCCTGCCTTTTCTTATCCAAAATATTGACTCCACCGCATAGAGAGAGAGAGAATGGTTCTCGTAACTTTAGGTCCTCTCAGCGCAATCTCTTCTTCGTCGCGATTATATGCGACCATTGCAGTGGCATTTGTACCTCCAACTCCCGCTGGTAAAAGCTTCTTGTTCAAAAAAGCACCACAATTTCGTTTTCTGTGAAATTTCTACTTGTATACTCATTTAAGTTCCTTATTTATCTTGTAGACGGAGACCCATGCCATGTTTTTTCTATTTCCTCCATCAATAAAATTAACCGCCAACTAATATTATTTAGTCTCTTTCTTGTATGCAATTTGTCAATCACTTGGTCTCCAACAAATATTTTGTGTTTTTTTTCCAAGTAATTATAGGCTATTTTCGACCCCATTTGATTTCCTAGGTTTGGAAAGGAATTCCAAAAGAGATGTTTTGGGGGTGGGTGTTTCAATGGGTGATTTCAATTTTTGCTTGCCTGCTTGCCATTTCAAATCACATTTAATATTTTTCTGCTTTTAGTGTCCACAATGTACAGGAAACCCATGTTTCTGCACCAAAATCCCTTCAATGGCTTTCCAATTCCGTCTGTGATAAAGGCTAGAGATAGCAGGATGATGGTTGTTAAGGCTTCTTCTGAGATTGGTGATCCTTCTCCTGGTCCGGAAAGTGGGGAGACTTCCTCCGAAGACGAGGAAGAATCTATTCCCATTCAGAATCTTCCTTTGGAGTCCAAGTTGCAATTGAAGCTTGAACAGAAGTTGAAGATGAAACTTGATAAAAAGATACGCCTTAGAAGGAAGAGGCTTGTCAGGAAGCGAAGGATGAGGAAGAAAGGTCGATGGCCACCTTCCAGGATGAAAAAGAACCAAAATGTTTAATCATATTACCTCAACTCATATTGCAGGTTTAGTTCTGTTCTATTCTTGTTTCAATTTGGAGTTTTGCAAGTTCAATGCCCTTTCAAGTGTATGTCATGTTATTTTTTGTTGTCCTATGTTGAAGCCTAAAATGACATTTTATTCCGTCATAGATAAAACTATCTGTTGCATTGAGCATTTGATTGTTGAATATGGCCTGCATCTGTCAATGATCTTTTTGGTTCTAGTGGTCTAAACAGAAGATCAAAGGTAGAAATTGTGGCTTAAGAGGAACTTTTCATGAACGGAACAATGATAAGACTTAACTTTACTAGATACCATACAGAGTCCTTAATCTAATGTTCTCAAGGCAGTTCGTTCTGGGTTGTACAGGGTTCATCGATCTGGTCTTCTCCCTTCTTTCGCCTTGGTATGATTTGAATGACTTCTGTTTTTAACACTATATAAGAAATGGTTTGGCTTTCCCAGTGGAAATCAAGATTGGGATAGGCAAGAGAAAACAGTTAGAAAGCTAGGACCTTTTTTCAGTTAGATTCTTCATTTTCTTTCATTAGTCTGCCATGTGCTACATATCGTCACCCCGCATGTTTTGTTGGATGCTTTCATCTTTTCTTTTTTTATCTTGTGTTTTTAAGAATTAAGGATATCATTCATCCTATGACGTACACGACCATGTGGTCTTTCGAAGAATGAAAACTATGCTGTTGAAGGAAAGTAGAATCTGCTTTAAAAATGGTGCTTACAGATTGGTATCTATATCTGGGAAATTTTGTTATCTTCTAGGTATATGGTCATATTTTCAACTCCCGAGGCATGTCATAAGAAAAGATAAACACTCAGAGTTGATGCTCTGGCCTTAGAATGAATAACATTTTACTAATTGCTAGTTGCACCTGAAGAACTTTCTGCACATCCTCAAGTTCTGTATGGATCAGATTCATATTTGCAATGAAATTCTGTGTGTATGGTCAAAAACTTCGCAGACTGTTGTTGTTTCACTTGGGTTCAGTAAGAGAAATTGCTAGCACTCCTCAAAAGGATGACTCAGTGGTGCAGGGGGAAAAGATAGTAGCATAATTTTAGAACACTAACACATTTTTTCCATCACTTTTTTTTGGCTAGGCTATGCATTTGAGGTTGTACGTTATCACGCTTTATACCTTTATGTTGATGGAGATTGCTAAGCACTCAAAGGGGGTAATAAGTTCCCCCACCTTAGACCTTGGGCAACTTATTTCCCCCTATGAGAGTATAGTTTTCCCCTTTTATGCAAAATTATTGAGCAAAAATTTACATGCAAGGTGCCTATTTTTCAAAATTTGCCTCTTTATCCTTTCCTGTTGTACCAAAAATGTTGGGCCATCCTTTGGAAGTGATATTCTTAGACTCATTACGCTATGGTTTTAGGATAGTTGGACTTCCTGATTAGTGGTGAGAGAAGTGCAAGAAAAAGTATAGAGAAAATAAGAATTCAGAAATAAACTAGCTTCAAAGGGTTTCACGAAGTTATACATTTATGCTCCCAATGGAAGCCATGAATTTCATTGATTCATCTCCAACTCTCTACTTGCCCCCTTTCGTAGTGTTCGGTAGAGACGGTGCTTCTTTGTCATCTGGATTAGTTGATTGAGTTTCAAAAAATTAATAGAGAAATGTTATTGACAGACATGATATGGCAATTAAATTGCTGATGACCCGCCAGTTAATTAAGACTTTATAAAAAAAGCTTTTTATCTTCGATAATGGCTTTAGGTATAACCAGTTGCCTAATTTTTGCATGTCATTCTTTTATGATGGAGATACGTGTTTGTGTTTGTGTTTGTGTTTGTGTTTGTGTTTTTGTGTGTGTGTATGTGTGTGTTTTTTAATCGTTATTAAAAGCTCATGCTTTTCTTGGTGTATTTAATAAGAATCTTAAAATATGCTTTCTATTTACAACTTTAGATAGGATAGGGTATCTTAAAAGGCGTAATCAATTGAAGTTGACACAACCAGCTATAAGGTCACCAGGATTATTACAGTGTTTTACCATATGCGATATATATTTTTAAATATAAGAAGCGTAGACAGGACCAGGTTTCATCATCAGGAGACTTTGCGGTTCCATGAAAAGATCGAATGAAGTGAAGGAATGTGGAAGAACCACCACATTCATGAGGTCTGCTGCATTCTCCAATAGACTCTGGACTGGAACCACCTGTATTCATTTTTACACAATGTAAGCTTTTGTTTGAAGAGTGAGTGCTGGAAAAATAATCCTATGGGTGGGGTCTAATACCTTCTTTGGCTCCCTGAAAGAGTTCTCGTCCATCAAATTTGTGGATGTAAGTACAGTCTTTGTTGACCCAAACAACTTAATGGAGTTTTTCTGTAACCCATTAATGGAGATCGTCATATTCACAGTATCGACTCCAAAGTTCACTACCTGTCAAAATTAGATAAAAGGATCAAGTTTAGGTTGTAAAAGAGAAAGATACATGCAAAATACTAGGTAAGGAAAAATGACCTTTATTCTTAGGTACTCATTGTTATTCTCGGAGTCTTTCCAAGCTATTGCTGAGGCCGCGATCGAGCTGGGGTTATCTATAGTTGTATTGAGAAGGGTTGCTCCACTTGACTCAGTGAAGAAGCGTTGCACCCAATAGCTTGGGGTTCCATAGGACTGTGATGCATTGAAAACTATGGCATCCGGGTTCCACCTAATTTTACACCCAAGTTAGAGAGGCATGAGATGGATGGATGACAAGTGAGATTTTGAAGAAAAAGAGGAAGCTAGTTACCTCCGATCATTGTCATTTACAAAGAGTGGAGCATAGCTTACCATATGAACAACATCACTGCATTGCAGAAACAATTGCAAGTCACATGCAGAAAGAGTTAGGATTAAATTAACACAAAGACAAGTGAGTTTATGCATGGACACAAGTGGCCCAAAAACTAGGATTAAATTGACACAAAGATAAGTGCGTTTATGCATGGACAAGTGCCTCAAAAACTAAGTAATTGCCCCAGTTAAGCTCAATCGAGTCATGGTAAGCAGCTAATAAGAAATACAGACCTGTTATTTTCTAGCCCAATAAGGAAGGCAGCCTCAGCTAGTCCGGCGAAGAGACTTCCTCTTCCAGCATCATTTCCAGTCACAGCATACTCACTCACAAACGCCTGGAGATATTCAGTGAAAAGATTATTCACAGAGAAAGCTGGTCATTCATAACTTGAGAGAAAGAGGCACAAAACTATACCTTTGGACCACTGGTCCAGCGTATTGTTTGGTCAAATTTATGAGTCATAGAAAACAAGTTTCTAGCACCTGTGTAAACCTGTTCCAGGAAATCATGAATTAAGATTTAGAGAGTTGGAGACAAAAAAGGCAAGGCACTGCATATTCTGGTAATTTAACTTGTGCTACAGAAAATATTACATGAAAATCATAAAAATCAGCTGGGTGATCCAATGCTTTAGCGGATCCATCACAGTTTGAGATTATTTGCATGTCTGGATATTGACGTTTTATAGCTGAATAAAACTTCAGGTAATTTCCTGCTCATCCAAAAAAGGAAGGCAAAAATTAAAATAAAAAAAAACCTTTGGAAAACCAAAAGGTTCAGACTTCAGCTCCTCTCGCTCCCAAAAAAAAAAAAAAAAAAAGAAAATAGAAAAACCTGCTTTATTTATTTAAAACATTTTAAAAAACTACGGGGTGCAATCATCAAGAGCAATTCAGTTTAGGTTCTTATACAAAATCCAGCAGTAAAATATAATCAATATGCATACTCCTATAGACATAAAGATTCAAACAGTGAAACTTATAACCTTTGCTTGTAATGAAAGGTTTAGCTTCGAGTGTTGTTCCCCTGGCCATTGTTTAGCAAAGAAAATTGGAAAAGAAAAATGCATACCCCGGTAATTTTTTTTCCAACAATCCTCATTGCCAACAGCAAAATATCTCAAGTTAAAAGGCTCTGGATGTCCCATTGCAGCTCGAACAGAACCCCATTTGGAATCGGGATCACCTCTGGCAAATTCAATGCTCTCAAGGGCTTCCTACAACCCAAAGAAAAAGAGCAAATAAACTGAGATTCTTTACCAAAAACTAGGGAAGTAGCAGTGCATATGTTAGACAAGTAATGATCACTTCTTTTGCAAGTTACAACAATAAAAAGCAATATCGTATCAAAGTTTTATGGGAAGAAGAGTTTGCAGGATGAGGTTGGATGACCAAAGTACTAGTTCTCTAAATGATTAACACCTTACCTGCACAAATGGTAACACATAGGAACTGTCGACTTCATCATTGTGGCTGATTCCTAGAAAATGAAGGAAAAAGGATAAGTGATGGATCGAATCAAATAATTAATTCCAATCAATTAAACTATACACGCCATGGAGTACCATTATTGAACACCCATACTGGCAATGCACCCAGGTCCTCTGCGAGCTGCAAGAAACACAAATATTAAAGCTGAGCAATATATCCGCCAATTTTGTCTGCAAAGAATCCAACGTTGGCTCATACATCCACGGCTTACAAGGAAACCTACTTGAAGAAACTCGAAATAGCCAAGTCCATCATCGGTCCAATAATTCCAAACATCACCAAAGTGCCCAGGTCTCTCCTCCCAGGGTCCTACTGTTTCTTTCCAGCGAAAAGCATTTCTCAACCACTCACCTTCGACAAAGCATCCACCTAATGACACCATCAAAAAGAAGCATATGCATGACTTTTTTTTTTAAAGAAAGTTCAGGCCATCCATGATGTTGAGCAACAAAACAGGTACCTACAGAACAATAAGCATTTAGAAATTTTAATATCCACTAAAGCTGACAATGTGCTCAGAATTGACTAGATTTTAGTAGACCAATCTTCAAGTATACTTCGATAATAGGTTTGATAAGCATAGTGAAGACTTGTGCTGATAATTCGACAATATGTGCCACAATCACTTCTAGCAGAAGTAGAAAAAGTTCCTCATTAGGGTAACTGGAACATTTTATACCCACCTTTTTAACTCCATTTTTTTTCCCTGTTCTGTTAACCGGAAATGCTTCTCTAATGACTATGGGAGTCAACTCTTTGGCCTCAAGCTTTCTTTAGCCTATAACTAGTGCTTCTCACTTTCCCTCCCTTCCTCCGCATCCACTATTTTCTTCCATTTTGACATCTATGTGAGGAGAACAACAATCTTTCTAAAGCCACTCCCGTTCAATACAAAATCTGCAACCGCACTTTGTCAATGATGTCTCGTGAAAGTCTTGCAGACAATAATCACATGTACCCTCATTATGGTCCATCCATCGCACCCCCATGGCAGGGAGGGATCTAGAAGACATTGGGGGGCTGAATGTGGTATCGGTAGATTTTTGGGATGGTGAAAGTAGAATGATGTAAATGGCATGAATGCAAAAGAGATAAATTTTCCATAGACAAAATAATGGTATGGTCGCAACTCGGAAGGTGACTATAACCTCTATAAGCTGTTATGAGACGTTATTCTGCGTAAAGTTTTTAATTGTTACTTTGTTTTACTCCAATATGATTAATACATAGGTTTTAATGAAATTTAGGAAGAAAAAAAAATTAAAACTATTGCTTCTACAATTGCTAGTGTTTCCGGCCAATAGTGTAACCCATATTGCAGATGATACACATAGAAATCATAGATGTCTAAATGGATTTTATCATATGAATAGATTAATCATGATAGATATTTACTCGCAAATCTAAATCCTAATACGCTAAAAGGGCAAATGAACGACAATTAATGCAAAGTTGATGAATGATAAATTCATGCATACCTGGAAATCTGATGAATCGAGGTTTCAAATCTGCCACCATTTCGACAAGCTCTGGTCGGAAACCATGTCCCTGGGCCAGAAGACAATTTTTTGTTTTGAAAGACTTAAAAGGTACATAAAGCAAATAATAAAGGCAAAAGCAGTATACATTGTGGAAACTCAAAATTCCCCGACTTATGCTCCATTCACAAGTTTTTACTAATGAAGGGGATTAAATCAGATGCATTAGCATTAACTGAGAAAGAGCTTATTCTTCTTGCCATCTAGAAAAATTCGCTCAAAAGAAATGGGAAAGGGATCAGAACCATATGACAATCAACAACAAACTAATACACTACACCGTATTGGCCGAGCAGCCAGTTGACATATGGACACTTAGAAATTTGAGGGCAGATCCACATGAAAATACATGGGTTGCCCCCAAATAGAATTTCAGCAAATCTAGTAATTACAGAATCCAAGGAGCATTCTAGAGGATATCTTCCCTCATGGCAATCAAGATACTTTGAGAAAATTGAGTTCATGTTGAATGAAACTTTGTCCGCTATCATTTCTAAAACGAATATATGTCGAACAAAAGAAGAAAACACAGAATATATGAATACTTGCAGAACAATGATAAAAGCAGCACAAAAACAATGAACTCTGCACTCCCATCAGGAGACATTAGCTAAACGTTTGCATATATTCTGGCCAAGATTCTGAGAAAATTATCTTCACCCATGAAAAATTATACCTTATATGTGTCCAATGGCATCACTGATACTTGATCAAACCATATAACTCCTTTTCTGTTTGTAGTCAGTTGCAATCTTGAATTAGGATTTGTTTCTTTGGCTTCTAGCAAAGTCTCCACCTTCGTCCACTTTGAAACTTCTGAAGCAGCAGCTCTGGAAGTAAAACATGACAATCAATAAGGAGGCAAACATGGCATCTTTACCGACCGTGACTGATAGGAAGAGCTTTACTAAATATAAAATTTCCATTAAATTACTGCTTACACGATGTTGGAAGTAGCAAGAGTTTGCTGCCCATCGGATGCCGTCAATGACACAGACACATTAATCGAGTCCAAGGAACGAGTATACAACACCAACTTATAGGTCTTCTGTTTTTCAATATTCTGGTAAAAAAAAGGTGCAAGAGAACTCAACAAAGCAATTTGTTGTATAAATAAGAACAACAGAAAAAAGAAGTTGCAAATAATATAGACTCGAGCAGAAAAAGTCCAAAAATCACGCAATGACAAGATGCTCCATAAGAACTAATCAATTGTTGGAACTTAGCCAAAACATTAAGCTTCCGGTGCAAAGGTAATAATAAAATGACCTAAAGTCTTCCGGTAGCAACTTGATTAGACATCTTGCATCCATGGGCCAAGAAACAATACTCAAGGCATAACAACAAAAAATAGGAAGGACTAGAGAGGGTTTCTAAAATAAATCCCCATCACATGACATTTCAAAGTACATGTTTGTGAACATAAAAGGAAGCAGGGAAATGACAGTTGAACATTATCAAAGATTATCCTAAATACTTACCATGCCCCAAAATCCAGGATTATAAATCCCAACTCCTCCAGTCGGGCACAAATTGGCACCTGTACTGTCACAGAGCACCTCCATTCTAAGTGCGACCTTATTTTGCTCAAAGCAGGATGAAAGCTCTGTATACACAATTAGAGAAGATTCATCCCCAATTGTTGACCAAGGCTCGATACTTGAGGGAGTAGTGGAACCCCCAGATTCAAAACCTGAAATTCGGACAGCAAGAGTACTATCAGTTCTAATAGACAGCTACAAAGTATCTAAGATCCAGTTAAATGGCTTCCCATGAGTGACTGTCCGAAAAGCAAAACGAGTATATGCATTACAAGCACCTATATGAAGTCCCAGCTCCCTTTCCACCACTTTCTCCTAAATGGATGAAGAATAGGGAAAACAGAGAGCAGGATGTATGGATGCTGATAGGAAGCTGATCATAGTTCTTCTACAACTGACCCAAATAAAAGGCCATGAGACATGATTATTGGTTCTATGAGCATAAACTAATTCTTTAGGAGATTTGATTGATCAAAGAACTTGTGCATATGCTGAATAGCTAATTATGCAATATAGAACTAGAACAAAATGGTAAATGTGCCTTCACCATTTCTATGTAATAGAATTAGACGTGGGAAAGAAAAAGACATGACTCCTAATCAAGGAAATTAAAAGCACTAATCAACCAAGCTGCAAATGCTCATAGGAATGATTCTAAATATCTTATGTTGAGCAGTTGTAAGTGATAACAGTTTCAGAATTTGGTACTCAATGATTGACCAGACTAACCTCTGTTGCTCACAAGTTCAGACCAGATCCCCCCGGAACCTGCATGATTTATCTCCTGCCAGTTCGCGGAATGCCCATCAGCAAAATTTGGTACTATTGACCTTAAAACATAATAATAATGAAAAAGAAAACAGAAAATTAGGAACATACAAAATTTATATAACTTGGTTTAACAATACCCGACGGTTGATGGAAATCACAATACTACTCCTACAATTAGAACTCAACTTCGTTCTTTACATGGTGAAGAGAACCCTACCTCGAGCCGGACTAAACCAATTTTAGATAACTGAACTTTTAAAAACACAATAGTGAAAATATATGGAAACTTAATCCAAAATTTTCGGAAGGCCTATTTTTATCCACAATCACATTGCTTCTATATGATTTATGAGCCCAAATAGAATAATGTAAGAATAATTGTGCAGAAACAATTGTATCACCTCAAAAAATACACCGAACAATGTGTCGGGTATAAGCCGGCTTGATGCTGGAGACGCATCAACATTCAAAGTTGCATTCTTCGTTGTTTTAGGATCAGCTCGAGCTCGAGTAGGTAGACATTGACACACTAATAATAAAGAAAGCAAAACCATACCAAATTGATGAGAACCCATCTTGCTGTTGTTTCCTCCCCACATTCAACACTGAAGTGTCCTCCTAAATAAGCATTGGAATTATCAAAAAAAAAAAAAAGCAAAAAACAGAATTAGTTTCAATCTGATAACCCAACCAGAATAGCATGTAAAGGCTAAAACAGCAAAATGGGTCAACCAACAACTAAAGAGAAAAAGTGGGGGTTATGGCTAGCACAAGACAACCACCAAAAAGTAATCAACACAAGCATATATGTTGTTTCGTGGGTATGAGTTGATTCAGTTCAGAGAACAAACAAGTTTCAGAAAGATAAAATGAAGATTCAATCGGAGAAAGTAATTAACAAATGGATCAATGCAGATTATAGTAATGGCCTCTATAATTAGACTGATCAAGTATGAGATAATTAACTACCTGAGCAGAAATTTGAGAGAGAGAGAGAGATGGGTAAATGAGAAGGGGGGATATGGGGATTTATATCCAAAGGAAAGCAGCCAAGAGAGAGAGAGAGAGAGTGAAGGTGATGGCGTGTGGAGAACGAATGGAAAGTTTGTTGCTTTACGCCGGTGAGATGAGATGGACAAACACAAATGGAGTGAGAGAGTCAGATTAGATGTCTACGCTACCCTTCTCGCTCTCTCTTCTCTGTTCTGTGTTTTGTGTTTTGTGCTGCCTGACATTGACCCAATCGAACCAAAGTCTCCATCTCTCTCTCTCTCTCTCTCTCTCTCTCTCTCTATTTTTTTCTTTGATTGCTTATCCAGTTTTTCCCGGTGGACCCAACTTCAATCGTTCGGATCAACGGTTTTACTCTTCTCGTACAGCACACGCGCCACTATGATTAGGCAATCATAATCATCAACCTCGTTAGAGCGAGACCCGTCCAAGTGTCACCGTGAGATGAACACTATTTTTAATATTATTATTATTATTTTCTTAGGGAGGGAGAAGCCTATAGAATTCGAACCCATTTTATGATCTAAGATAAGAAATAATATAGTATGTGGTTCATGCTAAAACAGAGAACCGCTTTTTGCTGGTGATCATGCACAAGCACATGGGCTTCTTTTCTTCCTTTTTTTTTTTTTTTTGGATAAATCTTTAATTTCCTAATCAAAACTATCTTATATTAGTAATGAATTTAAGATGTTTTAAAGAAATATTTAAATTTAATATAAAAATAATTAATTTGTCTTTTCTTTTTACTAATATATAAAATTTATCAAATCTAATAAAAAAAATCAGTAATTATAAATTTGAAATATAATCAAATAAATTAAACTTATTATCGTATGTATTTTTAACTTTTTATATTTTAAAAATGTGTGCTCAAATTTATGTTTTTCAACGTATTCTGTTAATTCTTAACATAATTTTTACATATTTAAATCTTTCTTGGATTTTTTCCTTTTTCATTTTACAAGTTCAAATCATTAAAAAAAAAAAAAAAAATGCTAACTCTTCCCCTACAAACCAAAGCCCATCTTAAAATTCATTCCACCAAGTCTAATCTTTTCATCTGAGCTTAAAACATTATATATATATATATATTTGACTTTTTAAATATCTAATTGAGCGAAAGGTGATGTATCCAAATTAAGAATGGGCACGGGCCGGGTCAACCCGCATCCCCATGGACACTTGCGCCGTTAAATTCCTGTGAAATTAAATTTTAAAGGAGTAAAATATCTTTGTAAAACAAGTTTTTAATTAAAATAAGCATAAACCATTAAATTTAAAATACTATAAATATGAATCATTAGTTTAAAAGAAATTTTATCAAATATATTTGCTTGTTAGACATAATTTATGTATTATTAAAAAATATTACCAAATACATTTATCCGTTCACACGATGATAAATCTTTATATAATAATAAAAAATATAAATAAATAAATGTCGGGTTGCTACTAAAAAACTAGGAAGCATACCTAGAAAATATTCTTAAACCTTGTAAACAATATTCTCCATCTTAGTTACGGGAATGGAGTTTTGTAAATTCATAAATATATATATATATATATATATATATATATATATATATATTTTTTTTTTTTTTTTTCTAATTAAGGGGACATACAATGTGCATAGGCATTTAAATTCTCAGAAAAGACAAAGGCGAGGCAACTGGTCACCTTGAGGATGATTCTTTTTGGCTTATCGGGGAGGATTATGCATTCTTCTCCAGTAAGCTTAATCTTTTGTGTCAAATTTAGCCTAATGAAACAAATTTTAGGGTTACTGTCCTTTGAAGAAAAAAAAAAAGAATATAATGCAGATGCATTTTTTGATGTTTTTGTTGGAAGAAAGATAGGAGCAGGAGCTCGACTTGATAGACATGCAAGCAAAGCAAGAATAAAACCAATGATAGACCAAATTAGAAGAGTATGATTGTGGGTTTGTCTAGTTATGCTTATACTTCGAAGGCTTGGCTTTCTCTTGCTTTTCTACTTTGTCCTTGGGTGGATGTGTTTGTAGAGAGAGAGAGAGAGAGAGAGAGAGAGAGAGAGAGAGAGAGAGAGAGAGATTTAGTTTGTCGCAATGCATTTATTGATTACTTTCAATTTTAAGTGAATTAGAAGTGTGTTACAGACACCTTAGTAGTTCTGATCTAAATAACTCTACTTGTTTGCACGTCAAAAGCATGTCCTGTTCAAAAGTATATCTTCATTTGAAATTGCCATCACTCCTCAACAAGATGACTCTTGATACAAGGGATAAGGATAGAGTAGCACAATTTGGAAAATTAATATTATGCAAATGTTTTTTTTTTTTATTTTTTGCTAGACTATGCATTTGAAATTTTATGTTACAATGCTTTATACTTTTACATTAAAGGGCGTATCACAAAGCCCTCAAAGGGGATGTTAGGTTCCCCCTCCTCAGACCTTGGTTAACTTATTCCCCCTTGTGAGAGTATATTTTTTCTTCTATATGCAAAATTATAAAGCAAAACTTGAAATGCATGGTGCCTATTTTTTCAAATTTTGAGTCTTTATCCTTTCCCATTGTACCAAAATAACCTTAAAATGGTGTTCTTGGACTGATTATGCAATGGTTTTAGGGGAGAGGAATGCTAGGAAAGTGCTTGCTATATAGCCAATAAGAATTCAGAAATAAAATGTAGGAAATATTCCGATATAAATGATATGATATAATGAATAGATAATATTAGAAAATATATTATATATCAAAATCAAATAATAATTGATTTGATTTTATTACATATTTAATTTTTTATATTTTTATATTTGTAACAATTGTTTATATATTTGTGACGATAGATTTTATATATAAAGTTAATTTATTGTAATAATTTAGTGAAATAATTGAGTATTAAATTTCATATTAGTATATTGCTGTCCATCTTTAACATGGTACCACAACTATGTTTATCTGTCTCTATCTTTCATATTAATATTATTTTATATTTTTTGAACAAATAAAATGCTTGGACATCTACTTCTAAGAGACAGAAATCTGTATTTATTGAATACATATTGAATACATAAAATGCTTTGCGTAGAGTTACTATCAAACTAGCTTCCTTGTCATCTCCAACTGTCTACTTGCCGTATTTGTTTTGTATAGTAGAAACTTGTTTCTTTGTCTTCTTGATTAGTTGATTGACTTCCAATTAATTTACAGAGATTGAAAGATATGACATAGCAACCTACAAACCCTTCTGAAGTTACCGCGACTGTTACACCTTTTGTATAATATGTAAAATATATTTGATCTACTTTTTAAACATAAGGGCGTAGCCAAGACCAGGTTTCATCATTCGGAGACTTTTGGGTTCCATTAAGAGATGAAGTGAAAGAATGTGGACCAACCGTGACATTCATGTGCTCTGCCGCATTCTCCAATAGACTTTGGATTGGAACCACTTGCATCCATTTTTACACTGTAAGCTTCTGTTTGAAGCATGAGTGCTGGAAACTTCAAATGAAGTGAAAGAATGCGGACCAACCGTGACATTCATGTGCTCTGCCGCATTCTCCAATAGACTTTGGATTGGAACCACCTGCATCCATTTTTGCACTGCAAGCTTTCTGTTTGAAGCATGAGTGCTGGAAACTTGACCCCACGGATGGGGTCTAATACCTTCTTCGGCTCATTGGAGGAGTTCTCGTCGATTGGATTACTTGATGTAAGGACAGTCTTTGTTGACCCAAACAACTTAATTGAATTTTCCTCTAACACGTCAATGGAGATCATCACATTCACTGTATCAACTCCAAAATTCATTGCCTGTCAAAATTAGATCAAAGAATCAAGTTAGGTAATATAAGGGAAAGATACATGCAGAGTACTAAGAAAGGAAAAGTCACCTTTCTTCTTAGGTACTTATCATTAATCCTGCATAGCTTGCCATATAAGGGAAAGACTCATGCAGTATAAGGGAAAGATACATGGTAGTTACTCCTGGCTATTGTCGTTTACAAAGAGTGGAGCATAGCTTGCCATATGAACAACATCACTGCATTGCAGAAACAATTGCAGTCACAACAGCTAGTACAAAATTGACACAAAGATATTACTTAGCCAATGCATGGACACAAGAGCCTCATTAACCAAGTGCAATTGTCTGCATTGAGCTCAACGCAGTTAACCCTATCTAATAAGAATAAGAGACCTGTTCTTTTCTATCCCAATAAGGAAGGCAGCCTCAGCCAGTCCAGCTAAATGGCTTCCTCTTCCACCTTTTTCAATTGCAGCATACTCGCTCACAAACACTTGGACACATCCAGTGAAACTATTAGACACAGAAAAGGCCAATCATTCATAACTTGAGAGAGAGAGAGAGAGAGAGAGAGAGGCACAATACTTATTGGGGTTATAGCGAAACTCATTTGTCCAGCCCCATTTGTTTTATGTCTTCTCGGTGCAAGTCTCTCGGTAGTGCTAGGGGGCTGTTGAATCTCTCGATAGTTTTTTGAGTCTCCGATAAATATTGTTCGACACTTGTCTTCCGGTATAAATCTTGGTGCATGTTCTAAGCTCTCAATTGTGTTGTATTGAGATGAATAAGTTTTGATGATAATAAATTAAAAGAAAATAGGTTTAAAAAATCAGAAAAACTATTATAAATCAAAAGTCTGTATAACTTGTCAACTTATTTTTCACACACATCGATCTGCCCCTCAAATCTACTAATTTTAAAATTTATGTCGACCAATTTTAATCTAACCCTTATTACGTCAACCTGATTAGTAACTCTTGTCAACCTGAACCACAAAAACATAATGCATTTTGCTAAGTAGATAAATGTCGACATTCCCGTCAACACATTAACCTGTTTCACACAATGACCTAAATTCTAGCACACACCGACCTGATTAGGTTCAGGTGGACAAATTTAGAATGTCACGTCGATCAATTTTAGGAGTATAACGATCCACTTTCAAAACACATCAACAAGCATAAGACAAAAGTCTAAAGAGATCGACATACCCGATAACTTGTTGACCTGATTTATTTGTTTCTTCAGAAATACACAATGACCTGTGTTATTGACATTGTTGACAAGAAATACATATCAACATATTTTATGAGATATGTCCACCAATTTTAAGTTGGCACAAAAGCATATCGATGTAAGGCTGAGACGTGTCGACCTGATGCATTTGTTATTTAAATATCACATGTCGACATGATCTTTAATCTTGTCGATATTCCTAACACATTGATCAATTTTAGAAGATAAGTCCACCAATTTTTGATATGTATAGTGACATGTCGATGTATACACTTAATGTGTCGACTTGATGTTAAGTAACCCTTTGAAATCACATATCGACCTGCACTTAATTTTGTCGACATGCATAACATATCGACCAATTTATAAGAACAGATCCACAAATTTTATAAGTATATAGGACTGTGTTAATGTGAAGTTAAAGTTTGTCGACATAAAATATTGATTTTCAAAGTATGTCATATTGATGTCCATCGGAAACATGTCGACATATTAGAATATATCGACTAATTTAAATCTACGTTTCTACCTATTTAATGTGGTACATGCTCTTGTCGACTTGGATAGTTTTTGTCAACCCGCAAGAATACAATACTGAATTTTTGAATTTAGTTCGATGTGTTATTTAAACGTATCAACCCAAAATTATCAAAAAACATATTTTCTAAACAGATTTGAACTCAACGGTCGTCTTCTTTTTCGAAATCCATTTCGATCATAGTTAACATTCAAATATAGTACAAACAAATTTGGATTGGTTAACATTCAATAACCTTTTGATGGATTTCTTTAATGCCACAATAAATTCCAGAGAAGAGAAATGAAGAGAAGTAGAGAGTGAATGCTCGATTGATTTTTTGAGCAATTTCATCACTTGTATTAATTGCTCTCTTTACTCTATTTTTTAATTCTTGATTCTCTTTGAGTGATTTGAGATTGAATTTAATTTTATCAAATCTGAGAATTATAACATCTCATTTTTGACACTTCATATTTACATATACTGAGTGTTCAAAAGACCGAAAAAGTGTGTGTCACTACTTTAAGTCTAGTGTGTGAAAAACCAATCTGTGTAGAATTGAAAAGTTGTGTTGGATAGGAACACTGTAAATGTTTAAGTTAAATCTGCAATCAAATTTGTATTATTGAGTTGATAGTGAAAAAATCCAAGGGGGTTTGGAAGTGGGCCTACACCTAGTTTTGTGGAACTACTAAAAAAAGTTTTGTGTGCTCTTTACCATTCTATATTAATTTTCAAATTATTCTGTTGTAAGATTTTTAATTACAAAATTTTCAAAATATCTATATTCAACTATTTACTCCCTCTAGTTGAATATCAATTGGTATTAGAGCGGATGTGTTGAAAGAAAGTTTAATAGTTTAACACTAAAGGTTCAAATGGTCATTAACGGAGATAATGTGTCGGTAGAAAATACTTAACAAATAATGCACTTTTTTTCAACAGAAACAATTTCAGCTACTGGAAGTAAAGAATGAGCAATTTCATCATTACACAGAATCTTAATATTTGGGAGATAATTGAAGACGAAGTTGAATTTGAATTTCCCATAAAAAAGATTGATGGAGTACGAGTGCCAGTCAAGTTAAAGAGCATGACAATGGAGTAAAAGAAGGCGTATCAAGTTAACTGTAAAGCTACAAATCTCTTTCACCTTACCCTAAGTGTCAATGAATACAATTGAGTTTTATCATACATCACAGTAAAGAAAATGTGGGAAAGATTTGAAACATTTTACGAAAGCACTGATCAAGTTCGTAGGAGTAAAATCAGACTATTGAAATAAGAGTATAAAATTTTCAAAATGAAAGATGAAAAAACTATCAGCGAAATGATAACAAGGTTTAATAAGATAACAAATGAATTAAAATTATTTAGAAAGAGAATTCCTCAAGAAGATATGGTAGACAAGATTCTAAGAACTCTGTCAAAGTCTTTTGAACCCAAAGTAATAGCAATAGAAGAGTCCAAGAACCTTGAAATCTTGACCATTTTAATAACTCATAAGATGAAGTTGAATGTGAAGGAACTAGCAAAAGGTGAAAGAGGTAAATGAACAGCTTTCAAAGATGATAGTAATGAAAACACCTCAAACTAAGAAAAAGTAGACGATGAAGAAAATAAAGCACTGTTGGTCAAAAGATTCAAGAAATTCATGATGAGAAAAAGTAATAACAACAAATCATTCTTTAAAAGGCCAGAAAAAGAAAGAGGAAATCAGATGTTTTGAGTATAAGAAGTTGGGGCATATAAAAGTTGACTGTCCCTACTGAAAAATGATGAAAAGAAAAATAAGAAAGAAAGAAAGGAGAAAAAAAAGAAGAAGAGACTTGCAACTTAGAGTGATGAAAACTTTTGCTCAAGTGGAGAAGAACAAGTAGAGGAACAAGCAAATATTTGCTTCATAGCCAATGAAGAATTTTACGATAGTGAGGTAAATTCTATTTCCTATTTCTCTTGTTCTGATTTAGATGAAAACAAGTTCACCATCACTGAATTGCATGAAAATTACTAAAATCATTGAAGAAATCAAAAAGATTAAAAATAAAAAATAATTTGTTAAAGAGAGATGTAATTGAAACTACTAATGAATTAGAAAAATCAAAGTTTGAAACTAATGAATTAAGAAAGAAAAATGCTAAATTAGAATTAAGAGTTGCTAAACTAGAAAAGGATTTAACAATTAAACATCTAAATCAACAAAATAGGAAAGAAAATGAAACTAATGAAAACATAGGTCTAAAAAGGGAATTAATGGAGCAAAAGGAGAAAAATATTAGACAAAATACCATATTAATGAAATTCATATAGGGGTAAGAAAAATTAGATGTCATTCTAGAAGGACATAGAGCAGTGTTTGATGAAACTGGGTTAAGATATAGTCCTAGTCAAACCCAGAAAAAGCTATATAATTTCTTCGTATCTAGTTCAGAAACTGTTAAGTTACAGAGATGTTATGAAAGGTGTAGTACCAAGAAACTTAAAAAAAAAAGAAAGAAAAAAAGTCAACAAAACACACTCTTTCTCTCTCTCTCTTCCCTCTCCCCTACTTTCCCAATCTCTCACTCACCCAAAACCCATTTTCCTCCTTCCTCTCTCACTCTGATTCTCATCTTCTCTCCCTCCCTCGGCTCCTCTGTTTCCTCTCGCTCTCTGTTTCTCTCATTCTTTCCCTTTCATTCGGCTTCTTATCTATCTCTCTCTCTCCCGCCTTCCAAAGTCGAGCCTCGAGCTTCACTTCTCCTTCATCGCCAATGCCAGAAGACTGTGTACTCCCCTCCGCTGCAGCAAACCCATCTCTGTAAGTGTTTACCAACATGGTTTGATTTTTCAATAGTTGTGGCTTGCCTTTGCTTTTGGTTTCCAAACTCATAAGTCACCCATCTTTTTGGCAAACATGTTGATTTAACTTAGAATTTTGGAAATTGTAATTATTTGAATTCTCTAGGATTTGTGGAACTTTGTGCTCAGCAGACAAAAAAAAAAAAAACTTATTACTGTGGGACAAATTCTACTCGTAATTTAGTAGAACTTTGTATCCTTTGGCAGCATACCTCAAACCATATTTCCTAATAATGAGTTGACATATGCCAAAAATGCAATGTTATTAGAAGTACAAAGATTTTTATTGGCAGTTTTGGTTACTTATGCACACACCCAACAAATGGAACTTGGTGAGGACCCTTGTGTGACATGAAATGGCTATGGTAGTATTTATCTTTCTGCATGCATAAAAGAGCCATATACATGCACTACAAAAAAACATG
The DNA here is from genome assembly GCA_033439265.1 of Dillenia suffruticosa. Taxonomy (NCBI): domain Eukaryota; kingdom Viridiplantae; phylum Streptophyta; class Magnoliopsida; order Dilleniales; family Dilleniaceae; genus Dillenia; species Dillenia suffruticosa. The sequence goes on along the minus strand of JAVTVX010000013.1, from coordinate 10,563,513 downwards.
AATTTAGCGAAGAATTTTAGCAACGACAAATATTCGTCGCAAATTTGCAACAAATTTAGCAACAAAAAATGCTATCGTCGCAAATTAGCCATAATTTTAACAACAAAAATATTTTCGTCGCAAATTTAGCAACAAAAAAACTTTTCATTACAAAATTCGTCGCAAATTTTTGACGAAAATTTTTTGAAGCACAATTCGTTGCAAATTTGCGACGAATAAAAATTTCGTTGCTAAATTTGCAACGAATTTTAAAATTCGTTGCTAAATTTGTAACGAATTAAAAATTCGTCTCTAAATTTGGGACGAAAATAAAATTTGTCCCAAAATTTGCGACGAATGAAAACTTCGTCCCTAAATTTGCAAGGAATGAAAAATTTATCCCTAAATTAGGGATGAAAAAAAATTTGTTCCAAAATTTTGGGACGAAATAGAAATTCGTCCCTAAATCTGGGACGAATTCATTTATTCGTCCCAAAATATTGGGACGAAAACGAATTTGTCCCTAAATTTGGGACGAAAATGAATTTGTCCCTAAATTTGTGACGAATTTCTAAATTCGTTGCAAAGTTAGTGACAAATATTTATATTCGTCATAACAAATTCGATTATTTGTTGTTAAATTTGTTGTAAATTAGTGACAAATATGACATTTGTGGCAAAATTTGTCGCTAAAATTTATTTTTCAGTCATTAGAAACATTTTCTAGTATTATAAACATTTTCTAATATAAAAAATAATTTGTAAACGGTGTTATACACTTATAGCGTATAAAATCTTAAGATGTTCAAAAAACCTTATATAAAATCATTCATTCATTATTTATTTATATAAAAGAATGATAATAATCTTTTAAATTTGTACATTTATTTTCTATAACTTTACAAATCTTTTAAATTGTTACAAAAGAATATTATTAGTATATTCATTTTCTATTCATTATGTGTTTAATTTTCCATTCCCAGTACTGATAACTCTATCTTATAAATTTGTTTAAATATTTGATTAACTAAACTAAGAGTTAAAGTAGAAATACTTGTTAACTAATAATCAATATATCGAATATTTTTTTATAATTATATCATAGTACGCAAATATTGTTAATAGTTTGTCGATTTAGTTTCTATTTTAGTGTATTCAAAGAGTTATTTATCAGAAACCATAAATATTGTTGCAAAATTCGTTGTAAATTGTAAAGAAAAAAATTATTTATTGTTAAAATTTGTTACAAATTGCTACGAAAATATATATTTATCAGAAATTTAGCGATAAAACCATTATTTCGTCATAGATTTTAGCGAAAAAAAAAATTTTTTTCTCCCCGATTTAGGGACGAAAAAAAAATTTGTACCTGATTCAGGGACCAAAAAAATTTTCGTCCCTAATTCTAGGATGAAAAAAAATTTCATCCCTGATTCTGGGACAAAAAAAAATTCGTTCCTGATTCAGGGACGAAAAAAATTTTCGTCCCTGATTCTAGGACGAAAAAAATTTTCGTCCCTGATTCTAGGATGAAAAAAAAATTTCGTCCCTGATTTTGGGACGGAAAAAAAATTTCTTCCCTAGGACAAAAAAAAATTCGTTCCTGATTTAGGGACGAAAAAAATTTTCGTCCTTGATTCTGGGATGAAAAAAAAATTTCGTCCTTGATTCTGGGACGAAAAAAAAATTTCGTCCCTGATTCTAGGATAAAAAATATTTTCGTCCATGAATCAGGGATGGAAAAAAAAATTTTGTCCCTGATTTAGGGACGAAAAATATTTTCGTCCCTGATTCTGGGACGAATTTCGGGACAAAAGCTTTTTGTCCCAAAATTCAATATATTTCACACTTCTTCACTTTTACTCTCTCTCTCTCTCTCTCTCTCTCGGGTTCATTTTTGAAGAATAGCTGCGAAGGGATACTGCGAAGGGATGGCGGATGGGATACGGGATCTACGATGGTGTTAGGTAATCTCTCTCTCACTTTCTCTCTCTTGGCTGTAGATGGCATATCCGGCGGCCAGCCGCCGGATCTGAGTTACAAAAGGCAGATCAGACTGCCAGCCACCGGATCTGAGCTTTAGAAGGTAGATCCGGCAGCTAAGTCGCCGGATATGCCTTTCACGGGTGAGCCGCGGCAAGGGACGGCAGCCCCTGTGCGGCCGAGGTGCGCGAAGGGGCCTCTGGGCTCTTCGTGGCTCCGCCGCGCGAAGGGTTGCCTCCCCTGCGCTGCCCAGGTGCGCGAAGGGGCCGATGGCCCCTTTGCGCCTCCGCCGCCCCTTCGCGGAGCATACGTGCGAAGGGGCCCGCTGACCCCTTAGCGCGTCCGCCGCCCCTCTGCGGCCCAGACGCGCAAAGGGGCCGTTGGCCCCTTTACGGCTCCGCCGCGCGAAGGGGCTGCAGGGGCTGCGAGGCCCAGACACGCGAAGGTGCCACGCAGGCCCTGCACGGCCCTACTGCCCAAACGGGCCGCCGCCCTTTCTCGGCCCAGACGCTTGAAGGGGCCTCTGGGCCTTGCGTGGCCCATGTGACCCATTGGGCTGAGCCATTGCACTGCCCGACCCAGCGCATTGGGCCCGGCCCGGCCCAACAATTTAATTTAATTGAATTTTTTTTTAATTTTTTGAGAAATGTTATTTAAAAAAATATTTTTATAATATTGTTTTAATAATATATTAGTTATTTATAAATGTTTTTGATGTGTTAGGTTTTGCGATTCTCGAATATTTGGATTGGAAGCTGTTACTGGTGTTGATATCGGAGTCTATCGGTGAGTTATTAATTGATGGTGAAAAATGTTTTAATATATACTGTAATGATTGAAAAATACAATTTATAGTAAATTTTATGTGATAATTGAATATGAAAAATATTATGTTAATAATAATCAGTAGTTTATAGTAAATCTTATATCGATTTGTTAAATAATCAATATTGTTAAATGTTTAATATTTGATACTTTATTTAATTCTATGATAATATTTAATGTTATTTTAATAATTTAGTTAATTTGTTTGATATTAATTAAGTTTATAATATTATTTATTATTATATTTAATTTTTGTGAAATTAAGCTTTGTATTCTCGATTTCCTGATTCAATTTTTCCTTGTTCTAGAAATAAATAAAAATTTTTAAAATTGAAACTGGATTCTACCGAAATTTTTTTGATTAAGGTTAAAAAATGATCAATTTCTCTTGATAATGATTCTATATCAAATTTATAGATTTTTTGTTCAAATTTTCGGGACTCAACAAAAAGAATACTATGAATCTCATTTATCCAAATTGTATCTAAAAAATTTTCCATCGATGTTTGTAAGTTTTTTTTGATTGTTCCGCGATAAGGACCGTTTATGGGAGGATCATATATTTTAGTTAAATACTCATTTTTAGTTTCATCATTACACAATCTAGTTCTTTTTTCAAGTCCATCTAAAGTGTTTTTTTATTTTGTTTAAACCTTTTATTCTATTTAGAAACTCTTTACTTAAATTAAAATTGTTCTTTGTTTTTTCATTGAAAAAAACCCAATGATTATATAGTTTATTAGTTAAACCCTTTTCTGTTGTGGACAAACTAATTTTTTTATGTATCATTTCAAAAAAAGTTGCTAAACTGAGTGGATAGGTAAAAGATATTCTTTGTTTTCCATCAATTTAGTTAATTTGTTTGAGATTAATTAAGTTTATTATATTATTTATTATTATATTTAATTTTTGTTAAATTAAGCTTTGTAATAATGATGATTTAAGTTTTGTACAATTAACGTTATTATTAATTGTTATATGAACTTAGTTGGAATTAATGATGATATTAGTATTGATGATTTAGTAGTTTTTTTTGTAGTTTTTATTAATATTTAAAAAATTTTAAATTTGGAGACAGGGAAAATGTAGAACGAAAGAAGTTGGATGTAAAAAAGAACTTATCTGATTGTCGGGGTTTAACTGATGAATTTATTTTTGGGTTGGAGCAATTTTTAGATTTTGCTTGTACTCAAGTTGATTTTATGGATGGGAATAAGCTAAGGTGTCCATGTAGAAGGTGTCATAATGGTAAATTTTTACAGTGTGATAAACTTAGGGAATATCTTTGTAGAGTTGGTTTTACCCCGAATTACTATAATTGGACATGTCATGGTGAACCATTCATTTCTGATGAGGAGTTTGACGAAATAGACAATTCTCGATTAGTGGGGATCAGAGTTATTATGATCAATTGAATCCGTATCAGAGGATGGTAATTGATGCAGTGGGTCCGAATTTTATTCCTGGTCCAAACGCTGCAAGTTCTAGCTTTGCTCCAACATTTGAACATGGGTATACTAGTTATGCATCACCATTGGAGGAGGTAGAAGTAGTAGGTGTTGATGAAAATGTGAATAATGAATCATCTCTCCAATTTCAGGAAGTCTTAAGAGCTGCAGATGAATCTTTGTGGGCTGGTTGTAACAGCCATACTAAGATATCTCTAACTGCAAGACTGTTGAATGTCAAGACAGAGCATAATATGTCTGAGAATTGTTTTAATGATTTTGTTCAAGTTATTGGAGAAGTATTGCCGCGTGATCATATTATGCCCAATGATTTTTACAGTATGAAAAGCTTGTGAAAGAATTAGGTCTTCTGGTGGAAAGAATAGATATTTGCAGAGATGCTTGTATGCTATATTGGGGAGATGATAAAGATGTAGATTTTTGTAAATTCTGTAATCAAAGTAGATACAAGAGTACTCGGAGGTCGGGTCGTAATCAGTAGTGTAAATCATACAGACAAATGTTTTATTTGCCTTTAACTCCTAGGTTACAAAGACTTTATGCATCTGAGATCACTGCTAAACACATGACCTGGTTTGCAAATCATGAAACAGAAGAGGGGTTAATGTGTCATCCTTCAGATGCAGAGCATGGAAATATTTTGATAGAACATATCCTGAGTTTGCGAGAGGGACTCGAAATATTAGATTAGGTCTCTGTGCTGATGGGTTTGCTCCATTTGACAAATCAAGAAGAACTTATTCTTGTTTGCCAGTTATCTTAACTCCGTATAATCTTCCACCCGGTATGTGTATGAAGACATCGTATATGTTTTTAACATTAGTCGTGCTTGGCCCGCAAAATCCAAAGAAGTAAATAGATGTTTACATGCAACCATTGCTTATGGAGTTGAAACAACTATGGGATGAAGTGTTCCTACATATGATGTTCAGACTAATCAGATGTTTGTAATGAAAGCTGCTCTTCTTTGGACCATAAATGACTTTCCAGCGTATGGTATGTTATCGGGATGGAGTACGTTGGGATTTTAGGATGTCCAATTTGTTTGGAGAGATCAAAGTCATTCAGATTGAAACATGGGAAGAAAGCGAGTTATTTTGATTGTCATAGACAATTTTTACCGTTAACTCATAAATTCAGAAGAAATAAAGAAAAATTTACTAAGAATAGATTTGAAAGAACACCCCCTCCATTGAGATTAACCGGTGAACAAATTTGGCATAGAGTCCTTAACTTTCCATCTGTTATTGAAGAGCCACATGGTACAACATATGGCTATGGACATTCGTATAAATGGACTAAACGAAGTTTATTTTAGGATTTACCGTATTGGAAGACTCATTTGGTTCATCAGAATCTCGATGTAATGCATATCGAGAATAATGTCTTTGATAATCTGATAAATACAGTGATGGATATCACTGGGAAAATGAAAGACAACTTGAATGCAAGAAAAGATATGTGACTCCTTTGTAAACGACCCACTCTTGATGTCGATGAAAGTAGCAGGAGACCAAAACCGAAGGCAGTTTATACATTGAATAAGGATCGGAGACGGATTATTTGTGAATGGTTGAAATCATTGAGATTTCTTGATGGTTATGTCTCAAATCTTGGAAGATGTGTCGATTTAAAGGAATGTAAATTGATTGGTTTGAAAAGTCATGATTATCATATATTTATGGAAAGACTAATTCCTCTTGCTTTTAAGGAACTCTTACTGAATTTTGTTTGGGGTGCCATTACGGAGCTAAGCATTTTCCTTCATGATATTTGCTCGACAGTGTTGAGACATTCACACATAGAGATATTAGAGAGAGAGATTCCAATCATTTTGTGTAATTTAGAAAGGATATTTCCACCGTTATTTTTTGATTTCATGGAACATCTTTTGGTTCACTTGCCATATGAGGCAAAAGTTGGAGGTCCTGTCCAATTTCAATGGGTGTATCCATTAGAAATGTGAGTTTTTCATCTTTTATACTTCGTTATCAAGGCATAAAAATTTGTAATTCATTACATATAATTTTCTAAAACATTTTGTTTTATTACAATTAGATTCCTATATCATTTGAAGAAGAAAGTGAAAAATAAGGCACGTATTGAAACCTCTATTGTCAATGCATATATTGTGGAGAAAGTAACAACGTTTGCATCATATTATTTTGAGCCTCACGTTCAGTGCAAGAGGCGGAGAGCGGGAAGAAATGATGAGGGCCCTATTGATCCTAATTTGAAATCATTCTCAATTTTTAACTACCTTGGTCGACCAAGTGGATCATGTAAGCGTAGATATTTAACTGATCAAGAATGGCGGGCAGCCCACACATATATTTTACTGAACTGTCCAGAAGTGACGCCATATTTCGAGTAAGTATATATTTTCTATTTTATATATTTCTTATATCGTAAATTATTTGTGTTAAAATTTATTTCCTTTGATGGTAGAATTTTCCAAAACGTATATTCTCAACTTTCGAGACATGAGTTTGATCGTTTCTGCGATGAAGAATTTGCACCATGGTTTAAAAAATATGTAAGTAGACTATAAATTATTTAAATATTTACTTTAAAACATATTAACATATTTATTTAACTTTAGGTCCATGATAATCAAGCTCAAGTTCAGCAAGAATTGTTAATCCATCTGTCATGGGGTCCAAAAGCAATGGTATGAACTTGGCCATCCTATTTTATAAACGGGTATAATTTTCATACTGAAGAATATGGAATGGGGAAAACGACAATGAATAGTGGAGTTTGTGTTCAGTCATCCAATGATGGTGGATATCAAAATGATTTTTATGGTTTGTTGGATAAAATCGTAGAGGTAGAGTACCCTGGTCCAGCATTACGAGTTGTTTTATTTATGTGTCGCTGGTTTGACCCTGTCAAAGGGATGAAAGTGCATCCACAGTTTAATTTGATTGAAATAAATCATAAGAAATTGTATAAAAGATATGAACCATTTATGTTGGCACAACAAGCGATTCAAGTATTTTATACTTCATATTCTAGTTTGAAACGTGACAAAATTGATTGGTGGGCTGTCTTTAAAACGAAAGCACGGAAAAAAATTGAAGAACATTGGGAAGAGACAGCATATCAACAAGAGGAAGTTGCCAATATTGTTCAAACCGAGGAATATAATATTCCAACGTTACGAGATCCTAGCGGAGTAGTGATAGATGTGGATGCAAGTGAAATTCATGAAGAAAACGATGAAGAATCTAATTTTGAGACAAATGATGAGGATGGGGATGAGGATTCTGATGAGAATGAGGATGAGGATGATGAAAATGATGTTGAAGAGTCTAATTTTGAGACGCAGGATGAGGATGAGGATGACAATGAGGATTTTGATTTTTGATGACGGGTAAGTTTTGTTCTCTTAATATAATAAAAATCGGATATTTATCTTAATATATGATAATATATTTTTTTTAAGTGGGTAAGTTAGTCGACACATATAATTTACAAATTTCGTTACTCAATTTCTTGTTTATTTACTGTCTTATTCTTAAATTTATATATTGGATTTGTTGATATACTATCTTTTTTTTTTTTCTATAGGTCATTAGAGAAAATTTCTTCACATATTGGTACCTTGTTTCATCGCAAATAATTTATCAAATTAAATATGGTAAGTTTATTCATGTTCTTCATTATGCATATGATGAATATGCAATTTTTATTTTTTATTTTTGTTTAAAATATATTATGGTTGACAGTTTCGACGTGGCGGCCATAGACGAAATTCTGATGGAAATTCACGCTCTTCACCATCGCAGTCCGCTTCAACACCTTCGCAATCTCATTCCCTTGCCGGCAATGTACCTTCGTCTCCCTCTTCTGTTGCAGGCCCTTCGCATTCTCAACACATCGCTAGCAATGTACCTTCTCCAGTCCCTTCGGTGGAACACTCGTATGCAGATAGAGAATACAATCGAGGGTTAATAGCCCCTTATGGAGATTCGTAAGTACTAAATTTTAAAATTATAGATGTATTATTTCTTTTATTTATAAAATAAATTCTTCTTTTAACTATCTTATTTATTTAATATTATTTGTTTGAAACTTTACGATAGATTTACAAATTCTGTATATATTATTCACGAGCTTAATAGAATAGTGAATAATCATTGGGGAGGGGCTTCGATGTCTTACACAAGCACTCCGGATGAAACAAAAGAACTATGGTGGAACAAGTTCAAGGTAAGTTATCCCAATCAGTTTATATATGAAATTAAGTTAATAGCTTTATAAGTTATTGGTTTTTTTCCATTGCAGCGAGTATTCACTTGGGACGAGACTGAAGAGTTGGAAGTAAGAAGAATTTTCAAGAAAAAATGTGGTGATCACATCCGACACGTTCTAAATCATGCAAAGAGACATGTAAAAAAGCCCAACTGTATCACCGAGCAAAATTGGGGCAGGATTCTGAATTTTTGGGAATCGGAGGAGAGCAAACGCAGGAGTGAGCAGAATAAAAAAAACCGAGCTTATAATTCAGGGGAATTGTCTGCGACGTATGCGGGAGGCTCGATCACTATCGGTGAACATAGAAATAGATTGGTAATTTTATACAAACACTAATTTTTTTTATCTAATTTAAATTATTTCATTATTTCTAATAGTATTTTTTTATTTTAGGCCAAGAAAATGGGGACTGAGCCTTAATTCATAGATACTTTCACGCGCACATTTCAGAAAAAAGACAAGACTTGGAGCGGAGAGAGAGCTAGAGCAATTAAGGTTTGTAATTTCAAAATTTTCAATTATTTTATGAACATTTTCAATGTTGATTTGAACATATTATGTTGAACATATCATAACAATGTAGGAAGATGAATTCTTTATGTTAGTCTATCCCAAGTTTATTTTTATTGCTGACTTGATTCTTTGATTTCTAATGAATTACTTGCTAGAGATTCTCTTTTATTTTTTTTCCTAAAATTTCAATTTATTCAATGTTAATATGAATGTTCATAATTTAGATCCTATATGATCTCATGATTTATGTTACAAAATTTTTTTATTTTCCTTCATATATATATATATATATATATATATATATCTAATTAAGATTATATGTGTTTGTATTATAATGTCATTGTAAATTTATTTTAATTTTTCTCATGACAATGTAGGAGAAATATGATAAGCTATCATGCAGAAGTTTGAGTGCTAGTGATGATACTGGCGGATCTGAGCCATCTGTTGATAACATGAATACATGGCTCGAGGTGACTGGTGGACGAAAAGGGGGTAAAGTAGTTGGGCTAGGTTCTTTGAGCGGAACATACAAAATTGCCGGTTCATCTTCTTGCACCCCACCAGCAGTTAGAGCAGAAATAAATCAATTGAATCAAGAGGTGAGCCATTTGAAGGAGTTGCTACAGCAAAGAGATCATGAATTCAGTGAACTTCAAGCAAAGCACATGCAAGAAATGAACGAGATCCGCACGCAGCAAATGTTAATCATGCAGCATCTTTAGTTAGTCTCCGCTCCAAATCAGATTCCCCCTTCTATTTCTCCTCCTGATAATGCTTGCGATGGTGATGAGGGTGATGATTTCTTTGATGATGATGATGATGATGGTGATGGTGGAGGTCATACTTGAAATTGTGAACTGTTATTTTACTGTTACATTTTGATATTTGTTACATTGATTTTTTTTGTTATGTATGGTTATTGATATTTTAACATTTAGTTTTGATGTTGCTTTTTGTTTGATATTATAATTATGATTTCTTGTTAAATTTTTAATTTATTGATCTTATTGAATAGTTAGTTATAATTATGAGTATAGATTGCTTAAATTTGATATTAAAAACGTTTTGGATGATTAATTGTTGATGAGGTTGGGTGAGTAGGCAAATTTGTCCAAATATGTTAATAAAATTTATATTCGTTGCAAAATACATATTCGTCACAAAATTTGTCCCTGAAAACTATGCTCATCGCAAATTTCGTTGCTAAAAGTGAATTGTAAATTTTGATTAGCGATGAATTTTGCAACGAAAAACATTCGTCGCATATTTGCGACAAATTATTTTTCGTTAGTGATTTCCGACAAATAACTTATTCGTTACAAAATTAGCCACAAATATTGTTTCGTGGCAAAATTTGCGACGAAATAATATTCGTCACAAATGTTGCCACGAAATTTTTTTCGTCGCAAATCAACAACGAAAAAATATTTGTTGCAAAAGTTGCGACGAATGCTTTTTCGTTGCCAAATTTGCGACGAGTATTTTTTTGTCGCAAAATTTGCGACGAATATTTTATCGTCGCAAATTTTGCGACGCAATGGTTTGCGACGCAATGGTTTTCGTCGCAAATTTTGCAATAAATTGTTTTTCGTTGGAAATTTTGCGACGAAAAATTGATTCGTCGCTAATTTTGCGACGAAAATGGTTTCGTTGCAGAATTTGCCACAAATATTTTATTTGTGGTAGATTTGCGATGAATAAATTTTTCGTCGCAAAATTCGTTGCAAATTTGCGACATATAAATATTTGTTGGAAATTTTTACGACGAATAATTAATTTTTCGTCCCAAAATTTTACGACTTATTAGCAACGAAAAAATATTTGTTGCAAAATTCGTCGCAAATTTGTTTTGCAATGAATTTTTCTTACAAATTTGTCCCAAATTTTGTCGCAAATTTTGTCTTTTTTTGTAGTGATGTCATGCTTTGTGCCTATAATATATAACTGATGAGGCAGAATAAAAGCCGCTCTTGATCTAGAATAAATCATTAAAAAAGTTCATTTAGTGTTTGTATTAAAAAACTTGATGTAGAAATGATCTCTAGGAATCATGCTAGGAAAAATAACATGTATAAACTTTATTTATTGCTCTTTTGTACCGGAGGTAATGTCAAAAGTATAGACATGAAAAGTCCTTGTTGCTTGTTTTGGAGATATTGAAATTCAGGAGCTTTTGCTTACTCTAGAAACTCACAAAATCTTTTGATTCCTTTGAGGAAAAAAATGTGTAAATTTACTGCTTATTGTCAATAAAGCATTTACCCTACTACAGATATTGAAATGAAGTTCTTCTGCATCTGGAGGATTTATTGTGAATAATGGGGGCTTTGGATCTAGCAAAATTGTGAATAGAGATTTTATAATGATGCAAATGATGACAAATTGATAAAAATGAGAACAAGAACAAGAAAAAGAAAATATTCAAAATTTGGGTTTAAATAAAATTAGAAAAAATTTTTAGACCTTTGAATTAAAAAAAAAAAGACTCAAAAATTTCTATTGTTGGTTTAAGACAATCCATTGGAGCTTGAAAGGAGATTTCTTTGGAGTCGATAATACCTAGGGAATGAATCCCTCTTCAGGTGAGTGGATGGCTATATTTCATATGAATGAGAAATTGCTTTCAACCATGGTTTCTCAATTGAACTTTTAAATGAGTTTGTGGAATGGATTTATAAATATTTTGTGATTATGGTGAGTCTTGAAATGGATTTTGTGACAAAGCCATGACTCTTGAATTTGAATGATGGTTTATTTGCACCATGCTACGATTGAATACTCATATGAATTTTGAAATGTTGCTCTATATTATATATTGAGCATGAATTGATTATGAAATTGAATGTGGTAACGTGGTGTTGGAAATGAAACGACTATAGTTTAAATCTTGTCATGGACCGGGCCATTAAGGCGGTGGTGATTAAGGCTGGTTAAATTAGCTTGGGGGTAGGTGGGTTGGAGAGCCTCCACCAGCCACCGGATAACGTGGTAGTACCCCACGGAGCTCTAGGCTAACGCCAAGGAAAAAGAGGATTTTATAAAAACTATGGAAAACACATTGGTGGATCCCGCCAATGGCCATTGGTAGGATAATGTTTTCTGCACACCCTAAAATTATAAAAAAATGAATATAGACTATTTGATTCGATTATATGAGTCACGGTTATGTGATATGAATGATTTTATGTGAATGAATTTTAAATTATATTTGATACATGTATTTGGTATTACCACCTTCACCCCTCATTTATGTGCTGCATACCATTGCACTCCACTCACTGGATATTTAAAATACTCACCCTTCATTTTTAAAAATGCTTTCCAGAGGAAGTATATAGTGACGACAACTACCAGTATCGATCGGAGGACTATTTTTTATTGATTTTGAGTAGGTATGGATTATGTAATCATTTTGGGAGTTGTAAATCATCGGACTATAGAAAGAAAGTTCTGTACATCTCATAACGTGTGGATTTTACTGATACTGGCTTAATTTCCTCAAGCAAGTATTGGAAAAATCTGAACGACTATGATTTGGGATTTCATTCTTTTGTATGAAATTATTTTTGAGAAAATGTTTTATCTTGTACTAGGACATTTGGATTATAATGATGTATTTTGATATATTATTCCGATTTTATGAGTTTTATGAACTGTCTGAGACTTCTGCATTGGCCGGGATCGCCACACTACATGTATGCATGTACAGGGATTCCTCGATTGTGTGCTGATGCATACATGTGTGTACAGGAATGGGCCGGATGGGTCCCTTGCATGTGTGTTGTGTATATGATTTCTTATTTGATGGATTTTATGTCTTGGAAGATTTATTGTACAGTTAGAATACCTTGCGCTATCTAGGTATATGGGGAGGTCATGCCCATATGCCGAGATAGCGCAGCGGTTATTACGTGCTTGACGGGAGAGCCAGGGCGTGACAATTCTATTGGTATCAGAGCCTAGGTTCACGATTTTGAATATTTAAAGGTTTGAATTTTCTCCAAATGTCCCTGATATTTTCTAAAGGTTTTGAAATGTATGCTGTTTTGAAAATTTTGATTTTTAAGAGTTTATTTTTAAGAAATGTACAGAACTCTCCATGGATCCTTATAGACTAGGTTTAATTTTTATTTTTAGGGGGTTAAACGTTTAGTACGATACATAATCTAGTGAGCTCAAGATAGTATTTCTTCTTGTAGAAACCATACCGCCTAGACGAAGGACGAGGAACATTTGTGAGATTCCTCCTCTTGAGTATGAGGATGAATCATTCTCACATGCTCCAACTTCTCTTCTACCTGTCACAAGCACACACTCGGCTCCTTCCACCGGTATTCCCCTACCTCCTATAGCTGCCCTCCAGCAAGTGATGGAGTGGTGAGCTCTTTCGGGGCATAATATCAAGCTCTGCCTCAACCTTCTGTTCCTTTGCCCGTTCCTCCTTCTACACCGACTTTGGCACCTAGGGTTCCCATAGCACCTACTCCACTGGTTGTTGTGTTGGCCAATCGTCCTACGGTTGAGTTATCAAAGCTACTCAAAGAGGCGAGGCAGCTCGGATGTGAAACTTTTTCTGGCACCTGTGACGTCTCAGTGGTCAAGGAATGGATTGGCCGAATTCAAGAAACTGTCACCGATATGAAGTTAACTGATAACATGAAGTTGTGGGTGGCAGTGAAATTGTTGGATAAGGGAGCCAGAATTTAGTGGGAAAATGAGAAGGCCAGGGCAACCATAACTCTCTTTTGGACAGATTTTTTACCGGCTTTTGAAGAAAAATATTACACTCGGTTTTATAGGGACTAGAAGAGAGAGGAGTTCTTCAAGATTGTTCAGGAAAATAAAACGGTGTCCGAGTACGAGGCAGAGTTGAGAGAACTTACTACCTATGTTCCGGAGTTTGTGAACTCCAAAGTCCCTATATGCAAAATTTGAATCGGGACTGAATCTGAGTATAAGGAAGAAAATGTCAATCACAAAAGGGCATACTTTTCAAGATGTCTTGGATTTGGTCTTAAGGGCCGAGAAAATGGTGATAGAAAGGGGGAAAGTTCGAGAGCATGGAAAGACGAAGAGGTTATACTGAGCCAAGGTCCCAAGAAGAGCAGGAGTGTGGGCTCTTTTAGTGGTGGATCTGTTTCAGGACTGGTTGGCTCTCCACAAGGTCAAGGCGAGTCCCAATTTAAAACTCCTACTTCTGGTACTGTTTCGGGAAGCCAATCAATGGGAAATAGGAAGGAAAAGTGTAAAAACTGTGGCAAGTTTCATTTTGGGGTTTGCCAAGCACCCAAGAGGTGCTACCACTGTGGAAAGGAAGGTCATTTCTGTAATGTTTGTCCGGAATTGGGACGAGGAGGCCAAGCAAGTAAGGATCCCCCTAGTGGATCTATGGGCAGCCAAGCAAACACTTCTATTCTACCTCCAGCTGGTACACCACGATCAAGGACCGGGAGCAACATTGTAGCTACTCCAACCCAGCGACCCCAAACGAGCGCACAGACCAGGATCTATGCTATGACCAACGAGAATGCCCAGAACAACTCTGACACAATCACAGGTAAATTTTCTAAAACTTAAATTTGTTGATTTAGGAATTTGAATGTGAATATGATGAAATTATGATTGCTTGATTCTGAATTTGTAAAATATTACTGATATTGCAAGATATTAAGGTGAATAGAGGTGATTTTGATAATTGATGATGATTTGATGATTTGATGATATTGAGGATTTTAAATTCTGATTGTGTTCGGTTAATTTAGGAATTGTTCCTTATTTTTCATATATTTAGATATGATGAAAATTTTTGGAGTTGATACTCGTGTCTTAATTGATACTGGGTCTAATAACTCTTTTGTGAGTATTGAGTTTGCCAAGCACTCAAATAGACCCTTAACCCCACTCGAAGAGGAGTTATTGGTTGTCACTCTATTAGGGGAACGGTTGTACAGAAACACCATGCTCAAGGTCTGTGAAGTAGAAGTAGAAAGAGAAATTCTTGAAGCGGACTTGATTCTGTTAGAAATGAAGGACTTCGATACTTTATTGGGCATGGATTGGTTACATCCTCATAGGGCTTCTGTAAACTGCTTTACTAATGAGGTAGGGTTTTGTAGACCAGAATATCCTCCGCTTGTATTTGTTGGTGAACGGCGAGTCTTACCGAGTTATGTAATCTCGGCATGGAGGCATGGAAATTAGTGCACAAGGGTTGTGAAGCTTACCTAGCCCATATCATAGACACTACTGTGCAGAGTCCAGAATTTTTGAATGTTCCGGTAGTGAATGAATTTTCAAATGTTTTCCCGGATGAGTTACCAGGTTTACGTCCGGTTCGAGAATTCAACTTTGTTATTAATTTGACTTCCGGCATCGCACCAATTTCTATTTTTCTATATAAGATGACACCTGCGGAATTGAAAAAGTTAAAGGTCCAACAATAAGAATTGTTGGACAAGAGATTTGTTCGACTGAGTACCTCACCTTGGAGTGCTCCAGTTTTATTCATGAAGAAGAAAGATAACATGCTTCGGTTGTGTATAGATTACAGGTAGCTAAACAAGGTGACCACCAAGAATAAATACCCCTTACCGAGAATTGATGATTTATTTGATCAACTCCAAGGGGCGAGTATCTTTTTGAAGATTAATTTGAGGTCTAGCTATCACCAATTCGGATAAAAGAAAATGATGTTCCCAAGATGGCATTTAGGACGCGATATAGGCACTATGAGTTTCTGGTGATATCTTTCGGTTTAACGAATGCACTGGTAGCTTTCATGGATCTCATGAACCGAGTCTTTCATTCCTATCTTAACAAATTTGTCATTGTCTTTATTGACGACATCTTGGTATATTCCAAAAATGACGATCAACATGCAGAACATCTTTGGATTGTGTTACAGACTCTTTGAGATAAGCAATTGTATGCTAAGTTCTCAAAGTGTGAATTTTGGCTAAAGGAAATTGGGTTCTTTGGGCACATTGTATCTGGAGATGGAATATTTGTTGACCCGAAGAAAGTAGAGGCTATTCTGAAATGGGAACAACCCAAAAACGTCACCGAGGTGAGAAGCTTCCTCGGATTGGCAGGTTATTACCGGAGATTTGTCAAAGGATTTTTCAAAATTGTAGCTCCATTGTCTGGCTTGACACGGAAGGGGATTAAATTTGAATGGAGTGATAAATGTGAGCAGAGTTTTCAAAAACTCAAAAGGAGATTCACGTCGGCTCCCATACTTACTTTACCTACTACTGGTGGTGATTATATAGTTTACAGCGATACCAGCAAACAAGGGCTAGGATGTATGCTAATGTAGAGTGACAGAGTTATCGCCTATGCTTTTCGACAGTTAAAGAAGCACAAACTGAATTATCCTACCCATGATCTAGAACTTGTTGCCATTGTATTTGGTTTGAAGATTTGACGGAATTACTTATACGGAGCCACATGCAGAATTTTCACCGATCATAAAAGTTTCAAGTATTTGCTTACCCAAAAAGAGCTCAACTTGAGGTAAAGGAGATGGCTAGAGCTGGTTAAAGACTATGATCTAGTGATTGATTATCACCTGAGTAAGGCAAACATAGTTGCAAATGCTCTAAGCCACAAGTTCTCATCTTCTTCTCCAACTCAAGGGAATTCTTACCTTTCATGTCTTGTAGGACTTCCTGCTCTTGGAGCCAAATTTGCTTGTAAAGACAATGGTACATTATTGGCGAAGTTTGAAGTTCGACCAACCCTGATAGACCATATTAAAGAGATCCAAACCACTGCTGAGGAGCTAAAGGAGATAGCGAAAAGGGTTCGAAAGGATGAAACTGGTGATTTCCATATTCGAGAGGATGGCATGGTAGTGTACCGAAAAAGGGTATGCGTTCCCAAGAATGATGAGATTCAAAAGACTATACTTGAAGAGGCACACTATTCGGCTTATGCTATGCATCTCGGAAGCACTAAAATGTACAGAAACATCAAGGAAACTTATTGGTGGTCGGGATTAAACCGGGAGATAGCTAAATTTGTAGCAAGATGCCTTGTGTGTCAACAAATCAAGGCCAAAGATCAGAAGCCGGTCGGGACACTTCAACCATTGCCTATACCTGAATGGAAATGGGAGCATATGACCATGGATTTTGGGATATGATTGCCACGCACTTCGAGTAGTCACGATGTTATTTGGGTGATAGTTGACAGGCTCGCCAAATCAGCACACCTCCTTTCGATTCAAAATACTTATTCTTGGAGAAATTAGCCAAACTATACATTGATGAAATTGTTCGACTCCACGGGGTTCTGGTATCGATTGTATCAGATCGTGATCCCAGATTCATATCTAGATTGTGGCCTAAGTTACAAGAGGCCTTGGACTCTAAGTTAAAATTCAGCACTGCATTTCATCCGTAGATAGATGGACAATCTGAGCGTACAATTCAGACATTGGAAGACATGTTGAGGGCATGTGTGATGGACTTTCAAGGGAGTTGGGATAGGCACCTACCGTTGATCGAATTTGCATACAATAATAGCTATCAAGCTAGTATTGGGATGCCTCCCTATGAAGCTCTCTATGAAAGGAAATGTCGAACTCCGCTTTGTTGGGATGAAGTTGGAGAGCGGAAGATTGAAAGTGTGGAACTAATTGAAACAACGATAGAGAAAGTGAAAGTGATTCTGGCAAAAATGAAAGTGGCTCAGGATAGACAGAAGAGCCATACCGACAAAAGGAGAAGATCTTTGGAATTCGAGGTCAGAGATATGGTTTTCCTAAAGGTTTCACCTTGGAAGGGTGTGATTCGATTCCAAAAATGAGGCAAATTGAATTCTCGTTATATTGGACCATTCAAGATCCTTGAGAAGATAGGAGAGGTGGCCTATCAGCTAGAATTACCTTCGGATTTAGAGAAAATTCATGATGTGTTTCATGTGTCAATGCTAAAGAAGTATTTGTCGGATCCCTCTCACGTAATTAAAATTCCTCTGATAGAGTTGAACCCAAATTTGAGTTTCAAAGTACAACCTGTGCAAATCCTTGATCGGCATGTCAAGCAATTGAGAAACATACAAATTCCAATAGTGAAAGTATTGTGGAGAAACAATCAAGTAGAAGAACAAATTTGGGAGACTGAAGAATTAATGCGGAAGCAACACCTGTAACTTTTTGATATATAAATTTTAATTTAAATTTCGAGAACGAAATTTCTTTTAGGGGGTTAAGTGTTGTAGTATCGAGAAACTTAAAAAAAAAAAGAAAGAAAGTCAACAAAACATACTCTTTCTCTCTCTCTCTCTTCCCTCTCCCCCACTTTCCCAATCTCTCACTCACCCGAAACCCATTTTCGCCCTTCCTCTCTCACTCTCATTCTCATCTTCTCTCCCTCCCTTGGCTCCTCTGTTTCCTTACCCTCTTTGTTTGTCTTAGTCTTTCCCTTTCCTTCGGCCTCTCATCTCTCTCTCTCTCTCTGCTGCCTTCCAAAGTCGAGCCTCAAGCTTCACTTCTCCTTCATCGCCGACACCAAAAAACTGTGCACTCCCCTCCGCTGCAGCAAACCCATCTCTATGAGCGTTTACCATCATGGTTTGATTTTTCAATAGTTGTGGCTTGCCTTTGCTTTTAGTTTCCAAACTCATAAGTCACCCGTCTTTTGGGCAAACATGTTGATTTAACTTAGAATTTTGGAATTTGCAATTGTTTGAATTCTCTGGGATTTGTGGAACTTTGTGCTCAACAGACAAAAAAAAAAAAACTTGTTACTGTGGGACAAATTCTACTCGTAATTTAGTGGAACTTTGTATCCTTTGGCAGCATACCTCAAACCATATTTCCTAATAATGAGTTGACATATGCCAGAAATGCAATGTTATCAGAAGTACAAAGATTTTTACTTGCAATTTTGGTTACTTATGCACACATCCAACAAACGGAACTTGGTGAGGACCCTTGTGTGACATGAAATGGGTATGGTAGTATTTATCTTTTTGCATGCACAGAAGAGCCATATACATGTCATGCTTTGTGCCTATAATAGATAGCTGATGAGGCAGAATAAAAGCCACTCTTTATCTAGAATAAATTGTTAAAAAAGTTCATTTAGTGTTTGTATTGAAAAACTTGATGTAGAAATGATCTCCAAGAATCATGCTAGGAAAAATAACATGTATAAACTTTATTTATTGCTCTTTTGTACCGGAGGTAATGTCAAAAGTATAGACATGAAAAGTCCTTGTTGCTTGTTTTGGAGATATTGAAATTCAGGAGCTTTTGCCTACTCTAGAAACCCACAAAATCTTATGTTTCCTTTGAGGAAAAAAAATGTGTAAACTTATTGCTTATTGTCGATAAAGCATTTACCCTGCAGATATTGAAATTAAGTTCTTCTGCATCTGGAGGATTTATTGTGAATAATGGGGGCTTTGGATCTAGGAAAATTGTGAATAGAGATTATATAATGATGCAAATAATGACAAATTAATAAAAATGAGAACATGAACAAGAAAATATTCAAAATTTGGGTTTAAATAAAATTAGGAAAAATTTTTAGACCTTTGAATTTAAAAAGAAATGACTCCAAAATTGTTATTGCTGATTTAGGACAATCCATTGGAGCTTGAAAGGAGATTTTTTTGGAGCCGATAATGCCTAGGGAATGAATACCCTTTTCAGGTGAGTGGATGGCTATGTTTCATATGAATGAGAAATTGCTTTCAACCATGGTTTCTTAATTGAACTTTTAAATGAGTTTCTGGAATGGATTTATAAATATTTTGTGATTGTGGTGAGCCTTGAAATGGATTTTGTGACAAAGCCATGACTCTTGAATTTGAATGATTTATTTACACCATGTTACGATTGAATACTCATATGAATTGTGAAATGTTGCTCTATATTATACATTGAGCATGAATTGATTATGAAATTGAATGTGGTAACGTGGTGCTGGAAATAAAATGACTATAGTCTAAGTCTTGCCACGGACTGGGCCATTGGGGAGGCGGTGGTTAAGGCTGGTTAATTGGCTTCGGGGTAGGTGGCTTGAAGAGCTTCCACCAGTTGCTGGATAACGTGGTAGCACCCTACGGAGCTCCGGGCTAACGCCAAGAAAAAAGAGAATTTTATAAAAACTGTGGAAAACTCGCCATTGGTAGGATAATGTTTTTGGCACACCCTAAAATTGTGAAAAAATGTGTTTGATTTGATTATATGAGTCATGGTGGTTTGATATGAATGATTTTATGTGAATGAATTTCTTTATTTCATTAAATTTTATTTGATACATGTATTTGGCATCACTATCTTCACCCCTCATTTATATGCTGCATACTATTGCACTCCACTCACTGGATATTTAAAATACTCACCCCTCATTTTTAAAAATTTTTTCCAAAGAAAGTATAGAGTGATGACGTCTACTAGTGCGATTGGAGGACTATTTTTGATTGATTTTGAGTAGGTATGGATTATGTAATCAATTTGGGAGTTGTAGATCATCGGACCATAGAAAGAAAGTTCTGTACATCTCATAACGTACCGATTTTACTGATACTGGCTTAATTTCTTTGAGCAAGTATTGGAAAAATCCGAACGACTATGATTTGGGATTTTATTCTTTTGTATGAAATTATTTTTGAGAAAAATGTTTTATCTTGTACTAGGACACTTGGATTATAATGATATATTTCGATATATTATTCCAGTTTTATGAGTTTTATGAACTGTCTGAGAATTCTGCATTGGTCGGGATGGCCACATTGCATGTATGTATGTATAGGGATCCTCGATTGTGTGCCGATGCATGCATGTGTGTACAGGGATGGGTCGGATGGGTCCCTTGCATGTATGTTGTGTATATGATTTCTTATTTGATGGATTTTATGTCTTGGAAGATTTATTGTACAATTGGAATGCCTTGCGCTATCCCGATATATAAGGAGGTCATGCCCGTATGCCGAGATAATACGACGGTTATTACGTGCTTAAAAGGTGTGAGGCCCCGCGGGATCACACCCGAACGGCCAGCCCCCATAGCCAGGTATTGTCCATGCAAGTCCGGAAATTCGAGTCTCGCTGCAGCGTCCGCGACTCGAACCCGTGACTTGCCCATTTGTCCCCCATCGTGGGAGCGCCTTTCACCAATTGGGCTGCAGCCTTATTGGTGAAAGGCGCTCCCACGATGGGGGACAAATGGGCAAGCCTTTTTATGTGAGGCCCCGCGGGATCACACCCGACCGGCCAGCCCCCATATCCAGGTATTGTCCATGCAAGTCCGGAAATTCGAGTCGCGGACGCTGCAGCGAGACTCGAATTTCAGGACTTGCGTGGACAATACCTGGATATGGGAGCTGGCTGGTCGGGTGTGATCCCGCGAGGCCTCACAAAGGGAGAGTCGGGGCGTGACAAAAGGGAAACAAGACAAGCCTCTTTCAAACCTAAAATTTACGTATCAACCAGCGACCCTCTGTAACTTTTTCACATTGATCTATTCGGACCAACTAGAACTCAAAGTTTAGGAGAAAAATATTATAGATTTGTAATCATTGATAATTACTCTAAATATATATGGGTTTTATTTCTTGCCAAGAAGGAGGAAGCAAGTGAGGCTTTCATCAAACTGTGTAAGAAAATTCAAATAAAAAAGGAATATCAATTAAAAATATTAGAAGTGATTACGGTAAAGAATTTGAAAATAAATTTATGAAAGAATTATATTGCCATCATGGTATTGATCTTAATTTTTTAATATTTAAAACATTTCAACAAAATGGGGTAGTAAAAAGGAAGAATAAAACTCTGCAAGAAATGGATAGGACCATACTCTATAAGCATAATCTACCAAAATTTTTCTGCACAGAGGTAGTAAATACTACTTGTTACATCTTGAATAAGGAATTAATCAGATCAATCCTAAAGAAATACCCTATGAACTTTACAAAAGAAGAAATCAAATATAGCCTATTTTAAAATCTTTGGATGCAAATACTTTATTCTGAATAATGGAAAAGAAATTTTAAAAAACTTTGATACCAAAAGTGATGAAATAATCTTCTTAGACTGTTCCACAGTGAGTACGACATATAGAGTTTATAACAAAAGAATCATGACAATAAAATAATCAGTACATGCGGAGTTTGATAAAGAAAATGATACTAATCAAAGAAAATTAGATGATAAAGACGTAACAGAAAAGTTTAGTGAATTGAATCTTACTGAAGATATGAATTCTCAAAAAGAAGAAGTTAATGAAGTTACTGAACAAGAAGAAAAAAATGAAATTCAATAAGAACAAGAAATCAAATACTCTCAAATAAGAAAAGATGTAAATCTAGAAAACATACTAGGAGATGTAGGTTCAGGCATCAGAATTAGATCAGCTCTACAAAATCAACATGAGTATGTAGCTTTCATCTCTTAGAATGAACTTAAAGATGTGGAGGAAGTATTAGGAGACGAAAACTAAATATGCATGATGAATTAAATCAATTCGAAAAAAACAAAATATGGAATGTTGTCTCTAAACCATTACATCAATCTATGATTGGAATAAATGGGTATTTAGAAATAAACTTAATGAATATGGAACAATCACAAAAAATAAGGCAAGATTAGGGGCAAAGGATATAGTTAAGAGGAGAGAATTGACTTCGATGAAACATATGCTCCAGTGGCTAGATTTGAAGCAATTAGAATATTTTTAGCCTTTTTCTATTATATGAACTTCAAATTGTAATAAATGGATATTAAAAGTACATTTCTGAATGACTATTTAAATGAAACTGTATATGTAAAACAACCACCTGATTTTGAAGATTCGAAATTTTAAGAATATATTTACAAACTGACTAAAACCTCGTATAGTTTGAAACAAGCTCCTAGAGCTTAGTACAAAAGGTTCAGTAACTTCCTAATTAAAAACAATTTTGAAAGAGAAAATGTAGACATAACTCTTTTTATCAAAAGAAAAGAAAATAATTTTTTGATAATCAAAATATAAGTAAATGATATAATTTTCGAAAGAACTAGTATAAAAATGTGTAAAGAATTTGCAAGTAAAATGCATGGAGAATTTGAAATGAATATGATGGGAAAGTTAAATTATTTTCTAGAACTTCAAATCAAGCAATCTGAGAATGGAATCTTTATTAATCAATCAAAATATATGAATAATCTAATTAAAAGATTTGGGTTCAGGGAATGCAAAGAAAATATTACACCCATGAGCACAAATATAAAGTTAGATGAAAATGAAAATGACAAATTAGTTTGTCAAAAATTATATAGAAATATGATTAGATCATTTCTGTACTCATTGTTTCGAAACCAGATATACAATTCAGTGTATGTCTTTATATAAGATTCCAATCAGATGCAAAAGAGTCTCATTTAATAGCAGTTAAAAGAATTTTTAGATATCTAAAAAATATCACACATCTAAACCTTTCGTATGACAAAAATTTGAGTTTTAGTTATATAGATTCTCTAATATTGATTTTATGGGATGCAAAATAGATAGAAAAAGTACCAGCAGTACTTGTCAATTTTTTGAAAACATATTAGTATCATGGTCTTCAAAGAAGTAAAATAGTGCGGCATTAACCGAAGCTGAATGCGTTTCTTCCGGATAATGCACTGCATAAATCCTGTAGATTGAGCACCAAATGAAGGATTATGGTATAGAATTCGACTACATTTTAATTAAATGTGATAATACAAGTGTCATAAATCTGATTAAAAATCTAGTTCATTATCTCGAACCAAACATATTGAAGTAAGATATCATTTTATCAGATATCATGTTCTGAAAAATGAAATTATTTTTTATTATATTGAGACTTAAAAACAAATTGCAAATATCGTTACCGAACCTTTGGATAAGAATAGATTTTGTGAACTCGGAAAAGAATTATGAATGACAAAAATAGAGATGTAGGAAAAAAATATGAAAAATAGAGCGCGCGTTACAATTTTGAAAACGAATTCTAGGTTGACCTATTTCCTTAAAGGTGTTGACAAATTAAATGATTATAAAGGTTTGTCGAACTACTAGTCATTGAATTAAAAATCTTGTTGACCTGCCACTTAAAATGAAAAACAAAGCTTGATTTGTCGATCTGAGTATAAGTATGTCGACCTACACAGCAAAGAAGTTAGGTCGATATTTTTAAAAATATGTCGGCTTGATAACCTTTAAAAATTTTCAAACACGTCAATGTGTATGAAAAGGTGTCGACCTGTGATATACAGAATGGAATATGAATAGTTAACACATCGATCTATCTCATTATTCATTCCTTCGAATTTCCCTCTTCTCTTTGAAACCCTAAATTCCTTTTTGAAACCCTAGATAATCCTTCACTGCGAAATCTGAACCTAATATGGCTCCTCAGATGAAATTACCTACTTCAATGCAATCTGCATCCTCCAAGCCACCTTCGAAACCTACAACCAATGTAATACCGAGACAAGACAAAAAAAAAAAAAAAACACAGAGAGGAAAAAAAACACCGAGAGTCAATTATGCCCCCACCCCTACTTTACTTTTTATTCTTATTCTCTCTCTCCTCCCTCACATTTCCCCTTCACCTGAGACCCCCCCCCAAAACTCCATTTTTTCTTTCATTCTCTTACTCTCCTTCCCTCTCTCTTTAAGAACAACAAATCTCAAGCAAAAATTCTTATATTGAAGCTTCTAAAGCTCTCAACAAAACCATTGGAGGTTGGGTTAGTAAAGAAAGTGGATTTTCTAGAGAGAGAAAAATCTAGGGTTTGGAGTGATTCAACAAGGGATGAAATTTGTGCTTCCAATAGGGGTAGTATTTCTTCCTAAACTTGGGTTTTCATTATTTTGGCATAAACTTTGAATTTATGTTGAAATTTGTGTAGAGAGAAAAAAATCAAGCTTTGAAGGTGATGTGACCAAAAGACAAAATTGGTGATACAAATAAGGTAATTTCTCTCCCTTTATCTTAAATTTGAGTACATTTTCTAGTATATATATTTTATGTTGAGATTGGAAGAATAAAGTTTAGGGATTTAAACTTAGGGAATATATAATGTTAAAATTTGAGAAAATATTGAGAGAATTATATCCCTAGATTGGTGATGTGATTTGATAAAATTAAATAATAGATTGGTGAATTTTGAAAAATTAGAATTTGGGTTGTATGAAAAATATTGATTTTTCCTAGTGTTGTTTGTGATTAATTAATAAATTTTTATCATTGGTTTAGGTTGAGACAATTAAAAGGATAAGAGAGATTTACCCTGGATTGGATTATGAATTGGGAGTGCTTACCTCCCAAGAGTTGAGTGGATGCATGATTATGATTTTGAATGAGAAAATACTTTACTTGATCTTGTAAATATTTTTTAAAAAATTGGTTTATAAATTAGTTTGTGATTGTGGAGTGTCCCAAAAGAGAGTTTGGAATGAAATATGTATCCAAATATTTTATTGAAATAATGTACCATATTTATTGATCATATTGAATATATTAATATTGAACTCATGATTTGAGTAATGTTTGAATTATTGTTGCACGTTTTGATATATGCTTTGAGATTTGAGAAATGGTGCTTGAATGCATATTCTAATGGCTATAGTCATTCCCCCATGGTGTGGCCCGACGGGGCAACGTGGTTAAGGGCGTTTGCCTTGGGAGATAACCGCGCTTGAGAGATATCTCTAAAACCATTATTATTATTTTTTGGATTAGCTTGGTAGCACCCCAAGGGAGGCTCGAGCCAATGCCAAGATTTGGGGTATTTGTGAGTTGGAAAAATATGGAAACCCTTGGCGGTTCTACCCTTGGTCGTGGTAAACCATTGTTGGGAGTTATGATTTTGGCAACCCCATGGATTTTGGAAAAGATATAAATGTAAATCGGATATATAAATTTTATTTTTCGTAATTTATTTAAATTCATTTGAACTTGATATTTGGTATGAAATTATGAAATTTATAAATCTAATGACAATGGTTTAAAATTATATTTGATATATTCACAATCACCTCTCATTTATTGTCATAATTTGTCACTCCACTCATTGAGTATTATTGTATACTCGCCCCTCTTATTTTAAATTTTTCACAGAGAAAGTTTAGGTCAATGTATTGACGGTATTAGCATCAAGAGACAAGATTATTTCAAAAGATTCATTGCGGGTATTAGTTGTTCTGATTTCTTTTAAGGATTTTAGATGGACCCCACGAAGGCATTTTTGTATAAACCATTTTGAAAACTTATTCAAATTTCAGATTTTTATTTATTTATTTAATTTTGTTGGAATTATATAACTTATTTTGAAAATCTTTACTTTTCTTTCCTAAAATTTAATTGAGAATTATTTTTTTGTGGTATTTGATATAGATCCATTGAGTAGGGACTTATTTTATATTTTGTGATTTGATTGGAATGGCCGGGTTGGCCTTGTACATATATTTAGATTTAAATGACCGGACTGACCCTATACATGCATGTTTTGAACAGAGATGGACTGAATTAGTCCTTTTGTTGTGTGATGACTACATGTTGATTTGTTAAAAATGTTGGATTATTTTTGAAAAAATGGATGGATATTGATGAAGACCTTGCGATACTTTGGTGTGCGGGTTAGGCTCACCCGTATTCTGAGATAACGCGGCGGTTGTCGCATGCTCGATCTAAGGGTCAGGGCGTGACAGCCAAAGCCTCTTCCTCAAAATCCTCATATGCGAAGACTCAATCTGTGAAACCTCCTATACCTCCTCCGCAATCAAAGTCTATCTCACAATTCAATACTCGCGAATTCAAATCAATTGAATAGAGTAAGTTGATGAAAAGGTGTTTTCGAGAAAGAAGGTCAATCACGGGAGATTAATTGATTGGGTGTTTCTGAAAAGAGTCAATTTCAAGTATGAAGAACATTTGAATGAGGTATGCCCAAATTGGTTGATGATTCCGAACAACTTCATTAATGAAAGGCGATTAAGTTGTTTTACAATAATATTGAAGTGATTTATGATGGAGATGAGAATGAATCTCGAATTATACTAGATGATCACTCTGTCTCGTGTACATTTAAGACGTGTGAATGGAAAAGTGATTGAAGTTACACCTAGAATTGTATATAGAGAAAATGGTTTTGTATGGGTGCCTTATAAATGTGAACTATATATGAAGACTAACTATTTGGAGAATGTTAAAATTGTTTTTGGTAATGAAAATTTGACTGTAGTAAACACTTATGCCACAAAACTAGGTTTCCACAAACACATTTTGCATTTGATTATGGCACATATATTGAGATCCAGAGGAGGAAATTATACAACCATATCTAGAGAGGACTTTTGGTTGATGGCCTATATCATGAATGGTAAGAATCCCATATTACATTTCATTGTTTTCCACTTCATGATTGCAACACACATATCTGAAAACTCATTTCTACCATATACCAATATGATCTCCGAAATCTTGTCTTGTAATTGAGTAGAGGTAGACAAAGATATGGTAATTGAGTTAAATGAAAAGAATGGAATAAATGTATCTTCTATGCTCTGAGCCAGATGGATGTGTAACAGTGAAGGGAAATAGGTTAGGAAGGAAGGAGGAGCAAACAAAAGACAGATAAAGGAAATTGAAGAAAAAATTGAAGAAGCAACTAAAAATGTACAGAAAGAAGAGAAAAGAATAGAAGAAGGACAGCTATCTAGCTCTCAACTTGTTTCTCTTGACATGATTTGAGAAAAGTTAAAGAAATTTGAGAAAAGACTACTCCTTCAAGGTCAAATGGGGTGTATGTTGATGATAGAACTTCAAGATATCAAGAAAAGATTAGAAACTCATGACAAAGACAAAAGAAAAATATCTCATCCTCCCAAACCTTCGCACTCCTACTGATGTTAGTCTAATCCTCACTCTTGGCTTATGTATTTTTTTTTGTTTACATGACTTCTTATTTTTCCTAGAGCTAACTCTGTGTTAATCTCTAAATTTTGATATTACTTTACTTGCCACATTTTAAATGTGTACTAATCAAGGTATCTAGCTTCTGTCTTGAAATTGTGTATGGTTACTATTAATTTTTTTTGAATAAATGTACTTGTAAATATGTTCAATTCTGAAATTGTATGAAAGTTTGTGAATGTTTGCTGAAATAGGACTGAGATTGTATGAAGTCAGTGCTTGTATAGTTGATAGTATATCTATTTGAGGGGGAGCACTTAATTAGTATAATAAGTTAAACAATACTTGTGATCTCTTACTGAAATAACACTACTTGTGATTTGTGCTATGGTTGACCCTTTTTATTGATGACAAAAAAGGGAAGAGAAATATAAAGTGTAGTTTAAGTATGGTATCTGAATGGAGTATGTAAAACTTGTAGGAATGATCTGTAAACTGAGTATGGTATCTGAATGATCTATAGACTTACTATGGTATCTGAATGGAGAATGTAAAACTTGTAGGAATGATCTGTTCTATTGGTGAAGTATTGCTAAGTGATGTGCTAATTTGTTGGTGAAGTGTTGCCAAGTGATGTGCTAGTGCAGTGGTGCTTAGAATAGGTTAAAAGCTAATAAATTAAGAGTAGTGCAGAATGATAAGTGTAGTACAGTTGCTCATACTAAGTGAAGTGCTAAGCAATGCACTGTGTGTGTAGAATGCTAAGAAATTAGAACAGAGAAGTATATGTGTGAAGTAGCTGCAGTATAGTGTGAAGTGTAAAGTGTGAAGTGCAGATGCATCAAAAGATTGGACTTAGCTAATGATGCTAGGTATAATAAAGAGCAGAATGTAATGATGAAAAGTGAAGTGTGCAATGTATGATAAGCCAAAATAATGATCAGATAGATTTTCTGAAAAATAAATGGTAGCTTAGGTTGGATCAATCTTTGAATGAATAGGAACAAGATCAAAAACCTTAAAATAAAGCATTGGAAGTTTTGTCATCATAAAAAAATGGGGTGATTGTTGAGATAAATAAAATTAGAAGAAAATAGGCTTAAGAAAATCAGAAAAGTTATTAGAAATCAGAAGCTTGCATAACTTGTCGATCTCCTCTTCACACGCATCGACCTGCCCCTTAGGTCCACTAATTTGAAGATATATGTTGACCAATTTTAGCCTAACCCTAAATACATCGACCTAATTAGTAACTCTTGTCGATCTAAACTACAAAAACATAATAAATTTTGCTAAGTAGATATATGTCGACATTCTCATCAACACATTAACATGTTCCATACAACGACCTAAATTCTAGCACATACCGACCTTATTAGTCTCAGGTGGACAAATTTAAAATGTCATGTCAACCCATTTTAGGAGCATAACGATCCACTTTTAGAACATATCAACAAGCACAAGGCAAAAGTCTATAGAGGACGACATGTCCGATAACTTGTCAACCTGATTCATTTGTTTCTTGAAAGACACATAACAACCTGCATTGTTGACCTTGTTGACTTGAAATACATATCGACCTATTTTATTAGACATGTCCACCAATTTTAAGTTGACATAGAATCATATCAATGTGAGATTGAAATGTGTCAACTTGATACATTTGTTATTTAAATATCACACATTGACTTGAACTTTAATCTTATCAACATTCCTAACACATCTACCAATTTTAGAAAACAGATTTATCAAATTTTTATCTGTATAGTGACATATTGATATATACACTGAACGTGACGACCTAATATTAAGTGACCCTTTGAAATCATACATCGACCTGTACTTAATCTTGACGACATGCATAATATATCGACTAATTTATAAGAATAGGTCCACAAATTTTATAAATACGTAGAACTTTGTCGATGTGAAGTTAAAGTTTGTCAACCTAGAATATTGATTTTCAAAGTATGTCATGTCGATGTCCATTAGAATTATGTCGATACATCAGAATACATTGATCAATTTAAATCTACGTTTCCACCTATTTAAGTGGTATATACTCTTGTCGACCTAGATACACTCTTGTCGACCTGATTAGTCAAGAACATAATAATGAATTTTTGAATATTTCCATTTTGATCAAAGTTAACGTTCAAATACGGCAAAAACAAACTTTGATTGGTTAACATGGAAGTGGCGCCAGTGGGCGAATGTAGGTTCAACGCAAAAAATGGGTATTGTTGCACAAAATATTAATGACGAACATTGAATGTGAAACGTTCGGATTCAATTTAACGGATCTCTTTAATGCCACAATAAATACCAGAGAAAAGAAATGAAGAGAAGTAAAGAGTGAATGCTCAATTGATTTTTTAAACAACTTCATCACTTCTATTAATTGCTCTCTTTGTTCTGTTTTTTAATTCTTGATTCTCTTTGAATGACTTGAGATTGAATTTAATTTTGTCAAATCTGAGAATTATAGTCTCTTATCTTTGACATTGCACATTTACATATACTGAGTGTTCAAAAGACTAAAAGAATGTGTGTCACTGCTTTAGGTTTAGTGTGTGAAAAACCAATCTATGTAAGGTTGAAAAGTTGTGTTGAGTAGGAATACTATGAAGATTTAAATTGAATGTGCAACCAAGTTTGTATTATTGAGTTGACAGTTAAAAATCAAAAGGGAGCCTAGGAGTAAACATATACATATTTTGGTGGAACCACTATATAAAGTTCTGAGTGTTTTTTATCTTTTTGTTTTAATTTTCAAACTGTTCTGCGGGAAGATTTTTAATTACAAAAATTTTTAAAATATCTATATTCAACTATTCACCCCCTCTAGTTGAATATCATGTTGCCGAAATTTTGTCTTGGAAAATGAAGTTGCATGTCTTTCAAATCATTTAATACTTTGATTGACTTGTATGATGTTTAAAAGAAAGGGGAAGGTAGCTTCTTGAAGAAGCCACCCAAGATACAAGAGAAAGAGAGTGCCGAGAAGGTGAGGGACTTGCAGGAAAAGGGCCTTTTTTTTTTCATTTCGACAGTGAGCTAAACAGAGATAGAGACAAAGTATTTCCTTGCTTCAAAGAGAAAACAAGGGTGAGAGATAAACTTCTACAACAATTAAATTCTCTTTGGAAGTAATTTGTGAGTTTTTCAAAGAGATACAATTTCTTGTAACCGTTCTCTTTTGTTGTGAATCTTAATCTTTGGACATGAATTTAAGATATTAATCTCTTGTAACAGCTTATTTTTCATAGTGGATTTTTATCTGATTTTGTCCCGTGGTTTTTCTCTCTATACTTGAGGGTTTTCCACATAAATTTGTTGTTCTTTGTTCTCTTTATTTTTTTGCAATATTTTCTCTATTGGCTATTGGTTTGTTGGTGTTCCGCTATGTTAGTATCTTTTAACCCAACAAATAGTATCAGAACAAGGTTATTTTTTCTTGAATCATGGAGAGAAACAAAGATATGGATTTCATGATGAAACTGATAGTTTCAAACTATTCTATTTGGAAGCCAATGATGGAGGACCATTTATACTACTAGGATTTTCAAGATCCGATATTAGGTGAGTCTGTAAAACCATATACCATGTTAGATGATGACCGGAAAAAACTAGACAGAAAGACATTGGGTTGCATTAGAAAGTGGGTAGATATTAGTGTATTTTATCATATAGCAACAGAGACTAGTGCCAAGATTGCATGGCATAAGTTGGCTACACTATATGAGAGAAAGACCACCCTAAATAAAGATTTCTTGATTAAAAAACTTGCAAATTTGAAATACAAGGAGGGATGTCCTATTACTGAGCACGTGAGTGACCTCCGGGATGTGTTGAACCAATTGACTACCTTGAAAATTAATTTTGATGAGGTACATGCTTTACTTCTCTTGAATTATTTGCCAGACAGTTGAAAAATATTAGTTGTGACTATCAGTAACTCAGCTTCTAACGACAAGCTGACATTGTGAATGGTAAAAGACAGCATGTTCAATGAAGAAGTAAGACGGAAGAACATGGAATCTGGAAGTAATCAAGTTCTTATTATAGAGAATATGGGTAGAACTAAAACAGAGACCAAGATTCCATAGGGCGTAATAAGTCCAAAAAAGGTCTAAGTTCGAGGAGGTAGTGAAGTGTTACTACTGCAAGAAAATTGATCACATCAAGAGGAATTGTTAACTGTTGAATCAAGAGAAGAAGGATGAAAAGGCCAAAAATCTTCCAGATGATAGTAATACTGTAGTGGTTAGTTATGACGAAGGGACTGAGTCCTTAGTGTTACACCAAGTGACTGTAATCGTGTGGAGGATCTATTGTTTGAATGGATTGTTAACACTAGTGCGGCATATCATTGTGTTCTCAAAAGGGAGTTGTTTACAACTTACAAAGAAGGTGACTTTGATGTTACCAAAATGGGAAATAACACTGTGTCGTAAATTGTAGCAATTGGTGATATTGTTGTCGAGACTAACGCCAGCTACACTTTGACTCTAAGGGATGCTAGATACATCCTAGATATGAGGATGAATTTACTTTCAATTAATATCCTTGAAAAGGAAGGATATGAGAATCAGTAAAAGAATGGGCAGTGGAAGTTTCTTAAGAGAGCTTTGCTAGTTACAAAGGGAAAAGTCTATTCTTGCATGTAAATGACCTGGTTGAGTGTGTGCAATGGGTAGGTCAATGCAGTTGAGGGCAATGCTTCATTAAATTTGTGGCATAAGATGTTGGGACACATGAGTAAGAAATGGTTGTAACTTTTGGTGAAACAATCCCTCATTTCTTTAGTCAAAGGTATTTCTCCAAACTTATATGATTATTGTCTATTTGGTAAACACCGTAAAGTTTCTTTCTGCATTCCTTCTAAGAGGAAATAAAATAAATTTGAATTGGTTTATTCTAATGTTTGTGGTTCCATGGAGGTTGAGTCTTTTGGTGAGAACAGATATTTTGTTACTTTTATTGATGATGCTTCACAAAAGATGTGGGTGTTTTTGTTGAGAAACAAAAGTCAGGTTCTGCGACGTTTGCAAAACTTTCATGCTATGGTGGAAAGGGTGACAGGATTATCTTTGAAATGTCTTTGTACTGCAATGGTAGAGAGTATACTTCCAATGAGTTTAAAGTTTATTGTTCAAAATATGGGATAAGGTATAAGAAGACAGAATCTAGAACACCACAACACAATTGTGTGGCTAAGAGGATGAATCGCACCATCAAGAAAAGAGTTAGATCCATGTTGAAAATGGCTAAATTGCCGAAATCTTTTTGAGATGAAGAAGTTAATACAGCTTACTATCTAATCAACAGATCACCGTCAATTTCTTGGGTTTTGACATTCCAGAGAGGGTACGGACAAATAAAAATGTTTCATATTCTTACTTGAAGGTCTTTGGTTGTAAAGTTTTTGTATATGTACCGAAAGAGCAGAGGTCAAAGTTGGACAGTAAAGTTACTCCCTTTGTCTTTATTGGTTATGGTGATAAAGAGTTTGGTTACTGGTTATGAGATCCAGAACAGAGAAAGGTTGTTAGGAGTAGAGATATGGTTTTTCATGAACAAGAGACTAGTCGATTTTGAAAGGACAGTGAAGACTTCATAAGTGTTGGTAAATATGAGGATGAGACACCAGCAATAGTTCCACCTAGTAGTGCCACAGATGGTGGAGATACATAGGGGACAGGACTTGGGGATATAGATAAGCCGGTCATAGGAAGTGATGGGTTAGATGCCAGCGATGACATTGCACAATTAGATGCAATAGGTATCAAGCAGGGGGAGCAACCTTTTCTGCAAGAGCGTGAAAGAACTTAACTTATAAGATTTATGAGAGAGCGTCGACTATCCACAAGCACTACTAGAAAACATGGTATTAGCAACAGAAATATCCGAAACTAATACTAAAAATTCCGTCACTAAAGACTGTCAGTAACAGAAATTTCTGTCACTAATTCTGTCGCTGAAAACCTATTCACTAATTTAGAAATAAAGATATGGTTTTTCATGAACAAGAGACTATAGCCGATTTTGAAAAGAAAGTGAAGACTTCACAAAGTGTTGGTGAATATAAGGATGAGACACTAACAGCAATTCCACCTAGTAGTACCACAGATGGTGGAGAAACAGAGGGGATAGGACTTGGGGATATAGTAGCCAGCCAAAGGAAGTGATGGGTTAGATGCTAGCGATGCAATCACTATTAAAAAAAGCAGTATCAACGACGGATAATTATCGACGGAACAAAATTCGTCGATAATAACTGTAGATTTCCAATGGATTAACGTCGAACTGATTAGCGATAGAAAAAATTTCTGTCGCTAATCTGTAGCTCAACAGTAAAAAAAAAAAAAAAAAAAAAAAAAAAAAAAAAAATTTGTAAACCTATTACCAACTGAATTTTTTGCAACGAAAAATTTTCGTCGGTGTAGTGTAGCAGGGTTAAAAAAAATTAAAAATAAAATATGTATAGGTATCAGCGACGGATTAACGATGGATTACTGACGGAAATATTAGCGACGGATTAGCGACGAAAATTTTACCGACAAAAATTTGAATAACGGATTACTGACGGATTTTTTATTTTTTTTTATTTTATTATTTTATTTTGTTGAAAAATAAAAGTATTTTATTTTGTTAAAATTTTTTATTAATTTATTAATTTATAAGAAATTATCATTTTAAATTATTTTATTATTATTAAAAAAATTGTGTGTTAAAGATAATAAATAAAAAAAATGATATGAGTAGATAAGTCCTTTGTGTCTAATGGTTGTAATGTTATTATTGATTTTATTATGCACAAGTTTGATCAGGCTACCTGGGTCTACTTTATTTTTTTTTTTTTGCATAACTCAAAAATCAGCGACGAATTGGGTCCGTCGCTGATTTTGTTTTATTTTTTTCAGTGACGAATTTTTTTTCGTCGCTAATATCAGTGATGGATTTTTTCCGTCTTTAATATTTGCGATGGAAAAAAAAACTATTGCTGATATTTAGCGTAGTCACTTTTAACGACGGATTTAGTAACAGAAAAAATCCGTCATTAATGCCCTTCAGCGACGGAAAATGGATTTTTATGGACAAATATTTCCGTTGCTAAAAGTCCATTTTCTAGTAGTGATTGCACAGTTAGATGCAATAGGTATCAAGCAGGGAGAGCAACCTTCTCTGCAAGAGTGTGAAAGAACTCAACTTAGGCGATTTATGAGAGAGCGTCGACTATCCACAAGTACTACTAGAAAACATGGTTTCAATAACAGAAATATCCGTCGCTGATACTAAAGATTTTATCACTAAAGATTGTCAACAACGAAAATTTTCGTCACTAATTCCATTGCTAAAAACCTCATCGCTAATTTAGAAGTAAAGATATGGTTTTCTATGAGTAAGAGACCACAACCAATTTTGAAAAAAAAAAGTAAAGACTTCACAAAGTGTTGGTAAATATGAGGATGAGACACTAGCAGCAGTTCTACCTAGTAGTGCCACGGATGGTGGAGATACAGAGGGGATAGGATTTGGGGATATAGATGAGCTAGCCATAGGAAGTGATGGTTAGATGCCAGCGATGACATTGCATAATTAGATGCAATAGATATCAAGCAAGGGGAGCAACATTCTCTGCAAGAGTGTGAAAGAACTGAACTTAGGAGATTTACGAGAGAGCATCGACTATCCATAAGCACAACTAAAAAATATAGTATCAGCGATGGAAATATCCGTCGCTAATAGTAAAGATTCCATCGCTAAAGACTATCAGTGACGGAAATTTCCATGACTAATTCTGTCACTGAAAACCTCCTTACTAAATATTACCAACGAAAATCATCTATTGCTAAACTATCACCGACGGATTAGCAACAGAATTTTTCTGTCGCTAATAGTAGACAATATGTAAAACTATCAGTTAGAGATTAGCGACGATAAAATTCCTCCGCTAAAAAATCTGTCGCTGATAGCAGTAAGTATGTAAAACTATCAGTGATAAAAAATTTTCGTCACAGATTCTTGGCACTTGGCTGCGAGTGCACGGGCACGCGCTTCCGCAAACGCCTACCTGCACCCCTGCCCGTGCGCACTCGCCTACGGCCAACTTTTCTTTTTGCGAAAATTACCTTCACCCGAAATCGAACTGGAGCATAGGCGACGATGTTTGAGTGTTACAACCACCGGACCATAATATCTTTTGTGAAGTATTTTTTTATTATTATTATCTAACTCTCATTTTTTTTATAATATTTATCTTACTCTCACATAATAAAATAAGAAAATAAAGAATAAACAAAATTATAAAATAATAAAAGAAAAGAAAAATAAAATTATAAAATAATTATAAAATAATAAAAGAAAAGAAAAAATAAAATAATAAAATAAAAAAGAAACTATCAATGATGGATTGGCGACAGAAAATTTCCATCGCTGATAGTTTCTTGTTTTTGTAATTTTTTTTTACTTTTGAATACTATTAGTAACGGACATTTTCCATCGCTAAAAGATCTATTGTTGATAGTTTTTTTTTAATTTTTATTTTTTTTCATGGTCCACTATCAACGACGGATTTTTTCCATCGCTAAAACATTGTCCCTGATAGTTTTCTTTTTTTTTAATTTTTATTTTTTTCTCTGGTCCACTATCAGTGATGGATTAGCGATGGATTTTTTCCGTCGCTGATTGTTTTATAATTTTTTTTTTGCTTTTTTTTTAACTCTGCACCACTACACCGATGGATTAGCAACGGAAATATTTCCGTAACTAATTTTCATCGCAATCTATTAGTAACTTGTCGTCGTTAATCCGTCTCAAATCTGTCACTATTTATGATGAATTTATTTCCATCAGTAATTTTTCATTGCTGATAACATGTTTTCTAGTGGTGAAGGTATCTTAGTTTTGAATATATTTTGCTCATAATGAAAGGGGCTAGAAATGTGCAATCCACTCCCAATAAGGAGCAGTGGTTCGAATATATGAGAGGACATAAATCCTTTGAAAACAAATGACATCTATGAGTTAGTCGAGCTTCCAAAGGGAAAAAGGCCACTTAAAAATAAATGGATGTTCGAGCAAAAAAAAGCTGGGGAGAAACTAGTGAGGTATAAAAATCGGTTGGCGGTGAAAGGATTTGCTTAAAAGAAGGGTATAGATTTTGATGAGATTTTTTTTATCGTCATGAAAATGAATTCCATACTAGTTGTACTGGGATTGGCAACTAATTTGAATTTGGAGTTTAAGCAACTTGATGTTAAGACTGCATGGTGATTTGCAAGAAGAGATTTATATGAACTAGCCAGAGGGTTTTGAAGTGAAAGGGAAGGAACGCAATGTTTGCAAATTGAAAAAAAGCTTGTATGGATTAAAACAAGATCCAGACAGTAGTACAAGAAGTTTGATTCTTTTATAGTGGAATATTCCTATAGAAGAACGGATGCAAATCATTGTGTGTATGTGAGATCATTTCTTAATGATAACTTTATTATCCTCCTATTGTATGTTGATGACATGTTGATTGTGGAACAAGATGCTGAGATGATTCACAAGTTGAAAGTTGACTTGTCTAAATCCTTTCAAATGAAGGATTTAGATCCAATTAAACAAATTTTGGGTATGGATATTATTCGTGATAGGAGAGCTTGAAAACTATGGTTATCTCAAGAAAAGTAAGTTGAACATGTGCTCCAATGGTTCAATAAACAACATATTAAGTTGGTTAGCACACATTTTGCTAATCATTTTAAGTTGAATAAGAGATCTTATCTGGTAACTGAGGAAGAAAAACATGCAATGTCATCTATTTCTTACTCCTCGGTAGTAGGTTTATTGATATATTTTACGGTTTGCACTCGGGCTGATATAACTCATGCAATTAGTGTAGTAAGCAGATTTCTTTCTAATTTGAGAAGGGATCATTGGGATACGATGAAGTGATATTCAAGTATTTGAGAAGTATTTCGAAGTTGTCATTGAGTTTTTGTGGTAAGCAACCAGTTCGAAGTTGTCATTGAGTTTTCGTGGTAAGCAACCAGTTCTAGAAAGGTTTACTAATACAAATATGGTAGGTGATCTTGAAGGTAGAAAATCTATATCAGGGTACTTCATTTTGCCGGGATAGCTATATCTTGACAATCTAAACTGTAAAAATGTGTTGTCTTATCGACCATAGAGACTCAATATATTGCAGCAACCGAAACAAGTAAAAAGATCTTTGATTGAAAAGATTTTTTTATGAATTGAGAGTGATCCAAAAAGAGTATGTAGTATTCTGTAATAGTCAAAATGCTCTAAATTTGAATAAGAATACCATGTACCATGTGAGGACCAAGTATATTGATATTTGGTACTATTGGTTGTGTCCTGTGATTGAGGATCGTATGTTGGAGTTGAAGAATATCCACACAGATAAAAACATTGCAGATATATTGATGAAAGTGATTCCTAGAGAAAAACTTGAACTCTACAGCAACTTGACCGGGTCAAGCCAAGGTGATGTCCAAGTGATCAAGTCAAAAGGTACGTCTCCTCCAGGAGATTGTTGGGGTTATAACAAAATTTATTTGTCCAACCCCATTTTTTTATGTCTTCTTGGTGCAGTCTCCCGATAGTGTCTTTTCGGTACAAGTATCTCGATAATGCTCGGTAACCGTTGAATCTCGGTAGTTTTTTGAGTCTCCCGGTGCCTATTGTTGGTACTTGTCTCCCAATATAAGTCCTCGACCCATGTTGTCGACTCTCAATTGTGTTGCTCGACATTTTGCCATAGAAAATCAAATTGCAAGTCTTCCAAAGTATTTAATGTTTTGATTGATTTGTTTGATATTTAAAATAAAAAAAAGGAAGGTAGCTTCTTGAAGAAGCCACCCAAGACACAAAAGAAAGTGCTGAGAAGCAACTTTTAGGAAAAGGGCTGTTTTATTTTATTTTATTTTTTATTTTATTTTATTTTATTTTTTGGGTAAGTAAGCTAAAGAGAGAGACGTAGAGTTTCCTTGCTTCACTGAGAAAGTAAGGGTGAGGGTTAAGTTTCTACGATAACTGAATTCTCTTTGAAATTAATTTATAGGTTTTTCAAAAAGATACAATTTCTTGTAATCGTTTTTTTTTGTTATAAATCTTATGATTCAGACATAAATTTAAGATATTAATCTTTTATAACAGTTTAATTTTTATAGTAGATTTTTATCCGATTGATTTTGTTCCGTGATTTTTCTTTATACACCAAAGGGTTTTTCCAATAAATTTATTGTTTTTTGTTTTCTTTATTTTTTTTCAATATTTGCTCCATTGGCCGTCAATTCGTTAGTGTTACGCTGTGTCAGTATCTTTTAACCCAACAATACTATACTTTTGGACTATGGCACTGCGTCTTGTCTGGTCAAATTTGAGTCTGAGAAAACAAGAAGCTGGCATTCTCCTAAACCTATTCCAAAAATCACAAGATGTTTAGAGCTGGTGATACATGAGAGAAGGCACTTCAATATTCTGGGAATGTAACTCGTGCTATAGAAAATATTACATGGCATTCATAGAAAATCGGCTGGTGATCCAACACTTTATCTGATCCGTCGCAATTGGAGATTATTTGCGTGCCACGATATCTAGCTTTTATAGCTGGATAAAATTTCAGGTAATTTCCTGCTCAAACAAAAAGAAAACAAAAATAAATGAAAAGGAAAAAAAGAAAGAACCTTTGAAAACCCAAAAGGTTCAGACTTCAATGTCCCTCTCCCCACCCCCTCCAAAAGAAAACCCACTTTACATTTTAAAAATTTATAATTATGAAGTATAATCATCAACAGCCATTCATTTTAGTTTCTTATACAAAATCCAGCAGTAAAACATAATCAATAGATATACTCCTGCAGACCTTTGTCTGTCAGAGAAGTTTTAACTTCGTATGTTATTCCCCTGCCCATTGTCAAGCAAAGAAATTATAACTTAGAAAAAAGAAATGCATACCCCGGTAATTCTCCTCCCCCCCCCCAACAATCCTCATTGCCAACAGCAAAATATCTCCAGTCAAAAGGCTCTGGATGTCCCATTGCAGCTCCAACAGCACCCCACTTGGAATCAGGATCACCTCTGGCAAATTCAATGCTTTCAAGGGCTTCCTACAACACACCCACCAAAAGGGAAATAAACAGATTCTTAACCAAGACAAGGAGGGTATTTGCATTACACTTATTAGACACTCTGATCTCTCCGATTACAAGTTACAACAACAATTAAAATAGCAGATCAAAGTTTTAGAGGAAAAAGAATTTGTAGGATGAGATTGCATGACCAAAGTACTAGTTTTCTTAATGATTTGCACCATACCTGCACAAATGGAAAGACATAGGAAGTATCGACTTCATCATGGTGCCTCATTCGTGGAAAATGAAAGAAAAAGGATAAGGCACGGACTAAATCATAATTAATCCTAACCAATTAAACTATACATGCCAAGGAGTACTGATATTTTTTTTTTTTATTATATAGAGATTCGAATCTGAAAATACCAGATTGGAAGAGGGAATTATGACTACTAAACTGTCACCTTAGAGACAAGGAGTACCGTTATTGAACACCCATATTGGGTGTCTCGTCCAAGTCTAGGTCCAAGTCTTGTCACCTGTCTTCCTCGATTGGTAGTCAAAAAAGGGGTTGTCTGGCCCATTTAAACATTGCTTTTGTATGTTTAAATTCCTTTGGCCCTCAAGGTTGAAGCAGAATGACGTATACCATTGGAATCATAGTTCTGCTGCTCTTGGGGTGCTGGAAGCTACTAGGTAGAATTACATTTCAAAGCTTTGCCACCGCTAGTCCCGACATGCTGAGATGAGGATGTGCTTATTTTATTACGGCATTAATTTGGTGTTACCGGGGTGTGAGCCGGTCCGGTGATTTTCCTGTCATCAAGATCCTGGGCGCCTGGTTGAGTGTGTTGTGCTTCATCTCATTTTGTTTTTAAAGAACATGTGGCCAAGTTCATTGGTTTTTTTGTTGGTTGAAGTGATACTTTAATCACCAAAGTTCTATTTTACAATGTCTCAATAATTAGATTCTGAAGTTCTATCAACATGTTCAAATTGCGGCACTTTACCGAGAGACCATACCGTATACATAAATGCCCGGCTCAGAGCTTCAATTAAACTAGCTTCAAAGGGTTTTCACGAAGTTTACATTCTATGCTCACAATGGAAGCCATGAAATTCCATCGATTCTTCTCCAACTCTCTGCTTGCTCCGATTCGTATCGTACGGCAGAGATGTTGCTTCTTAGCCATCTGGATTAGTTGATTGAGTTTCAAAAAATTAATAGAGAAATTTTATTGATAGACATGATATGACAATTAACCAACACTTGTTGACGTAAGTGGGAAGGGTACCTTTATCCTTTAACCATGTTGGGAGTTTAACTCCCACCGGATACGGAGAAAACAATGTTGGGAGACTTTCCCCTCAAATGAATCCCGACAGTCAGGTCGATTCTAGATTAATCGGGACGAAACTCCGAATACCGAAAGCTCCAGGTACCAAAAAAAAAAAAAAAGATATGGCAATTGAGTAGCTGATGACCAGCTGGTTAATTTAGACTCCATAGAAAAAGCTTTTTATCTTCGATGATGGCTTTAGGTGTAACGAGTTGCCTAATTTTTGCATGTCGTTCTTTTATGATGGAGATCTGTGTTTGTGTGTGTGTGTGTTTTAACTGTTACGAAAAGCTCATGCTTTTCTTGGTGTATTTAATAAGAATACATAAATATGCTTTCTGTTTACAACTTCAGATAGGTTAGGGTATCTTAAAAGGCAAAATCTCTTGAAGTTGACACAACCAGCTATAAACCCTTTGAAGTCACCAGGATTATTTCAGTGTTATCCCATATGCTATTTATTTTTTTAAATATAAGAAGCGCAGACAGGACCAGGTTTCATCATCAGGAGACTTTTCGGTTCCATTAAAAGATCAAATGAAGTGAAAGAATGCGGAAGAACCACCACATTCATGTGGTCTGCTGCATTCTCCAATGGACTCTGGATTGGAACCACCTGTATCCATGTTTACACAATGTAAGCTTTTGTTTGAAGAGTGAGTGTGGGAAAAATAACCCTATGGGCAGGGTCTAATACCTTTTTGGGCTCCCTGAAAGAGTTCTCGTCCTTCAAATTTGTTGATGTAAGTACAGTCTTTGTTGACCCAAACAACTTAATGGAGTTTTTCTGCAACCCGTTAATGGAGATCGTCAGATTCACTGTCTCGACTCCAAAGTTCACTACCTGTCAAAATTAGATCAAAGGATCAAGTATAGGTTGTAATAGAGAAGATACATGCAGAATACTAGGTAAGGAAAAGTGACCTTTAGTCTTAGGTTCTCATTGTTATTCTCGGAGTCTTTCCAAGCTATTGCTGAGGCAGCGATCGAGCTGGGGTTATCTGTAGTTGTATTAAGAAGAGTTGCTCCACTTGACTCGGTGAAGAAGCGTTGCACCCAATAGCTTGGGGTTCCATAGGACTGTGAAGCATTGAAAACTATGGCATCTGGGTTCCACCTAATTTTACATGTTCCAAGTTAGATGGGCATGAGATGCATGGAGACAAGTGAGATTTTGAGGAAAAAAAGGAACATAGTTACCTCCGATCATTGTCATTTACAAAGAGTGGAGCATAGCTTACCATATGAACAACATCACTGCATAGTAGAAGCAATTACAAGTCACATGCAGAAAGAGTTAGGACTAATTGACACAAAGATAAGTGAGTTTATGCATGGATGCAAATGCCTTAAAAAACTAAGTAATTGCCTGAGCTGAGCTAATCGAGTCAAGGTAAGCCTAGCTAATAAGAAATACAGACCTGTTATTTTCTAGCCCAATAAGGAAGGCAGCCTCAGCTAGTCCGGCTAACAGACTTCCTCTTCCAGCATCATTTCCAGTCACAGCATACTCACTCACAAACGCCTGGAGATATTCAGTGAAAGGATTATTCACAGAGAAAGCCGCTCATTCATAGAGGCACAAAACTATACCTTTGGACCACTGGTCCTGCGTGTTGTTCGGTCAAATTTATGAGTCATAGAAAACAAGTTGCTAGCACCTGTGTAAACCTGTTCCAGGAAATCACGAATTAAGATTTAGAGAGTTGGAGATAAATAAGGCAAGTCACTGCAATATCTGGTAATACTACTTGTGCTACAGAAAATTTACATGGAAATCATAAAAATCGGCCGGGTGATCCAATGCTTTAGCTGATCCATCACAGTTTGAGATTATTTGCATGTCTGGAAATCGACTTTTTATGGCTGAATAAAACTTCAGGTAATTTCCTGCTCATCCAAAAAAGGAAGGCAAAAATAAACCAAAAAGCCTTAGGAAACCCAAGAGGTTCAGACTTTAGCTCCTTTTCCCTCCCCCCAACCCCAAAAAAAGAAAATAGAAAAACCTGCTTTCTTTATTTAAAACATTTTAAAAAATACGTTGTGCAATCATCAAGAGCAATTCAGTTTAGGTTCTTATACAAAATCCAGCAGTAAAATATAATCAATATGCATACTCCTATGGACATAAAGATTTGATTCAAACAGTGAAACTTATAACCTTTGCTTGTAATGAAAGGTTTAGCTTCGAGTGTTGTTCCCCTGGCCATTGTTTAGCAAAGAAAATTGGAAAAGAAAAATGCATACCCCGGTAATTTTTTTTCCCACAATCCTCATTGCCAACAGCAAAATATCTCAAGTTAAAAGGCTCCGGATGTCCCATTGCAGCTCGA
Organism: Dillenia suffruticosa; assembly: GCA_033439265.1. Classification (NCBI taxonomy): domain Eukaryota; kingdom Viridiplantae; phylum Streptophyta; class Magnoliopsida; order Dilleniales; family Dilleniaceae; genus Dillenia; species Dillenia suffruticosa. The sequence goes on along the minus strand of JAVTVX010000013.1, from coordinate 10,519,837 downwards.
ACGGAACCCCATTTGGAATCAGGATCACCTCTGGCAAATTCAAGGCTTTCAAGGGCTTCCTACAACCCAAAGAAAAAGAGCAAATAAACTGAGATTCTTTACCAAAACTAGGTAGCAGCAGTGCGCATATTAGACAAGTATGATCACTTCTTTTGCCAGTTACAACAATAAAAAGCATCACATCAAAGTTTTGGAGCAAGAAGAGTTTGCAGGATGAGGTTGCATGACCAAAGTACTAGTTCTCTAAATGATTTACACCTTACCCGCACAAATGGTGAGACATAGGAACTGTCGACTTCATCATTGTGGCTGATCCCTAGAAAATGAAGGAAAAAGGATAAGTGATGGATCAGAATAAAAAAAATTAATTCTAATCAATTAAACTATACACGCCATGGAGTACCATTATTGAACACCCATACTGGCAACGCACCCAGGTCCTCTGCCAGCTGCAAGAAGCACAAATATTAAAGCTGAGCAATATGTCCACCAATTTTGTCTGCAAAGAATCAAACATTGGCTAATACATCCACGGCTAACAAGAAAACCTACTTGAAGAAACTCGAAATAGCCAAGTCCATCATCAGTCCAATAATTCCAAACATCACCAAAGTGCCCAGGTCTCTCCTCCCAGGGCCCTACAGTTTCTTTCCAGCGAAAAGCATTTCTCAACCAGTTACCTTCAACAAAGCATCCACCTAATGACACCATGAAAAAGAAGCATATGCATGACTTTTTTGAGAAAGTTCAAGCCATCAATATCTTGAACAACAAAACAGATATGCTGACAATGTGCCAGAGTTGACTAGCTTTTAGTAGACCAATCTTGGAGTATATTGTGATAATAGGTTGATGTACATTATGAAGACATATGCCAATAATTCACCATTACCTTCCACAATCACTTTTTAGCACAACTAGAAAAGGTTACTCATTAGGGTAAATCTGGAACAGTTTTGTACGTGCCTTTTCATTTTTTTTTCCTTTTAACCAGAAATGCTCCTCTAATGACTAAAGTCAACTCTTTGGCGGTAAGTTTCCTTTAGCCTATCACTGGTGCTTCTCAAGTCTCTCCCTTCCTCTGCATCCACTATTTTCTTCATTTCAACATCTATCTGTGGAGAACAACAATCTTTCTAAAGCCATTTCCATTCAATACAAAATCTGCAACTGCACTTCATGAATGTGGTCCGGTGAAAGTCTTGCAAAGAATAATCATATGTACTCTCATTATGGTCCATCCATCTTACCCCAGTGGCAGGGAGGGATCCAGAAGACAACTGGAGGCCAAATGTAGTACAGGTAGAACTTTGGGATTGCCCAAGTAAAATGATGCAAATGGCACCAATGTAAAAAAGATAAATTTTCCATAGACAAAATAATGGTATGGTAGCAACTCAGAAGGTGACTATAACCTCTACAAGCTGTGTTGAATATTTTTATTCTTTGTAAATTTTTTAATTATGATTTTGTTTAACTCCAATATGATTATATAAATGCTTTAATAAAATTTAATAAAAAAAAAAGCAAACTGTTGTTTCTAAAATTGCTAGAGTTTCTGGCCATTAGCGTTACCCATACTGCAGGAGCATACCTGGAAATCTGATGAATCGAGGTTTCAAATCTGCCACCATTTCGATAAGCTCAGGTCGGAAACCATGTCCCTGTGCCAGAAGACATTTTTTTTTTTTTTTTTTTTTGTGAAAGACTTAAAAAGATGCATAAAGTAAATAATAAAGGCAAGAACAACATACATCATGGAAACTCAAAATACCAGAGTCTTATGCTCTATTCACAAATTTTTCCGGTGAAATGGATTAAATCAGATGCATTAACATTAACTGAGACAGTGCTTATTCTTCTTATAATCTAGAAAAACTCACTTAAAAGAAAAGAGAAAGAGATCAGAACCATATGACAGTCAACAACAGAACCAATATATTATATGCCATATTGACCAAACACCTGGTTCACATTTGGACACTTTGGAATTTGAGGGCAGATTCACAAGAAAATACGTGGCTGAGCCAAATAGACTTTCAGCCACATATCAACTCTGGCAATTACAAGATCCAAGGAGCATCCTAGAGGATTATCTTCCCTCATGCAAATCAAGAACCTTTGAGAAATTGAGATCTTGTTGAATGAACCTTTGTCCACCATCATTTCTAAAACCAATGTATATTGAATGGAAGAAGAAAACACAGAATATATGAATACTTGCCAAAAAATGATGTCACTCCAGAAGAATTAGCAAAAGCAGAGAAAATTATCTTCACGTATGAAATGTTATACCTTATATGTGTCCAATGGCATCACTGACACTTGATCAAACCATATAACTCCTTTTCTGTTTGTAGTCAGCTGCAATCTTGAATTAGGATTTGTTTCTTTGGCTTCTAGTAAAGTCTCCACCTTTATCCACTTTGAAACTTCTGAAGCAGCAGCTCTGAAAGTAAAACATGACAATCAATAAGGAGGCAAGCATGGCATCTTTACCGACCATGACTGATTGGAAGAGCTTTACAAATTGTAAAATTTCCATTAAATTACTGCTTACACGATGTTGGAAGTAGCAAGAGTCTGCTGCCCATTGGAAGCCGTTAGTGACACAGACACATTAATCGAGTCCAAGGAACTAGTATACAACACCACCTTATAGATCTTCTGTTTTTCAATATTCTGGAAAAAAAAGTTGCAAGAGAACTCAACAGAGCAATTTTTTGTATAAATAAGAACAAAAGAAAAAAGAAGGAAGTTGCAAATAATGTAGACACGAGCAGAAAATTTCCAAAAGTCACGCTTTGAATTTAATCTTCAATTGTCTGAAGAACTAATCAATTGTAATAATTCAATTGTCTGAACTTAGCCAAAACATTAAGCTTCCAATGTAAAAGTAATAATAAAATGATCTAAAGTTTTCCAGTAACAACTTGATTATACATCTTGCATCCATGGGTTAAAAAACAATACTAAAGGCATGACAATCAAAAATAGGAATAGATAGAAGGTTTCTAAAGTAAATCCCCATCACATTAAGTTTCAAAGTAAATGTTTGTGCATGGAAAAGGAAGCAGGGAAAAGACAGTAGAACATTATCAAAGATTATGCTAAATACTTACCATGCCCCAAAATCCAGGGTTATAAATCCCAACTCCTCCAGTTGGGCAAAAATTGGCACCTGTACTGTCACAGAGCACCTCCATTCTAAGTGCGACCTTATTTCGCTCAAAGCAGGATGAAAGCTCTGTATACACAATTAGAGAAGACTCATTCCCAATTGTTGACCAAGGCTCGATACATGAGGGAGTGGTGGAACCCCCAGCTTCAAAACCTGAAATTCGGACAGAATGAGTACTATCACCTCCAATTGATAGCTACAAAGTACCTAAGATCTAGTTAAATGGCTTCCCATGAGTGACTGTCCGTAAAGTAAGTATATGAATTACAAGCACCTAATGTTCCAAAGAGTGCAAATACCCTTCGCCATGGATTCCCCATCCCTTGAAAACAAAAGGTTAGCAAATATGAAAAGAGAAGGAGACTAAATGAAGTCCCAGCTCCCTTTCCACCAGTTGCACTGAAATTGAAGAAGAATAGGGAGATGAGAGAGCAGGATGTATGGATGCTGATAGGAAGTAGATCATAGTTCTACAACTGACCTAAAAAGGGGCCAAGAGGCACATGATTAGTGGTCCTGTGAGCATAAACTATTTTTCTAGGCAAGTTGATTGATCAAAGAATTAAGCATGTGCTGAATAGCTAATTATGCAATATAGAACTAGCACAAAATGTATTCTGGTTGTTGGAATGCCTTCACAATACCATAGATCTGTTTCTATGTAATATAATTTGATGGGGGAAGAAAAGGACAAGAAACCTAATCAAGGAACAACAACAACAACAACAACAAACTGAGTCTTAATCCCAATATTTTGGAAACGGTCATTTGAGAAACAAATATGAAGATAATTAAGAAAAATGATAGCATTAAGCAACCAAGCTGCAAATGCTCATACGAATGATTTTAACATCTTATTTGGAGCAATTAGTAAGTGACAAACAGTTTTACAGTTTACTAACTCAAAGATCTGTCATACTTACCTCTGTTGCTCACAAGCTCAGCCCAGATCCCCCCAGAACCTGCATGGTTTATCTCCTAACAGTTCACGGAACTCTCATCAGCAAATTTTGGTGTTATAGACTCTACCCACACACACAAACACACGCACACTGGGGCGCGCGCGCGCGCACACACACACACACATAAAATTTCCATTACTTAGTATTGATGAAAATCACACACTTCTCTTCCAGTTAGAACTCGACTGAGTTCTTTACACGGTGAAGAAGAGAACCCTACCCCAAATCAGAGTAGGTCAATTTTAGTCCTGAATTTTTGAGAACTGAATGGTGAAGATATATGCTTCTTTTTGAAACCATATTCCCAAATTTTCAGAAGGCCAGTTCTACCAAAATCATATTAATTTTTTATATGATTATAGGCCCAAAACTAGTAATGTAAAAATAAATTTCCCTATTTGTGCAGATCAGAAACAATGTATGACCTCAAAAAATACTCCGAACAATGTGTTGGGTATAAGCCGGGTTGATGCTGCATCAACATACAATGTTGCATTATTGTTTGGTTTGGAATCAGCTCGAGCAGGTGTTGGTAGACATTGACACGTTAATAATAAAGAAAGCAAAAGCATAGCAAATCGATGAAAACCCATCTTGCTGTTGCTTCCTCCCCACATCCAGCACTGAAAGTGCCTAAAATAAGCATTGGAATTATCACAAAAAAGCAGAATTAGTTTCAATCAATAATACAACCTCCTAATTACTCCAAACTGATACAAGTTTGTGGGTATCCGCTGATTCAGTTCAGAGAACAGACAAGTTTGATAAACAGAAACTGAAGACTCAATAGGGGAAAGTAATTAATAAACGGGTCAATGCAGATTATAGTAATGCTCCTCACCCCCGACAATTAGATTCACTAAGTGCATGAGATAAATTAATTACCTGACCAGAAATTCTTTCAGAGAGAGAGAGAGAGAGAGAGAGAGAGAGAGAGAGAGATGGGTAAGTGAGAAGGGGAAGGTCATGGGGATTTATATCATTGACCATAGAAAGCAGTGATGTGATAGAGGGGGGTGAAAGTGATGGTGGGTGGAGAACAAACGGAAAGATTTGTTGCTTTACGGAGGAGAGATGACAAATACAGATGGAGGAGTGAGAGAGTCCGAATACGATGTCTCCGGTACTCTTCCCTCGCCTCCGTTTCGCGCTTTCCCTTTTTTGCGTTTCCTGACGTTCAAACTACCTTGCTACACCTACACTCCGCTGCAATCCGGACACCACCGCGTCTCACATTTGCCGTAAACATATTTAAAATTATATTTTTATTAATTAAATTTTTAGTGATATATTAAAATGATTATCTATTTGATATAAATCGAAATCTTAAAAGTTTTAATGTTATATCATATTAATTCAATTGTCCCTTCAATCTCATTCTTGTTTTCTCATTTTGCGGTTGGACCCATATCAACTTCCGGCCTCAGTATCGACGGTTATACTCTTCCCATACTCCACATGCGCCACAATGATTTGGCTATTATAATCATCAATATTCATATGTACTCTTGGCAATGTTCGATTCAATCCGACGGATATCCAAAAAATTCAATCAGTTAGATCAAGGTTTTTTTGTTTTCATAAATTGGATTAGAATCAAATTTGGATCAAATTTTTAATATTAAAGTAGTTGAATGGATCCAAATATGAATTTAAATTATAAATAATATCTAATCCGATAACAATTTATAACAAAATAAAATTTTATTTTAATATTATATTATTAAATAAAATAAAAGAAATTTTAGGATTTGTTATAATCTATAAGTTTCATTTTCATTTACAAATAAATATTATTAAATTAAAAAAGTATTGATTTATAATTCAAGTTGGGTATAGGTTGAGTCTGTGTCAGATATAGATTGATTTAAAATCGGATTTGATCATTTTTTATCTTAACGCTTATTTTTGTCTCTCAAAACTTAAATTTGAAACTTTGATTAAGAGAGTTTAATACTATATTACCAGACGCAGAGGTCTTTGGTAGAGTCGATGTGTTTTATTAAACTCTAATATTGAATAAATTTATTTGTTCATATTTCACAAAAATTTGAAATCATGTAAAAAAATTTTAATTTTTTTAAGTAGATTTTTTGTCATCAATCGGTATTCGATTTTCGTTTAATTAATCCGATCGAAACATTGTACGACCTATTAAGGAGTTGACTCTATCAAATTTCGTTTCTCCATTCTCATTGCTCGAACATGAGTTTAATAGTTAAGAGGGTGTAGCATCCTATCACTATACCTAGAGAAATTTGATTATATATATATATATATATATATATCTTAATTGTGCAAAAGATTTTGATTTATTTTGTGATTTTTGTTATAATCTAATAAATTTATTAGTATTCTGTCGCTTATTAAAAACGTTGTAACAAAAGGATTCCTTAATTATGTGGGACATAAATGTGCAGACGCATTGAAATTTTCACAAATAACAAAAGATAATTGGGTGATCATCACCAAACACTAGTGGTCAGCCCAAAAAGAGCATAAAGCCATTTCGATTATTAGGGAGTCCTATGCATTCTTCCTTTCTTTGTTCCCAATAATCTTCCATCGTTTATATCAAGTTTGGACTAAGAATGAATGAAAGGAAAAGCACTACTTAAAATGCTCGTGCTTTATGCATGCATTTTAATGCTATTTTGAAAACAATATTAATTAATGGTGCATTTCAAAGTTGGCCCTCTTCAGAAGTACTTTCAAAAGTAGTTTACGTTTCAAATGCCTTAGAAGTCCAGAGTGTTATTAGAATTATTTTGTTGAGTGGAGCAAAAAAAAAAAAAAAAAAAAAAAAAAGTGTTATATGCAGTGATAGTCACCTTAGTCACCTCATTGCACCATTTTGAAAAAGAAAAAGCTACCTTTATTAGGGAGTCTTATGCGTTCTTTCCTTTCCTTATTTCCCTAATCTTCCATCTCTGATACCAAATTGGGTCTAATGAAACAAATTATTAGGGCTAGAGTATCTTTTTAATGGAAATTGAATGAATGAAAGCAAAAGCATAGCCTAAAGGCTCATGCATTTTTAACGTTCTTTTATTGGAACAAACTGCTATAGATAGGAAATTAATATGTAAGCAATGCCCAGTGCATGAGAGAAAGAGAATTTTTCTTGTTGTCACTGTAAAATTAAATCTCTATACTGATGATAACTTTTATTGTCCTTAACCTTTAACAACGGTTTCTTCTTGTTTATACCGACGTTTTTTACAAAACTGTAAAAAAATATATACATATTTCAAAAGTATAAATTATAACGTCGAGAAAAATTTATAAATTATAAATAAAGTTAACACAGCCGTTGGTAAAAATGATATTCAATTTCTGATTGCTGTAATTTGTCGTTGGTAAATATAATATTTTTAGGAACAGTTTGAAAATAATCAGATCAACTGGATCTACTTAACCATACCGTCTATATAAATCTATAATTATGATAATTTGTATTCTATTATTTGTAAATGTTATATGTCTATATATATTTATATAATTTTTAAGAACAGTTTAAAATTTTAGAGTTAATGTATGAAGGAATAATTTATGATAACGTGTGTTGTTTATGTTGTGATACGTTATAACCTGTGATATTATAATTTATGATAAATAGTGGTAATAATTTGCGAGGAATCTATAAAAATATAAAAAATTTATTAAAAAATTAGAATTATCTTAAAATACACAATATACCATTTTCTAATAATACATACATAATATTAGTACTGTATATATTATTATAAAATTATAAATTATTGGAGAATATATGTTAGTTAATACTAATTTAAATTCTCTTATATTAACAATTTAAAAATTTTAAATATTTTTGTATATATAAAAAAAAGAAAAGTAGAAAAAAGTGTGGAAGGTTGAGAGAAAAAAAGAAAGAAAAACAGAGAAATAGAGTCTAATTCCACAGTTCAAATCCGTTGACCGCTTTTTTCTGCTATTTTTTGGCATGTTGGCAACGGACATTTTTATTAATATGAAAATGAGAAAGATAGAAACTTAAAAAGAAAAAGAAAAAAAGAACACGTGGCAAGTTGTGACATGGTGGTTGACATGTCAAGCTTCCAAATGGAGAGAACGGATTCGTGGTAAGTTTATAATATATAGTTGTAGTAAATGGTAAATAGTAAGTGATAAGTATATAGATGGTAAGTAATAGTAATTTAAGTTTTATTTTAATTTATATTTCAATTATTACATTTTATTATTTTATATTTCTATTAATTCTATTTTATTTAATTTAATTGTGTTTGTATTTTTTTTTCTTATTTTGTGTTTTTTATAGAATTTATATAAATCATTTTATAAATAAGTTGTGATAATTTATAGAATTTATAATTTTTTTTTAAATTTATGATAAGTTGTGATAAGAATGTTGGTAATTGTGATAATAAGTGATAAGCAATGATAATTAATGATAATTTTGAATGATACATGATACACGGTAATTAGTAATGATAATAAATGGTAAATAATGATAATTTTGAATGAATGATATTATTATATTAGTGTGATAATATAAAATCATAGTTATTAATATTAATTTAAATTATAATATATTAATAATTTAAAATTTTTATATATTTAATTATAAATATTTATCAAAATATAAAATATTAATAATTTATTATAATTCGTAGAAGGTAGAAAATAAAAGAAAAAAAAAAAGAAAAAGAAGACATATGGTAAGTTGTGACATAATGGTTGATATGTTAAGCTTCTAAACACATGCCAAGGGTTTGAATCCTCACACGTGCATTTTTTGCTAAAAAATACAGTAGGAGATGCTAGCGCCCCTGCTTGGGTGTGCCCGCTTGCAACCGCGGGACTATTGTTTCCTTTTTTTTTTCCTTGGCTTTCTTCTTTTTTTTTTTTTTACTTTTTTTTTCACATATTTATCCTGTTTTTTGCTTTTTTTCTCTTTTTTTTACCCCTTCCCTTTTTTTTTTGGTTTCTTCTTCTTTTTCTTTTTTTTTTTTTACCTTTACCCTTCCGTTTTTTTTTTTTACTTCTTTTTGGTTTCTCCTTTTTTTTCTTTTCTTTTATTTTTTTACTTTTATTTTTTCTCCACCCTTCACTCTTCTTTTTTTCATTCTTTTTTTTTTTTCTGTTCCACTATTACAGGTTGCCCAAAATAGAGGAACATATTGGTGGAGCGCGCCAAGAGAAATATATTGGTGGAATGATGATAATAATACATTAATTATCAATATTATATAATTTTATATAAATTCTAAAAAATAATAATTATTTAATTTACAAATTTAACTTTTTAACATTGAAAATTTTTCAAATGATAACTCTACAATAAAATTTTTATATTTATTCTCTTCAAAATCAATTTTCTAATTTAATCAAATTTCTCTTTTTCGCGCCAAAAATATTTTGTTTTTTTATTCCAATTTAATTATTTTTTACCAAAAATAATTAATTCATTTTAGACAATTCAAAATAATAATTTCTTTTTTGGTGCCACATCACAAATTAACAATCAAATTTGATCAAGCGCAAAAAAATTTTATCATTTTATTTCAAATTCAAACAACTCAACTCTTACAAAAACCGGAGGTATAATGTATAGTAACAAATGGTAACAAATAGTAATAACCGTGACAAGTAATCTGATACGTACATTTAATTTGAAAAATATTATTACAGTCGTTAAATTAATTAGTAATAATAAAAGTGTAAAAAAATTACAAAAAATTTAGAATTATTTTTAGATACAAATGTACTATTTTCTAATAATATAATAATAACATACGTAAATTATTACATAATACATACATATTACTATATATATTACTATAAATTATAAATTATATTATTGTTGAATGGATAATATATGTTAGTAATAATATAAAATCATAATTATTAATATTAATTTATCAACCGCTCCGTGCTCCAAAATGATGGAACATATTGGTGGAGCGTGCTTGGAATAAATATATTAGTAGAATTATCAACATTATATAATTTTATATAAATTTTAAAAAGAAAAATTATTTAATATACAAATTTAGCCTTTTTGAAATTTTTCAGTGATAATTCCACAAATTCACACCAAAATCAAAAGCAATTCAAACAATGATCTTTGGCGCCATATCACAAATTGACGATTAAATTTGATAAAACTCTAAAATATTTTATCATTTTATTTCAAAATCAAGCAACTGACGGCAAATTTTATGAAAATTTCAAAAATATTTTATTATTTTATTTCAGAATCAGTGTACCCGCAAAAAACTTTTTATTTATTTCTTGTTTTGAACCGGAATTTAATTTTGGCGCCAATTATATTTCTCTCTTTTTTTTACTCTTTTGATTTACTTCTATTTAAACGAAAATAATATAAAATCGCTAAATTAAATTTAACCTACCTATATTTATTTATGTTAGCAAAATCAAACCACCTTACCATAATATAAATATAAAATTTATTATCTCATTATAATATGATTACAACATAAGGTGGTTTTGGCAAAATTAATCAAACCACCTTACTATTGAAAATGTGTTACCTTTTAAAAAATTGAGACGAAAAGTTTGAATTATTTAGATAAAACAAGATTACTTTATGCTACTTTACATTAGTGGGATTCGCATGATAAACCAAGAGATATTAAATCTAAATATGTGACAAGATAATAAATGTATTTTTTTTAAATTGCTTACTTTAATAATCATCTAACTAAATTAATATATCTATTCAATATATCTATCCAAGAATAATATTACTAGTGCAACATAAATTTTATCTTGATTCCTAACAATATTAATTTTGTTTTGGCATCTAAGAGTAGCAATGATAATTGAGCAAAAAAAGAGTGACATATCTTCTATTATTTCTATTATATCACATCACTTATGCATAGAAAAAAATAATGATATTGTTAGTGAGTGAGAAGGATGCTATTAGTGTGCAGTACAACTAATGCACATAAGAGAATAAAAGGATATTGTTAGTGAGTATTACAGTTAGTTAGTGTTACATAATTTGATATTATTCTCTTAAACATTATTGTTAATTGATATTGTTAGTGTGGTTTATTATCTAATATTATACATAATCTTGATATTATTCTTTTACAATCTTTTGGCTTGTAACAAGTTTAAATTTTAAAATATTTTTTTACGATTTAAAATGCTAAATTTTTTATTTTAGTGTAGGAAATGTAATTTTATTTACATATTATCTAATCATTCTATATTTTTATATTTTTCCTCTATTTTATTCGGTATATCATGGTATAATACATGGTAACAAGTGATAATAAATAGTAACAATCGGTAACAAATGATATTCTTATAACAAATGGTAAGTGGTAACAAGGGCAATGACAATGTAGTAATAATGTTAATAAAAACAAAAATACAAAAAAATCAAATACAAAAATTTTAAAAATAAAATTGATGATATAATAATAGAAAAGCTATAAAATAAGATAAAATTAAAATACACTATACACCAGTCGGGATAGGTGTATTCATGTATTCATGGAGAGAGTAATGAAAATATACATGGATTTAATGTATCCAATTACATGATAATTTTTTGACCATAATAAATTGACATGTATGATTCATTCAATCATTCACAAATTTCATAATTGTAAATGAACCAACTATGTGGATGAGAATAAGTTTTATGAATTATTTTAAAATATCAAAAAATGAATATATCCAAATTGTGCACTATACTAATTTTAAATAATATTACATATAACATATTAGTGGTTGAAATATGGTTGGAGTTTGTAGAATGTGTGTGCGTGATTTGTGGAAGTTGTGTGTGAAAATTATAAAAGTGTGAAAATATGAAAAATTAAATTTTTATTCATTGCGAATTATGTTTTGTAATTATAAATTGTGATCAAATTTGAAACCCAATATACAATAGATACAACATTTAGTGTTTTTCGTTAATTATACCAATATAATTAATCATACCATTATATACAATTACATTATATTGTCATATTTTCAAATTATACTCAATAAATTTTAAAAACTATAACACTATATTATATAAATTATTAATTTCATATCATTATATTATTTAAATTAATAATGTCAATAATTTTATTATCATCAAACACAGAATATACGTTATTTTTAATTAAGCAAAAAGATATAATTAACATAGCATAAAAGTTATGGCAAGGGACCGTGCATGCACTTGCATGAAATGCATAAAATGTAATAACTAGTTAGTAAGTAGTTAGTAAATAGTTTGTTAATAAATAGTAAAAATTATAAGTGATTTTTTCAAGATGCATACGAAAGACACATGGCGATTTTGATTAAAAATATAAAAAAAATTTGTAAGGAATTAAGAAACACGGTAATGAAAAAAGAGGCGGGAGAAAAAGCGTGAATATGGAATTTTAAAAATTTTGTTTGTGAAAATGATATATTATAAATCATACGCGGGGAAAAACTCCATCATCAAAGTTTCTTTATCCTTCTCTTGAAACTCTTCTCCTCTAACCCATTTAAATCTCTTACTTATACTTTACAAAGTTTTATCAAAATTTAATCATATTGGGTATTTGAAATATTTGATAAATGACGGATGAGTATTGTATGAGAAATCACAACCATCATCATCACCACTTCACTCTATCTCAAAAGGTAATATTTTTATTTACAACTATCTTTTATAATGTACCAATACTTATTCACTATTTTACTGATTACTGGTTTTTATGAATAGATTGAAGGAATCTACATCAAGTTGGTTTTATGAATAGATTGTGTTGAATGTTGAGATTCAGTTTTCAAATTGTGTGATGGTAACATTTTTGGCGATACAAGTTCGTCACATATATCTGCTGTTAGTGGTGCTGGTGGATTATGTTTTCAGATTATGATGATAACATTTTTTACAAGAACAATATCTTAGAATAGGACATGTGATTTTTTTTATTATATGTATCCATCATTTTCATATATTTTATATTATTTTTGTGATCAGTGCTATTCCTTGTGATAATCAAAAGGTTAATCTTCCTACAAAAATATTTGTCTAAACTATGATGGTGATGATGCAGCTACAACCAAATAAATTTTCTAGCTTTTGGTAACCAAATAATATTTTTTCATACTTGTAGTAATTGATGATAGTAAGTTATAGTAAAATATAGTAAAATGTATAGAAATAGTAACTTATAGTAACTTACAGTAATTTATAGTAAGAAATGACAACCGACAATAAAGAAAATAGTAACATTTCCTAACCATATAGTAACCAACGATACAAATGATAACTGATTTAAATAATTTTTTTCCTAACTGACAATATTAATAATAAAAATAGTAATTTTTCCTAACACTTCGTAATGACGATAAATCAATTAACATTTTCTAATATTTGTGTATAATTGATAATAAAAACTTAATTTGTAACACCTACGTATCCGATGATGAGTAATAACATTTACGAACATTTGTAATAACCGACGATAAATAACAATAACAATTCTTGACATATGGTGACCGATGATAAATATAGTAACATTTTCTAACATGTGATAACTGACGATAATAGTTAGTAACTTTTACCGATTTTTTTTAAATTGATACAAAAAAATAACAATTCTTAACATTTGTGTGACCGACAATAAATGTAGTAATATTTTCTAATATATATGATAACCAACGCTAATAGATAGTAACTTTTACCAACGTTTTTTAAATCGATACAAGATAATAACAATTCTTAATACTTATGTGACCGACGATAAATTTAGTATTATTTTCTAACACATGTAATAACCGATAATAGTAGATAGTAACATTTACAAACGTTTTTTAAACCAATACAAGTTAGATAATTTCCCAACACTTTTCTAACTGTCTGTATAGGTCGGGATATGTTTCAACAGTGACCAGAACTGTCGGGAGAGACCAATCCTAACTGGTATATAGCCAATCGAAGGTGCTTCCGTTGGAGAAAGTTCTCACAACGGTTTTACAAGATTTATCATACAGTTTTCAACCGTCTGCATAGAGCATTTATTTTGTAGTGTGTGTTTAATTCTAACTGATTAGGGTTTCTTTTTCACTTGGGGAGTCTGATATTTTGTTATTAATGCCTTATCTCCTTTATTCTCATTGAAATAATTCTATTTGTTTGTACGTCAAAAGCATGTCTTGCTGAAATGACATGTCGAGATAACTTAACTAAAGGTTCCATTTCTATTTTCTTAATAATTCTTAATTTGGTCATAGGTTATATTTTTCATAATTTCTCTAGAATTATTTGATTATCAAAAATTTTACTCCCACACAATGAATACATAATGAACAATTTAACATGGAACAAGAAAAAAAAAAGGAAGCCTAAAAGGAATGGCCAAGGAAGAAACCCAGCAAGTAAATAGATTTCAGAAGTGCATAAATTCTTGTACTTATAATGTAACCATCAAATTTTCGAGAGAAATGTGATTACTTAGATATAAAATATATGAATCGAAAAATTGAAGGTTCCAATAAATATTTTTCTCGTGCAAAAAATTTCTAAATCTAAATTAGATTAAATCTTTGATGGTTGAGTATTTTAAGTTGAGAAAATATTACAAAGTCAGATCACTTTCTATTATTTACAATCCAAATGTCTTTTAGTGAAATCAACTATCAACCCTCTCTTATTATTCTTTAATATTACATTGTTTTTCTTATATAGTTCCCAACATCCAAAATAATGTTTTTTTTCATTTACGTACAAAAAAAAATATTTGGTAATTGTTTTTGGAAAGAGATGAACTTTATGGGAAAATGGGAAGTTGAGAGGTGGTTTATTAATAACCATTCCCTCCCCAAATTAACTTCCTCTTTTAAATTTGAATTCAAACTTAAATCAAATGGATTTGGATCCGGTCTTGGGTCTACCCTCATTGGCGAATCCAATCTATTTTCTAATATCTCCCACTCGCACATGAGAGTTAGAACTATACACAAAGTGATTATTATAATTCAATATCACAAATTTTATACATGTAAATGGATCGTGTGACCCCTAAAAATACCAATAGCTCTAAGATTATACGCCAATTAAAAATATATAGCACATCACTTTGAATATAGTGATGAGGATATTGTTTCTCACTATACCCCATAGTTCTTTTACTAGATATAGTCAACGTGTCTTTCATCCTTCAAAATAATATAAAAACATACCTAACTCAATTCCATTCATTTAACCACAATTACGTATCTAAATATTAAGTCATAGACATAATTGACCAGTTTATAAATATACAGTAATGGATGAGTCAAAGACAGTATTTCTTTCATACTATTAACTTTCAATGTTATCTTAATTGTTTTTCTATACATGTACCACCAAACCAAATCAATTATAGTTCCTTGATAATATGCTAAATTAACAATACTAAAATAAAATTTCAAGAAATAGACGAAAATTATAATGATATAAATTGAGATTGAATATGAACTTCTAGCTATCACACAACGAAATGAAGAGAGATACACCATCTCATTATCCATATAATCATATAAACACATGTGGTGTGAAATACATGTTACGATACTTTTTCTTCTCATTTGGAACCGTATATTTTCTTTTCTAAAAATAATGCACCGTACAGATTTTAATCTAAATGTACACAATACTTGAACTAAGTTTTCTTGTTTATAAGGTTTCAAAAAATCTCATAGCATCAAATAAAACTCACATATGACTATTAGACGAATTCAATAGATTGTGGAAAATCTATTTTGATTACCATATATGTAGTATAATCGGTAATCTCATCTTAATATTTAACTAAAGTGATATGTATGTTAATCTATCACAAATTAATATTGTCTTATCTCTACATGTCACACAGATATTAGAAACGATTATTCGTATTAGAGAACTAATCTCCAAAACTTGTCCGATATATCTTCAAGTGTAAATACAAGAATTTTAAATACAAAAACAAAATTTAAATATCAATAAATATGAATATTACATCATTATACTTTGTATATGAATATAATCACAATCACAGTTACAAATACTGTTACGATCTACGCAACCCAAGATATCCAACATATCTCGCAAACAGATATCTAGATACTACATTTGTAAAAGAACAAAATACCATCAAATACGTAAACATATAATTCAGTATCATTTCTCTCTTTTTAATCATATTTTTGACAAAATTGATTTTTGTGTCTATGTTTGGTTTTGTCATAATATTTAGAGTCTCTAACGTAAACAACAACTAACTTATTGTCACAATATATAGTCTTAACTTCTATTGAATTGTTTACTATTTCCAAATATTACAAAATCTATTCAACCAAACTCTTTCTTGAATTGCAGAAGCACTGACCACAAATTCTGTTTCTATTGTATAAAGTGATATACATGTTTGTTTTTCGTTTTTTTATGAGATAATGTTATCATTGAGTAATTAAATATAACTAGAGGTAGATTTTCTCTCATTTAAATCACTTTCTCAATCAGTATTCGTGTATCTTTTAAATAACTGATCCTTTCCTTAATAACAAAGGAAATAATCTGGAATTCCATTCAGATATATCAATATCATTTTCACAATAATCAATTACTTTTCCCTATAATCAATGAATTTTCCCTAAATTGGATAGATGTCGGTTGACCAAATCCACAATATGATAAATGTCAGGAGGAGTATACATCACAGCATACTTTAAATTCTCAACTGTGTTAGAATACGGTATTCTGGACATTTCATCTATTTATTAAGAGTTTTTATGATATATGTCATTACTTGAACCATCGCCTATAACCACAAGAATATTAATAGGTTTATAATTTTTAATTTTGTATCGTTTCAAAACTTTATAATATGAAACTTTTGAGATAATCCTAATAATTTCTTGTAATGATTTCTATGGATTTTAATTCAAAATCTGAATTACTTATATAGTTCATCTCAAAATTGAAAGGCAATCATTTCAAGATCTAAACGACATACTCTTTATCATTTGCAGTTAACAATATGTTCTCAATATATAGGGAGAGAATTATAAAATTGTCATCAGATTTCTTCACATAGATACAATGGTCTTTCGTTTATCGTGACAAAATCGTAAGAGATCACACTTCTATGAAATCTCAAATATCATTATCTCAAAAACTATTTAAGAGTACAAATTGATCTATTAAATTTACATATTCTATCTTCCTGGTCATTAATAACAAAACCCTTTAATTATACCATATAAACTTTTTCTCAAGTTTTCTATTAAAAAAGGTAGTATATTTGACATAATTCTAAATCCAAATTTACCATTATTACCAACAACAGACGAATGGAGGTAAATCTCATTATTGAAAAAAAGTTTCCTCATATTCAACATCCTTTTACTGAGTGTAACTTTTTGCTATCAATTGAATCTCATATCACTCAATAGTTTCATATGCTCTACGCTTGATTTTGAGAACCCACTTGTTCTCAATAACATAATACCCTAGTAGAAGTTCAATCAATTCCCAAATATGGTTGAACCCTTATTAATTCTAATTTTTTCTTCCTTCACCTTTTCTATTCATTTTTTACAGAACTAGATAAACTCTCATTTATATTTTTAGACTCATTTTCATCTTTTGGAGAAACAATAAATGCGTGCTATTGATTCTCAAAATAACGGTTGGGAGTCATGTTCCGAAATGACTCAGAAAAAAAATTTTAAATAACCTAAATGAAAAAATATTTCCGTTACTAACCCGCATTTGTCAGGAGTTGGAGACGCGACACACTATGTCGTGTTTTCAACCCTCAACAAAGTCCCCAGAGAGAGAGAGAAAGGAGTCTGCAGGGGAAGGAGAGAGAAAGAGAGGGAAGGAGAGTGGCGGGGGGCGGATGGGGGAGGGAGGAGCATGGCTAGGGACAGAGAGGGGAGGGAGGAGCGCGGTGGGGGGCGGAGGGGGGAAGGAGAGAGAGAGGGGAGGGCCGCGGGAGGCAGAGGGGGGAGGAAGGGAGAGAAAGAGGGGAGGGCGGCAGGGGGTTCGCCGAGGGAGGGAGAGAGAGAAAGAGGGGAGGAACGCGACGCCACAGCACTCCTCCTCTGTAGCTCTGTCTCTCTCTCCCTCCCCCTCCGCCCCCGTCCTCCCCTCTGTCTCTCTCCTCCCCCCTCGCCCCCCGGCTCCTCCCTTCTTTCTCTCTCTACCCCTTCCCCTCCGCCCCCCGCCGCGCTTCTCCCCTCTTTCTCTCTCTCTCCCTCCCCCTCCGCCCCTGTAGCCCTCCCCTCTTTCTCTCTCTCCCTCCCCCGACGAACCCCCTATGGCCCTCCCCTCTTTCTCTTCTTCCCTCCCCCCTCCGCCTCCCGCGGCCCTTCCCTCTCTCTCTCTCTCCCTCTCCCTCCCCCCTCGCACCCTGCTGCAGTCCTCCCCTCTCTCTCTCCTTCCCCCCTCTACCCCCCGCAGCGCTCCTCCCTCCCCCATCCGCCCCCTGCCACTCTCCCCCCCCGCGAACTCCTCTCTCTCTCTCTCTGGACTTTGTCGCGGGTTGAAGACGTGATACAGTGTGTCGTGTCTCCAACTCCCAACAAATATGGGTTAGAAACAGAAATACTTTTCTGTTTGGGTTATTTTAAAATTTATTTTTGGTGTTATTTCGGAACATTACTCAACGGTTGGACACCCCTCTTTCAGATCTTTCTAAATTGAAAATTTAGTTGGATCACTAGAGTTTGAATCTCTCTTACGTCACCTCTGTTAGGAAATTCATTCTCTAAAAATGTGATATCTGTAATCCAAACTCTGCTACAGTACCATTTCATTGATGAACACTTAACTTTTAGATTGGTCAAAATTTCTTATAAAGATACTCCTAATTCCACTGGAACCCATTTTTCTAAACTTATTGAAAAATTTTAAATACAAATGGATGATCTTCAAGATCTGAAGTTAATCAGATATGGATTTCTACCAATCCAAAATTCATATAATATTGTTAGTACTGATTTTGAAGCCCATTTATTCAAAATTTAAGTTATAGTTAACAAGGCATCTTCTCAAAACAAAATCGAAAAGTTAGTCTGTGCTCTTATGGATTTTGTCATATCCAACAATATCCTATTACTTCTCACAACAACACCCTTCCACTAAGATGTATACAAAATGGTCAAATGTTTGATTATGTCTCTTTCATTACACAAATCCTTAATTGATCTAATAGATATTCATTTTCTCTATATGTTCAAAAGACTTTTTATCGTTCTATTCATTTGATTTTCTATCTCGTTCGTATAAGGTCTAAAGCACTCAAATGCTTTAGATTTATGAAAAAACAAATAGATATAGACAAATTGGATAAAATCATCTATGAACATAATGAAACACAAATTTCCACGTCTAGTCTTTACATTCATCGGATCACAAATAACCAAATGGACTAACGACAATTGAGATTTAGCTCATATGACATTTCCAAATGGTTTTCACATCATTTTACGAATATGACAATATTCAATTTAATAGTTAAACATTCATCCATCACATACATGTCATTCAAATACAAATTAATCCTATCTCTCTGAAAGTTCAAGACGTAGCCATACTTCAAGAGAACAAGAACAGATATTAAATTCTATCAAATTTTTAAGTACGTAGAGAGTAACATGCAGAATGAGAGTTTGACCAATTTGTAACTCCTGTTTAAAAGTATCAACTCTTTTAACCTCTACTCTTACATTGTTCTCCACATAGACCTATTCTCATACTAGAAAGCTCTCAACGAAAAGCCATAAATGTGTTATGGTCTCTAGTCATAGAGTCCATGGCTCCTAAGTTTACAATCCATACAGGATAAGACTCAACCAATAAAATGATACTAGAGACGTATACAAAACCAAGCATCTGCATTGTTCTTATACTCAGGATTGTTCTTTTGCGTGATCCGTCTTAGTCTCCTTTCCTTTCTTACTTTTGTTCCAATTCTCCTCACGCTTAGAGCCCAATACTCTCTTAGAATTAAACTCTGCAACAAAAGTTCCAGTTGTACATGTTGCAATACCAATCCGCTCATCCTCTAATTCAACATGGCAATCAGCATTTGTGAAAAACTTCATACTACTATTGTGCATCAAATTAACTTTTAGATGCTCTCACTTGTAAGGAAGGGATCACATCTCAATTTGAACTTACTATTCATCGAAGAGAACATGACCAGTTGATTACTACTCTTTAATCATGTTAGACATGACCTTCAAATATTATTTGATAATATGGCTACTTTGGCTTTTGTGGGTATCAAATTTTACGATCAACTATCTAAGATAAGTCACATTGGAATCTCTATATTTCTCTTTAAGATACCCCAAATGACACGAACAATCGAATATTGCTCATACTCGAGAATCGTGTCATCAATCACAAAACTAACCACGATCACTCAAACAGTGGAATCAATTCTTTTCCATGCCTGGTAAGTTTTTTGTTCTCTCCTTTACGAAGCAGCATTGCCCACATCAAGGTGTTACATGACATGCCTGATATTTTCTAAGGTATCTTGCTCTTTTAACACATTCCAAATTTTATGGCACCGTATTTTATGATTGTAGCAATTCAATTTGTCACCTCTCATGCTATGGTTTAGATTTTCAAAAGGGTGGACACAAATACTAATACTAGTATTATATGCACAATTTTGTACTTCAAAATTAACATTAATGATATGTCAACATTAGATATATAATCGAAAGTTTACTACATTTTCAATTATCATCTGTGATTTTAATATATCACCATCACAAATTTAATTTAAATCTACAAAATTCAATAAGTTTTACATGAAAATTATTTAAATTTTTTCAACTAAAAAATCTCCCACTTAATTACTCAAAATATTTAAATCATGTGATATAAGAACGCATCTTTTAACATATACTCATGATCATATAAGCATGCATTTATTTCAGAATGTTCAAATCACACGTATAAGCAAATATTCTCAATTCGTATTTAAAATAGAAGTTTTACATGCCATACTCATAAGTTTACATAAAACATGATCATGGTGCATGATTAGTTAACTTTCATAGGAAATAAAGAAAATAAAAATATCTATCCTCAAAACAAATACATGTGAGATAGTATATTAATTTTTTCTGCTAAAAGTCTATCGGTAAAAGTGAACCCCTTTCCTATACATGGGCTAAAACTGTTTATCTTGAGGGATAATTATATCTCCATATTAATTTTCATGTTCTTAGCCTTTCATATTTTAATTAATGTGGTTCTCAAATAATGAATTTTTTATCACATTAATCTCAACATTAATATCTCCAAACAAATAGCTCACTTCAAGAAATTTCAAATGTTTTTATTCCATGATCTCCAAATGATTTGACAAAATATAAGATAGGTCTATTTTATAATTTAACATTTAACCCAATTTTACCAAACGCTTCGGGTTTCTTAATACTTTAGTTCTCCCCTGAAGAGCTCCAAAAAGGCGTCTGATTCTCATTATTTCCCTAAAAATTGGGAACAATATAAGGCCGGACACACAGCCAACCATAATATTTTAATAAATATGAAAATATTAATTTTAAAATTATTTGCTCAAATCTAAAATAATTTTATGTTACAAAAACTAATTTTCAAACATGCCACGCCCACCTTCCTGGCGACGAATGTCCTTAAAATTATGTCTACCCCCATTTTCTACCTTTCTGAGTTTAATGGTGGTCTCGGATCTCTGGCATAGCATTTGGGCTTCACACGGCCTGGTCGAGAGTGGGATTGGCATAGGGAACTGTTCATCTTCTTCCCTAATTCTGTAATTTTTTACATTTGGACACAAATTTCGAATGGTCATATATCTTTCAATTCTTAATCATTTTTTTTATGTTTTTTATATGGTTGAAAAGTATTTTTCGAGATAATTCTAACCATATAAACTTCAAATCACGAAATATAGTATTTTAAAATATACAAATACATTAAGTTTCAATTAA
Source organism: Dillenia suffruticosa (assembly GCA_033439265.1). Lineage (NCBI taxonomy): Eukaryota > Viridiplantae > Streptophyta > Magnoliopsida > Dilleniales > Dilleniaceae > Dillenia > Dillenia suffruticosa. The sequence goes on along the minus strand of JAVTVX010000013.1, from coordinate 10,497,715 downwards.
GATTTGTAATATCTCTACTTATCGGATACATGCTAAATTTTGCATATTTAACTCTCATGTTATAAGCATGCTATTATGAAAAATTGAGAGCATTTCGATAACCCTATTGCAAAATGCCATTAACGAATTTAAAATGTTATACATGTTATTTTCGTATTTTTAACACCCAAAAAGAGGCGAAAAACCCAATAATAGCTCTAATAGCAATGAAAGTTTTAAACAAATTAACAAACATTTTTTTCATATAAAAAATTTTTGAGTCTAAATTGGGTTAAAATTATTTTTTTTTTTGACGGTTTGGTATTTTACGTCGAAAAGATGCCACAAAATCGAATCATTTTCTAGTGTTCACAATCCAAATGTCTTTTGGTGAAATCAACAAAACCCTTTCTTATTATTTTTTAATGTTGGAAGAAGATCTATGTCTCTCTCTCACTCATTCTCCAAAAAAAAATGCCTCTTTTTTCATATATAGTTCCCAACATCCAAAATAATGTTTTTTTTTCATTTATGTACAAAAACAATGTTGGGTAATCGTTTTTGGAAAGAGAGGGACCTTTTGGGAAAAAGAAAAGTTGAACCACTCCCTCCCCAAATTAGCTTCCTCTTTCAAATTTGAATTCAAATTTAAATCAAATGAATTTGGAACGGGTCTTGGGTCTACCCTCATGGGCAGACCCGAATCCATTTTCCAACAAGAATAAATTCATAAACTAATTGATAATAATTATGTGTGAAGATACCATACCTTGCATTGTGTGGACAATTTCTTCTCTTTTCTTTATTTGATATTGTATCCTTTTATTTGTCAATAAAATTATTTTCTTAATAATCTAAATTAAAAAAAAAAACACACGTAGAAATTGATTGATTTTGAACCACCAAGATAGACCCAAATGCATTGGTACAGCATGTACAGTTCTCCTATCCATAACGAAATAAAAAATAAAGAAACAATCATTAGTCTTCTTCTTTTGGCGGGTTTGCATAACCTAATTCTAAGAAAGACACCAAAGAGTACCAAGAGAACATACTTGTACAAACTATATCACAATCGTAACAATAATCTCATCAATAATCATAGAGACATACGTGAATCACATCAGACTTATTTGGAACTGTAGGTAAAAAGTGCCCACGTAGGGGCATTACCTTAATGATAAAAGTTATTTTACATTTAAATTTGAGGTTAAGGGATAATTGGCGGTTATCCCATTATCCACAACTTCCTCAAATAACTCTCCATTTTTATAACCTACGTGAGATTAGGTTACTTATTGCTTAATGAGAGATTTGAGAAGGTTTACTAAATGTGAATTGAAGAACTTACCGAGAACAACTTACCACACATTTATGAGTGCACACAGAATTCTCTAGAGAGAGAGATTCATTAACGGTTTAGGAAAATTCCGAGTAGCATATTTTCTATATCATTTTCATCATCAGATTGAGGGTTACGGCGTCGTGACACTATGGTAGTGGTTTGATTTTGTAATCTCCATCCTGACTGCTAAATCATCGAGAGAGTTATTTGGTTCCGGAATTGTCTACGATTATTCATTGAGGTATGCCCGAAAATTTGATCTTTTAGTTATTCTGAAAAATCACCATGCTTCCGTTTTGTGAAAATTAATTCTAACATTGGTATCAGAAACAAGTTGTTAGATTTTTTTAAAAAATATATATTTTTCGAAATTTTTTTAAGTATAAAAAAATTAAGGGTTTGGATCACGAATGAGTTTCATGAATCCAATTAACGATGTTGCCCATGAATTGTAGATCAAGAAAATAATTTTTTCATAATTTTTGCAGAACTTTAAGACCATGAAATATGAGGTCAAAGATTTTATTCCTTAATGGTGCCAAAACTTAAAACTCTAGATTTGTTGGGTTCAAAGACAAATTGACCTATCAAAATTGGTATAAAAGTGTTCCTCATAGTTTGATCTACATTTTGACATATAAATTCTGTATTGCCATGGCCGAAAAGGTTTTTCGACATGGCCACGAAAGGCAAAATTTTGGACATTTGATTCGCCGAGATTAGGGTTTAAATATCTCAAAAATCGAGTTAAAAATGACTTGGAAAAGTTTAATTACATTTTTACGATAAGATCGTAGTCAAAATGGGCCGGAAAAACATTTTCCGGTAATCAGGTAAAGAGGGCCCAGTTGCAAGCCCGTCGGGCAAAGAAGACCCACTCCAGATGGACGCATGCGCCATACACGCGCAAAGGCGCATTACGCAGGCAGGGTATAGGAGCGTGGTCATCATGTGCGCTGAGGCACATGTAGTGGGTTGGATGGACCGGGTTAGATCGGACTTGGATCCATGTACGACCCACGTCCCGACCCGATCCATGACCCTGGGGACGTGGGTCAAGCACATCAATGAGCGTGAGGGACGTGCCATGTGTCTGGAATGTGTAGGCATGTGGCAGCGCGTGGCAGCGCGTGGGAATCCCTTCAGAGCTTCTGGCTGCTCTGAATTTGATTTTTCTAATTTTCTAAGAGTCCCACCTTTGTTTGTATAACTATTTATGGGTTTTTGTATGCCGAAACCAAGTTTAAATGGTAAGATACGATTCCGGGTTGTGGTGTATGGTGTCCGTTGACTCATACGCTCACTTTGTGGTCTATACTCGAATCATTTGGGATTTATTGATTCAAATTGTACACAAAATATAAGAGTAAGCATTACTAAGTCACTAAAATCTCTTGTGATGTAATAAAAACTGTCGTATTAGATTTTTGCAAGGAAGATAAACCGAATAGTGAGATTTATAAAATTTTACACCGGTAGATTCAGTTTGTTCTCGATGAGCAAAAGTATGAGATTCTGAGATATGAGATGGTAGGCCCCCAGAGAGGGTACCACACCTCAGGCTAGATAGGATAAGGAGGTCTATCGTGCGTGGAAGAAAATGATGGCCAAGTTTGGGAAATTCTCATTAGCAGTATGCATGATAACATGATCACATTCTATGAACATTATCATGTGGTAATGTCGGTTTTGCTCACGCCAAAAGAGTATTATGGTGCTCTTTTCAGCTCCTAAAGTGAAGATGCTGAAGAAAATGACTAATCATATAATGATACAATATTTGATACAAATATCGAGTATGATCACCAAGTTAAGGAATGTGGGCAAGCTCATTTCGAATGAAGTTTAGGCATTGGGTGTGATTTAGTCTTTTATTTGATTCATGGGAGACCATGAAAGCCTATCTCGTGTGTAACGAGAGTATTTGTACTTTGGTTGATGTGAGTAGGCATTGTGAACTCGAGGAGTGTTTGGAGGTAAGTAGGCCAGACTTAGATCATGCTTATGCTACGGAGTTAAGTAAGGGCTCCCGTGGCACCAAACAAACAACATAAGCATGAGAAGAAGAATGGAGATCTAGGTACTAAGAAACCATATGAGAAAACTGACGACAAGGTACAAAAGCATAAGAAGAATAAGTTTTGATAAAACCAACGTGAAGTGTTACGTTTAAGGTAGATTTGGTTATTTCACTCGTGAGTGTGATGAGCGGAAGAAATGTCATCATTCTTTACGTGATTTGAGCTTTATCTCATCTATTGTGATGCTCATTGATTTCTCTCATTTGTCGATTATAAACTCATGAGCCACCAAACGCATAACTCGAGATAGGAGTGCATACGTAGAGTTCTGCTAAGTGAACCTTTGGGTTGGGAGGATTTATGTGAGGAATGGAGTATTTATCCTCATCAGAGGGATTGACACTTGCAAGTTGAGTTGCAAAGTGGCTAGTCTCTGTATCTAAATGGCGTTCTTTATACTCTAGATATTGTCGGAACTTGATTTCAGTACTTTATCTAAAATTATCTAGTAAATGATGATGTAAAAGAATGGCATAGTCAACTTGGACACGTAGGGCAAGAGATGATAAATTGGTTAGCAGCGAGTGATCTATTAGGCTCACTAACTAGATTCGAGTTGGCCATATGTGAGTTTTGCCTAGTCGACAAAACTACAAGAAAACCACTTGGCAACGCAATGAGAGTTGAAACTCCATTGCAGTTGGTCTACTCCGATATCTGTGACTTTATGAGTATGAGAGCCTAAAATAAAGTTGTGTATTTTATTATATTTATAGACGATTACACGCATTTCGGTTATACCTATCTAATCTCACACAAGTCTGAGACATTGGAATGATTCAAAAAGTTTATTAGCAAGATTGAGAATCTATTAGACTTGAGAGTGAAAACTCTCAGAACCGATTGGGGATGCGAGTATTTGTCAGAATTACACAAAGAGCTTTGTTTTAAGAAAAATATTACGAAATAGCTGACTATTCTTGCTATTTCTCAGCAGAACGGAGTAGCTAAGAGGAGGAATAAGACTTTGTTAGGGATTGTGAGATCTATGATAGCGCAGACAATTTGTTCATCTCCTATTGGGGAGATATTTTATTAACTATAGCCTATTTCCTCAACTATATCTCATGAAAGTCCGCAGCTAGTACCCCATTTGAGATTTGGACAAAGAGATAGTCTGACCTTAGCCACTTGAGGTTATGGGGTTGTATCGTGTATGATCACGATTTCTCGCATCCATATGGCAAGTTAGGCTAGCAAGAAAAGAAATATTTCTTTATAAGATATTTAAAACACTTTAGGAGGTATATATTCTTATGTGAGTATACGGATGGTATTGTCATTGAAATTGAATCTCGTAATATCACATTTCTTGAGAATGATTTCCCTAAGAAATGTGAAATCGATTGGGACTTTACTTTCTATGAGATGGATAAGCCTAACAGCTTAGACGAGTCTAGCGGTGAGACATAAGAATCCATTACGGATCTTGGTCATAGTGGGAGCAATCCATCAAGAGATGAAGAGATTCTCTCTCCTCATGGAGTATTGAGGACGTGTACTTAAACGTCACTTCCTGATTAAGGGTAAGACCCTCATTGTGACCATTGAGAATGATAAGAAATCTATAACGGTTCAAAAAACTCTCGAGAGTTCTGCGATGGACCATTTTTGAATGTCATGAATGAAGAGATGTAGTCGATGAGAATCAACGAGATCTGAGATCTTATTGATTTTCCTGAGGATAGAAGGTCCATTGGGAACGAGTAGGTTCTCGAGGATCTAATTGATTTGTCTGAGGGCAGAAGAACCATCAAGAATAAGTAGGTTCTCAAAATCGAGAGAAAGGCTGACGGATCGGTGGAGATATATAAAGCCTATCATACTTAGACTAAGGGCATAGACTATCGTAGAGTCAAAATCCAATTTATCTCGATCCATTTACTTTTAACGATTGTCGTGTATATGGATATGGAGTTATCTTAGATAGACGTAAAGACTGTCTTCTGTTATTGAAGTTTGGATGAGAAGATCTATATGGAGCAACCCTCTGAGTTAGTTCTAGTAGGTCAGGTGGATAAGGTCTATCGATTTTGGAAGTTGACATATTGCCCAAAGCACTCATCCATACAATTATAATTGAGTTTTCATAAGTAGGTGATATCTTATAGTTTTATAATAATCGAGAAGAATCATTGTGTCTATCTGATACGTTTTGATGACTCTTTTGTGATCATTTTTATATATCGGTGACATTCTGTTTGCCGGGAACAAGAGAGAGTATCTGATAACCATTAAAATATGGTTATTGTCGAGTTTTGATATGAAAGACATGGGTGGACTTACTTCATTCTCGAAATTAGGATTTAGAGGGATCGCTTGAAAAGTGTGTTGACTTTTTAACATGAGTTCTATATGAGAAAGATTCTTAAGCATTTTGAAATGAGCGATTGCAACCCAATAGATACTCCTATCGCTAAAGATAAAGACCTGAGTTTTGACATGTATCTTATAATTCAGAAAGAAATAAAGGGAGATGAATAGAATCCATCATACCAGTGTAATGAGTAGTTTAGTGTATGCGATGAGGCGTATATGACCAGATATTTATTTTGCAATTGATCTGGTGAGTAGGCATCAATCGAATTCTGAAAGGGATCACTTAAGAGCATTGAAAAGGATTTTGAGATATCTCAAAAGAGTTACAAACCTCTCCTTGTGTTATGAAGGAGATGATTTGCATTTCATTGGGTATTCAGACGCCAACTGGGGGTGGCGATCTGAATGAACGCAAATCGACATCAAGATTTGCTATCTTGCTCAATAATGGTACCATACTTGGAGAAGTAAGAAGCAAATCTATATATCTTTATCTACGATTAAGACTGAGTTTGTGGTATATTCAGTGGCAATTCAGGAGAGTATTTGGATTCAGAAATTTCTTGATGATTTAGAGGTTATGACAAATAGTGAGAGGGCAGTGATAATTTATTGTGATAATTAAACCCTCAATTCTAACAACTGAGACCCTAAGTATCACAGTAAGACCAAACAATTGATACCACATACCATTTTATGAGAGATATTACCAAGAAGGGTGTAATGACGATTAAATACACTTTTACACATAGTATGGTAGCTGATTCTTTCACTAAACTCATTATAAGAGATTCTTTTATAAGATATGGAATCATTAGATTTAGTGTATTTTGATATTTCTTACTATGTATTGTTTTTTTTACTTATTGAAATATATGACATGCATTTATTATTAGGTCACAAGTTTATTTCTTACACTTATTTATTGTTATATATTTTATGATGTGTCATGATAAAAAATATGACAGACAGCCATTGTCGACTCTCTCACATGAGTGACCACCTCCAACTCTGAGTGAGCTGTAATGAGACGGTTTCTAGTAATAAGAGGTTTTGAGAGTGGTCTTGCTAGAATATAAATCACCCCCTAATATGTGTTCAGGATGAAATCATTTGGGATATGACCAACACGGATATACCCACATCCATATTGTCTGTGAGTAGCCAGATTTGATATCTCAAATATCACCTGCATTTAGTGATATTATCTCTGAGATACCCTCTCTGAATTTCTGGGTAAAATCTTATATGTAGACTGAGTCTCATACCTACATAGTGTTTGAAAAATCTAACATATGTCTTTTTGAGAGATGGGGAAACAACACTATGGCATGTGTTTCATACTGTGTGTGATAAGACGACCATGAGACAGTAGGAGCTATTACTTGAGACAATAGTGTGATCATGATCTCCGTTCCCACAGTATGAGACCCGAGATCCATTGGGTGTGATCTCTTGTACTCTTATTACTTTCAGCTGTTTCTAGAAATTTTGATTCAGCGTTGCTAATTTAGTCTGTTTACTTATGACCCATAAGATAAATTGAGATCTAAGAGGTAGGTCTAGAAAAGCAGTTGAATTGAAACCGATAAATTCGAGTTTGGGAAAAGGAATACCCAATCGATATTATATCATTGTATTGTATTGACAGATTGACTTGTTATATTAATCCATGTTGGAATTCAAACATAATAGTAAATACACAATCGAGCATTAACTGGAGATTACTTTCGATGAGAAAAGTGGTTCGATGGATGTAACTGCGATGAGTTTGGGGTACATCGAGTTCTTTTTGGTACTGACGGTGACTCCTCAATCATCCTAACAGGTATATCAAGAAATCTTTATTTGTAGGTATACTCGCTAGTCGCATGACGCTCAGTCCTGTATGAAAGTCCAAAGGATGATATAAAAGATTGCATGAGTTTTGATCCTATGACGGATATAAAATGTCCTTGTGTACAAGAGGAAAATATAGGTAAAAAGTGTTCACGTAGGAACATTACCTTAATGATAAAAGTTATTTTAAATTTAAATTTAGGGTTAAAGGATAATGGGTGGTTATCTCATTATTTTATAACCTACGTGAGATTAGGTTACTTCTTACTTAATAAAAGATCTAAGAAGATTCACTGAGTGTGAATTGAAGAACTCACACAGAACAACTTACCACACATTTGTGAGTGCACACAGAATTCTCTGGAGAGAGAGATTCATTGAGGGTTTAGGAAAATTCCAAATAGACTTTTCTTTGTCATTTTTGTCACCAGATTGCGGGTTGCGGTATCGTGACACTGCTGTGGTGGTTCAATTTTGTGATCTCCATTCCGACTGCGAGATCGTCAAGAAAGGTGTCATGGTTCCCGAATTTTCTACAATTATTCATTGAATATGGCCCAAATTTTGATCTTTTAGTTATTCCAAAAAATCACTATGCTTCCATTTTGTGAAAATTAATTCTAACATGAATATATTTTCTCAACATAGATACATGGAAAACATGGTGTGATTAAGTTGTTTTGATGGTAAGACTAACTTGACTTATTGACAAGTCGGGAAATTTTGCACAAAGTCTATAATAAACTTTTTCATACTAGGCCACAAATAACTCTCCCCTAGATCTCAAAACACCAGAGTTATTTTAGAAAAATCATCTATGAATAGAGGAAAATATCTGTTGTTATTTAAAGATGAAGTCCTCATTGGTCCATAAAGATTAAAGTGTACCAAATCCAATTTTTCATGAGCTCTCTTGGTCTGATTAATGGGAAAAGAAAGTATATGAATTTTTCAGATAGATATTCTTCATTCTATTGGTTTTGCACACAGTTTGCTTGTTGAGAATAGAATATTTTTACCGATTGACTAGGCCCTGTTCTTGCTGCTTATTTCGACAAAATTTCTCGATATGGCCAAATCTCATATGGTAATTGCATTTATACTTTCCCTTGAACCAACAATTCTTCTCTTGGTGACTAGTTTTGTTACAAATTCCACAAGGTGGAAACTTTCTTTTCCTTTCTCCTCTTTTGCTTTCTCTCCTTGGTTTTCTCACTACAAAATAAATGCTCTATGCAGACGGTCAAAAACCGTGTGGTAAACCTAATAAAACCGTCAAGAGAATTTTCTCCAACGGATGCATCTTCAGTTGGCTATACACTAGTCGGGATTGGTCTCTCCCTACGGTTCTAGTCACCGTTGGAGCATGTTCAGACCTATACGGACAGTTAAAAAAGTGTTGGGAAATTGTCTTGACTTGTATCGGTTAAAAAAACGTCGGTAAATGTTACTACCTATTATCGTCGGTTATTACATTGTGTTAGGAAATAATATTAGATTTATCGTCGATTACATAAGTGTTAATAATTGTTATTATTTTGTATCGGTTTAAAAACGTTAGTAAAAGTTACTACTTATTATTATCGATTATCATATATGTTAGGAAATAATACTACATTTATCCTCGATCACATAAGTGTTAAGAATTGTTATTATTTTGTATCGGTTTAAAAAATATTGGTAAAAGTTACTACCTACCTATCGGTTATCACGTGTTAGAAAATATTACTATATTTATTGTCGGTTACCTTAAAGGTTAAGAATTGTTATTTCTTGTATCGGTTAAAAAAAAATTCGTCGGTCACCATATATTAAGAAATCTTATTACTATTTATCTATGTAAGTATCACAAATATTCGTAATGTTATTATTTTATGATTGGATACGTACTAATTAAGTTTTTATTATTTGTTGCACACAGAAAATTAAATAATTTTTCGTAAAGTGTTAGAACAATTACTAATTTTATTAAAAAAAAGGAATTAAGATTCAATTATCATATGTTATCATATGTATCCTCGGTTACTACATGTTACTATTTTCTTTATTCTCAGTTACCATGTCTTACTATAACTTACTATAAATTACTATAAATTACTATTTCTATTCATCTTACTATATCTTAGTTACCATTTCTTACTATAACTTACTATAAATTACTATAAATTACTATTTCTATTCATCTTACTATATCTTACTATAACTTACTCTCAATTACTACAGGTGTGTGAAAAAATATTATTTAGGACCAAAATGCTAGAAAAGTTATTTGGTTGTAACTGATTCATCATCATCGTAGACAAATATTTTTGTAGGAAGATTAATTTTGATTATCACAAAAATAACACTGATCACAAAAATAATATAAAATATATGAAAATGAAAGTGATGGATACATTAAAAAAAAAAAGATCACATGTCCTGTTCTAAGATATAAGATGTTCTTCTCTCGCAAAAAATGTCATCATCATAATTTGCAGATCCACCAACACCACCAGCACCAGCAGCAGCAGCAACAGCAGTATGTGATGAAGTTGCCAAAAATGTTACCATCACAGAATTTAAAAATTGAACTCCCAAATCCAGTACAATCTATTTATAAGATAGTAGATTCCTTCAATCTATTCATAAAAACCAGTAACCAGTGAAATAATGAAATGAATATTTGTACATTATAAAAAATAGTTATAAATGAAAATATTACCTCTTGGGATAGAGTGAAGTGGTGATGATGATGGTTCGCTTCTTTGTGTACTCCCAGCATCTGATGGTATTGAAGGAATCTAATAATACAAATAATTTGAATTATTATTTAAAGATAAAAATGAAATTAGTAAGATTATGGTGAAAGCTTACTTGAACACCAACAAGCCTTGCTTCATTAACCAGATTTATCAATCCATTTTGCTGTGGACTTTCGGCATGCATCACAACATGCATAAGAACATTGCTTACCAAATTAGTAAGATTATGATTCTGTTCCATTAATCGTTCTATCATAATAGTCACATCTCCATTATGTATGGTTGAATGCAGGCGTTGTGATGGAGTTGTAACTTTTCCCACACATCTGATTCTTCCTCTCGAATCAAGCCCTTTAACTTTAGATACAGTATCATTTTTCCAAGATAAATTCCCATTTTCTAATTGCCCTTCTTCATTTTCAATAGACTTCATTCCATTTTTCATCATTTCCTGCTGTCATCATCAGAAGAAGTAATAATGAAACATTAATATCCATAAATATATGAAATAGAATTATATAAAAATAGTCATCCATACCACAACTTCTGTTGCTTTCATAGAAACTAAACTGCCATCTGATTTGGTTCTACTGGTAATATAAAGATCAGCTCTACAAGGTTTGATCCCAGATTGTGTCGTCTGTGATGATAAAAGTGGTTTAGAGATTTACTTTGAAGTATTTGAAATATTATACAGTAAATTAATTAGAAATATACCTTTTCATGTATGAGTTTGGCAAATGATTTAGATCCTAAACAATGTGGATCTGTCAACTTTGCACGACATTCTGAATTTTTTTGACTAATTTCCTAACACAAAAAAAGAAATATTAGAATACAAGTGAGCAGAGTACTAAAAGAAATTGTTAATTTGTACCTTTCCTTTGTCACTCAACCAGAAAGTAACAAGCTCCTTGTACTGATTTGGATCAACCCTATCATCTCTCATTCTCTTGATATTTTCTTCTATTCCAAGTGAATCATCGAACCACTTTGATTTCAAAGAATTTTTAAAACTTTTCCATTTGTCACACAGATTTGCAATAACCCATTTTTTAGTCTCATCTCTGAGTGGATTGAAAGAAATCTTTGACTACAAAAAATAAAATAAAATTAGGTATATTAATTTTCATTTATACTATTAACCATTAAACAATTAATAAAACTAAATACCTGTACAATTTTCCACATATCCTCTTTATACTCTATTGGCATATCACGCCAAGTCTTATAGTTTATTGGAGCAATGGAATGCACTCTAACTATAGAGCCCAGAAATCTGGTAAAAATTGTACCATCAATTCCTATTGGTTGATTTAATTCGTTCATTTCAACCATCATTCGTTTTCCTTTTTCTAAGTCCCAAATATCTTGACATCGCGTTGGCCCTCTACATTTCTTGACAACTGTTAAAAATAAAAAATTAGAAATAGATAATTATTAATCACCTCACGAAAATGTATTTATTTTTTAACCAAACCTGGGGTAACATCCTGAGATGATGACTGGAGTTCTTCAGACTCAACCTGTTCTTGGGATGGTTGTGATTCTTCGTGATCAGCCACAATAATCATCCGTCGTTTAGTTCGTCCCATATTTATCACAATCTAAAAAAATTTAAAATTTTTTTTAAATACAGTACAACCAACTTTTTATTAAAAAAAATGATTACCTTTTCAGCAATGGAGATATATTATAGTGATTAAGGACCTAATAAAATTTTGGTTGAGTTAGAAGTTTTGAAAGTTTTGAGAGGAGGAGAGGTATTGAGTAGAGGAGAGTTTTTATGATGGAACAAGCGGAAAGATTTCTGTTATATATTTGGAGAGTTTTTGGAGGGCAAAATGATTTCTAATATATATTTGAAGAGTTTTGGAGGGAAAGAGACGAATGATTTATAATATATTTAGAGAGGTTTTGGAGGGAAAGAAAAGTTTTGATATTTTGAATAATAATTTATAGCGCAATTTTTTCCCGCTTTTTTCACACTTTTATTTATTACCCCATTTTTTAATATTTTACCATTTTTTAAAACTTCACAACATTTCTTACTTCATTGTAGTTATTTCGTTATTTAAATTAATAATATTAATTAATTCATAGTTTAATTTTTTTTATAGAAATGTGATTTTGGCTGAGAATTAGAAATTTAGAGGAGTGGTGCAATGACTCGACACACACACACACACATATATATATATATATATGCATATATACAATTTGGAAAATATTATCATTTTCTTTACCCACTTTTCCTTTACCTCCATTTTATCATTATCATTAGTACACATCCACACACAAATATTTTTTTATTTGTGACAACATTTTTTTTTATTATTACATTCTTTTATTACTACATTATCACTCTAATATTAATATATTTTATTATATCTTTTGTTATTATATCATTATTATATTATTGTAGTGATAATTATACCAATAATACTTATTATACCACATAATCACAATACTTATTTAATTTTTGATTTTATAATTGAGGATGAAATTATGAAATGAAATGTAATGATATAATTAATTATGTTACCTCATATTTAATATTATTTAAATTATATTTAATATTATTTTATTATGTTGGTAGTTATTATTTTATTATATTAATGAAAAATAAAAAATAAGATATTTATCCTCTCCTTTTTCTCTACACACTCTTATTTTTATTTTTAGTTCCACATTCACTTGTTAACTTATGTCCATATGTATTATAACCTTCCAATTACTACATAACATATAATTAAATAATTATAATTGCAAATTGCATTGGTTGCTTAACTAAATTTAAACAAAGATTAAATATAATTTTCACTTAAATATTTATATAAAAACCAATTATTTTGTAATAATAATATATTTGTATTGTTATTCAAACTTGTTATCACTTGTTACCACTTAAATATACCACTTGTCACTCGTTATCATCTGCACAGAAGGATTATTACTTATTACCACTTCTTATAATTTGAATATACAATTTGTTACCATGCACCATGCACGTTGAGAAATATTAGTTATTACTTATTACCACTTGTTACCATCTATTATACTCCTTGTTATCACTTATTACCATTTCTACATATTATCATTACCATTCAATACAACATATTATTATCATTTCTGTACACTATATATTACCATTACCATTCATTAAAGTATATTAGATGGAGGAATTATATAATCTAACAAAATTATTGTCACTCATATATAATATACCGCTTGTCACTCGTTATCATGCACACAAGGAAGATTACTTATTACTACTTCTTACAATTTGAATATACTATTTGTTACCATGCACACTTTATTACCACTTGTTACCGTCTATTATACTCATATCATTACCATTAGAAAACAAATGATGATATAATTTAACAAAAATACATTTCATACACAAGGAATATTACTTGGTTATATAACATACCACTTGTCAATGCACACAATATTACTTCTTACCACTTCTTACAATTTGAATACACCACTTTGTTATCATGCACACTTGTTGAGAAATATCAATTATTACTTATTACCACTTATTACCAATTGTGACCACTTGTGACCGCTTCTTACGATCTATTATACTCATATCATTTCATGATTAATATCATTCGTTATCACTTATTACCATTTCTGTACAATACATATTACCATTACCATTCATTATAGGAGAAAACAAAAAATATAATCTATTAAAATTACATTTCATACAAATATTCATCCCATCCTACTCTATCAATATCATCATCATCATTCATGTCTATTGATACATTCCCTTCGTCTTCATCAATATTACTCCGAACCCACACCTGCTGATTGTTTGAAGTGTTACTTTCTGAATTCAAGTTTACTTCATCACCCATGTCAAATTCATCTCTAAGCTTAACATGCTTTACAACAAGCCATCCTTTGTCTCTTTCATCCATTACATAAAATACCTTCTTTGCCTGAGCTGCCAACACATAAGGATCATCCAACAAATCCATACCTGTATGATTGAGATATGAAAAATTTACAAGTGTTGAACCAAATCTATCCTTCTTGCATCCTCGTTGTAGGTCAACCCAATCACACCGAAATAACATAAATGTATACATTCCATTATAGTTTACTTCAATAATTTGCCGTAATATTCCATAATAATTAACTTTAGCTTGAATGGGTGTTTTATCCTTGGCACTTGCATAACTAATATCATCCACTGCAACCACAATACCTGAATTCTGGGTCTGAAGGCATTTCTCTCTATCTTTTATATGGAATCGATATCCATTGATTACATACCCATTGTAATTTCTAACCAATGGATTTGGTCCACGAGCAATCCATTTAATTTCATCAGTAATCTCTTCGGGATATTTTGGATTCGTAACCTGAAAAATAAAACGAAGAAATTAATAATATTCTAAGATTAACTAGAAGAAATTAATACTAAAAAAAATTAAATATCGATACTTACACGATGAGTAAACCAGGTAATGAAATCTTTACTATGAAGTTTATCAATTTGAAAAGTGTTTAATTTCTTTCCACGATTTGTTCTTCGAATATATTGCATATGTTCCCTATATCAAATAGAAACAATACATATATAATTATATAATTATATAATATAATATTTTATATTGATAATTAAAAATATACTGCAATGTATACTTACACTCTAAAGGAGGCAATTGAGTCACTGTTAAATAATATGTATCTATGGCATTGCTGCAATGATTTCTCGTCTAGCTGAATTCGGGATATTTTTTTTCTTTTTCCTTTTTGTCTTTTAATATTTCTTCTTCCCAAAGGCCTTCCAATAGTGGTTGAAGTTGACTCATCTTCTTCAAACATAATATGGTTGTCATCATTCCGTAATACACGATTAAATCTTGTTTCAACCCCATCTAAATATCTCGAACAAAATAACAGGCACTCATTTGCTATGTAACCTTCCGCAATAGAACCTTCAGGCCTTGCTCTATTACGTACATAGGATTTGAGTTGAAGCAAGTACCTATATACATATATATACATTATACAAATACTATTATTAAATAAAAGAAGTATCAATTGTTAAATTATTGATCAAAATAAAACAAACCTTTCAATTGGATACATCCACCTATATGTCACTGGTCCACCAATTCTTGCTTCAGTTGTCAAGTGCACGATCAAGTGTATCATGCTGGTAAAAAATGAAGGAGGAAAAATCTTTTCAAGGTCACACATAATTTGTGGAACTGCTGTCTCCAATTGCTCTAGTTCTCGTGGGTCAAGAACCCTAGAGCAAAGACATTTAAAAATATTACAAATTTTAATGATAAGAGAGCTAACATTGTCGGGTAATGATCCACGAATTGCTATAGGAATAAATTCTTGCATTAAAATATGACAGTCATAACTTTTGAGACCTATTAACTTCCGTTGCTTCAATTGAACACATTTAGAAATGTTTGTAGAGCACTCATCCGGAAGTCTTAAGTTCTTCAAAACCTTGAGAAATGCATCTTTTTCCTGGAAGGTCATTTGGTAACATGCTTTGGGTAAAAATATATTTGTAGAGTTTGATCTTCGTGCATGTAGATCATTTCTTATCCCCATCTCTTCAAAATCAAGTCTCGCCTTATAATTATCCTTAGATTTTCCCTCTTGTCCAAGAATTGTACCAACAATTATATCAAAACAATTTTTCTCAGTGTGCATCATATCAATATTATGTCTGAGTAAAACATTTTCCCAATAAGGCAAATGAAACAATATACTCTTTTTTTTCCATCCATGCATATCATTGGGACTTGTTAAATCAATTCTATCTAATTCTCGCAATACATCGGCTCCAGTTCTTTGCTTAGGAGCAACTCTAAGTTCTTCTGTCCCATCAAAAGAATATTTATCATACCTGAATGGATGAGTTGAATCCAACCATCTTCGATGTCCCATATAACAATACTTCCGGCCATGACATAACCATTGAGAACATGTATCATATGCGCATACTGGACATGCAAATCTACCTTTAGTGCTCCATCCAGACAGATTAGCATATGCGGGAAAGTCATTAATAGTCCATAACAGTGCTGCATGCATTTTAAATCTTTCACCAACCGAAGAATCATAAGTGTCTACTCCTTCATTCCATAATTCTTTCAATTCTTCTACCAGTGGTTGCATATATACATCTATCTTGTCTCCGGGACTTTTAGGACCAGGAATAAGTAATGTGAGTATGAAATTTGTAGATTTCATGCACAACCAAGGTGGTAGATTATATGGTATGATGAGCACTGGCCAAGTACTATGTGTAACATTCATTGTTTTAAATGGATTAAAACCATCAGCTGCCAACCCTAATCGAATATTTCTTGGATCAGAAGAGAATGTAGGGTATAGGAAATCAAACTCCTTCCATGTAGGAGAATCTGCTGGATGTCTTAAAAGTCCATCCTTTGTTCTCTTATCATGATGCCATCTCATCAAACAAGCAGTTTGACTACATGTAAATAGTCTTTGCAATCTAGGAATTAAAGGAAACCATCTCAATATTTTGACAGCTTTTTTTTTTTTTTTATATCTTGATCTCCATCTCCATTTGGTTTCCACCTAGAAGCACCACACACATAACATGCATCATCTTTGGATCTATCTTTCCAGTACAACATACAATCGTTAGAACAAGCATGTATTTTCTCATATCTCAACCCTAAAACTGAAATAGTTTTCTTCACTGCATGACAACTATTTGGCAATATATTTTCATCAGGCAACAATTCTCTCAAAAACTCTAACAATAATGAAAAAGATTTGTTGGTCCACCCAGACAAACACTTTAAATGATATAAATGTACAATAGTTGTAAGCAGACTGTATTTCGATTTTGGATATACAGGTTTTTTGGCATCTTCAAGTAATTCTTGAAACTTATCTGAAATTGATTCGTCCACAGATGCATGAGAATTTGGTTGATGAGAACTTTTGAAGGAAGAATCATGAGGTAAATGTGTGAATGTATCATGTAACATGCCAAACATATCATGCTCAAAAAGATTAGCAAGGTTGTTGTTGGATCCATTTTCAATGCTCTCCTTATTACCTTCTTTATTACCCTCTCCCTCTCCATGATATATCCACTTCTCATATCCATGTTGAAAGCCATGACGTACTAAGTGATTGAATACTGTGGATATAGGAAATCTTAATGTATTGAAACATTTAACACAAGGACATGATATCTTCCCATCAATCGATTGAATATTTTCATATGCAAATTCAAGAAAAACATTAACCCCCCTGATATATTCATCACTTGCTCTTGATTTAGAATACATCCATCTCCTATCCATGAGAAAATTGCAAAAGTGAAAAGAGAAATAAAATAAATAAAGAGGAATTGAGACGAAACAGATTAGATTAGAAAAAGGAAGAGAAATAACGGATTGTGGATTGTGAAAGAAATAAAGAAAAACAGAAGCGAAGAGAAATAAAATAAATAAGATAAGTGATAAGTGATCATTTGCGCCAAAATCAACATAATTTTAGCGCCAAAATCAACAACATAATTTTAGCGCCAAAATCAACAACATAATTTTAGCGCCAAAATCAACATAAGCGCCAAAATCAAGCGCCAAAATCAACATAATTTTAGCTCCAAAAAAATTTTGTTAATGGCGCCAAAAAAAGTTTTTGTTTGTCTGGCTAAAGCTCAAGCAAGTGAAAAAAAAAAATAATTTTGATCACAGTTTAATTCTAGTTTAATTCTACCAAGTTTAATTCTATTGTTAGTTAGTTAATTGTGAGTTGTTTGGAAATCAAAAACTTAATATATATCATAATTAATAAAATTTATACTATGAAATAATAATTTAATATCATCATATTTTTGAAATAGTCATATTAAGAATTTAAAAAAATTTCATATCAAATTTTAAAATTTAATTCTACCAAATTTTAATTCTATCAAATTTTAATATTATTATTGTTAGTTAGTTAATTGTGTCGTGAGTTCTCTGAAATCAAAAACTTAATGTATATCATAATTAAAAAAATATATACTATCAAATAATAATTTAATATCATGAAATAATAATATTAAGAAATTTAAAAATTTTCATATATTTATATAATTAAAATATTTGTGGTTCGGCCCAGGGCACGTTGGCGTGTGCGGCTTCAGCCTTGCAGATGTGCGGCTGAAGCCGCGCGCACCCAGGGCCTACGCGGTTTCAACCGCGTAGAGCACGGCTGAAGCCGCGCGCAGGCCCAAAGAAGCGCGGTTTCAGCCGCGGTGGGCGCGGCTGAAGCCGCGAGGTGCGCGGCTGAAGCCGCGGAGGTGCGCGGCTTAAGCCGCGGCAGGCGCGATTTCAGCCGCGAGGTACGCTGCTGAAGCTGCGCCCTTGCCCGGGCATGCGCAGTTTCAGTCGCGTGTGGTGCGCCTGAAGCCGCGCCCATGCCCTGCTATGCATGATTTCAGCCGCGCGCTGGGCGGTTGAAACCGCATGCATGCCCCGCTGTTTAAGCTATGCATGAGCATTTCCATATTTAAATAAAATGGGAAAAATATAAACAAAAAAAATTAAGATTCACACACTATAATAATATATATGCATTACATTAATCTTACGTTAATGCTATAATAATATATACATTACATTAATACTACACCAACATTACATTAATACTACAGCAACAAAGAAAAAGTAAAAAAAGGAAAAAAAATTTAAATCACCAGGAAAAGAAAAAAAATTAATTAGAAGCTAGGGAAGTTGGACTTTAGGTCTAAATTTTTTTTTTCCTTTCTCTTTGCTGGTATCCGAAGCCGATGCACTTGCACTCCCAGATGATGGTGATGCTGCTTTGCTAAAATCTCGAATGTCAAACGGATTATCCCTGTTAGGTGAACTGAATGAACCAAATGGCCTTGGAGGTGAACCGAATGATCCAAATGGACGTAGAATAAATGGGTTGATCGAGGGTTGTGGAGGAGGAGGTGATGCTCCACTAAATGGGTTGCTCGAGGGTTGTGGAGGAGGAGGTGATGCTCCACTGGTTCCAGCAGCAGGATGAGAGGAAGATTGCGCACTCGGTCTCAAAGGAACTCCACCCAGTTGTAAATGATCTCTAATACAGTAAATAAAATTAGTATTTACTTGCATATCATTAATCATGTTCATCAAGTTAAGTGACATTTTTAGATGCTGCTGGTGATTGTGTTGCTTGAATTCGGTGATGTTATCTCTCATTTCTCTCATTTCCCTCCCGTATCTTTCAAATTTCTGATCAAGACAGTCAACTTTCTCATCAACACTGGATATCTGTGTTTTCATAGCATGCATCAATTCTAAAAGTTGATCCCACTTTACATTCTCACCGATCTCCTCGTTCACATAATGTTGCTCAGCTTCCACATTCACTTCATCCATATTCATTTCCACGTCCGCATTCGCATCTGTGCCCACTGTCTCACCCTCTCCCCTGTACTCCTCACCCTCTCCCCTGTATTCTAAACCTCTTTTTTTAAGATTCATCCAACAACCATTCTCATAAATCCAATAAGCTCGTGACAACGTTTTATGATTTATACAATTTTTAAAACTTAATTTGAAATTTATTTCGTTTCGTAAACTTACTCCTTCAGTTTTTAAAATACCTTTCACAACACTACAAAATGATAAATTTGAATTTGAATCTCTTATGGATATCATAAAATATGGAAGTAAGAAATGCAAATCAGGATTTTGTTTTTCAATAATACGTGCCATTAACCAAAAATCTTCTCGAGTAATGGATGTATAATTACCTCCCCGTGGCTTAATAACATGTACTATTAATAAATGAAGAATTCTTTTGTGCAAATTTAAATCTGCTGCATTTTTACTAAAACTCTCTAAACTATTATTATTAAAAACAATTTGGGCGTCCGTTAACACATCACTTTTCAAATATGGAGCACATTCTTCATAATCCACCCATGGAAGATCACACTCTGTACATATTATTTTTGGGTTAACTTCAATTTTTTTTCCATCAAAATAAGTTTGAAAACAACAGGAATTAATTTCACCATCAATATCAATAAAATACTCACTATTAATTTTTTTCATATTATTATAAAAAATTTTCACAACATTTTCATAAATTTTTTTTTTTGGATTGAGAATCCAACGAGGACATATTTCTTTTAAAAAACTTCCGTACTTAAAATCTATACTTTCCAAAAATTCCCAATCTATTAAACGACCAACACTAATATTCCGATCAGAAAATACCTGGTCAAATTCTTTGCTTCTTTTAAGAGATGGAAACTCCCTTCTATTATATTGCTCCGATTCCCTCATAATTTGTTTTCATTTCCGAGAGCCCATCTCTTTGTGAGTGATATGTGAAAAGTGAGAAGGGTAAGAAGATGAAGGAGAAGAGGCGTGAGAGAACAGTGAGAGAACAAGAACAAGTTTAGAGTGAGAGTTTGATGATGATAGTGAGAGAAGGATAATTGTTATATATGTGAGTGAGTGAGAGAGATATTGTGAAAAAAGTGTTGTCGGCAAGAAATTTCCATACAATAATACTATTCAATGAACCTTTATTATTGTTATTTTGTTTCTTTTTGTGAAAGGTCAAGATTTGCTTGGAGCAAATTTTTTTTTCTTTTGTTTGTTTTGTAAATGGTCAAGACAATGGTTCAGAGTTCTCAGAATGCAAATTGTTTGTTTCCTCTTTTTCTTTTGGATATATATTATGGGTTTGCATACCACGGCTCACATGTGAACACTAAATAATGAATATGAATAGTTTTTTTGTTGTCCTAATATACATAGCTATAGATTAGGTTTTTGTTTGCATATGGCATGCAAGTAAGAACTTCCGTTTTTGTTTGCATATGGCATGCATGCAAGTGAACTTCTAGATTAGGTTTTTGTTTGGCATGCAAGTAAATGTAAATGTAAATGAATAGCCTTTTTCGGACATTTGCGGACAAATGTGCAGAGGAGTGACTGCATTCAAGAGAAATAATAAAAATTCCACACAACTTCATTAACATAAATAATATATATAATATATATACCATATATAATATATATAAGAATAATATATATAATATATATACCATATATAATATATATGAGAATATAGAATATATATATACAATTTTTTGGTTTATGCTTTGATTATAAATAATACATTCTTTAAATTCATAATTAAATCATTATCCTCTTTCATTATTATTATTATTATTAATTTTATGTAATTAGATTTATATCTATATTTAATTAATTTATAATCTCATTTATTATTTTATATTGAATTCCTAGGTATTATATAATTACATATATAAAAGTAGTAACGTGTAAGTAATAGTAGGTAGTAAATAGTATGTAGTAAGTAATAGTAGGTTTATATAAGTAGTAAAGAGTATATAGTAAGTAATAGTAGGTAGTAAATAGTATGTAATAAGTAATAGTAGAAACCTGTAGTACTATGTAGTAGTAAGTAGTAAGAAGCAGTAGTAAGGTAGTAAGTAGTTAAAGCTAGAAAGAAGCATAGTAAGTAGTTAGTAGTTATTAGTTACAAGTAGTAATAGTAAAGTAATAACCAGTAAGAAAGTCATAAGCAGCGTATAAATAATTGATAGAGTTTTAAATCCAATGGTTGGTTTTGTTCTTGGAAGTTTTAAATCCAATGGTTGGGTTTTGTTTTCGGGAATTTCAAATTTTGCAGGCTATTGTCTTTTCAAGTAACATCAACATAATATCAACGAGTAAAATTATCTCGAATTACTAACATTTGATCTAACGGTAGAAACTTAACATTTTAATATTTTATTTTTTTGAAAATTTTAAGAAAGAAGAAAGAAGAAGAAAAAATAGGAAAAGAAGGAAAGAAGGAAAGAAGATAAGAAGATCTGGTTACTTCGTGCTGTGATTGAGAAGAAGATTTCTACACTTAGATTTGAAAAGAACATCAAAAAAACAAAGGAAAAATGAAGGATACAGTTAACACGAGCAAGGAGGCATCGAAGGAGGCATCTGAGAAAAGGTGAGTTAAGTTTTAATTTTAGGTTAATTATGTTATAATTTTAGTTAGTTCTTACTAATTTTTTAAAATTTTTTAAATTTATATTAGTTTAATTTTTTGTGATTTATGATTTTAAATGTAAACAAATTTTTTATTTCAATTAATTTTGAATTTCTTTTGCATCAGAAAGGAGTCGTCGAAGAAAATCACAGGGCACTTGCTTCCGATAACCGTTAGTTATTATTATTATTATTATTATTATTTATATTTTGATTATGTATATTTTGAATTGAATAAAGTTTTTAATGCAAGTTAATGTGATTTTTTTAACAGTCATGGGAGGAGGAGGAAAATGACAAGTATGAAACAACATTGATTGGAACAAGGGTAAAGACTGGTACAAGGGTAAAGACCACGCCGATTCAAACGAGGTGCTCTCCTAAGCAAATAAAAGAGTTATTTTCTACTCTTACTGATGATATGAAAGTTATAGTTAAAAATATGGGATTCGGTAACCTTTTGAAACTTAGTTGTGATACACTAAGTCGAAAATTATGTGAAGAACTGATAATGAGGTTTGAACCTATAGAAAAACGTCTCTCTATCGGTTTAAATCAGAATTTTAAGTTGACAGTCGAAGATGTGGGCCGAATTTTAGGAATTCCTTATAAAGGACGGGATGTTTTGGATTGTTCATCTACTGTATCCTTGGAGATGAGAAAAAACTTTTCAAAACTTAAGCATAGTCAATTAAAACAATATATGCAAGAGATGCAGATGGAAGATGCCTCCTCCTCTCTGAAGTTTAGACAATACTTTCTTTTATTTCTGCTTGGATGTTTTTTATGTCCCACAACAAATATTTACCCTGCTTCAAGACACCTCAGTGCTACTATTGATGTGGAGAATGCTGACCAATACAATTGGGCTAAATTTGTCTTACAATGGTTAGCTGATGAAGTTTATCAATTCAAAGGTGTTATAAATAATGGAAGAGAGGAGGAAGAGAGGAAGAAAACAGGAATCGGTGGTTGTTTATTTTTACTTATGGTAAGTTTTTAATATAATTTAATTCAATTTTTATAAATATTATAATTTAGTATGAATAAATATATCCATAATAATATTGGTCTTGTGCACACAGATCTTTTATTTTGAGAATGTAAAAATTGGTGATTTAGGAGGAAAAATAACAAAACAACCTATTCAGTATTGGACGACGGATCGTGTAAATCGAAGAGTGGGATTCGAGCGTGGAAATGTAAGTTAAGTTTATATTGTATTGTATTATTTAAGTTGTTTATATTTGATTAGAATCGTATATAATTTGAGTTTCACTGTAGGGTTTATTATCCAATGTCAAAAGATTTGTTGCAAAATCTATTGAAACAGTTGAAACAGTTGGAGAAAAAATAAAAAAGGTAAAATTACAAACATTACTATCTCACCACAGTGTAGTTACCAATGACTTACTCTGTGATATTAATTTTGCAGAAAATTGATATAAAACAGGAAATTAAAAATTTTTTGAAGGAGTCAATTCGAATTCAGTCTGATTTCTTGCGCAAACTCTCTGAATATGATGATGAGCAAGAAGAGGAGGAAGCAGACGAAACAAAGGGTAAGGACAGTCATTTTAATGAGGACCAACAACATAAAGGCCAAGATTTGGAGGATAGTTTGGAGAATAAAAGGTATGAGGATAAAGGGTCGGAGCTTGAGGAGCCTGAAGATGAACCTGATGATGTTGAATTATATAGAGTTGTGAATACATTAACTGAAATGAAGGATAAGGATACAACATCTATAGTTTCTAACTTTCCCTTTCCCTTTGCTAACCCAAAGATTTTTTCTGATGAAGAAGAAAATATTTGGCTTTTTTATGGACGAAAAGCCATAAAAAATAATGATAGGTAAGGGTGTTATAATCGTTCTCATTTGATTATTATTGTGATATATGTTACTAAATCTAGTTTTTTTGATAGAACAATTTTATGTAATATTGATGGATACTATATGAGCTGGAGCGATAGTTATGAATTGGTACCACCTCACTGGATTGGCACGCTGGTATGAATTTATCAATTTTTTCTTTTCATTATTATGATCGCATAATTATGATTATAATTATATAATATTATGTTTGCAGACTATGGATTGCTATATACGTTTACTTAACATCACCTACTGCACTTTCTCCAGATGTGTTTTGCAATTATGGTTTTCTGTAAGTATTTTTCTGTTTTCATCTTTTTTTTTGATATATTCTTAATCTTTCCTCAACACCTAAGTCAATTGCCAAGACCACTTATTATATTCATATACACATAATACTCCTTGCATTATTTTCTTTTCTCAATCATAGTTTTCTCATATAGATGTTATGGTTTCTAATATAGATGTCCGTCGTTTCTGCTTGTGACAATCAAAATAACTGGAATATTTCGATGGTCGATAGTTGTTTGTCTGAGGAAGTACTTGGATTCGACTATCGATTGTGTAACCTAGTGAGTACTTTAACATTAGACACTATTATTATACATTCTATTATTATACATTTCTGTTAATAAGGTATATTAATATATACCTTATTTTTTTTCAGGTATTCATCCCTGTTCTTTTCAAGGAACATTGGTTTTGTTTTGCTTTACGCAATCAAATTATGTACTACCTAGACTCTGGTTATAGAGGTCACGAAGATATTAACTTCCAAACTTTTATGGTAATTATTACTTAATATATTTAAATATCAAATTTTATTCAATTATAAACTATAATATTTTCCTTAATTTTCAGAAAAATTGTATTGAAAGGATTTATGAAAATTCTCTCCATATTTCCAACATTGTTCGTGTTGAAGTTCCACAGCAGCCTAATACGTAAGTTACAATTTACTACATAATTTTGATTTTATGATAATGCATACCTAAAATATTTTTTATATATCAGAAATGATTGCGGAATATTTGTTATGAGGTTTTTGGAAATATGGGAACCGGGAATGTTTTTAAGTACACCAAGTCAAGAAGTATGTTCTCCCACACCTTATTTCAATTTTGTATTGTATTTGTATTAAAATTATTAATTGTTTCATTTTATGAAATGCAGGATCTTATTTTCTTAAGAAAAGAATATTTTCTCAAACTTCTGATGTCTGATCATAATACGGTCCGTGCGGAGATGATATCCAACATGAGGATGAACACCGAAGAAACAAAGAATATCAAGTTTGAAGGAATTCAGACAAAAGAGCAGAGAAAAAATGAGAGAAAAGGAAAAAGAAAAATTATTAAAAAATTGTAAAATTGTTGTATAAAAACTCTTTATAAATCCAATTTTTCTCTTCTTAGCAATAAATTTACTATATTTTATTAGTTATTTATTAATTACCACTTACTTATTTACCACTTATTACTACTTACTTTACTTACTTACTTACGGTTACATCACTCAAAATCAACTTTTTTATCATAACTTATCACCATTATTATTACTTATTACTTATTATTATTACTTATTACCTTG
Source organism: Dillenia suffruticosa (assembly GCA_033439265.1). NCBI lineage: Eukaryota > Viridiplantae > Streptophyta > Magnoliopsida > Dilleniales > Dilleniaceae > Dillenia > Dillenia suffruticosa. The sequence continues at coordinate 10,471,877 of JAVTVX010000013.1, read as the reverse complement.
TAATTTTAAATTTTTTCTCTATTATTGTTTGTTTGTGTAGAAAAAAACAAATTTTTCTACTAAAATTATTTTTTTTACATTTTATTTGTATTTTTTTTCATTTGGTTATTAGTTTTTTATTATTTTTAATAACCTCCCACCCTTTTTTCTTATCTTTTTCTTATTCAACTTTTCATTATTTTCATTATTTATAAATGATTACAACAATATATATTTTTTAGATAATTTTGTATTAAATATATAGATTTTTTACTGTTTTAATTTATTTTTTTAATTTATTTATTTATCAAATAGTTTATATAAATTCTATTTGTTAGCACTTGTTTGTTAAATTTGAAATAAAACGATTAAATTTTTTTGCTTTTCTTTTCTTTGAAATAAAATGATAAAATTTTTTAGTGCTTGTCTAAAATTAATTAATTTTTTTGGTAAAAAAATAATTAAATTGGAATAAATAAACAAAAATTTTGGCATGAAAAAAAATTGATTAAATTAGAAAATTATTTTTTACAGAATATTAAAGATTTTATGGTAGAGTTATGTTAAAAAGATAAATTTGTAAATTAAATAACTGTTTTTTTTTTTGAATTTATATTAAATTATATAATATTGATAATTAATGTATCATTCCACCAATATATTTCTCTCATTCTTCCATTTTGTAATAGTGGAAAAAAATTGAATAAAAACACTTGTAATAGTGAAAAAAAAGGAATAAAAAGACAGTAAAAAAATAGAAAGTAAAAAAAAAAAAGGAAAAAGCAAAAGAAGAAGAAACAAAAAAAAAGTTAAATAAACCGAAGGTGAAGGGTAAAAAAAATGGAAAAAAAAATAAAAAAGAATGGTGAAGGGTAAAAAAAAAAGTAAAAAAAAAACAAAAGCAAAAAATAAATATGTGAAAAAAAGAAGTAAAAAAAAAAGAAAGAAGAAATCAAAAAATAAAAAAATAAAAAAAGGGCATAGTAATGCCCCGCGGTTGCAACCGCTCCCTACGTGGTTGCAAGTTCCCGCGGGGTGCTAGGAATTAGAGCGCTCGTGCAGTTGCAGGCGCGGGGCACACGGATGCAACCGCACACAGGGGTGTTCGCAATCCCCGTGAGTTCGGTTGCAGCCGTGGGCCAAGCGCTTGCAACCACCACGTGGCCTTTTTCCCTTTTTTTGTTTTTTTCTTACTCTCTACATTTCCCACGTTTCATTTTTTATTCTTTTTCCACTCAACCTTCCACACTTTTTTCTATTTTTCTTATTTCTTTTTTTTTTTCTATACAAAAATATTTTTCTATTTTTCTTATTTCTTTTTTTTCTATACAAAAATATTTAAATTTTTTAAATTGTTAATATAAGAGAATTTAAATTAATATTAACTAACATATATTCTCCAATAATTTATAATTTATAATAATATCTATATCTCAAAATAATTCTAATAATTTATAATTTATAATAATATTACAGTAATATTATTAAAAAGTAGTAATTCTAATTTTTTTATACTCACAGAATTATCACAAGTTATTACACTACTTATCACAAGTTATAATATCTTACTATCTTACCATGTTATATCATCTTACCATTATCATTTGTTACCATTACTTATTATAGTAGACTTATTACCGTGTTATAACATCTTACCACTAGGTTATTACCATTGCTTATCATGTTATAACTTATAACTTATTACAATACACATTATAAATTACCCATTTTATATTAACTCTAAAATTTTATTGTTCCTAAAAATTATATAAATATATATAAACTAAAACCGTTATAATTATAATTGTATATAGCATTTTCAATTATCATTATCATTTATGTATGGTTAAATAGATCCAGTAGACCCTAAAAACAGAGTCAGATTATTTTCAACCCATCCCTAAAAATATTATATTTACCGACGACAAATAATAGCCATTAGAAATTGAATATTATTTTTACCGACGACTGTGTTAATTTTACTCACGGTTCATAAACTTTTATCGACGTTATAATTTAAACCGTTGAAAAATGTGTTTTTTTCCCTACGGTTTTGTAAAAGACGTCCGCATAAGCAAGAAAAAACCGTTGTTAAAGGTTACCGATAATAAAAGTTACCGTGGGCATAGGGATTTAATTTTGTAGTGTCTCCTTACTATAATCATATTTTGGACCACTCTATGAATTTGCTCACTTTCCCTTTTGTTTGGCTATAAAACCTCCTTCCATCTGACCTTCACTTCTCAGTGAAATCATCTAGTCACGTGCTCACAGTGACTTAATCAACTCAGTTACAGACAATTTCTTCAAATTGTTAGACTCTTCAATAGTAGCAACTTTAGAATCTAATTTATTAGGCAAGCTAATTAAAATTTTTTGATCAATTCTTTCATTTGCAATTGCATCACCATGGAGTTTCATTTGATTCACTACCTCCAACAGCTTTGAGATATAATCTTTGACAAAAGCTCCATCTTAATCCTTAAAATCTCAAATTCCGTTATTAGATTTTGTAATCGTACTATTCTCACTGTTTCAAAACCTTGGAACTCTTCTTGAAGAGTGTCCCAAACTTGCTTAGTTGAAACGGCTGCAACTATTCTAGGAAATATGGACTCATCAATAGCAATGTGAATGAAAGATAAAGTTTTGAAATTTTTAGAAGGCTGCTCTTTAGATTGCTTAATTTAAGCCACAGGATTCTCACCTAAGTTAGAAGATCTGAATCCATTTTCTTCTGTTCCCAGAGATTATAGGCTAAAAGAAAAGTTTTCATCTTGACAGAATAGAAATCATAGTTCTCATTTTTGAAAATGAGTCGAAGAGAAAAACTTACACTTGATTGTGTTATGGATCGTGAAATCTAATATCGGGTCCCTATAAAGAATAACGTTCTAATACCACCAAGTCTGTTGAAACACTTAAAGTAAAATATTTAACAAATCTAAGAATTTGAATAAGAAAAATATGATTTAAAAAAGAAATTTTTTAGAAGAAAATACAATTTTTTTATATTTTTTAAGATTTAAAAGGTACAGTTTTTAAGAATTTTTTTTTTCTGGGACAACACTAAACTACCACCGTTGCAAAATATATTAAAAAATCTCATATTTCAACGGAAAGAAATCTTGCAACCGTCCCACGATCATCACAAGTCACAATCTTGGTTTGGTGTTGTCTGTGGTTATATAATAAACCAGTTAGGGAGACAGATGGAAACTCATAATGCCCGTATCTGCCGGTCCAATCCTTCAAGAAGTAGAACTCTTTGTTACATACTATACTTTTGACTTTCTGTTATCGATTAGCCATGGACTCCTTTTAGCAACCAATTTTCTCCTATCATTGTTATCAATAGGGCCCAGACGCAACAAATTGCTTTTGTTTTTTTCCTAATGATTTTGGTCATGGTTGAATGTTAGCTACCTACCACCTTTTGGACTTCCCAAGGTACCACCTACAATTGACTATAGTTAATCTAATTGCCTTATTGATCCTTGTTATTTATGATGTTAGGAGTTTCTACATAATCATTAAGCGAGCACATACAAAGGTTTGTCTGGTGCACATGGTCTTTGAGCAATTGTTAGTTTACACATAGTAACTGAAATATCTACATTACCAGAGAGTGCGATAATGAATATTGGCATTATGAAAAATATACCCTTTTTGGATTCCAATGGAGCCATAGTCATCCTTTTGTCATCTCCTACGCTCACGTAGCGTCTACAGAGTCAAATGCATGGTAGTGGTAGTTCAAAATCTAAAAAGCAAAGCAAAATTTGCCAACTTAAATATATTTGTCAGCACTTTTATGATCAGCAAAAGGAAATTCACCAAGAACAAGGGCATTTGCTCATGCCTTGTTACTCCATCTTGAAAAATGAATCGAGTTCTGTCCACCATTGTCAGCTATGGGGACTCATTTCGGGTGGATCCCTCCGACTTCTCTTTAAAGAACCAACGATTCAGGCGCTCAGATGCCTTCTTTACCTATAAAAAGCCGATGAATTAGGACATTTAATAGTGATGAGCAAATAGAATTTGCATGAATTAAAACTATTTTTGGCTGCTTTGGAGTACCTGGTCGTCCCAATTAGTTCTCCAAGTTATGAAGCCAAGCACAAGCACTTGCATTACCACCCCACAAATCATTCCAATCCATATGCCCTATTGAAGAAGAGATTATTGTGAGGGAAACGCCTAATTGGCTGTATAGCACAAAACACCTGGTGAAAATATGACTTCTTACCATAACCGAAAGATCAGCGACGTAGCCAAGCACAGCACCTAGTGGTACTCCAATGCAGTAATAGCAACCAATGTTGACATATGCGACTATGCCTTGCCACCCTGCACCTATAGCCACCCCTGTTGTCAAGAATTGAGAGGTTAGAAAAAGGTCTTTCTACATCTGCCTTCACATCAGAATCATCAAGGCTTACCTGTGAATACGGACTGGACACTGTTCAGAAAGACCGTAAAGGCAAGTAGTGTAGAGAGGTTTGATATAGTTTCAACAACTTCCTCATCATCTGTGAACAATGAGCCAATTTTGCCACTAAAGAAAAAACACACTACCCAAAAGATCACCCCGAAAGACAGAGAAGTAATTGAGATCACTTTAACAGCAAACTTAGCAGCTTTAGCATCTCCTCTCCCCAGTTCATTTGAAACACGCACGCTTTAAGGACAAATAAAATATTCAGTTAACAAAAGAACTACTTATTGGCTTCGTACACATATAGTGGAGGTCTGTTTACAGCAAAACATACCATGCAGCACCCATGAAGCCAAGGCAAAACATAAGTTCCCAAGTCGCGATATTGAGGCTACAGAATCACTTTAATCAAGGTCTTTTCATTTTGGTTTGAGGGAAAAAAAGGCTGCTGTATAAGTATGAAAAGGATTACCAAACAGATAACGCAGAGATGGCTACTTCTGCATTCGACATATATCCTGCAATTAAGACTAGAACAGCGTTGTACCACAGCTCTAAGCTGTCAAAAGAAAATAATTCAGAATTTGTTAGTCCCTCATGAATATCAACTAGAAAGGTGAGCACAGTGGTAAGAATATAAATGTGGGGAGAGCATACCAAAGCATCACACCAGAAGAGACAGATAGCTTTATAACCGGCCATAAATCATGAAAGGCAGCCGCTGTGAAACCTTTCCATGTATTAGGACACCAGCCTCCTAAAACATAAATAAGCTCTCCAATGACCAATGACCAAGCAGAGATATTCAGTGCACCCATTGCACCAGCAACACCCCAATTCAGCATGTAAACGAAGAGCCAAGACAAGAACAAATGAAGCACAAATGACGCAGTACTTAGCACCCCAATAATTATGTTCTTGAGTTGTGCTTGTAGGTACATTTGCATGGTCAAGTTGAGAACCATATAGTAGATATAAGGCACAAACCATATAGAGATACTCTCTGCTGCATCTGCTATGTCTTCATCCTGCCCCAGTAGTTTCAAAATGGGGGTTGCAAAGATGAAGATAGGAAGCAAGATTGTCCCAGTAATTCCATCAACAACCCATGAACGTTGCAAATAGATGCCAAGCATGTGGTACTGCCCAGCGCCAAATGCTTGCCCACATAATGTCTCAGTCGCGCTGGACATACCTATCTGCACTTCACTTGCTTGTTACAGTCACAAAACTCTTCAAGTTTTCAAAAAGTATTTACATGCATATGCTTTGTACGCAATATATATATATATAAAAAAAAGACAACCAAAAACCCTTCTTTGAAATAATTATAAAAGTTCTGCAGAACCAGAACACTTAAGCTACTATCTTACACCTGGTGGACTTGTGTTGGAAGCCTCTCTTTTGGGAACTTATAGAAATGCCAAATGAAGCAGCCAAAATGAACTTCACCTAGTTTTCACTAGACTAAATTATGAACGTGCAATAAGCCTAATATACTATTCAATTAAAAGTTGGGAATGTTGAGCAGGAACTTACCAATATTCCATTGACAAAGCGTACACCAATGGTTTGCACGAGTGCAAATGCAGCTAGTTGCACTTCACCAACATATCCAATGAAAGCCTGTGTAACCACTATCAGCCCAAAGGCAGTAATCCTGTATAGGATTCCTGGAAAGGCTACTCTCCATAACTTTTTTGATTCTGTCCAGACCCTCCATTTTAGATCACCTTGTGGTTCTTCCGACCCAAGCAGTCTCTCTTCTACACCGTTATCCATTATTCTGCTTACAAAGAACGAAAGAGAATCAAAACCCCATGAAGATCCGCCCACCCCAACACCTTATTTAGTACTGCAAGACTACTCCTTAATGGCCAAATACTATCTTAACATGACCAGAATACGATTATTATTTATAGTACTGCAAGACTACTCCTTAATGGCCAAACACTATCTTAACATGATAGATTATAACCTTGTAGGATTATACGGTTGGGCTAAATTTCTTGAATCAATTGCCAACTTGCCCTTATCATGACTAGACCTTTTATGGGCTCTACATTCATCATTTACTGTTTATGCAGGAGGCCCCAAAAAGAGGGGAAAAAAATTATTTGCCATTCCATACCTTGCAGTCTACAAACTACCTGAGAAGTAGAATGGTAGCTGTGAAGAAGACCCGTTCGACCAAAATGACTCAGTTGGGAACCTCAACAGACGTTCCTCCTCCTTTCATGTCTTTCCGGTCTTCTACTAAACTTGGTGATTTTTTTTTTATAATTATTTTTTATTGAGCACAAAGGATACACGTTTGTTTACTGAGTTTCTTACACGTAAACCAAATTCTAATCGAATCCCAACAGGAAAAAAGGCCAAATGAGAGTCTGAAAAAGTTTTCAAAGAAGATTTTGACTTTGACTTTTCGAACATAGCTTGGAAACGAGCAAAAAAAATAATTTAAAAAAATAATTTAAAAAAAAAAGCCAATACTACCGGAATGATGGAGATGAACTTAACACCAAAAAAGAAAAGCTCTGGCTAGCTTGTTAAAGAATCCAAAGAGTGATGTCATTCGATTTTGTTGTGGACTAAAGAGAAGGCATGCAGCCCAACGCCCAGCTTCTCAGTGTCTTTGAAAGAGCGTGATTATGGAAATGAAGAAGGGATGAATTAAAGCAGAGGCCGCCCAAACTTAATGCTTCGACTTGCGGGAGGGGGGTGCTACCCCAAACATGCGGGTGTGTTCGAATTCAAGACACTAACATGCCGGATCAGTGACAGAGAGAAGCCAGTTCAGCGCACTGCCTCCACTTTTCTCCGTCTTTCAAAGAGCGTGAGTACCGAAATGAGGATCCCAAGATTGGTTTTACATATTGACCGAAATTTTTTAAACTGAGTCGCTAAAAAATAAATAATAGTGAGTCTGCGCGTCATCCATCCAACCAATTTCTTCAATTTTTTTAATTAGAAAAAATTTGTGATTGTAAATTAGATTTCTTATTATCGAACAAATTTGAAAAGTTGGTCGGCTAAAGTAAATATAATCTACATGCATAACACAAAAAATTTTCAAAAAATCTTACATTCCACCGGAATATGTTTCCTACTTAAGTTGGATCAAGACATAAAAGTATATATTTAAATCTTATAAAACCAAATCATATCTGACTCTCCAAACAAGAATACTCCCTTGAAAAAAGTTTAATAAAAAGAATTGTCCACTTCAAAATTTTAAAGAAAATATTTGAATGTTTGTTGCCGTTGGTAAACGGCCACGAAGGATATTTTAGTAATTTAGAGATAATGGGATAACTCTCATTATCCCATTAATCAATCTATTTATTTCTCATAATGACTCCCTAATTAAATTTGGAATGTACCCATCGTGAAGGGGCTTTCCTTCTTCAATTGAGTGAATTGTAGACAAAAAGAAGAAGGAACATTTTCTCTTTTGAGAGCAAGTACACATGATCCCTTAGAGAGAGATCTATTGAGGGTTTGAGAAAATTCCAAATAGGGAATTTTCTGTGTTACTTTCATCACTAAACTTTGGATTGAGAAGTCGTGGCATAGTGATGGTTGTTCGATCTCGTAATCACCATCTCAACCGAGTAATCTATTCGAGAGATTTAGCGACTCGATTGAATTTTTAAAAACCTACACGTTGAGTTATTTTCTCAAAAATTCTGAATTATTTAATTTTGCTTTCGCTTGAGCATTTTGTGCTAATTAAATCTAACATTAGTATCAGAGCGAAATTAGATTTAATAAAAAAAATTTTAGAATTTTTTGGATATAAAATGTGTAGGGTAAAAAATTTTAGGATTCAGATTACGGATGAATTTTGAGAATCCGAGAATACCACGTGAATATCCATGGTTCAAGCATCATAAAAATAATTTTTATTGAATTTTCTAAACATTTAAGCCCATGAAAAGTTCAGTCGAATTTTTCAACCGTACGAACTTTAAAACCTTAGATCTATCACTTGAGAGGGCAAATTGATCTGTGATAATGGTTTATGCGTGTTCCTCATGCTTGGATCTACATTTTGATGCATTTAATTATGAGTTTCGATTGGCAAAAATTGAGTTTCAAAAATAGTCGCAAAGGGCCGAAACTTTGAATACGTGATTTACTAAGATTATGGTCTAAATCTAACTAAAATCGAGTCAAAAATAATTGGATAATATTTAATAGCAATTTTCTGGGGAAAATCGCTTGAATATCCGACCGAAATGGTGTTTTCCAGTATCCAAGTCGAGAGGACTCATTACAGAACCCGTCGGGCAGAGAAGACCGAGCCCAAACCCGCAAACGAGTGGAGTATACACGCACAGAGGAGCGTGAGACGCTCAAGGAATGGCGGGTGACACGCACGCGCGACGGAGGAGCGTCCAGCTCTAGGAAACTAACATGTGATCTTCAGCACGAGGAAGGCGCATGAACCGGATTAGGCAATCTGGGTCGGTTATGACTTGGACCCGCATCCCGACCCAATCCGCGACCCGAGTGATGCGGGTCGAGAGCGTGGGCACGCGTGAGAGGCACACCGCTTGTCTAGCGCATACGCCAGACAGCTGTCGGAGCATGGCATCACGTGGAGCCGTGCCGTCGTCGCGTAGGAGCGAGTAAAGACCCTGGCGGCGCATCGACTGCTCTGAATTGGATTTTTCTAATTCTTTGTGGGTCTCATGTCCATATTTGTGACTTTTTGTGGATTTTTGTGTGTCTAATCCAAATCCAAATGATAAGATGGGATTCCGGATTATGTTATATGGTGTCCATTGACTCATATGCTGTCTTTGGAGTTTATACTCAAATCATTTGAGATTTGTTGATTCAAAAAATATACAAAATGTGAGAGTAAGCATCACTAAGTCACTAAAGTCACTTTACTATATTGAGAACTGTCATATTAGATTTTTACACCAACTCGAGGAGCAAAATCTATATGAGATTCTGAGGCAAATGAGGGTGGGCCCTAGGGAGGGTACCACACCTCAGGCTAGACAATAAGGAGATCTATCATGCATAGAAGAAAATTATAGCCAAGTTAAGACAATCCTTATCAGTAGCATGCACGATAACCTGATCTCGTTCTATGAGTATTATCCTATGGTAATGTCGGATTGGCTCGCCTCAAAAGAGCATTATAGTGCTCTTTTTAACTCCTAAAGTGAAGGTGCTGAAGAAAAGGGTTGATCATACAATGATGTAAATTTGATGTAAATGTCAAGTATAATCACCAAGTTAAGAAATGCGGGCAAACCCATTTCGGATGAAATTCAAATATTGGATGTGATCCAGTCTTTTATCTGATTCATGGAAAACCATGAAAATCTATTTCACACACGATGTGAGTATTCGTACTTTTATTGATGTCAGTAGGCACAATGAGCTCAAGAAGGAGCAAATGGAGGTGAGTAGGCCGTACTTGGGTCATGTTTATGCAGTGAAGTCAAGTAAGGGCTCCCCTAGCGCATGACGAATAGCACAAGTATGTAAAGATCACTCGAGATTTAGGCAAAAAGAAAACATCTAAGAAATCCAACTACAAAGTACAAAATCTCAAGAAGAAGAAGTTTGATAAGACCAATGCAAAGTTCTACGTCTAAGGTAGACTTAGTTATTTTGCTTGTGAGTATGATAAATGGAAAGAATGTCCTTCTTCTTTACGAAGTTTGAGTTTTATCTCATTTACTGTAATGTTCGATGATTTCTTTCCTTTGTCAATTGAAAAGTCAGGACCCACCAATCACGTAACTCAAGATAGAAGTGCGTAAATAGAGTTTCGTTGAGTGAATTCTATTATGAGGATTTACGTAATGAAAAGAGCATTTATCATCGTCAAAATGATCAGCACTTGCTAGGACGTTCTTTATGCTATGAGTATTCGACAGAATTTGATTTCAGTACTTTATCTAAAATTGCCTAAGATTTGCTAGAAAATCAACTGTTTTATTAAATATGACAACTTTTTGATCTATTCTGGTTTTATCATGAGGATTGTATACACTGTATGTTGCTTTCTTAAATGATATTCTTGTTATTCTCCTATTGCCTTTACATCTGATTGCGTAGATGATAATGTAAATGAATGATATAGTAGATTTAGACACATAGGACAAGAGATAATGAATTGATGAGCAGCGAGTGGTTTGTCGAACCCGCTAACCAGGTTCGAGTTTTTCTTTGATATCATGTTTTGGATACCGCCCGATATCCGGGGTTTCATCCCGACTAATCTGGACCGACAGCTGTAGTAGCTCCTTTTCGAAGAGCAGGTCTCCCAACGGGGAACGCTACATACACATGAGACCCCGATACTCCCAACGGGAGTCGAATCTCAGTCATGCTTAAAAGAACTCAACCCCACATCCAGTTGAGCCAACCCATATTGGTAACCAGGTTCGAGTTGGCCATATGTGAGTTTTGTCTAATTGGCAAAACTGCAAGAAATCCATTTGGTAAGGCAATGAGAGCTAGAACTCCATTGCAATGGTATACTTCGATATTTGTGGCCCTATGAGCTTGAGAGCCCGAAATAGAGCTGAGTGCTTTATTTCGTTCAAAGACAATTACACACGTTTTGGTTATTTCTATCTAATTTTGCACAAGTCTGAGGCTTTGGAATGCTTCAGGAGATTTATTAGCGAGATTGAAAATCAGTTAAATTTGAAAGTAAAAACTCACATGACCAATCAGAGGCGTGAGTATTTGTTTGAATTACATAGAGTGCTCTGTTTTAAAAAAGTATTACGAGACAACTGACTATTCCTACTATTTCTCAATAGATTGGAGTAGCCAAGAGGAGGAATGAGATTTTGTTGGAGATAGTGAAGTTTATGATGATATAAATCAATTTGTATCTCCCATTGGAGAGATACTTTATTGACTGCAACCTATGTTCTCAACCGCGTACCATCAAACTTCACAGTCAGTACCCTATAGTGCTTTGGATAGGAAGGTAGCCTGACCTTACTGACTTTAGCCACTTGAGGTCATGGGGTTGTGCCACATATGTTCACGTTTTCTCACATACACACGGCAAGTTAGGCCTGCGATAAAAAAAATATATCTTTATAAGAAACTCAAAACACTTCAAGGAGTATGTGTTCTTAGGTGAATATATAGACGGTACTGTCATTGAGATTGAGTCTTGTGATATCACATTCCTTGAGATTGATTTTTCTAAGAGAGGTAAAATCAATCAAGACTTTACTTTCTATAAGATGGATAAACCTAGTGGCTTAGGCGAGCTCAGTGGCGGAACACAAGAATCCATTACGGATCTTGGTTTTAGTGGGAGCGATCCATTAAGAGGTGAAAAGATTCTCTTTCCTCATAAAAATATTGAGGATGCGTACTTAAACGTCGCTTCCTAATTTGAGGGTAAGACCCTCATTGTGACCTTTGAGAATGATTAGGAATTTATAATGATCCAAGAGACTCTTGATGGTTCTGTAAAGGACTATTTATTAAAGGCCGTAGATGAAGAGAAGGAGTCAATGAGAATCAATAGGGTCTGGGATCTAGTTGATTTGCTTGAGAACAGAATGACCATTAGGAATGAATAGGTTCTCAAGGTCAAGAGAAAGGCCGATAAATCGGTAGAGAGGAATAAAATCCATCTGGTAATCAAGGGTTACACTTAGATTAAGGCATTGACTATTGGGGAGTTGTAGTCTAATCTAACACGATCCATTTACTTTCAACAATTGTCACAAACATGGGTATAGATTTACACTAGATAAACATAGAAACCGCCTTCTGTAATGAAAGTTTAGATGAGAAAATCTATATGGAATAACCATTTGGGTTCGTTCTAATAGGTCATAAGGACAAAATCTGTCAATTTCGGAAGTTGATATACAGCCTTAAGCTATCATCCACACAGTGGTATCTGAAATTTCACGAAAATGTGATATCTTATGATTTTATAATGATCAAGTAAGATCACTGTGTCTATCTGATATATTTTGATTACTCTTTTATGATCATGTTCTTCTATATCAGTGACATTCTGTTGGTTGAGAGCAATAGAGAATATCTAATGACCATTAAAATATGGTTTTTGTCGAATTTTGATGTAAAGGATATAGATAAGCCATAATTCATTCTCGGAGTTTTGATCCAAAGGGATCGTTCGAGAAAAATGTTGACTTTTTAACAAGAGTCCTATATCAGGTAGAATCTTGAGTATTTCAAGATGAGCGATGGCAACCTAATAAATACTACTATCGCTAAAGGTGAAGACCTAAGTCTTGACATATGCTGTTAGGAATAAATTAAGAAGTAATGAACTAGAAATGCTTGGAAGATCAATAGCTTCCTTCCATTAATGGCTCGAAAGGAGCATTACAGCAGAAAATAAGAAAAAGAAATTCAGTATATCTCTAAGAGTAAACTGCCTAATTCAGTTTCTAAGTAGACTGCATTCACTATAGCTGAAGCTATTCTTCTTTCTCCTTGTCCTTTGCCACTTCCCTTTATATCTTATTTATAGCCTAAATTCCCTTGTAACCACTAAATATTCCCTCAACAGTAGATTCTTACCCTTCTAACATCCTCTAACAGTTTTTATGCCTTTGCGGTTACTTCCCTAATATTGTCCACTCTGAAACTTCAGCTTTGGCCTCAAGGCTATAGCCTAAAAATTGGCCTATAAAATCTAGAAGGTCCAGCGTTCCTCCCTCCCAGCGAACCAACACCTGTTCTCTCTCTTACTAACAAATGTCCGGATGGTATCGCAAATCCTTTGCAACTGTGTCTTCGCTTGCATCTTCATCATTTGATGGAACCTTATCCTCGCCCAGAATAATTATATGCAAGCGCTTGTTGGGACAATTATAGAGAGGATCGTAGGGTTGTTTGCATCGGAAGCACAACCCTTTGGAGCGTAAGTCCAAGGTTTCTTGGTGGGTCAGTTGACGGAAGCTTCAGTTGGGTGTAGAATGTTGTTGCAGGGGAGGAAGAGGTGAAGATGAATAGTGGGTGTTGTTTGAATCGTTAACAAGAGGCTGATCAAAAGAAAAGTGGGCTCAGGTATGTGGTTTCAGTTGAAATTGGGTATCAGAGCCCCCGGTGGGTGGGTTAAACCTGCTCAAGTATTTCGCCCCGAGAGGTGTATGGGTTCCATCTTCTATACACGATAAGTGCCTTACCTTAAGAAACCCAATTTCTCTCTCTATTTCCCATGTCTGTTTCATGGTTTGGAAGAGAGAGATGGCTTCGTGCGAACGGATGCATATTCGGATTTCATCTTTAAGGCCATTCAGGAACAGACCTAGATGAATTGAAGTGCTCAACCCTTTGATGAGTGCGGCTCTAGCGATGAATTCATCGATGTAATCGTCGACTGTTCCTGACTGCTTCGTGGATGCTAGCGCTTCGAAAGGGTTTGCCGATAACCCTCCCCTAAACTGATCGAAGAGTTCAGATGTAAGTTCAAACCAAGAGATCGCCTGATTTTGAGCGAAGAGCCATTGAACCCAGTGAAGTGTTGGTTCATCCATGGAGACTATTGCCATCACCACTTTCATCTCATTGCTGACACGATTTATAGCGAAAAATTGTTCGGCACGAGCAACCCACGCCGCGGGGTCATGACCATCAAAGCAGCGAAGATTAAGTCATCACAAGGTAAGGTGAAAGTCGTCATGCACAAGGACTTTAAACGGAGGTGGAGATTGAGTGTGTGGTCCCAAAATGAGAATGGAGCCGATTTTGACAAAAGGGCTGCCTTGAACCCCGTTGAGGACTGACGTCGAAGATCCCGCTTCATCGTGTCCCTCATTCTTTTGACGGAGTAAGGTCGCAACCAATTCCTCCAAGGATTGTAGATTGTCTAATTTCGAGCGTTGCTGGTTCATCTCCTCTATCAAAGTCATAACGCTCTTCCCGATTTTGGCAATGCTCTTCTCCAAGGTATCCAATCTCGTTTCCATTCGCGTTTGAGTCATGAATAGGTTGTAAGAGACAGGAGATAAAAGGGAGGAGAGAAGGAGACAAAGAGATGAGCAGGGGAAGAGAATAGTAGGTCGGACCAAATTGTTAGGAGTAAATGAAGGAGTGAACTAGAAATGCTTGGAAGATCAATAGCTTCCTTCCATTAATGGCTCGAAAGGAGCATTACATCAGAAAATAAGAAAAAGAAATTCAGTCTATAAGTGACTGTCCTCACTATAGCTGAAGCTATTCTTCTTTCTCTCTGTCCTTTCCCGCTTCCCTTCATATCTTATTTATAATCTAAGTTCCCTTCTAACCACCCAATATTCTCTCAACAGTAGATTGTTACCCTTCTAACATTCTCTAACAGTTTTTATGCCTTTACGGTTACTTGCCTAACATATGCCCCTATAATTCAGGAAGAAATAAAGGGATATGAGTAGAATTCTTTATACTAGTGCAATATATAGTTTAGTATATACGATGAGGCGTACATGACCAGACATTTGTATTGTAGTTGATATGGTGAGTAGGTATCAATCGAATCTTAGAAGGAATCACTGGAGAACAGTGAAAAAGATTTTAAGATATCTCAAGAGAACTGCGAGCCTTTCCTTGTGCTACAGAGGAGGTGATTTGCGCTACGGAGCTGATTTGCATTTCGTTGGGTATTCAGATGTCAACTAAGGTTAACAATCTGGATAAACGCAAATCGACATCAGATCTTATTTTCTTGCTTATTGGAGGTGACATTTCTTGGAGCAGTAAGAAGTAAACATGTATATCTCTATCTACGATAGAGACTGATCTTGTGACATGCTCAGAGATAGTTCGGTAGAGTGTTTGGCTCCAGAAATTTCTGGATAGCTTAGGGATTGTGGCAAATAATGGTAGACCAGTGATGATTTATTGTAACAATCAGGCCGTTATTGTTTACAACTGAGATTCTAAGTATCATAGTAAAACCAAATATATTGATACCAGATACCATTTTATGAGAGACATCACTGAGAAGGGTGCTATGACGACTAAGTACACTTTACAAACAGTATGGTAGTTGATCTCTTCACCAAACTCATTGTGAAAGATTCTTTTATGAGACATATGGAATCATTGGGTATATGTGTATTTCGACATTTCTTATTATGTATTGATTTTGATGCTTATTGATATATAGACATATGTGTATTATTTAGTCACATGTTTATTTCTTGCACTTGATCATTGTCATATATTCTATTGTGACTTATGACACAAGATATATCAGGTAGGCGTGGTCGACTCTCTCATATGAATGACCACCTCCAACTCTAAGTGAGCGGGGATGAGACGACTTCTAGTTATAAGAGGCTTTGAGAATGGTGCTGCTAAAACATAAGTCGCCCTGATATGTGTTCAGAATGACGTCATATGCGATATGATCAATATGGACATATCCACATCTATGTTGTCTAGAGTAGTCAGGTTTGAGATCTCAAATATCACCTGCGTCTAGTGATATTGTCTCTGAGAAACTCTCTTTGAGATCTCTGAGTAAAGTTTTATATGTAAACTAAATCTTATATTTACACAATATTACAGAAATCTGATATATGCCATTTTGAGAGATGGGGAAATAACACTATAGCACGTATTTCATACCTTGTGTGATAAGACAACCATGAGATAGTGGGAGCTATTATTTGAAACGATAGTACAATCGTAATCTCCATTCCCACTGTATGAGATCCAAGACCCATTTGGTGGGATCTCTTATACCCTTATTACTTTCGGCTGTTTTTAAGAATTTTAATTCAGTGTTTACTATTTTAATCTGTTTACCAGTGGTCTGGAAGATAAATTGAAGTCTAAGGGGCAGGTTTAGGAAAACAGGTGAATTGAGACCGATAGATTCAAGTTTAGGAAAAGAAAAATCAATCGACACTATATCATTATATTATATTCACAGGTCGATCTATTATATTAATCCATATTGGGATTTAAACATAATAATGACTACATAATCGAGCAAATGATTGGAGATCACTTTCGATGAGAAAAGTGACTCGATGAGGAAAGTAACTCAATGGATGTAATTGTGTTTAGTTTGGGATATAATGAGTTTTTTTTATACTAACGGTGACTTCTCGATCATCCTAACATGTGCAGTGAGAAATCTTTGCTTGCAGATGTACTCACTGGTCGCATGAATCTCAATCCTATATAAAAGTCCAACAGGGTGATATGACAGATCACAAGAGTTGTGATCTCATGATGAATGAAAAATGCCCTCGTGTGCAAGTAAGAGATATTGGTAAATAACCATGATGGGTATTTTAGTAATTTTGGGATAATTTGGTAACTCTCATTATCTCATTAACCAATCCATTTATTTCACATAATAACTCCCTAATTAAGTTTGGAATGTGCCCTACGTGAAGGGGCTCTCCTTCAATTGAGTGAATTATAGACAAAAAGAATGAACATTTTTTTTAGAGCAAGCACACATGATCCGAGAGAGAGATCCACTGAGGGTTTGGGAAAATTCTAAGTAGGGAATTTTCTATGTCACTTTCATCACTGGACTTTGGGTTAAGGCGTCGTGGCATAGTGATGGTGGTTCAATCTCGTAATCACCATCTCGACGAGCAATCTGTTCGAGGGACTTAATGACTCGGTTGAATTTTTGAAAACCTACATGTTTAAATATTTTCTCGAAAATTCTGAACTATTTAATTTTGTTTCTGCATGCGCATTTTGTGCCAATTAAATCTAATAGTTGCCTACTAAAATTTTGATGTTCAAAGAATCGAAAATGAGAAGCACTAACATGTTTTAGTGGCACTTGACAAATACAATATAAGAGGGCATTTAACTTGTACTCGAAAATTGAAATCGAAATCGAAATCGAAATCAAAAAACTTAGGAATTGGAATTGAAATCGAAATTCAATACCCTTTGTTTAGTTCAAATTTTAGAATGAATTTGATTACCAATACTGATATTTGGCTTACATATCTTTCGAAATGAGATTCATATAATTGTCAATTTTACGCTTGATAAAAAATATTTTAAAATTAACATTTTTAAAATTTTATTTTATTTTGTACTACAATTATTATCTATTTTATTTCTTTAATTTTATTTTGTTTTTTAAAATTTAAACTGAAATTAAAATATTTTTAAAATTAATATTTTATTTTATTTTTTAAAATGTTTTAAAATTAATATTTTATGGAAAGATAAAAAGTGAGAAAAAATTTTTCTTAAATTTCATCCATGACTTTCAATCAAAACCCATTATTTTATTTGGGTTTCACAAAATCTAAGATTGGAGGTTTTATATCCATATCTCAATTCTTATTCCTATAACCCAAATAATTTATATGAATTTTCAAACCCATTTCTAATTCTCATACCCATTAACCAAATATCAATTAACTTTTATTTTATCTGGGCCATTGGATTTCTTATAATCCAACTGCTCACTCGGCATTTCTATGTTTGATTTCTCCTCTTTTATTCTCTACTTTCCTCTTCTTCTCTTCATTATCTATATTCGATTTCTCCAACTCTCCCTTCTTTGATTCTGCCATCCAACATCAGACTCCACTGTGAGGATCCCAAACTTTTCTCCATTTTTATTTATAATAACTTAATTATTGTTAAGCCTGGTTTTATTAGTTTTCCGGTTTATATGGCAGTTGCTTAACCCAAAGAGTGTCGAAACCCTAAAATTGACACCATAAATGTAATGTCCATATCATATTTTTGATTCATGTAATATAATATCAAGCTATTAAGCTTACTTGGAGGTCTGATTCCCCTCGAAATGATCACTCTCCTTTCAATTCCTTTTTATTTTCTAATAATTATTGTTAGAATCTTAGGGCTCTATCATTTGGTATTAGACTTTTTGTTGCATGTTGTTTACTTGTAACCAAACGAAAAACCTGCTCGTAGTTGTCCGTAACTCTGATTCTTAACTTGAGGGTCAAGTAACGGGATTGGCCTAACAGATAGAACAAATCCACAAGTCACTTTTGCAACTCTTGATCCAAAGAACCAAGGAAGCCAACTCTGAGTTTGTAAGTGAACTAAAGATGGCAGTCGATGCAGAGACCATGACCAAAAGTATGTATCAATCGTGAATTTAGAATTCCTTTTACAAAAATTGAGTTTCCACATTGGGATTGATGAGGGCATCTACTCTATTATGCCTGCACGTATTGATCCCGATATCACCTACTATGAAGATCAAGATCAAATCAAGTTGGTGGAATCTCCAAATCTTCCTTTGGGTCTAATCACAAAATCAAGAGTCAAGAGACTTAAGAAACAGTTGAAATCATTTATAATTAGGAGCATGAAAGGCGTCCAACCTACTTTCAAGTAACCCAATAAAGAATACAAACCTATATAGTTAATTCAAACTCAAATGAAGTAACAATGAATTATTTATATTTTTATCTTTTTTTGGGGAAGATCCCAAATTGTCAGTCAGCATGCAGAGCTATTTTAGGAAAGATTTTTGTAGATTTTAGGGAAAGAATATTGTCTAATTTTTAGCTCCAAATCTGTCAATTAGGTGCATTATTCTTAAGAATGATTGTGACTGATTAGGGAAATAATAATACCAAACTTTCAACCCCAAATCCGTTAATTAGTTTTCTTGATCTTAAGAATAATTTATGACTAATTAACCGCAACTTTCTAGATTTACTAGTAAGATTTTATGCATGTGATTATGGGTATATATATACCCTCATTTTCAGCCACGAAGAAACAAGCTTTAATAATAATATAGTGAGATTTCTTGTTCTTTATTTAGTTCACCTTATTAAGCTACCTACGATAGGTTATATTTTATTCTAGAATGCTCTTTGGCAATATCAACGGGTTGCCACCCCCATTAAGGTATTTCCATTTCGTTCATCCTAACACACCAAACCTTTAGATCGATCCCAATTCGTTATATTACACTTTCCTCTCATGCATATTTAGAGGTATACGTAGAGGTGTGTCTCATCTTTTGGTCGTATATCCCTTATTAATTTCGTTGTTCTTAGTTGATATATATAATAGCTTTATTCTTGTTCTTAGTTGGTGTTGCTACCTTTGTCTTTATAGTCGTCATCTTGTTCTTGTTGCCATCACAACAAGAGAGAGAGAAGGGTGAAGAAGAAATTCAGCTTGTATTGTTCTAGTTTGTATAGAATTTTACTATAGCAAATTTTGGGATCAAAATATTGTGTTAAAAAAAAAAGAATTGCTATTGCAAAGGTTATTGGTAATTGTTGTTTGTATGTGGAGGAAATTTTATGGAATACCTAGCCAGTTTTTAAGTTGTGCACTCTCTTAGGGTCCTCTACATATGTGTTGAGTGTAGTTTATTGATTTTGTAAACTTTGAATTTGTTCTAATTTCGTCATTCGTCTTTCTTTGAAATTGTAAAGTGGTCTCTTTTGTAAACCCATTTTTTAGTCAACCAAATAGCATTTTTTGGCTTTATTGTAGGCTTAAAAAAATAAAAAAAAATAACCTCTTGTTTGAAACCGTGGTCATTCTTTATTGTGCTTTGTGCATACTTACTACCCTACTCGTCCGTTTAAATCTCACCCGACCAAACCACCTTATTTTGATCTTTCCCTCTTTGTTTTCACAATTGGGCACCTTGTTTAGTCGTAGACGACTTGAATAGATAGTCCAAAGTGTGTTTCCAGTGTGAAATCTTGCTTGCACATATGTGGTCATTTGGTGAATCTCTCTAAAGAACTTTTGAGTGGAATGAGACTTGAGAGGTGAGAATATCATAGTGACAAAAGCCTTCAAGAGTGAAATAAGAGTGGTAAAACAAAAGTACAAACATCTTGGGCGATACATGTAAAAGAGTGATTCTTTGGTGAGGTCCATTTTTCTCTATACTAACCTTTTGCAAGAACAAAAAAAAATAAAATCATGGACAACAACGAAAATAACCATGGTGAAACAAGTGGCCCAAATCCAAGATTTCAACTCAATACAATGGGTCAAGTGTTCAGTAGATCTTTCGAAGACTAAACCAATTAGAGGCTGCACAACGGACACCTACACCTCCTATACCAACATCATGAGAACGAGTGTCAAATGAATCCCACAAAGCCTTTGGAGAGGATAATCAAACCAGTGGCATAGAAGATGACAGATTGTTTCACCAAGAGAGTCCTAGGTGAGTATAGTTCTGAAACACACATAGAGGAGATCTGAAACTCAAATTTTCTACTTTTGCAGGAAAATTAGACCCGGAGGCCTATTTAGATTGGGAGGCATGCATTGATTCCACATTTGCTTGCTATGACTATGATGATGAAAGAATGAGGATCCAAGTTGCCCAACTTCAAGATTTCGCTATGGTGTGGTAAGATCAAATTACTATTTCTAGCGGAGAGAACACGTTTGCCACCAATCCATTCTTGGACTGAGATGAAGAACATCATGAGGAGTAGGTTGTGCCACTTACCACACTCAACAACTCTACAACCAACTACAAAATCTCAAGCAAGGAAGAAAAACCATAGAGCACTACCACACAGAGATAGAGCACCTCATGATGTGCATTGGTATGGTGGAGGATGGCAGAGCTACCAGGCTCGATTCTTTGGGTGGTTTGAATTTTGATATTTCTTGTAAAGTTGAATTTACTAATATAACACTTTGCAAGAATTGATACATTTTGTAGTTAAGGTGGAAGAGCATATTAAGAAGAATAAAAGCTGTCATACCACCTCATATTCCTCATGGAGAGGTTCCTCTTCTAGACATGAAGATAGGGTAAGAGCAAGATGGAGATCAAGTTCAACACACCTAAGCCCAGCACCCCGAAACCGGTAGAGGTATTTAAGAAAGATGCTGAAAATGCGCCACCAAGATCCCAAGACATTGAGTGTTTCAAGTGTTGTGGGAGAGGATAAGTTATTACCCGTGATTGCCTAAACACTAGGAACATCCTTTTCAAGGAAGATGGCAACTATGAATTTGGTGAAAATGTGAAAGATGAGATCTCCAACAACCCATTCAAAAGTGAGCAAGATGAGGAGGCCAAGATGGGAGAAATACTAGTCACTCGGAAAGCCCTTAGCATGCAACCCAAGAGTGAAGAAGAGAAGCAGCGAGAGAATATTTTCCACACTCATCTTGTTAAGGATAAGGTATGTTTTGTTATTATTGACACTAGATCATTTATAAATGTTGCTATCTCTTACATGGTATAGAAATTGGTGCTTCTAACCACCAAGCACCCATATCTCTACAAACTTTAGTGGCTGAATCATGATGAAGGGATAGGCATCTCTGAGCAAGTTTGTGTACCTTTCAAGATTGGGAGGTATGAAGATGAGGTTTTGTACGACGTAAAGCCCATAGAGGCCAGACACCTACTTCCAGGAAGGTCGTGGCAGTTTGATAGAGAGGTAAAATTTGATAGGCACGCCAACAAGTATGTGATTTTGCACAACCGTAAGACCTACACTCTTGTTCCCTTGACGTCACGTCAAATTCATGATGTTCTGATCAAAATGCAAAAGGCCCAAAGAAGCAAGGGCATGCCATGAACAAAGCCCAAGGAGCAAAAAGAGGAAATGAAGAAAACAAACTTCTTTGTAAAGGCCCAAGAAGTGGAAAAGGCTTTAATGGATATAACGGAGGTTTTCCTTTTGAAGTATAACGAGACATTGTTTAACACTAATGAATCCAATAGTTCCCTATCTTTTAGTATTGTGTCTCTTCTGCAATCCATTAGGTTTGCCATCGATTCATGTGATTGAACATCATATTGACTTGGTTCCTGATACCCCGCTACCAAATTACCCAGTCTATAGAACCAACCCCGAAGAGACTAAGGAGCTTCAAAGACGAATGAAGGAGCTCTTAGCCAAGGGATATGTGCATGAAATTTTGAGTCCGTGTACTGTGCCGGTACTTTTTGTGCCAAAAAAGGATGGATCATGGTGCATATGTGTAGATTGTCATGCCATCAACAACATCGCAGTAAATTATCTTCACTTTATTCCCCATCTCGATGACATGTTTGATGAACTTAGTTGTGCCATTGTGTTCTCTAAAATTGATATTAAAAATGGGTGCCATCAAATAACAATGAAAAAGGGTGATGAATAGAAAACGACATTTAAAATCATGTAAGGTTTTTGCAAGTGGCTAGTTATACCATTTGGGCTTACAAATGCCCCAATCACTTTTACGCATTTAATAAATCATGTTTTGAGAACTTTCATAGGAAAATTTGTAGTTGTGTATTTTGATGATATACTTGTGTATAGTCACAATATGCAAGACAACATTAAGTATTTAAAAGAAATTTTTGAAATTCTTTAGGAAGAGTATTTTTATGCAAATTTTAAAAAATATATGTTTTGTCAAGATAAACTCTTGCTTCTTGGATTTGTGATTAGCTCGCAGGGCATACATGTGGCTGAGAAAAAGATACGAGTAATCCAAGAATGGCCTATGGCTTCCAATGCTAGCCTAAGTAAGAAGTTTTCACGAATTGGTTAGTTTTTACTAGCTTTTTGTGAAGGATTTTAACACCATTACAGTGCCGCTCACTGAAATCAACAATAAGGATAAGGTTTTTAAATGGGGAGGAGCTTAAGAACAAGAATTTCAAACACTCAAAGACAAGTTAACCAATGCTCTGGTTTTAGCTCTTCCCGACTTTTTTAACACATTTAAGATTTAACGTGATGCATTAGGTATAGAGATTGGAGCTGTTTTAATGCAAGGAGGACGACCAATCGCCTATTTTATTTAGAAGTTCCATGATGCTACTTTCAACTACTCAACATATGACAAAGAGCTTTATGCATTAGTGAGAGTCTTGAGGCATGGCAGCACTATCTATATACCAAGGAGTTCGTAATTCACTCCAATCATGAAATCTTGAAGCATCTGAAGGGGTAAACCAACTTGGATAGGTGACATGCTAAGTGGATAGTGAGCTGATAAATGTAACATTAAATTACATCATATCCGCCCGCTTTTATCATTCTAAAGATATGTTTATTTTCATGACGATTAAACATTTTACATTATCGTCACGACAATACAATGTTGTTGTGACAATGCAAATTTAAGGGAGCTTGATAGGTTTAGAAAATGCCTGTATTCCATTCATTATCTAGAGATTTTAGCCCTAATTTCCTAGTGATCTCATTATTTTTATAATTTATCTCATGCCACTACAGAAAAAAAAAAGCCATTTACTAGCGCCCCCTTCACCAGCGGCCGGACAATCGCGAGTATTGATGCTCTTTACCAGCGGCCGGCTTGTCATTTTAATCCTCAAAATCACGTTCTCTCCCTCTCCTCTCTCTTAACTACCCTGTTCTCTCTTTTCGTCTCACCCCTCCCTCTCTCTCAAGTTCATCTCCATACAAATCGACGAACGACGACTCATCTCCATACAAATCGACGAAGGCTTGTTCTCTCTTCGGCTCATCTCTAAGGTTCGTCTTCTCTCCCTCTGTCTTGTTTTCTCCACCTCATCACCGTTGCATCATCTCTCTCTGTTTCAGATAGAGCGAACGAAATTTAGATTGGTTAGATTTAGGGTTTAAAATTTTCAGAGTTCAGTTAGGGATTTAAAAATGGGATTTCATTTCCGGCACTCATTCATCTCCTTCACGACCTGTGCTCATGTCAGTACGCACTTCCTTTTCTCTTCTCTTCTTCGTCTTTCTAACTACTTCCTCTTACTTGCATGTGGACATTTACTACTTGTTGGTCTGTCTTTGTTTTAAATAGGTTATTGTAAACGTAACTTGTCGCCTAATTCAATGTCTGTATGCTTATGACCTGTTTGTTTAAATGCCGCCAGAGAGAGAGAGAGAGAGAGAGAGAGAGAGTCTTTGAAGAATGTTCTGTTAATTTCTTTTGAGCAATTTAATGTTATCTTTGAGCAATTTGTGTGCTCAAGATAATCTCTTCTCTACTTCTAGGTTGTAGTGCACACAATCGACCCTCTCAAGACCTGAAACACCGAGTAGCATAGTCTGCGTGATTCATATTGTTGTGTTGTCAATTTTTAGTGCTACAAATTGCTAGAGTTAATCTAAGGATAAGCAAATTAATCATTTCCCTTAAGAGTTATGAGTGTCGAACAAGCTTATTGATAGTCAAAAGATGAACTCTCTGATTTCTTAGGATGATAAGATATTGGTTTTCTTTCTGTTGCTGCAATAGATAAGACTCATCATTAGTTCTGATGTCGTTTTTTTCTGAGGCAAAGACAATAATTCATATCAGAGGAAGTGTAACATGCATTTTGGTTATAAATTCAGGGGTGTGGGGCAAACAACAGAGTTATAAGTTCTAAAATTATATACGCTTAAAAAAAAATTCGGGGGTGCAGCTGCCTCTTTCCCCCTCCCCCCATCATTGTTTTCCTTAGATGTAAATTTAGTTTCAACATTATGCTATTGTAGGTTTTTTTTTTCTTTTTTGGTTTTCAAATTGTTGATGCATGTATACTTTGGCATTTGATTGAATTCCAGATGGCTTGATGTAATTTCTGATTTTCATCTGCTGGGGGAATCTGGGAATGAGTTCTCACAAGTTTTTATGGGACGTCACTAAGAATTTTTTCACAGTTGGACTTACAGGGCTTACAGTGCTTTGTAAATACTTTGTAAATGGAAGTAAACTTCCTTCTTAAATCCCAGAGCTTATTCTATTCTATCATGTTCTGGCAAGCTCGAAATGGCCTCTTTCCAATTAACATTGTTGATTGATCAATCTCCCATCGGGAGGAGACTTGGTGAAGCTAGTTGAAGTGTCAGGATTGCAGAACCTTATCTCAATAGGGTAGGGAATAGACTTTTTTGTAGCCACCTTGTTTCGGCAACTCCTATCACATATTAAAATTTAACAGTTGGATTCTGAGCAAAGAAATTGAGTCTAAAAAATACTTCCTCTAAAAGAATAGGGCATCCCATTCTAATCCTTCAATAACTTACACAGCATTAAGAATTGAAGTCACTCGAGGAGAGAGAGAAATATATTAGATTAGTCTTAAATAGAGCTATCTGGACACCACCCCCAAGTATCACCATATTCAATTGATAATTATTATCACTATTAGATGGAAACTTGAGAAGTACTTGCAATTTCTCTGCATAGGGAAATAAATCACCATATTCAATTGCTATTGCATCATTATTTCATTTGTCTAGACTGAACTTGTAGCTGCAAAATCTGAGATCCAGAAGGGGCACTCTGCACTTCAGAATGAGTCCTTCATACTAATGGCAGTACTCCAGGTCAGTCTTTTTATTCTCTGCTTTTCTTTGTTATACATTAATCTGGGTCTCTAATGTGTCTGTAATTCTGCTGTTTTCATTTGGTGCCTAATTTTGATGTATTATACTTTTTTTTACTGTGGAAAACTTATTGATTTCATTCTTTTTCAGAACCCAAGTTTGTACTGAACTACCTTCAGACACTTGGGTCATCTTAGGAGTCCTTAAGGGAACAGGTCTAGTATATGACTGGTAGTGCTTTTCTTTCTTTCCTTTTTTTTTTTTTTTTTGGGTGGGGGGCGGGGATAGAAGATAGACCTCTGGCTCTTATCATCTGTCACAGAAAATTAAGTTGTCTTGTACTGTCGTGCAGTTAGAGAAAGCAAAGAAAAAGGAAGCTGCATTTATCGTGACATTTGCAAAGAAGGAACTAGAGATAGCAGAGCTGAGGGTAAGTATTCTATTTCTCTTGCCATGGATTTGTAGAGGTTTTAGTCTGTTTCACTGTAGCGATCTTTGTCAAGAGTTATTGTAGTGCAGCCTTCTATTTCTCTTATGTTACTTCTTGGTGTCTTTTCGTGAATTATCCTTTAACTTAGTCAGGGTATTGTCCCCGTTGCACAAAATTGTTAAATCTGTACTTAAACTTGGACTCCAGATTGTGACGATGCCCTTTTTACCCCTTCAAATGCACTCCTTTATCTGATGCAAACACCTTCATTTTTAATAGAAATGTTTATCATTTTTTATTGTATACTGAATACCAACTGGTAAGAAATCTTCAGATTGAGTTTAGCCAAAATTGATTCATAACATTGCTTAGTCTTCATTAGTTGACTCAGACAGTGAGATGCCGTATGAAATGAGTTAGATCAAGATTAAATTCTGATGAATAGAAATTTTGTCAAATCATTGCTTTGCTTTGGAATATATGCCTGCCACTTAGTTCGTTGGACAAAATTTATACTTTGACAGTGAAATATAAGTAATATGATGGTAATTTAATTTATTTGAACATAGTAATGGATGTTTTGTATTTATGTAATACTATAGTTTAAATACATACATGTTTTTAACGTGTGTTCCACATGTTGTCAAGTTTTATTATTTTTGACTTTCTCATGTCTTGTGTATGTGTCCATGCTTCATATATCTACAGAGAATGTGTATGTGATGCAGTAAATAAGTAGTGAGTCTCCAAATGCATTTTATCCTCAATTACCATGAGAATAGTTCTTAGCTTATGGCATGATCCCTGTATATTGCATTCCTTTGATTTTTGTGGGTCACCAAGCTTCTGCCGATTGCAGACTGCAGATTCTCAAATCATTTCAGATTATGTGCGTTATTTCCTTCATCAGCATACGTGCGTAATCCCTTTTATCTTACAAGAATATCTGGATTTTTTGAGTTTTTATTTATTTATTTATTTTAAATGTTGTGACCAAATTAAAAAAAAAAAAAAAAAAAAAAAAAAAAAAAAAAACAATTATCCAATAACACAAGTTGAGGATTATGAACCTTCTTAATAATTTAAAAATCTTTGATTGTTTAGGAAGAAATTTTTCATGGAGATTTACTTTGGAGACTGGCCACTTTAATAAGAAATAGAAATGGGAACAAAAAGGCATGGAGCATCCTCCTCCTCACAGATTCCCCTTCTTCTCTAATACAATCACACACTCCCCTTCTTCATCTTATAAGCAACTATTTTTTTCAATGAAACTTGTTGATTCTGATCCAGGATGAGATGATTGTACCCCACAGGTCCTTCCCCCCCCCCCCCCCAAAAAAAAGAGCTTAGCATAAAAAGGGAAAAAGAAAAGAATTTATCCTACAAGCATTCCTTTATAATCAAGTGCACTGTAATATAGACTTCTTATCACAACTCCAAAACAGCTTAGCATCTTTACAAAAAATTGAAGCCTTTGAACTTCGTTGTTGACAAATCTTCAGGAGTTGGTGTAAATTTAGCATTAAGGAGGAACTATGGACTCTTCCTATGAATCCAAACACGGTGATGTAATCAAGCGGTTGGAGAAAAATTGAAACCAGAAGCATTAAGACAGAGAGAATATTAGAGAACTCTCTGATTTCTTAAGACTTTATTACAAACTATAAAAATTGACTTAAAAATGATTTTTTAAGTTTGAACTCTCTGATTTCTTCAATTTTTATTTCTCACTGAAATAATACAGTGGCTAATGTAACTCTTTTGTTTGGTGATTCAGGCCTATGCAAATCTCTACAGGGTGCAGTTATTGTTCCAATTGTTACAGTGGCCGATTCACAATGAGCAATATTTTGTATACAGGCCTATGCCCCTTTTTTTATATATACATCATTATGTGGTAAATCTCTTT
Source organism: Dillenia suffruticosa (assembly GCA_033439265.1). Lineage (NCBI taxonomy): Eukaryota > Viridiplantae > Streptophyta > Magnoliopsida > Dilleniales > Dilleniaceae > Dillenia > Dillenia suffruticosa. Next base: position 10,443,870 of record JAVTVX010000013.1, on the reverse strand, counting down.
TCTTTAAGGGTTATAAGGAAACACAATGAATAAGAACATGGTTATATTTTTTAAATGTTCTCTTGGTTGGAAGGGGAGGAGAGATCGACAATACTTTTTATTTTCGGCTTGAGATGTTAAAGAGGCGTTCATGTAACCAGAACAACAAAGAACAACATATTTCTTATAAATAAAATTTGTTCTCTTTCACTCTTATTCTCTTGCAAGTATATATTCACTAGATTTTGATATTTCATATATATATATATATATATATATATATATATTTTCTTTGGTGTTTAAAGAGAGTAAAGCACCCACAGCAAACACCAATGGCATAGAATACAATCTATGCCAACAACCATGACTGCTGGCAAAGCTCTGGACCTTTACCAGCAGTCAAAGATCTATGCCAGCGGTCAGGGTAGCCGCTGGCATAACCCTTTACTAACACCTGTATAGACGGTGAAAATTTTAATCACGGGAGAAGACTTTCCGGCCTTTACCGACGAATTTTAAGGTTATTATCAACGATTTTTTATCGTTATTAAAAGTCTTTTCTTTTTGTAGCGTGCATTTATACTCTTTACATCACACTAAAAGCTTGACTTGATTTAAAGATCAATCGGAGTCTTTGAGAGTAGCATAGGAGGCTAAAAGGAAAAAAAATGGTGAAACTCTTGTAGAAGACATCGTAAATTTGATGTCCACATCATAACTACGACGACATCTAGACAAAATGAGCAACATTTAGCAATCATGACCAGGATATTATATTGTAGTCATGATATTTTAATCAGTAATTTCAGAGGGAAAAAAAAAAAAAAAAAAAAAAAAACATTGTAACTATGATGTTCAACTTATGGTGAGACTTGTACCACCCTTGTACAATAGCCTCATCGTTACGACGATAATGACAGTCAAACGACATGTTTTTTCATGTAATCAAAGACAGTACGGGGATTACTTTTTTCTATCTCATTCAAGGGTACATCGTTGGAATCATTATAAATTTTTAATATAGAAAAACTATAAACTTTTAATATTTCTATGATATTCAATTAATAAATAATATAACAAAAGAAAAAATAATATCATGAACATGAAATGTTAAAAAGAATGAGTATGAATATATTTAATTGCAAGAAAAAATAAAATAAAAAAACAATAATACTGAATTAATATTTTCCCTCATCTAACTCATTAAAATCTACATATCTATGGTTATAATCTGCATAAATCTCCAAATCCAAACCTTTCTCCCCAACATATCTCGAATATTGGATTCCAGGTGAGTATATTGCTTAGGAAATTGATTCTCTACGTGCAAAGAAAATCTCAATTCTGACATATTTTATGTAAATTAATAAAGATGAATAAATCTTTTTTTTTTTTAGTACCATGACTAATTTACCAATCCAGTATCCAGGATTTCGTCCCGATTAATCTGAGTCAACGGGTTGCAGAACCCAATTAAGAGACAGATCTTCCAATGCTGATTTTTTCATTTCCATGAGAGATCGAACTCCCGACTATGATTAAGATTAAGGGGTGTTAGTTGGTGTTATGTAATGTGCACGCTATTATGTCCATTCCCTAATCCATTTGGTATCACTTGCTCGACCCGTGGTTGACTGATTAAATCTTTCAAATTTCATGTGTTGCCAGAGACGAGGGTAGTCATCGGTGAGAGTCGCCAGCTTCAGAATACTAGATTCCTCTGTATTTATCTTTTATTGACCTTTTTTGTATTATATTTTGATACGATGTAAGATTGATGTTGTATTTTTAGAGAGCAGAGTTGTCGATATAACAAGAAATAGTGTTGATTGTCTATTAATATCTAATTTATTCTCATTATCTAAATTATATAATCAATTTTTAAGTGAATTTTTAAGCCTATCTCTATTAAAAAAAGAAATAAACAAAATATAACTAATAAATTAAAATCTAGCTAAATATAAAATCTTTAAATTATTCCTAAATCAATTTATAAAATATAACCAAAAATTACCGACAACTTAAAAATTATCAAAAGATACTGAATTAATTTAAAATTTTAATGAGGTCTAAATTAATGTTTCGAATTTTTTATTTTATTGAAATTGTTATAAAAAAATTTAAAATTTAAAAATTAAATCCAAATGAGTATTGAAATTAAACCACAAAATAGTAGAGCAAAGAAATAACATTAAAATGTGCAAACCAAACACGATCTGGTGTTCTAAGAATTGAAAATTATTATATTAGGCCGTATTAGTTAGAGCATAAGAAGGGACACCGGATTTTAAAAAATTATAAAAAAAAAAAAAAAAAAAAATGATTGGCATTCGAAGTGATGGAAGATGTAGAAAGTTGATGAATTGGGTCTCGACGATGGCAGGACGGAGAAATCAAAGACTCGGCGGCCATGATGAATTTGGAAGGCGACTCGATGAAAGACGGCAGCAGAAATCGAAGCGAGGTCGGCAACTGCAATCTAAAACTGCGAAGAGCGAACTGAAGGTGGAAGGAGGAATCTTACAGTTGATGGTGGAATTTGGAATCAAAGACGGGGGTACTAAACTCGAACACAAGCGGCGATGAATGAAATCCAGTGATAGAGTTCGAACGGTGGCAGAGTTGGTGAACTGAAAACACCGACTGAAAGGATGAACAAGTGGCGAAGAAATCAAAGGTGAACAAGATGAAATCGACGGCCAAAGATGAACAGACGAAAAGGAGTGTTGAATTAAACTGGAGGATGAATGAAGATGAACCGTCGAAGATGATGGCGAAACGAACAGCGATGAGGAAACCGGCGGAGGCTGAATCTTATGTTATGGCTGGATTCTATACTCGGAATTGCAGGTGACTGGAACCGGCGAACCTAACCATGAACTTGAAGGGTTGAAGATGGCTGAATACTTAAACTAGAAACTAAAAACCAGAAGCATTTGAAAGAAAAACAACGCAAGAAGTCAAACAGCTTTCTCAAGCTTTCTACCGAAAGATAACTTAAAAAAAAAAAAAAAAAAAAATTAAATAACCTACGTAGCAAAGTAATTCCGGAACTATTGTCACGGGTTGAACCCGCGATAAGGCGATATAGTAACATCAGGAGTGTCGTGACTTCAAAATGCGACACAACTTATCGCATCCTGAAAACGCATCAAGCCCTGTTGCGAGTTGAGCCCGCGACAATGCATGTCAAGCCACAAAAAAGAGACCCGTGGGCCCAACCCGCACAAAGACTCGCGGGCCAACGGGTTGAACTCTTTTTTGGCAAAACATCGTAAAATCTAAAAGAGTAAAACAACTCCAACATTAATTGTTTATCCAACATGAATTGTTTGTCTAAATAATAAAAAATGTAAGAAAGTAAACAAAAAAAGAAGAGATGATGTCGGATTTGAATTAGATACTCTGCTCATTCTGTTACATTCAACTCATTTGACAAACAAAGAAACACAAGTTTGATAACTAACTAATAACCAAAAGAAGCGGATGATTTTGATTTTGAGATCCTTTATACCCTCACTAAAACCTTTTTGCTGATAAATCTTTATTTTCTTTTTCTTCCAATTCTTTTGTTTTCTTTTTTCTCTCTCAATCTTACATAATAAAATACTCATATGTCATTCATCCCAACCCTTTTAATTAAGGCCTATAGCCTCTAGGTCGACTATTTGTCCCCTACATTATTTTTAATTATTAAATAAAAAAATATTTTTACACTAACAATATCTGTCTATTTATTTATTTGTTTATTTGTTTTTTGTGATTTTATAAAAAGGGTGCAGAGGGGAAACAAAAAGAGTTCGGCCCGTTGGCCCGCAGGTCTTTGCTGTGGGTTGGGCCCACGGGCCTCTCTATTGTGACCCGGCATGCCTTGTCGCAGGTTCAACCAGCGACAAGGCTTGACGAGTTTTCAAGACGCGACAGAGTTTGACAGGTCTTCAAGACGCGACACTCCTTATGCTGCCAAGTTGCCTTATCGCACGTTCAACCTGCGACAAATATGGATTAGATCCGAAATTATTTTACTCAACAAGTCATTTTAAATTTTTTTTTAAAAAAAAGTATATTTCGGTACAAAATTCCATTTTTCTCGTCTCACGTCTCTCTATCTCAAGCGCATATCAATCCTTCCTAGGGTTAGATTTTCTTCCCTTTTTTGATTCCATTACAAGATTTGTTGCTAATTTCTCAAATTAAAACTCAGTTCTTGTCTTCCACTTGCGCAGGCCTTGCTTTTTGTTGGATGGCAGGGAGGGAAACTAAGGTTTCTTCTCTTCTTGTGCTTTGAGATCGGGTGAAATTTGTATTCATGCAGTTAGATTTTGGACACCATTTTTTATTTTTACTTTATTTTGGACTTAATAAATTTAATCTAAAATTACATAAAAAATTCTAAAATTTAGATCCAATATATATATATATATATATATAATTTTGAGTACATTTTGATGCGGGTATGTTTGACTAATATATATATCTGGTTTGGTTGAAAATGTCTCTTAGAATGTTTAAAATATTATTTAATTTTTGAAATAACTATTTTATTACTTGATTCTTATGTGTAATATATGATGCACGAAAAATTCTGAATATTAGCGTTTTCTCTTTTCCAAAACGTTTTCCATCTCTAAAACATTTTCACACATTAAATTAATTAATATTTACATAAAACTCTTTACATTTTTTATATTTAATGAATTATTTATTTATTTAATCATAATTTTTATTTTTTATATTATTTATCTTATGTTTAATAATTATATATTTGATTATTTTTTATTTTTATTATAAAATATGGTTATTCTATTATTTTTGAAAAATAATTAATATTTATAAAAAAAATCCTTATATTTTTTAATATTTACATATTTGTACACATTTCCGTTTCTTATATTTTTATAAAATATAGTCTTATCGTATCGTTTTATATCCGTTTTCATTTCCTTTTCCCTATTTCTGTTTTTGTGCAACATAGCTGGTATTATCCAAAAATCACTTAATTCGTATGCTGGTGATAGAAGTGTTTAATTTCTTGATAATCACCGATTTGAAGGGATTTTGTTAAAATTTTTTCTTATAAAAAATATTAATAAAATAAAAATTTTAAAATTTTAACCAAATTCCGTAAAACGAGTCTTTCTTTGATTCCAATCCACAGTATCCAATCCAATCAACAAATGTTATTTTCATTATTCCAATTCAACACATTTGAAAATTCTACTTTTAATAATTAAAATTCATAAATGAAATTTCGTGATTCCAAGTTTTCACTTATGTACTATGATCCTAAAATAAAACCACATTCCCATCAAAATATAGGTACTTCACACCCAAAAACAAAAAAAAAAAAAAAAAAAAAAAACACAAGTGGTGACCAAGGGGATCCCAACTATGGTTCCCGAATCAAGTCTTGTGCACTTGTTGCTCCGTCAATTTCACCGGCTAAGCTCTCCAATACGCCTGCAAAATATATAGATGTATGTATAAAAATATCCATGAATTTAGCGTAGAATACAAGCAAAGCAGCCACCTAATTTTTCATTTTATGCAAAAAAAAATTACCCCTCAATTATGAAAAACTATAATTTTAATTATCTCATTTAGGATATGTTGAGATTTGCGGTCACCACATGATTGTGATTAGAAAAGTAATTTAAAAATTGAAGAAAATGAGGTTTTCGTGTATGAATGAACTGGAGTTGCCGGAAAACGCCATAGAAACTGGCATCTCAGAGTCTTGCGGGGAGATGAGACAAATAGCACTTATTTGTGGCCAGAATAAGAAAATTCATGTGCCAAGGTTTATGATGCAGCTTGGCTGAAGCTTTGAGCAGACAATCTTTTGTAGTGAAAGGATGTATTTCCATTCAATTTTGCGCCTGTAAAACCGCATGAAAGATGCTGGAGTACATGTAATCCCTTGCTCTCCGATTTATCATCGGTTACTATAAACTTAATTCTAGGTATTACTGAAAATTGATTTAGATATACCTCCAAAAATAAGACATAATTAAATTTGAATTTAAATTAAGAGATAATGAATGGTTAACCTATTATCTCAACTCCCCTAAAACATCTCTCTTATCCTTATATGAATTTAATGATCTTCAAATTAGAATTAAAGTATCATTCTCATAAAGAACGCATTATTGAGAGAATTAAGTTTGAGTGAAACACGTACACTCTAGATTGAGATCAATTGAGAATTTAGATAAAATTACGAATAGATAATTTTTTACGTCATTTAATCATCAAATTTAGGTTTGTGGCTTTATAATATTGTGGTGATAATACTTTTGACGTGGTTATCATCTTGACAGTGAATCGTTCAAGAAAGACCTGATAATTTCTAGATTTTCTGGATCTATTCACTTAGGTATACCCAAAAATTCAATGTTTAATGTTTCCAAAAAATCATCATGCTTTCACTAATGTCAATTAAATATATCAATTACTTATATCCATCGTTTTCCACAAATAGGTGAAATTTATTTATGATTTGGAACTATAAGACAATGACCTTATCAGATTTGGAGTTCAAAATTTGATAATCTACCGATTCTCATTCATGTCGCAGTTGTCCCACTTGCCTCTACCTTAGGGAGATGGGGATTAGGGATACTATACTAGATTAAACTACTGTTAAATATAGTTTGTAATATGTAATGGGTATTTGTCCCACATTGAAAAGTTGAAGAGAATGTGATGGGTATATAACCCATCAAATTTGAAATCATTTGAATTTGGTTAAAATGGTGTGTTGGAGGGAAAATGAATTTTCAATAATAAATTAATTAAATAAATAATTATTTATTTATTTAATGGTCAAAGATAGGGCACTTGGGTCTTGGGCAAATAAGTATTTTCGGTTATTTAATTTTTATTTAAAAGACATAATTTAGAAATTAAATAAATTAATATCTTCGAATTAAAATGTTAATCAAATGATACCTATTGAATAAACCGTTGTTATTTTAAATTCAAAAGGACATATTCATTATAACCTTTGAATGAAAGGATCTCTCATTATTGCAATCCTTCATATTCTATAAATATTCTCTCTCACCATTATGGAACTCTCTCCTTTTCTTTTTTAGATTTTCTGTCATTGGCAATTTTCGTACACTAAAGCAAAAAGGCTTTATTTCGTTCTTGGGAGAAATTTGAGATTTTGCTGTCTCAAATTTCTGTTTTCGATTTGCATATCCTAAAGGAATTTGCCATCAACCCAGCCAGCAATATAGTGGGGGCATAATTTCCTTAAGGACAGTGATTGTTTCAAGTGCAAGTCCTTTCATTTTGTTTATCTTAAAATCATTTCAATTTCTCTAACAACTACTCCTTTTACATTGCATCAAAAACAATACCAAATCCACAGTATTCAAAACTAGGACTGCCAAAAACCAGTAGAACTTGTCAAGCCTCCCTACATTGGAGTCTTCGCATTGCCGGTCACTTTGTCCACAAGGGTAACCAAAATTGAGCTAAAAAAGACACCAAGGGACATACAGTCCTTTCTAAACAAACCTGCGCTCTTGGTCTTCATTCCGGCAGGACACTCTTTTCAAGAAAGCAAGCAAGCTGTCTCATCTCTCATGTACATAAAAGACTCTCCTAACCCAACCATGAAATATGCTCAGACTCGCCAAAACGCTCTCATTGGCATTACACTTGGCACCCCATGTGCCAGCCGACGGTTGAATTCAACAGTCTTTGGAGCTCGATGAGGGCGGTACGGCCCTGTCTAAGTATTGACTATTGAGAAAAGAATAAACCTAGACAGTGGGTGAGGGTTTTGAGCAATTTTCTGGTGATTGGGACGATCAACTGGTCATAAAACGGGAATGAAACCTTAATGCCAAGGGCAAATAAGGTTGCACCTGAAGCTAATGAGACTCGGAAGGATTTTCATATGTGATGGTCCGTGGTTGTGGCTTGTGGCCCTGAGAAAGTTGTCAATTGAGCATGGATGGTCCAAAAGGTTATGGTAAGAATTTTGTTCCTTCCCCTGTTTTAAATTATGGCAACGAATCGAAGAAAACAATCTTCAAAACCCATTCACTGACACAATTAGTCCGAAATCTTATTCACAGGTGGGTCAATCATTATAGATACAATTTTTTCAAATTGTCCAACATCAAATTCCGGTAACTCCATTACAGCCCCTTTCAACTCCCTAGGTTCTTCTGTCTATCTCAAACAGAGAGATCTTCAATAGAAATTCAGGGAAGAAAACAGAGGAAACAGCGAATTCCCTCATCCCACAGTATTCCCTCATCCTACACTACCTTCATCTCCTCTTTTCTCAACCTCAATATACTCGAATTATTCGAAGAATTCGAGTGTAATAATTCAGAGAAAGAAGAAATTATACAGAGGAGCGAGACAGAGATGGAAAAATGGGTCGCTGAAATCAGAGTTCGGCAGAATCGAATGAGGTTTCAAATTTGAAAGAATTCGGAGCTGGAATTTAATGTGACACCTAAAAAAATAATAAAATAAAATAAAATAAAATAATCTCGTATGAAAATTAATTTCATTTCTGATTCCGCGACAAGGGATATGTCACCTCTTAAAAACACGACATATCCCCACTCCTCTCTCTCTCCCCTCGGCCCCGTGACTCTCCTCTCTCTCTCCCTCTCCCTCCCCTGCAGCACTCTTCTCTCTCCTTCACCCTCCCGTGGCCAGCAGCACTCCTCTCTCTCTCTCCCTCTCCCTCCCCCCACGGCATTCGTCTCTCTCTTTCTCCCTCCCTCCCCCCACAGCACTCGTCTCTCTCTCCTTCTCCCTCCCCCCGTGGCCCCGCAGCACTCGTCTCTCTCTCCCTCTCCCTCCCTCCCGGCACCCCCGCGGCACTCGTCTCTCTCTCCCTCTCCCTCCCCCTCGATGGCCCCGCGCCACTCCTCTCTCTCTCCCTCTCCCTCCCCCGCACTTCTCTCTCTCTCTCCCTTTCCTCTCCCTCTCTCTCTCTTCTCCCCCCCCCCGCGGCACTCCTCCCCCCATGGCACTCCTCTGTGTTGCGAGGGGAGGAGTGCCACAGGACCAGGGAGTAAGAGGGCCGCAGGGCAAGGAGGAGAGAGAGGAGTAGGGATATGTTGCGTCTTGAAGACGCAACATACCATATATCGCAAGTTCAACTTGTGACATAAACAGAATTAATTTCCGTTGGAAGCTATTTTAATTTTTTTTAGGTATAGATCCGTATATGTCTCGGAGTTTGATTGAATGCTTTAAAAAATTGTTTTGATGCCAAGATTCAAGTAATTTGTCAAAAAATGAGGAGAGAGAAAGAAAGGAAGAAAGAGAAAATGAGAAATGTGAAACCAAAGAAAGTGGTTGTTGATTCGTCGTCATCTTCTGCTGCTTCGGAGGTCATCTTCTGCTGCTTCGGTGGTGGAGCGTGTTTTTAGCAGTTTGTCTCCTCTCTCTCTCTCTCTCTCCTAGTTCGTCTCTACAAGAATCTCAAACTCAAACTCAAATGCAGGTTTCCATTGCGTTTTTCGGTAACTCCATTCCTTTGCAAGAGATTCATTTTCTTCAATTATTGAATTCCCTTTTTTTTAACATAAAGAGCCACAAAAATCACAAGAGATCTTAGAAAAGACACTAAACCAGATCTTAGAAAAGACACTAAATGAGAGTTCTTTACCATGCAGATATCTTCTATAAAAACAAATATTAACAAAAAATATTAATGACAAATATTAATGTATCGTCAACAAAGAAACTTAAATTGTAATTTTTAATAATTAACAAAAAATTATAATAAAATCTTGAAAATTACATCAACTCCATTCTAAATTCTTTTAAAAAAGGATAAGTAAATAAATAAATGTTTGTAATTCTTGATAGGAAGATTTCAATAATACCATATTGGAACGCAGGTTTTTGGGATGAGATGAGGAACTTCGAATCCATTAGGACCAAAACCAACACCTGATCAAACTCATTTGATTTAAGTAATCGGATACTTTATCCTCAGACAAACCTCAAATATCGATAGTGAAAACAAATAAAAAACCAACATCTGTGACCGCACTCTATAGTCAGCAGGCACCGAAATTTGAGGTGAATAATTGAAAAGATAGGTTGGAAAAAATTCGCACCTTTGAATAAAGAGTTGGGAAAAGAGGTTGAAAAGTAGGTCGGTAAAAGGGGTTTGGAAAACAGCCTCACAACAAGCAAATACTTGATCACTTGAGCCTCATTCCGCAGCTTTTAAGTCCCTAAAATAATGAAAACAAGTTTGATAACAAACTTCTGTGAGCAATCAATTCCCCCAAACGCTTTTGTCCTATACTGACATAGGATTTCAAAAATAGAATTTTCATTAACAAAATTGCCAAATAGAGGATCTTTAGGCAGACCCCTCTTCTGGGTTGCCATCTGCACCGACATTAATGGTAATTTCTGCTTCCTCTGATGGAGGTGCATCCGTAATTGGGTCGGACTTTGCTGGTCCTGGACCAGCTGACACTTTCACCATTGAAGGCCGTAACAATCTGTCGCCAAGCTTGAACCCTTTGCGATATTCTTCAATAATAATTCCTTCCTCATATACCTCAGAATCCTCACGCATGATTGCTTCATGCAGCTGAATCAACAAACAGCAAAAAGTTAAACGGTTGTCAAAAAAACCACAGACAAGTTTTCCATATGACAGATAACTAAATCAAATGACACATTATTATACCAATGTTTCCTTGGAAAGCAATCCGCCCATTTTCTGCTAATAAAACTCACCGACTTGAATCAATCAAGACTTTTTGACTTAGAAGCATATCCAGGCCTTCATAAAACCTGAATAAACTTGTTGAGTACTCAGAAAATATAATCAAGTACTTGACTGAAATTCAAGCTGACCTGGCTTCTAACCGGTAGTAAGTCAAGAGTCATTATTTATATCCCAAAATGGTTACAAAAAGAATTCATTTTTTTCAGCATTTTGTTTTTCAAGAATAAAGGCATGGTGCATGCTTCATCAGGTGGGACGATGGTCTATCATCAATTCAGGGTCTAATTATTTAAGTTGGTAAAACTTCTCTTCTTCTCATTGATTGCACTGATTTCACATATCCTAATCAAAGAAATTGATTGATCCTACGAAAAATCGGGAGAAAATCAAAATAACCTCCTGTTTAACCCCTTTGCAAATGGAGTCTTATGGATTAAAAGTTGACAAAATAAAAAACCCTTTTGGTTATAACTTTTACCACAAACATTCAAGGATCAAAAAGGTAAAAATATACAAGGCACCATGTAGTCCTCGAGATCATATGATCAAGCTCCAATATGACCCTAACAAAATTACAAAATTAAGTTGCAGATACCATTTTCAAACCCTTCACAGGTACTTATAGTCGATTTAATATAGGGAAAATATTACTTTGTACCCTCCCCCAAGACTTACTGTATTATCATTTTGCCCCCTCCGCTTAGTTTAGGTAGTCAAATGTCACAAACAATAATAATATGATGAAAATAAAAGTGAAAAATGAAAAAAGGAATTAATTCAAAAAAAATCCGCCACCAACCTTGTTTATCTCTCTGATCCATCACTATAAGACCCATTATCATTGTATTTTTTAGTGACGTTAATCTCATTAACTAGACTTTGGAGGCAAATTGATAACGCAGTAAATCTTAAGGGAGCACTTTCACAAGTTCCGAAGCACAGGGTTAAAGTGATTTTAGACTAAACCACAAGGACAGATTTTTCCCTTTAATTCAACTAACAAACTGGCACTATTTTAGAAGTCATTGCTGATATTCTTCATGAGTTCTTCTCTCATTAAAACTCAATAAAGGGGTTCCCAGTGTTAACAACTTAAAACAATGCCAGAGTCTTTCCCAATTTTTAACCTACAAAACAGCTATATGCTCCAAAAACTTAAACTCGTGGAGTCAGGTGCTTTATTATTTTTACACTTTACAATATATCCTCCATGACAACTTATAAGAGTACCCATAGGACTTGAACTCTAATATCTTCTGAAAGTTATCTCCTCCAAAAGCTTAACCATATGGGATAAAGTGTTTAATTATTACTTTCAAAGAACCTTAAGAGTGGTATTTGCAAAATAAGCAAACAACAAAAGGTCCCCACCCCCCCCCCAAAAAAAAGAACAAAAATGTAAACAAAATAAATAAATAATCAAGCAAGCACCACGATAATTTTGTAAAACCACTTGGTCAAATGAAGAGAAACTCACCAATGGATCAAAGGGATTTCCAACAGTCTCGACAGGAACAACACCTAGAGAACTTAAAATCTCAACAAATTGCTTGTATATGCTCTGGTAACTGTTGTTGATCTTCTCTCATTAAAACTCAATAAAGGGGTTCCCAGTGTTAACAACTTAAAACAATGCCAGAGTCTTTCCCAATTTTGAACCTACAAAACAGCTATATGCTCCAAAAACTTAAACTCGTGGAGTCAGGTGCTTTATTATTTTTACACCTTACAATATATCCTCCATGACAACTTATAAGAGTACCCATAGGACTTGAACTCTAATATCTTCTGAAAGTTATCTCCTCCAAAAGCTTAACCATATGGGATAAAGTGTTTAATTATTACTTTTAAAGAACCTTAAGAGTGATATTTGCAAAATAAGCAAACAACAAAGGGTCCCCCCCAAAAAAAAAGAACAAAAATGTAAACAAAATAAATAAATAATCAAGCAAGCACCATGATAATTTTGTAAAACCTCTTGGTCAAATGAAGAGAAACTCACCAATGGATCAAAGGGATTTCCAACAGTCTCGACAGGAACAACACCTAGAGAACTTAAAATCTCAACAAATTGCTTGTATATGCTCTGGTAACTATTGTTGATCTTCTCCTCTCCCTCAGTCTCCACCATGATCTGGGCTTTGGCTCTCTCAAAGTTGTCTAGTACTGGCAAGAGATTCTCCACGACTTCTCCTTGTGCATTTATCACAAGAGAGAGTCTTTCCCTCTCTGTCCTCTTCCTAAAGTTATCAAAGTCTGCACTAATTCTAAGAACTCGATCCTTCTCATACGAAAGCTCTTCGGACAAGGCAATTACTTTTCTATCAAGTTCAATTTTTTCATCCTCAAAGGACTTGACAAATGCATCAATATCAGCGATCTTGGACTCATCATTGCTAGCTAAAGCTTCTTTATATGATTGTAGTGAGGCCACAAGGGCCGACGTTGTTACTTCTTCCATGTCACTAATGTCTTCACTTGCACCATCATCCTCACTAACATTGTCATCTGAATTTTCCTGTCAAATCCTCCATCAGTAACCAAAGAGGAAAGAAAATAAAAGAAAATAGAAAATAGAAAAGCAGAAAATAATGCTGGCATGGATTAAGGCAGCAACTTTACAAACTTGATAATGCAAAGTCTGATTTTTACATAACAAAATTGTGGTTTGGTGAGCCTTTCTAAGTTATTAGTCCAATATCCAGATAAACTGTGCCCCATTTTTTTTTTCCTTACAAGAAATTTACTTCTTACAAATACCAAGTCACTTTTTCCAGTTCTGCCAAAATATAAATCAATCAAAATTAGTCACCACAAGTCCAAACTAACATTAATTTGTTTATTTAACTATTAGACAATATGCACATCTTGTACAATAAAATTTAAAAAGGCAACTCACACAGGACATATCACTGTAATAATTATTAATGTGTCATGATATGCTTCACCGCAATCACTGAAAAGACCTAATAAAATAGGAATCTTTTCTGCACAAAATGACTTAACAATAATCTAGGAAAGTTTATGGCCAGAATGTCAGATTTGTGTTTAGGGATCCCCCTTGTCGTCTGGGGTTGAAGCTAAATGTGGATGCTAGCCCCTTTTAGGAAATCCAAGTAAGTCGGGATTTGGTGATTTGATCAGGGACACTTACAGTATTTGGAAAGGGGACTCTGTCTTTGTTGGGAGCGTGGAATTGATGGCCATTCGTTTTGGTCTCCAATTTTCTTTGGAAAGGGGTGTCCAACATCTAGTTCTAGAATCTGTGCCTTTAGAAGCAATTAGTTTCATTCGATGTTGGCATCCTGAATGGCATCCATTAAGTCCTCTAGTGATTGACATTAGAAACTTGCTACCCTGTGATTGGAATGTGCAAACTTCATGGCCAAGCTTGGGGCTCAGAAGCACGACACTGATTATTTGGGATGACCCCCCACTCAGGTTGTGTAGTGCTTTATTAACAGAAAAAATGCATATTGATTTCTGTAGGTGTTAGGCCTAATTCTTCTTTTTACCCCAAAAAAGAAAAAGTAAAAAAAAAATAAGGACGATCATAATTAGATGTCAGAACATTAAAACAAGAATTGTTGTCATATGGCAAAACATGAACTCAGCTACTTCCAACTCGGGGACTTGGTCAACTACAGGTTCTAAATAGCAACTACAGATTAATGCATTGAGAACAGTCGGATGAAATCATCCATCCAGGGATTTGTATGTCTTGTCATTTTTTATCACCAAACTTTAGCCTGAATAACAGTTCTCAGAAGCTTAAATTGATTTTGGGGAGATGTAATGCACTTTTAAACACAAAGCTCTAGTCATTTCAGCAGCCATACATAATGCAAGTACTAAGCCAGAGTTTGAGTCATTTCTCTAGACAATGGAAGCTATCTACGGACTCCTCATGCCTGAATTTAAATAAAAGCCTCATTTTGTTTTGTTCCCTTTCTTCATTTCCTTCTTCTCAAATCCAGCTTCAGCTTTCAACAATTGATCTAGCATCAAGCAGAATATGGCCTTTTGCCTTTATGACTGCCCTCCTTGCGCTTTGGAAAAGTTTTATCTCATATATAAAATCAAAAAACAAATAAATAAAAGTTGGGCTATTAAACAACAAAAAAAACAAAAAATAGTTGTAGCAAAAATGAGAATACTTAGATGGATGTATGGCAAAACTAGAAGAGATAGAATTGGAAATGAAAAAAATCATAACAAGTTGAGAGTTAGTTCAATTGTGGATAAAATGCGAGAGTATCATCTCAAGTAATTTGCGCAGTGCAAAGAAAACCCAAAAACACACCGGTTAGGAAAATCGAAAACTTAAAACATAGAAAATCTAATAAAACGTAGAGGTAGATAGTTGAAATTTTGGATGCAAGTTATCCGTAAAGACATAATAGTTAAGGGTTTAGACAAGAAGATGACCTTGGATAGGAATGAGTGGCGTAGAAGAATCCAAACAAATTAAATCAACATATTTTATATATATTTATTTTTTTATTTTTTTAATCTTTTTATTCTTTTTATTCTTTTTTTATTTTTTTATCTTTTTTATTTATTTTTTTTAATTATCTCCATATTTGTTTCTCAAATGGCCGAACCCAATTGTTGGGATTAAGATTCAGATTGTTGTTGTTAAATAAATAAAAGTTGAAATAAACTGCCAAAAGCAATGTTAGGCTTATTTTTAATGCAAATAAAAGTGGAAAGAGCTGCTGTCAGCCAAAGCAGTTAACCAATAGTTGGGTTCAACTTCTTGGATTTTCTAATGTATACTGCTCTGATTTTCAAACTAACACAAACTATGATTATTCCTATAAAACAGCATATATTAGGTCTATATTCATAAAAATTGGAAGTAAATCAGAAGGCTCCCTACCCCATACCCTAGAATAGAAGTCAACAATCTCCTTTCAACACCCTCACCCGCTGATATACACCCACGAAGATCCACCTAAACCCATCCCCCTCATCCTCCACCAAGCAAGAGACCGAGAAAATTCCCACCATTACAATTTTTGGACCTTTAACGGTATCCTCTTTCAACAAAATACACAAACCCTCTACACTAGCACATGCAAGAACAGAAATGCTTTCCACACCCCTACCTCTCTTAATGTTTCGCCTAACACAATCATATCAAGTATCCAATTCCGTCCCCTTCAGCCCTTCAGAAAATGCATGACCACCAGGATCATACAAGCCCTTAACATTCTACGTAAGCATACGCAACATTGATATTATACCATCATTACCCTTTTTCCCCTACAACTACCCACATTTATCCTAGATGAGCCCTCCTTACAGTAAACCATATTCAACTCCAAATTTTCGACTCCCATTTACAACATCCCTCTTTCTTCTCCGTACTTGCCCAACAACCACCCACCTTTATCCTAGATGAACCCTCCTTACCATAAACCATTTTCCAATCCAAATTTTTAACTCCCATTTACTACGTCCCACTTTCTTCTCCGTACTTGCTAACTTTAAGCTCCACAATTTCAAATGGCCTCCATCTTATCAAGAAGATTCAGCAATTTATTCTAAAAACCCTCTGCAGAGACTCCAAGCCTCTTACATATTCAACCCAATTTGTCTTGTACCTATTCTGATACCATTTCAGATCAATCAAAAGAAACTCATTAACCTCGGCAAATAGTTTTTCATCAACTATTTGTCGACCCCTTACTTTAAAACCAAAGTGGGTCAGATCCACGACGACCACAATCTGCAAATTGATAGGTCTCATATTTATGTATTATTTTAATATCTTTTGATATGAAGATTTATCATGCACATGTCTGTTTTATTTATGTGCATAATCCGTGTTTTTTTTTTTTTTTGCAGTTTTAATGAGTGATTCATGAAGATTTGGAGCAAAGGAGTGCAAAAGAAGAAGCAAGGTTAGCCGTGGCAGCCAAAGCCCGAAAAGATGCAAGAGGAACCAAAAAAGATGAAGATAGAGAAAGAACATTGCTCCCATTATCATGACTACAATATCCTTATCATAGTCATGATAGTCCCTTGTTTCAAGAGAAAAACACCTCATTGTAACTACAATAAATGATATCTTTATCATAGTTATGATATTTCTAGCATCGTAACAATGAAATAATAAAATGTTGTATCGTAACTACAACATACTTATCGCAATTAGATAATATTGTAGTTATGATAACGACAACTTTCATATTTTTCTCTGTTGTAGGCAATGCATAAGCCTTTTATGCACTCCAAATCGGAATTCATTCAATTCCCAACTTTTAGAATAGGAGAGTAAAGACAAATAGTAGATTTAAGATCTTAGATGTAGGGAATAAAGAGAAGATTTGGAAAGAGAGTGAAGATCTAGTCTTGATCATAATAAAGGGAATCAATATCAAGTTGGAGGATTTGGGTTTCAAAGGTTGTATTTTATAAACCCTCTTCTTGATGGGGATTTGGGTTTTAAAGGTTGCATTTTATAAACTCTCTTCTTGATGGGTGATTTGAATTTCAAAGGCTGTATTTTATAAACCCTCCTTTAGAATGTTGTATTAATTTTAATTTTGGTCATATTTTGTCTTTCATTCATCAATAAAATACTTTGTTTATGATTTTGAATTTTATTCTTGCTGATGGAAGCATGAATTTATAAATTGTTTAGCCTAAACTATTGTATTCACTTAAAGTGTTTGATCAATTGCCACACGGACTTTATCAGCATGGTTTTGTGAATTATGCATGGTCTTTTGAGTTGACTAACTATGAGATTATATAGATCCATTGTTGAACTTTACGATTATTCAAATGCTTCTCTATTTTGCTCATCTTGTATAAGGTTTATAGTTTAAGTGTTTGATACGTGTATCCACACATGATTCTTCTAATTTTAAGGACGCGAACTTTGAAATAGAATTCTTAAGTTGCTAATTATGTGGTTTGAAAACTCTATGCCTTGTATTGAAACAAATCATGTTTTAGATTAAATTAAATTATTTTAGTTTAGTTCATTAGTTATAGATGCATGATTTATTCTGGAAATGAATAATTTATGACATTCACAATGATTAGTGCATAACTTGTGAGCGTGGTTAATTGTGCATTCCATGCTATATTGGATAGATTATGTCACATGATAAATAACTTCATACTAGATTAGGTGGTTAATGTGAAGTTTATTTAGCGGTTGTACACTAAATCCTTGAATAAAACATGTTGTAATCATGCTTTGATTACACTCGATGATTGAACCTTGTGATGGATTAGATATCACTAACTTCTCACATTGATCCCACTAAGTTTATTTTTTATGTCTTCGGATAGTTTCTATTTTTTGTATTTACCTCATTTATCCTTAAAACCTTTTCTACTTGAAATTGAATTGGCAAAACTCAATAACTAGAGGTAACGAAATCATTGTATATGGAGATGATACCCAAATACTCACTCATCTCTGGCTGGCATTGTATGCTGGCAAGTCTAGGAACACTAGAATTATCGCAAATTCATCTTGTTCCCCTCGAGACAAGCAACATCAAAAACCTCTTCAACTGCTCTCCCTTCCTTAGCCACTTTAACCTCTGTTCAACCTGTTCAATTACCACCCCTCTCCAAATCTCTTCAACTTCCGTTCCACCTATTCAACCTGAGCCACATCCGTTTGGGTTCTGAAAAGCACACAACCACCAGATCCCAACTAGGCTCCTAGTCCTTTAGACTAGCAAAAGGCCCAAAGCACCCTCCTGCCAAAGGGCTAGAAAGAATAGGAATAGAACTCTTAGTTTCATGCCTAAAGAGGTGGCCAAGCCTTGGTCTATTCCAAAGTAGCCTAATGGGAGGAGCACAACTTGCTCGTGCATGCTTCTCTTTATAGTTTGCCTTTATTTTTGTATCAACCCAGCCCTTATCCCCATAACTGGAGACAGCTAACTCATAATCTTTGGTCAGATCTTCACCGATGGTAACGCAACAGTCCTATTTTTAGTGTATGTTTAATTGCATAGCATTTTTGAAAGATCAGACAAAGCCAGCCTTACGGTACTACTATAAAATTTTCCTCTTAGTGTAATGGAAAAGAAAACTCCTTCCTATCATCCACATTAGCCTAATTCTGTGCACCAAATCTTACTAAATATTCCCATTATTGATAACCTGTAAATGTTGAAAGATGTCTCTCTCACAACATCTTGCCCATCATCTCTCACTTTTACTTCATATAATTTATTATCTGTATAAAAATTTATCTTGCGGCAATTAGATTCAAAGGCCTATGCTGTTACATTTTTTCATTCACCCCTCAACGCACCCCATCTACAAGAAATTTCAACTTGAGTAATTCTTGTTTAATCCATTACAGGTGCAAATAGATAGAGACTTAGAATCAAACTTTAGTGAAATCCTGTGATAATTTGTGATCTTCTTTCAAATCTTCACCAATTATAACATTAATGTACATTTGACTAAATTAATGTAACTGAAACACTGTTCTTTTAAGTTACCACCATAGGAGTATATCATAAGCTTTTTCTAGATCGAGTTATAAAGATAATAATAATATTTTTTGTTTATCAGGATGCCCGTGAGTATAGGGCTTAAAAAATGAGGTAACTCTCCCCATTATAATAATAATGTTTTTGTAGATAAATAAAAAAACCCACAAGCCTTTCTTTTTATCTCTACACATATTCACTATGTGCAAGAACTAAATATTGGACAATAATGGTGGGAAAAGAAGAGACCATTTTCAAGTTGTTTAAAAATTCACCAGGTTACAATTAGTGTTTCTTGATTTGTTCAAGTAATATCTAGAAGTGGAAATGATGTGGACGCTATGAAGCATATAAAAACACGAACAAAGTACCATATGTTCTAAAGGTATCTTGATAACATAGTATGGAGGTTTTCTCGTTCCTCAATCCCTGGGTAAACTTAAACCTGAAATCATTGTATTCATCGTATGCCTCAGTGCTACTGCATTCGATTATAGTATACATCAAAAATTAACATTAAGCAACAAATACTAACATGGATATTATAGCCGCATAACAGGACTTCCTTCTTCAAATTGGCAAACAGATATAAACACCAAACAGTAATCATTCAAAACTAAGCATCAAACCTAAATAGGGCTGAGAATTAGTCAATTTTTAAGCACATATATGTATAGTCAGTGTAATTGAGCCAAACGAGGAACTGGAAAAAAAGAGAAGCGGTTACCTCAATTTGGGTCGCTTGAGCCTCATCCGCCTCGGAGGTCTCTCCATGGGCCGCTAAAGGCTGCGAAAACCGGCGGCGCAATGGAGCAGAGGGAGCGGGAGAAAAGAGAGAGAAACATCTGAAGGTTGTGGGGAATTTGGAGAAGGAGACAGAAGAGATGGTGAATTTGGAGGGTTTTGACGAAATGAAGGTTGTCAGTCTTGGCCTAAACCCTGCTCCTGCTGGGCTTCTCGCCACTATGGCCATCATTTGAGAAGAGAGAGAGAGAGAAAGAGAGAGGAGACAAATTAGTTTGCACAATTTTTCTTCAAGGAGGAACAGCACAGAAGCGAATGGAGGCGCTATTAAAAGGAAGCAATAGCAATGGTGGAAGCGAAGATGAAGATAATATGGTCGCCCAGAGATAAAACCAGCCTGGTTTTTCTAGCAGCTTCTATTGCTAGGTAGGCGTCCTCTGCCATTCTCCGCAATTTTATCTCCTTCAAAATTCTCAGATTAATTTTTACATATACAAAAAAAAAGGATTATTCTTAATTCCAAATTTTAAAATTGATGGATCAATATAAAAGAAAAGAAAGATAAATAATAATAATAACAATAATAATAATAATAGTATAAAATTAAAATTAAAAAAGCAATAACAATAATAATATAAAAATAAAATTAAAAAATAAAATTAAACAAGCTAAATATAAAATATAAAAATGGATTATCTATAAAAATTTAAAATAATAATAATAATAATAATAATAATAATAATAATAATAATGCATTAATTCAACTAATTTGGATTTTTTTATATTATTCATTCCTATTTAAAGTAATTTTTTCAACTAATCCCCATACTCATATTTTTACTGATAGTTTGTATCTAGAATTTTAACGAATTATCTCAACATTTCACTAAATTTCTTATATTTAGAATTAACTCCTTCTAACATATGTTTTTAGATTTTCATTTCACATATTCAAATCATTTTAAATAATATTTTCTATTCTTATCTATGATTGATTTACTCCCCTATCTTTTCATTTTTAATTCCATTTTTTCTAATTTTATCATATATTTATATGAATATTTTCATTTTAATTATATCCATTTTATACTCTTATTATTGATTAATGACCTAACATTTGATATCATACAATAATACAAATTTTATTATAATTCTATAGAATTTCTCCTTCAAATACAAAGATATCGTGTAATTATAAAAAACTTTAGATATATTTTTCTATTTCATCAAATCCATTGAATCTTATAATATACATCTACATTTATGTTGTTATTATTTTGAATGTTAACTCGATATATCTAAAATGTCTGCCCTTGAGTATGTCTTGTTGCCTTAATTTAATCACTTTTTAATAGTTCTGATAACTGTTATTAAAAGTACATATCATATATACAGTTTTTTATCGACTCAATTTAAATCATTTAGATTCTAATGTATCACTATATAATTCTAATTTAACGCTAATACCCTTCTTAATTTTATCAATCAATACAATATCATCTGTAAAATCATATATTATGGTATTTTATCTTGATAAAATATAATATTAATTGAAAATTTATCATTTAAATGTATATAGTTTTTTATATCGATAACAATTCCATCTCAATCATACAAATTAATTTTTAAAAGATGCAATAACAATTTATTTTTCATAAAAATATTATTTTTACTCGTAAAATTATTTTTTTATTAAAATTATTTACTTTAATTAAAAATAAGATAAAATTAAATTAAATCGAGATGAATTGACATTAACTTTCAAGACCACGTTATTATGAGATATATTTTTTCCCAGAAAAGAATTTGGTTAATAAAATTTCGTAGTTTTGATTTAAGAAACTTTTGAGCTTACTTTCTAAAATTTGATTGGACAAACAATAGTTAGAGTTTTACACATAACTTTCTACTCTAATATCCTATTGAGATGATTTTTATGGCGTTGGGCGGCTACAAATCTTATAAAGACCCCAAATGTTGATTCAGGCAGAAGCATGTCTAAAAATTGAACCAAAATTACTACTACACTGAAGTCAATTCTTTACTAAAAAGGAAATAAAAGTGTTGAAAATCCAGAATTTATTTTGTTATTAATTTCAAATTTTATTCAAAGATCAAAAAGTTTTCAAATTACTGGGAAAGCAAAAGATTCTAATCATCCCAACAATACCAAGTTTTCAAAAGCTTCAAGTATCTAAAAAGTTAAGCTTTCAAATTCTTTCTAGAGTTTTAGTGCTATAAATATAGCACTATTGTAGACAGCAAGGGGGATCACTTATCATTCACGTCTCCTCGTTTATTTTCTTTCATTCCTCCACCAATTACAAACCTTAGTAGCTATCTCCTCACATTTTCTACATCCATTCTCGTGTAAAAAAGAGTTGTAATATTTTCTTTTATTTTCTTTTTTAAATACTTGATAGATTCTATTTTTAATTAATTACATAAATTTATTTAATTATTTTCCTTGAATTTTATTGACATAATTATTGTTTAACGAAATTTTATTATTGAACTTAATGTTTTGAAAAGTTTAGACCATGTGTTTTGCATGATTTGAAATCAAGTATATACATGACCCATATGATTATATAAAATTAGTATGAACAATAAAATCTATATGAGATTATGAGAATGACCATTGGATTAATTTCGTATGTGACGTTTAAGGGAAATCTTAAATTATAGATTTTCACAGAAGTTCATGTAATCCAATTAATCAAAATTACATGACCATGGGATTTTGGTTAGTCAAATTAGGATTCATTGCATGACTATTGGATGAATTTAATTTTGAAAAATTTGTTTTCATAATTAATAACTCATTAGCAATGAACTTAGGAATTGAAAAGATTTGACTGCGTAAGAAATTAAAATAAATGAAATCGATATTCTAGAGTTTCCATCACATTAGGGTTTCATATCTTTGATTTTATTTTTTAGTAGTCTCTAATAGTTTCACATTCCTCACTCAATTTGTCTAACTTAGATTAAGTTTATTCATATTTGGTAGTATAACATATTTTCATGGGAATGACACTTGCTTCACGCTATACACTACATTTGACTAGGGTATATTTATTTGAAATCGTGATATCAAAAATCGTGTAACAAGTTTTGAACGTTGTTGCCGAAGATATTTTTGTATATCAACCAAAATAATTTTATTTGAAATTAGATTTTAATATTACTTATTTATTTTCTTAGATTAGCATTTAGATTATACAATTTGTATTTTATGGATAGTTTTTTTTGGAATTTTGATCAGAATTTTCAGAATCAAAAAATTTTTAGATCTGGAATTAATCGACTACTTGTTCCAAAGGATTTCGGACTGCTAAGCAAAACTCATAGCTTTTGTTATGAGCATCATTCTATCTGTGCCAAATTCTATCATTTTTATTGATTTTTTTTCATGATTATCTAGTTTTTCAATTAACTATTTAGGTATTTTTTGTGCATTCGTTTATCATATTTTTGTGATTTTTATCTTTATATAGGTAATATAGATTTATTAGAATGGCTTTTATAATTTATTTTAAACAACTAATTTTTACTATTTTTTATATCTGTACAGAGTATATGCTAAAATCAAAGAGTGTTGATCTAATCGATTTCGATCATAAAATAGAGAAGACTCTAAGAACCATTTATAGACAAATTAAAGTAGCCAAATAACATGCGAAAGTAATGGATCAAGAGAACAAAGTTATGAGAGAATATTTTATGCCTAAACTTCAAAATATTTAGAGTAGTATTGCACGATTTGCAGTAGAAACAAATAATTTTGAACTAAAATCTAGTCTTATTAGTATGCTGTAGGTAGATCAATTTGACAGAGAAACTTTTGAAAATTGAAACAACCATCTGAAGAATTTTATGGAGATCTATGATATCATAAGCTGAATGCAGTAAGCTTAGATGTCATAAGCTTACAACTGTTCCCTTTTTCTCTTAGGTGAAAGGTAAATGTGTAGCTTAACTCGTTTCTTCCTAATCATTTCATAAATTGACAAAACCTACCTCAAGTATTCTTGATTAAATACTTTCCATTTGGTAAAACTATTAATTTACGTAATAATATTATTAATTTTTAAACAATTTGATGATAAATCTTTATATAGTTTTTTGGAATGTTTTAAAATTTTGATTAGAAAATGCTCACATTATAATAGCTTGAACCGGTTACTTTTGTAAATTTTTATAGTGGTCTTTTAC
Organism: Dillenia suffruticosa; assembly: GCA_033439265.1. Taxonomy (NCBI): domain Eukaryota; kingdom Viridiplantae; phylum Streptophyta; class Magnoliopsida; order Dilleniales; family Dilleniaceae; genus Dillenia; species Dillenia suffruticosa. Next base: position 10,419,714 of record JAVTVX010000013.1, on the reverse strand, counting down.
ACTTTGTTAAGATTACTATTGATATTGCGGTTGTGGGTGCATTTATGAGCAAGTCATATAATGAGGCATATGTATTATTAGACAATATGGTTTCAAATTGATATAATTAGTCTAATGAGCATGAGATTTCTAGGTAGAAAGGTAGTGTACATGAGATTGATAGTTTAACCATACTTAATACAAAAATTAATATTTTGATTAATTGCATGAAAACTAATTAAGTGAATGTTGTATCTAACCAAGTTTTATATTGTGATTTATGTAGTGAATCTACTCACGTATTTTCTAAGTACCTACATGTACAACAAGTAAGCTATGTGTCTAACTTTGGTAGGTTTTAGAATAACCACTTACTCTAACACTTATAATTCTAGGTGGAGAAACTATCATAATTTTTCATAGAGTCAAGGATTTTTACAAAAAGTAAATCATCTATCAGGTTTTAGCTCAGAAAATTAATAGGCAAGGGAGAGTAAGCCATCTTAGGAAATGGCAATCGAACACTTAGCAGCAGTAACAAGTCAAACGATGAAGAGTTTGGTAGCAGCGACAAATAAGAAGTTTGAGAGACTTAAAAATAAAATCAATCAAATAAATAACGCCTTTCATTTTCGTGTGCCAGATAGACTATCGAGTGATACGAAGAAGAATACCTAGGGAGCAGGCCATGGCAATCACATTAAGGAGCGGTAAGGAACTACAAGAGGAGTTGATTCAGCCAAAGGATGGAGAGGATGATTAAGAAGTCAAGAAAGAGTTCAAATAGCCAGAATTTGCAACTGAGAAGACCAAAGCACTAGATTCTAAATGGAGAAATACTTTACGTTTGAGTGAATATAAATTCCATGTTTCTTTTCCTAGGGATTTCCCAAGGAGGTGATCAATAAGAAGAGGAAGATGGATGAAGTTTCGAAAATTAAGCTTACGAAAGAGTATTTTGTAGGGATTTAAGGATATAGAAAGTTTTTTTATCCCCTGCACAATTGGTTCTTCTGATTTTTTTTTTATTTTTTATGTTTTATGTAATCTGGGTGTTGGTATCAATTTCATGTAATATTCTATATTTTTAAAGTTAGGATTAAAGGGATGTTGATTTACCGATATTTCTTTACAATTAGCTGATAAAAATATAAAGTATTTATAGTTAAGAACATATTGGTTAAAGTTAATAAATTTATTTTTCCTGTCAATTTTGTTGTCTTGGATATGAATGCTGATGAGGCCATTTCTTTGATTTTAGGCCAACTTTTCCTTACCACTACACAAACATTGATTGATGTTCCTTGTGAAAAATTGATTTTGAAATTGAATGATGAAAAAAATTAAATTTAATGTTTTCTATCACATGAAAAATTTGATAAAAAGAAAATTTTTAAAGTTGATTATATTGAGAAGATTGTTGAGTATGATATGAATGACTTTTATTCAAAAAATTCTCTTGAAAATTGTATTGTTAGTTCGTTGTATATGAAATATGATTTTCTAGATAGTGAACATGTTGATACATTTGTTTTGAATGAAATCTAGATACTTTTTTTATAAGATATGAGATTTTGCAGGAATTTTTGGGTGTTGAGAAAAGTCTCAAATTGAAGCAAACCACAGTGTGTCAAAAAGTCCGTCAATTCGATTTAAGATTGAAATTTATACTAGACAAGTTCAAATCTAGATGGACAGAACCAATTTATGAGTTAGCCCGAAACACGAAAATTATGTTTGGTCAAATACAATAAAGAAAGACACTTATCAGAATGCAATCCAATATTTTAATGATTTTTTTTAGTATTTGTTTTTGTTGATTTAATTTTTGTTTAAATTTTGATAAGTGAATAAGAAACCCTTCGCATGAAAGAAAACAAGTTACTGCTAAAGGGGAGGCTCCAAGTTTCATGGGAGTTTTTTATTCTCTCTCTTTATTCTTATTTTATTTACTTTGTAAATTGATAACAATGTTTAGTTTAAGTGTGAGGGAGTATATATATAGGCTGTTTTTTTTTTTTAATTTTGAGGAACTTAAGTGCTGAATTTTGTTTAGTTTTCGAGAGATTTTGTTGGTTTTTTCCATACCAATTAAATTTTCAAATTTTCTAATCCTTATGTATTATTTTCTTTGAATTGGATTACAAGAATGATTATTTGTAATAGTAGTTATTTTTTTCATGATTATCTATTCATCTTTTTATGGTTGATTTTAAAGATAGACATGCAAAATGTAACATAAAACTTACCTAAATTATAAATTAGGTCATAAAGAGTAATTTTTTGTACTTTTATTTTTCTTGTTGAGCGTATATCACACATGTAATGAAATTCTAAAACTTATTTTGTTATATATTTTGAGACTATATTTTTTATTTTCATACACCAGCATAATTAAAATATCTAAATTTACACACTTTTAGTTTTCAAAAAACACTATCCCTAATATTGTTATCCCTTAGTTGATCAATTTGAGTCTAGACTGTTTTTTTTCTTGAATAAACATATAATTTACCTTATAACTTTTTTTTTTTAGTTTCAAATTTTGAACCCAAATTCATTAATATATTTATAGTTGATAACATGGTATTATGTTCTTAGACATTATGTTCTTTTTTATATATGTCAGAGTCTCATATATATTTTTAGGCATTATCTTGTTGAGTTTCAAAAAAAAAAAGTCAAATAAAAAAATGATGAAAAAAATTGTTAGTTGAAAAAAAACAAGAAGAAGAAATTGAGAAAAAACATTATTTATTCATTATTTATTTTTATAGTAGCATTCTATTTTATACTTTTTAGTTTAGATGAGGGATATACTACATATTCGGAGTTAGAGTACTATTTCTATTTTGGAATGAAAAGTTGTGGAAGTTATTGTTTTCTTACCTTGATATAAATACCGTTATATCTTGACGTTTAAATATTTTTAATAAATTATCTTAAACCAACATTTTTATCTATTGTTATACCATTTACTATAGCCTCGTTACAACCAAATAAAAGAATTTTTTATTGGTGCAAGGATTTCACATTTGAGTGGTGGAGATTTGAGATATTAGTAAAACTATGATAATGTCATCCTATTGTATTGATTTGAGTAATATACAAATTCATAAAATCGAGTGAATAAAATAGTTAAATCTTATTTCGTTTATCGTATTTCTCTTTGTATTGAGTGAATCAAATGTAAAGATATTTGAATTTTATATTGTTCTTGATTTCGAGAAGATATAAAAGATATAATGGTTTTTTAGTACTAAATATTGTAAATTATTAATTATCTTGATTGTAATTCCAGTTTGAATTTGTCATATGTATGGTTAGAGATTTGAAAAATTTTAGAACTGTTTCCAATTTTATGATTTTATATTGATTAATTTCGTAAATTTTGATTTAGAAAATTTTTGAGTTTACTTTCTAAAATTAGACTGAATAAATAGTTATTAGTATTTTACACATAACTTTCTACTTTGATATCCGATTGAGATGATTCTTGCGACATTAGAAAGAAGATTTCAAGACCAACAAATATTATAAGGATCCTAGAAGCTAATTCAGGCAGGAGCGTGTCTGAAAATGGAGCCAAAGTTACTATTGTACTAGAAGTCAATTTTTTACTGAAAAAGAAAACAAAAGTGTTAAAAATTCAAAATTTATTTTGCTGTTAATTTCAAAATTTATCCAAAAATCAAAAAGTTTCCAAATTATTGGAAAAGTAGGAGATTCTCATCATCCCAATAATCGCAAATTTCCAAAAAGTTTAAGTATCAAAAAAATTAAAGTTTCCAAATTCTTTCTATGGTTTTAATGCTATAAACATAGCACTATTGCGGACAGCAAGGGGGATCACTCATCATTTACGCCTCCTCATTTATTTTCTTTCATTCCTCCACCGATTACAAACCCTAGTAGTCGTCTCTTCACGTTTTCCACATCCATTCTTATGCAAAAAATGGTTGTAATATTTTCTTTTATTTTCTTGTTTTTCTTTTTAATGTCTAGCTAATTTTCTTGTTTACAAGACTCGGTGGATTTTATTTTTAATTAATTACATGGCTTGATTTAATTATTTCCCTTGAGTTTTATTGACATGATTCTTATTTAATAAGATTTTATTGTTAAACTTAATATTTTGAAATGTTTAAAATTGCGTTTTGCATGATTTGAGATCGAGTGTATACGTGACTTATATAATTGTATAAAATTAGTTTGAATAATAAAATTCATATGAGATCATGAATATGACTATTATATTAATTTCATATGTGGGGTTTTAATAAAAACCTTAAGGTACAGATTTTCATAAAATTTAATACAATTCGATTAATCAAAATTATATAATATTGAGTTTTGGTTTGTCATATTAGCGATTTATTGCATCACCATTGGGTGAGTTTAATTTTGAAAAATTTGTCTTTATTATCAATAACTTATTAGCCTATGAACTTATGGATAGAAAAAATTTGACCGTATAAAAAATTGAAATAGATGAAATCGATATTTTAGAATTTCTATCATATTAGGGTTTCGTATCTTGGATTTCTTTTTTTAATAGTTTCTAATAGTTTCACATTCCTGACTCAATTTGTCCAACTTAGATCAAATTTATTCATATTTGGTAATATAGCATATTCTTATGGAAACGACATTTGTTTCGTACTATATATAAAATTCGACTAGAGTATATTTAGTCAAAATCATGATATCAAAATCACGTAATGGAAACAGGAGTATAAGGCCCTCTTGGACACCACAGAGCTCTGTGGTAAATGGATCTACCACCCCTGAATTTACCATAAACTATTGACTCAAAAACTTAGATCATCTCTAATAGGATCTCCAACCCCTGCCGAGCGACAAGTAATGTTAGAACAACCATTCGTGTTCAACCTATAGAAACCTGGGGAGGGGGATCTAACAAATCCAGCAGCTAGGACGAAGGGCATGTGTAAAAGATCCCCTAAAGATAGACATCCTACATGGGTGTATTGTGAAGCAACTATGGCTAATCTATCCAGGAGAAGGAGATTCCTTCAACAACGTACTGACATTGAGTCTTCCAAATTGTCCAAAGAGTATACTCATAGTATGCCAACCATGGAAAATCCGTATGAATGGCATGTGAATAGCAATTGCGAGATAATCACTCCTTTATTAGCAGATTCCCCTAAGTTCCTATCACCATCCGCGTAAGAGACAACATGCCTAAAATCGTCATCCAAATCTGATGAACGACCTAACAGTCTCAAAAAAAGAAAAGATGGCTCTAAGTCTTCGGGAAGTCCTTACAAAGTGAGCAAAGAGGATCATCTGTGAACCCTTGATAGTACTGATATTCATTAATTATCAAACTATTATATTTCATTTGTCACAATAAAAATTTCACTCTTTCCATATATTTCATCTTTTAAATCCAACTCCAGGCATCTTAAAACTCTCTTATTTATTAGTAAAAATAATCACCACAATTATTTTAAACAAAAATGACTAAATTATAATTTATCCCCCCTGTGATTGATCACATATTCTCACTATATTTTAAAAATAGTCATAGCCCTTGTGATTTTTAAAAAAGCAAAAGGTAGATGAAAATATGTAGATATAATAGGGACACGTAAAATGCCTATTATATTCCTTGAAGAGAAGTCAAAAACCATGATTCGTCCTCTACATCTTCAATCGATATCGATTCAAGCTCTCACCATCAGCCTTTGTCTTCATCATTCATTGCCATCAAATCACCTTCATTTGCTGTCCTTCGACCAGTCACCGCCTTGTTCAATTCACCGTTTGAATTTAGTTTTGTCTTTCGATTACAGTCACCGCGAATCCTCAATTTCTCCACCATTAGCCATCGCCGTCTACCGTTTACTCCAATTTCAGCTTTCTATGACCGCCATTCGTCTTCAAAGTTCTCCTTGAGTTCGTTGATTAATTCGCATTCAACCACCACCAGTTTCAGTTTAGCTGTGCTTTTCATTGTTTGCTCTACCATCGCTTTGGTTGTCTTAACTTCTCTGTCAATTCCCCTTCTACTACTCTGCCGCAAGCAGCCGTCTGAACCTTGTTCTGCTTCTAGCCACCGTCCGATCATCCAATTGTCAATTGCATTGTCACAGACGCCAGAGACAGGAGAGCACATAAGCCATCCTCATCAAGTAATTTTCATATTGTTGGTTATTTATGCCCATTATGAGCATTTGGGTAATTAAGGAATGGGGTAACTCCCATCCTTAATTACCATTAACCAATATTATTTGGTAACCCCCCACCAATTAAGAAAATTGGTCTTGCCTTCCTTCTGTAAGAAGGAACAATGGAGGAAACCATGGCTAGGGTTTCAAAGAATTCTCTAGAGAGAGAAAATAGAGCGAGGGATGGAGATTTTCGCGTAGGAAAATCTCTCATCGTCAAGCAAATCACCGGATGTAAAAGGTTGCGGCATTGTGACACTGTGGTGGTGATTCGACTAATCTCGTGATCACCATCCCGACCACGAAATCGGATCAAGGAACGTGCTGCTTGAAGATTCTACGAATTGAGGTACCCTAAACCCGATCGATTTTATTTTCGAAAAATTATTATATACTTCCGCTACATGAGAATCCTAATTAAATCCAACATTGGTATCAGAGCGTACGTTGGATTAGGAAAAATAATTTTTCGGATTTGATTTTTCGGGTTTAAAAATATACGGTATAAAATTTTGGGGTCCGGATTACGGATGAGTTTCGTGAATCCGAGAACACCGTAGGAATACCCATGGCCCAGGGATTACAAATATATTTTTTGTTTAATTTTCTGAGCATGTTTGGGCCATGAAAAGTCCGGTCGAAATTTGCGACCGCACGGACATGAAAAACGTAGATCTATGGCTTTAGAGGGCGGATCCATGCATGAAAATATTATAAGAGTGTTCATTGCATCTAGATCTATAGTTTTATGTCTTTTATTGTGTGTTTTGGGTGTCGGAAACCAGGATTTCTGAATGGCCGCGGAGGGTCGCGACTAGGGTGGTTGATTTCTACTATTTTTGGATTTGAATTCTCCTAAAATCGAGTATAGGATATTTGGAGGAAGTCCATTAATATTTTCCAATCGAAAAATGCAAGAAAAAACAGTTGGAATTGAGTTTTCCGGAAACCGGGTCGAAAAATCCGTTGCAGGACCCGTCGGACGAAGAAGAACCGACCCAGACCTGCGGGCGCGTGTAGTACACGCGCCACACAGGCTCGTGAAGCGGGGGGTAGGCAGATGTCGAGTCGGACCCTGACCCGGACCAACCCGTCCGGGTCGGACTTGGACCGTTGACCTGGTCAGTAGGGTCAACCCTGACCTGTTGACCGACCCGGTCTGACCTGGCTCAACACGGCTCAGCGCGTGAGGGCGCGTAAGTCGTGCGCTGCGACTGAGCGCTCGTGAGCCGAGCCGCGCCAGGCGCGTACCGGCGAGTGAGAGGTGCGCCGCGCATCTGGCGTGTGCAGCAGGCCGCTGCCGACGCGTGGAGGCACGTGGAACGCACCGCCGGCGAGTGGCGGCGCTTGAGAACCCTGGGCGGCGCGTGAGGTCGCTTAAAATTGAATTTTTTCAATTTTTGGGGGTCTTATATCCATAAATGTGACTTTTTGTGGGTTTTTGTATGCCGAATCAAAGTCCAAATGGTAAGATGCGATTCCGAGTTGTGGTGTATGGTGTCTGTTGACTCATACGCTCACTTTGGGGTCTGTACTCAAGTCATTTTGGTCTTAATGATTCGTAGGGCGTACAAAAATGTGATAATAAGCATCTACAAGTCACAAATATTTCTCTTAATGCGTTGAGAACTGTCGTATTAAATTTTTGCAAGGAGAGTAAACTGAATGATGTGATCTGTGCGATTTTATCAGTAAATTTAGTTTATTCTCGAGAGGCAAAATCTAACAGGAATCTGAGGCAAGAGATGATGGACCCCAGGGTGGGCACCGCGCCTCAGGATATACGAGATAAAGGGACCTAGCGAGGGACCTATCGTGCATGGTAGAAAATAATTGCCAAGTTAGGGCAATGCTTATCAGTGACATGCACGATTACTAAATCTCGTTCTACGAGACATATCCTATGAAAATGTCGGTTTGTTTTGTCCCATAAGAGTATTGTGTTGCTATCTTCGGCTCCTAATGTGAGGATGCAGAAGAAAATGGCTAATCATACAATGAGGCAAATGTCGAGTATAATCACCGAGTTAAGATTTCGGATGGAATTAAGGTACTGGATGTGATCCAATTTTTACCTGATTCATGGGAAACCGTGAAATCCTATCTCACATTTGACGAAAGTATTCGTACTTTCGTTGACATAAATACGTAATGTGAGCTCGATGAAGAGCATCTAGAGGCAAGTAGGCCACACTCGAGTCATGCTTATTCAGAGGAGTCGAGTAAGGACTTCCTCGGCGCTAAACTAATAGCATAAGCCTAGCGAACGAGACTCGAAATATAGGTAATAAAAATCATCCGAGTAAACCGACAATGAGGTACAAGAACGCAAGAAGAAAGAATTTGAATAGACCAAAATAAATTGCTACGTTTGAGGTAGATTTGGTCATTTCGCTCGTGAGTGTGACAAGCAGAAATTAATATCCTTCTTCTTTACGTGGTTTGAGATTTGTCTCATTCACTATAATACTCGCTGATTTCTCTCCTTTGAAATCAGGAGCAACCGACCACGTAACTCGAGATAGGAGTGCGTAATCCGTCAAATGAATCCTTAAGCTTGGAGGATTTACGTTAAGGACAGAGCATTTGTCGTTGTCATAGGGAACGACACTTGCCATGACGTTCTTAATACTGTAGGCATTCGACGGATCTACAATTAGTACCTTGTCTAAAATTGACTAGGATATGCGTGAAATTATTCATTTCTTTTAATACGACAATTTTCTGAATTATTCTGGTTTTAATCCATGATGGAATGTATGCACTGGGTGCTACTCCTTCTAATGGTTTCTTGTCGTTCTACTACTGTCTTTACATCTGATTGTGTAGATAATGATGTAAATGAATGACATAGTAGACTTAGACACATAGGGTAAGAGATGATGAATCGGTTAGTAGTGAGAGGTTTATTGGACCCGCTGACCACATTCGAGTTATCCGTATGTGAGTTTTGCTTAGCCGGCAAAATGACGAGAAAACCATTTGGCGATGCAATGAGAGCTGAGACTCCATTGCAGTTAAACTATTGTGTCTTCCTTCTTTTTCTTGTGGTCTTATGCGCATGAGAGCCGGAAATGGAGTTGTGTAGATAATTATAGACGCTTACATGCGTTTCGGTTCATCTATCTGATCTCGCATAAGTCTGAGGCATTAGACTGTTTCAGGAGGTTCATAAGCGAGATTGAGAATCAGTTAGATTTGAGAGTAAAGACTCTCAGAACCGAGCGAGAACGCAAGTATTAGTCTAAACTACACATGGGGCTCTGTTTCGAAAATAGTTTTACGAGACTATTGACTATTAGTCAGTTCCCCATTTCAGCTTTGACAGGGAGGTAGCCTGACTTTAGCCACTTAAGGTTATGGAGTTGTGCCACCATTTCTCGCATTCACACGGTGAGTTAGGCCCGCGAGAAAATATGTGTTCTTAGGCGAACGCGGACGGCACTATAATCGAGATTGAGTCTCGTAATACTATATTTCTTGAGAATGATTTCCCTAAGAGAGGTGAAATCAATTTGGACCCTACCCTTTATGCGATGGATAAGCCTAGTGGCTCGAGGAGCCCAGCGGCGGAATACAAGAATCCACTACGGATCTTGATCTCAGTGGGAGCGATCCATCAAGAGATAAAGATTTTTTTTCCTCCTAAGAGTATCGAGAATGTGTATTTAAACGTTGTTTCTCGATTGAGGGTGAGACCCTCGTTGCGACTCTAGAGGATGATGAGAAATCTAAAACGGTCCGAAAGGCTCTCAAAAGTTCTGCAAATGATGCAAAAGACCGTTTATTGAAGGCCATAATGAAGAGAAGGAGTTGATGAGAATCGACAGGGTCTGGGACCTAGTTGATTTGCCTAAGGCGGAAGGACTATTGGGAACAAGTAGATTCTCAAAGTCAAGATAAAGGGTAACGGATTGATGAAGAGGTAAAGAACCCGTCTAGTAACCAAGGGTTACACTTAGACTGAGGGGTGGACTATCGATGAGTCATAGTCCAATTTATCTCGGTCCGTTTATCTTTCAGCGATTGTCACGAACATGGATCAAGAATCACATCACAAGGACGTAAAGACCGCTTTCGTAGTGGAAGTCTAGATGAGGCGATCTACATGGAGCATCCCTCTGGGTTCGTTCTAGTAGATCATGTGAATAAGGTCTATTGATTGGAAATCAAAATACGACCTTAAGCCATCATCTAGACAACGACGCTTGAGATTTCACGAGAAAATGATATCTTATAGTTTTGTAATGATCGAGTAGGATCATTGCATCTATCTGATACGTCCCGATGACTCCTTTATGAGCATGTTCTCATATATAGGTGACATTATGTTGGCCGGGAATATTAGAGAGTATCTAATGACCGTTGTAACATGGTTATGAGGTTTTAGTTCATTCTCAGATTTTGGATCTATAGGGATTGCTTGAGATTGGTGTTAACTCTTTAACAAGAGTTTTACATCAGGTAGATTCTTAAGCATTTTGAGAAGAGCGATGACAACCTAACAGATACTCTTATCGCTAAAGGTAAAAAGACCTGAATCTTGACACATGTCCTAGAATTTATAAAGCAATAAGGGAAGTTAGGCCCGCGAGAAAATATGTGTTCCTAGGCGAACGCGGACGGCACTATAATCGAGATTGAGTCTCGTAATACTATATTTCTTGAGAATGATTTCCCTAAGAGAGGTGAAATCAATTTGGACCCTACCCTTTATGCGATGGATAAGCCTAGTGGCTCGGGGAGCCCAGCGGCGGAATACAAGAATCCACTACGGATCTTGATCTCAGTGGGAGCGATCCATCAAGAGATAAAGATTTTTTTTCCTCCTAAGAGTATCGAGAATGTGTATTTAAACGTTGTTTCTCGATTGAGGGTGAGACCCTCGTTGCGACTCTAGAGGATGATGAGAAATCTAAAACGGTCCGAAAGGCTCTCAAAAGTTCTGCAAATGATGCAAAAGACCGTTTATTGAAGGCCATAATGAAGAGAAGGAGTTGATGAGAATCGACAGGGTCTGGGACCTAGTTGATTTGCCTAAGGCGGAAGGACTATTGGGAACAAGTAGGTTCTCAAAGTCAAGATAAAGGGTAACGGATTGATGAAGAGGTAAAGAACCCGTTTAGTAACCAAGGGTTACACTTAGACTGAGGGGTGGACTATCGATGAGTCATAGTCCAATTTATCTCGGTCCGTTTATCTTTCAGCGATTGTCACGAACATGGATCAAGAATCACATCACAAGGACGTAAAGACCGCTTTCGTAGTGGAAGTCTAGATGAGGCAATCTACATGGAGCATCCCTCTGGGTTCGTTCTAGTAGATCATGTGGATAAGGTCTATTGATTGGAAATCAAAATACGACCTTAAGCCATCATCTAGACAACGGCGCTTGAGATTTCACGAGAAAATGATATCTTATAGTTTTGTAATGATCGAGTAGGATCATTGCATCTATCTGATACGTCCCGATGACTCCTTTATGAGCATGTTCTCATATATAGGTGACATTATGTTGGCCGGGAATATTAGAGAGTATCTAATGACCGTTGTAACATGGTTATGAGGTTTTAGTTCATTCTCAGATTTTGGATCTATAGGGATTGCTTGAGATTGGTGTTAATTCTTTAACAAGAGTTTTACATCAGGTAGATTCTTAAGCATTTTGAGAAGAGCGATGACAACCTAACAGATACTCTTATCGCTAAAGGTAAAAAGACCTGAATCTTGACACATGTCCTAGAATTTATAAAGCAATAAGGGAGATGAGTAGAATCCCTTATTGCAGTGCAAAATACATTTCTAGTGTATGCGATGAGGTATACACATGCGATATACAGTTTGATGTATGCAATGAGGTATTCATGACCAGACGTTTATTTTGCGGTCGATTTCGTGAGTAGGTATTAATAGAATCCTGGAAGGGATCACTGTAAAGCAGTGAAAAATGATTCTGAAATATTTCATTTGAACTGCAGAGCTCTCCATGTGTTACGGATGAGGTAATTTGCGTTTTGTGATTGAAATTCAGATACTGACTGGGAGTAGTGATCTGAATAAACGCAAAATATTTTATCTTCTTAGAGCAGTAAGAAGAGAACCTGTATATCTCTATTTACGATAGAGAAATAGAGACTGAGCTTGTAGTATGCTCAATTGCAGTTCATGAGATGGTTGGCTTCAGAAATTTTCTGGAAGACTTGGGGGTTGTGGCAAATAGTGGAAGGTCAGTGATGATTATTGTGATAATCAGACCGACACTGTTAACAAATGAGACCCTAAGTGTTATAGTAAAGCCAAACACATTGATACCGAAGACCACTTTATGAGAGATATTACCGAGAAGGGTATTGTGACATCTAAGTACACCTTGACATACAGCATGAGAGCTGATCTGAAAACCCGTTGTGACAGATTTCTTTGTGAGATAAGGAATCATTGGGTTTAATGTATTTTTTCATTTCTCATTATATACTGTTTTATATGCTTATTTTAATATATGACATGTATGCATTATTGAGTCACATATTTATTTCATGCATCCATTTATTGTCATATATTGTGATCTTGTGATAAAGATGTGTCAGGCAGGCGTGGTCGACTCTCTCACACGAGTGACCACCTCCGACTCTGAGTGAGCGGAGATGAAACGGATTCTAGTTGTAAGAGGCTTTGAGAGTAGCTCTACTAGAATATAAGTCGCCCTGATATGTGTTCAGGATGAGGTCATATGCGATATGACCGATATGGAAATACCCACATCCATGTTGTCTGTAAGTAGCCAGATTTGAGATCTCAAATATCACCTGCGATTTGTGATATTGTCTCTGAGATGCTCTCTCTGAGATCTCTGGTTAAAGTCTTATGTGTAGATTGAGTCCCATACCTGTACAGTGTTAGAGAAATTTGACATATGCCCTTTGAGAGATGGAGGAATAACACTGTGGCACGTGTTTCATACCACGTGTGATGAGACGATCATGAGACAGTGAGAGCTATTATTTGAGACGATAGTTTAATCTTGATCCCCGTTCCCACTGTGTGAGACCTGAGATCCATTGGGTGGAATCTCTTATGCCCTTATTAGTTTCGGCTGTCTTTAGAAGTTTTGGTTCAGTGATGCTACTTTAGTCTGTTTACCTATGGTTCGGAAGATAAATTGAGGTCTAAGGGGCAGGTCTAGGAAAGCAGCTGAATTGAGACCGATAGATTCGAGTTTGGGAAAAGGAAGGCCAATAGACATTACATCATTGTCATGTATTAACAGGTCGACCTATTATGTTAATCCATGTTGGGATTCAAACATAATAATGAATACATAGTCGAGCAAATTAATTGAGGATCACTTTCGATGAGGAAAGTGGCTCGATGGATGTAAATGCATTGAGTTTGGGGTATAGCGAGTTCTTATTTTACTAACAGTGACTACTCGATCATTCTAACAGGTGTATCGAGAAGTCTTTGCTTACAGGTGTACTCGCCGGTCGCACGACGCCCAATTCAGTATGAAAGTTCAGTAGGGTGATGCGATAGATTGCATGAATTGCGATCTTGTGATTGATGGAAGTGAAATGCCCTCATGTGCAAGTGGGAGATGTTGGTTATTTATGCTTATTATGGGCATTTGGGTAATTAAGGAATTGGGTAACTTCTATCCTTAATTACCATTAACCAATATTATTTGGTAACCCCCCAACAATTAAGAAAATTGGTCTCGCCTTCCTTCTGTGAGAATGAACAATGGAGGAAACCATGGCTAGGGTTTCAAAGAATTCTCTAGAGAGAGAAAATAGAGTGAGAGATGGAGATTTTCGCGTAGGAAAATCTTTCATCGTCAAGCAAATCACCGGATGTAGAAGGTTGCGGCGTTGTGACACTGTGGTGGTGATTCGACTAACCTCGTGATCACCATCCCGACCGCGAAATCGGATCAAGGAACGTGCCGCTTGAAGATTCTACGAATTGAGGTACCCTAAATCCGATCTATTTTATTTTTGGAAAATTATTGTATGCTTCCGCTGCATGAAAATCCTAATTAAATCCAACACATATAGTCCCTTGAAATTCCTTCCAAGGCCTATTGAATGCATTTTATAAATCTATCATTTCACAAATTAGTGCTTTTCTATTGCTTTTAACTACGTGCTTTTATTATACTCCGATTGCATGTTGTCCAAGATCTTTGGCATGTCTCATTAATTGAAACATTCTTGACGACTCAATTAAAAGATTGCTACTTGTCCTCCTAAATCTCGGCGTTTAATCTTGGTAAATCAGGACGAGTTGTAAAAGTGGTTGAATCATTTCTTCTCTCCCGGATTCAATCAAGTTGATTTGGCATGCAAAAAGGGAAATTAAAAAATTAAATATGCGAGGATTGAATGTTGAATTGAGGGTAACATAAAAGAGACATTTGAAACAGCAATCACAGATAAAATCAATAAATAAAGAAATAGATAAATAGTACATCCACTATAATATTAAGTAATTAATTAAATTAACTAGAAACATTTTAAAATAATCTAAAAATAAAAATTATTTATATTTTTATTCTTATTATTAAGAATTTATCCTTAATATCTGTAATTCTCTCTCTCTCGGAGGACATTGTCCTCTACTTTTGATTGTCGGTTAAACTGTTCGAATTGTTCAATTACAAAGTATCAAAATGTAACCTTAATGTGCATACAAGAAAATAAAAAAAAAAAAGAAATCAATGTGAGTCTAATAATAAAACATTAAAATTTTTTAATTAAAATTTTAAGTTTGATTTTTAAAAATAAAAAAATAGATTTTGGAAGAATAAATTCTTAAATTAAATTAAACTATTCAAACTAAATTAATTAAAAATTTAAATTAATTGAAAATTTAAGTATAGATATTAAGTGAAAAAAGAAAATGGAAAAAAGAAAAAAATTTCATTTTGTCTACAATATCTACCAATCATATTGCTCAGCGGGGGGAAAAAAAAGGAAGGGACCATGGCCTTTATAAAATGTCAATTTTGTTTTTCTCTTTTCTAATAATAGAAAAATGAAGAGCTTATTGAAGCTATCAAATTCAGACAACCCTTGAAAAAGTCATTTTGGCTTATAAACCCCTGGAAATTTGAATTAGATTAGACCAACTTCAAATTCAGTCTCTTCTCAGATCTCAACGCCCAGCTTCTTTCGTCCAAGGGTTTGGAAATGGGAAGTAGAAAGGAAGAAGAGCGAAACGAGAAGATTATTAGAGGCCTCATGAAGCTTCCTCCCAATCGTCGATGCATTAATTGCAACAGTTTGGTAAGTTATGTTTTCTGTTTTGTTGTGGGTTTTTGTTTACAAATCCTGTAATGTAGTTTTGTGGAACCCTAACTGGAGGGCATTTTCACTGCTGTATCTGTATGATGATGATTTTAAGTCTTCCTTGCCTGAATTTTCTTTTATTATGTATTAAATCTGCTTCACTGATTATTTTAGTCAGCTGATTTCGTTTCAAGTTTGTTGATGACTGGAATAATCAATCCTCAATTATATGCAGGGTCCCCAGTATGTATGCACAAACTTTTGGACTTTCGTTTGTATATCTTGTAGTGGCATTCAGTGAGTATTCTTAACTTTCCATCATTCGATCATTAACATTTCATTCCTGGATTCAAATTATTAACACTTTGTTTGTTTAAAGATTTTTGATGTTGAGACCACTGATTCTACACATGTTGGTGCAACATAATTTATAAATTTTTGAATGTAACTATGTTCTATGGATGTGTTTGAGACTTTGTGTTTGGATGTGTATGTCGCATGCTTATTGTGCTTAAGGTGTATGCGTATAGGGATTGATGTCTTCATTATTTTGTGTTTTCATTGTTTTATCCTCCTTGTAACTAGAAAGGAAAAATACCCTTACATATCCATTATTTTCTGTTAACTTCCATTTATGTATACGATGTCCAAGGAAGGCAAATGCCCACATTGAAACAATAAGTAGAAAGGGGTATTTTGTGATGAAAGATTGAGAACTTCCAGTTTTTTCATTAATATTAAGTATTTGATCTGTATCAATATGTACTAAACATGGGAAGCAACAAATAACGTGTCTGCTTCCTTGTAATATGTGATGGATGATTACAAATTAGCATGTAATCCACATGGTACTAAATTCTATTACAAAATTCTTGGTCCATTATTAAGAAAGTATAAGGTGGACAATTTAGCCTGATAAGGATGATGATATTATTTAATTTTCTCTCCACACATCAAGGCAAATTCTTGTGTTCATTCCTGGTGTGTGCCATTTGTTGGATCATAAGCATTAAGTTTTGCCGTTTCTTTCCTTGTTTTTTTTTTTTTGCTATTTATCAAACAGATCTTGGCCCCTAGTATGGAACTTACGTGTTAACATTTATGATTGATTTCTAGTTTCAAACTTATATAGAAGTTGATGCACAATGTCATTTCTTTGTTGTTTTCTTTCAAAGTATTGGCCATTTCTCTGCCCCTTGAGACTCCAGAATTTGTTGTTTTCTTCCTCTTGTGAAGATAAGTCTTTTGGGTTGAATCATGTGAATTAGAAATATGTGCCGTTAAGTGGTGTAGGTCTCTAAGAAAGAAAACAAAAATGTGAGATAGTTTTGTTATTATAAACCCTTACATTCATTTTATATGTGAGAGATAAGGATTTGTATTGAATGATTTGATAAAAAAATTAAGGAATGTATGTTCCACTCTATAGAAAAAATTAAAGCACAAAAAGGATGCTAATGACAAGCAAAATTAGAAATTACATTTTCTCATTTGCATTGTATTTATCTATTTTTTGGGAATGAATAATTACTTTTAAAAACATACAAAGCAATAAAGTATATATACGCCAGAGGCAGCTCAAGAGAGTTGGTGGCTTAAAGCTAAAATTTAACATGAGGTGTTTAATTTATGAATAAGAAAAAATAATATAATAGAAGATTAGAATAATAGAGCCTATATATGGAAGTTGATGATTGCAAAAGAGATGACAGTGGAAGTACTTCAGCAAAATATTATAGCTGCAATGCTTCTCAATAAAAATTAGAATGACAATTAGTGAAAAGCTAAAAGGAACACTTGCTTTTCTAAGGAAAATAATTGAGTGTTGGGAAGAAAAATTGAATGTTGGCTAGGAAAAAGTTAGTGTGTTGAAAAATTAAGAGGGGCAGCTGATGAGGAGAAAAAATTAGGGACTGTGGGATAGTGATTGGCTTATTGTTGTATAATTTATATGAATGAGAGAGTATGATCTTATTAGGCATTAAGTTAGGAGAATTAAAAAATGAGGGACCGTGGCAAAGTAATTAGGTTAAAATAGACTTTCACATTTCTCATCGCATTGGACAAATCAAGTCAATGAATGCAAGTGACGATAACTAATACTGATTGATATAAAAGAGACATATGTAGGTTGGTATGATTGGAGGTATCACCATATTCGGATTCAAAGAGATACCAGACTGGTCTGGCTTTTTTTCAAATGTTCTTGATCTATTGAAAAGTGTGGCGATCTTTTCCCTGGGAGATTCATATGAATGGCAGAGAATGAGATTCATTAGGCATTAAGTTAAGACAGTCTGGGCCTTAATATATTATAAGTAATATAAGAATTACTTTACTTGTAAATATAACATGGGGCCTAGGCTTTAGTGGACTTATGCTTGAGCTGGCCCTGATATATGCATCTTACTGACTAGCAAAAAACTGTGGTGAAGTGGCACCAAGTGACAGACCAAGATATAATATAAGAAAACAGAAGCTCTAGTGGGTGTGGCCTTTATGACCCATGCACATGATGGGAAAAAGATTAATTTCCTCATGCTAATAATCCAAGAGTTCTAAGCCATAATTCTACCAGCTTGAGGAGGTCCTCTCCATTCTCTTAAAAATTCTTGTATGCTTATTCTTCCATGCTAATAAAACTGTAGCTAGTGTGAAAAAGATTAATTTTCTCTTAGTTATACAACTCCATGTTTATGTTATACTACTCATATGTATAAGTTAAATTGTTTACAGGTGATGCAGTTATTTATGCATGACATTAATAAACTTCTATAGATTGTCATTAAAGTTGTGATAGTTCATGCATGTTTTTCATATTTATTATGGTATCATAATGATGTCACGGTTGAATCATTTTCTGTATAGGCATGTAATCTGGTTCTGAGAACCTTGTGGGAAAGAGTAAAAGGAGGAGTTTTTCAGACTCAACAGCATGTATAGCTTCTATGAAGGTTTAGAGGATAATCATGATAAATGTGCTAGGTTTCATATTGTAATATATGGGGTTTGTGGCAGTTTCAAAGGATTATTATTTTCCAAATTGGCACTAAGGCGGTTCGTATAAAGTACCTGCAGTCAGGGGTTGATTAGGCCATGCGATTTCCATATTGTGTTCATATGGCTTTCAATATCCCTTTTGCCTTGTGTTCATATGGCTTTCAATATTCCTTTTGCCTCTAATTGGATTTAGTTTTCATTTTTGAAAAATGTCACGCACCATGGCTATTTGTTTTTACTGTGGTAGCATGTTCTCCTTTTCCAGAAGAGATTGTAATACAGTAGTCAATGTTGTCTGGCGGCAATATGAGAAATGGGCTCAGCAGCTTAGTCACAAGCTCTGCAAGATGGATATCTAAAAGCCAGATGCATTATTATCTAAAAGAACACAAAATTGTGCTCCTATATAATTTAGCTTTCTCTTTAACATATGGATTTGTATCTCCAGTGTTACTGTTCCTTAGTTTAACATGTTGTCTCATTGTTTTCTCAATCTAGAATATTATTTCTTTCCCTGAAACAAGTTAGGTATTGGTGCTTTGGGGGTTTTATCTTTCTTTATTTCTTTCCTTTTAAACTAATTTTGTTCTTCACTTCTCTATTTATCTTGTTTTATTCAGTCGTGAGTTTACTCACCGGGTAAAGTCTGTATCCATGGCTAAATTTACTTCCCAAGAAGTTGAATCTCTTCAAAAGGGTGGTAATCAGGTAAAGTCTTCTTTGTATATCTTACTTCTTTTGGGACTTTGTGGGGTCGAATAATTTTAAAGAAAATCTCAGGCTTATTAAGTAGTCATATGTTTTAGCGTGCAAGGGAGATATTTTTGGGAGACTGGGATGCACAGAGGCTGAGATTACCTGACAGCAGGTCTGGACTTGTAACTTGTTCATGTACTCATTATTTTGATCCTTGCAAAATGTGCCATCAAGTCATTTATTTATTTATTTATTGCAGCAATGTTGAAAGAGTTCGTGAATTCATACAAAGTGTTTATGTGGATAAAAAGTATGTTGGGGAAAAGATCTTGGAATGGCCTCCAAGAGATATACAGGCAATTTTTAACAGTACTGAAGATTATGATTTGACAAATTACTTCATAACTTTCTTGTCGTTTCCCAAATTATGTCTTTTATAATTTTATCTTATTTAATTAAGCTTGAGTCTGAAGCTAATGGTTCTTTGTAATTTTTTTTTTTAGAATGTTAGAAATCTTGAAGATGGGACCAGACGAGCGAGTTCCTATCACTCTTACTCTCAAAGTCCACCTTATGATTATCAATATGAAGAACGGCGATATGGGAAACATGGTGCTATTCTTACCAGGAAGCCTGGGTCAGATCGAGGCCATTATGAAGGCAAAGTCTCGAGTTTTGTCTACAGTCCTGGTTGCTTAAACGAGCAGATGTATGAGGACAGCTTTGCCAATGAGGGCTCTGTTTCTGGAGTTTCAGAATACTCTTTCTCCAGTGGAGGCGACCTAACTAGATCTAATACCCAGTCCCCAAATTTTCAGAGTGACATAGGATTTGGCAGTACTCCCATCCACAATTCACGAGATATCTTTATTGAAGCTAGACAACATCACAATGCAAACACCAAGAGAGATCCAAATGGGATCCCGCGACCACAGGTTGAAGGACTCATAATTAGTTTCAGTAATTACATTTTATATGCCTTTGATATCACCTCATCACCTTCCAGTTTTCTGTGACTTATCTAGAAAATGCAAAAAATAAAAATCTAGCAGCTCAAATGGTCATTGTCAACCCCCAGGTGGTTGCCTTTTCAAGTCCCATGATGTTTTCCATGCTAGAAGATTATTGTCATAATGTTATAACATAAAGGCTATGGTTTTGCTTGCAGTTGATGTTAACTATACACTGATATGTGGATGTCTATCCAACCTCAAAATAGGAAAATTGCATGATGCGGATGCATGGTTTTTTCCTTGTTTGTTAGCTGACCAGGTGTCCTAGTTGTTTCATTTTGAGATGTAAGTATATATTTTCCAATGAATAAGGTACCAAAGATCGTAATGGATAGCTTGAAATTTCTCCTGATCTGAAATCATGCCAGTAGGAGCTCAACTGTTTCTATCTCGATAATAAGCCAATCCCCAATTTTGGTCTTGCCAAAATAGATAGAAATCATTGCGGGAGTAGATGACTCTGGTAATATGTTTTGGCATTTATACACAAAAATGCCATCGATAAAGCATCATCTCTGATTAAACAAATGTTTTTGCCCAAGGGAAGTAGATAGTTCTGGTGTACCTTGCCTTCACCATTAATTATCTTGTTGGGATATCCTTTCTTAACGTGGAAGGAAAGAGCAATGTCAAATCTTTCATTTGACTGCATCTCATCTATCTTTTAAGTAGTTTCACTTTGACGGAATGCAACCTTGACTTCTGAATCTCACTTCCTTTATATATATATATATATATATATCATATTTGCTTCTTGTTCTGGGCACCAAATATAAAATCACTACAAATGTAATAAACCAAAACCAAAAGTAAAATCATTACAAATGTAATAAACCAAATCAGAATTTACGCTCTAATTCTGCCTTTGCTGTATGAGAAGTGGAGCTTTTTTATTTCCCACACATTTCAAATAGTGTTATGCTCTTATTGCATTAATTCTTCTTCCATAAGTTCTTGACCAAGTTCTAAAAGTATTCCTTTATTTAGAGAACTGCATCACTGGGTAGCATTGGGTCATTTGATGGTAACTCCATGTCTCTGAACTCTGTTGATTCTGGTACTTCGGTAGACACAGTCGCAGAACCTGTACAAGATAAAGCTTCAGCTTTATTGTCCATACCTCTGTCATCTACTGTTAGTTCTGGTAGCATTGACCTTTTTGAAGAACCATTTAAAGCTCAACCTCTGGCTTCATCAGTAGATTTGTTTCAGTTACCAACCCCATCGTCAGTGCAGCCAGTTGATTTGTTTGAACCATCTCTTATTTCTTCAGTTCCATCAGCAAATTTAAATCAATCTCTCCATACTTCTGCCTCATCATCTTTGAACTTCTTCAATGAGATTGCTCAGCAGCAGCCAGTCATAACTTTGGATAAGAAAAGTCCACAAGTGTCTGGCCCACAGAATGAAGGATGGGCCACATTTGATATGCCTCCTCAACACATGGCATCTGGTCCAAGTTTACATAGTTCTTCTAGTATGGCTAATGATGGGCATTCTCTAGGAAACCTCTCCCTGTCTTTTCCAGTAAGTACAACCTTGCAGTGGCCATCATTCCAGACACTCAATTTTCGGGGGCCTTCTCCGTTGACATCCGATGAGTGGCCAAATGCTCAAGCCTCCTCCAATTCTGCAAGTTCCCAGGTAAACATTTTAATAATTTGGAGTTTGTGCTTATGAACATGTTCTGTTATATAGATGACTAAAATCTACTCAACATTTTTGGTTTTGCTGAATGGAAGGATCAGCATATTTATTTTAGCATGGTTGTTGTTTATTTAACCTTGTCATAGTTTCAGGAAACTTGTATCGGCCATGTCCATAATTTTGATATTTTATCCTATTCAAAAGAAATACTGAATTGATATCCTGATGACATATAAGTATTGCCCTTTAATGATCCTTATTTTCTGAGAGGCAGTCTTGGAATGCGTTTGAAGATCCTGTTGGCCACCTTTCAGTTGATAGCAGTCAATGTGGTGGTGAACCCCAAAATTCAGCATCATCCGTGACTTTTGATGAGTATTTGCGCATAAGAATTCCAGAGGTTGCTGCATGTTTCTAAATCCTCTTTCTTAATAGTATCCTTCTTATATCGTTAGTTATTTTTTTTTTTTTGCTTGCAGAGTTGTCATAACGACAGGAATCAAATAGCTGCCTCTGATGATGGAATGCTGGTCCCTGAGATACCCTTCCAGGGTGTTGCTGCTGGTTCTCCATATGTGCAGTCGGTACTTCCCTCAACGCTTGGGGCTCTTTTTCTTTATGTGATAAGCATTTATTTTCTATTTTCCCTTTTCTTGTTGAGTTTTTGAATTTTTGCCCAATTTATCTATTGTTAGCACTGATTACTAAATGTTAAATTGAGGTAAGAAAAAAAATGAAATTTTGTTTCCCTCACCATATTCTGGTGTTGGCAACTTGGGCTTTCAACTATTCACTTGAAGATATAAACGAGAGGAATATTTTTGGATTTTGTTTTGGAATGTCATTAGTTCTCCCTCTCACTATAAAAAAAAAAATCTATGTTGTTTTCTTATAACAGAACGAAGAAAAAAAAGGTCATTTCTAAATCCTCTTTCTTAATAGTATCCTTCTTATATCGTTAGTTATTTTTTTTTTTTTGCTTGCAGAGTTGTCATAACGACAGGAATCAAATAGCTGCCTCTGATGATGGAATGCTGGTCCCTGAGATACCCTTCCAGGGTGTTGCTGCTGGTTCTCCATATGTGCAGTCGGTACTTCCCTCAACGCTTGGGGCTCTTTTTCTTTATGTGATAAGCATTTATTTTCTATTTTCCCTTTTCTTGTTGAGTTTTTGAATTTTTGCCCAATTTATCTATTGTTAGCACTGATTACTAAATGTTAAATTGAGGTAAGAAAAAAAATGAAATTTTGTTTCCCTCACCATATTCTGGTGTTGGCAACTTGGGCTTTCAACTATTCACTTGAAGATATAAACGAGAGGAATATTTTTGGATTTTGTTTTGGAATGTCATTAGTTCTCCCTCTCACTATAAAAAAAAAAATCTATGTTGTTTTCTTATAACAGAACGAAGAAAAAAAAGGTCATTTTTGCGAGAATAAATTGTCTTTAGAGATTCGTATATGTTTTTGTAAAAACAGAAAAATTGATTCATGAAAAGGCATTAAGGGGGTGGCTGAGCATGAAGACTATGCAAAAAGGATGTCCAAAAATCTGCAACATCTTTTGCAGAGTCAAAGGATTTAGAAGGAACCTAAAAATATCAATCTATACTAATATATAAAGAGCCCCTTGTAGCCCTGTCACAGTAGTTTTGCTACATTTTAAATTTAAATGAGTTTTAATGAAACTATAACTTTTTCCAATCCTCATTAACAAAACTACCCACTTTAAAATTAAAGTACACATTTCCTACTCTGTCTCCTCTCCTAACTGAACACAACCTCTACTCTCTCAAATTAAACTCCAGGGCTTCCCCTCTCCCAATTGATCACAATCTGTCACCTTTTTCATGCACACCTTTTCAAATTCAAAACTTCATTACAAGAAACCTTCACTCAACTACACATACACCGTTCTTAAGTCTCAGCTTCCTCAAATGGTTGGGTACTTTCAAAACAGTTAGTTTCAATTTTTAAAAGTTGCTTATAGATGTGGCACATTGACAATTTTATCACTCTCTCCACTCTTTTCTTAATTTCCTTTTTGGTGTTTGGTTTTGGTTTGGCACCCTTATTTGTATCACATACAAACAATAACAAGTGGCTTCAATGCATCCTTAACAATTTGACCATTGTTTTCCACAATTTTTATATGATAATTTCTTGAAGTAATGGTTTTCATTTATTCTTTTTTTTTCTCTTATTTTCTTTCTTGATTGAGAGAAGATTCAATTATTGAATTATCTGGAAATTATGACAAGATCGCAATTGAATTAATAATATGTAGATTCAAAATGCACATGCCTTGCATATGTCCCAACCACCACGGCCACTACCACTACCACTACCACTACCACTACCACTACCACTATCAGTACCACTACCACTACCACTAATATTTATCTATCCAGGATAACTCTCAAGGGATTTTCAACTGCAATCCTCATGTTTTGTTTCTTCCAAACCAACCAAAAATGGCCAGAGATAGCATTCTATACAATCTCCACTTTGATGTATTAACTCTAAACTCTACAAGCCTATGACTCACTGTGCATGTAATTAGAAGTCACCCAACATAGATGGAGAATAGACTAAACTTGATCAAGTGATCTGCCAACTCTTAACTCCCTTTTCCACAACACGCATCTGTTAACCCAAACTGCACCTCTTCTTTTCTGATTTTATTGGGTTGGAATCCTTTCCCAAATTGCTTCCCAAGCAAAAAAGACCACTGTTGGGAGAGCTGAAGACTCTTACATCGCTTTCCAGTGGAAGCATATAGTGTGGATGTTTAATTACTTCTGTGAAATTTAATATGTAACTAGTGAGGAATCCATGCTTTGTACAAGAACAAAATGAATCATAGTTGTTTTGCAATATAAATTCTTTATCTATTTCCCAACCTGAATACTGTGATGGTGATATCATAGTCCATAATGAATTCTGTTGCTGTTGGTTAACAAAGTTTGTATGCATTCTAGTGTTTTTGACGTTGGACAAATTTGGAATGATTTCCATTTCTATTCATTTAGGAAGAATTCTAAAAATTATTTCAGTATTGTTGTTAGTTGATTATATTCAATTTTAAAATTATTTATTTTCGAATTTTGCATAGGGTTTTGGCCTATAAAAGACATGTAATATATAGGCTATAATGAATTAATCAATCATGTGTGTTTTTGAGTTAGCTCAATGTCTTGACTTCTTTTGAATTCTAACTAAATTAATAGAAATAAGAAACATTCTTAATGTGTACTTTGTCAATTTCTCTATTAAAACAATAATAATAGAAATATTTTCTCATTCACTATCTTCACAAAATCTAAGTAGTATGTTTTTGATTTTTGATTTTATTTATTTATTTATTTATTTTGGTACTACAAAGAGAGGGAAAAAAGACAATGAGACACCTCAGAGGATAAGGATAGCATTTTAAGCCAGTCAAGACAGCAAAAAGGGGGGAAGGGGGAAAGAAGCTGCAAAGCCTCATAAAAGAAAAAATGGTCTTTATTTTGGGTCTAAACAAGTGAGCCTCTTTTCTCATTATTTCAAGTTTGCACCTGCAGCGAATCTGCAAAATTAAAATTAGAGGTTTGGGTGCAGCATCCTACCTTTAAAAGTTCTTTTACTCCCTTTGCCTTCTTTTATTTATTTATTGATTTTTTTTTTCATTTAAATGAATTAATATTTTAAGGTTGTTGATGAAGTGATATATAGCACAAGGTACATTATTAAATTATTAAATGGTATTTATAAGCAGTTTTATTTTCATGAAATTCTAGTTTAGTAGCCACCCAGATATAGTTCTATGAGTACATTAAATTCCAGATCAATTAATATTATGGGCATATTTAATGGATAGATAGCACTATTGGTTAAATGTAAGTAACCATTGAACTATGAATTATTAATTTTGGCAAAGATTGTGCTGTTCAAAAGCTGCCAAAATGGAAGATCTAAGAGTGCACTTAATATTGTTCTCCTCATGAGTGCACAAATCCAAAAATAAGTGATTTTGGAAGTGCCCAAAAGGATTAACAGATCATATTCAATTTGTTGTGTTCCAAATATATGTTGTTATCTTTTACAGAATGCATCCTAAGCAGCCAAACAGTAATTGTTTTGATCAATACTTTATTTTTAGGGCATGGCCATAGCAAGCAAACAGTAATTTTAATTGAAAATGCAATGCTACTTGCTAAATGCTACTTGTAACTTCCTAATGAGAAGCAAACAACCTCTTAGTTTTGTTTTTCTACCTTCAATAATTACAGGAAGCAACACATCTGCATGCAGCTGATTGCAAATCTACAAACCCATTTGATCTTCCCTATGAAGTTGATTCAGAGCCAACTGATATGGTATGCTTGAGATATTCATAATAGGGATGAACACTGATGGCACATATATAATCATATTTTTATAGTCTTGTTATTTTCACCTTAAAGAAATACAACACGGTAAACAAATTAAGAGATATTTCAAGGCATATGTGCATATCCGCCACTAGTTCTAAGCTTGATTGCTTTCTCACACAGAGGAAGAACTATATTCCTGCTTCAATGCCTGTTTTTTCTTTCTACTACTATCAGGATTTTGGCAAAACACACGTGCAGATGCATACAGAGATTTGTGCAGTATTTAAATCTGCTTCTGCTAATGTTATGAATAAGGAAAAGTTGTGCATTTCCCTGTATAAATTTCCAAATCTTCTGGGGATGGGGGGATTTCCTGTGGATAATTTCGATGAATTTTTACCGTTGATTTCTCTGGTGGGAGAGAATGGGAGGGGGATTGTCCCTGTGAAGAATTTATTCGAATTTGAGGACTAGCTATGGTGCAGTGGCCTTATTTCCCATAGATAAGAGAATTCAATGTAAAAAGCCGTATAACTGAGTTCCCTCGATAGCCGTGGGCAGAGTTTGGAGACCAGTTTATGAGAATTAGAGAACTTCCTAATATTTCTTACGTCTGTCAAGCTTTCTGAATTCATTAGTGAGTTCCTCAATTAACCCTTCTACCCTGTTAGATGTCTAAAAAATTAGATTTGGAATTTTATTAGAATAGTAGACTTGATAATTTTTATTAATTACAACAATGCTCCTAACTGCATGGAGTATCATAACAAGAATAAGAGATATCTTTTAAGTTCTGTGATGAGAAGTATAATAATGAGACACAAGCATAATTTTGTGTTAGTAACCTCAGGAGCATTACAATGGTCAAAATGATAGCCATGATTACAATAAGCCATAACTAAAAAGAGACAAGACTATGTTTGCATATTCAATTAAAGCAGCTGGATACAAATTTTTCTAAGTGAGAGTCATACCATATTCAAGAAGTGTGGTCTAAGTTTGCATCAGCTGGATGAATGCCGCATTGGACTGTTCTATCAAGTGTTGGAAATTTCTCAAGAAAACAGCTGCACTAAGCAAATAAAGCAGCCAATTTCACTTAACAGGATGAAAATTTTGGCAAAAGGTACTGCACTGACCCAGGAGAGGGTATCTATGCTCTGGACTGGGACTAAACTGTGTTGCAATTAGTTAGAGTCCCTCCTTTTCATGCGGAGGCTTCTATGAATAACTTGTTTGGACAATGCATTTAATTGGAGATGCAATTCTCACTTTAGATAGATAGATGTGAAGTATCATCATTTAATGCTTTGCCTTCCTGCTTTTGAGTTATAAAGAAGGAATGGATTCTTAACTGTTTGAACAATGTTGGCATTGTAGTTACAGAGGTTGGAAAATTTTTATCTACTGTCTTATGCCAAAAATTTAGTGGTATCAAGTTCACTGTTCCTGCAGTCCACAACTCCTAAGTATATGCTGTTTGAGATCGTCTGTCTCTATTCTAAGTGATTTCTCTCTAGAATTGGTTCAGTTTTGTCTTGAAATGGTAAATCTGGGCAGCTCTTTCATATACAGTGTACCTTAGTTCCCTGTCCAATTTTAAATTTCTAGTGTAAAAAAGGAGGAATTCTATTTCCTCCTTTGTAATTTCAATCTGTTTTCATTTCATCTTCATTTGGTCTCTTGATCAAAATTCAAGTCATCATTGTCACATCCCTTTGAAATGTGTATTCTCATGTTTGTGCACAAGCATTCGTGTGCAATGGTCTATTTGTAGCCTGGACCAAAATCATATTGGATATCATGTGAATACGGATTCTGGAAATAATTTTGACATAATGATGAATCAGAACTATATACAGACTTTATTAAGCTCAAACCTTCTCGTGATGTACTGTTGTTGCAGTTTTTGGACATGAGTTCTCTGCAATCAGTGCTTCTTGGTCCCCAGTTACCACCCAGCTTCGTTGGTGGGATAAATCAACCATGGTTTCCTCAAAATCCAGTAACACCTTTGATTCCAGATGCACAACAAGGTATATCCAGTGCTTGCCTTGTACATCTTTCTGCAGTTAAATATTTTTCTTGTGCTAATTGTGGTGTCATAATGCAGGCAGCTTTTCATACATGTCAGGCGAGGCACCATGTCCTCAGATACAGTGAGTACTGCTCTATTTTCTCTTGCCAATGATATTTAAGGAAAATTGTCATTCCACCAACAAATGTTAGTGTTGGTTGCAGGGCCTCATCTAAGTCATTAACACTCATTTTGTAGCTAAAATAGTGGCACAGTTTAAATTGTTCGTTGTGAAGTATTGGCTTCCCTGCTGTAATTTTGTGTGCTCACAAGGGTTCACATTGGTACCGTGCATATGGCCGGGTGAGAGGGCTGGTCACTGATGGAATTGCTGGGTTTACTAAAATTATATAATACTATTTAATTTTGAACAATGCAAGTACATTGCTGCAAAACTATAGCAAATCAAGATGCTCCTAGAATATAATCAACAGTTTATAAACACTTGATTTAAAAAAAAAAAAAAATTGAAGATAAAAATTGCAAACACCAGGAGCATAAGGGTTTGGTTGTGGAATCCCATTATCTCCTATCTCAGTTATCTCCTTTGTAGTAGGAAAGTAAACAGACCTTAAATGGTTTTTTGTTACTATATTTGCATGGCATAACAGTAGAAGAAAATGGATTAGGAATGCTTTCTTTTCTTTGTATGAGAAAGCATGATCACTGATTCCTTATTTTCTTCTTGGCTTAGCCAACTAGAGCATAGAGCTTAGCAAAATAATAATTGGTCTCAATTAGCTAGCATAAGTGGGTAGAGAATGGATGGTACTACTGTTGATCAGTTTATTTATCTTGATTGTCTCTTCACTAGAAAAAAGTAACTTTGTGATGTCCTATTTTAGCAATACAAATATTACAGTGTTCCACTTTTGTCATTTATTTGCTCTTCTGATTCGATTTTCATTATGTGATTTCTAATTCTTTATTAATTTTGTTCACCATATTGTATGTGAGTGGAAACTTAGCCCTTTGAGGGATGGATGTGAGGTTCCCAAATTTTTTTTTTTTTTTTTTTTTTTTTTTTTTTTTTTTTTTTGAGGGGGAGGAGGATTTGCCTATACATGAACTTTGTTTAAAATAGGCCCTATAATTCTTATGCACATTACTTCCATAAATATCCTGCTAGTGCTATGCTACATAACAGCTGCTGGAAACTATGGTAACCAAGTTAATGAATTGCTTGCAGGAATGTATCTTCGCAGTGCCCTGTTGCATCCGAAGGAGGAAACCCCTTTGTTTAAAGTGTGATAGTGCTAGTAGAATAGTGTTGTATTTTCTTCAGTTTTTTGAAGTAGGGGTTTTGAGAACATCCGGCCAGGGCGTGATATTACTGCCTCTTACCAATTTATTAGAAACATAAACTTTCCTTTGAGTTACCCCCGCTTTTTTTCTTCAGGGTGTTAAGTAATTTATGTATGTATTCATTTTGGTAGAGAAATAATAACTGTGACGTCAGAAATCTTGTCCAGCCCATGTTATTAACGTAAAGTGGTTGGATGCAGAATTAGATGGTTTCTGTTTGTATCTCAGCTGGTTTGTAGTATTCTCAAGTATCATCAGTAAATGAAGTTCTGAAGTTGGTTTTGCTCACTCTCTCTCTCTCTCTCTCATCCTTAGACACTACAGTTTTTATGTAACCTGCGTGATGTCAGGTGTAACATTAAGAGATAGTTGATAAATTTTCACGTGCAAATTTTATTGATAAGCTAGGAATTGCTCAGCATTCACTATTGATGATATTATGCCAAACCCCTTCTCTAATTTTTTTTTTTTTTTTTTTTTTTGATATCATGTGGATACCGTTCGGTATACGGGGTTTCACTCAGATTAATCAGCATCGATCGTTGCAGTGGCTCCTTTTGGAGGATGGGTCTTCTAACGAGGAATACTCTATACACATGAGGGTCTGATGTTTTCAGGAGGAGTCGAATCTCAGTCATACTTAAGGGTATTCAATCTGAGTCAATCCACGTTGGCCCAAACCCCTTCTCTAATATAGCACGCGCACCAATGAAATTCCTTGCAAGAATATCTATAGTATTGTATCAAATAATTATGCATTCGAATTGACTTGGGTTATGAACATATTACTATATTGAATTATCTATGTTAGTCCATAGTACTTCAACTGCTATTCTGTTAGACATGTAATGCGGGGGCTGTTATGGTTTTAGTGTATGAAGATTGAGCCTGTATTGACTATTTTTGTTATGTAAAGTATAGCTCGGTATAGAGCTTGAGCCCAAGTATGTCGAGCTCGAAAATCGACCAGCTATCTAAAATCTATTAATTATATTTTTTAAAAATAATTTTTATATATAATTATAATTTTTCAAATAATTTATATATATAAAATTACGTTTATAGATATATTTTTTTAAATATATTATCTAACAATACTATCTGATAACACTTTAAACTCGAGTGAGTTCGTTCTCAAAAAATACAAACTCGACAAGTTTGAGCTCGAATTCGAGCTCACCTAAATAACACTCGAGTCGAGATCGAATATCAACACTACTCGTCTCATAACACTCCTAGTCAAGGCAATCACTTGATCTAGATTAGTCTTGTGTGCGAAGATTATGAGCTTGGCCATTTTCTATGTACATGTGCATACAGAAATTTGAACCAAGTATATTGACCGAAATTTGGAGTAACAAGGAAAAATAGTATCCTAATTTCAAACAAAATGTCAGGAGATGTACTTTTAGACAAGTTCAAATCGGAAATTGCAGTGGGAAATAGGGTTCAAGTATAAGAATTTTCTCTTTTTTTTTTTATAATTAAAAAATTATGTTGAATTTGACCAAATTCGATTTGAGACAAATTTGATACTTAAGGAAAAAGTTTCCTTATTTTCTCTATATATAAGTTTGAATTTAAGATTTTATTTAAGAAGTATTAGTATCCAGTGATTGGTATTTAGGTGTTGGTATGTATAAGATTTGTTATTTATTTTTTTTAGTTGCAATGAGATTTGACTCTGGAATTAACAGATTAACAGAGTTATGTTTTTACATGTACTTGTTATTCTAGATAATTTTTGGAGTTATTGTACGATTGATTATTGGTATATATTAAAATATCATAATTGAGACTATCGTGTGAGATATTATAAAATAATAGTATGACTGAATTTAATGATGCTAATATTAAAAAATAATGAGGTAAAAAAGTAAAAAAGTAATGACCGAAAATTTTAAATTTTAAATTATATATTAGAAAATTATTGGTTATATTAAAATAATATTGTCAAATGTAAAAAAGTTAGAAAATACATAATGGAAGATTGATATAAAAATAAAAACAACATTTACATCTTAAAAATAAGATTTGTATAAAAAATAACTCTAAAATAGTTATATTCTATTTGCTTTTAGTAAATAAAAAAAAAAAATTCATCCCAAAGTTAAGATAAAAGCCCCACCGCACGCTAATGACAAAAAAACCGTGTAAAAGATTACAAAATCCCAAAGTTAAGGGGTTGGTAAAAACCCCTGGCTTTCTTTTTGTACTTAGAATTATTTAAAAGTTTTTTGAAATTACTTTTTAAAATTTGAAAACTATTTTTAAGATTTAAAATTTATTTTTGGAAATCTAAAAATATTTTGAGAGTTAAAATTTTGATTTCATAATTTACGAAAATCTAGAAATGTTTTTGAAGTAAAATCATAAAAATATATTTTTTGATCAAAATATTTTTGATTAAATATTTTATCGTTGGAGAAATTCTGATAATATTTATTTAAATATTTTTAATACATGATTTGAGCATTAAATACTTTGAAATGAGAGATTTACCCATTAATATAAATTTAATCTCAACCTTTAATTTAAATACTTGGTCCGCCATTTGAAATAAGAACAAATCTTGATCTCTGAAAGCTTGAGCAATCCTGGTCGTCCATCGAAGATAAAGAAGTGCGGCGCCGCCTCTTCAACCTAGCTATCCTGGTGCTCTCATCCGACCTTTTCACAAACTTTGCTGCTAACCTCAATTTTGAGATGAGCACCGTCACCTCTTAATTCTTACCATTGATTTCATCATTCAATCCCAACATTTGATTTTAGATAATCATTTCCTACTTTTAAATTTAATTGATCTTTTTAAACAATCAATTTTTAAAATCATATTTTAATTAATCAATTCAAATATTATAAAATTTAATTAAAAAAATATCTTATAATATAATTATTTTTATTTTTAAATTTTAAATCTAAATAATTTAATATTTTTATTTATGAGAATGACTATTAATTATTTATTTTAATCATTCATGTGCTTCTACCATAACTCTTCATACATTTTAATTCAAACCTTTGGCCGAAGACCGATGTTATGGCACCTTAATCTCCAGCCCATTTGAACTCTTAATCATAGCCTTCTGCTTGTGATGAATACGAGCACCTCTCGTAATGTTAACTCTTGAATTGAGATAATAATTATCTCTGCATCTTTAGATATAACCTCAATTAATTCAATCAATAGAAGATGGATTTCACCTCTAAAACTTGTAGCATTGTGATCAAGAAGAATTTAGATAAAAAAGAGAGCGTGATTTTGTTTCTGCGGAGATAGAGAGAGAAAGAAAAGGAAAAAAGAAAATAAAAAAAGAAAGTGGGCATAACCCTTTGGAAGAGAGAAGTTATTTTTTTATTTTATTTTATTTTATTTTTGGGAAAGGGCGGAGATGTGTAAGCAAAGAGAAGAAACAAGAATAATAAGAGAGGGGGGCTTTGTCTCACCAAAAAAAGAAAAAGAAAAAGCTTTCTAGAAATTTTCCAAACTCATATATACTCGTATGGAATTGTTTTTAAAATTTTCTTTCCCTTTGAAATTAGTAAATTTTATCTTTTTTGTAAATATTTTTCAAATTTTATCCTTTTTCAAAAATATTCTTAGAAAATCCTTGCGCTTTGGGAACCTCCTTTTCTTTCTAAAAATTATTAGCCACCGACATTTCTATAAAGAATTTATAGTATAATATGTTAAAATACATTTTTTTTTTTAAAGTTTAGAAGCAAAATTATAATTATAAACTTTGAATAACTTTTAATATATAAAAAACTTGTGCTCATATCATAGGTTTGAGAATAATGAATGAAGAAACTAAGGTTGATTAAATAACAATTTTATTTGATTTTGATATGTGTATAATAATTTTAATTTTTTTTGTCTTTGCAATCATGTCCTTATGAGTTTTGATACGTGTTTTAATATTTTGTTTACCTTCGAATATTTCTTAAACTTCGATTTATGTAAATTTGGAATAAAAAAATTGAAAAACTTTTTTTTAGTTAATTCATTACTTTACTTATTCAGAATAATATGAAATGCTTTGTCACTATGTGCATCTCTCACTTTAATCAAAATAATCTGTTTGAATATTTGCGTATTACACATTTACGGAGATAATCTATTTTGATTTCTAGTAATAGCATTTGATGATAAATAAACCGTTTTGTTAGTTTTCAGACTTTCACCAATTTTTGGGCTTCTAATTGTTTTTGAACTTTTGTTGGTCTTTGAAATTTTGCTAGTCTTTTGACTTTAGCCCTTGTGTACTTCAGTTAGTATTTAACCCTTTATTAGTCTTTGCATTTCTAAATATTTAGTATAACTATAATCAACATCTATTTGATTCAACCTGTTGGAAGCTTTGTATGAAGTTGGGTTAAACTTTGTAGGCACCCATGATAGATCGACTCGGATCCGACCCGCCCAAGCATGGAGTTCCCTTGATAAGCATCAAGTGCCATGTTTGGGTTTCAAAAGAAAGAGAAGGCAAAGTGAAACAAGTCTCTGCACCACCATGAGAAGAAGTTTTCACAGTAAACATCCTGTATATGCCCATAAATATGTGGCTGGGAGGGAGAAACAATAACACACGAGGGTGTGAAAGAATATAGGAGAAAGAGAAAGAGAAGACTGTTTTTTTCAAAACCATCATTTGTTTTGTGAATTTAGAAGAAAACTCCGTGCAAAGAAATCATCGAGAGGATTTGGGTCATGAAAAGAGTGTGGCTTCCATTTTGTGATTTTACACTGACCACAGAAGCACTAATTCAATCGGTTCGATCCAAATTCCATTGTGTTGTGTTGAGCAATTGGGTAAGAGGTAAATTTTTTTGGTTTTGAATGCTTTATCTACTTGATTGCATCATCCTACACCGGTATCAGAGGATAGGATTGATTGAATTCATGCTTGAATTTTCATGGCCAGAATTTATGAAACCTTGGAGCTAGGTTCTCATGGCAGTTTCATTTGTGCTTATTTTGGTTTCATGAAATCTTGTACACACGTTCCCTACATGATAGTGAACATCCTTGCAAATTTTCATAATAAAATTTAATCTAGATATTAAGAAATTCAACTTTGAAAACATTGCAAGTGGCTTTCTTTGTCGAGTTTCTACAGACTGCATGAATTCCTTTTTGATGAACTCTTTGTATATTCATATGCTGCTTGGAAAGAGCTTTTCAACAATATATTATATCCTAGATTGTGAGAAATTAGAATCCAAAGATCACTCCTTGCACTGTTATACTTTGCATTTCCTGTTATTGAAATTGCATGCGCTCATTGAAATTAAATTTGGAAAGGAAGTGCTCGTGAAGCCATGCACCATACAACCATATATTTAAAAGGAAAAAAAAAGCACCCACAGAACTATATATAGTCAGATTCGAACCTGGGTAATGATAGATGACTGAGTAGGGCTGATATCATCGGAGAGTGTCGCAGGTACCCGTGACACTATCTGGTCAAGGCTCGAGGTCGAACTCGGGTCGAGCTCAAGCTCAGTGAGTCCAGCCTCGAGCTCGAGCTCGAGCATATATTCTCTCAAACTCGAAACTCGTCGAGCTACCCAGTGTTTTCTCTCTCATTTACCCTACCCCTTGGCCCTTACCTATTCTCCTTCCCTCATTCTCATTCCATAGAAGCCCTTACCCATTCTCCTTCCTTCAGTCGCAGAAGCCCTTACCCATTCTTTGCAAAGGTTTCCTTCTCCTCTCAATCTGATCATGGCGATCGATCGAAGGTCTCCTTTTCATTCAGCCGCAGATGTCTCTTTCTCGTTTCCTCATTCAGCCACAAAGGTCTCCTTCTCCTGTCACGACGGCGATTGATCGAAGATCTCATTCTCCTCTTACCATGACGATCGAAGGTCTTCTCCTCTCACCACGGCGATCGAAGGTATCTTTCAATCTTTGTGTGCGATAATCGATCTCGATGAATCTCTCACCTCTCGGCCTAGCTCTCGCATCTCGCCTTTCGTCTCCTCGAAGGTGAACTCTCGCTCTCTCTCTCTCTCTCTAAATTTGTTCTCCTCTGGCTTTGCTTGGGCTTAGGTTCTATCTCGGGCTTGAGTTTGGGCTCAATCTTGCCTCGCGCGAGGCCCACGATACTCGAGCTCGGCTCGAGAGCTCCTCAATGATACTTCGAGCCGAGTTCGAGCTCTAGAATGAAAGGTTCGATGAGCTTGAGCTCAGCCGAGCTCGGGTATTGTGATACCCGAGCTTGACTCGGGTGTTATAAAAGGGCTATGACTGAGTACCCTTAGCCATGGGACAACCCCACTAAGTTTCTTTTGAATTTTTATTTATGCATTTCAGATTGCATATTTATTCGTAAAAAAGAAAACTACCTTTGCTTGGTTTGACCAGATGTTTGAATAAGCATAACCACCGCAACACAATGATTTGGGTTGTCAAAAAATTTGTGCAAATTACTTATGAATACTTTTTGAATTTTAATTGATGACTATTAATATATGTGTTTATGCGTAATTATTATATATACTTGAAAAATGAGACATATGTATACTTATGCCATATTTATGGGATCTTTATCCTAGTGGGAGTATAAGACAGTTGTGTTTAGACTACCAACCCCAGAATTTAGTATATATATATTGAAATATTTTATTCAATTTGTTAGGTTCAAAAGATGATTGGGAGTTATGCAAATTTTCTATCTTGTGCTATCTATGTCTCGTAAATGTTATTTCAATGATATATTGCGATTAACGTGTTCCGGTGCTAATAAATATTTTGTGTTGATATCTATATGTCTTATACAGAGAGAAAATGACTGTTTCAATAAAGAAAATAGTGGCTGAATTAAATAAGGGCAAGAAATTGAATGGTGATAATTTTAATATTTGGCATCGAAGAGTTCAATACATTCTTGAGGAGTAATGACATTTGGAATCTCTATATCACACTATAGAAGAAATAGAGTTTGGTGATACTCCTCAACTGCAGAGAGATCATGAGACATGCTAAGTTTGGAAAAAGAAAAATAGTTATACTTACATTACATTGCTGAACTGTATACATAATGGTATGATAGTTGAGTTCGAGATATACCAAACTGCACATGAAATATGGAATATTGTAATGGTAAAACTTGGAGTGACTTCATCCACCAAGTTTAGGCAGATTATAATCAAGTTTGACACAATTTGAAAAAGCAACATCACTTAATGAAACAACATTTGAGAGAATGTCAAACAGGATTAATCACTACAAAAAAATACGATTTTAGTCACACATTTTGGCGACGGAAGAAATTTGTCCCCATTTTGTGACGAATTTAGCGACAAAAACTTTTTCGTCTCTAATTTGTCACAAAATTTGCGACGAAAATGAAGTCGTGGCTAAATTAGCGACGGACATATGATTCGTAGCTAATTAGTGACGAAAAAATTTTGGTGACTAAATTCGTCGCTAATTGACGACAAAAAAGTTTTTATTACAAATTTCATCGCTAATTAGCGACGTGGCTAAATTTTGCCACGGATTTAAAATCCGTCACAAAATTTAATCTTTTTTAAATAAAATTTTATTTTTTCTATTTTTCTTTTTATTTTATTAATATATTATATTTAAGTTAAAAATTCATTTAGCGACGGATTTGTTTTCCGTCGCTAAATTTAGCGACGAAAATCCCAATCCGTCGCTAAATTTAGCGACGAAAATCCCAATCCGTCGCTAAATTTTTTATATATAATTAAATAAAATATAATATTAATATAATATTTAAATTAAAAAATTAATTTAGCAACGATGAAATTTATCCGGCGGTAATTTAGCGACGGATTTCCAAATCCGTCATTGTTTCAGCGACGGATTCCAAATCCGTTGTTGAATTTAATCTTTTTTTAATTAAAATTTTATTTTATTAATTTATATTAACAAATCATATTATTATAATGTTATAATATTTTAATTTACATTTTATTTTATTATATTATATTTCTTTTTTTCAAAAGAATAATATTATTTAATTCTTAAAAAAACCATATATTTTATTTTATTTAAATTATATATATATTTTAATTAATTAATTTATTTTTATTTTTTTTGTTTTATTTAATATTTTTTATTATTGTATTGATAACTTTTATTTTATTTATATTATTTTATTCAATAATACAAAAATTTTAATTAAATATTAATCCGGATATGTTGGGCGTTGGGTGCAGGCAGGGGCGCGCGCTTGTGCAGGTGCCCGCGCATGCACGCACGGGCGCCAGGCGTAGGCAGGCTCAGGCACGCGCGCGCGCATGCTTGGGCGCTTGCGCATGCCCTCACGTGCGCCTGGCGCAGGCAGGGGCGCGCGCCTACCTGGGCGCCCATGCATGCACGCACTGGCACCAGGCGCAGGCAGGCGCGAGCCTGCCTGGGCGCCAGTGGATGCCCACACGGGCGCCCGCGCCCTCAGCATGCCCGCTCGGGCGGGCGGGGGTGCTGGCTCGGGCGGGCAGGCAGGTTAGAGGTTGGTGCTGGCTTGGGTGGGTGGGGGTGGGTAGGCACGTGGCTCCAGGCTATTGTTGGCTCGTAGGCAGGGCATTTGGAATCAGCGACGGATAATTTTTCGACGGACTTTTTTTTTTCCTAAATTAGTGACGGATTTTAACGACAAAAATTATCTGTCGCTAAATTTAGCGACTAATTTTAGATTTTTGTCGTTAAATTATGTCGCTAATTTAGCGATGAATAATTTTTCGTCGCTAAATTTTGTGACGAATTTTAGCGACGAAAAATTATTTGTCGCTAAATTTTGCTACGAATTTCAGATTTTCGTCGCTAAATTTTTGCAACGCGTTATTAGCAACGAAAAATTTTTCGTCGCTAAATTCGTCACTAATGTTTTTAGCGACGAATTTTGTTTTTTTAAATTTTCGTCGCTAAATTTGTGACTAAAAGACTGTTTTTTTGTAGGGAATGAGTTGAAGTCTGCTGGACACATGTTAACTGATGAGCAACAAATACAAGTTGTCGTTAGATTGCTTTCTTGGAGTTGGGAGTTGATAAAAATGAATATGATTCACAATCCTAATATTAAAATATTTGAGGATATAAGGAGTCATATTGAGTTGGAAGATGAGCACTTGGAGGTAGTTAAATCTTCTGGACAGGTTTATGTTGTTGAGTCCAACTCAAACAGGGTGTCCAAATGTGAAAGAAACAAGCGATTTCTTAAGAAAAACATTCCAATTTTTAAGAAAACCTAAACTAATCAATGCAAGAGAAGTAAGTGTGGTAGTGGAAAGAAAAAGTATGAAAGCAATCAAGCATGCTATAATTGTGGCAAGTTGGGCTACTATGTTCGAGAATGCACTGAGTTTAGGAAGGTATTGCTCGAATCTTTTTCACATGATATTTATGTTTCTAGCACTGTTATACTAGCTGAATCGATTCCTTTTGAACTCTTGATTCAGGAGCAACAGACCACGTAGTTAAAGATAGAGGATCGTTTATTGAATATCATCGAATCACAACTAATTCAAAGTGGAAATATGTAGGAAACAATGTCAAGGTTGTTGTAAATGGTAGCGGTACTTGTAAATTATCTTTTAAATGTGGTCACACCTTATTCCTACATAATGTTTTGTATGCACAAGATATTCAATGTAACCTTGTGCCGGTTACTGTCTTTATGCGTTTGGGTTCTAATATAAACTTTCATAGTGATGTTGTATATATTTATCTTCACACTAATTAGTCAGTTCCGTGCACCTTGTAGATGATTTTTTGTACCAGATATAGTACAAAGTAATGAAAATCTTGATGGTTGCTTTTCTTTGATTGCATCATCCGATGGCCGTAATGTGGATACAAATATGTAACGTACTAGATTGGGCCATATTGGACAAGAAATAATGCACAGATTAGCCAAAGAGGGACTTTTGGGCAGTGTTAAAAGTGAACTTGCCAATATGTGAGTATTATCTAGGAAGAAAAGCAACAAGAAAACCATTTGGTAACAGAATCAGAGCAGATCTTTCAATGCAATTAATCCATTCTGATATATGTGGTCCAATGAATATGAGAGCAATGGATGGAGCATCTTATTTCATCACTTTTATTGATGATTTTAGTCATTTTTGATTGTATTTATTTGATCTCCCATAAGTTAGAAACATTGGATTGGTTTAAACTATATTTGAGGATGGTTGAGAATCAATCAAACAAAATGATTAAAACGATGAGGACAGATCATGGACGTTAGAACAACTTAGAGATCTATATAATGAAAAGGGATAATTAGATAGCTCACTATTCTTGATACTTCGCAACAAAATGGTGTTGCAAAAAGGAGGAATAAAACCTTACTAGACATGGTTAAGTTAATGATTGTATCAACGAATTTGCCAATCTCCTATTGGAGAGATACTTTGTTGAGTACTGCCTATATAATTAACCATGTGCCCTCTAAATCAGTTATTTCCACTCCCTATAAATTTTGGACAGACCAAAAGCTTGATCAAAGCTGTTTACAAACCTGGGGGTTGGCAACATATGTTCATAATCCAAATCATAGATATGGGAAACCTGATCTTAGAGGAAAGAAGTGTATTTTCATTAGATACTTTGAACAATTAAAGGGATATGTGTTCATTGAGGAACACGAGGATTGAAGTGTAATTGGAATAGAGTAGAGATATACCACATTTCTTGAAAAATGAATTTCCATCGAGAGATGAAATTAATAAGAGTCTACTTTTATAAGAAATGTGAGATTCTAATAGTATTGACATTCCAAGTGGTTCAATAGTGAGATATGACGAGATAATTTATTCTCTTGAAGCTAGTGGGAGTGAAATTCCATTGAATGATTCAATTTTATGGAAAATTCAATTGTAGAGAAGTACTCATAAAAGTATTCCCCTTTGTTGTTTTGAGATTGAAGGGGAAGCTTTTATAATAGCTTCACTTGATGAAAATGAGTTTGAAACATTTGAAGAGGCTATTTCATCGATTAGTAAGGTAGAATGGGTAAAGGTAATGAAAGAGGAAATGGAGTCTATGAAATCAAATCAGTTCTGGGATTTAGTTGATCTACCTTCAGGGCGTAAGACTATTGGGAACAAATGGGTTATCAAAATCAAACATAAGACAGATGATCTGTTGAAAGATTCAAGACACATTTGTTTGCTAAGAGTTATACGAAGAGAAAGGTATAGATTATGAAGAGAACTTTTCACTTGTTGTAAGATTTGTTTCAATACGCCTTATTCTTGTTATTGTTGCCTATTTGGATCTTGAGTTATGTTAAAATTGTTTTTCTCAATGGAGAATTGGATGAAGAAATCTATATAGAGTAGCCTGTATATTTCATTGTTAAAGCCAAGAGTGCAAAGTTTGTAGATTTCGAAAATTGATTTATGGTCTTAAACAATCATTTAGACAATAGTATTTAAAATTTTATTGAGCCATAATTATTTATGGGTTTACGATGATTGAAGAGAACCACTGTATTTATATAAAATAATTAGAAGATAAATTTGTAATATTGTCACTTTATGTGGATTATATCTTATTAGCTGAGAATAACTTGGATGTTATCATTGCCAATTAAGAGTGGTTGTCGAATTTTGAAATGAAAGATATGGGTAAAACAACTTACATTCTTGGCCTGAAAATCCAAAGAAATCATTCAGAGAAATTTTTGGCTCTTTTATAGGAATCATATATTTAAAAAATTTTGAAATGATTTCATATGTTAGATTGTAAACTTATTGACACACCAATTGTGAAAGGAGAAACTCTTAGCAAAAATATGTGCCCTAAAACTCCACAAGATTTTAAATATATTGAAAAAGTTCTATATGCAAGTGCTATAGAGAGCTTAATGTATGCCATGATGTGTATTCATCCTGACATTTGCTATGTAGTTGGATTAGCAAACAGATATCAATCAAATCTTGGACCAACTAATTGGTGAGCGGTAAAAAGGATATTGAGATATCTGAAAGGTATTACTAATTATGCTCTATACTATCAGGGTAGTAATCTACATTTGGTAGGTTACACTGATGCAGATTGGAGTGGTGACTTAGATGAAAGAAAATCCATGTCTAGATATGTTTCTTGCTAAATAATGGTGCAATATCTTGGAGAAGTGAGAAACAGACTTGCATAGCATTATCCACTATGGAGGCTGAATTTATTGTATGTATAGTAGCTATCCAGGAGGCTGTTTGGTTTAAAAGATTTTTTAAAAATCTATGAATAGTTGCCAATGGCTCAAAGCCTATAAGGATCCAATGTGATAGTCAAACGGTGATAGACTATACAAAGGATCTAAAGTATCATGGCAAGACAAAACATATAGACACGAAATATTATTTTGTTAGGGACATTATAATACAAAAGGAAGTGGTTTTACAATATAATCTATGCATAAAATGGTTGCGGACTCTCTTATTAAGTCAATCCCTAGAGATGTCTTCTTATATCATATTAAGACTCTGAGATTGTGATGAAATGTTATAAATATTAAAACAATGATGTAAATATTCCATGTCTGTAAATGAGAAAACATATATTGTTTGTTATTTACATCTGATCTGTTATTAGCACCGATAAGTATGTCGCCAAACATTGGGTTGACTTTCTCAAATGAGTCACTGCCTTGAGTGCTATGAAAGCGTGTTGAGATGAGACTTACTTACACTCTTGATTTGTGAGCTGCTAAATAGTGCCACTGAAGTCAAAATGGGTGTAATATTAGAAAAATCGCTTTGGTATGAATCAAGATTAGGCCTGACTAATAGACCGAATATGATAACCTACAATCATGTACACGTGGTTAAAAGTTGGATGCGAGATTTTAATGAGACGCTTTGCATAACGAGTTATTGAAATCTCAGGCTTCGCTTAGGTGATAGTGTTTGAGTTAAGATCCGTATAGTGGTTTTGTTTGAGGAAAAGACATACGCTCTTGTACAAGGGGTACAAAGAGTTTACTACTATAAGGAAGTGAATGAGTTTTAATTATTTTATAAAAATCTCTGCCTCCTTACTATATTAGTTTCTTCAATAGTGCCTTTTATGACTTTTGACTATGTTACAAGGTGAAGAATTGATGTTTGCTATTTTGGTATGTTTCTGGTGATCATAATTGATTCGATCTTCCGGGACATGTTGGGAAAGCAGTTTGTTTATCATTGAGTAACATATGGGCGGAAAGGAAGACTATTTTGATTACACCCTTCATATGTATTCACTGATCGATCAATTATGTTTTCTTTCAGAAGTTGAGATATAATTGTGAATCCATGATGAAATGTTAAGATCAAGTATGAATTTGAGAGATTGGGTATACTTTGATGGTGTAACAAAAAGAGTTTGAGGTACAACAAGACACAAAGATATTTTGTATATTTTTTCTTTTGGGTTATAGCCAATATATTATCCCTAGTAGGTGCATAGCTTGGGCTTCCAAGTGTAAGGGGTGTGCTCATACGTCGTACGATTCGTTTTCTTGTATGAAAATGATGATTTCATAGAGTTCAATCTCTAGAAACCTTGAATAGGTTTGTCCCATCATGTGCGAGTGGGAGATGTTAGAAACTTTGCACGAAGTTAGGTTAAACTTTGTAGGCGCCCATGATGAGTCGACTTGGATCTGACCTACCCAAGAATGGAGTTCCCTTGATAAGCTTCAAGTGCTGTGTTTAAGCTTAAAAAACAAGAGAAGGCAAAGTGAAACAAGTTTCTATACCGCCATGAGAAGAAGCTTTCACAGTACATACCTATAAATATGTGGCAAGGAAGGAGAAACAATAACATACAACAGGGTGTGAAAGAACAAAGGAGAGAGAAAAAGAGAAGACTATTTTTTCCAAAACCATCCTTTGTTTTGTGAATTTAGAAGAAAGCTCCATGCAAGGAAATCATTAAGAGGATTTGGGTCGTCGAAAGAGTGTGGTTTCCGTTTTGTGATTCCTCGCCGACTGTACGAGCACGTGATTCAATCCGTTCGATCCAAATTCTACTGTGTTGTGTTGAGCAATTGGATAAGAGGTAATTTTTTTTTGTTTTTGAATGCCTTGTTTGTTTGATTGCATCATCCTACAAAACCTTTCATATTGAACCAATGTTTTAGAAAATTATATGATTTGTTTGATATATGTTCATTTAATTCTTGTAGAAGTTAATTGAGATATTAGTGCTCACAACACATGTCTATACTTCTAAGAAATATTATGAATATGATATTATGACTTGTTTGTTTGATATCTGTACTTGTTTTAATTTTTTTATTATTTTTTTTGTATATCTCTATCTTGTCTTAATGCTTAAGAAGTCTTGAAGTTGGTGACATGCATCCTCGGCCATGAGAATGTTATTTAGGAAGACTAAAGTTTAAGAAAATTTTAGAAAAGTCAATCAACTCCATTTGATTAGTATTTTTGTTACATAGTTTGAAATAGAAGGTTCCAACTTTGGTTATTGGGCTATTAACAAGAACCAAAGAATTTTTTTCTGATTTGGTTCAAATATATTTTTTTGTTTAGAGATTTTTGTAGTAATGGTTTGCTTCGTGAAATCTTTGTTCTTTATATTATAAAATTTTCAATTTTCTAGCATTACTTTATACTTCAATTTGGGAATTCTGAGCCCTCACAAGTTTTACCAACTATGACCATACACGCACTCATTTACTCTCTCTCTTTTCCTTCTTGATCTTATCTGGATTTATTGATTTAGGGTATATAGTCAACCGCAAATTGATCAATCTATCATTACATGAAGTTTTATTTCTTTCACAAAATCAATGATTGAATAAAGAGAAAAAAATTGATTGATCAAACTCTCCTTTGTGTTTCTCTCTCTTTATCAATTGTTTTCTGGCTCTCAATCAACTATTATCTCTTAATTTTTTTCCTCATTTTCACTTTCTTTTGCTTGATGGATTTTGATTGATGTACTGGATATTGAGAGTTGATTAGAAAGAGATGGGAAATGACAAATCAAGAGAGTAAGAGTTAATTAGAGAAAGAGCAAATGACTAATTGACAGAGTGGGAAGATTGGTCAAACTTGAATTGGATAAAAAGGAAAATGAAGAAATTGTTTGTAACAAGAAAGAGCAGGTGAATAGGTTGTTTTGATACCTTTTATAATTCTTTGGGTTTTGTGAAAAATTAAAAAAAAGAGAGAGAAAGAAAATCACAATATCAAAAATTTATAGTGGTTACACCTTCCCCGATATACATCAACTTCCAAATTTC
Organism: Dillenia suffruticosa; assembly: GCA_033439265.1. NCBI lineage: Eukaryota > Viridiplantae > Streptophyta > Magnoliopsida > Dilleniales > Dilleniaceae > Dillenia > Dillenia suffruticosa. Next base: position 10,374,922 of record JAVTVX010000013.1, on the reverse strand, counting down.
ACCTAAATTTCTAATTCACTTTTTTCACAAATAGTGTACAACTAAATTTTCCAGGTATTAGTTATATCTTACAAATATTTCACTCAAACACTTCTTACTTGCTTTTCACAAGAGTAAGCAAAACTCACAAGTGTTTAACACTCTAACTTTTTAATCTAAATCAAAAGATCTCTTTCTTTTGATCTTTTATAGGGTTTTAGAATTGAAACAACAAGTATAAATGTGAAACTTTAATATTTGATATAATCGTTAAAGCCCATAAATGAAAATACAAAAGTAAAAATTAAAGACAAAAGAATGAATTCAATGATTGTGTACAAGTTTGTTGAATGTTTGTAAAAAACTATTCATCCTTCATTGTTTATGTTGTTTTTATGGATGCCGAGATCAAAAGAGATGTTGAGCTTCATTTAATGGCATTCAATGTTTCACTGGTAGCTAGTGAGGGTAGTTGAGGTTTCATTTAATTTTGAACAAATTTTTTGGAAAACTAGTTGTTACTGTCAAAGGGTAGCTTCTTCTTTGTTCAAGTCGATTTATTTTTTGAATTTTGGCTAGTACAGGTTCACTTGGTATTCTTGGTAAGTTAACTTGTTCACTTCATTTCAACTGTAGGTCGATTGCTAAAGTCAGCTTGATCATCAATTTGAATTTGCCTAGATCGACTTGTGTTAAGTTTGGCTCGACTTACTATTTAATGGGTCACCTTTAGATTTTTATTTAGTCGACATTTCTTAGTAGAAAATTATCTCTAGGTTGACTTCACTCTTTGGGAGGTCGACTTCTAAATGACTTGTCGTCTTACTTGGTTGACTCAATATGTTTCAGACTTTAAATTTCTTAGAGTATATTTGGTCAAGTCAACTTATCTTTTTCTCTTGTCAACTTGTAAATGTTACTGAGTCAACTTTGTTCTCTTCCTAGATCAACACAATATATTTCAAAACTAAGATTTATGAGAGCATGTTTGGTCAGATCGACTTGTTATTATCCTAGGTTGACTTAATATATTTTAGAATTTAGATTTCTAAGAGCATAATTGGTCAGATTGATTTGTTGTTCTCCTAGATTGACTTGCAAATTTTACAGGGTCTACTTATTCTTTTCTAAGGTCGACTCAAAGTTTTTCAGAATGTAGACTTTTGTGAGTATGTTTTACTAGGTCAACTTCTCTATATGATAGGTCGACTTGGTAAATTCACAGGTTGATTTCTTCAATATGTGGGTTGACTTAACTTAGGGCTATTTAGTGATATAGGTTGACTTGTTCTTTACTTGGGTTGATTCAAGTTTATTCCTAAACTATAATCTATTTGACTTCATAGGTTGACTTAAAATTTTACAAACTTGAACTTCTGAGTTTTGTATTCTTTAGGAGGACTTGGCCTCCTATGTGAATCGACTTGTGATGTTACAAAGAACATCTTCTGAGACTTGATTTCATTTGGTTGACTTATCAAACTATTTAGGTCGACTTGTTGTGTTTTATATTTAGATTATTTTCAAATTTTTTAAATCTAGTTCGACATGATCTCAAAGTTGGTTTAACTCAAAGGCTTATTAAGTTTACTTGTGCTACAAACATGTCAACTTCTTGTCTTAAGTCTAAAACAGGTTTACTGTAATGCCGACTCCGTGGTACCGTACTTTTGTACTCCTGTTTAGGAATTAAATAAAATCTTTCTCAGTTATATATATAGAGAAATTTTTATTTATTTTGATTTTTGATTTTTGGGGACTTTAAATCGAAATTTTTGGTATATATAAAATATTCGTATTACCGATTTGAGACATATCCTATTTTGTTAAAAATTGGAACCTTAAAAAAAAAGAAGGAGGGAAGCGCTGCATTTTGACCAAAATGAAGCACCCCCCAATTGGATTAGGGCTTTTAGCCCTAATCTCTTTTTCTCTCTCTCTTCCCCCCCAGTGAATCTCCCTCCGTTGCTCTCTCTCCGCCCTCGCCCTCCACTGCGATCCTACACCGGCATAAGCCCGTTCTTCTCTCTCTCTATTTCATCTCTCGGTTTCTCTTTTACCCTCCCTTTCTCCCTCTCGCTGTCGCTCTCTCTCTCTTCGGCTGTGCCCGAATCCACCGCCTTGCCTTCCTCCCGTGAGTGCACCACAGCGCGATCTTCCCTGTGCAAGCGCGCGACCTTCCTCGTGCGAGTGCACGGCCTTCCTTGCGCGAGCGTGTGATTGCAGTCCTGCTCGCGAGCCTTTCTGCCCACGAGCGCACGACTGCAGTTCTGCTCGCGAGCGCTTTTGCGCACGAGCGCACTCCAGCCCGCTAGTGCGCACAACCCGTGAACACGTGACTACAGTCCAGCTCGCGAGCACACACTCCAGCCCGTGAGCGCCAGCCCGCGAGTGTGCCAGCCTGCGAGCCCACAAGCTCGTGAGCCCACGAGCTTGCGAGCCCACAAGCTTGCGAGCCCACTGCAGGCCACAAAGCCCACTGCGGCCCGCAAGCCCACTAGCCTGCTGACCCGCGAGCCCACGAACCTCTGCGCAGGTAACTGACTTATGGTTTTGATCCTAATCTAAGTGTTTATGACCTAACTAATAAATCTTATCTTGATAGGGAGAATTACAGATTTTGGAGTGGTCAAGGAGACATTCGAATGAAAGTCTGCGCTTCGAGAAAACTCTAGGTAAGAGAAATGCGATCTTTTCAATATTTGAAATAAATTTTATCAAATATAGGTTTCAATACCTTTAAAATGACATATGGTTTGAAAAAATCAAAGGAGAATAGAAAAGTGTAAATTAAGGTTGTATTAATTAGGAAGAAAATGGAAAATCCGTTAATAGGCTACTATCTGATGTTAAATTGTGATGATCTGATTAGGTTGATCTTTTTGAAGATTCGAGGAGTCAGATTGGATAATTTTTGAAAATAGGGAGTAACCACCCTCCCTAGGAAGGTGAGTGAGACCCTAATCTCTTGCATGAAATAGTGAAACCTGATTTTATCGTGTTTTTAATAAAACATGCTTTTGATATGCATTGTCTCGACGTATGGAATTGAAATTCAAATATATTTTGTGATTATTGGAGTGTCGTACTTATGTTTTCTACGATTATGCATCCATGTTTGAAATAAAATGAAATTGTGTCATGATTTGAGAAATGGAATGTTTTCTATTCTACCATTGCATTTGTTTATTGAATCTAAATGATTTCGATGAAATATATTGGTACACAGATTTGAATTGTTTTGAGGATATGATGAGATGATTTGGCTATGTGGGTTGGATGCCTACTAGCTTGAGATGATATGATGATATGTCATTAATTGATAAATTCCGTAGTTACGAAGGGCGTTTGTAGAGGCACAGGTTGCCTGGATATGCTTCTGTAGGAGGTATCCGCAAACGTCATATGTCTAATAGTTATAGGCGCGGCCGGTTGAACCTACGTAAGGGGGAGGACGTGTTTGATGCCACCGTCTAGCACCGGGCGGGGTCCTATACACGATATGAGCTAGCCCTAGCGAACTCATAGCCAACGTCGGGGTAGAGAGCGACTTTTGAACTTTATACATAATAAAACCCCCGATGTGCCTGTCTTTGATCATGGTTGATCTTTGTCAGGATTTTTTTGGCTTGCTCTATGATCTACTTGATTTTAAATGGATGCATATATGTATATTATCGTGTGAATGATTAAATGAGTTCATTCTAGCAAACATATCATGATTTACTGTAAAATTTGAATTATTGGTTATAAATGATATCATGACACTCCAATGTTCACCTATACTATTAGTACTTGAAATTAATCTCCTCACTCACTGGGTATCTTCTTTGATACTCACCCCTTTTCTTTCCCTCCTCAGATAGGATTATTATGCTAGAGCGATATTTCGGGCTCTAGAGGATTTGGTAGCTCGTTGGCGGATTTGAGGGTTTTTTGATGGTGAGATTTAAATTAAGTTGAGATATGAGCTCTGCACCTTATTTTCGACCCTATGAGGCCTTGACCTTGAGATCCGTAGTTGACCGTATATTTATTATGGGATTGACTGTATAATTTATATACATTTATTTGCGAAACTCTCATATTTCATTTACATTGAGGCGAATTATAGTGTTTAAATGTTAACTTGGGAAAATTGGTTGTAAATTTTATAAAACTTAGGGCCCGCTTAGTATGGCGGCTGCTCATGTTCTAGTTGGGTATGACAGTAGAGGTCTGTGGTTAGGATTGTTGGTAATTTACTTAGCCTGGTGTTGTTCTGGATGTCTGTTGTGGTTGGTGGGTTGTTGTGAGGCCGGGATGACCATTTTATTTTATTCATAGAACGATTTTAAATTATCAAGTTTAAACAGGTTTATTTGTACATGGGAGACCTCCGATTTATGAGGAGATTTTGTCCGATTTTCTATAAAAATACAGCCAACAATCAGTGCAATGGGTGGCTGTTCACGACTTCGGTTCGGGGTGTGACAGTTTTATAGGTATCAGAGCTTCTAGGTTGGAGAAAAGATAGTAATGAAAAAATTTCCCAAGTATAGTTAAAAGCCCTTAATGCATTAAGGAGTTTCATACAGTCATTTAAAGTCCCATACAGGGCCATAGGCATATAAATTCATCCATTTTAGGGGTTAGATACATGATACATCTAACCTATTATTTCGCATTCGAATGCCTTGATGCATAACTCGAATTCTATTTTTAGGGGGTTAGTTACCTAGTAACTAATCATAATTCTTAGTTTTATCTAATGAAACGGTACTCACCTTGCAGAACTATGCCGCATAGACATGGTAGGCGTGGTACACCACCGGAGAGTCATTCAGTGCCTGAGGCTTCTAGGGCACTTGAGGCTCTACGAGTACCGGAGGGTGCTTCTTCTACTCACACACGTTCCCCAGTGCCACCCCCAGTACCTCCACCGACTGGTATAGTTGAGATTCCTCTACCACCACTCGATGCCTTGAGGCAGTGGCAAGAATGGTACAGTAAATATAGGGGCAAATGCCACCACCTCCACGACAGACTCCAGTGACCGCACCTGCTGCCGTACCTATACCTACTGCACTGATTCCTCCTTCAGTGGTCGGTCCTTCTATTTCTACTCCGACCGATGAGACATCGGTTACTTTGAGCCGCATCCATGAGCTTACTCAGTTGGTGAAAGAGTCTCGGAAGCTCGGATGCACAGATTTTTCAAGATTCAGTGATGCCGTAGCGGCGAAGCATCGGATCAACAGGACTCATAAGATTCTTACCGATTTGGGGTTGTCAGAGAAGCTCAGATTGAGAGTTGCTGAGAGACTCCTCGATGGAGATGCTCTCTCATGGTGGGAGGCTATCCGTGACAGTGCTACACAGACCCTATGGTGGGAGGACTTTCTACGAAAGTTCGACCGTAGGTACTTCACTCCGTTCCAGTAGGACCGTATAAGGACAGAGTTTCTGCACTTACGCCAGGGGACTAGATCAGTCTTGGAGTATGAGATTGAGCTCAGATGACTAGCGGTCTTTGTCCCCGACATGGCTACACCAGCTCAGATGAGCTTCAAGTTTGAAGATGGCCTCCAATTGAGTATCGGGAAGTATATAATGGTGACTCCCTCTTTTACACTATCAGAGGTGATTGATTTAGCGTATTGAGCAGAGGAGATTGTCTGAGCTGAGGCTAGACAGAGAGAGTCACCAGAAGACAAAGACTGGGTCATAGGGTGGACAGTCTTTGAAGATGGGTAGAGGTTTTGGACATCCCGGAGGTTCTTCTAGCTTCATACCAGCAGGACCGGGACAGGGGCCTCGACTTCAGGGTTTTGGGACACCAGCCCCTAGTGTCTTTTCACAGTCTACTATACAGAGATAACCTTTCTGCCGTAGATGCGGCATCCACCATGTATATGGGGCATGTACAGTACTAGTTACTTGCTACCAGTGCGGGAAGCAAGGTCACTTTAAGAGTGCCTACCCAGATTTGAGTCGAGGACAGACTTTACAGGGTCGTACTAGTACTTTTGGCATAGGCTAGCAGGAAGCACCTACGTACTCAGCTCTTACAGCTCCTCGGACTATAGTCGAGAGTAATACAATGCCAGGACCGTCGTGATAGCAGACTAGGGCCCAGACTTGTATGTTTACGATGATGCAGAAGGACGCACAGGCAAACCCTGATGTTATTATGGGTAATCCTCTTGCAGATCCCTTAGTGTAGTGTTTTTGTTGTACTTTCTGTATGAGCTTTTTGTATATCATGATGTCGATGTACAGTTTTGACTAGTTAAAGTTTTAGAAACTTAACTAGTTTGATATATATATGAATATGTCTACTTTTCTTTGCATTCCAAATATTTTTAATCTTTTTCCTATCTTTAGGTACCGTGTGAATATTTAGTATCGACGCCCGTATTCTTATAGATACTGGATCAAATTTTTCATATGTAAGTGACACGTTCGCTCGTCATTTGATAGACCTCTCTCGCCACTTGATGAGGAGATTATGGTAGTCACTCCTCTTGACAAGCATATCATTTGAGATACAGTCTATAGGGGCTGTGAGGTCGGTATAGGGAGGCGGTATTAGAGGCAGATTTGATTCCGCTCCTTATTACAGATTTTGATGCCATCCTAGGGATGGATTGGCTGAGTTTACACCGGGCTTCCGTGGATTGTTTTACAAAGGAGGTTGAGTTTCGGAGGTTCAGGCAACCACCATTAGTATTCCGGGGCGAGAGACGAGTATTGTCCCGGTATATTATATCTGTTATGAAGGCCAAACACTTGGTATGTCGTGGTAATGCGGCTTATCTGGCTTATGTTATCGACATCACCGTTGAGGGACCGAGACTTGAAAATATCCCTATGGTGCAGGAGTTTCCAGAGGTATTTCTCGAGGAGCTTCTCGGATTACCACTAGTTCGGGAGTTCGATTTCGAGATTGATCTAGTATCGGGGACCAATCTTATTTCTATTCCGCCATATAGAATGACGCCTACAAAACTGAGAGACCTTAAGATTCAGTTGCAGGAATCCTAGACAAAGGGTTTATTCGCCCGAGCACTTCACCTTGGGGCGCTCCGATACTGTTTGTAAAGAAGAAGGATGGTACATTTCGGTTTTGTGTGGACTACAGGCAGTTGAACAAAGCCACTATAAAAAATAGATATGTCCTGCCATGTGTAGATGATTTGTTTGATCAGCTGTAGGGAGCTATGGTTTTCTGTAAGATTGATCTCCGTTCGGGTTATCATCAGTTGAGAATTCGGGCAAAAATGTGCCCAAAATAGCTTTTCGCACCTGATACGACCATTACGAGTTTCTAGTCATGCCGTTTGGGCTGACTAATGCCCTAGCTGTTTTTATGGATATGATGAACCGAGTTTTCCATGACTACTTGGATCGGTTCGTCATCGTATTCATCGATGAAATCTTGGTATATTCACGGAGTGATGAAGATCATGTTCAACACTTTTGGGTGGTATTGCAGATACTCTGTGAGAAGCAGCTATATGTCAAATTCTCGAAATATGAGTTTTGGCTAAGACAACTTGGATTCTTGGGGCATATTATCTATGCAGAGGGTATTTATATTGATCCAGAAAGGTTGAGACTATACTGAAATGGGAGTAGCCACAAACAGTTACCGAGATCCGTAGTTTTCTCGGTTTAGCCAGGTATTAGGGTTGATTTGTAGAAGGATTCTCCCGGGTAGCCGCTCCATTGTCTAAATTGACTGGGAAGGGGGTCAAGTTTGTTTGGGATGACCGTTATGAGGCGAGCTTTCAGGAGCTCAAATAACGGTTGATATCTGCTTCTATTTTAACCCTTCCCACTAGTAGTCGGGAGTATATAGTGTACAGTGATACTAGCCGACAAGGATTAGGTTGTGTTTTGATGCAGGATGGTCGGGTTATTGCGTATGCCTCGCGACAGTTGAAGAAACACGAGATTAATTACCGGACACATAATTTGGAGTTGACAGCCATAGTTTTCGCATTAAAGATATGGCGGCATTATCTTTATGGGATGACCTGCAGAGTATTTATAGATCACAGGAGTTTAAAGTATCTTTTCACCCAAAAAGAGCTAAATTTGAGACAAGGAAAATTGTTAGAACTCCTCAAGGATTATGACCTCATTATTGACTATCATCCGGGTAAGACGAATGTTGTAGCAGATGCCTTGAGTCGTAAGTCAGTATCATCCTTACAGTCGACAGCGAAAGCCTACCTTTCTTGTTTAGTGGCACTCTGAGCCTGGGGAGTCAGTTTGACTAGTGATGATCGGGGAGGCTTACTAGCCAGATTTGAGATCAGACCGACTTTGTTCGACCGTATCTAAGAGCTCCAGAGTACAAATGAGGAGCTTTAGAGTATTGCAGATAAAGTCCGTAGAGTTGAGGGTAGAGACTTCAGGATCCGAGGAGATGGTTTGATTGTGTTTATGGAGCGGGTTTGTATTCTTGCTGATTCAGATCTCCGCAAGGCCATACTTGAGGAGGCACACTCCTCCGCTTATGCATTGCATCTGGGTGGTACCAAGATGAATCGAACCATTCGGGATAGTTATTGGTGGTTTGGCATGAAACGAGAAATCACAGATTTTGTGGCTAGATGTTTAGTTTGCCAGCAAGTGAAGGCCGAACATCAGCGGTCGGTTGGTACATTATAGCCCCTCCCCATTCCTGAGTAGAAGTGGGAACATATCACAATGGATTTTGTGATGGGACTGCCTCGGACTTCAGCACGGCATGACGCCGTATGGGTGATTATTGATAGACTTATGAAGTCTACGCACTTCATTGCTATTCGTGCCGATTTTTCTTTGGAAGTGTTGGCACGTCTCTACATTGACACTATTGTTAGACTTCATGGAGTACTTGTGTCGATAGTGTCAGATAGAGATCCTAGATTCACATCTAGGTTTTGGCCCAAGTTACATGAGGTAATGGGTACAAGGCTGAATTTTAGTACAGCCTATCATCCGTAGACAGATAGTCAGTCAGAGAGGACCATTCAGACTCTTGAGGACATGCTGAGAACATGTGTGATGGATTTTTGGGGTGGTTGGGATCGGCACCTTCTACTGGTCGAATTTGCATACAATAATAGCTATCAGGCCAGTATAGGTATGCCACCATATGAGGCACTGTATGGCAGGAAGTGCCGCATCCTGATATGCTGGGATAAGGTCGGGGAGCGACATCTTAGCAGTATCGAGTTAATTGAGGAAACGAAAGAAAAAGTTAAGGTCATCCGTGAGCGGATGAAAGCTGCCCAGGACAGACAGAAGGCATATGCCGATCGTAGGCGGCGACCTCTTGAGTTTGCCACTGGAGATATGATTTTCTTGAGGATATCTCATTGGAAGGGATTTATATGGTTCAGGTAGCGGGACAAGTTAAACCCCTAGATATATTGGGCCCTTTCGTATCCTTAAGAGGGTCAGGAGTGTAGCAAACAGATTGGAGCTGTCAGATGAACTATCCCGTATTCACGACGTCTTCCATGTCTCAGTACTTAGGAAATACTTAGCCGATCCTTCTCGTGTACTTGAACCTCCACCTGTTGAGTTACGAGAGGACCTTAGTTATCTAGTTCAGCCCATGGCTACTCTAGATCGGCAGGTCAGAAAGCTGTAAAGCAAGAAAGTTTTTTTGGTCAGAGTTTTGTGGAGGAGTGATTAAGTTGAGGAGGAAACCTGGGAGCTTGAGGAGGCTATTAAGAGACAGTATCCCTATTTGTTTGCTGTATAGTTTTCTTGTAATTTCGAGGACGAAACTTGTTTTAGGGGGTTAGAAAATGTAACGCCGACTCCGTGGTGCCGTACTTTTATACTACTATTCAGGAATTAAATAAAATATTTCTCAATTATATATATAGAGAAATTTTTATTTATTTTGATTTTTGATTTTTGAGGGTTTTAAATCGAAAATTTTGGTATATATAAAGTATCCATATTACCGATTTGAGGCATATTCAATTTTGTTAAAAATTGGAACCTTAAAAAAAAAAAACAAAAGGATGAAGGCGTTGTGTTTTGGCCAAAACGTAGCACCCCCCAAATTGGATTAGGGCTTTTAGCCCTAATCTCTTTCTCTTTCTCTATCTCTCTCTCTCTCTTCCCCCTCGCGAATCTCCCTCTGTTGCTCTCTCTCCGCCTCGCCCTCCACCGCGATCCGCCACCGGTATAACCCGGTTCTTCTCTCTTAATTCCATCTCTCGGTTTCTCTCTCACCCTCCCTTTCTCCCTCTTGCTGTCGCTCTCTCTCTCTTTAGTTGTGCTTGAATCCACCGCCTTGCCTTCCTCCTGCGAGCGCGCCATAGTCGCCGCTAACACCGCCTCCACGCGAGCGCATTGTAGCGCGATCTTCCCCGCACGAGCGCACTGCAGCGCATGCTTCCTTCCGAGCGCGTGACTGTAGTCCTGCTCGCGAGCACTTCTGCGCGCGAGCGCACGACTGCAGTCCAGCTCATGAGCACTTCTGTGCACGAGCGTGCTCTAGCCCACTAGTGCGGGCAACCCGCGAGCGCGCGACTGCAATCCAGCTCGTGAGTGCACACTCCAGCCCGTGAGCGCGCCAGCCCGTGAGCCCGTGAGCGCACCAACCCGTGAGCCCACTAGCTCGTGATAGCCTAAGAGCCCGCGCAGCCCGCGGGCCCACTGTGGCCGGCGAAGCCCACTGCGGCCCGCAAGCCCGTTAGCTTGCTGACCCGTGAGCCTACGAATCTCTGTGCAGGTAACTAACTTAGGGTTTTGATCATAATCTAAGTGTTTATGACCTAACTAATAAATCTTATCCTGATAGGGAGCATTGCAGATTTTGGAGTGGTCGAGGAGACATTCAGACGAAGGTCTACGCTCCGAGAAAACCCTAGGTGAGAGAAATGCGATATCTTCAACATTTGAAATAAATTTTATCAAATTTAGGTTTCAATACCTTTAAGATGACATATGGTTTGAAGAAATCCGAGGAGAATAGAAAAGTGTAAATTAAAGTTGTATTAATTAGGAAAGAAAATAGAAAATCTGTTAATAGACTACTATCTGATATTAAATTGTGATGATCTGATTAGGTTGATCTTTTTGAAAACTCGAGAAGTTAGATTGGATAATTTTTGAAAATAGGGAGTGACCACCCTCTCTAGAAAGGTGAGTGTGACCCTAATCTCTTGTATGAAATAGTGAAACATGATTTTATCATGTTTTTTTATAAACTATGCTTTTGATATGCATTGTCTCAACGTATGGAATTGTAATTCAAATATGTTTTGTGATTATTGGAGTGTCGTACTTATGTTTTCTACGATTATGCATCCATGTTTGAAATAAAATGAAATTGTGCCATGATTTAAGAAATGAAATGTTTTCTATTCGACCATTGCATTGGTTTGTTGAATCTAAATGATTTCGATGAAATATATTGGCACATGGATTTGAATTGTTTTGAGGATATGATGAGATGATTTGGCTATGTGGGTTGGATGCCTACTAGCTTGAGATGATATGATGATATGACTTTAATTGATAAATTCCGTAGCTACGAAGAGTTTTTGTAGAGGCACGGGTTGCCTGGATACGTTTTTACATGAGGTATCTGCAAACGTCATATGTCTAGTGGCTATAGGCGCGGCCGGTTGAACCCACGTAAGGGGGAGAACATGTGTGACGCCACCGTCTAGCACCGGGCGGGGTCCTATACATAATAATGAACTAGCCCCAGTGAACTCATGGCTAACGTCGGGGTAGAGAGCGACTTTTGAACTTTATGCATAATAAAACCCTCGATGCGCATGTCTTTAGTCATGGTTGACCTTTGCTAGTTGGACTCTAGAGGATTTGGTAGGTCGTTGGCGGATTTGAGTGTTTTTCAACGGTGAGATTTTAATTAAGTTGAGATATGAGCTCCGCACCTTATTGTCAACCCTGTGAGGTCTTGACCTTGATGTCCGTAGTTGACCGTGTATTTATTATGGAATTGACTGTATAATTTATGTATATTTATTTGCGAAACTCTCATATTTTATTTATATTGAGACGCATTGTAGTGTTTGAATGTTAACTTGATAAAATTGATTGTAAATTTTATAAAACTTAAGCCTGCTCAGTGTAGCGGCTGCTCATATCTTGTTGGGCATGTCAGTAGAGGTTTGTGGCTAGAATTGTTGGTAATTTACTTAGCCTGGCGTTGTTCTGGATGTCTGCTGTAGTTGGTGGGTTGTTGTGAGGCCGGGATGACTATTTTATTTTATTCACAAGTTGATTTTAAATTATACAGTTTTAAATAAGTTTATTTGTACATGGGAGACCTCCGATTTTTGAGGAAATTCTGTCTGATTTTCTGTAAAAATACAATCGGTATTTAAGGCAACGGGTGGCTGTTCACGACTCCGATTCGAGGCATGACATTTATAGTGCAGGTTGACTTTTTCCTATGCATGTTGACTTGTTTTTATCAATATTGATTCTGATAGTATTTTTGATTTTTGAAATTTTGTTTAATTAAATCTAATCTTTATTATTTATATATGATCACCATTGAAACATATGTTATTCAACAGAAAATAGAAAAGAATTATTTAAGAGAGAGAAAAGAATCAATTGAGGAAGATGCCAGGAGAGAGATTGATTTATTTGAAGAGAGGAAAATCACAAAATTGCTTGTATGAGAGTGGAAATTTTGAAATCACTGGACGTGGTTTTTGTCAGTTCTCTAAAGTCACATACATGAAAAAAGTGTAAGAAACTTGTCGATTCCCGAGGGATATACCAGAGCATGTCATAAGTTGAAAGTGAAAAGATAGATTCTCTATCTCTTTCTCTCTCTCTCTTTAAAATAACTGATTTCAGGATATTTTCCAAGATTTTTTTTAATAAAAATTCTTTATGTATCATAATTTTTTGTTTCCCAAACTATTGATTTGTACTTTTAGAGTGCGAAATCAGTTTTTATTATTATTTTTTTATTTTTTGTAATGTCTTTTTCAAATTAAAAAAAATTCAAAGCTTAGGTTTCGTACTCTTGAGTATGAAACCAGGTCGTGAATACTTTTTTTTTTTAAAAAAAATTAGCACTTTGTAAATACGAATATATTTTGCATTTTGTGAGTACAAAATCTTCAGGCTAAAAGCCCTAACGCAGAACATGAAACATATTTTGGGTTTTGCCCTCTTTTCGTACTCTTGGCGTAGGTGGGTAGGACACCTTCGTCCCTTAACCAGGTCAGAAGTTCGACTCCCACTGGGTATGAAAAAAATATTGTTGGGAGATGACCCCCTTAATTGAGGCATGATAGACTGCTCGGTCCGGATACCGGATGGTCAAGTTACCAAAAAAAATAGAGCCCTAGAAGATTTTTGGAGAGAAGAAGGTTGCGGAGCTTCGATTTAGAGGTAATATGTCTAATCTTCATCCTTTCATCTTCCTTGCTATGAAATATGTTGGAGTTAAATTTGAATTATGTTCTCCCTTTCTTCTCCCTCGCTCTAACATTTTTAGCCCTAGCATTGCATATTTTGTTTGAACGATTAGTGGATCAAGGGTTTGCATTGAATAATTGAAATCTAGGTTTGTGAAATTTCTTTTCCCTTGCTATGAAATTAGTTATCCCTAGCCCTACGAACATGCATTGATTGATTGATGGATCTAGTGTTTGCATTGTTTGTTTGAACATGTTAGGTTTTTAGCCCTAGAGTTTGCATTGTTTGTATGAACATGCACTGAACGATTGGTGGACATGTTAGGGTTTTTAGCCTTAGGGTTTGCATTGTTTGTTCGCATTGGATCTAGGGTTTGGGTTATTTTTAGTTTAATCTTAATGGACATGAGGTTTGCATTGGTTGTTTGATTATGTTAGGGTTTATTCTCTAGGGTTTTCTATGAATCTAGGGTTTATTCTCAAGGGTTTACTGTTTGTATGGATCCATTATACTCTTTTATGCTTTGTTTATTTGATTCTAAGGTTTACGTTAAAAAAGAAAAGATTGTATTATGATAGATCTAGGGTTAGCATTGAAAGAAAGAAAGAAAGAAAGAAAGAAAAAAAAACAGATTATGTTGTGATAGATTTATATTAACTTTGTTGTTGATGCTCTCTTAGAGTTTATTCTTGAGTTTGCATTGTGTTTGTTGTTGATGTTTTGTTGTTGATTATTATTATCATTGATAGAAGAAAGCAATGTGGGTGACAACTGTGTAAGGTTGGTGTTTTATTGGGGGTATAATTGGTGGGGCTGAGGATAATTATCGGAATAGTATAGGTCCAAAACATGTATTATGGTTGATAGTATTATTAGATGGGAGGAATTTATAAAAAATTTATATCATAGAAGTGGGATTGATTCTAGTCAATTCAAACTGAATGTGTCATGTACGTTTCGAATGATAAAATGTTGGATCGTAAGGGATCTGAATGACCCTATTCATATCAGGGTTATGAAGAATTTTGTGATCCAAAATCGATTGCAATTGATTGGCTTTATAGAGACTCCTGTGAGATCTACTAATGAGATATATATTCAGCAGTCCATTTTACCTCATTGGAGATTTACTGTTGCACACGTGAGTAATTATACAAGCCATATATGGTTGAGTTGGGATTCGGTGGAGGTTAGGGTGGATGTTTTAGTCTGTGGACGCAATGTATTTATTGCAAGGTTCAGTCAGTCCATTCTGATTTTCACTATTAGGTTACTATGGTTTATGGGTCTAACATGGCAGGAGATCATCATCTACTGTGGGACTTTTTGAGACATCTGAGTAGGAGGATGGATGCCCCTTGGTGTGTCCTTAGAGATTTTAATGCTGCTAGACACCCTTTTGAGAAGAGTGGAAGTGTAGTTGGATGGTCTATGACAGATTGTGTTCTAAATGATTGTATACAGTAATTAGAGTTGGAGGACTTGAGATACTCTGGGACCTTTTTTACTTAGTGGACTAAGCAAGTTGCAGATCCCATTAGGAGGAAATTGGATAGGGTGTTGGATAATTCCGCTTGGTTGACGTCTTATCTTTTCTCCGAGAGAGTTTTCCTCCCACCGGGTGATTCAGATCATTCTTCGTGTATGGTTAGAGTTCAGAGGGTAGATCAACGGTAGAAACTTCTATTCAAGTTTTTTGATTTTTGGATGGAGCATCCCCGATATCACGAGATAGTATTATAGGCTTGGGAGGATATGTATTATGGGACTCCAATGTATTGCCTCTACAGGAAATTGAAGAGGCTGAGGTGGAGATTAAGATAGCTGAATTATCAGAAGTTCAGTGAGTTGTTTGCTCGTGCTCAGGATACATGGGGGAGTCTTCTTCAGATGCCACATGAGCTGTTACCTAGTAGGTTGGTGGATAGTTTGGGTAAGGAGAAAAGGGATGCTGCTTCTCACTACCACAGACTATCCGCATAGAAGAGAGTATGCTCAGATAGAAGGTCAAGAAATGATGGCTCTAGTTGGGAGATCGGAACACTACATTTTTCTTTGTTATGATCAGACGTAGATGTAATCGGAATGCTGTTTGTTCTCAGCTTAGGGAAGATGGCACTCGAATCTCTAATCCAAATGGCATTAGACAAGAGGCTATCAATTATTTCAGGAGATTGTTTATGAGTAGGCCTAGGACTCTGGTTTTATCATTTCCATGATTAGAGGTACTCTTTCGGAGGCCCAGATTTAGGCTCTAGAGACCCTGGTGAAGGCGGATGAGGTGAGGGAGACGATGTTCTCTTTAGGGAGGCATAAGGCTTTAGATCTAGATGGGTATGGTATGGAGTTCTTCCGAGATACCTAGGATACAATGGGACTTGATGTTACGAGAGCACGAGAGCAGTCTTGGATTTCTTCTCTTAGGGTTGCCTTCTAAAGGAGGTGAATGGTATTATCATTTCACTTATCCCAAAAAAGAATAACCCGACATTGTTGCTGATATCTTGTTGTAATATGGTGTATAAGTGCATATCCAGGGTTATTACAGCGAGGGTAAGTCAAGTGTTACTCAGTATTATGGGGTACAAGCAGTCTATTTTTGTGAAGGGTAAGAGAATTAGGGGATAACATTCTATTGGCCCATGAGCTTCTTTATGGTTATCACATGAATCATGGTTCCCCTATGTATGTGATAAAGGTGAATCATGATGTGTATGTCCTTAGGGAGTTTTGCGATACCTATTAGTGATGAGCTGACAGACTTCTTTCAAAACTTGAGAGGTCTTAGATAGGGAGATCCTTTGTCTCCTATGCTGTTTGTGAATGCGCCGAGTCACTGAGGGATCTCTTTTTGAGTATCATTGGAGATACCAAGAGGTTGGTCTTTCTTACTTATGCTTTACAGATGATTTGATACTATTTTCTCGAGATAGTATAGTTTCTGTGCAGTGTATTTTGGATGTTTTGGCTTAGTCTAGGGCTCTCTCTAGGTTATGTATGAATCGTCAGAAGAGTGAGATCTTCTTTTGGGTGGTGGAGCAGAGGGTGAGGGAGGATATTTTGTGGACTTCAGGATTTCGTTAGGGTTAGCTTCCGATAAAATATTTGAGAGTTCCTCTTTATCGATCAGACTCTTGGCCATAGAGTGTGTTCAGCTTGTTCCGAGGGTGACGGCCCAGATTCCGTATTGGATGAATTGTTATTTATCCTACATTGGTCGGTTATAGTTGGTAAGCTCCATACTCAGTTTGATTTAGACTTATTGGTTTTTGATATTTCTCATTTTAAAGGTGATTTGCAAGGAGCTCAAGCAGATCATGTTTTGATTTTTATGGTCTGGTCCTTCTTTAGACTGTCATAGAGCCAATGTATCCTGGTTCCTTTTTTATCATACTAAGAAGGAGGGAGGGTTAAGACTAAAAATAGTTACGGATTGGAATATGGCAACTTAGCTCAAACATATTTGGTATCTTCTTTTAGACTCCGAGAATAATGTATGGAATAGATAGGTAAGGAATTAT
Source organism: Dillenia suffruticosa (assembly GCA_033439265.1). NCBI lineage: Eukaryota > Viridiplantae > Streptophyta > Magnoliopsida > Dilleniales > Dilleniaceae > Dillenia > Dillenia suffruticosa. The sequence continues at coordinate 10,358,012 of JAVTVX010000013.1, read as the reverse complement.
CTTCTGCGTAGGCATAGCTTTTGGTATGTTTGGGTTTCGGACAGGTGTTCATGGAATTGGAGGAAACTCCCATCTCTTTGTCACTTAGTTTGGGAGTTCGTAGTTTGGAGGATGGGTGATGGTAGTCACATTTCTTTCTGATATGATACTTGGTTGTCTACATGGCCTTTGATAGAGGTTCTAGTGAGATAGACAATGGAGGGGCCAGGTTTTGCTGACACCTACACTATTCAGGAAGTCTTTTTTAGCACCTATTGGTTGGAGTATGTTTAGGAGGAGTAGATTTCGAGATCGATGCAAGCCTTCTTTGATTGTATTTGAGAGTATATCTCAGAGTCTAACCTTTCATCCATTGGTCATGATGGATTGTGTGGACGATCATTCCTAGTGGGGAGTCTCTATTATTTCAGCGTGGAGGCACTTCAGATGTTTGTATGTTTACGTCTCTTGGACAGATCTAGTTTGGTTCCCAGGCATAATTCCTCAGTTTGCTTTCATTTTATGGCTTGTCTTTATGGAGAGTTTACAGACAAGTGACCATTTATTTAGACTTAGACTTTCAACCTCCTCACTTGTCATCTTTGCTCCCATTAGAGGGAGACCCTTGATCACTGATTCTTTCTCTACATTTTCTTAAGAAAGGTATGACGATTGATGATAGCTCAATGTATTCATGTGACCTTCCCTATCTCTTGGTCGAGCATTTATGGGATCTTGCTTTCTTTAGTGAGGACCCCCTTTGGCGGAACAAGGTCTTCAAATGCTACCTCAGTGCATGTATTTACTATATTTGGATGGAGATGAATAAGAGAATGATAGGAGAGTGTTAAGTACCCCTGCGTATCATTGCAGCTTTTGTTAGTGTAGTCTTATGTATAGTTGATACTAAGATTTAGTTCAGTTGTTTGTTTGGCCATGTTGGCTTATTGTTTCTTTGGGTATCTCAGGGTTTATCCCGATACCTAGGCATTCTTTCTTTTTTGATATATATTCTTTTTATATAAAAAAAATGTGTCATATATATATCCTTTTTGGTCTAGTCAGTCTCTCTCTTATCATGTATTATTGGTAATGGATGATGAATTCTTGCCGAAGGTATTGTTACTTCCCAAATATATCCTAAATTTGATGATAGTTGAACTATTCTTAGAGTCAGAAGCAATTTTAAGTGCACCAGTTGATCCCATCGATGATGGATTGCTCAAGTTAGGGCAAAGAGAATTTGTCAGACATCCTAGGTAGCTCATCTGGGAATCAAATTTGTCTTGATTTTGGTGGTAAGACAAATATTTGTTCCTATATAGAGATGTTGAGAAGTAGGAATATTGGAGATAAGTGGCAACGGTATGGGACATTTATTTCAGATGATGTTATTTTGGTTGGTCATCATGAATCGGCTATGCCTATTGCGAGCATATACCAGTAGAGCCTATGAAGGGTAAAAGACAGATTCTGTAGAAACATTTGTTGATGAAGAATCAAATAGTGAAAGTGATGATGAGTAGAATGTTGTAGATGAAGAGGATCGGATTGTTGAAGAGGAAGAGGAAATAACATATCTACACATTACAAGGGAAGAGACTATGATGGTTGATGAATACAGTGATTATGATTGCCCAAAATGGAGTGATGATCATACTTTGGAGTTACAAGTCGAGATGGTCTTCAGTTCTAAAGAGGAAGTTCAACATGCTGTTAAGTGTTGCATGATACAGGAGCACAGGTACTTTAAAGTGTAAGAAAGTTCTCCAAATATATGGTTTGTCAGGTGTTCTCTTTACTGTGAGAATAATTATTTGTGGCATGTTCGGGATAGACAAAAAAAGAGTCATTGCCTTTGGAAAATTACAAAGTTGAAAACCTAACACACTTGTTTCCCTAAATTATCTTTTGGGGATCACCCCAATGTGGACTCGAATATGGTAGGTCATTTGATTAGAAGCCACATAAAACAGAATGTTGATTATAAAATGTGTGATGTTGTTGAGAATATGAGATCGCATGGGGTAAACTTGTTATACAAAAAGGTTGGGAAGGGATATCGAAAATCTATAGAAATAGCGTATGATAATTGGGAGACTTCTTACAAATTGTTACCCTAGTTTTTGGATGTTGAGTAGATAAGCAATCTCGGGACTGTTGTTGAGTGAAGGTTTACTAAAATGTCAGGGTTTGATGAGAGGGCTTTTCAATATGGGGATATAGGGAGAAAATTCTAATTGTTATTAGAACAGATGTGGCAAACCACATTCTTCCTTTGTATTTTGCTACTGTTGATGAAGAGATCGTTGTGAGATAGACATAGTTTTTGGAGAATTTGAGAGTGCACATCATTGGTGATCGGCATGGAGTGTGCTTGATATTCGATAGGGCACCCGGTATAATACATGCCATAGAGACGAATAGTTATCTCCAACCACCATTTGTGTATCATAGACTTTGTTTGCATCATGTAGAGGCTAACTTCATTCAGCGATTCAAGAACAACCCGCTAACAGAGCTAATGCATAAAGCGGTCGAGCAAAAACAAGTTAGAAAGTATGATATTGTCACGAACAAGATCAAAGAGCTTAGTAAGCTGGGGTGTAGGTGGTTGATGGAGATTCTTCTGGACAAATGGACATTGTGTTATGACGGGGGCCATAGATGGGGAAACATGACAACTAATCGGTCAGAATCATTTAGTAGAGTGCTTAAAGGTGCAAGAAAGTTGCCAATAACTGCATATATGTAGGCATGGTTGGATTTTTCAACAAGAATCAAGAAGAAGTAGATAAAATGCCAATGAAGGTAAGATGTGGCCAACATTGGTAATAAAAAAATAGTTAAAAATGAGTAGAAATCCAAATTCTACCGCACCATTTCATTTAATAGATATAAAGGGGTGTGTGAGGAGATAACTGGATTCCATGGTAGGAGGGGTAGGAAAACCACACTGTGGTTTTAGATGTCCTATCATGTACTTGTAGGAAATATGCTATCTCCAAATTTTCTTGTTCTCATATGTAGAGGTTTGTGCAGACATGGCCGTGAGTGGAGGACACTTGTAAATAGACTATATAGTTGCCAATCAATACTGCTTACATATGGTAGCAAATTTTATCATTCTCTACACAAGGACTATTGGCCCCCTCTTTGTTTCACATTGTTACACAATATTTCACTCAATAACCATTTAGGTATACCACGTAGTATGAGGATTCGTAATGAAATAAATAGAAGAAGAATTCAGCATTGCAAACCTTGTGGTGAATACAGACATAATCGTCATCATTACCTGAATATGACCCAGTTGTAAGAGAGGGAAAGACAAGGCATCATGTACTTGTTTTATATTGTATCGTGGACTTATTCATTTATTATGGATGTACAACATTTTCATAACTTATTACTTTATGAGTTCATTTTTTATCTGGTTTGAGGACTTTGAATTTTTATTGTTCTTTATTTTTTTTTTGTGATCATAGCTATGGACTACACTCGTTCAAGTTTACTCCAGACCTACGGGACCCTAGTGTCTAGACTTTATAGCTCACGTACCGGTATTAGTCTATATAGGAGACAGGGAGTGATATCTTCTAGAGATGTGTAGTTCTGATCATGCTTTTTGGACTGCTCGACCCATTGATGTTAGGGTATAGGAGATTTTGTTGCAGGTAGGCTTTTATGGTCTCTATAAGTGTGGACATATTTAGCACGATCATCATTTATTATAGCATTTGTCAAGAGATAGATATAAGAAACTCATACTTTTACTTACTCGTTAGTGAGATTACGATTACGTTACAGGATGTTTCGGTCCTTCTTGGCTTACCTATTGATGGAGATGCAATTATGGAAATGGATCATACTCATTTTATTGCTGAGTGGCAGATTTATGCCATAGTCTCTTGGGTTTCTTTCCTAATCCAGGGGATTTTTTTGGAAACCGTCTTAAATTATGAGCTATCACAAACTTTCTTGATTCACATCTGCTGGATCCAGAGTCAGATGCAACACTAGTGGAGTTTCATGCATGTGTCACATTATACAACTATTGGGCAGTCTTTTCACGGATCAATCTGGGTCGAGGGTGAAACTCATATATTTGGAGTTTTTACGAGATCATGATTATGTTGGATAGTATAATTGGGGCAATGCTGTATTGGTGACACTTTATAGAGTCATGTGTAAGGCTTCTATTGATAGTGTTAGATAGATTTGTAGTCCAGTCTTATTTATACAGGTATTGTATCTTCATTTGATGTATTATTTTGTACTTAATAATACTTTCTCTATATACTACATTTATTCAATATTCTTTCTCTTATCTGTTTTAGGCATGGGAGAGAGTGCCTGTGTCTACCCTGATTAGACGCCACACTATTGATCTGATACCTTTTGCTCCGCACCTGCTTGCGGGTACTAGAGGATCTCTATATGTAGTGTTTACTTCAATTATTTGTATTTTTTTATTCTCTTTACTTTGTATAATTCCACCTTGATATTGTTTTATTTGTAAATAGTTGGGATGTTCTGCACAATTATGTACATACAGAATAATTTGTTCTTGGAACATACCGGGATCAGTTAGAACATATGAGAGAGATTGGGGTGAGTATAAATTTCATCTTTGGCAACCACTTCTATCACTATAGATAGAATTAACATCATTTTGCTTCGTTTTTGTGGTTCGTTTGGATACCTTATTCGTATACCGACCTGATGGCATTGCCCGCGTATTGTCTCGTCGGCCGCGACATATGGCGTGCCAATGTCTCCCTCATTTGTTTTGAGGTCATCGAGTATCATTTCCCTCAGAGGGTTATAAGATAGTTTGGGTTGTTGTAGTGTGTTCCTTTACCTGTACAGACTGATCAAGAGTTGCATCGGATTGATCAACGCAGGATACATGGACGCGATTGGACTAGGATACATGCGATACCCTTTCAATTGTGGGATAGCCGTCAATATCACATCGTAGAGGGTGATAAGACTTTCGTGAGCCGATGACGACAGGTGACTACATGCCGTGGTATCGTCACATCCCGCTTGTACATTGGCAGCTCTGCATATTGTTATCAATAGGGATTCCGATCCATAACAATACAGATAGAGTATTTCGTAAGTCAAAATAAATTTATCATTTAATATTGTTTTGTTGTTTGAGCTTAAGAACATATATTTAGTCACATTTGGCATACTTGCAGTGGAAGGAGTAGATTCTAGAGTTGGACATCTCAAAGGTGCATCATGGCGCGTACTTTTGTTTGTCGGGTTTGCATTATCTGAGGATTACCATCTTTCGATATCCACGTAGACATCAACTGAGCCGATGGACATACCATCTACTTTTGGTGTTGCGGATGCTTATTACGAGTCGATGAAGATACTTGTGTCGTTTTCATATTTGACTTCAACTCCAGTATTTACAGACTATGTTGACGATATAGCACTGACTGAACCTCCACGACTTAATGTTTACAAACAACAGCATCGTCGTCGACATTTTAATGATGTTGGTATGGTTCCATTCCCTGAGGTTGATGAGGGTACACAGCGAGATGATATACCTCCACCTCTACCTGGTAGGCCAGCTCGTATTCCCATCAGACATTAGCCACGACGCAATACTGGACAACCTTATTGCGGCACTTAGTTTAGGTTTAGCATTTTTTATATATTACATTTGAATTTTATATACATTAATTTGAATTTTTATAAATTTTTTTTGTTATTGTCTCTTTCTTGTGATTTCTTTCTTTATATCACTTCATTATTTGGTTTGTAATTATATTTGGTGTTTGGTTGTGTTTGGTGTTCGATTGTGTTTGAAAATGTTGTTGGTGTTTTGTTGTTTGATGTTTGGTTGAAAATATTTGATTGTTGGATTGAATATATTTTGTGTTGTAGAATATGTTTGTTGGTATTTGGAGTATGGTTATTTGGTCGCTTGATGGAGTTTAGTTGGTGTATGGTTGTTGGTGTGGAGTATGGTTGTTGGTGTTTGGAGCATGGTGTTGGATTGAAAATGTTTAGTTGTTGGTGTTTTTGATTGTTTTTTCATAGGTTGGATGGAATGCATGGTGCCACAGGCTGTGAGGGAGTGCTAAGGTGATTTCACAATTTCAGAGTGCGAATTCTAACATTTTGTTTTTTTTATTTTTTATTTTTTATTTTCTAAAAAATCATTATAAAAAATAAAAAATAATAAAAAATTGATTTTGTATTTTGAGAGTGCGAAATCAAAAGTTTGGAGAGAAAAAAATGATACTTAAATAATTTTTATTAAAAAAATAATATTTTGGGAAATATCCTGATTGACTTGACTCTTTGAAATGTAATCTGAAGAGCAATATATGGATCTAACCCTAAAAATTAAAAAAAAAAATTTAAAATAACCCTAATGAGAAACAATTTTCATTTGTAATCCATGTAAGTCGCGGGTTCAATCTGCGACGTATAGGCAAAAAATGTTTTATCTGTAGGATTCGCATTCAAAAGCCCATTTGTTTTTAGTTAATTGGAGATGGCTGGTTTTAAGATTTTTTTTGGAACTGTAAAGGAATTCCACCACTTAATTTTGAATTTTTTCTAGAGAATAGTGGTTCCATTAGAATTGGCATATTCTAAATACCAGTGACTAACTCATGGTATAAAGAATTTTGCCCAAAATAAATATAGAAATGAAAATTTCTTTTCTACCTATGAAGGTGTGTAAAGAGTTTTAAATAGATCAAAGGATTCTTTGACCGGTGGGATAAGGATGTCCGGCAAGGATTCAAGGAGTTTCCACCGATGAGGGAACCAAGCGGGATACTTTTGAATTTGGATTTTATTATGAAAAAAGAATAACCATGAGTGTGTGTGTTTATGGTTTTGAATAAGGAAGGCGTTATACCAGGTTTGGACATAATCCCAGTAGGAAAAGACGGGATTGAAATTTATTTTTGTTCTTAGATTTATAGGGAAAGGTTTTGGTTTTGATAGGTCTTGTCCCTATTCTGAAGGATGAAGGACTTTTAAAATTTTACAAGTAGAAAAGGTAGGGTTTTGTTGTTTTGAGAAGAACGCGAAGTGTTTAAACTCAGCCCTTCCTGTGAATTCCAAAATCGTTTGATAATATTCAGTTGTATTAGAAAGATCCCCAGGTTAATAAAACTAGTTCTTTAAAATGTATTTTTCTATTGTTTGGAAAGGATCATCATGGAAAAATCTGTCGTCGACAACTAAAATATTTGGTGTAAAAATTTTTTCAATAATACTTGGAGTTTTAATAGGTTTTGGGTTTGCCAAAATAAGTGTTTTACTACCAGCGGTAGCTACAATTTGAGAAAGGGTTTTAGAGAATGAAAATTCTCCTTTCTCAGTTTTAGAAACTAGAATAGATGATTACCTGACTCTTGGACCAAACCATTTCCATAGAGGATTTAAGGATACGAAATAATTCTGGGCTCAATAGTTTTAGACTCTTCAGAACCGATTCGACCCATTTCTCGATCAAAGATAGCTTATCGTCAGACTAGACTTCTGTTTTAATTGGAACTTCGTTTTGGGCCTTGGCCCCCTTTTCAATTTCCTCTTCTTCCTCAACCATATCATACCATGACTTGATGGATTTAGTAGAAGAAATAGGTTTTACAGAGGATTCTGCTTTGGTCTTGGCCTTATTTTTGCCTATAACCTTGCTGGGCATTTTATCTGTTCTGTAAAAATTCTCTAATTAGAAAATCGAGTAGAGAGTTATTATCTCCCTTGATATATTCAATATCAAAATCAAATATAGATAAAATAGTTTGTCATCTTGCAAACTCCATGGTTTAGGGTTCTTTTTAAGTCTATGATGAAGTGGTTTAACTATTTTGTTTACATTGGGAAAGAAGTCTAAAACATAATTTACACTTTTTAGAAATCTTTGTAATTATGTTTTATTCAGAATTTTATCCGGAAATTTATTAGCAAACTCCAAAGATCTTTTTATTGGTTTTATGGTCCCACATATTATGTGGTGACCTAAGAATTTAATCTTTGTTTGAAAAAAGAACATCTTTTTTGCTGATAATACTAATCCATTTTTTCTGCAAATATAAAAGAATGTCTTAAGGATTTTAAAGTGTTGTTCTATTGATGATGAAAATATAAGTATATCATCAATATAGCTATTCAGAATTTAGAATATGCATTGAATATGTCATTCATGATTCTTTGAAATTCATAAGAGGTATTTTTAATCCGAATGGTATCACATTCCACTCATATTGTCCAAATGAACAGTGAATGCCGTCTTATATATATGGTCAGGATGGATTTGGATTTACCAGAATCCAGATTTCATATCAAATTTTGAGAAAATATTTGCAGAGTTAAGTTTTTGTAATAATAATTTTTATTTGGAATTTGATATCTAATCCATTTTAGGGTTTCATTTAAAGGTTTATAATTTATACTAGTATTAGAGTTCCTGTTTCTATTTCCAAAACTTTATTAACATAGAAAGCTGCGCAGCTCCATGGGGATCTAGACTTTGAAATCAATCCCTTGGATTCAATGTCTTGAATTTCTTTTTTACAGTATTGTTCCAATTCAACATTCATCTGAATTGGTCTGACTTTAGTAGGGATACTACGCTCATCAAAACCTTTTTCATATTGTAAGTCGACTATATGTTGTTTTCTATACTAGAAAGTATTTGGAAGATCAGAACAAATCTCCTTTTCAACCATCTTTTGGAAATTGAGAATTCTTTCCTTAATAGCTTTATTTTTTTAGTTGTTCTTCAATTCTCTGAATATTAATATTTTGTTTTAAATGACATATATTAAATTGTTTTCCTTGTATCAATAGGCTTATTGAATTGTCATGAATAGAAATTGCTTTTACAATATTTAGACCGCTAGTTTTTGGTTCTTACAAAAATGGGAAGAATAGTTTTTCTTGTTTTATTTTAAAACCAATTCCATTATAAGTAACTTTATAGGGAATTATTAAATTAATAAAATGGTGTTCCTTGAATTACTATATATAGGATATTAGTTATTAGGAAAAATGATGTTTTAATCAATAATCTTTCATTTTGGATTCCTACGTCTGTTTTAGCAATGATGTCCATTTTAGAATTATTTGCAGAATATAATTTTTTACTGATTTGTTCATAAAACCTTTCAGGGATGATCTTCGCTTTTATATAATTTAAATCTACTCCTGTGTCAAAAAGAGCAACTGTATCAATATTAAAGTTTTCAGATAATATTAGGGTTATTTTTATAAGATATATTCTAGAAGTTATTTCTTTTAATATAAAGAGAATTTTTTCAGGAAATTTTTTATGAGTTTTTTCAAGATATTCTAAGGTTTGGGATTCCAAAGGGTTTTCTTCTGGATTTTTATCTTCACTACTTGACTCAGTGTCTGCGGATTTACTCCTTACTTGAGTTAGTAGAAATGAGATTGTTTAGAGTCTTCTGTTTGCCTTTGTTTTAGATCTTTTAATTCATTTTTAATAGTTTTTATTTCTTCTTGCAGTTCTTGTATAGTCTCAATAGATTTTTTATTAAATTTTTTTTATTGAGTATGGAAATAAGGTTATAAATGCCAGTACTAGTAGAAGGTAATTCTAAGGGTTTTATTCGTGGTTCTTTTAGATATTGTTTTAATTGATCCAAATATTTTTTCGAATTTCTGGATCTTTTATATGTTGTACAAAGTCTAAAATTAGACTTTACTCTTTAGTTAACATATTTATCCAGTTTATATCCGATTCTAATTTCGTTTTAGATGAACTAATATCTAATTCATCAATTTAAGGATTATTAGTGGAATTCTCTAGACTGCTTGATTTAGTGTTAGAGCTTTCGATTAGTAAGGTCGAGATTTTATTTAGACATTTTTCATCTAAATGAAGTTCTCTAATTTTCTTAGATACCCTGCAATATTTTGAAGTGTGTTATTTTTTCCAACATTTAAAGTATGTAATATCTTTTAATGTTTTAGATATTTGAGTGTTCTCATTTTTTGGATTCCTTCTTTTAACGGGCATTTTATAATAATCTTCCTTTTTTTTTTGTAGGATTTATATTTTTTAGAATATTATTATTTAGAAAATTTCTTTGAATACCTTTCACTACATTCTCCGTTACATATTTTATATTTATTAAGATCAAACTGTTTACAGAATCATCTTAATTCTCTTTTGGTTTTCTTCATTTCCCATTTTAATTGCTTTTGGAGTTTTATGTCTTGATATATTTTTAATCATTCTCTTTGAGTGAAACTACTTAATTCACTATAAATGAGTTGATCATATGGGATTATATGATTTCCGAAGTTTTCATGAATAGTATTTCTTACCCTTTCTCCTAACAGTGTTGGAATACCAGCTAAGAATTTTTTTTTTTCAGAAAGACTTGTTAGAATCTTCTCTAACCATTACTCTGGTTAGGAAGGTAGATTTACATCATTGAAAATCACTTAATTTTTTGCATCTTAGGCTTGATAATAAATCAGCATTTTTATCTTTTAATTGAAATGAATCTCCAATAAAATGGAGGGTTACTGTAAATATCAGGGTGGCAACTGTATCCTGATTTGGTTTTGCCAAATGTTTCAAAATGGGTTCACCATTTTCATCGCTTTGTTTAGTATTTAAGATGTCTAATTGTTAATCTCTAGTGAGATGAAAATCCCAACATTCTTTTAACTGTCCAGAAAATCTTAATATAATGAGTTCTGCGACTGTTCTATCGATTGTTTTTTGTTGGGTTTTGTATGCATTTAAAGCCATTGTTATTTGTTGTAATAAATTAAGTATTTGATATTCACTCATTCCATCTATATTCCACATATAGACAGAATTAGTATTGTATTTTGGTAGTATTAAGACTTCGGGTTGATTACCTATCTTTAGTTCATGTAATCTAAGCTTGATATACTCTGTTTTAGGGATTTTCCACTGGATTTTAGCTATTTTAAGTTCATGTTCCTGAATACTTGTTTCTATATTTTCTTCATCCGAACTTGATTTTATTGTTTTATTCAAAACTGTTACACCTTGATTCACCGATTGGGGTGTTTCATGGACAATTCGTTTTGAGAATGATTCAATTTTACTAAGTTGAAATTTTATAACTTTCAAGAATTTTTGTTTATTTGTTTTAATTTCTTGGTGTGCTTGATTAGAGATTTGATAAGATTTAAAATAGGATTTTTGAGTTTTTTTAATCTTTTCTGTTTTATCTATTTCAGAGATTTCTCCAATTTTTTTGTGATTTTTCAATTTTAGATAATTGTTTTCTTATCGAGTTCAAATGTGCATCTGTTTAATTATTTTGAATAATTATATTTTTTAAATTTGCTAAGTCATTATCTTGAAATTTCTTATAGGGACCGGCTTCTACTGTTTCTGAACCTACAGGAATTTTGACTGTCCTAAGGGGCGGATGTTCTAACTCTATATTTTGGCAGTTTGGAGTTTCCCATAGTGCCAACTTTGCTTCTTGTGGTTATTGGATTAGCTCTTTTAAATGGAAAACATATTTTATGTCTTTTAGTATATATTTCTAACCATGTGAAAAATAAAATATTTATCTCATTTTTTCAAATAAATTTATAATATTTTTCTTGGATTTTATCATTTTTTCCCCAAAGGTTTCAAAGTACCATTCTATTTTCCTTTATTTTCTTATGAATAAAAATCTTTATCGAAGTATTCTTTGTTTATTTTAAATTCTTCATATATTTCATAGACATTTAATTCATTTTCTTTTGCTATTACATATAATTCTTTTTCATTACCTACATTTTTTTGTAATAACTAATACTGTTGGTGAAGTAGGATCAGAAAGATTTTGGTTCTCAGGTTGAGAATCTTGGTTTTGGGAACTCATATATACTGCTTGTGGAATTTTTTTTTTATCAAAATTTATGTTTTTAAGGGATGTTGAAGGTATATCTGATGTGAAAAATTTTGATGGTTTTATTGGATTTTTATCAAGAAAATTTATAATACAAGGTAATTTTGATATTCTTTCTAAGTCTAGGTAATCGGAGGATGATGTTGATATATCCAAAAACCTAGAAGTATAAGATGGTCTATTAAAACTTATTTTCATATTTCTATCGGTATATTGTATTATTTGTTTTATTCTTGTATTTGGTTCTGGAATATCTTTATCTATTTGTGGTTGAACCTCTCCTTCTAACATCCAATCATCTAAAAGAGTGATTTCTTTCCATCTAATGGGTTTTGGAATTATCAAGTTAGATTTAGTAAATTCTATTTGGAGTAATAGTGTTTCTGCCTTTTTATGATGAATTTTATGTGTTGAGCCAAAAGCCATTGTTATGGTTTTATAATATATTTTATATATTAGAGCGACTGGAATTGATCCCTCTATCATATCATAATTATGTGTTTTACTTGTAAAATTAAGAACTTTAATATATTTTTATCATTTAAAGATACTATTAAGTTAGGGAAGTAGTCGAAAGAAACTGGTCCTTTGTATAGGATGGACTCGATGGTTCCTTCTAAGGATTTTTTGGAAAATAATTATATGGTTTCAAAGAATTTTAAGAGTTGAATATTTCTTTTTTCGGTTTTAATAGTATAATCTATTTTAAATAGATTTATCTTGGGTATTTTATATATTTGGTTTATACTTATTTTGGGAATTTTTCATTCATTTATTTCTTTTTCAAAATTTTCAATTGTTATTTTTTCACTATTTATTATATCTTTAGTTCATGAAGAACTTGATATAGAATTTGAAGAGTTAGTGGTTTTACAGAACATATGATTCATTGTTTTAATTATAGACTTAAAACCTAAATATATGCCTACGAAACACTGGCTAAACCAACGGACTCACTAACCCCCTTGGGATTGACTGTCGGGACCACATGTGTCTAAAGAACTCGGTATAATTTTAGATCTTATGTTTAAAACTTCAAACAATTATTCTATATTCTACATTATACTATCCCCCATGACTCTGATACCAATACTCCCCAGGAACTAAGGGATATAATTGAACAAATAAATAAATAACAAAAGTAAATAAATATGAAACTGAAATAGATAACAAGTGAAATAACCAAATAAATAAATAAATAACAGATAATTATAAGGACCAGAAGTAATGAGATCCTTGGGCGGCAAGCTGACCGCTAATCACCACACTTTGGAGATACAGGCAAATATAAAATATGAGATTTTTGGATGGCAGAGCCGACCGCTAATCACCACTTTAAACAAACAAATAAATAAATAACAAGAAAATGAGACCAGAGATTTATGGGCGGTAGAGTCGATCACATTCTGAAAAGAAAGTGAGAAAAAAGAAAGGAGATAAATGACATATAAAATTTTAATACAAGTTTTTTCCTAAGGAGGGAAGGAAGAAAAAGTGAAAAGAAAGTGAACACTCAAGGATATTTAAGGGAATACTCAAGAATTCTCTATTATGCTCATCTTCTTCCAAAATGTGCTCTCAAACTTCTCTCTCTTTCTCTCTCTCCTCTACCAAAGGTGAGTGTCCCCTTCACAAGAGAGGGGCTCCTTAAATAAAAAATTTGGAGAGGTATTGTTGGGACACGGATAAAAAGTATCATATGAATAGTGTTATGTGAATACTACTGTATAAATAGTACCGTATGAATAGTATAAGATGAACAGTACTGTATGAACAGTAACAAAGGAAGATTTTAAGATGTTTTTGCTTTTGTTTTGAAGAATTTTTCAGTTTTAAGATAACTGATTGATTTTTAAAAATTTATCAGTTTTACGACAATTGATTAGCCAGATTTTTATTTTTTATTATTATTTTTTATTATTATAGCTATTTTTGCATGGGCTAGAATTTAACACATCTAGCCTTTTTTTTTATATAAACATTTTAGAGATGATAGAATATCGAATTCTTTTAAATCATCTTAGCCTAGGTCAATGTAAGCTCTGACTTAGCATTGGATGTTTCGGATCCGATGGATTATCTTTTCTTACTTTGAAGTTGTTGCTCCATGATTTGGAGAGACTCCTCTTTAGTTTTTGCCGTGGCCAGAAGGGATTGGACATGAAATTTCTGAGCCAAGAATGTTTTATCTGTAGGATTCGTATTCAAAAGCCCATTTGTTTTTAGTTAATCGAAGACAACTGGTTTTAAGATTTTTTTTTGGAACTCTAAAGAAACTTCACCGCTTAACTTTGAATTTGCTCTAGAGAATCATGATTCCATCAAAGTTGATATATCTTAAGTATTATTGGCTAACCCACGGTATAAAGAATTTTGCACAAAATAAACATAGATGTGAAAATTTTTTTCTACCTCTGAAGGTTTGTAAAGAGTTTTAAATAGATCAAAGGATTCCTTGACCGTTGGGATAAGGATGTCCGACAAGGATTCCACCAATGAGGGAATCAAACTGGATATATTTGAATTTGGGTTTTATTGTGAAAAAAGAATAATCATGAGTGTGTGTGTTTATGGTTTTGAATAAAAAATGTATTATATCGGGTTTGAACATAATCTCAGTAGAAATAGTGGGGCAGAAATTTATTTTTGTTTTTAGATTTACAGGGAAAGGTTTTGGTTTTGATAGGTTTTGTCCCCATTTTGAAGGATAAAAGACTTCTAAAATTTTACAAGTACAATGGCGGGGTTTTCCTGTTCTGAGAAGAACGCAAAGTTTTTAACTCAGCGCTTCCTATGAGTTCCAAAATTGTTTGATAATATTTAGTTTTCTTGGAAAGATCCCAAGGTTTATAAAACCAGTTTTTTAAAAAGTATTTTCCCATTATTTGGAAAGGATCATTATGAAAAAATCCTTAGTCGACAACTAAAATATTTTGTGTAAAACATTTTTCAATAAAACTTGGAGTTTTAATAGGTTTTGAGTCAGCCAAAATAAGTGTTTTACTACCAGTGGTAGCCATAATTTTAGAATCCTTTTGAGAAAGAGTTTTAGAGAATGAAAATTCTCCTTTCTCGGTTTTAGAAACTAAAATAAATGATTTACCTGATTCTTGGGCTGGAACTATACTCTTAGACCAAACCATTTCCATAGAGACTTTAAGGGTACGAAATAATTTTGGACTCCATAGTTCTGGACTCTTCGGAACCGATTCGACCCATTTTTAGATCAAAGATAGCCTATCCTCGAACTGGGCTTCTGTTTTAATTGGAGATTCATTTTGGGCCTTGGCTCCCTTTTCAATTTCCTCTTCTTACGCAACCATCTCATACATGACTTGATGGGTTTAGTAGAGGAAATAGGTTTTATTGAGGATTCTGCTTCGGCCGTGGCCTTGTTTTTGCCTGCAACCTTGCGGGGCATTTTATCCGTTTGGTAAAATTCTCTGGTTAGAAAATTTAGTAGAAAGTTATTATCTCTCTTGATATATTCAATATCAAAATCAAATATAAATAAAATATATGTCATCTTGTAAAAATTTATTTTGAAGCTATCTTTTTGCAAGACTTTTTTGACTGATTTATAATCAATACGAAGCAGAAATTTTTGATTTTTTAAATCATTTTGAAATTTTGTAATATATAAGACAATAGATAAAACTTTCTTTTTAATAGTGGAGTAATTTTTCTGGGTTTCATTCCAATGATCAGAAGTGTATTGGACTACAACTTCTCTATTGTTTTGGATTTGTTTCAAGATTCCCCCATAACCTATGTCACTAGCATCCGTTTCTACGATTTTAGGAAGGCTAGGATTGGCTATATGGAGGTATGGTATTTCTAAACTTGTTTTTAAATAAATCGGACAATCTCAATGTATTCTTCTGTCCATGGTTTAGGGTTCTTTTTAAGTCTATTATGAAGTGATTTAACTATTTTGTTTACATTGGGAAAGAAGTTTAAAACATAATTTAAATTTCCTAGAAATCTTTGTAATTGTGTTTTATCAAGAATTTTATTCAAAAATTTATTAGCAAACTCTAAAAATCTTTCTATTGGTTTTATGATTCCACATGTTATGTGGTGACCCAAGAATCAGATTTTTGTTTGAAATAAGGATATTTTTTGTTGTTGATAATACTAATCCATTCTTTCTGCAAATATAAAAGAATGTCTTAAGGTTTTTAAAGTGTTGTTCTTTTGATGATGAAAATAAAAGTATATCATCAATATAGACTATACAGAATTCAGAGTATGTATTGAATATGTCATTCATGATTCTTTGAAATTCAGAAGGGGTATTTTTTAATCCGAATAGCATTACATTCCACTCATATTATCCAAATAGAACAGTGAATTCCGTCTTATATCTATGGTCAGAATGGATTTGGATTTACCAGAATCCAGATTTTATATCAAATTTTGAGAAAATATTTGCAGAGTTAAGTTTTTGCAATAAATCTTTCTTGTTTGGGATTGGATATGTAATCCATTTTAGGGCTTCATTTAAAGGTTTATAATTTATAACTAGTCTTGAAGTTTCTCTTTGTATTTTTGAATCTTTATTAACATAGAAATCTACGCAACTCCATTGGGATCTAGATTTTGAAATCAATCCCTTGGATTTAAGGCCTTGAATTTCTTTTTTACAGTATTGTTCCAATTCAACATTCATCTAAATCGGTCTGCCTTTAGTAAGGATACTACACTCATCAAAACCTTTTTCATATGTAAGTCGACCATATGTTGTTTCCTATTCCAAAAAGCATTTGGAAGATCAAAATAAATCTCTTTCTCAACCATCTTTTGGAAATCGAGAATTCTTTGCTTTATAGCTTTATTTTTTAGTTGTTCTTCAATTCTTTGATTAATATTTTGTTTTAAATGGCATATATTAAATTGTTTTCCTTGTATCAATAGGTTTATTGAATTATCATGAATAGAGTCTACTTTCAGAATATTTAGACACTTATTTTAGGTTCTTCCAAAAATGGAAAGAATAATTTTTCTTATTTTGTTTTAAAACCAATTCCGTTATAAGTAAATTTAAAGGGAGTTATTAAATTAATAAAAGGTGTTCCTAGAATTACTGTATGTCGGATATTAGTTACTAGGACAAATGATGTTTTAATCAATAATCTTCCATTTTGGATTCTTGCATCTATTTTAGCAATTATGTCAATGTTAGAATTATTTGCGAAACATAATTTTTCATTGGTTTGTTCATAAAACCTTTCAGGGATGATTCTCGCTTTTATACAATTTAAATCTGCTCTTGTGTCAAAAAGAGCAACTATATCAAGCTTAAAGTTTTCAGATAATATTAGGGTTATTTTTGTAAGGAATTTTCTAGAAGTTATTTCTTTTAATACAAAGAGAATTTTTTCAGAAATTTTTTATGAGCTTTTTCAAGATATTCTAAGGCTTGGGATTTCAAAGGGTCTTCTTTTGGATTCTCATCTTCACTACTTGACTCAGTGTCTGCGAATTTACTCCTTACTTGGGTTAGTAGATGTGAGATTGTTTTAGAGTCCTCTATTTACCTTTGTTTTAGATTTTTTAATTCCATTTTAATTGTTTTTATTTATTCTTGCAATTCTTGTATAGTTCAAGTAGTTTTTATTGAATTTTTTTTACTGAGTATGGAAGCAAGGTCATACGTTCCAGTACTAGTAGAGGGTATTTCTGAAGGTTTTATTCATGGTTCTTTTAGAGATTGTTTTAATTGATTCAAATATTTTTTTTTCTGAATTTCTGGATCTTTTATATGTTGTATGACGTCTAAAATTAGACTTTATTCTTTAGTTAACATATTTATTTGGTTTATATCCGATTCTGATTCCATTTTAGATGAACTAGTATCTAATTCATCAATTTGAGGATTATTAGTGGAATTCTCTGAATTGCTTGATTCAGTGTCAGGGCTTTCGACTAGTAAGGCCGAGATTTTATTTAGAGCTTTTTCATTTAAATGAAGTTTTCTAATTTTCTTGGACACCCTGTAATATTTTGAAGTGTGTCCTTTTTTCTCACATTTAAAGCATGTAATATCTTTTAATATTTTTGATATTTGAGTGTTCTCTTTTTTGGAATTCCTTCTTTTAATAGGCCTTTTATAATAATCTTCCTTTTGTTTTTTATAGGATTTATATTTTTTAGAATATTCTTTTTTAGAAAATTTCTTTGAATACCTTTCACTACATTTTTTGTTACATGTTTTATGTTTATTAAAATCAAATTGTTTATAGAATGATCTTACTTCTCATTTGGTTTTCTTCATTTCCCATTTTAATTGCTTTTGGAGTTTTAAGTCTTGACATATTTTTGATCCTTCTCTTTGAGTGAAACTAATTAATTCACTATAAGTGAGTTGATCATATGTGATCATACTATTTCCAAAATTTTCGCAAATAGTATTTCTTACCCTTTCTCTTAACAGTGTTGGAAGATCAGTTAGGAATTTTTCTTTCCAGAAAGGCTGGTTATAATCTTCTCTAAGCATTACTCTGGTTAGGAGGGTAGATTTATACCATTGAAAATTACTTAATTTTTTATATCTTAGGTTTGATAATAAATTAGTATTTTGTCTTTTAAATGAGATGAATCTCTAATAAAATGGAGGGTTATGGTAAATATTAGGGTGGCATCTGCATCCTGAATTAGTTCTCTCAAATGATTCAAAATGGGTTCACCATTTTCACTAGTTTATATAGCATTTAAGATGTTTAATTGTTAATCTCTAGTGAGATGAAAATCTCACCATCCTTTAACTATTCAGAAAATCCTGTTAGAAGAAGTTCTGCAATTGCTTTATCGGTTGTTTCTTGTTGGGTTTTGTATGCATTTGAAACCATAGTCATTTGTTGTAATCAATTAAGTATTTGATATTCAGTCATTCCATTTATGTTTACACATAAACAAAATTAGCATTATATTTTGCTTGTATTAATATTTTGCATTGATTACCTATCTTTAGTCTAGGTAATTTAGGCTTGATATACTCCGTTTTAGGGGTTTTCATTGGTTTTTAGCTATTTCAGGTTCATGTTCTTGAATATTTTCTTTTATATTTTTTTCATCCGAACTGAATTCTATTGTTTTATTCAAAACTGTTATACCTTGATTCACCGATTGAGGTGTTTTAGGGACAATTGGTTCTGAGGATGATTCAATTTTACTAAATTAAAATTTTATAACTTTCAAGAATTCTTGTTTATTTGTTTTAATTTCTTGGTGTGCTTGATTAGAGATTTAATAAGGTTTAAAAATAAGATTTTTAAGTTTTTTAATCTTTTCTATTATATCTATTTTAGAAGTTTCTTCAATTTTTTGTGATTTTTCAATTTTAGATAATTGTTTTCCTATCGAGTTTAAATGTGCATTTGTATAATTATTCTGAATAATTATATTTTTTAAATTTGCTAAGTCATTATCCTGAAATTTCTTATAGGGACTGGCTTTGACTATTTCTGAAACTACAAGAATTTTGACTGTCCTAAGGGGCGGATATCCTGACTCTATATTTTGGCCGTTTGGAGTTTCCCATAGTGTCATTTTTCTTCTTGTGGTTATTGGGTTAGCTGTTTTAAATAGATAACAGATTTTATGTCTTTTAGTATATATTTATGACCATATGAAAAATAAAATATTTATCTCATTTTTCTAATAAATTTATAATATTTTTCTTGGATTTTATATTTTTTTCAAAGGTTTTAAAGTACCATTCTCTTTTTTCTTTGTTTTCTTCTAAATAAAAATCTTTATCCAAGTATTGTTTGTTTATTTTAAATTATTCATTTTTTTCATAGACATTTAATTCATTTTCCTTTTCTATTATATATAATTTTTTTTCATTACCTACATTTTCTGTAATAGCTGATACTGTTGGTGAAGTAGGATCAGAAAGATTTTGGTTCTCAGGTTGAGAATCTTGGTTTTGGGAGCTCATATATATTGCTTGTGGATTTTTTTTTTTATCAAAATTTATATTTTTAAGAGATGTTGAAGATTTATAATAAAAGGTAATTTTGATATTCTTCCTAGGTCTAGGTAATCGGAGGATGTTGTTGATATATTCAAAAACCTGAAAGTATAGGATGGTCTATCAAAACTTATTTTCACATTTCTATCAGTATATTGTGTTATTTTTTTATCTTTGTACTTGGTTCTGGAATATCATTATCTATTTGTGGTTGAACCGCTCCTTCCAGCATCCAATTTTCTTGAAGAGTGATTTCTTCCCATCTAATGGGTTTTGGAATTACTAAGTTAGATTTAGTAATATCCGTTTGGAGTAATAGTGTTTCTCCCTTTTTATGATAGATTTTATATTTTGAGCCAAAAGCCGTTGTCATTGTTTTATAATATATTTTATATATTAGAGCGAGCAAAATTGATCTCTCTATCATATCATAATTATGTGTTTTAACTTGTAAAATTAAGGATTTTAATATATTTTTATCATTTAAAGATATTATTAAGTTAGGGAAGCTATTGAAAAAAACTAGTCCTTTACATAGGCCGGACTCGATGGTTCCTAGTAAGGAATCTGAGAAGTTTTTATACCTAGCATCTTTAAGAGTTACTAGAATTGAGGTGTTTAGTCATTATCTTGTTAATGGCCTTAAACCAATTTGGACAAATCCTTATGAACATACTTATAACCTTTAGTTATGTGTTTTTTCAAACATTTTTTGAAAAATAATTGTATGGTTTCAAAGGATTTTAAGAGTTGAATACCTTTTTTTTTTATTGTAATAGTGTAATCTATTTTAAAGAGATTTATCTTTAGTGTTTTGTATATTTAGTCTATATTTATTTTGAGAATTTCCTATTCATTTATTCATTTTTTAAAATTTTTAATTGTTATTTTTTCACTATTTATTATATATTTAGTTTTTGAAGAGTTTGATATAGAATTTGAAAAGTTAGTAGTTCCACAGAATATAGGGTTCATTATTTTAATTCTAAACTTAAAACCTAAATATATACCTACGGAATATTGGTTAAACCAATGGACTCACCACCCCCTTGGGATTTACTGCTGGGACCACCTGTGTCTAAAGGACTAAGTATAATTTTAGATCTTATGTTTAGAATTTCAAACAATTATTCTATATTCTATATTATACTATCCTCCCGTGGCTCTGATATCAACACTCCCCAGGAACTAAGGGATATAATTGAACATATATTTTAAGATTGTGGATCATTTAAAAAGGGAAATGAAGAAAACTAAAAAAGAATTAGGATCATTCTATGAACAGTTTGATCTTAATAAATATAAAATATGTAACGGAGAATGTAGTAAAAAGTATTCAAAGAAGTCTTATGAAAAAGAATATTCTAAAAAATATAAATCATACAAAAAACAAAAGGAAGATTATTATAAAAAGCAAATTAAAAGAAGGAATCCCAAAAAAGAGAACACTCCAACATCTAAAACATTAAAAGATATTATATGCTTTAAATATGAGAAAAAAGGACACACTTCAAAATGTTGTAGGGTGTCTAAGAAAATTAGAGAACTTCATTTAGATAAAAAAACTCTAAATAAAATCTCAGCCTTTCTAGTCGAAAGCTTTGATACTATATTAAGCAGTTCAAAAAATTCCACTTATAATCCTCAAATTGATAAATTAGATACTATAGTTCACCTAAAATAGAATCAGAATTAGATATAAACCGGATAAATAAGTTAACTAAAGAATAAAGTCTAATTTTAGACGTCGTACAACAAATAAAAGATCCAGAAATTCAGAAAAATATTTGGATTAATTAAAACAATCTCTAGAAGAACAATGAATAAAACCTTCAAAATTATCTTCTACTAGTACTTAAATGTATGACCTTGCTTTCATACTTAGTAAAAGAAAATTCAATAAAAATCTACTGAGACTATACAAGAACTTCAAGAAGAAATAAAAACAATTAAAAAGGAATTAAAAGATCTAAAATAAAGGTAAACAGAGGACTCTAAAATAATCTCATTTCTACTAACCCAAGTAAGGAGTAAATCTACAGACACTGAGTCAACTAGTGAAGATGAGAATCCAAAAGAAGACCTTTTGGAATCCCAAACCTTAGAATATCTTGAAAAAACTCATAAAAAATTTCCTAAATAAATTCTTTTTGTATTAAAAGAAATAATTTTTAGAAAATATCTTATAAAAATAACTCTAATATTATCTGAAGACTTTAAAATTCATACAGCTGCTCTTTTTGATATAGAAACAGATTTAAATTGTATAAAAACGAGGATCATCCCTGAAAAGTTTTATGAACAAACCAGTGAAAAATTATGTTTCGCAAATAATTCTAAAATAGACATAATTGCTATAACAGATGCAATAATCCAAAATGAAAAATTATTGATTAAAACATTATTTGTCCTAGTAACTAATATTTGACATACAGTAATTCTAGGAATACCTTTTATTAATTTAATAACTCTCTATAAAGTTACTTATAACGGAATTTGTTTTAAAACAAAACAAAAAAAAAAAAACTATTCTTTCCAATTTTGGAAGAATCTAAAACTAGAAGTCTAAATATTGTGAAAGTAGCATCTATTCATCATAATTCAATAAACCTATTGATACAAATAAAATAATTTAATATATGTCATTTAAAACAAAATATTAATATTCAAAGAATCGAAGAACAACTAAAAAATCAAGTTATAAAACAAAGAATTCTCGATTTCCAAAAGATGGTTGAGAAGGAGATTTATTTTGATCTTTCAAATGCTTTTTGGAATAGGAAACAATATATGGTCAACTTACCATATGAAAAAGCTTTTGATGAGCGTAGTATACCAACTAAAGCCAGACTAATTCAGATGAATACTGAATTGGAATAATGCTGTAAAAAAGAAATTCAAATCTTGAATCCAACGGATTGATTTCAAAGTCTAGATCCCCATGAAGTTGCGCAGCTTTCTATGCTATTAAAGGTTTAGAAATAGAAAGAGAAACTCCAAGACTAATTATAAATTATAAACCTTTAAATAAAACCTTAAAATGGATTAGATATCCAATTTCAAATAAAAACGATTTATTACAAAAACTTAACTTTGCAAATATTTTCTCAAAATTTGATATAAAATCTGGATTTTGGTAATCCAAATCCATCCTGACCATAGATATAAGAAGACATTCATTGTTCCATTTGGACAATATGAGTGGAATGTGATGCCATTCGGATTAAAAAATGCCCCTTCTGAATTTCAAAGAATCATGAATGATATATTCCATGCATACTCTGAATTCTGTATAGTCTATATTGATGATGTACTTATATTTTCATTATCAATAGAACAACACTTTAAAAACCCTAAGACATTCTTTTACATTTGCAAAAAGAATGGACTAGTATTATCAATAAAAAAAGATGTCTTGATTTCAAACAAAGTTCAAATTCTTGGATCGCCACATAACATGTGGAACCATAAAACCAATAGAAAGATTTTTGAAGTTTGCTAATAAATTTCCGAATAAAATCCTTGATAAAACAAAATTACAAAGATTTCTAGCAAGTTTAAATTATGTTTTAGACTTTTTTCCCAATGTTAACAAAATAGCTAAATCACTTCATAATAGATTTAAAAAGAACCCTAAACCATGGACGAAATAACACATTGAGATTATCCGATTTATTAAAAAACTTATATTAGAAATATCAGGCCTCCTTATAGCCAATCCTAACCTTCCCAAAATTGTAGAAACGGATGCTAGTGACATAGGTTACGGGAGAATCTTAAAACAAATCCAAGATAATAGAGAAGTTATAGTTCAATACACTTCTGGCTATTGGAATGAAACCTAGAAAAATTATTCCACCATTAAAAAGGAAATTTTATCTATTATCTTATGTATTACAAAATTTCAAAATGATTTGTTAAATAAAAAATTTTTACTTCAAATTGATTGTAAATCAGTTAGAGAAGTTCTACAAAAAGATGTTCAAAATATAGTTTCAAAACAAAATTTTGTAAGATGATAGACTATTTTATCTATATTTGATTTTAATATTGAATATATCAAGGGAAATAATAACTTCTCAGAACATATAAAACGCCTTATAAAAATTTTTATTAACATGACTTATATAGATGACATTTAAAGCATTATCAGAAATGAGACACAACATCCACCTTGCGAGGGCTGAAATCAAGGCTCTAGAGGAGTAACTCAAGCTTGAACACTGGTGGGAAAATTATATGGTTATTCGCATGAAGATCCACAATCTTAAAATTTGAGTCTGGGTGCAACCCACGACATATTTTATGCCACGGGTGCAACCCGCAATATACCATGTCTTCCCCCCAAACTGATATCCTACCTCTTGCACCAACAATACAAAATTACATCTCACCTCCGATTAGAACAATACAAAAATACAATAGTTTCAGACATAAAATTCTCAACAACATATAAATTTAATCTCTAAACAATGTAACAAAAATAACATTCTCACATCGAAATTATATCATTATCACATTCAAATTTTTGAATAATGCATAAATGAAAATAATAGAATAAAAACAGAAAACAAAACAAATCTGATATGACAAACGAACATATAAGGGAATAAAATTTTCATTAATATAATACAATATACAAAAAATATAATACATAAGTTCTAACGCATCTTCTTCTCCTATCATAGTGTTTAATAACTAAATTAGTCCTAACATCTGTAATGTCATCATGAGATACTAAATCCAGATCATCTATCTCTGTGATTTGGGAGGGTCCTATATCATAGTTGTGGGTATCAGTAAACTGTGGAGGAGACATGATATAGGGGTCGTGCATCATCTTTCTCAACTTGTGTTAGTCTCTCATCTATCGAACTCCCCTTTCTGGAGCCTCTAGAGTAGAAATATGAGAGAAATCAAATATAGGTGTGTAGAAAGATGAAAACTCTACGTACCTACCGGAAGGTCTTACCATATCCTTTGGATATTAAGATGGCAGCAGTGATGCAAGATGTGATAGTCGCCTCGGAGATACTCTCCCTTAGCTTCATCCGACGTCTTTGGTCCTTGTCACCTTCGTCATCACCACCTCTAGGCGGTCTTGGTCTTAACATATATGTCATTTCGTCAATCAAAGCTAAAATGGCTGAATCCGTCAATCCATGGATGTCAACACCCTCAGAGTCTCGAATTCGATACAACGAATCTCATTATAAAAAAAGTATATACATGTTAGCTAAACAAACAAAAAAAAATCATCGATATAAATGAAAAAAAATTAAATTATACACTTACCACATAACCCAAACAAGCTCCTCGATGACCAATAAATCAACAAGAGATAGTATCAGATGGTGTAAGTAGGATCGGTAGTAGATTCAAACGACGTGTCAAGTGGAACTAACTGATCGTGTTGTTGAGTCCAAATATCTACGTAATGGGTATGCTCAACCGACTAATTTGTCTCCTATGATGCACGCGTACTAGTGTCAAAAAGTCGATCCTTAGTATCACAGTAATTTGAAATAAATTGAAATTATTTGTACTGACAGATCACTCGATCTAAAAAATGACACTCGACAATATTACAACAGATAAGCGGTACACGAGCGTGCCAAATATCCCTCTTCTCAAGACAATAGTCGTAAAGAGAAGACAATACCTTCTCAGTGTAAGGTACCCACACGATGTCATCGATCGTCTGCCTATTGAATGCCTCCATATACACTACCACGATGTATGTAGGAAGGGTAGTGATATTAAAATCTGTCTTCCATCACAAAGTTAGTGGCCTATCTTTCTGTACGTATAATGATCCCCTCATAGGAGCTATATAAGGGAATCTCTTCCATGCCCAAATCTGTAAAAGTATCATAGCCCCTCCTATGTAGCAGATAAAGATGCTGAGTTTTGAATGTCCTTTCTTAGCTTGTCTTTTATTCGCTTGATACTACATGATCCTCTCTCTTGACACTAGTCTTCAAATTCAGGTTTAGACTATATTATAGTGTTCAATTTTAGTATTCATTACGAAATATAAGAATTATAGTTAAAATAAAAATACAATAAAGTATCATTCATTTGTCGTTGGACAATATTTTCGATTGTGGCCCTGTTTACCACAAAACCCACACCTCATTTGTCTTGTGCATCTCCTCCTATTGTAATCCTCTGTACTACAACTCCCACATGATGTCCACGAGGATGACTCTTGAAGATCCATTTTGTTGTAATATCGAGATGATTTAGGTCTTCCTTTTTTATGTCTATGTGATACATCGAGAATGATAGTTGAGTATGAATCCACCGGCCATCCCGAATGGTCTCCCATTGGGAAAAAATGATACTCATATACTCTAAGTTGGTGTTCTCATGTATACCATTTGTCGACGATCATATGCACATCAATCATCATCCATATTAGTGCAGCAATTGCATGAGAGCAAGGAATTCTATACGTTTAACTTTTTTCACATGTGCAATGCTCATCTCTCACATTCATAATCTATTTATTGCTTTCCTTGTGGCCATATCGTGTCTGTCTATGATTTGTTTCTACCTCAAAGATTCCATGCTCCCTGCTGAAAGAAACAACCATATGGAGGTTAGCCGTGCTCATCCATCTCTCTAGCATGACAGAGACATATTTCATGTACCACTCTTTTCTTTGAATTCCCGTTTTTGCCTTACTCAATCGAGCCTCAAAATTGTTTACCGAATTATAAAAAGTTTTAAGTATCAAAGCAGAAACAAGTAGATTTCTTACACCCTTTAATACGGTATTATAACTTTTACTTATATTTGTCGTCATATACTCAAAACGAAAGCTATCATAGTGAGAAAGAGTCTATTGTTTAGGGAAAATATTTACAAAATAATTAGGAGCATCTTCTTTGATCTCCTTCATTATCACCATATATAAGTCAAATTTCTTTCATTGTGGTTGTAATGCAGCAATAGAAGCAACTCTTTTATAAGTTTGATTTTTGTGGTGTGTGTTGAAATTACTAACAACATGGTGTATGCAAAATCGCCACACAATATTGGGAGGTAACCAATCAAACTCTGGATGAATAACTATTGCCCTTATCCCTTCATGTCGATATGAAATTAAGCAAATGGGAACCTTCCTATCTCCAATAACATGCTTTCGCACATGCATAAAAAACCACGACCACAAAGCAAGTGACTCTCCATCTACCAACTTGAATGCTGACGGAAAAATATGATTCGCACCGTCCATATTGTATGCAATTAATGGTTTGTGCTTATATTTCCCGTAAAAGTGAGTCCCCTTTGCAATTATCAATTGTCTACAACTCTTAAAAACCAAGATACTAAGACTAAATGCCTAAAATAAAGTTTCAAATACCCTTTCACTTTTTGCGTTAGGCGGACCCAAGTTCCAACTTACTTGTGTCCCCGGATTTCTTTGCGCTATTCATCCAACAACCGAGGTAGTTGTTTGTAAGAGTCATCCCAATCCCTGTATACCATCTTTATACCTCTTCTCTTTGCTGCCCAAACTTTTCTGCGGGAAACTACATATGTGGTTCTCTCGGTCATAACAGTTCGGAGGAAACAAACTTTGATACTGGGATCTTCCCTCACATAATTAAGAAAATACCAAGCCATCAAAATTGAATCTAACTACCTATAATTCTATGTCAACCCAGTGTTCACACATATGTGCGGTCCCTTAACAACAGTACTCACAAAGGCACCAAATAGTCATATTCGACGAGCATGCAACTTCCATCTACAACCTTCATCCCTTTGAGTACATATTGTTGTTCAAAGTTCAGGAGTAGATTTCTTAACCCAAAATTGATAGTGGTACTCCACATGATGCATTTTAAAAGCATGAATAAGCTACTCATTTGACTCAAATCTCGTCTCTTTTTTCAATTTATCTCTGAAACTATTATCGGCTGTCAATTTACAATCTTCCTCAAAAGTCACATAACAATCACCTCCCGGTGCGGTCCTCATGAATGGAATTGATTCATCTATTCGGTCACCCCCATATCCCGGACCACCACCAATGTTTACAAAAGTTGACGAACACCTGATTATTAACTCGTTAGCACCGCCACCACTACTACCACCACCAACTTCATCTTCTTTTTCATCATCATCATTATCTTCTCCTGACTCTTCTTTCGCCTCTTCGTCCTCATCAACATTATTATCCATCTTTGTAAAGGCAACATCCACTCGAGATTTGATATGTTGATAATCTTCCATATAATCACAACCTTGTTGTATAGATACTCTACAATTCTATGATTTTATGTATAATTCATGAGTGGCACCCACTGTCATACTTATCACAAACTCTATCAAATTCAAAATATCTTCATCATTACTTATCAAAACTAATTCAAACCATACATTACTGTGTTACATGTAGACATGGGATAATGATAAAAAATCTCCACATATTGTGTCATAAATTTATTGGAATACCCTTATATATTATATTCACTAAATCATTAAAATTTATATTTTTCTTCACCTTACTCAAATTTGTTGGACCACGATCATAATGAATTCCATCTTCACCTGTTACAATATCACTATTGTTATAACATAACAATTTTACCATATCTGTTATTTTTCTAAACATTAATTTTTTTAACATTAAGCAAACGTATAAAATAATTTAACAATTTAAAAATAAATAAATCATAACAATTAATCTATATTAATTAAAATATAATCTATCGTACCATATCGTAAATATATACTAAATTAAAAATTATAACAATTTAACAAATCATAAATTCTAAATTAATCTATTAACTAAAATATTTAAATTTATATTAACAATTTAACATAACATATCGTCACCATCACTTATTCTAATTTTTAAATTTATACTAATCATACAATTTTTCAATAAATATACTAAATTTATATTAATTTATATTAACTAAATATTAAATAATTATTAAATTAATTAAAATATCATAAATCCTAAATTTCTATTAAACATTAAACAAATAATAAATTCTAAATTAATACAAAAATCTAAACAAATCATTCCTTATCAAATTAAGTATTTAAAATTACTTAATTGGCAGTATGAAATTTGGAGAAATGAGGGTTACGGGTTCCACAATAACGTCGCTGCACATTGCTTCTGCTGTCGGAATGCACATGTGGTTGGATTTTGGGTTTCAGCGTATTAGGGTTTCAGTTCGTCGTGGAAGAAGAAAAGAGAAGAGAGAAGAGGAGAAGAGAGAAAGGAAAGCAGAAGAGAGAGAGTGCGCGGGGTAGCATATGTCGCATCTTCAAACGCGACATAGTATACTATATTGCAGATTCAACCGGCGACATTCATGAGTTAGAAACCAAATTTATTTCTTGTTTGGTTGTTTCAAATTTTTTTTTGTTAAAATTTTAAGGTCAATTGTTCACAGCAATGGAGGGCAGCATACTTGAATCGATCGGGGTGGAGATCATTAGCGTAATGTCTCCGGTCTCAATATTTATGCTTCTCATCGTCCTCTTGATATATAGTCTCTCTCCTCCCTCCTTGTCCATGGCCTCGTCTCCGATTCGCACAGCCGCTAACTTGGTCTACCTCGAGAACCACTCCGATTCCACAGCGCAGAAGCTTGAAGGTGCTCTTCTCAACGCTCTCGTCTTCGTCATTCTCATTGCTGCTGTTATTTTCCTTCTCGTCCTTCTTTACTGCTACAATTTCACCAGTTTTCTCAAGAATTACATGCGTTTCTCTGATTGTTTCGTTCTTGGTACATTGGGAGGCTCCATTTTCTTGTCAATTGTTCAGCATTACACCATTCCGGTTGATTCCATCACCTGTTTTGTTCTGTTGTTCAATTTCACTGTTTTCGGGGTTATCTCTGTTTCTTCACCTGGGGGATCCCATTTTTGTAAGGCAAGTGTACATGGTGTGTCTGGGGATTATTGTTGCCTTTTGGTTTACCAGCTTGCCTGAGTGGACTACTTGGGCTTTGCTGTTGGCTTTGGCTTTGTATGGTATGGTTGCCGTGTTGGCCTCTGGTGGCCCTCTTAAGATGTTGGTTGAGTTGGCTTCGAGCCGCAATGAGGAGCTTCCTGCTCTTTTCTTTGAGGCTAGACCTACTGTTTCGTGGTCCCCTGATGGTCGTCGCGGCAGTTTAGGGCTCTTGGTTGGTGGGGTTTCCGATTCTGGGTCTGTTGAGCTTCAGGTAGTTTCGAGGAACAATGTGGAAGTGGAAAGTCGGGGTAGTTCCGAGTATGCTGTTGTTGCAGTATAAGATTTTCAGAGTACTGTGGCGGAGGGCGGAGAGACTTCTCGTCTGATACCTAATTTGCAGGGAAGGCATTCATCGAGCAGTGGGAGTTCTGATCACTTGGTGGACATGCAGAGTGATCAGGGCAGGCAGTATGACAATGCGGATTCTGAAATTGTTGCCACTGAAATGTCTCCTCTCGTTGAAATGAGGAATGAGTCTCATCGCTTGGGCGGGCATGATTGGGAGGTGATGGAAAATGAGGAATTCAACTTGGTCTTGGAGACTTTGTTTTTTACAGTGTTCTTGTGGGTAGTGCTGCAATGTATGATCTTACAACTGTATATGCCTGTTATTTTGATTATATCAGGGCTGGGATGCACTCTTATTTTGGTTGTCTGTGTGTCATCAAGCACTCCCTGCTTTCCCTATTTCTATCATACTTGGAGTTGACTTTTATTTCGAGACTAGGTTATTAATGGAGCCTTTTGTTGTTGGGATATCCACAAATCCGATGATGATTTAGTCCAGAGAGAGCCATACTGTTCACGAAATACTAAAGAAATTGTTGATGCATAATGAAAATAAAGGTTTATAGTTAGGAAATCTATGAGCAGTTCATGAAAATGGCACAATGATGATGGTAGTTCTTTTTCAATGGGTTTAGCAACTAGATGGGTATCTTGTTATTTCATTTGATTTCCTCTTGACTAACTCTCGGCATTCTAATTTGATTGCTTGGAAGTGATTTGTTGCAAAATCGGTGGTCTCTATGAACCATTATTTCCTTTCATGATATCAAAGGTCTGCTAAGATTGCATCTGTATGTAGAACTTCATAAACTTGGAACCGAAGTTCCTGACACTGCAATTGCATAATTTTAGCAAATCTTGGCGGTAGATTTAAAACATATTGGTACTTTCTTTCTTTTTCTTTTTGTGAAGTCTAATGACCATGTTAATTTCGTTTGGCATTTGTGATTATCATTGCATTTTCTCTATAAGTGTACCTTATTAACTTATGATAAAGTTTAGAGGCTTTGGAGGAACAAAGGATGTGTCTCTTTTGTGGGATTATGCTTTAATTGCTTTCCTTAAGTGCACTTGGGTGGAGCAAAATTCTAGGATTTTCAAGAGTCAATTGATTGTGTCTTCTCTCATGGGATAAGAAAGTTTTCTTTGCTTCTCCTTGGGCTCATGCATTGGAGATGATTTTAGTTTAGAGGATTTAAAGAGAGATTGGAAAGCAATTCGATATTAGCTTTTTGTGTTGTCTCTAACCTATTGGGTTTCTAATCCTTTGGGTTCTTTTAATCTCTTTCTCACTTCTAATATCTATTTTTCTATTAAAAAGGTTATATTAACACCTTGGCCTTATTGTAACGCCGATTCTGTGATACCGTATTTTTATACGAGAAATTTTATTTATTTATATTGAAATTTGATTTTGGAGTATTTAAATTAAATTTTTGGTATATTTAAATTATTGCTGTATTCGTAAAAATTAGGATAAAATGAATATATATATATATATATAATAATAATAACAATAATAATAATAATAATAATGATAAAAGAAAAAGAAAAAGAAAAAGAAAAAGAAAAGAAAAGAAAAGGAAAAAGAAAAAAAAAATCGAATTAGGGCTTAAACCCCTAATTCTTCCTCTCTCTCTCTCTCTCTCTTCTCCGCCGTTGCTCTTCTCCTCCGCCGCTGCTCTCTCCCCGCGACTATAGCTCCTTCGCCGCAGCGCGAACCTCCTCGCGCAAGCCCAGCGCGCGATCTCCCGCGAGCAACGCCTTCTTCCTCTGCACAAGCACAAGGGCCCCTGCGCGATCCCTGCATGAGCGCGAGCACGCCCCAGTTCGAGAGCGAGCGCGCTCCAGCATGACCCTCCACACCAGCCCAGCGCGCGATCTCCTGCGAGCTGCGCCATCCCTGCAAGAGCGCGAGCGCACCCCAGCATGAGTGCGAGCGCACCCCAACACGAGCACGTGCGCGCTTCAGTGCGACCCTCAGAGCAAGCACAGCCCACAGCGCGCGGCCCTTGCTCGAGCGCGTGCGCCTCACAGTGCGCGATCCTCTAGTGAGCAAGCGCCTCAGCCTGCGAGCCCGCGACTGCAAACCTCCCGCGAGCCCTAGCCCATGAGCGCTCCAGCCCATGAGCGCTCCAGCTCGTGAGCATGAGCCTTAGCCCGTGAGCGCCCGCCAGGCCGCGAAGCGCATTGTTGACCCGCGAAACCCACTGCTAATCCGCGAGCCCACTACGGCCCGCAAAGCCCACTATGGCCAGCAAGCCGAGCTGCAAGCCCATGAGCCCACCAGCCCACCGGCCCGTGAGCCCGTGATAGCCCGTGATAGCCCATGACAGCTTGCGAGCCTGCGACTAGCTGTTCCCTTCGAGA
This sequence comes from Dillenia suffruticosa, assembly GCA_033439265.1. Lineage (NCBI taxonomy): Eukaryota > Viridiplantae > Streptophyta > Magnoliopsida > Dilleniales > Dilleniaceae > Dillenia > Dillenia suffruticosa. Next base: position 10,325,500 of record JAVTVX010000013.1, on the reverse strand, counting down.
GCTCACCTGCATCTTCTTTATGCAGTTAACGACTATAATTGGATGTAATTTTAAGGTTTGGCATTTAGCAATTTAATTCGTTGCTAATCTCGTTTCAAATTTGGAAATATTACAGGTTTTAGACCAGTTCGACGGGCGAACAAAAACTAGGTATGAGATCCGAGAAAGCCTAGGTGAGAGAAATGCAATTATTTCAATATTTGAATTAAGTTTGTCGAAATTAAGTGAAATTTAGAATCGAAAACTATATAATGTTAAATTCGAGAAAAATTAGAGAAAATGAGAAATATTAGAAAAAAATTGATCATTGGTGAGTCAAATGATTCAAAAGTGATGAAACAGGAATCTAGAAAGGGGATTGTGTCAATTAAAGTTGTATTAAATTTAAAAGAAAAATTGAAAATCCCATATTAAACCTTTATTTGATATTAAATTGTGAGATTAATTAGGTTTGTCTTTTGGAGACTCGAGGAGTCAATTGGATTGAATTGAAAAATAGGGAGTGATCACCCTCCCTAGAAAAATGAGTGAAACTTTAATCTCTTGCATAAAATAGTAAAATTTGTTTCTGTCATGTTTTCAATAAAATATGTTTTCGATATGTATTGACTCGACGTGTGATATTAAATTTCAAAACTTGTTTTGTGACATGTGGAGTGTCATAAATTTATGTTTCTGATAACTATGCATCCATATTTGAAATGAAATGATATTGTGTCATTATTTGAGAACTAGATATATTTTTTATTTTGTCATCGCATTGGCTTGGATTTGAAATGATTTGATGAATGTATTGGCACACGAATTTGAAATATTTTCGATGAACTATGTGGGTTGCATGCCCACTAGTTATGCGATGATATGATTCTTACCTGTGGGACGTTGTACCCTTGTGATACTATGATGATGATATTAATGATTCCGTAACTACGAAGGGTGTTTGTAGAGGCACGGGTTGCCCAGATACGCTTTTGCAGGAGGTATCCGCAAACGTCATTGTTTCTAAAGCTATAGGCGTGGCTGGTTGAACCCACGATGGGGGAGGACGAGTGTGACACCACCGTCTAGCACCGGGCGGGATGCTATACACGATAATGAGTTAGCCTCAGCAAACTCATGGCCAACGTCTGGGTAGAGAGTGATTTTAAAGTCTATGCATAATAAAACTCCCGATGTGCTTGTTCTTGGTCATGGTTGACCTTTGTCAGGATTATCTTTGGCTTGCTCTACTATTATTTGACTTTTAAATGGATGCATACATACTTGTTATCATGTGATTGATTTAAATGATTTCAAATTGATAAACATATCATATTTTGCTGCGAAATATAAATTTTTGTTTCAAATGGTGTTATTTGACACTCCAATGGTTCACCCACACTATTTATGCTTGATATTATTCCTTTTGTTCATTGGGTATCTTCCCATGATACTCACCCTGAGACATTTCAGGCTTTAGAGGGTTTGACAGCATACCCTGAGATTTGGTATTTACGATAGTGAGGTTTAAGTTAAATTTGAAATATAAATTTCGTACTTTGTTTCGACCCTGCACGATTTTGATATTGAGTTCCATAGTTGGCCGTGTATATTATGAGATGACTGTGTAATTTATGGGTAGTTGTGTGTATAACTCTCGCTTTGGTTTATTTTACTTGCATTGAGACATCTGTAAGCGTTTAAACTTTCTACTTGGGAAATTTGTTGTACATTTGTATAAACTTTAAGCCCACTCGGTGTGGCGGCTGTTCATGCTCTAGTTGGGCATGATAGTAGAGGTCTGTGGCTAGAATTGTTGGAAATTTATATAGCCTGGCGTTATGTTGGATATCTACTGTGGTTGGTAGGTTGTTGTGAGGCCAGGAAGATCATTTTATTTTATTTACAGGTTGATTTTAAATTAATACAGGTTTATTTGTATATGGAAAACCTCCGATTTATGGGAAGGTTATGTCTGATTTTCTATAGAAATACAGCCGGCATTCAGGGCAACGGACGGCTGCTCACAACCCCGGTTCGGAGCGTGATAGTTTTATTGGTATCAGAGCGTCTAGGTTTGAGAAAAGATAGTAGTAAAAATCTTTCCAAGTATATGAAAAGTTCTCAATGCATTAAAGAGTTTCATACAGTCATTTAAAATCTCATACTTGGCCATAGGCAAATAAGTTCATCTATTTTATGGAGTTGGATACATAACACATCTAATCCGTTATTTTACATTCAAATATTTTGAATTATAGTTTTTTTTTTAGGGGGTTAGTTACGGAGCAACTAACCCTAATTCTTGATTTCTATCTAATAAAAATGTATTCTTTTCGTAAAATTATGCCACCTAGACGTGGTAGGAGAGGTGCTAGATTCAAATAACTTGAGGGTCTTTCAGTGCCTGATACACCAAGGGCACCCGAGGCACCACGAGTGCCAGATGATGCTTCCTCTACTCGAGCATGCTCACCAGCGCCACCCTCAGCACCTCTACCGGCTGTTACAATCGAGATTCCTCCACCACCACTCGATGCCTTGAGGCAGTGGCAGGAGTGGTACAGTAGATATGGGGCGCAGATGCCACCACCTCCACTACATACTCCAGCGACCTCACTTGCGGCCATACCTGCTCCTACGGCACCGGTTCCTCCTTCGGTGGTCGGTCCTTTTGTTTCTACTCCGACCGATGAGACGTCGGCTACTTTGAGGCGCATCCCTGAGCTCACGCAGTTGGTGAAAGAGTCTCGGCAGCTTAGATGCACAGACTTTTCAGAATCCAGTGATGCTGTAGCGACGAAACACTGGATCAATAGGACTCGTAGGATCCTTACAGATTTGGGGTTGTCAGAGGAGTTCAGATTGAGAGTTGCTGAGAGACTCCTCGATGGAGATGCTCTCTCGTGGTGGGAGGCTATTCGTGATAGTGCTACATAGACCCTGCGGTGGGAGGACTTTCTACGAGAGTTCGACCACAGGTACTTCACCTAGTTCCAGCAGAACCGGATGAGGACGGAGTTCCTGCACTTATGCCAGGGGACAAGGTCAGCTTCAAAGTATGAGACTGAGCATAGACGACTAGCGGCCTTTGTCCCCGACATGGTTACACCAGCTTAGTTGAGGTTCAAGTTTGAAGATGGCATCCAATTGAGTATCAGAAAGTATATGAGTGACTCACTCTTTTACACTATAAGAGGTGATTGATTCAGCATATCGAGTGGATGAGATCGTCCGAGTTGAGGCTAGATAGAGGAAGAGTCACCAGAAGAGGAAGACTGGGTCACAGAGTGGACAGTTTTCGAACAGGGGTAGAGGTTCTGGATATCCCGGAGGTTCTTCTACCTTCAGACCAGCAGGACCGGGATAGGGACCTCGACCACAGGGTTTTGGGGTACCAGCCCCTAGTGTCTTTACATAGTCTACTACATAGAGACAGCCCTTCTGCCATAGATGTAGCAACCACCATGCCTTTGGGACATGTAGAGTACCAGTTACTTGCTTCCAGTATGGGAAGTAAGGTCATGTTAGGAGTATCTGCCTCGATTTAGGTCGTGGAGGATCGACTTTGCAAAGTCGTACTAGTACGTCTGGCACAGGCCAGCAGGGGGCACCTGCGCGCTTAGCTCTTACCACTCCCCAGATTACAGCCGGGAGTAATACAGTGCCAGAATCGTCGCGATAGCAGCCTAGGGCTCAAGCTCGTATGTTTGCGATGACATACGAGGATGCACAGGCAAACCCTGATGTTATTATGGGTAATCCTCCCGCAGACCCCTCAGTGTAGTACTTTTGTTATACTTTCTGTATGAGTTTTTTATATATTATGATATCGATATACAATTTTGACTAGTTAAAGATTCAGAATCTTAATTAGTTTGATATATATATATATTTGCTCACTTTTTTTCGCATTTTAAATTCTGTTGATCTTTTTCTTACTTTTAGATACGATGCAAATATTTGGTATCGACGCCCGTATTCTTATAGATACTGGGTCAAATTTTTTATATGTGAGCAACACGTTTACTCGCCATTGTGAGAGACCTCTCTCGCCACTTGATGAAGAGATTATGATAGTCACTCCTCTTGACAAGCATATCATTCGAAATACAGTTTATAGGGGCTGTGAGATTGGTATTGGGGAGACAGTATTAAAGGCAGATCTGATTCTGCTCCCTATCACGGATTTCGATGTCATCCTAGGGATGGATTGGCTGAGTTTACATCGGACTTCTGTGGATTGTTTCACGAAAGAGGTTGAGTTTCGGAGGTCCGGGTAGCCACCATTAGTATTCCGGGGCGAGAGACGAGTATCCCCCGTAGTATTATATCTGTTATGAAGGCCAGACGCTTGGTACACCATGGTTGTGTGGCTTATCTGGCTTCTGTTGTCGACACCACCGTTGAGGGGCCGAGACTTGAAGATGTCCTTGTGGTGCAAGAGTTTCTAGATGTGTTCCCCGAGGAGCTTCCCGGATTACCACCAGTTTGGGAGTTCGATTTTGAGATTGATCTAGTATCGGGGACCAATCCTATTTCTATTCCGCCATATAAAATGGCTCCTGCGGAATTGAGAGAGCTTAACACTCAGTTACAAGAACTCCTAGACAAGGGGTTCATTCACCCGAACACTTCACCTTGGGCCGCTCCAGTATTGTTTGTAAAGAAGAAAGATGGTACTTTCGGCTTTGTGTGGACTATAGGCAATTGAACAAAGCCACCATCAAAAATAGATATTCCCTGCCATGTATAGATGATTTGTTTGATTAGCTGCAGGAAGCAAGAATTTTCTCTAAGATTGATCTCCGTTCAGATTATCATAGTTGAGAATTCAGGCCGAAAATGTGCCCAAGACAGCTTTTCACACCCGATACGGCCATAGTGATCTTCGGTGTGCTATCCTTGAGGAAGCACATTTTTCTGCATATGCTATGCATCCTGGGGGTACGAAGATATACTGAACCATCAGGGGTAGCTATTGGTGGTCAAGCATGAAGAGGGATATAGCAGAGTTTGTGGTACGATACTTGGTGTGCTAGCAGGTGAAGGCCGAGTATCAACGTCCAGCGGACACACTACAGGCTCTTTCCATTCCTGAGTGGAAATGGGAGCATATTACTATGGATTTTGTGATGGGGTTGCCGCGAATTTCTACACGGCATGATGCGATTTATTTAATTGTCGATCGACTCACCAAATCTGCATATTGTATCCCTATCCGCAGTGACTATTCCTTAGAGGCGTTGGCACGTCTCTACATTGATACCATAGTTTGGCTTCATGGGGTGCCCGTGTCAATTGTTTCAGATAGGGTCCCTAGGTTCACATCTAGGTTTTGGCCCAAGTTGCGGGAAGTATTGGGTATTAGATTGAATTTCAGTACGGCATATCATCCTCAGACGGATGGCCAGTCTAAGAGGATCATTTAGACCCTTGAGGACATGTTGAGGACATGTGTGATGGATTTCCGAGGTAGTTGGGATTGGAACCTTCCACTGGTCTAGTTCGCATATAATAACAGTTATTAGGCCAGTATAGGGATGTCCCCGTATGAGGCACTGTATGGCGAAAAGTGTCACACCCTGATAAGCTGGAATGAAGTCGGAGAGTGACATCTTAGTAATGTTGAGTTGATTGAGCAAACAAAGGATAAAGTTAAGTACATCTGTGAGCAGATGAAAGCCGCCCAAGACAGACAGAAGACGTATACCGATCATAGGCGGTGACCTCTTGAGTTTGCTATGGGAGATATGGTTTTCTTAAAAATATCTCTTTGGAAGGGAGTCATACGGTTTAGACAGCGGGGCAAGTTGAGCCCCAGATATATTGGGTCCTTCTATATCCTTGAGAGGGTCGGGAGTATGGTATACAGGTTAGAGCTGCCGGATGAACTTTCCCGTATTCACGACGTATTCCATGTCTCAGTACTTAGAAAATACTTGGCCGATCCTTCTCATGTACTTGAGCCTCCACTTGTTGAGTTACGAGATGATTTTAGTCTTCTACTTCAGCCTGTGGCTATTCTAGATCGGTAAGTCAAAAAGATACGGAGCAAGCAAGCCACATTGGTCAGAATTTTGTGGAGGAGTGACCAGGTCGAGAAGGAGATCTGGGAGACCGAGGAGGCTATGATGAGACAGTACCCCCATTTATTTGCTGTTTAATCATCTTTTAGTTTTGAGAATAAAACTTGATTTTAGGGGATTAGAAAATATAACGCCGATTATGTGATTCCGTATTTTTATACGAAAAATTTTATTTACTTATATTGAATTTTGATTTTGGAGTATTTAAATTAAATTTTTGGTATATTTAAATTATTGTCGTCTCCGTGAAAATTAGGTAAAATGAATATATAATAATAATAATAATAATAATAATAATAATAATGATAAAAGAATAAGAAAAAAAAAAGAAAAGAAAAGAAAAGAAAAGGAGAAAGAAAAGGAAAAAGAAAAAGAAAAAAAAATCGAATTAGGGCTTAAAGCCCTAATTCTTCCTCTCTCTTTCTCTCTCTCTCTCTCTCTCTCTCTCTTTCTCTCTCTATTTTCTCCTCCGCTACTGCTCTTCTCCTCCGCCGCTGCTCTCTCCCCGTGACTACAGCTCCTCCGTTACAGCGCGATCCTTCCCGCGCGAGCCTAGCGCGCGATCTCCCGCGAGTAGCGCCTTCCTCCTCTACACAAGCGCAAGCGCCCATGTGAGATCCATGTACGAGCGCGAGCGCGCCCCAGCACGAGCGTGAGCGAGCTCCAGCGCGACCCTTCCCACGGGCCCAGCACGCGATCTCCCGCGAGTTGCGCAATCCCTACACGAGCGCAAACGCGCCCCAGTAGGAGCGCAAGCGTGCTCCAGCACGACCCTCTGCGCGAGCACAGCCCACAACGCGTGACCCCTGCGCAAGCGCACACACCTCACAGCGCGCGATCCTGTCGCAAGCGCGCGCCTCAGCCCTCGAGCGCGCCCCTCAGCCCGTGAGTGCGCGACTGCAAACCTCCTGCGAGCCCTAGCCCATGAGCGCCCGCCAGGCTGCGAGGCCCACTGCTGACCCCCGAAGCCCACTACTAACCCGTGAGCCCATTGCATCCCGCAAAGCCCACTACGGCCAGTAGGCCGGGCTGCGAGCCCGCGAGCCGACCAGCCCACCTGCCCGCTAGCCCACGACCAGCTGTTCCCTTCGAGAGCTCACCTGCATCTTCTTTACTGCAGGTAACGACTATAATTGGATGTAATTCTAGGGTTTGGCGTTTTGCAATTTAATTTGTTGCTAACCTCGTTTCAAATTTGGAAATATTATAGGTTTTAGACCAGTTCGACGGGTGAACGAAAACTAGCTCTGAGATCCGAGAAAGCTTAGGTGAGAGAAATGCAATTACTTCAATATTTGAATTAAATTTGTCGAAATTAGGTGGAATTTAGAATCGGAAACTATATAATGTTAAATTCTAGGAAAATTAGAGAAAAAGAGAAATATTAGAAAAAAATTTATCATTGGTGAGCCAAATGATTCGAAAGTGATGAAACGGAAATCTAGAAAGGGAATTGTGTCAATTAAAGTTGTATTAAATTTGAAAAAAAAATTGAAAATCCCATATTAGACCTTTATTTGATATTAAATTGTGATAATTGATTATGTTTGTCTTTTGGAGACTCGAATAGTCAATTGGATTAAATTGAAAAATAGGGAGTGATCATCCTCCCTAGAAGAGTGAGTGAAACTCTAATCTCTTGCATGATATAGTAAAACTTATTTCTGTCGTGTTTTCAATAAAATATGCTTTCGATATGTCTTGACTCGACGTGTGAAATTAAATTTCAAAACTTGTTTTGTGATATATGGAGTGTCGTAAATTTATATTTCTGATAACTATGTATCCATATTTGAAATGAAATGATATTGTGCCATTATTTGAGAACTAGATATGTTTTCTATTTTGTCGTTGCATTGGCTTGGATTTGAAATGATTTGATGAATGTATTGGCACACAGATTTGAAATGTTTTCGATAAATTATGTTGGTTGGATGTCCACTAGTTATGCGATTATATGATTCTTACCTGTGGGATGTTGTGCCCTTGGTTGCCCGAATACGCTTCTGCAGGAGGTATCCGCAAATTTCATTGATTCTAAGGGTTATAGGCGCGGCCGGTTGAACTCACGATGGGGGAAGACGAGTGTGACGCCACCGTCTAGTACCGGGTGGGGTCCTATACACGATGATGAGTTAGCCCCAGCAAACTCATGGCCAACGTCGGGGTAGAGAGCTATTTTAAAGCTTATGTATAATAAAACCCCCGATACGCCTGTCCTTGGTCATGGTTGACTTTTGCCAGAATTATTTTTGATTTGCTCTACTATTATTTGACTTTTAAATGGATGTATACATGTTTGTTATTGTGTGATTGATTTAAATGATTTCAAATTGCTAAACATATCATGTTTTGCTACGAAATGTAAATTTTTATTTCAAATAGTATTATTTGACACTCCAATGGTTTATCCATACTATTTATACTTGATATTATCCCCCTCACTCACTGGGTATCTTCCCATGATACTCACCCCTCTCTTTTCTTTCCTCAGACAGGATTTTTATGATAAAATAATATTTTAGGCTCTAGAGGGTTTGACAGTATACTTTGAGATTTGGTATTTACGATGGTGAGATTTAAATTAAATTTGAAATATAAATTTCGTATTTTATTTCGACCTTGTGCGATCTTGATATTGAGATCCGTAGTTGGCCGTGTATATTATGGGATGACTGTATAACTTATGGGTAGTTGTGTGTATAACTCTCGTTTTGATTCATTTTACTTGTATTGAGGCATCTGTAAGCGTTTAAACTTTTTATTTGGGAAATTTGTTGTACATTTGTATAAACTTTAGATTCTCTCGGTGTGGCGGCTGCTCATATTCTAGTTGGGCATGACAGTGGAGGTTTGTGGCTAGAATTGTTGGAAATTTATATAGCCTGACGTTGTGCTGTATGTCTGCTGTGGTTGGCAGGTTGTTGTGAGATCGGGATGACCATTTTATTTTATTTACATGTTGATTTTAAATTAATATAGGTTTATTTGTATATGAGAAATTTCTGATTTATGGGAAGATTCTATCCGATTTTTTATAGAAATACAGTCGGCATTCAGAGTAACGGACGGCTGCTCACGACTCCGGTTCGGGGCGTGACACTTATAATATGGGGGTTTTTCTCTAATCTCTTCCTATAGAATCGATAGAAATAATACATTTAAAATATGCCGATGTTGCTGCCATTGTGTAATATCTCATTTTGCATTATGATTAGGAATTTATGCGACTTTGTATATCATATGTTCCCTTTTAACTTTTTGTTGTCATGATTGCCTCTTCTAGTATTACTCTCCAAACATAAATCCAAGTTTCTTTGTATGATCACCCAACCACCTCCCAGATTTTTTCAATTGTTTGCTTTTTATAAGCCTATGACATCTTAAAAGTCATTTTGGGTTATTTATCACTTTCCATTAATGTGCATGAAATTTATTTTGTCTCTCTTTCATTTTATTAACTAAAAATGTTAAAATAAAATAATGGAGGCGAAATTATACAATAAAAAGAAGAAATAAAGCATTTCCTTGTTATGGTTTTGTAATGAACTTAGCTTTGAGTGTCTAAAGTAAAATGAGTCATCAGTCATCAATAAACTAGGTCGGTTCTATCTCTTATCTAGAATTTCTTGGTCCATACAACTCTTAATGTTCATTTTGATATTTGATATACGCACTATTTACCTCTTCCCCCCTCATCTGTATTATTAATTTTTGCAGTAGAGTTAGATTGAGTTTCACAATTCATGTTGACAAATCACACAAGTTATGACTAGAATTTGTGCATTCTAAGATATGTGGATTATATGCTGATGGATCTAAAGGAAAATTTGATGTTGAGCTTGAACTACAAACCCTTAGTAGTCCATGCAAAAGGACTAATTTGAATATATTCGCGGTATTACGTACTATGCTGTTTGTCTTCTCTAAGACCAAAAGTTGTTTCCAAAAAATGGGTAGTGATCAAAAGATGAAATCACTATGCCCATCTTGGTGGCTGTTACTTTTTTGTGGTCTTTCTTTTTGACTGACTTCTTTTCGTGTTCTATGGATCAGAAGCATCCAGCAGCATGCTAAGGGCTGAGCTTATCTGTCACGCCCCGACTCTCCTGTCGAGTACGTAACAACCGCCGCGTTATCTCTGTATACGGGCATGACCTCCCCATATACCGGGATAGCGCAAGGTATTCCGGTTTTTTTTTTTCCATAAATCTTCCAAAATAATAAGTTCATCAAAATAGAAAAATTTATAACAACTTGCATGCAAAGGATCCATCCGGTCCATCCCTGTACACACGAGCATACATCGGCACACAATCGGGAAAGGGGTTCCTGTACATGCATACATGCAGTGTGGCCATCCCAGTCAATCCAGAGTTCTCAAACATTTCATAGAGTTTACCAAATAAGCTATAAATACAGAAATTTAAGATAAATATTCCAAATGTCCCATTTTAAAAACAAATACCTTTTAAACATGATTTTACACAAAATAATAAAGTCCCAAATTATAGCCGTTGGATTTTATCGATACTTGCCCGAAACTCAAACCAGTATCAATAAAATCCACACGGTATGAGATGTACAGAACTTCCTTTCCATGGACTAACGATTTACAACTTCCCAAAAAGATTTACATAATCCATACCTACCCAAAATCAACAAAATAAGCCTCCAATCCGCAATAGTGGACGTCGTCTCCCTACGCGTCCTCTGAAAAAGGATTTAAGAGGGGGGTGAGTATTTTAAATACCCAGTGAATGGAGTGCAATGATATGCAACATATAAATGAGGTGTGCAAATGGATGTGCCAAACAATCACATTAAATATATTTGTAGAAACCGAGAACATTTACATGAAATAATGTCGTTTCCAAACAACCATGGCTCGTATAAGTAATTTCAAACAATTTGCATTACTTTTTCATAAATTTTGGAATATGCCGAAAACTTTATTCTACCAATGGCAGTTGGTAGATTCCACCAAGAGATTTTTCATAGTTTTCTCAAAATCCCATCCCTTGGTGTTGGCCCGGAACTCCGTGGGGTGCATCCACGTTATCACGGTAGCCTGAGGAGGCTCTCCAACTCACCTATCACGAAACTAAATTAAATAGCCTTAGCCACACCATCCTGATGGCCCGGTCCGTGGCAAGACTTAGACTATAATCATTTTTCAGCACCTAGTTATCAAATATCTATTTAATAATTCAGATCATGCTTAAATTTCAAGATGAAGCAAGCATCTTACAAATTTTCATGGTATCCAAGCATGGTACAGTGTAAATGATTCAATGATCATACTCGAGTCATGGAATTGTCAAATCAAATTTCAGGGCACACCAATTTCACAAAACATTGTAAATAACATTTCAAATTCAATTTAAAATCAATTTACAAGTCATGCTTTAAAACAATTTATTCACTCACATGAAGTATAGTCATCCACTTACCTCTTTGGGAGGGTTTTCACTCCCAATTTCTAACTCAACAAAATCCAACCTCTTCTTTAATTCGGAAATCCTTAACCTAAAATATTGATCACATATAAATCGTTAAATGAGGTCCCATTAAAGGGTTTTCAATTTTCTCCTTAATTTTGTATAAACTTTAATTCCTCCGATTGATAAATACAATCTAATGCTATATGTCATTTAACACCTCAAAACTAACCTAAGAAGGATATGAAATGCAACTGTATCCTCCATTCAGCAGATTATCCCATTTTAACTCCACAATCCAAATATGTTCATACACATTTCCAATCAAACTCTCAGGAAAATGTGTTTCCTTCGAATCTAACAATTTCAGAATAAAGATACACATATTCTCAACCTAAATTCAATAAAAATAGTTCGAATATTGAAGGGATTGAAATTTCCTCACTTAGGGTTTTTCGCAGTTCACAACCCTCGTCCGAATATCTTTCCAGTTCAATCCTAGACCTACGGTGCATTCCAAACCGACGCAAAGCTTAGTAATTAGGCTTAAATTACCAAGAGAGACAAAACCCTAAAACTATAGTCAGAGCCGAACCAGCCCTTACCTGCGTAGAGAAGAAATCGCAGGACATCGCAACCTAGGGTCTTTTGACAGTGCTGCTACCGCCAGCTTAGAGCTTCTACGATGGTCGCAGAAGGCTCTCAACAGAGAGAGCAGTGCGCGGTTGAGCGGACAGGGGAGGAAGGCAACATGGGCTGTCGTGCGGTGGTGACTGTCGCAGGAAGGTGTCGGCCGCGGGAGGTAGAGAAAGAAACAATAAAGAGGTAGAGAGAATCAGTAAGTGACAGAGAGTGAGCATGAGAGGGGAGAGAATTCGAGAGAGAGAGGGAAACAGAGAGTGAGAATGAGAGGGGAAAATGGGTTTCGGGAGAAGAGAATTGGGAAAGTGGGAGAGAGAGAGAGAGGGAGAGAAAAGAGTGCGTTTGTTTTCTTTTTCTTTTTTTTTTTTTTTTGTTGACTTTTCTTCTCTCGGTATTACATTATCTTTCCTAACCTTGCTGCCTGGCCTTAAATTTGCTTCACTATTTTGAGGATGGAAGAGTTGCCTAGAAGAAATATTTTTGAATCCAAGGCATATCTGGACCCTTGTGCTGTAAAAGCCTTAGTACTGCCTAATTTTGCTAAAGAGTCCTGTATCTGAATATTTTGTTAAATCTTAGGTAGAAATTGAAGATGTAAGGGTGCTAAGATCCCCCTTGGGATATTCTGAAGATTCTTAGATAGAAAGATTTTTTTAAGACTTAAGTTTTTGCTGTCGGATCACTGGTGGCTTGAAACCAGTCTTAAGTATTTGTGGTACATGTAAAATGAATGTTACTTTTTTGGCTTTGGGTTTTGGAGTACGAAGGGGTTGTTCTGATGTTTGAAAGTAACATTTGGAAAAACTAACTCTCTTTTTTTTTTTTTTGGTTGGATGGAAAAACTAACTCTTACAAATAATGTGCCAAGCAGTGGTCTTGTTGGTACCAATGTGTGGCCTAAAAAGTTAGTTTTTCCTTTTTAGGAATGTGTTATGGGAACATGAATGTTAGAATCCACCTATATATCAGAGACATAGATGGGTACACCAGTCTGAAACATGGGGTACCACATGACATGGATATGGCAAAGCATCAAAATTGCATTTTTAGTGTTATGGTGTTTGCTAAAGGGGGGGAAAAATTCATAACCACGTTACTGAAAGTCAAAATCACAGGTATGGCTGACCACCTTATTAAATCAAATGGTGATCCTGCAATTGCATAGATTTTTATTGCTTTGACGAGTGTAATAATCATATCGCCCAAATAGCTCATTCATGTTTTCCCCAAGTGTAGTCCTTATCTTGGGACTCTTGAATCTTGCTTTATTTCCCTTTTCCATCATGAGATACTTTTTGAACTAATAACTAGGTGCTCCGTTGATATTCGATCTAGAACACCAGGTGTGATCCTGGTAACATGGTCTGCACTAGTGGTTTATTGTGCAAGGGGCATACTGCATTTATATCAAAGCTTTCCTTTGTGTTCCATTAATATGACTATGAAGCAAAGCTTTTTGTTTCCTCGATTGATGAACAGCCCTGTATTCTTGTGTACATGCACATATTCTGTTGAGGTGCAGCATTGCCGAAATTGCGGCTATTAAATTAATGGTATCATTTATAAAAGTAATGGGTCTTGAATTGGATATTATGGTAGGGTAAAGATTGAAAAAAATCTGTGGCCACTGATTTTATTGCTCTGTTACCATGTCTCTTGCCACTGGGCACGGATATTGAAGTACCTGGGTGGTGCATCCTGTGTTGATCCTCCATCTTGATTAAGCCATTTGATCTGCTAATCTTGAAAGTCTTCTTGCATTTCTACCTCTGGTTAGCCTTCTTCAATTTGAATAGAAGCATTTTGCCCTATTCTGGTTTTCTGTGTGCTAGTTCAATTGTTCAAAGACTTCTTTTGTGACGTCATACAGGCTTTTAACTTTTCTAGGGTGAAAAATGTCCAACACTTTTGCATATCTGTAGTTGTGGCATGATTTTAATCAGAAATGTTATGTATTTTGCAAAGTAGTTAGTTATGTCAAAAGTTTGAAAACTAATTAACTATGGCACAAGGGTGTTAGGCAAGTGTAGAAAATGAGATGTACTTACAATCGTTAAAGTAAATGAGGTCAATACTCTGACTCTGACTGTAACACCATAAAGTAATAATAATAAAAAAAAAAAGTCAAAATTAGGGCTTAAAGCTCTAATTCTCTTTAATTTTCTCTCTCTCTCTCTCTCTCTCTCTCCCTCTTTCCCTCTTTCTCTCTTTCTCTTCTCCGCCGCGGCCTCTCTCCCACCACCGCACGCCGCCCACTGCTCCACCTTCCTCCCACGATCGCGGCCGCTGCAGCGCCTCCCGTGAGCAGCCTTTCTCCTCCGCGCAGTGCGATCTCCTACGAGCTGCGCTAGCCCAGCCGAGCGCGCGACTGTCCGAGCGCTCCACAGCGCGAGCCCACGCCTGCTCGGGAGCTCACTTGCGCACCCCGCTCCAGTGCTTCACCCTCTGCACAGCGCGTATTCGCGCGATCTCCTGCGAACGCTGCCGCCTCAAGCCATCGCGAGCCTTGCGCGCGATCTCCCGCGAGCCAGCACGAGTTGGCGTGCGACCCAGCTCGCGACCCAGCACGAGTTGGCGTGCGACCCAGCTCGCGACCCAGCGCGAGCTAGCATGCGAGCCAGCGCGCGACCCAGCTCGCGACCCAGCTCGTGACCCAGAGCTAGCCCTAGCCCGTGAGCGGGCCAGCCCACCAGCGGGCCAGCCAACCAGCGGCCCAAGGCCCAGTCCAGCCGCGGCCCACTGCATCCCGCGAAGCCCGCTGCGGCCAGCAAGCTGGGCTGAGAGCCCGTGAGCCACCAGCGGGCCAGCCCGCTAGCAACCAGCCCACCGGCCCGCGAGCCCGTGACGGCCCGCGAGCCCGCGACCGGCTTTCACCTTCGAGAGCTCACCTGCATCTTCTGTACTGCAGGTAACGACAATATCTGGTTGGAGTTCTAGGGTTTGGTGTTAGAAATTTAGTTGTTTCTAATATAATTGAAATTTGAAATAATTACAGGTTTTAGACCAATCCGACGGGCGAACGACAGCTAAGTCTGAAACCCGAGGAACTCTAGGTGAGAGAAACGCACTCAGTTCTCATTGTGAATAAATTTTCCCTTATTAGGGTTTTATATGATATAAAAATTTGCTGATTTGATTAGATTTGTCTTTTGGAGACTTTTTGAAAAATAGGGAGTGACCACCCTCCCGTATACAGTGAGTGAGACTCTAATCTCTTGCATAAAATAGTAAAACGTGTTTTTGATAAAATATACTTTTGATATGCATTGATCTGACGTATGACATTGAATTTCAAATCCGTTTTGTGATTATTGGAATGTCTTGAATTATAATTACGATGACTATGCATCCATGGTTTGAATTGAAACAATAATTGTGCCATTACTTGAAATTTTAAAATTTCTTTTCTATTGTCGCATTGATATGCTGTTTGAAATGATTCAATGAAACGTATTGGCACGTAGATTTGAAATGTTTTGATAAACTATGTGGGTTGGATGCCCACTAGTTATGAGATGATGTGATATTACTTGTGGGACGTTGTGCCCTGGGACGTTGTGCCCTTGTAATACTATGGGACGTTGTGCCCTTGTGATACTATGATGATTCCGTAGCTACGAAGGGTATTTGTAGAGGCATGGGTTGCCCAGATATGTTTCTGCAGGAGGTATCCTCAAACGTCATTTATTTTAAAGGCTATAGGCGCTGCCGGTTGAACCCACGTAGGGGGAGGACGTGTGTGACGCCACCGTCTAGCACCGGGCGGGGTCCTATACACGTTGATGAGTTGGCCCCAGCGAGCTCATGGCCAACGTCGGGGTAGAGAGCGTTTTAAAGTCTATGCATAATAAAAAAAAACCCCGACTCGCCTGTCCTTGGTCACGGTTGACCTTTGCCGGGACTATTTTTGGCTCGCTCTGACATTACTTGATTTTAAATGGATGCATATATGATTGTTATCGTGTGATTGATTAAATGATTTCAAATTGTTAAACATATCATGTTTTGTCGCGAAATGTAAATTTTTGTTTCAAATGATGTTATTTGACACTCCAATTGTTCACCTATGCTATTTATGCTGGATATTATCTCCTCCACTCACTGAGTATCTTCCCATGATACTCACCCCTCTATTTTCTCTCCTCAGACAGGTTTATTGTGATAGAGCGACGTTACAGGCTCTAGGACGGAGTTGGTATTTCCGACGGTAAGATTTACTTTTAATTTAGTTTCGACCCTGCGAGGTCTTGACATAGAGGTCCGTAGTTGGCCATGTATTTATTTTGGGATGACTGTATAGTTTAACTCTCATATTTCATTTGCATTGAGGCAATTGTACGTATTTGAATGTTACTTGGGAAATGTGTTATACATCGTATAAATTTAGGTCCGCTCGGTATAGCGGCTGCTCATGCTCTAGTTGGGCATGACAGTAGAGATCTGTGGCTAGGTTTGTTTATAGCCTTGCGTTGTTTTGAATGTTGGCTGTGGTGTTTGTTGATTTTGGAGAGGCCGGGATGGCCATTTGTGTATTGTACAGGATGACATTGATCATACAGGATGACATTGATTATACAGGTTTAATTGTACATGGGAAACCTCCGATTTATGGGGAGGTTCTGCCCGATTTTCTGTAAAAATACAGCCGGCATTCAGGGGCAACGGGTGGCTGTTCACGATCCCAATTTGGGGCGTGACAGTTCTATTGGTATCAGAGCGTCTAGGTTTGAGAAAAGATAAAAGTTTTCCCAAGTATACGCAAAGTTCTCAATGCATTAGAGAGTTTCATGCAGTCATTTAAAGTCTCGTACTTGGTCATAGGCATATAAGTTCGCCTATTTTATGGAATTGGATACATAACGCATCTAACTCATTACTTCGCATTCCAATGTTTTAAATCATAGTTCATTTATTTTTAGGGGGTTAGTTACGGAGCAACTAACACTAAATCTTGATTTCTATCCGTTGACAATGTATTTTTTTCGCAGAATTATGCCACCTAGACGTGGTAGGAGAGGTGCTAGATTTGCCTCACTTGAGGGTCTTACAATGCCTGATACACCTAGGGCACCTGAGGCGCCACGAGTACCAGAGGTTGCTTCCTCTACTCGAGCATGCTCACCAGTGCCACTCCCAGCACCTCCACCGGCTGTTACAGCCGAGATCCCTCCACCACTACTCGATGCCTTGAGACAGTGGCAGGAGTGGTGCAGTAGATATGGGGCGCAGATGCCACCACCTTCACTACAGACTCCAGCAACCGCACTTGCGGCCGTACCTGCTCCTTCGGCACCGATTCCTCCTTCGGTGGCCGGCCCTTCCGTGTCTACTCCGACCGATGAGACGTCGGCTACTTTGAGGCGCATCCACGAGCTCACTCAGTTGGTGAAAGAGTCTCGGCAGCTCGGATGCACAGACTTTTCAGGATCCAGTAATGCAGTAGCGGCGAAACACTGGATCAACAGGATTCGTAGGATCCTTACGGATTTGGGGTTGTCAGAGGAGCTCAGATTGAGAGTTGCTGAGAGACTCCTCGACGGAGATGCCCTCTCATGATGGGAGGCTATCCGTGACAGTGCCACACAGACCCTGCGGTGGGAGGACTTTTTACGAGAGTTCGACCGCAGGTACTTTACCCCGTTCCAGCAGGACTGGATGAGGACGGAGTTCCTGCACTTACGTCAGGGGACGAGGTCAGTTTCAGAGTACGAGGCTGAGCTTAGACGACTAGCGGCTTTTGTTCCCGATATGGCTACACCGGCTCAGATGAGGTTCAAGTTTGAAGATGGCCTCCAATTGAGCATAAGGAAATATATGACGGTAACTCCCTCTTTTACACTATCGGAGGTGATTGATTCAGCGTATCGGGCGGAGGAGATCGTCCGAGCAGAGGCGAGACAGAGGGAGAGTCACCAGAAGAGGAAGACTGGGTCACAGGGTGGACAGTCTTCGAAGAGGGGTAGAAGTTCTGGATATCCCGGAGGTTTTTCTAGCTTTAGACCAGTAGCACCGGGACAGGGACCTCGACCACAGGGCTTTGGGGCACCAGCCCCTAGTGTCTCTACACAGTCTACTACACAGAGACCGCCCTTCTGCCGTAGATGCAACTGTCACCATGCCTTTGGGGCATATAGAGCCCCAGTTACTTGCTTCCATTGTGGGAAGCAAGGTCACGTTAGGAGTGTCTGTCCCGATTTAGGTCGGGGAGGATTGACTTTACAGAGTCGTACTAGTACGTCTGGCACAGGCCAGCAGGGGGCACCTGCGCACTCAGCTCTTATCGCTCCCCGGACTGCAGCCGGGAGTAACACAGTGCCAGGATCGTCGCGACAGCAGCTTAGGGCCCAGGCTCGTGTGTTTGCGATGACACAGGAGGACGCACAGGCAAACCCTGATGTTATTATGGGTAATCCTCCTGCAGACCCCTCAGTGTAATACTTTTGTGTACTTTCTGTATGATACTTATTGTATATCATGATGTCGATGTACAGTTTTGACTAGTTAAAACTTTAGAAGCTTAACTAGTTTGATATATATATATATATATATATTCGGTCACTTTTCTTCGCATTTTAAATTCTGTTGAAATTTTTCTTACTTTTAGGTACTATGCGAATATTCGGTATCGACGCCCGTATTCTCATAAATACTGGGTCAAATTTTTCCTATGTGAGCGATACGTTCGCTTGTCATTCTGATAGACCTCTCTCGTCACTTGATGCGGAGATTCTGGTAGTCACTCCTCTTGACAAGCACATCATTCGAGATACAGTCTATAGGGGCTGTGAGGTCGGAATTAGGGAGACAGTATTAGAGGCAGATCTGATTCCGCTCCCTATCACGGATTTTGATGCCATCCTAGGGATGGATTGGTTGAGTATACACTGGGCTTTCGTGGATTGTTTCACGAAGGAGGTTGAGTTTAGGAGGTCCGAGCAGCCACCGTTAGTCTTCCGGGGTGAGAGACGAGTGTTGCCCCGCAGTATTATTTCTGTTATGAAGGCCAGACGTTTGGTACGCCATGGTTGTGCGGCTTATCTGGCTTATGTTGTTGACACCACCGTTGAGGGACCAAGGCTTGAAGATGTCCCTGTGGTGCAGGAATTTTTAGATGTGTTCCCCGAGGAGCTTCCCGGATTACCACCAGTTCGGGAGTTTGATTTCGAGATTGATTTAGTACTGGGGACCAATCCTATTTCTATTCCGCCATACAGAATGGCGCCTGCTGAACTGAGAGAGTTTAAAACTCAGTTACAGGAACTTCTGGACAAGGGGTTTATTCGTCCGAGCACCTCATCTTGGGGCGCTCCGGTACTGTTTGTAAAGAAGAAGGATGGTACATTTCGGCTGTGTGGATTACAGGCAATTGAACAAAGCCACCATCAAGAACCGATATCCCCTGTCTCGTATCGATGACTTGTTTGATCAACTACAGGGAGCTAAGGTTTTCTCTAAGATTGATCTCCGTTCGGGTTATCATCAGTTAAGGATTCAGGCCGAAGATGTACCCAAGACAGCTTTTCGCACCCGATACGGCCATTACGAGTTTTTAGTCATGCCGTTTGGGCTGACTAATGCCCCAGCTGCTTTTATGGATCTGATGAACCGAGTTTTTCACGACTATTTGGATCGGTTCGTCATCGTATTCATCGATGACATCTTGATATATTCACGGAGCAATGAAGATCATGTTCAGCACCTTCGGGTGGTATTACAGATACTCCGTGAGAAGCAGCTATATGTCAAATTCTCAAAATGTGAGTTTTGGCTAAGACAAATTGGATTCTTGGGGTATATTGTCTCCGCGGAAGGTATTTATGTTGATCCGCGGAAGGTTGAGGCTATAGTAAAGTGGGAGCAGCCACAAACAGTTACCGAGATTCGTAGTTTTCTCGGTTTGGCCGGGTATTACCACAAATTTGTAGAAGAATTCTCCCGGATAGCTGCTCCGTTGTCGAGATTGACCCAAAAGGGGGTTAAGTTTGTTTGGGATGACCGTTGTGAGGCAAGCTTCCAGGAACTTAAACAACGGTTAACATCCGCTCCTATTTTAGCCCTTCCCACTAGTAGTCGGGAGTATACAATGTACAGTGATGCTAGCCGACAGGGATTGGGTTGTGTTCTGATGTAGGATGGTCGGGTTATTGCGTATGCCTCGCGATAGCTGAAGAAACACGAGGTTAACTACCCGACACATGATTTAGAGTTCGCAGCCATAGTCTTCGCGTTGAAGATATGGCGGCATTATCTTTATGGGGTAACCTGCAGGGTATTTACCGACCACATGAGTTTGAAATATCTGTTTACCCAAAAAGAGCTGAATTTGAGACAGAGGAGATGGTTGGAGTTATTGAAAGACTATGATCTTATTATTGACTATCATCCGGGCAAGGCAAACGTTGTAGCAGATGCTTTGAGTTGGAAGTCAGCATCATCCTCACAGTCGACAGAGAAAGCTTACCTTCTTGTTTAGTGGGACTCCGAGCCTTAGGAGTCAGTTTAACTAACGATGATCAGGGAGGCTTATTAGCCAGATTTGAGGTCAGGCCGACTTTGTTCGACCGTATCAGGGAGCTCCAGAGTACGGATGAGGAGATCTAGGGTATTGCAGATAGAGTCCGCAGAGCTGAGGGCGGAGACTTCAGAGTCCGTGATGATGGACTCATGGTATTCAGAGACAGAGTGTGTATTCCGGCCGATAGTGATCTTCGGCGTGCTATCCTTGAGGAAGCACATTCTTCTGCATATGCTATGCATCCTGGGGGTACGAAGATGTATCGGACCATCAGAGGTAGCTACTGGTGGTCAGACATGAAGAGGGATATAGCAAAGTTTGTGGCAAGATGTTTGGTGTGCCAGCAGGTGAAGGCCGAGTATCAGCGTCCAGCGGGTACACTGTAGCCCCTTCCTATTCCTGAGTGGAAGTGGGAGCATATCACGATGGATTTCGTAATGGGGTTACCGCGGACTTCGGCACAGCATGATGCTATTTGGGTGACCGACTTACTAAGTCCGCACACTTTATCCCGATTAGGAGTGATTACTCGCTTGAGGCATTGGTACGCCTCTATATTGATATAATTGTAAGACTGCATGGGGTTCCAGTGTCGATAGTATCAAATCGAGACCCCAGATTTACATCCCGTTTTTGGCCCAGTCTGCAGGAGGCTTTGGGCACTAGACTGAATTTCAGCACAGCATATCACCCCCAGACGGATGGTCAGTTAGAGAGGACCATTCAGACTTTAGAGGACATGCTTAGAGCATGTGTTATGGATTTTCGGGGGAGTTGGGATCGACATCTTCCTTTAGTGGAGTTCGCCTATAATAATAGCTATCAGGCGAGCATTGGCATGCCACCTTACGAGGCATTGTACGGGAGGAAGTGTCGTACCCCGTTGTGCTGGGATGAGGTTGGTGAGCGACGACTCACCAATGTTGAACTAGTAGAGGAGACGAAGGAGAAAGTGAGGATTGTTCGTACGCGGATGAAAGCCGCCCAGGATAGACAGAAATCCTATGCAGATCGTAGGCGGCGACTTCTAGAGTTTATTATGGGAGATATGGTATTCTTAAGGATATCTCCCTTAAAGGGAGTCATTCGATTTGGGCAGAGAGGGAAGTTGAGTCCCAGGTATATTGGACCCTTCCGTATCCTTGAGAGGGTCGGAAGTGTAGCATATAAATTGGAACAGCCAGCAGACCTATCGCGTATTCACGATGTATTTCATGTCTCAGTACTTAAGAGATATCAGCCAGACCCTTCACACGTTTTAGAGGCTTCGCCAGTTGAGCTTCGAGAGGACTTGAGCTTACCTGTTCAGCTCGTGGCTATTCTGGATCGACAGGTCAGAAAGCTCCGGAGCAAAGAAGTTCCTCTTGTTAGAGTTGTGTGGAGGAATGACCATGTCGAGGAACAAACATGGGAGCCTGAGGAAGCCATGAAGAAACAGTACTCCCATCTATTTTCTATATAGTTTTCTTTTAGTTTCGAGAACGAAACTTATTTTTAGGGGGTTAGAAAATGTAACACCATAAAGTAATAATAATAATAATAATAATAATAATAAAAAAAGAAAAAGTCAAAATTAGGGCTTAAAGCCCTAATTCTCTTTAATTTTCTCTCTCTCTCTCTCCCTCCCTCTTTCCCTCTTTCTCTCTTTCTCTTCTCCGCCGCGGCCTCTCTCCCGCCACCGCACGCCGCCCATTGCTCCACCTTCCTCCCGCGATCGCGGCCGCTGCAGCGCCTCCCGTGAGCAGCCTTTCTCCTCCGCGCAGCGCAATCTCCTACGAGCTGCGCTAGCCCAGCCAAGCGTGCGATTGTCCGAGCGCTCCACAGCGCGAGCCCACACCTGCTTGGGAGCTCACTTGCGCACCCCGCTCCAGCGCTTCACCCTCTGCACCGCGCGTATTCGCGCGATCTCCTGCGAACGCTGCCGCCTCAAGCCATCGCGAGCCTTGTGCGCGATCTCCCGCGAGCCAGCACGAGCTGGCGTGCGACCCAGCTCGCGACCCAAAGCAAGCTAGCCAGCGCGCGACCCAGCTCGCAACCCAGCTCGCGACCCAGCGCGAGCCAGCGCACGACCCAGCTCGCGACCCAGCGCGCGACCCAGCGCGAGCCAGCGCGCGACCTAGCTCGTGAGCGAGCCAGCCCACAAGCGGCCCAAGGCCCAGTCCAGCTGCGGCCCACTGCATCCCGCGAAGCCCGCTGCGGCCAGCAAGCTGGGCTGAGAGCCCGTGAGCCACCAGCGGGCCAGCCCGCTAGCAACCAGCCCACCGGCCCGCGAGCCCGTGACGGCCCGCGAGCCCGCGACCGGCTTTCCCCTTCGAGAGCTCACCTGCATCTTCTGTACTGCAGGTAACGACTATATCTGGTTGGAGTTCTAGGGTTTGGTGTTAGAAATTTAGTTGTTTTTAATATAATTGAAATTTGAAATAATTACAGGTTTTAAACCAATCCGACGGGTGAACGACAGCTAGGTCTGAAAACCGAGAAACTCTAGGTGAGAGAAACGCACTCACTTCTCAGTGTGAATAAATTTTCCCTTATTAGGGTTTTATATGATATAAAAATTTGTTGATTTGATTAGGTTTGTCTTTTGGAGACTTTTTGAAAAATAGGGAGTGACCACCCTCCCGTATACAGTGAGTGAGACTCTAATCTCTTGCATAAAATAGTAAAACGTGTTTTCTGCCGTGTTTTTGATAAAACATGCTTTTGATATGCATTGATCTGACGTATGACATTGAATTTCAAATCCGTTTTGTGATTATTGGAGTGTCTTGAATTATAATTACGATGACTATGCATCCATGGTTTGAATTAAAACAATAATTGTGCCATTACTTGAAATTTTAAAATTTCTTTTCTACTGTCGCATTGATATGCTGTTTGAAATGATTCAATGAAACGTATTGGCACGTAGATTTGAAATATTTTGATGAACTATGTGGGTTGGATGTCCACTAGTTATGAGATGATGTGATGTTACTTGTGGGACGTTGTGCCCTGGGACGTTGTGCCCTTGTGATACTATGATGATTCCGTAGCTACGAAGGATGTTTGTAGAGGCACGGGTTGCCCGGATACGCTTTTGCAGGAGGTATCCGTAAACGTCATTTATTCTAAAGGCTATAGGCGCGGCCGGTTGAACCCACGTAGGGGGAGGACGTGTGTGACGCCACCGTCTAGCACCGGATGGGGTCCTATACACGTTGATAAGTTGACCCCAGCGAGTTCATGGCCAACGTCGGGGTAGAGAGCGTTTTAAAGTCTATGCATAATAAAAAACCCCCGACGCGCCTGTCCTTGGTCACGGTTGACATTTGCTGAGACTATTTTTGGCTCGCTCTGACATTACTTGATTTTAAATGGATGCATATATGCTTGTTATCGTGTGATTGATTAAATGATTTCAAATTGTTAAACATATCATGTTTTGTCGCGAAATGTAAATTTTTGTTTCAAATGATATTATTTGACACTCCAATTGTTCACCTATGCTATTTATGCTGGATATTATCCCCCTCACTCACTGAGTATCTTCCCATGATACTCACCCCTCTATTTTATCTCCTCAGACAGGTTTATTGTGATAGAGCGACGTTACAGACTCTAGGGCGGAGTTGGTATTTCCGACGGTAAGATTTACTTTTAATTTAGTTTCGACCCTGCGAGGTCTTGACATAGAGGTCCGTAGTTGGTCATGTACTTATTTTGAGATGACTGTATAGTTTAACTCTCATATTTCATTTGCATTGAGACAATTGTACGTATTTGAATGTTACTTGGGAAATGTGTTATACATTGTATAAATTTAGATCCACTCGATATAGCGGCTGCTCATGCTCTAATTGGGCATGACAGTAGAGGTCTGTGACTAGATTTGTTTATAGCCTTGCGTTGTTCTGAATGTTGGCTGTGGTGTTTGTTGATTTTGGAGAGGTCGGGATGGCCATTTGTGTATTGTACAGGATGGCATTGATCATACAGGTTTAATTGTACATGGGAAACCTCCGATTTATGGGGAGGTTCTGTCCAATTTTCTGTAAAAATACAGCCGGCATTCAGAGACAACGGGCGACTGTTCACGATCCCGGTTTGGGGCGTGACACTGACAATAAGGGGAAGGGAAATGTGGTGTTTAGAGTATATGAAATCCAGAGGAGTGTTTTGGATAGCCTGATTGTGTTGCTTGAAAGTTGGTGATAGCAATAAGACAGTTTTATTTGCATGTTTAGAAGGTGGTTGAAAGGCCAGTATCTTCCGGTCAGTAGTCCTTTGATTGTGTTGGCTGCCCATATATGTTAACGAAGATGCTACGTGAGGGAATGACTATAGCCATTACACTCGTACGCCATCATTTCACGATCATTTAAATTACAGTCAATGTGCCATGTTTCATCAAACAAATTCTGAAATTCATACTACAAGCATTTACAAATCCAATATCAAATGCAAATGGCACAAATTCATTGATAATTACATAGAATGCATTCGTAATTCAAACTTCCATTCCAGACATCCCACAACCACAAATGGTTTCATAAAAATCATATAAAGATCATTCAAAATCACTTATAAAAGAATTTAAAACAGTTTTTACTCATTTATAACACAACGGACCATTCACTCATCTCTAGAGAGGGTATTCACTCTCTACTTTTCGATCAAATTCAAATTGATTCTTTTCAATCCCCCAACAAATTTAATCTAATCAATATCGAAATTTACCATCAAATTAAACTCTGTGAAAACTATTTTATCTAACCTAATATGATTCTATCATCCCTTAGCATGCTTCTTTTGTATCAAACAGCCTAATTCATATAAAATCCTATACTTAACCTTAATAATCACATATAAGATGTCAAAAATACGTTCTAATTGAATCTAACATACATTCTAAATATATCCAGATTCTTTCACCTTAGATTTAACACTAGATTCCCTCAATTTATCGAACGGATTAGAATTTCCTTCACCTAGGGTTTTCACATTTCACAACCTCTTTCAAATGTCTCCTTAGTCTCTTGGTGATCTGTAGTGCTTCTTTACCGAAACAAGGTATGGTAAGTTAGTCCAATCATCTAGAAAAATCCAAACTCTAGAACTAGAATTTAGAAATCCGTTCTTACCTATATAGAGATGGATCCGCAGTTAGCCTAGGGTTTTCGAGGGTATGCTGCTACTGTCAACTTGAAGCTTCTGCAAAGGTTGTAGAAGGGTGGTGCTCGCAGAGACTAGCGTGTGCAAGTGAGCAAGGGAGAGAGACTACTATCGCACACGAGAAAGAGGGGAGAACTTTGTTCGCGCGCGGGAGAGAGAGAAAGCAGAGAGGGAAACATAAAGAGAGAGAGTTCAATTGAGATAGAGAGTGCTCGAGAGAGAGCGACGGAGACAGAGAGAGCACTCGAGAGAGAGAGAGCGACGGAGACAGAGAAAGCTCGAGAGAGAGCGCTTGAGAGAGAGAGTTGCGGTGGTGGCGTACAGTAGTGGACAACGATAGAGAAGGAGGCGGAGAGTGTGTGTGTGTGTGTGTGTGAGAGAGAGAGAGAGAGAGAGGATAGATTAGGGCTATTAGCCCTAATCGATTTGGGGAAAAAATGGGAGGGGAGGTGCTGTGTTTTGGCCAAAACGCAGTGTCTCCTCTGTTTTTTTTTTTAGGTATTACATCTTGTGTCAAGCCAGCTTTCACACATGTATGTGGTTCATGGGTACATTGATCATGAACGAGGCCATAGGTATTACCACGACCACCACCTCCAGTTGTAGGGGTCAAGGAGGATCCGATTATAAACTCGTTAGTATCACCACCGCCAACTTCTCAATCATCTTCATCTTCATTATCATTTCTTCCTCTACTTTTTCTTCCGCCATTTCTTCCACATCAATAGTCGTTATCCACTTCTTTAAAAGTAAGATCTACTCAAGATTTAATATGTAAATAATCATCTGTATAATCACAATCTTGTTGCGCTGACATTCCATCATCGTAAGATTTTATGTACAATTCATGAGTGAAACCTACTCCCATACTCACTGCAAACTCCATTAAATTAAAAATATCGTCATCATCATTGACTGGTACCAATTCATATCGTATATTCCCACATTGGATATTTGAGACGGGACAGCATTGGAAAAGTTCTACATGTTGTGTCACAAATTTTATTTGAAAACTCTTACATATAACAGAGACTAACTCATTAAAACAAGCATTCCTTTTCACTCTAATCAAACTCGAAGGACCACGGTCATAACTAACTCCATCTTTACTCTTGACAATATTATCATTACTATAATATAACAATTTTACTATATCTGTCATTTTTTCTAAATATCAAAATTAAATTTATTAACATCTAATTCAACTAGTCATAAACATATATAAATAACCTAACTTTTGTAATTTGAATGCTAAACATTCACTTATAACAATTCACAAACATTCTAAACCCTAAATTTATAATAATTAAACTTCTAACAAAAACTATTTCAGTGAACATAATATATATCATTCAACAAATATCATTCACCATCAAAATAAACATTTCAAATGAGCCAAAAATATAACAATATACCTTCGGAGGTTGGAGTTGGTTGTTGGAATGTGCAAAGTATGGAATGCATCGAAGGTTGTAGCTTGCAGAACACTATCATTGGAGGTTACAGAAGCCCCTATGTCTGCTGAAATGTGCCCAAGGTGTTAGATTGCAGTGGGTTAGGGTCTGGGTTTGGCCATGGAAGGAGAAGAGAAGATATAGAAATGGGAGAAAGAAGAGGGGCAGGCGAATTTGTGAAAGCCCCGATTATGTTGAGTCTTTAAGACTAGACATAAACTGTTTGTCAAGTTTTCGAGTTTTCAAGACTCGACAAACCGGAGTTAATTTTGGATTTATTTCTCACATTGTGTTGTTTTAAGAATTTTTTATCCTGAAATTACTTCCGTACAAAGCTCCTTTGCATTCACACAAAAAAGAGGTTTTCATTCTCAATATTTATGCTCTGCTTTTTTTTTTTCATTTTTTACATAGATGTCGCTTTCTTAGATCGAGACATCTATGTCCCATTCTCAGATTGTGACATTGATGTCATGATCTTAGCTCGTGACAACGATTTTTCTTTTAAGGTTTGGAAAAACTGATATCAGTGTTCTTAGAACATGACATAACTAGATTTGAAAGGAAAAAATAACTTTATTTACATAATTTTAGTTCAAAAATACAATATTTAGGTAAAAAAATTATATGATATTTAATTTAAAACTAAGTAGTAGGATAACAATATTGAGACTCAACAAAATAATCAATGTGTTCATTAGTCTCATAGGCATATCGAAGGACTTCTCTTGAAAAAGATATACAATTATATCTCTGGTCATAGGTGTCCCTAGAATATATGTACAATTATATATATATATATATATATATATATCGTAATTAGAATGAAAACTACAACTTTGTGTGATCATCGTAGGTGTCCCAAGAGCAAGTGGAAAGAGGACGAACATGATTTTAAACGCCATATTTTCCCTGGGCACATTGATCAAGATAATTATCAGGTGTCAATTTATTCAATTTACACGAAACCAAAATTATACAAACTGAGAATGTTAGCCAAATCAATCATGGCACATAAATTTGCATGAACAAAGTAAGAATTGCATGAACAAAGTATCCTGAATAGGTGCAAACCACTGCTGTATGTGCTGAAAAATCAAAAGGAGTGTTGAACTAGATGAGAAACTTACAAATACATAATGATCCAAGACAGAAAGCTGACGTAGAGATCCTAAACTAGAGCAAGACTAACTTAGGAGGTCTAAATGAGCAGGAAAGCCATTCAGAACCTCAAAACTAGGCATGCACGAGATGTAGCCAAAACCGAAGGAAGTCCCAGTTTGCAACTTGTGAACAGTGTCTTG
Organism: Dillenia suffruticosa; assembly: GCA_033439265.1. Lineage (NCBI taxonomy): Eukaryota > Viridiplantae > Streptophyta > Magnoliopsida > Dilleniales > Dilleniaceae > Dillenia > Dillenia suffruticosa. Next base: position 10,296,922 of record JAVTVX010000013.1, on the reverse strand, counting down.
TGAACGATGATTCATGAACAGCAATGCAGCAATAGTAACCTTCGGATGAGATGGAATCAAAGAAAGTGGCTCTCAAGGCGAGGCTTTGACACCAATTAATGTAGAATGACAATTGGGGAGCATAGAAAGAAGCAGGGGAAGAAAGAGATGAAACAAGAGAAGGGAGAGCAAGGTCCTAAAATAAACATGGAAATAATGTCAATACAATTGTAGAAAAATTAGAAACACTATTCTAAAAGCCTACTAGTAAAATCACAGTGTTATGCTCTACTGTGTCACAATTTCTCGCTGGTAGCTCATGCATGGATACTATCTTTAATTGTTTTTAAAGTTTTAGTGAGTTTCTTGCTTTTGGGGAAGCTTGTTTTTTGATTGAAAGCACTTTTGACTATCTCCTAACTTATGGAGTTTTGCAAACAATATGCTGTAGAGTGCCTGTCGATTTGCAAGCATCATCTTCTATCTTTGGGGTTTGCTTTCTCATTCTGCCTATGCCAATTGGTTTCATAACTATCTTATCTGTAAACCGTGCACCTTTTTTGATTGGTTAGAAAGGAAAAGCATCATGCAGTGGTTCCTGAAGAAAGGGTTTTGACAATGTTACAAAGTTGCCCTTCAATCTGTTGGTCGTTGCATTTGAATCCTTCTTTTTGACTAGATAAATTTTGAAGTCCTAATAAAAATAATAACAATAATAAAAATAAAAAACCAAAAAACCCATAGCTCGATTGTCAGTTGATTATGCTTACATCTGACAAGCTATAAATGCCACTCATGAATGCCCATTCCAACTTGGAAATCATGATCATCTGTGTTGTCTATCCATTATTAATGTCGATACCTTGGTGTTTCTTCTTCCGCTTGAGAGGAATCAGCTTCATAAAAGGAGGCAGATCGATTTACATAGTTCACTGCATTTCTGGACTGGTCTGTCGTGCACCACTCCAATGATAGATTTCTCAAGCATTTTATGAGCTTTAATTTTACTGTCTGATCCAATGTGCATGACTTCGGCGTGAGAATTTCCATCCATTCTTGAAGGTTGATAACGATCTTTGAATAAGCTGCCTAGACACAAGCATAACAACGTGGTGGTCAAGGAATCACCATCACAGAGAAGCTTATCTATGCATGTTGTATTCTGCATTTGTACATCAACGTATTTGAGGAACATGATTAACTAGATCCTGACCAAGGGGGGGGGGCAACAGGAAAAATTTACTGCGAAACTGACTTGTCAAAATTTTCATTTGCTTAATGATTAAACAACAGCTTCTCCTGTGCAAATATGTGATGACTAGTCTTTATTTGACCAACTGGATATGTGAATAATAAAAACCTGGTGCTTATGCAAAGATTATTTCTGTAGGTTTTCTTTTCCCAGAAACTAGTAGGATTTTAGGATAATTAGTTGAATTGGGTATTGGGTAGATCTTACTATATTCCATTTCAAAGCAAATTCTGATGGGGGCTTTTTGCCTTTGGGAGGATTGCTGACTGGCTCTTTTGATTCAAGAGGTGGCCATATTTTATTGCTATTAAACTGAGAAGATTGATTTTACTGAATAGGAAATCTTGCCTTCATAGTCCCGTTTTCCAGGTACTTCTTATCCTCCTCTCCATTGCCTTAGTTACATGCATTACATATGGCTAGTTATTACGTGTATTTAAAATTACAATTCTAACAAATAAGAACAGAAAATGATTCACCACATATCGCAAAGCCTAAGCCAAATCCAGAACCCAAAAAAAAAAAATTCATTACGTGTATTTAATGATTTATATCTACACATCTCAAGATAGTAACTGATATTTTACCATTTATCAAAAATAACGGCATTATTTGAATATTTACATATATCTGAAATGAAATTTACACATTTTTCACATTTAGTGGAACACAAACAACTAATGTAGTGCCTTACAGACAAGATTAAGGTGTTAATAGTTACCCTTGGGATATATGTGGTCGGAGGGCAAAGGAGGTAAAAAATTACTCTTTGATTAAGGATGCGGGGTTAATGTTGCTTTAGAGGGGTAGGGTAATACAATTAAAAAAAAAAGAATAAAAAAGTTTAATGTCTCAAAATTTATTCTTTTAAAGAGGTAAAATCTAAATTAATTTTATTTTTTAGGGAGCCAAAATTAATGTTTTCAATTTTAGAGAGAGAAAACCAAATTTTAATTTTCTTAAAGAAAGAAAACACAAAACAAATGTATTTACATAGAGAGAGAAAACTAACGTATTTAGTTTTAAAAAGAGAAAAATAAAATTTTAGTCTTTTTAGATAGAGAAAATTAAGAACCAATTTGTTTAGAAAAAAATTTAAAATAAATTTCTTTTTCAAGATAAAGAAAATTTAAAATTAATGTATTTTGAGAGAGAAAATATGAATTAAGTTGAATTTTTAAAGAGAAAAATAATATATTTAATTTTATAGAGAAATGATAAATTTGGTATTTTTAGAGAGAGAAAACTTAAAAAATGTGTTTAGAGAAAGAATATATGATTTTTTAAGAAAAATTAATATATTTAGTTTTATAGAGAAAAAGTTAAATTTATTATTTTTAGAGAGAAAAATTAAATTTGATATATTTAGAGAGAGAAAATGAGAAATAAGTTTTAGAAAATTAATATGTTTATTTTTTGAGAAAAATAAATTTTGTTTTTGCAAGGGAGAAAAATTCAAAATGAATGCTAGAGAAAAATATAAATCAAACTCAATCCTCCTTAACATTTTACCTCTAAAGCTTTTATTGCATCCCAAACGTTATATTTGCTCACCGGACAAAACGGAAGAGGGAATATTGCGAGAGTAACATTTACTTAATGAAATATTACCCTTGCAATTTTTTCTTGTTAAAAATTTTCTCTCATACCATATATGTCCAATTCATAAGTGATATTTATTCTTATTTATATTTGGCATTGAAATTAAGAGGTAGAAAAATTTTACTACATCATAATTCACACAATTCTAAGGGTCTAACATATATTTTATGAAATCTTTAAGCTTTAATTATATTTTATTGGCTTTTCTCTGTTCGTCACTGCACTTTGATTAGATAGTATGGTTATAATTGTAGCTTTATTATTTTCTTCGATTATTGCACCTTGATCGGATGATACGTACATTTTTACCTTTTAGATAATCCATTTTGGTTAACTCCCGTATCATCATATATTTATGCATACATGCATTACATTATCATGTGAAAGCATTCTCTTATACATTTACAACGAAATAAATGTTGAATATCCCAAAATCTAGGATCAGATCACTAACATTTTCGATGTACGGGTCCGAAAAATGTCACCAATAGATCAATCTCCTTTTTCATTTACAATCCAAAAATCTTTTTGATGGAATGAAATTATGGTGTATAGAGATCTTCTTTCTCACTATTTTCCTATTCTCTCTCAACATTCAAGAGCATCATGGATGTGATGGATGGTTATTGGAGAGTTTGAGTTGGTTTTTCTTTTAAAAAACCACTCCCTCAGTTCTCTCCTTTAGAAAATTCAAAAACAAGAAAGAGAAATGGGTTTGGGTCAAAACCACATGGGCGACCCAACCCGGTACCCCCATAACTTACATCTTTCACTCATACATTAGGGTTAGACCTACATTTTGCTCAATCACTTCCATATACCATCGATTTCATACAGACAAATAGATCGTGTGACCAGTGAGTACATCAAGAGTTCATAGCTACACACCGTTTAAGGATATACAGCAGCTCAAGATCTTATACTATGAGTACATCAAATCTCGCTATACCCCAGACCTCTTTTTACTATATACAGAGTCACTGTATCTCTTATCCCTCTATTAATGAACGAGAGCATACTTGACTCATCTCAACTATGCATTCACAATTATGTTTCAGAACATCAAGTTAAAAACATAACTGGCCAGTCTGTGAATACAAAAATTACGTACAAACTTTAATACAATCTTCCTTTTGCACTACTATCTTTCCACTTCATTTTAGCTGCTTTCCTAATCATACACTGCAAAACCGAATCAAGCATGATCTATTGGTTACATCCCAAAGTAGCAACACTAAAATAAACTTTCAAGAAACAGGCGAAAGTCTTAAGGGTATTAAATGAGGTTGATTATAAACCTCTGGATCTCACACAATAAGATAGAGGGATTTATCAATTCATTACCCATAGGGTCACTGAAAGCACACGTGGTATGAACATGTATTACGATATCTTTTCTATTTATTTAGAAGCGTATGTCTATTTCAAAATTATAATACATCGTACAGGTTTTAGTCCAAGTATATCACAATACTGACTTGATTCTCTCTTCTTATAAATCTTCCAAAAAACCACTTTTCCAAGAGAGAACCACGCCTGACTTCTAGATAAGTGTAATGGATTGTGGGAAATCCATTTCTATTATCAAATAAGTAAATATCAACGATAATCTCATCTTAGTTCTGTACTAAGGTGGTTAATTTATGTTAATTATCCAAAATTAACATTGTCTCATCTCTACATATCACATAGATATTAGAGACGATTGCTCGTGTGAGAGAGCCAATCTTCCAAACTTATCCGACATACTTTTTAATCAAGACATAAGAACTCGCAAATGTAAAGAAATTCAAATGTCATATAATAATGAGCATTACATCACGTTCATTGCTTATACATACAATTACACTCTATGCAATCCTAGAGATTTTACATGTTTCAGAAATACATCTTTAGGTATCGGTTTCATAAATGGATCAGCCACCATTAAATGCGTAGATAAATACTTCAATGTCACCTCTCTCTTTTCAACAATGTCTTGAATAAAGTTGAATTTCATATCAATGTGTTTGATTTTCTCATGATATTTGGGATCTCTTGTATAAGCGATTGCTACTTGACTATCACAATAAATTTTCACAACTCTCACTGTGTCGCTTACGATCCCTAAATGTTGTAAAAATGTTTTAACCAAACATACTCCTGAACTGCTGAAACACAAGCTACAAACTCTGCTTCCATCGTCGACAGTGATACACATGTTTGTTTCTTACTTCTCCAAGAGATGGCGCCTTTATTTAGCAAGAAAGCATAACCTGAGGTGGACTTACGTTCATCTAAGTCACCACCCCAATCAGCATTTGTGTATCCGGTCAATAACAAGTCATTTCCTTGATAACAAAGGGAATAATTCGCAGTTCCTTTCAGGTATCTTAGAATCCTCTTCACAGATGTCTAGTGACCTTTACCTGGATTGGATTGATACCTGCTGACCAAACCCACGGCATAGCAGATGTCAGGGCGAGTACACATTATAGCGTACATTAGACTCCCAATAGCACTGGAATACGGTACTTTTGACATCTCATGTTTTTCTTCAGCGATCTTTGGGCACATTGCTAAACTTAAACCTTCGCCTTTAGCCACAGAAGTATCAATAGGTTTACAATTATCTATCCTAAATCGTTCCAAAATCTTTTTAATATAAGATTCTTGAGATAAGACTAACAATCTCTTAGAACGATCTCTGTGGATCTTAACACCCAGTATGTACTCTGCTTCACCCATGTCCTTCATTTCAAAATTTGATGATAACCAACTTTTGATATTCAGGACATACTCCATATCATTTCCGGCTAACAATATGTCATCGACATACAGACTTAGAATTACAAACTTATCATTGGACTTTTTCACGTAAACACAATGGTTTTTATCTATCATTACGAAATCGTAAGAGATTACGGATCTATGAAATCTTAAATACCATTGTCTTGAAAACTGTTTGAAGCCATAAATTGATCTATTCAATTTACAAACTTTATTTTCTTGACCTTTAACAATGAAACCTACTGGTTGTTCCATGTAGATTTCTTCTTTAAGTTCTCCGTTGAGAAACGCAGTCTTCACATCCATTTGATATAATTCTAAATCTAAATTGGCTACAATGGCTAACAATAGGTGAATAGAGGCAAATCTCACTACTGGTGAAAATGTTTCTTCATAATCAATACCCTCTTATTGGGTATAACATTTTGCCACCAACCAAGCTTTGTATCTCTCAATTGTTCCATTAGCTTTACGTTTAACCTTAAGAATCCATTTGTTCCCAATAGGTTTGCGCCCAAGTGGAAAATCAACCAGTTTCCAAACATAGTTGGAATCTATCGACTCTATTTCTTTCTCCATTGCTTTTATCCACTCATCCTTGGCAGAACAAGATAAAGCCTCATTCACATTTTTCGGCTCATCCTCGTCCTGTAGAGAAATGATAAAAGTGTGCCCTTCAATTTCGTAATGACGTTTGGGCACACCTTTCCTAATACTTTTCCGAATTGACGATTTGGTTGGATCGTTAGAATTTGAATCCCTCCTATTGGGATCATCTAGGGATTCAACTTCTCGTAATTCCCTTGATCCATCCTGCACGGAACCGATTATCAATAAAAGTAATAATATTTACTGATCCAATAAGCGACAATAAAGATAGTAATATTTACTAACTCAATACTTTTGTAACCGATAATAAAAATAGTAATATTTACTAACCTAACAATAAACATATGATAATAAAGAATTCACATTTCCTATATTCTAAGATTCGATGGTATTGTAGTAATATTTATTAACATTTGTATTTATCGATAATAAAAGTTATAATATTTCCTAACATACTATTATTTCATTGACGACAATAAATAGTTATATAAATTCTAATGGTTATATTGAGTCATTGAGTAATGATAAATGTAGAAACTTTTGCTGACGCTTAAATTGATGAAAAAGTAGTAACTTTTACTATCTCTTTATAAGGTGACGATAAAAATTGTAATTTTTATTAACCCTTTACAAGTGATGATAAATGTAGTAATTTTTACTGGCTCCTTTACAAAAATAACGATAAATGTAGTAACTCTTACTACCCCTTTACAGCCAATGATATAACATTGATTTTTATTGATACTTTTCTAACCGTTCGGATGTTGAACATACTCCAACGGTCATTACAAGTGTCGGGATAGGTCTATCCCAACTCCTGTTTAGTCAACTGAACCTTTATCCGTCGGAAAATACTTTATTGACGGATTTATCATATTTTCCTCACGGTTTTTGTCCATCTCCATAAACCATTTCCATTGTAGTGAGTTCTGCTAGCTTCACGCCCCGGTTCATGTGTATGTTTTACTGCTTTTTAGATATGACCACCATATGTCCACAAGATTAATACCAAGATTAATAAGTTTAATATAAGTTGATTTACATATATTTTTGTTTCCTTTCTATTAAGTTGTTTGTATGCATTACACAAATCTTAGGCTTGACTTATGTTGTCTTAAGTCTTACTAAATCCAAATGATTTACCTACCCTTTCTCCTAGGAAATTGGGAAGATAGTAGTTTACTTGTGGGGATGAGTGATCGGTAAACAACCATATATGGTTATTATGAGATAGAATAATATGTTCCTTTCGTAAAGATTGGATTTTGTGGATCCCGAACTTTATAGGTGTTGGTTATATAAAATATATTTGCCCTTATATCCGACATTGACCCATTTATGAGCAATATGTAAAAAAATTTTATCAACTAAATAAAATAGTCTATTTTGAATAATTTGCTTTTACATGATACTTTTATAATATTGAGTTTGCGGTTTATCAGTTTGTTATAAATCGTATATGTATTTTCATTTTTAAAATATCAACCCGCATTTATATCTATCGTCCATATATGTTGTTATGGAATATATATAATTTTTAGATGATTCAAGTTTTCTTTTATATATATATATATATATATATATATATATATATATATATATATATATTATAAAATTTTTTATGGTACACAAGTACATCGATTATCACATTCGCATTTAATTCCACGTACAACAATAATAGATTCTTAAATCCAATAATTTTAGGTTAATCAATTGAAAGATAAATTTGAAAATAATTAAAATAAATAAATAAAAGAATAATAATAATAATAAGTAAAATAATTAAATATAAAACAAAAAAAGAAAAATAAATAACTAAAAAAATAGATAAATATATATATATCCAAAATATATTAATTTAATTTATGCGGATTTTTTTACGCCGTTTATTCCTATTTAAGGTCATCTTTTTATCTAAATCTTTAATTATAATATCTTTACGGATAAATTATATCAAAGTTTTCAACGATCTACTCATAATTTTTACTAATTCTCTTATATTTAAATTTTCAATTCTCCTAACAGGTGCGTTTTTGGATTTTCTTTGCACATGTCCAAACCATCTTAGTCGACATTTTCGCATTTTATCGACAATTGAGTTAACTCCTAATTTATTACGAATTTCTTTATTTCTAGTTCTATCCCTTTTAGTTTTGCTACACATTCACATAAATATTTTCATTTCTGTTATGACCATATTTTATTCTTGTTATTATTTAATAGTCAAACACTCAACACTATATAATAACGCAACTCTAACTGTCATACTTCATAATTTTTCCTTCAAATGTATTGGTATCGTGCGATTACAAAAAATTCCAAATGTCTTTTTTCATTTCATCCACTCCGTTTGAATCTTATAATTCACATTTTCATCTATATTACTATTATTTTGAATGATGAACCAAAATATCTAAACCATTCACTTTCAGGTATATTTTATCTATCTACTCTAATCATTTTTTCATCATTCCGTTGATTATTGTTAAATCTATATTTTATATACTCAGTTTTCGATCTATTCAATTTAAACCCTTAAATTTCAGTATGACCTTCTATAACTCTAATTTAACATGAATACTATTCCTAGTTTTATTAATTAGAATTATATCATTTGTACAAAGTATATATGATGGTAATTCGTATTAAATATTTTTTATAATTTCTCCAATTATGTATTTAATTCCACGTCTCTGAAAATAATATAATCATTATTTTGAATGACTTCCAAACGTGTACCACAAGTTTACTTTTAGGAGTCACATTACTAGTTTCTCCATAACTTAGAATTTGCATATATTCGTCCTTACTCGTGTTACTCTATTATACTTAATTCCTTCTCCCACTAATGATTAGTTTCTTAACATTGGTTTCAACATTTGTTTTTTATGGTGTATATTCCAACAATCCATAACCATAAACTCTAAAGATTATTAGAACCATTAGACTATAATCACAAATACACAAACCATCAAGGAGTTTTTTGATGGACATTCAAAATGACTAAACACACATTCGTTTGAACACTCCCTAGATCGAGTACTCTCACTAATGTTCCTTGACTACTACTTGGTTAAATCTTCTCAGTTAAATCCTTTTGGTTAATCACGAGCGGCCTCTCACCAAACAGCATCTCCACCTAACAAATCAAAATCATGATTACCTAAAATTTGAATTTCTCTTAATTTCGAAAGTAATCTCTTTTGATAGAAAAGAAATTTCTATAATTTTTTCTGATAAAGTAAGAAATTTTAGTGATAATTTAAACTTTTTTATTTTATAAGATCTTAAATTTCTTAAATATTTTTTATAACGGTTTCTATAATTTTAAAAGATTTTAAGTGATCTTTCCATAAATTAATTAAGGTTTTACACTCTGAGTAAGGGTGTTGTGATATACACATGTTATATATATTAAGTATTGACGACTCACCAATACGTTCAACAACCTCACATAGATTACATAGGGATAATATAACATCATAAAAAAAAAATATCGAGCTTGGGGCTAAAAAGCCACGATCTCTCTTTTTTTTCCCTCTCTCCCAATCTCTCTCTCTCTCTCTCTCTCTCTCTCTCTTTCTCCTCTCCCTTCCGCCACCCACCGCGGCTGCTCCACCTTCCTCCCGCGATTGTCACCGCTGCAGCACCTCCTCCCTCCTCACACGAGCGCGTGGTCAGCCAGTGAGCAGTGTCTCACCTCCTGCACAGCACGCACTCGCGTGATCTCCCGCGAGCGCTGCCGCCTCAAGCCATCGCGAGCCTTGCGCGCGATCTCCCGCGAGCCAGCGCGCAACCCAGCACGAGCTAGCGCGAGCCTTCCGCGCGATCTCCCACGAGCCAGCGTGCGACCCAACTCTCGAGCCAACGCGAGACCTAGCTCGCGACCCAGCGCGAGCCCACGCGCGACCCAGCGCGAGCCCACGCGTGACCCCTAGCTCGTGAGCGGGCCAGCCCACCAGCGGCCTAAGGCCCAATCCAGCCGCGGCCCACTGCAACCCGTGAAGCCCACTGCGGCCAGCAAGCCGGGCTGAGAGCCCGTGAGCCACCAGCGGGCCAGCTCGCTAGCCTGCCAGCCCGTGACTGCCCGCGAGCCCGCGACCCGCTTTCCCCTTCGAGAGCTCACCTGCATCTTCTGTACTGCAGGTAACGACTATATTTGGTTGAAATTTTAGGGTTTGGTGTTAGAAATTTAGTTGTTTCTACTATATTTAAAATTTAGAAATATTACAGGTTTTAGACCGACCCGACAGGCGAACGACAGTTAGGTCTGAAACCCGAGAAACTCTAGGTGAGAGAAACGCACTCACTTCACAGTGTGAATAAATTTTCCCTTATTAGGGTTTTATTTGATATAAAATTTGATAATTTAATTAGATTTGTCTTTGGAGAGTCATTGAAAAGTAGGGAGTGACCACCCTCTCTAGATAGGTGAGTGGAATTCTAATCTCTTGCATAAAATAGTAAAACGTATTTTCTGTCGTGCTTTCGATAAAACATGCTTTTGATATGTATTGATCTAACGTATGATATTGAATTTCAAAACTGTTTTGTGATTATTGGAGTGTCTTGAAATATGTTTACGATGACTATGCATCCATGGTTTAAAATGAAAACAAAACTTGTGCCATTACTTGAAAATTGATAAATTTCCTTTTCTATCGTTGCATTAATATACTGTTTTGAAATGATTTGATGAAACATATTGGCACGCAGACTTGAAATGCTTTGATGAATTATGTGGGTCGGATGCTCACTAGTTATGCGATGATATGATTTTACTTGCGGAACGTTGTGCCCTAGGACGTTGTGCCCTTGTGATACTATGGGACGTTGTACCCTTGTGATACTATGATGATTCTGTAGCTACGAAGGGCGTTTGTAGAGACACGGGTTGCCCGGATACGTTTCTACAGGAGGTATCCGCAAACGTCATTTATTCTAAAGGCTATAGGCGCGGCCGGTTGAACTCACGTAGGGGGAGGACGTGTGTGACGCCATTATCTAGTACCGGGCGGGGTCCTATACACGTTGATGAGTTAGCCCAGCGAACTCATGGCCAATGTTGGGATAGAGAGCGTTTTAAAGTCTATACATAATAAAACCCCCGATACGTCTGTCGTTGGTCACGGTTAACTTTTGCCAGGACCATTTTTGGCCCGTTCTGATATTACTTGATTTTAAATGGATGCATATATACTTGTATCGTGTAATTGATTAAATGATTTCAAATTGCTAAACATATCATGTTTTATCGCGAAATGTAAATTTTTGTTTCAAATGATATTATTTGACACTCCAATTGTTCACCCATGCTATTTATGCTTGATATTATTCCCCTCACTCACTGAGTATCTTCCTATGATACTCATCCCTCTCTTTTCTTTCTTCAGACAGGTTTATTGTAATAAAGCGACATTACAGGCTATAGAGCGGATTTGGTGTTCACGATGGTGAGATTTATTTTAAATAGAAATATGAACTCTTAATTTAGTTTCGACTCTGCGAGATCTTGACATTAAGGTCCGTAGTTGGCCGTGTACTTATTTTGGGATGACTGTATAATTTAACTCTCATATTTCTTTTGCATTGAGACGATTGTACGTATTTGAATGTTATCTGGGAAAATTATTGTATCTTTAGCTCCACTCGGTGTGACGGCTGTTCATACTCTAATTGGGCAGGACAGTAGAGGTCTGTGGTTAGGACTGCTAGAAACTTGTAGCATTGCGTTGTTTTGGATGCTGGCGGTGGTATTTGTTGATTTTGGAGAGACCGGGATGACCATTTATTTAAATTTTAGATTGATTTTGATTATACATATTTAATTGTACACGAAAAATCTCTGATTTATGGGGAAGTTCTGTCCGATTTTCTGTAAAAATACAGCCGGCATCCTAGGACAACGGATGACTGTTCACGATCCCAGTTTGGGGCGTGACAGATAATTTGAGGTTCTATTCATCTGTACTGTCTCTTTCTCCTACTTGTCTTACGTCAGAGATTCCTCCGGTAGGTATTTGCAAATCTTTCCTCCCACAAAGGCTTAGAAGACATATTAATATCAGTTCTTTGCTCTGAGTTAGCAGAACAATTTATTTGTATAGCAAAATCAACCAACAACAATTTCATTATTTTTGTTCGAAATTCTCGTATGCATTCTTTATTTCCCAGTTGTGGTGACGAAGTTATATTTTCCATGTTCATGGCTTTAAATTTCTAATTTTGTTCCCACTGCCACAGCAATCCGGTTCAAGCCGGGTGAAGCGGTCAAATCTGGTTTGGGTCGGCCTACATCAAAAAGGGGTCAAGCCAGGCGGATTAAACTGGGTCGAGTCCATGTCGAATGAAACATGCATGATTCCATTTAAAAAAAGGCTCACTGCCCTGCGCGCAACTTTCCTGACGTAATCTCAGGATTCTGGGAGTTTCCCGTCAGAGAGGTTCAAGAGATTACATGAACAGCGACGCGCTTTCTTCTTTCCTCCCGCAATATTTCCTGCTCATCTTCATCGGTGATGGCAATCAGTTCCCAAATTCCGACATGTGTGCGTTGCCAACTTTCGATTTTTCTTATCCTTTTGGTTAACATTCAATCTTAATTTTCTTCGTCTCTTTTCAATTTGTTTTCAATCATGAAAAAGCTATACACGTCGAAATACACTTGTTGGGTGGTGATTTGGTTATCTTAATACACGTGTAGGGTGGTGATGAATTATATATGCATGTTGGTGGTACATATTCATTCTTTGAAGACCGAAATTAAATAATTAATAAAAGAAAAGAGAGAAAAGGGTTACAGCAATTAGCAAATATAGAAAACAGTGATGATCTGTAAATGAGGTAAATAAATAAATAAATAAATAAATCTTAGCAGAGGAAATTTTATGGTGGAAGAACGAACTAATAATAGAAACCCATAGTAAATGACACATTAAGTGCTTTCTTTACTTCATAACTACCTCATTCACTAAACCATTATTATAAGACTCAGACAAGACAAGCAAAGAGAGAGAGAGAGAGAGAGAAAGAGAGAGAGTTTTTCTTTTTCTTTTTCTTTTTTTTTTTCACTTTCTTTGGGGCGTGAACAGGTGATGATTCATGTGACTCTAGAGAAGAGAAAAGACTCGGTGAAAAAATCAACTTCCACCATCTGACTTTCGGTTCTCAAAAATTCATTATTTTGAAAAAAAAAAAATATATATATATATATATATATATATATATTAAATTTCTTGCTAATAAAAAGAAGAAAAAGCTTTAGGGGTGCGTGGGTGCATGTGTGTGACTCAGCTAAAGGTAGATCACATAGGGTGAAAAAATGGAGGTGTCTGCTTTTGTCGAGTCACCTCTGTATATAAACACACTCACATGTTGCCACTATCTGGCAAAGTCTCTCTAGGGTAGAAACAAGTTCACAGAGAGAGAGAGAGAGAGAAAGAGAGAGAAGTGAAATGGGAAGACCCCCTTGCTGTGATAAGGTTGGAATCAAGAAAGGGCCTTGGACCCCTGAAGAAGACATCATTTTAGTGTCTTACATCCAAGAACATGGTCCTGGAAATTGGAGATCAGTACCCACAAACACTGGTCTGTTTAAAATTTTTGTGTGCATGTTTTTCTTTCTTTCATATTTTCCTTTTTCTATTTATAAAATGGAATGAAAAGATTTTTCATGTTTTGGTCCAAATTAATTTGAAATATTTTCCTCTTTTCCCCATATTGTAGGGTTGCTAAGGTGCAGCAAAAGTTGCAGGCTTAGATGGACTAATTACCTCAGACCGGGAATCAAGCGCGGAAACTTCACTCCTCATGAAGAAGGGATGATCATTCACTTGCAAGCTTTACTGGGTAACAAGTAATTCTCAACATCTTCATCTGCGCATCTTTTTTTTTTTTGGGGGGGGGGAGAGAGAGAGAGAGAGAGAGAGAGAGAGAGAGAGAGAGAGAGAGAGAGAGAGGACAGAGTAATAATATTTTCTTGCTACTGTTTTTTTCACAAAAATATATATATATATATATATATATTTATATATTTTCCATCCTTCACTTTTTTCCTTTGGCATTTTGGTTTTTGTCTTTGCTTCAAAAAGAAAGAAAATTGAGATTCTTACAATATTCTTACTGGCTAGGGTAAAAAAATAGAAAGAATGGAACAAAAAATGTAAGCGAAAGACCTCAACTAGTACTGTATGTATATGATATGTGTGTGCGTGTGTGTGTTGATGAACAGATGGGCAGCAATAGCTTCGTACCTTCCACAAAGAACAGATAATGACATAAAGAACTACTGGAACACTCATCTCAAGAAGAAGCTCAAGAAATTCCAATCATCCCTTGAACCTCACATGAGTAGTTCTTCACCATCTGATCATCCAATCAACTTGATTTCATCATCTGATGATCAAACAAGGAGCAACTTAGACGTGATCTCCAACAAGAACAGCAACAACTCCTCATCAACATATGCTTCAAGCACTGAAAACATCTCAAGACTTTTGGAAGGATGGATGAGAACATCACCAAAAAACAACAAAAATATGCAAAAACATAACAAAAACAATGAGAATGAAAGCACTTCTCTTCAGTCATATAAGCCTGAGGCTGAGCAACAAGGAGGTGAATTGATTTCTCAAGATGAATTTGACTCTATACTATCATTTGATAACTTGAGCTGCAATGTTGGTAATTGGGAGAAGTCATCTTATGATTCTACCACACAATATCTCAAAGGCTCTCAGGGGACTGCAGCCGTTGTTGTACAGCACGATGAGAAGATTCAGTTTGTAGCTGACAAAAAACATAGGTCAAATGAGAATAATGGCAATCCTCCATTGTCATACATTGAGAAATGGTTGTTGGATGAAGCAGCTGGTCACGTAGAGGAGATGATGGAGCTGTCTCCGATGTTTTGATATCTTTCATCATCAATTCATGCATCTCATGACCCACCTACATTGTTGAACTAAGAAAACAAACAAGAAGAGGGGATCAAACAAGGGAAGAGGGAAAATTTGTGTTTGATCCTAATTTAGTGAAGGCTAAGTTAGCTTTTGTTGGGGTTCTAAAAAGTTAGGATCTCCTCTCAATTGTAATTTTCTCGAGTTTTTATTCGTCAATGGATTATCTCAGATTAATAAATATCTTAGCATCGTAAAACTTGATTCTAGTGCTATTTAGAGGCCTCTATTCATATATAACTCAGAGCTCATATAAATTGATAGAATTCTTGGCAAAATTGTTTTCAATCATATTCTCCTTCCTTGCAAGAAAAAAAAAAGAAAAGTTTGTTCATGTCACACACACATGGTAAGAACTATTTTTGCAGAACATGAATTTTTGTCAGAATATAATTGCATTAGAGTTTTTCATGATCAAATAGGGGTTCATGTGTGACCTTTAATTGGTCATCGAGCCTAATAGAAAAAGAAAGTACGTATACATTTGTTAGATAATAAGTGAGTAGCCCCAAATACAATTTGAGCTGGTATCATGCTGATAAATATATTTTTTCATTTAATTTTAAAGAAATATTATCAATGGTTATATTGTGATTGTCAAACTCAAAGTTATCTTTCAACTCGTTTTCCTTTTAGAATTAAGCTTTGAGCAGCGTACGATCAGAAAAAGATAGGGAGGAATCGTTGTGCCTTTGGCATCAAATCCTCAATGGCGGGAGAGTCTGATCTTGAGTACGTCTTTTTTTATTATTTTTATTTTTATTTTTATTTTTGGGCACCATTACACGCAAACAATAAACTTTTTAGTCCCACTCCAGACCAAAGTTTAAATCTCTAGGTAATCGACATTAGTGGGTGGGGTCTATGCTTGAAGCTGGCCGAATAGCCTTGGTTGGGTTTTTTCACCAAAGGGTGGCTGGATTGTCCTTGTAGATTCTTCATGAAAAGACCCATCAACGGGTTTTGTCGCTGGAAGTGTTGACGGTGTGCCTCGGGGGTTCCGTTATCTGGAGTTTGATCGTTCTTTTTTGTTCATGGGAGATTTGGGTTAGCTCCTTGTATTTTTGTAGCTCTTTTCTGAGAGCTTTTGGCATCATATGTTACTTGCTCTTTGCAATTGTAGCTCCCTTGAGGGGTGGAGATTAGCTTGCTTTATTGCTGTGCCTTATTAGGGCATGAGTTTCATGTTCTCAGAGGTAGAGAGACCCACTTAGTCTTGTATGTTTTGGTATTCCACATGCACTTAATTTAATTGTAAGTTTGGAACAACTAATAGATTTCCAGCTTTTCCAACAGAAACATAATAGAGACCACCACATTAAATTTTGATTTTTAAACAAAGTTTTCTTGTGCATAAGTTAATGAAAATTTGAAACAGTGATTGAATAAGAAATGGAGGGGTGATGAGAATAATATGAAATAATAATAGTATGGGGTATCACGAAAGTCTTGCGAACCAAATGAGGCAAATAGTTGTTTCCAGTCTCTCTTTTCTTGAGATATTAGAAAAAGGCCCACACGTGATGTCTTTGACCTTTTGGGTGTAAGAAACCCTCAGTTGCTTTCTTTCAAATCAGGAAGAAAACTAAATGTTAAATGTGTGTGTGGCATATGTAGAGAGAGCGAGAGAGAGAGAGAGAGGCTTACTTGTCGCGTTTAATAACAGTTCTCTTTCTTCCCTTTGATTGTTTCTCAAAATGACATAATTTACTAAATTATTGAGTAAAAAGAATTTTGTTGATAAAAGGTTAATAAGGAGGAACGTGATAAAAAGCATTCTTCTTTTATAAATTGAAAGGTTAAATGAAATGACACGAGTGTTTGAATTTTGTGGGACGACTTTGAAGCCAAGGTGCAAAATTGCAAAAGTCTGGTGAAGTATATAATTGTTGGATTTGACACTCTTAACTATGCATGCAGTTACAGAGTTCACAATATATATTTAATTCCTTCATATGATCAAATGGAAAAAGGAGGAGAAAAATCAAAATATGGAATAGTGTGAAAGACAGACAAGTGTAATGTAAGGGACCTGAAAAAGTAGTACTTTTGAAAGCTTGGGGGCCTTGGGGATGTTTAGCAAAATTGAAGAAGGGCATGTGAACTTATTAAAGAGTTGAAAAAGGAATTTGGTTAGCCGGAAATTGAATGAAAGCCACCCCCCAACCTCATAGCCTTTTTTTTATTTGTTTGCTTGCTTGTGATAAAGGGTATTTGACTTATTTATTGGCGGTGAATCTCTTACCCACCAAAATCTTCATTTACCCTTTGGAAAGAAAAATAAAAATAAAACAAAATAAATAAAAGATGATTTTGAGGCAATGATGGAAACTACCCTACATCTCCTGAATCATTAGAAAAGAGCTGTCTGTAGTTTGATATTTTGATCTTATTAGGGAGATGTTGCGTGATTTTTGTTGTGAAGAGGAAAATCGATCCCCCGAAGAGAGGAAGGCCAAACCTTCGATCGCATTTCTGAATTCTTTTGGCTTGCCTCTAAAGCAAGAATTTCGTACCATAGAGAAATATAGTCCAAAAAAAAAAAAATTCAATACTCAAAATGAAGATCAAAGTAATAAAAATCAAAATATATTAAAATTCGAAAATGGATAGAAATGTAGGTAGAATTCAATATAAGAGAAAAAATATATAATATCATTGAAGCAAGTTTAGATTTTCGAACTTAAATTGATAAGAAGTTTTATACGGTAATTTCTCGTGTCATCAAAATTAAGGCTCAATATTGAATGAATAGAATTCAATACAATAGAGAAAACTCATACTACATCCCATCATGTTATTGAGATAAATTTAGATTTTCAAACTTTGATCGAAAAGAGTACCAAGTTTGCCTGCCGAACTGCATTCTATGTTTTTTCTTTTTTTTTTTCACCGATTGCTATCCGAGTTATACCAATTAATTCGATTCAATTACTATAAAATCCATTATTAAGTTAGTTTTTCCAAATTATTTTTTTCATTGTCAAAACTCGAATTCAAAATATTTGATTAAAATAATAGATTATTTAATCACTTAACTCAAAGGAATTTAGTACTTGTTTGGCGGAGTTTTTTTCCAGCTTATCTTCTCTTTTAGGTAGAAATAAAAATTAATTATTTTTTAAAAAAAGTTAAAAATTATTTGGTTGTTTTACTTTTGAAAAAGAGTAGTTAATTTCGTTTTTACTTTTTAACTTTTGAACTTAAAAGTTAAAAATTAATTGGTATATTTAAAATTTTGTATCATTTAAGGATATTAATCGAATAAAAACAAATGTGAGAATATAAATGAAAAAAATATAAATTTCTAAAAAAATTGGAGTATTAAAAAGTTACTTTTCAAAATTTTTTTCATGAAAAAAAAAAGTTCTTTTTTTTAATAGTTTTTAAAAAATCCTATTTGACAGATTTTAGAAGAAAAATTAAGAAAAAACTCTGTCAAATGGGCACTTAGTATTTTATCTTACTCCTATGATTAACTTATACCTACTCCCACTCCATTGCCTATGCCTAGATTGTGTAAGGATCGTGCTCTTTGTCATGTTGAGAGTGTATTGAAGCGGCTACATTTTTCTCCTTTAATAGACAAATTGAAGGTAGTTAGAAAATAATTAACTACTTCCTCATGTCTCAGGTATCCACCGTTGGTAAATGTTTTAGAACACGATGGGATAAAGATTAAGAGCATCCCCTTCCCCTAGCCTAAGATCTCCATCCACCATGTTCCAGAATAATGGAGAAGTCTTTTGGGATAAAGCAGTGGAATAATATTCAAGACATGTTACGTAAAATTAATTCTCTTGTAATATATAGAGTTCATACGTTTGATTGACATTTTTTTTTTCGGGTTTCCTTTTCTAATTTTCCTGGAAAAGCAGGCCTTGGACAAGAGCTTTCAAAAATGATGGCATGTTTGGGAGAATCGTCTTTTTTTGATTGCTAATAAAACCTTGGATATTCTGTATGAGTGTTTTAATTAGATTGTATTATAATTTTTTCTGTTTGATGCATTCATTCTATACACAAACACACACCCCCCACTGCGTTCTGTTGTACTCCTTTGTAACATGATTTATGGCGTATGGTATGGTAAAACTGAAACCCTCATCTCATCTGGGCAACTGCATAATAGGAAGGGAGTAAACCCTTTTGAACCAAATTATCTCTTAATTCCTCTATAATTTTAAAACTGTCACTTTAGGGCTAGGTACAAGATCAAAATCACGGTTTGAGATGGGATTGAAGCTCATCGGTCTAAAATTTCTCAACTTGGACTTGAGAAATTGGACATGGCGGCTTGGAATTGATGATAGAAGCATGGAGTGACCGGTTTGCTAGAAGAAATTGATTTGGGGCTGGGTTTGAATGGATGATGAAAGAGATGGATTCGTGGAGAAAGAACCGGGATGGGATTTGAAGCGACAGAAGCAGAGGTGATGGGGGTGTTTTTTCAATGTGAAAATGATTTGTCTCCAATTTCTGGAATGCATTTTCAGAAAATCACACTCTGCTCGAAGGGTCTCCGCTTGACATGTCTATTTTTATTTAATGAAATCTTCTCCTTCCTCTTCATCTTGTTGGGTTGATGGCGAACTCCTTGGGTTCGCAAGTGAATGATTCTTGGACTTGGTTGTGGTAGCAGTGGTGGACGCCATTTTGTTCTTCTCACTGTTGTCACTCTCTCTCTCTCTCTCTCTCTCTCTGCGCGAAAGCATGGCAACTTTGAAGAGAGAGAAACATGTTTGGAGAGAGAAAATAGCTCATGAAAAGCTGCACTTAACGGAAGAAATTTGAAGAGGTAAAATAATAATAGAGGAAGCCAAGTTCTGGAAATTGTAAGCATGGAGATAGAGAGAGAGAGAGAGAGAGAGAGCTCGCGCGCCCAGTGATAGTTTTAAAACTACAACAATATTAGGATCAAGTGAACTTATCTTGAATAAAAATAATCGATATTTTTGCCAATAAGAAAATATCCATTTATTTTAAAAAAACAAAAACAAAGTTCAATTTATTTATTTTTTTAAAAACCAAATTATTTGGGAATTTACTGTACCAACTGATGAAACAGTATCTTATCTTTCTGGAATTTACTTTATGAGTACATTTGTTACTATTTATTTGGAAATATTAGCGTACAAAATTTAATCAACTAAATGACTTTTTCTTTCCACTGCGCTGCCCACGACAGTAGCTCTCCATGCATTCCTCAAATTTCTCGCATGAGAATGGGAACTTAAGATTAAGGGTCAATTTTATTTTATTTTTTGTATCATGTTTTAGATATTATTCGATATCTGAATTTTCATCTTGATTAATTTAAATTGATCGTTATAGTGACTCTTTTCGAAGAATGGATTTTTTAACGAAAAACGTTTTATATACATGAGAGTTTGATATTTTCAACAGAAGTCAAATCTTAATCATATTTAAAAGTATTTAATTTCATATATAATTAAATAAACCCACGTCGGTATGGGTCAATTTTATGATATATTAGGACCTAAGCTTTAACAAATTGTCAAGTTGTGGGGGTGGGAAGTCTGATGGGGTAAATTTATAAGAATTTTGGGGGAAAATAAATGATAATGATATAGATGATCAAGGACAAGGTTACATTAATTGCTGGTAAATGCTCTTTCTCACTCTCAGTCTCAACGACGTAATCAATTTCTTTTTTTTTTTTTTTTGGTACAGATAATCAATTTCTATTAAACATTAGAAAAGAATTAGTTGATTAGGTAGTGAATTGGTCCGCCACTGCCATGCCATTCAATCACATCACAACAATTCTTCAAATTAGGCTAATGAATGGGCGGGCCATCATTCGCAGAAAGAGAGCCAATTTCTTCAAGACATGCGTGAGAGAGAGAGAGAGAGAGAGAGAGAGAGAGAGAGAGAGAGAGAGAGAGAGAGAGAGAGAGAGGATATTATACACAAAAATGAACCACACTAATATCAGCATGGTATTAATGGGGTTTCTGTATTAAGCGAAAGTTGATTTTAGCCTGCACCAAAACTACTTGCACACAATAGGTTTCCGTCTAGCTGTGGACTTCAACTCTGGAAATGCCATAATTCTGCATCTCAATTCCTTCCCACAATTATTAAATTCTGCATTTCCTGACAATCAATTTAAAGCAATGTTTCCCACTATAAATCGCAATAATCATAATAATAAACTCTAATAAATGATACCACACTTTTCCTTTTCTTTGAAAAAGGAGATATTTAACTTTTGTGATCCAACAACTATATAGTCTCCCCATTACATTTCTAGGAAAAATACGGCCTAGTATGTTATGATAAGGAAGGGTAGCGAAGAATTTTCAATTGCAGAAAAAACCTGGGGATCTTTTAACCGGTTAGTGCAAAATCTAATTCACGGCCTTTACGGGAAGGTTAGATCAGAGAGAGAGAGAGAGAGAGAGGGGGGGGGGGTTTAGAATAGACGATTCATTCTTTTTTACTTTTTAGTCCACCTTCCTTCTTCTCGGGCCCACTAACAGGCACACCACGAAATTTGATCAAGTTATTTCCACCCTTAGATCATTGCTGCTCTGTCTGCCTAGGATTCCATTCTCGTGGGCATAAAAGAACACGCAGCCGCTAGGGCTTTGTGACTCCGGTTGCGCCCTCCCCGGTGCGAAACCAATTTCGCCCTCCCCAAAACAAAGAAACAAGTCAGAACTACAAAAATTCCCTTAAACTTTAAACTTAATTTCAAATACTTTTCTGAATTTCAAGCGCAATTATATGATTCCCAAAATTTAAAAATCACATTCATTTAACTTCATACGTTGACTTTCAGTTTCACATCATATACCTCAAACATGATGCCCTTGCTGTTTTTCTTGAATTGCGCTCCGTCCACTCCTGTCCCATTTTGCACCCTCCGATAGAGATATCGAATTAAACGATGTATTATTTTATTTTCTTAATTAAAGATTTCAAACATAAAATATAAATAAAAAAATTAAAAAAACCAAACTACAACAGGTGTTACAATACTCACGTCAAATTAATCGATATAATCCGAATAGATAAATAAAAATCAAGAGAGTCCCAAAAAGCTTAAAGAGAAAGGATTACTTGGAACTTCATATCTTATTGAACTCCAGTCAAGAAAAGAAAAATGATAAAATGTAAAAAGAGGGTGGAACCATCAGGGTGAGGAGGGTTGCCAATGCTTCCGATCGTTCGTATCTTCATCTTGAATAAAAAGCAATAATTTGTAAATCTTGTCTCTCGGAGTGAGATGAAATCACTGAGTTCCCTCTCTTTAAACTCTATGCATTTTGAGCAAGAAAAACTTATAAGTGAGTCACGATACTTGAAATTGATTCTAATTATCAACGTGAGTTGATTCAAATAGATGTGAGATTGAGTTTCTTTAAATATGACCGAAATTCGATTCCCGCTGAGAGTATCGAACTCTCATGTGTATCGTTTCCCGTTGAGAGACCCGCCCTCCGAAAAGGAAAAGAGTCACTGCAACGATCAGTTCAGATTAGTCGGCACTAAGTCCAGAATATCAGACGATATCCAAGACATGATACAAAAAAAATTGACTCTAGTTCACCACGCAGATTCAGTCTTCTCGTGTCTCAAACTTGTCTCAGGTGGGTTTTGAATCTAGGATTTAGATACTCCCATATGAAAAGGTTTCTCCAATCTCCATCCTACAAAAACCTATTCCTTCTATAACCCTAATCTTAATTTCCCATCCAATAGAAAAAGATTGCTTGGGATGCCAAAAAGGATGCAACAAGCCGAATGCGTCCCCGGTGAACTCACCCACTCAGAGGAGCGGAAGACAGAAGGCAGCTGTCATGACAAAGGCTGAGGCAGCGCCTAACAAGTCTCCATTGCCTTTTGATTTAAGTTTCATTTTTTTTTCCCTATTTTTAAAATTTTCTTTTTCTCGACTTCGGCCATATTTTCACCATCTCATTGGTGATATTTTCCACTTGAGCATAATTCTTGTCAAGTCAGAGAAAAAAAATGGCTACCTAAGTATTTTCTGCCTAAAACTTTTAACTTCCCTAGGCAAATTTTCTTTAATTGTTACAATTGTTAAGTTTAAGGACCAAATTGTTACAAACCAAACCTTAAGAACTGAATTAAATTTTGGTCCACAGTTCAAGAACTAGACACGTAATTTTGTTATTTTGAAGTCCACAACAAGGGCGGGACTCAACCCAACAAAATCCTGAAATCGAACCAATACTAAGAAAACACAGCAACACTCCTAAACATGTCTAGGAGTAGAAAGAGACCTCCAACCACAAAATCCCACCAGGCAGAAACCGAAACACCCCAGAAGCAGGAAGACAGGAGAATTGAAGCCACTGCAACAGCGCAAGAAAAACAAGTTCTCCAAAAAACCCAAGAAGACTCAGAAAACCCAAGAGAAATACAAGCCTGTCGACCACGAGAATAAGATCAAACAAAAACGAAAGAGACCCAGAATGAACCTGAAACAAGACTACAAACTAAAAGCATGGTAGCCAAAGAAATCCTGAGATGTGATCGACAGTGATAATTGAAAAACCAAAGAACTTCATCTAACAAGCCGGGTCTCCAGAACTTAAAAACCCAGTGGCTGCATTTTTAGCTTCTGCCATCTCCCCTCAAATCAACTCTGCTAATTCATTAATCACAAATAACCTGCTTCTAGTAAAGGGAACACACTTTCTTAATTCAGTTTTTTATCTTCTGTTTCTTAAACCAAGAAAAAATGGGAGTATTGTCTTCCTCAGAGGCCAAAATTTCCATGCCACCAGAGCCATACTCGAGGCAGCCACTGTTGGTCCTGCATGGCACTAATTCACCTTGGTCGCCTGCACCGCCTACATTGTCATTGTGTCATTTTTAAATTCCTCCTCAGAGATAAAAACCTTTTAAGTTGTCACATACAAATTTGTGAATCTAGAGTTTCAACAACATCAAATAATGTTCTTATGACTTTGTCTTTAATAAGCTAAAATATATACTACAAAAAGAAAATGGATTTCAAAGTTTTCTTCTTTTTAAACCTCATATATATGCAGTTATAATTTTGAAATCATTTAAAATCTATTTTCTAGTTGTCATAGTAGAAAAAAGAATACCATATTAAATGATGTTAAATAATCACGAAATTTAGGATCTCAAAATTTTAAAAATATGTTCTGTTCTAAAAATGGCCATTGTTATTACGATAGACAAAAGAAAAGGCCAGTCCAGTAGACTCAAAAAGCAACAGACAAAAGAAGAATTTTATTACCAAAAAAAGCATTTGAAATATGTCAAAATTTACCCCCCCTATAGATAACGAAGCTACTACCAATTATAGAAAGGAAAAAAAATGAAGCCCTATTCTCGGGTTTTAACCAACTAGTGAAATCTATCATCACTTGTTAAACTCAACTGTTCATATCACACAAATAGGATATATATCCTAGTTCTGTTATTAGGTCGAGTGCTACCAAACATCTTGATAGTGTCATACTGGCCAAATACACAACCACATAGCCACCTCACTCTAATAGGACTAGAAAGGGCAACCCCCCAATCCCAAAGCCAATCCCAAAAGTTTCCCCTGAAGGCCGCAGGTACACCCCATTCCTTCATGAGATTGAACTGCAAGGAAAAACCACAATTTTTGTAACCCAAAAATTTTAATTAATTTTGACCAATTTGCACCCTGCATCTTATATGTTGAGTATATCCTACTTCTCAATTTGTACCTGAAGCTGGAACACAGCAGGGCTAATGTCGGAATTAAAATTAGATGACAGGGGCAATGATATGCATCAAAGTTATCTATGCTACCATGTATGTATCTTTATTGTTATCAGCATTATTTTTAAAACTAATAAAACGACATGATTTAAAATAAATAGCATTGCATTTATTAGTAAACTGTTTAAAAATATTAGACTTATAAATAGATAGCAATAATGAAACAAAAGAAAGGGTTGCGGAAGGAGCCGACCTTGTTGGCATAGAGTGGGAATGCACTCGACTGCTTTCAAAACAACGGCAACAGCAAATAGAATTCCCTATGATTTTTACAGTTGCACTCCATGTTGGGGTTTAAGAGACAGATTGGAGATGTTTCTGCAAGACCCATTTTTACTTCTCTCCTCAACCATGATTGAGAGTCATGGTTATTTTCATAGTTTCAAAATGATGACCACAATATTCACATCCTAAATAAATTATCTAAAAGTGATACTAGTATTCTCTACCAAGACTAAACTTATATGTTGAGTTGTTCAAAACTCATTATACTTTCAATTTCGCATCCTTTTTCCTTTTTTTTTTCTTTTCCTTATGAAGGTAGATATATTGTTGGCATCTTTTCAAGAACTAATTATTTCATAAACAGGTAACCAATAAAAATATTTTCAAAACATGCCATTTAATTCGTTTTTCAAGAAAAAATGCAAATAAAAATAAAACTATTTAGTGGCAACCATATAGACAATTTTAATGCATGTCGTTGTTGTGTCATTTAATCGTAACAGCCGTGTCAGCACAATTATATCCCAATTTAACAAAGACGTAAATTTACCAAAAATAAATAGCTTAAATGTAAATAAATTAATAAAAGATAAGGGTGCAAATCGATAAAAATCAAATATTTAGGGTATAAAATTAACTTTTTGGCCAAAGTTTAGGGCACAAAAGTATAGTTCTGCCATCTTTAAATAGAAAAAGGGGAAGGGACAGCTTCAAAAATGCCAATTCCCACATCAACGCTATTCCTAGCTCTTCAATCAAACTATTCATGTTAGTTGGCGATTCTAATTTATGCTCCAGATACAACTTAATTTTTGCAAGGCTCCTAGTCTAACATACATTGTAATGACCCTAAACTCACGAAAAATTGAAGGCAAAAGCTGCAAGCCCAACCAAACCAATGACAAAAAGTGCATCACAAGACAACCCATAATTGATGTGTGACCAAGCAAGAGATTACAAAATTCTTTCATGAGAAAAAGTTTGTTAATATAAGATTATAGCTTACAAGTCTGAAGGTTTTGTGCCAAGTAAATTTGGTTTTTAAAAAAATACCTGAATTGATACAAGAAAAAAAAAATTGATTTCTCTGCCTTGTATGAACATCTGAAAGAGGAAATGAGGGGAAAAAAGCATATGTCAGTGCATAAAACAATGCAGACTACCTCTCTGTTGCAAGTTATCAGAACCCCATACCAACCAGTTTAAGTGTTGCTACTTGTTTCACAAATAACGAAAGATTCTCTGGAGCATTTGTTTTGAAACTATCATGGTTGCATCTGTTGAACTTCCTCGTAAATAGAATTAAAAAGGACAGTGGGTATATAACGCTCACCAAAGCTTGGAAAGACAACCTGTGCCAGAACAAACCATGCAAGAATGGATAAAGTTTGAACTAGAATAGGATAAATAGCTGAAAAATCATTATGCAATTCTAAAAGACACTTGTGGATGAGTTATCATGAATTTGTGAAATGCAACAATTACTTATGAAAACCATAAGGAGATCCTCACACTAAGGCATGGTTAACATTGCACTTGATATAAAATTCCACAATCCAAGAAAGCAGGGCCAATAAGGTTGAAGATAAATCCAGACTAAAGTTTACAAGGCCATAGATGCATTAGTGGCTTTTACATCAATCACCACTTTGGCAATGGCAGATGTGAAATGCAATCAGGCTATTCTAAACGAAATGATGTATGAACTCATGGTGATGATGAACACACATAATATTGGCCCACTTTCCATGAGCAACATAGACCATAGATTTGAACTGATTATATTGGTGACACAATGTTTTGCTGGGGTTATTTATAATTTTTTCAATATTATTAGGGCCATAAGATGCACTCCTCTTCTCATACTTTCTTGAATTAGTGCATTTCTGGGGTTTATTGTAATTAGGACAAGCTTTTAGGACTAACATTCACCAAATTGGGAAGTTGACTTGTACTCATTAGTATGGAATAAAAATGCTAAAGTGAGTAGCTTGCTCGTTTGCCACTGAACGAAGATTGTATCTTTCCCAATCAATGGCTCTCTTTGTTTCTCTACCTACTGGTCCTGTGTCACAGTGTTTTCTTAGCATCTTTACCCTTGTTGGCAAACACATTCTTTAGATAGCTTTTGGCATTAACAGATGACTAAGTCTCTTTGTATGGTTAGTTATGCTGATTTACGAATGTAGCTACCACCTTCATGAACATAAGAGAACCAGTTGCAGTTCAAGTATACCAACATTGGACAAGAAGCAGTTGTGACCTTCCATTATTGGGAGCACGCCATGGAGAAACACTGTTCCTGCTGCAATGGCAGTTCTGCAGCGACCAGATATCTGTGGAAGGCTAGGATGCGGCATGGGGGTCTGGGAGTCCACTGGGAAAGGCTGAATGTCTATATTTTTTTTCATAGATTTGGTAGTATGGATGGCTGGTGGGTCCTTTTTTTGGGCATGATAACCGGACCGGTTCTTGTCCTTCGAAAGAGATTTCGGATCTTCTCAGAATTGATCAAAAAATGTAGAATCAGGGAAGTTTCTTCTTTACTAAACTTTGTGGGGTACCAATGGGTACTACTGGCTCAATGCAGCATTTGGTGGGTGTTGGAAATAGAATTATCCAGACTATGTTTGATGTAATCAGAGAGTGGATAAGTAAAAGAGTTATAGTTAATGGAAATTGATTTCAATTAGTTGGGTCCCTAATAAGGCGGGATTCCCAGTTTGAAGGCTACAGGGGACTAACTCACAGTTGTTAGGAAGAATAGTAGGCTATGGTTAACAGACATTACCCATGCAAGAGAATTGCAGATCTGCGAGCCAAGTTCTGCATCTGCATTATCAAAGGAAAAGAACATTTCTTTGTATATACATCTGCGGGATTGAGTGTTGGAGGTCTAGGCATTTGCATAATTTATACACGTGTATGGGCAAAGGGAGAAGGTTGTTCGGGGCCCTATAGTCAATTTTTAGTTTCTTGGAGGGTAAACAACGAGGAGCTTTGGGGTCTATCAAAGAACTAACCCCTGTTATAAGAGTTTTGGCTTGACATTCTCTCTTTTGGTATTAAGTGGTGGAATGAAGTATTGCAGTTGATGCGTGGAAAATACCTACCCCAAACCTTCCAAAGTAAAATTGTCTACCCTTTACTGGCCAAACTCTATTTGTCAACTAAGCACATCTTAACACCATTTTTTAATTGATTACTCATAAAACAACTTACATAAACCAATGTGCATGGGTGTGTGTTTGTTTGTGTGGGAGAGAGAAAGAGAGGGAGTCTAACCACAATAAGTTTTCCAGCATTTTCTGGCCTTCTTGCAATTCGTATTGCAGCAACAGCAGCAGCTCCCGAGGATATACCAACCTAGGAGAAGGCATAACAATATTACTAATCAGAACAACCCCATGAAAGGATGTATTTTTGTTTTCTTGGACAGTCCAAGATTACAGGGATGGCAACTCCACAGAAGAAAACAAAATAATACATATTACAGGGTGGCAAAACAAAATAATACATATTACAGGGTGGTACCTCGATATGGGAAAATAAACATATATAGATAGATACAAAAGCAGTCCTAACAAGGTGCTAACTGCTAGAAGGAATCTAGCATAAATGCAGAAAAGTGGAAATAGATTGCAAGAAACCTGCCAGCAGGAAGTTGCAACTTCAAAGTAAATTGCATTGCTTTAAGTTGGATTTGATTCATCGTAACCACAGACATCTAGCATGGCACTTTCCTTAGTTGTTACTAATAAAGGAATTTGCAATTTACCAGTAACCCTTCTTCCAATGCCAACTTCCTAGCCATTTCAACAGCCTCATCGTTAGATACCTACATTTTTCCATATCAATAATACATAATAATCAATTAGTTCAATAGGTAAGATTTCCAAACTAGAACCACTGCAAAGCATGATAAGTAGTAGGTAGCATGACATTTGCGTTTCTAACTTAATTTTAGACAGTCACAAGTCCAATCAAAGGACATCTGCAAGTAAAATTGTGCATAAAGAAGTATACTGGTCCCCAAAGTTGGACTATCATCAAACTTTTTGTTAGTGCAGTGACTCCATATCAATGTTATATATGTTGCATACCATGACAACCCAAAGATAGCTATGATATTCCTTGTTATAAGTCGGAAGATCCAAATGATTTAGATTGCAAGCTAGGAACAGACAGCAAATAAATCATGGTACAACAGGGCGATTAGATATGGCAATGGCAGTGGTGGTGTTTTGAGGTTTGGAAATGTATTGATGTTGGTGGATCGACATTTTGAGGAGAGAAAATTGTTGGCTTTGGCGGTAATGAAGCAAAATCATTTCTTTTAGAATTTTTTCCCTATTTTTTATTTCAATCAAGTCCATGGCACATGCCACTTAATGCCTCAAAAAAAGCAAAGGGGGTAAAGTAATAATAGAGGTAACATCAAGGATATTTTGACAAATTTTAAACCACATGGGAGCAAAAGTGTATTTGGACCAACTAGGGGACAGGTTGAGTTTTTCCTTCAAAAAAAAATGTAGAAAAAGGTTTCGACATGAACAATTCCCAACTCATAGGCAGTCAACAGGGACACATCAAACTGAAGGTGCAATCAAAATTTGCAACAATATATTTAAAATAAAAAGCGAAATAACTAGTGATGTAATAAATATATCTGCAACTTAACTCCACAAATGCTGCACACAAAGCAAAGTCATTCTAGTGTTCTGGATATATCATAAATATCCTCCCAAGGCAATTTAAAGGCAGCCTGGGCCCAATGTTTGATAATCCCACTTGAACCAAAAATACGTGGTACTGAACTTCATGAACTTATTCAAATGGAAAAATTTTAATCACACATGAAAGGAGTCAAACATCATATTTTACCTTCATAACCTCATCAAGCAGCTCAACATCCAGAATGTTAGGAATGAAACCTGCACCCAAGTCCTAAATGAAGTCAGAAACAAGCAAATCTTGACAAGAGAATTTGAGATGTTTAAATTAGAATTCCTTGTACCTCTATTTTCACCGGTGATTATGCTCCTTTCTGCTGGTTCCACTCCTATTACCTAAGGAAAGAACAACAATGATTAGAATAGAGATCAGCATCAGGAAATGGAAAGAATAGAAACTAGAAGTGATGTGAACCCGTTGGGTATAAAAAAACCCTAAAACCCACGAACAAGTTAATTTAGCCCAAAAATCGTCCCAACGAATTATTTGGACCGATGGAATTAAAAACCTCAACCCTTGCCCTAAAAGAGGAAGAACCTAAGGTATATGACCTTAGACCCGTTTCTCACTAAATCAAGAACCTTGGTATAAAGATGGAATGAATGACGCTACAATCTAGATGGTTCGAAACCTAGATTGATAAGTCAAAGAACTAAACAAGACTCATATCTTGAATAAGTTCAAAGTTCTCAAAAGAACAAGACCTGTGTGAAGAATTCTCACAATTTTATTAATTCTCTCCAAAAGTGTTTTTTTACACAATGTATAATGGCCTATTTATAGTCTAAAGGTAAAAACATAATTGGCAACTAAAAATTTAGTAACTCTCCAAACAATAAAGAATTAGGAAACTAAACATAAGTTACAAATAAAAATTAGGAAACTAAATAAATCAAACTATTTTGACCAAGTCTTGCTGCTATTTTTCTTTATTTTCGTCCTCCCTTGATTTTGGATAGTTTTGGGCCTTTTATTCTTCCAACTGGGCTTGCATGAGCATAATTGAGGTCCCTTTTGGTTCTTCATTCATTTGGGCTCCAATTTCTTATTGTAAAACCCTCTGAATTAAGTTATTCAGTACTTCTTTGGACCTTTTAACTCGAACTTTTGTTACTGGCCCAACTGGAACTTGAGTTGAATGTTGTAAATTTCTTGCAGTCTTGATAATCACATCAAGAAGGTTGCAGCATGAGGCATTCTCAACCATGCATAAGCTTATAAATTTACAAAACAATATGTTTCACAAGAGACAAGCCAATGAATAAAGCCTACAAGTCTGTAAACAGATATGTGATACACCAATCATACAACACAAACATGTTGAGATGCCAAACTCTTACAAGAATAGTTTGAGGACTGTAGAGAAAAAAAATACCTCATCTATCTACACACTTACATGTACCAACATGCATGATAAATAATGTCTTGTTGATTTATATAAGCTTATAAAGCTTATAAAGTACAGAGTCCATGTATTTCAGGAAGAAGAAATTGACTTTATTTCCTACGCTAGTCAGATAAAGGTGTGCTTATTTTTCAAAACCCAAGATCAGAATCCCATTGACATTTTCCACTCCTAATTTTCAAGCTACAGAACCAGGTAACAGAAGATCCAGGTCCATGTTTCACCAGCAGTTTTTTAGCTGTCAAGCCACCTGTCAAACACACCTCAATACTTCTAGGATCCTTCAACACTTAAAAATAACATCATCAGCACAAGAATTTATTTATTAATGTTGTCAGCAAAAAGGCATTTCAGGACTCAAGGTCACACCATAGAGAATGCCAAAAGGGATTTCTCAGTTTATTACCTACTTAAATCCCACAGGCAGAGAACACCCTCTCATGATTTCTTCCCACACTAATATCCTGTACAATGCGATCACCTCCTCACCCCATGATCATCCACCGATTATCATTTGTACCACACTCAGCTATAATCAGTCATTTGCATGAATTGTGGTCATTGATAAGGAGCCACCACAACCACTTCCCTAATAAAGCTTTGTCAAAATTTAACATCGATCTAATACCAAGACCCTCTAGAATGGGAAGTTCATGTTATTCGTACCATATTCAGCTATAATAGGTCATTTGCACGAATTATTATCTTTGGTAAGAAGCCTCCACAACCACTTCCCAAATAAATCTTTGCTAAAATTTTCCATGGATCTAATGCCAAGACCCTCTAGAAAGGGAAGTTTATTATCTCCTGTTTGATTAAACTAAAGTTCTTCACATTGTTCACTTTACTACCCTCACAAAATATTCTTAATTCTTTTAGCCACAAACATTGGAATATAAAAGAGAAACATGAATTACATAGGAAGATTGGAGGTATTGCTCTTGATGAAAGTGAGCCTCCCTATCTTTGAGTGATAAACCCCTCCCACTCAGCCAACCTTTTTCCAGTTCCACTATACTATTTCAAATAGACCTCTCCTTGTATTTTGCTCCAAGAAGGAACCCTGATAGGAGAAGGGAAGACTCCCCAATCTATACCATGGAATAAAAACCAATAAACCACTATTCACGGCCTTGCACACATGGCTAAGCTCACTTCTAGATAAATACACCTTCAACCCCGACACGGTTTCAAAAATCCAGAGAATGCCATTTATTTCAGAATCTCCAAGACATCAATTCTAATAAGATAAAGTTCACTCCTGGTTGCTAAACATTTGACATGTCCCATTCCAAAAGGGAAAAATAAATAAATAAATAAATAAAATTGTTGTTGTTTTGAAGTGATACAGTTAAGGAAACACTTGACAAACTTGAGCTTAGTTCAACATGGGAACATTTAACAAACTTCAACTATTGGGATTAAGCATGACTTTCCAATAAAAAATATCAATATAATTGTACTTTGAATTTATTTTACCAACAATATTTAATTCCACTTGCAAACCCTATATTTTACTTTAGCTAAAAAAATTACAAATAAAACAAAAGAAAATAGAGATGAATTAGAACAAGTTGCACTCAACCTTCTATTTCCCAAACGTGGCCCTCTTTCTCTTCTTCCTTGGAGAAATAGATTTTTTTTTCTTCAACAGCTGAGATCCTAGTCAGGGAAATAAATAACATCGTTTTGTGGATGTAAAGTACAATTAGATTTGTTTTGATTTACTTTCCTCCAATATAAAAGAGAGAGCAATTTGCATTAATAGATCGAGAAGAGAGAGGTCAAATTGTCAATCTGTTCAATGTGATCTGCTCTTGTCGTTTTCTTGATCATTCTCTTCTCGATCAATTTTCTCTCTCTTCTCAATCATTGACCTGCGGTCAGAATTCAACTATTGCGAAGAGGGAGAGTAAAAGACATATCTCGATCACAGAGAGAGAGAGAGAGAGGGAGAGAGAGAGAGAGAGAATCACATAGAGGAAGAAGAAAATGCAAAAGAAAAAGAATGAAAAAGACAAAACGGTACGAAAGAAAGAAGAGAGAAGAAATTCAATGAATAGAAATTAGGTGCCTTTATTGAGAAGCCTTGGATCTCTCTCCAAACTTCGATGCTGATTTGGTATAATCCACACGTACTTTTCTGTTTTTTATTTAATTCCTCTATTTAATAATACGATCCAATTCATTGTCTTTTAGAAAAAAAAAATTATATTTGAGCAAGTCTGGAATGATGATTAATAAACTCATAGTCAATACTAATAATTAGGGTGGACAATTGAACAAATTTCACTGAGTTACAAACGGAGTGTCTAAGAAAAGTGGTACTGCATTTTCCCTTTATATTAAAAGATTATGTTGCCTGAAATTTGGTTCAAATGGATTAATGAATATCTCAAATTACTCATAAGCATCATAGTCTCATTTTAAGGTTACATTGTAATTTCTTTTTTTTTTCTTTTGCGAACTATCCTAAAGTCCATAAAAAATCTCAATTCACTATCAAGGACTCAGTTTGTGTCATAATTATTTAATGATAAAAAATCTATTACTCAACCCTATCATAACACGAGTGAAAATTCTGTCACTAATCTACATAGTATTAGATTTTGCAAACAAATTTTAGAAATAATTTTGAGTTTAAAATTATACAAACCTATGGAGTATTAACCCTATTTGCTGCTAAATCACAAGCTTAATGCTAAGAGCTATACGTGCACATATCTATATGCCCTTGCATAAAAGAGAAAGGCATCCCTCACTCTCCCCCTCTTTTCAACTCTGTATTTTTTAATAAGGATCTAGATATGAAATAACTGCAGATCCTTCCCCACTTTTTTTAATTTTTATATAACAATCCTTTTTTAATCACATTAATCATAATATTATTTTTCTTTTAAATAATAGTATACACATATTGAAAAATATGGCTTTCTTAATTTCTCATATTTTTTAATTTAAAATTGTTAATTAATAAACTTCGCTAGAAACTTTAATAAAATGCAAAAATTCAATTTATTCAAGTGCTAAAACAATTTTCATGTTGAATACAGAAATTAAAGTTAATAAAAACATTTTAAACATACCAATATATCTTATAATGTGACTATCTTTAATGTATAAATAAGTTTTGATGCAATTTAAGTAAAGTTAAGAATATTCCTATGAATCAACAATATTTCGTTCCATCACCCTATTGCCCTGATATCTCTATATTTCACACTAAAAGTAGGGTATGGAATGGAATCAACCAAATGGGTTTCCCAACCTTAAACCTAGAATCCCAATTTAGATTGTTGAATAAAAACAAAATCAAATGGGATTCCCAACCTTAAACCTAGAATCCCAATTTAGATTGTTGAATAAAAACAATATCAGAAGCAAATGTAAGGATATCTTCTTTAACCTTTCTCATTTTCCTTCGATCCCCTAACCCCCTAAAGTTCTAACTAAATACCTTCATTTCATACCTAAGCTACCCTTCCATGAGATTCTAAATCTCCTCTTCCCCCCTCAACCTTTTCAAGATAAACAAGGAAAGCTAGATTGATTTCTATGGGAAAACCGGCAGGTTCACACAATCTCAAATCCAATCTATTAAGGATTGGTTTTTCCCAACTAACCTTCTCTCCCTTCGGAGAGAGAGCTAAATGTGTATTTCCCAGAGAAACTAGTTCTGAAGTGACATTGAAGGTACTAAGGCAAGTATGGTCACTAACAAACTTCTGAAAACTGTTAAGACTGGGTTGCTTATTTTCCTTATGAACACATGAAGGATGACACAGAACAATTTTTTTCGACAATCAGGCTGTTTTGGTACTAAAGGAGTTGAAGCCAAAGGCTGCCTGGCCCCCTTAAGGCTTGAAGGATGCTCCATTGTTTTTATACCATTTGTACCAATGCCTTGAGCCCTTCTAGAGCTATCACCCCAACATGAAGCATCGGCTTTTTGAAACTTGTACTCCAACATTGAATCAACTAATGGGACTTCCTCATGCACCACATTTATATCCTCTAGGTTTCCATCCCCATGCTCCTTGATTTCCTCTAATGGAAGTCCATCATACAACCCCATAAAGCTCAAAAGATCATCGTCTCATTCTCTCTATGCTCCTCCACCAAAAATTTCTTCTTTCTCAGATTCAGGCCCACCGTCCAGATTTGAAGTTGAAGGTCCCTTCAGCTCATCTACAGCCTCTTTAATGGACTTGCCTATCAATTTCATTTGATACCCCAAGTGACCCTCCATCTATACGCATGGTTAACACCAGAGAAATTTTCCGTTGTTTCTACAAATCATCAAAAATTGAGGAAAGGAACTTATATGATTATGAAAATGAGTTGGAAGATGAATTGCCTCCCCCGTAGTGGTTAAACACCTGCAAAAGGTGGTTTTGTCGTTGCAATCATTGTTAATGACTATTTTCAGCTCTCCTCCATTGAGAACCCAATGAGTCGCCAATAGCAGAATGAGTAGATTCTAAGTCATAAATTTAATGCACAAGACAAAGAATTATCTTCAGAAAACAGGAAAGAAAGAACCTTGACATCATCATTCATCATCTTCAAGTAACGTCCAGTCCCGGTGATGGTACCACCAGTCCCAATCCCGGCCACAAACATGTCAATACTGCCCATAGTGTCCTCCCATAACTCTGGGCCGGTAGTTTCAAAATGGATCTGTATTCGGTAGAAACCAATCACTAAACAAGAAGAAATTTTATGTAGACAATAATAATATCAGTTGCAACAGTCAGACAAAAGAAGGAAATAACCTTGGCATTGGCAACATTATCAAATTGTTGAAACATGTATGCATCAGGTGTACACAAAACAATCTCTTCTGCTTTATCAACAGCCCCTTTTATACCTTTTGCTGGGTCTGTCAAAATTACATCTGCCCCAAATGCACGTAAAAGGATGCGCCTTTCAAGATTTACATTTGCAGGCATGGTGACTAAAAGTTTGTATCCTTTAACTGCTGCAACAAAAGCAATTCCAAGTCCTGTATTTCCACTAGTTGGTTCCACAAGTATACTCTGCATATGAATTTCACAAATATCTTATGTCATGGTTGGTTCTCCTTAATAGAAACACAGACGCTGGTACATCTTAAAAAGGGAAATTTAATCAAAGATGTTCCTAACCTTCACAGGAGAAATTAAACCACGATCTTCGGCATCAGATATCATACTGTACCCAATTCTGAGACAATTACATGGCAAAAGGAAAAACCTAGTTACATGGATTCATCATAACCATGAATGTATGCAGAGAGATGTCTAATTCTAGACACAATGGTGCTAGTCAGAGCACTATAACAACTAGCTGTCAATAAAGAGCCTTTTGCCATTCAAAAACATTTAAACTACCAAAAGACTGTCGACTCTGAAAGCAAATCAAGAAGATGAAGTCAATCATTTGATATTGCATGAAGCATTCAAACAAACTGTGACAGACGAAAACACATAAAAGCAAAAGAAGTGATACACCTAACAATGATAACCACTATAACAAAGGAAGGATACTACCTATCCTTAACACTGCGGCAAGGTTCCATTGATTCAAGTTTTGCTGCAACATTCGCTACACATCCCTCTGTAACTTTGTTGAGATATACCATTGGAGTTCTCCCGATCAACTATATCATTTTGCAGAACTGCTAAGATCAGTCAAAATTCCAAACCATAAGAAATATAAAGCTGGTTCAGCATTGCATTTATATAAAATTATTAAAGTGTTAATGAATCAATAATCTTTTTAAAGGGTTTGAAAATTTGAGGACCAAGTAAAATAATGTTCATGAGAAAAGGCCACGCCAAGTATTCAGACAAACAAAATCGAAGGAAAATGAATCAATCTTTTTGCTCTCCTCTCTCTCTCTCTCTCTCTCTCTCTCAAACTTACTAAAACTTCACTCTATTCACTCTCTCTCTACAAAATTTCAGCATTGGTTTGCCCTGGCTAAGTGAACCTACAGTAACCCTATTTTATAAAGATTTGCTTCAGCGCTGAAGGGTTTGTCTAATCAATTGCACTTTCCTTCTCTGCCGGGATGGATATCCCGGGCCAGGGTCTAGGCTCTGATTAGAAGACCTTGGATGAGTTTAGCATAATTAACGTGGGACGAATTAAAAAATACGCCGCCCAGAAGAGAAGAGCCCACGAATTCGAATTCAAATTCAAATTTCAGCAACAAAGACCTAACATAAGTAATGCTGAAAACAGGAAGATATCAAAACCTGAGTAACGTCATCAGCAATGTCGACGGTGTCGTGGTCTTCCCTCGTGGTGTAGACAGGGACGGCTTTTGCTGATACAAGTGCCTTAAACCTACGATTTCTGGGGGCGAAAACACCATTATAACAAGCACAAGAAGAAGTTGGAGATTTTAAGGAGAAGCGACGAGGATTACGAGTAGAGCGATTGAGAAGCGGATGAGGAAGAGGAAGAAGAGAGGCCGGTAATACGTCCATTTTTCTCGGTAGGTTTGTTAATCTAATCTGTCGATCCGCAAGCAAATAAAAAGTGGCGTCGCGAGGTTGTCCGCGAGCCCAACACCATTAGGCATAGGTGTCGTGGGCCTAATTTTTTTCTTTTTATTATTATTTTTTTTACATGATAATAATTAATATTTAAAATTATATTTTAATTAATTTGATTTAAATATATATCAAATTCATTTTAAATGATAAAAATTCTTTTGATAATTTTTTTTTCAAGTTTTAAATTTAAAATTTAATTAATGAATTAAATACTTTCACCCATAAATGATATAATTCTTTCACGTGTTGCATGTAAGATCACATGTTGCATGTAAGAAATAGCATAATCTGACGAAGTAAGGCATAACAATTATACTATGTGATGCATTTTTCTAAATTAAAATATATTTAATATAATTATATATTAAATAGAGTAAATGAATGAAAGTAATCGCATAAATAATATTTAATTGTGGACAACAATAACTTTTATTAACTATAAATATTCAAATCATTTTAAGGGTCGATGATCGGTTCCCTCCCCCCACCAAAAAAAAAAAAAAAAAAAAAAAAAAAAAAAGATTCTTGAGCATTTCTCCTCCTAACACATGATAACATTGAAATGTTTGAAAAAATATACTCCTAAAATAAAAAGCTACAAGTAAAGAAATAAGTTTAAAAAAGTAAAAATTTGTTATAAACTACTACTCTTCCAATACTATTCTATCTCGTGCAACGTGGCACTTAGCGTTGAGAACAACTCGTGACATTATCTCCCACTCAATTTGTAGCCGTTCGGGGAGACAGGATCTCAGCCTTGGCTATTCGATTAACCTCCTCAACCTTATCTTCGATGTTTCTGCAAATCAGTTGCATTCTCCCAAGTGATCTCATTTTCCAAACCACTCTACTAAGTATTGCAGTTGTGGTTGATGCTCTCGCTCCACAAGGATCTCTCCGACTTCTTTATCGAAAGAATTTTTTTATCTTTCTTGGAATTTTTTTTGGCACGTGCCTAGATAAACCTTCTCAGTACTGATGGTAAGGCTTCAAGTAGCTCACATGGAACACTGGGCTTACCTTCATCCAAAGTGGAAGTTTCAACCAGTAGGCTGCTATCCTAAGTTTCTTGATCACCTTTACTAGTCATTCATTCTTCTGAATCGGATTCTTGTCGTTCCCCCGCAGCTTTCTCAAATTGTTCTCGCATGATTTATACAAAGTACCATGTATCCTTTCTACCAACAAAAAAAAAAAAGTACCATGTATCCTTCCTAAAACTCCAATGGTCTTCGGCCCTTATTTCCCACTTCATGATCCTCTCTGAGTCTTTCTTCAAATAAGCTCGGGCAAACTTTGTATTTTTTCTTCATTCCTTAAAGAAATTGTAGGCTTTTGGGCATTTGACCTTACAAGATAACTTAACACTTTGGGGCAAAAAAGGTTGAGGATTGGTCACAATCTCAAAAGAAGTCCTTTTGTTACTTGAGCTCTAATGAGAGTTGAAGCATAATTAACTCATCATCACTACTAGAAAATTGTTTTTCAGTGAGGAGCGACGAAAATTTTCATCACTGAAAATCCAAATTCCGTCACTGAAAAGCATTAATGACGAAAAATTTCCGTTTCTAAAAAATACCCCATTAATTTTTTCCGACAAAATACATCTACCACTAAAATCAGTAATGGATTAGTGATGAAAATTTTTTGTCACTAAAAAATCTATCACTAATCTGTCGTTGATATAAAAAAAATACATAAAAAAATTAACGACGAATTTTTTTCATTACTAAAAAATTTCGTCGCTAAAAGTGAAATGCGCGCACGCACCCGCCCATGCCTGCAAACTCACTCGCATGCTCCCGTCTCACATTTTTTTAATAATAAAAAAATAATAATGTATTATAAAATAATAAAATATTAGCGTAAAATAAAATAATAAAAATTTTTAAAAAATAAAATAAAAAGAAAAGGAAAAAGAATTATTAAATAAAAAATTAAAAAAAAATCCGTTTGTAATCCGTTGCCAAAATTTTCGTTGGTTATCCGTTACTAAAATTTTTATCGATAATCAGTCACTAATCCGTCACTAATTTATTGTTAATCCGTCATTGATAGAATACAAAAATTTTAAAAATAATAAAATTTTTTAAAAAAAATTAAAAAAATCCGTCGGTAATTTATCGCTAAAATTTCCTCGGTAATCTGTTGCTAAAATTTCGTTAGTAATTCGTCGTTGATAGATTTGTAATTTTTTTTCTGTAGATCACTACAGTGATGGATTAGCGATAGAAATATTTATGTCATTAATTTTCATTGCGAATCCATCACTAATTTCTCAAAATTATTTGCGACGTTAATCCGTCAAAATTATTTCTGACGTTAATCTATCGAAATTCCATCATTATTACCGACGAAAAAAATCTATCGGTAATTTTCTATCGCCAATACCGTCTTTTATTTTTATAGTGCATCCAACAATACTATCCAATTTTTTTGGTTGGCACCAACAAAATATTCCAAGGGTATATTAGTTGTTGAACTGCTCTGTGTGACTATCTGATTATTGGTGAAAGCTTTAGGATAATGACAATTCTAAGCCAAGTAGCTTGAATAACTTTCACAAAAAATTTCCCATGAATCTGAAGTCTCAAGCACCGGTAATGCATTGACAATACTCTGAAGAAACTCTTTTTACCAAATATTTGATGAATGGTACTTCCCTCAGGTCATATGTTCGTACTAGAATGAAGGTACCATATTTTGAAAACGTATCTATCACCACCAAGATACCTCTTGTGATGTGATCTCATTGAATATGGAAACCTGAAAAATCACGACCAAGTTAATATAACCTTAAAAAACAAAAAATCATCCCAATGAATGATTTCGAATCGATGAAATTAAAGACCTTAATTCATTACCCTAGATGAGTAAGAGCCTAGGGTATAATACCTTAAACTTATTTCTCACTAGAATAAAAATTTGTGTAAAGAAATTTCACTATATTATTGATTCTCTCAAAAATTCTCTTTTCCACATAACTTGTAATGGTCTATCTATAGTCTAAAAGTAACCGTTAAAATGACAATTAGAATTTAAATAATTTTCTAAATAATGAAAATCTAAAAAAATAAAACTAGTAAAAGAAAATTACAAAAAATCAAAAAAGAGAAACTAATGGAAACAGTTTAAAATCTGTCAAATCATATTTTGATCAAATATTTCTATATTTCGAGTGATTTTTTGCTTCTATTTCCTTCATTCATATCCTCCCCTTGGTTTTGGATGGTTTTGGGTCTTTTATTCTTCCAATTGGGTTCAAATGAGCATAATTAAAACTCCCTTTGGTTCTTTTATTTTGACTCAACTTCTCATCGTAAAACTTTCCGAATTAAATTATTCAACTTTTCTTTGAATTTTTTAACTCAAGCTTTCGTTATCGATCCAACTGGGACTTGAACTGGATCATACAAATTTCTTGTACCCTTGATGTCCTTATCATTCCCCCTCTTAAGAAGGATTTGTTCCCAAATCGTCGCCTACATCAAAAGGACTCAAGTCAGTAACATTAAAAGTGGCACTAAATTGTACTCACCTGGTAAGTCAAGTCTATAAGCATTGTCATTGATTTGTTCTAACACTTGAAAAGGACCATATTCTCGGAACAATAATTTAAAACATTTTTGTGTCAGAAATCTTTTTTAGCTCAAGTGTAATCAAACCCAATCATCAGGCTCAAAAATAAGATAGTGACGTCTCTTGTTAGTTTGCTTGATGTATTGTTTAATCATTTTCTCTATGTTGAATTGTACCTTCTCATGGAGTTGTTTCATAAATTCTGCCTTCTTTTTACCATCTTGTTTATATTGAATGACATAGAGAAAAGTTTCGATGAATTCCATCCATCGAGCATATCTCTTGTTCAGTTTGTGTTGACCTTTCAAATTCTTCAAGGATTCATGATCCGTATGAATTACAAATTTCTTTAACCACAAATAGTGCTGTCAGGTCTCCAAAGTTTGAATCAGTATGTACAACTCTTTGTCAAAGGTAAGATAATTAAGTGCAGCCCCGCTTAACTTCTTGCTAAAGTATGCAAGTGATTTTTCATTATGCATAAGAACAATGTTATACCTATACCAGAAGTATCACATTTAATTTCAAATGCTTTAGAAAAGTTAGATAAAGCAAGTAAAAGAACATTAGTAAGTTTATATTTAATAAGTTAAAATGTCTTCTCTTGTTCTTCACCCCATTGGAATGCAATGTTTTTTTTTTTTGATGACTTGTGTAAGTGGTCCAACAATGGTGTTAAAATCTTTCACAAACCTCCTGTAAAAAATTAGCAAGTCCATGAAAATTTCTAACATCACCTATACCGGAGGGGGTTGGCCAATCTTGGATGGTTTTGATCTTCTCCTATCAACTTTGATACCTTTAACACTCACAACAAAATC
The DNA here is from genome assembly GCA_033439265.1 of Dillenia suffruticosa. Classification (NCBI taxonomy): domain Eukaryota; kingdom Viridiplantae; phylum Streptophyta; class Magnoliopsida; order Dilleniales; family Dilleniaceae; genus Dillenia; species Dillenia suffruticosa. Next base: position 10,254,662 of record JAVTVX010000013.1, on the reverse strand, counting down.
AAGGAAAACAAGCTTATCAGTACAAAAAGTACACTTTTTTAGGTTAACATATAACCTCTCTTTTCTAAGCACATTCAAAACCTAAATGCAAATGTGAAATATGATCATGTATGCAAATGTGAGATATAATTATGCAAACTGTTGCTATAAACCAGAGTATTATCAAAATAAATAATTACGAATTTACAAATGAAAAAATGCAAAACATGATTCATTAAGTGCATAAATATACTAGGTGCATTGGTTAATCCAAACCGCATTACTAACTACTCATATAAATCATATTTAGTTTTAAATGCCATTTTCTTTCGTCTCCTTCTTTCATATGTATTTGATGATATCTATTCTTAAGGTCAATATTAGCAAACACACAAATACCATGCAGCTCATCTAATATGTCATTTAAACAAGAAATAAGATATCGATATTTTACCGTTATGTTATTGATAGCTTGACAATCAACACATATCCTCCATATTCCATCTTTCTTAGGCATCAAAATCACCAAAACTGTGCATGGGCTCATGCTCTCTCTCACATATCTTTTTTCTATTAACTCTTCAGCTTACCTTTGAAGCTCTTTTGCCCCTTCTAGATTACTCCTGTATATTGGATGGTTTGGAATTGATACTCTAAGTATGAAATCGATTTGATGTTCAATCCCTCGTATAGGTGGTAAACCCTGGGGTAGCTCTTCGGAAAACACATCCTCGCATTCTTGCAAGAAAGAAACAACAACATTAGGCAAAGAAGGGCTAAGTCAGTCAGTGTTTAAAAGATACATGAGTACAATCATTACTCGTTTGTAAACAATACTCGCTTAACCTTACTTGTTTTGACATAGAAATTTCTTTGTTTTCTCTCTGATTTTGCCTCCTTGGTTGAACTTTGCTCTCTTTTCTCTTCCTCACTAGAATCGGCCTCTCTCACTTCTTTTCTCTCTTTGGCTGTGTGTTTTTCTCTTCCCTCACTATGCAGGACCTCACTCTTCTTTTCACTCTCTTTCTTTTATTCTCTCAATTCATTTTAATCACTCGGTTTCTTTTGTTCACTCAATTTTTGCAATCTTACTCAATCCTCATAGACTTGTTTTGGTGTCATCAGAATTAGCGTGATTTTTAATTGATTGAATATGAATGAATACTTGTTGGCAAAACTGTCATGCTGCACATATTGACCAAATTATAGCGGCCTTCCTAACAAAAGATGCCCAACCTGTATTGGCACCACATTACACAAAACCTCATCTTTATATCTACCAATTCAAAATGGTACAACAACCTATTTGGTTACCCTCACTTCTCCACTATCATTCAACCATTGTAACTTGTATGATCAAGAATGCTTAGCGGTTGATAAGTTCAACCTTTTTTACTAAAATAATACTAGCAACGTTAGTAAAACTATCACAGATAATAATCAAAATACATACATTGCCTCGAATATGATAACAAGTATGAAAGATATTATCCCGTTGTACTTCTATTCCTCTTCTTTAGCTTGTAAGCTTAAGTCTCAGCGTGCAGTTGGTCCAACATCTCACTGTGTTTGGCCTGAACTCCTCATCTCCCTAGGGGAGTCTTCTAATGGCGGCATGTATTCAAGATCAGCTTCATTTTCAGATTCGATTGCACCATATTCTTAAATCACAATAACTTTCTTGTTCGGACATTAGCTAGTTATATGTCCCTTCTTTGACATTTGAAGTATTTAATCTCACTAGAATGATGGTGAGGGCTATCTTACCTTGAGATGTTGTGGTGGAGGCAGCTGGTTACTTTGGAGAAGGATGGGTTTTTCTCTTTGTTTGGGTAGCTCGTTCCCCAAGATGTTGTACTCAGAATCTATAGAGCTGGTCTTGACCGAGTACTACCTCTCTTGAACTGCCTCTCAACTTTGATTGCCATATATACGAAATCCTCCAATTTCACATAATGATGTATCTCGGTTGTGTTGGCAATCTCTCGGTCTTAACCATTTAAAAACCTAACCATTGTTGCCTCCTGATCCTCTTTTACATTGGCTCTAATCATAACCATCTCCATCTTTTTATAATACTCATCTACACTTCGGTTACCTTGGTGGAGACTTTGTAGCTTGAGGTATAGATCCCGGTAGTCGTGACTTAGCACAAATCGTCATCTCATCCCAACTTTCAATAGGACGATCCCCGTTTCACCTTTTATTGATGTAGAACTAATCCTACCCCACAATTGCATAATCAGTAAACTTAATGTCAGTAAGTTTTACCTTCTTTAATTCAAAATAGTTGTAATAATTAAAAACCAACTCCATCTTCTTTTCCCACTCAAGCTATGCTTCAGGATCACTTTTTCCTTAAAATGCTAAAATTATTATCTTGATACTCTCCAAGTTGTTGTTTACCTGATTCTTAGCTTCTCTATCCTCACCAAATCTTCTATGGCTGCCCATCGACAGTCTATCAAACTCCTCCTCTAACCTATTCCCTTTAGATTTATCCATAACTTCAACTTCCCTTTAATGAAACCTATTCCTCCCCATCGGAGCAATTGGTAGCTGCCCCCATTGTGTCCCATTTTCCACCATATCCAACATCTCATGTATAAGATCTAACTCTTTCTTTATCTTCGATCTCACCTCCCCCATAAATGATTGTAATTGTAGATTCAATCTAACGGGTGGTTGAACCTTCTCATTTGTGTTATCCTTTTGAATTTGAGATATGATTGGAATCTGCAAGACAAGATTAAGATGGAGTAGAAAAGTACCACATCACACTCCCTCATGTGTTTCACTCGAATTAAAAATGATTCACTCAAATCCACTCATATTTCACTCAATTTTAATTTGGTTTTTATCTTTAATGAGTTTTCTCTTACCTTTTACCCTTCAAATTTACTTAGTCAAGTTCCTTATTGAACTCTGGACTCGAAAACTTAACTTAAAAATAATTGTCTTGTGAAATTAAAAAACTTATATGAAAAAAACTATAATAGGATAACAAAAAATGAAGGAACAACAAAAGGAAAGAAAATAGAGAAATAAGGAAAGTAGTAAATTTGGAAATTTTCATGTTAGGAAAGAAATAAATTAGGAAAGTATACAAATAAAGAAAGAGATCAATTAAAGAATGTGAACAAAAAAGGAAGTTTTTTTTTAATCTAGGAAGATGCACCAATAAGGAAATTGTTTAAATTAGGAAAGTGTACAAATAAGTAAACACTTCAAACCTAACACCCCTAAAAAATTAGAAAACTTTTCAAAAAAAAAAACCACCACAAATAAGAAACTATCAAAATTGGTAACAACTATTTAGAATGCTTACCAAATTTAAACAAGATCATAAAATGAACAATTATTAAAATTGAAAACAAGATGCCAAAAAAAATGGAAGGTACCTTTATTTTTTTTTTCACAGCCCCATTTTTTTTAACTATGGCAATACAAAATTGAGAACAAAAGAAACCAAAAATTAAACCTACAAATGAAGAATTTTAGTCTTCTTGATGAATCAAAATTGGAATTAGAATTTCAAAACCCAATTTATCAAAACACAAATAAAAACAAAAGAAAAATGAAAGAAATATAGATAAATAGGAACAATTCGAAGGATGACCTGAATTAATTTTGATACCAATTGATATGATCCCATTGAACATAGAAACCTGAGAAACCATAAACAAGTTAAAATAGCCAAAAAAAATTCCTAACAAATGATTTCGAATTGGTGGAAATAAAGATCTCAACCCGTTATTCTAAAGAAGGAAAAACCTATGGTATATGATCTTAGACCCGTTTCGTACTAGAACAAGAATCTCAATATAAGATGGATCAAAGATGCCATAATCTAAGTTGTTCAGAACTTAGATTGATAAATCAAAAAACTAAATAAGACATCTATCTTAAATAAGTTCAACGAGTTTTCAAAAGAACAAAAATTGTGTAAGAAAACCACACAATATTATTAATTTTTTCAAAAATTCTCTTTTCTACATAACTTGTATTGCCTATTTATAGACTAAAAGTAACCCCTAAAATGGTAGTTAAAATTTAAGTAACTTCCTAAATAATGAAAATCAAAGAAAAATAGGAATTTAAATAAAAGTAAACTATTAAAAATCAAAAAAGAGAAACTAATGGAAATTGTCTAAATCTGTCAAATCATATTTTGACTAAATTTTTCCATATTTCGAATGATTCTTTGTTTCTATTTCCTTCATTCACATCCTTTCTGTGGTCATGGATGGTTTTGGGTCTTTATTTTTCCAATTGGTTTTGAACGGGCATAATTAAGACATTCTTGGTCTTTTCACTTTGACTCTAACTTTTTGTTGTAAAACTCTCTATATTAAGTTACTCAGCTATTTTTTGAATATTTTAACTTGAACTTTCGTTATCGGACCAATTGAAACTTGAATCGGATCATGCGAAATCCTTGTAGCCTTGATGTCCTTATCACCTTATCTGCCACCTTGGGAAGCCTTGTGATGAAATCAAGAGATATACTCTCTCACAATCTTGTAGGTACCAAAAGTAGGTTAAGTAGTCTGGGTGCCTTTTTCCTTTCCACTTATGTTATTGGCAACTAAGACAAGTTCAAATAAACTCTTGGAGATTATCTTCTATTGTAAGCTAGTGGTAACCATCTTAAGGCTAGTGGTAACATTTGATTTATCAAAGTATAGATTGTGGTTGGTATATCCATTAAACCAAACAGCACAGTTAAAAACTCATATTCCCCATACCTAGTTATAAATGTAGTTTTTGGCTGATCCTCTGAGCAATCTAAACTCGAAAGTAACTTAACCACAAAACAATTTTGTCCTTAATATGGTACAAACTTCTGTGATATTGAACACCATTTTTTTTAATCGCCTATAATGGATTTCGGAAGTGAGTTACAAAGATTAATGGATGATCATCGATGGCATACTTGACATTTGTAGGGAAGTTTAATTTAGTTGAATAAAGATGAATTTATTTTATTTTAATTTGAATTGGATAGAATCCCGTTCAGAAAATATTGTTCTTTACCTTTTGTAGGTCACAAGCAAAATGTATTATTGTTATTTGAAATACAACCTATAGGAGAGTGAATCGGTTGTATGGCAATCTTTTGACGGTTTGGATATTTTTCAATTTATTGAGAATGAAGTTTGCAAGAGAGACTGAGAAACTGAGAGATTTGAAGAGATCGAGAGAATCAGCGATTTGTAAAAACTGTGAGACCAAGAGATTTGAAGAGACTGAGAGATATTTGAATTTTTTTCGATTTATACAAAATGACTACGAAATGAAAAAATTGAAAAATGAAGAAAAATATAATACAAACAAAAGTTTTATAATGGTTCCACCTAATCCGATGTATGTCTACTCCCCGGCTCTACCTGGATTTTCACTATTTACTCTGAAATAGTACTATAAATTTGCTTCTAGGTACAAATCAAACTTTTACAATATTTTCTCTCAAAAATACTACCCAACCTCTCATAAGTTGTTTCTCTTTAAATCCCAAACCGAAAAAACCCTCTCAAATCTTTGAACTTTTAGTACAAAAAGAGAATGAATGTTTCAAATAATGAATCTATAATTTCAAATGTAACGGATTTGAAACTCACAAAAAGAGTTTACGGAAAACAGAGTATATGTGTGTTGAAGAGTTTTCTGTGTGTTGTTCACACTTCTTCTTCACTTTGTTCCTGACCTCTCTTTCTTGTTTTTATGGTTGGAAGAGTTTAAACATTGAGGTAGGATTTGAACATTGAGACTTTATAGTTGTTTTGTAGTTAAGGATTTCAATTGTTGAATAGTTGAGAGTTTAATACTCTTCGGGTTATGTACACTCTTTTGGTGAATGCAGTTTGCAGCTCGAAATGTAACTTTGTGTTTCTAGAATATGGCTGCATGGTTGATAAGGTGGTTGTGAAATTTAAATACTCTTAACCTTTTGCTTTTAGCCTTTTAAACAAGCTGACCATTAGACACAGAAAGTACATTTTGAATTTTGGGTCTCGACTATGGTTTTTGAAGTGTCAACTAATGTATTTCTTGTGTTGACTATAGTCTAAGGTTGAGTCAACCACAATATATGCTAAGTCCACTACTTATTCAAGATGTAAACTTATGTTTCATTTATGCTTTAAAGCTTTTCATTGTATGCTCTCAATTGTTACTCTGTTCAACCAATAAAAAATGTTTTCCTTTCTGCTTTTCTGTATATTATTCTGGATAGCCAGTAAGTGAGCTTGCTTTTACTGCATGAAATGATTGTTAGAGCTCAAATATATTTCAAGGGATTTTCTATTGATGACTTGATCATCAAACACTTAACTAGGCTTAAATCACGTGATTTCTAATTAACTATATATGTTCTAAAGTTCAAATGTCAACTGATGTCAGTCGACTAGGTTTAGAGAGCTACAAATAGATATTAAGTAGATTTGCTAATTCTTTAAGTCCCTTAGTTCAAAGATGTCAAAAGACTAGAACATTTTAATATCTTGCTCAAGCACATGTAAGTTATATATAAATAGAGTATATGGCTTTGAACCTATATCTGGTTTTTGATATTTTTGTATAGGAGAAAACTAAATGTTATAGTGAATGAAGCTATAACTTCAGTTGTAACAGACTTGATGCTCACAGAAAGAATTTTACAGAGATATGGAAAATAGAGTATATGGCTTTAAACCTAAGATGTATGTTTCAGATGTTCAGCACTTCGTTTTTCTTTTAGCACTTCTTTCTTCTTTTTTTGAAGATCTACAGATCAATTTATTTCACTTCATTTACTTCATCTATCAAGTAGCGTTGTGGTTGGTGAGCTTTCAAATGTTGGCCATTAATGTCCGTAATTAAATGTATTTTAGTTGTTCCTCAATTTGCGCTGAACACTTGCTTTTTCAGTGCTGGTTCATTTTCTTTCACCAATTACGTGAAATGCTTTTGCTGCATTGGGATGTTAGCTTTGATCGAAATGGAAAGATTCAATGATTCAGAAAAAAAATATGACCATTGAGTTCAAATGTGTTTCGAAAATTTGGTTTCTGACAACTTTTGGGTCGACATATTTAAATGGATATCGACATAAATTTGAAAATTTTATAGTATAATTCTATCAAAACAAGTCGACTAGTTATCATGTGGGTCAACAAGCTACTATGCAAATTTAAAATAGGTGGACACATAGTTTTAAATTTGTCGATGTGTGTATGTATGTAAGCTAATGACCAGGTCACTGTGTAACATCTAGGAATAAATGAATATTAGGTCAACATATCTACTATACGCATCGACATGTTCTTATTCACTTATCAAATTGGTGAATCTGGACAAATTAATTGGTCGATATATTTTTACAGGTCGATAAGAATTTTGATCGGTCGATGTATATATTTTAGAAATAAAATTGACAGGTCAACGTATGTATTGTGTGCATCAACATGATCCTATTGAAGTTGAAAATCGGTCGACATATCACTTTAAATTTGTCAACCTGACATTGTTCAGGTCAATGTGTTTTTGTGTGGGTCGAATTGTTCAGACATTTATTTATAAAGAAATCCTTTATCTCAGGTCAACAAGAACAGATAACTCAGGTCGATGTGTGTGGATAGCTATGAATTGGTCGATATAGTGTTTACAATTGGTTGACTTGCTATGCAGGTCGATGTATTCTCTAGTTAGGTCGACTCGAATTTTAGACTTCTGATTTTCTTGCTATTGTTATGATTTTCTTAATCTAACTTTCTCTCAATGTATCATTATCAAAACTCTACTATGTCAACACATACAAACATCAACATATCTACAAGCTACCAAAAAAAGAAACCACTTGCAACAATAGAAGCACACAAAAGACAAATATTGTCTTGAAGAGTACATGACCTAATCTAATGCATCCTCAACAACAACCTCATTAGGATTAGGTTGATGAGAAGCAGGAAGATCAGAGGCTAGAGGAGTAAGGAGATTAGCTGCACTAGCTAAGGAAGATGGACTTGGATGTTCAGTAAAGGATGGAGGATTGAAGAGAATTGGAGTTGTGGGCTTGCAGAATCTAGGAGAATACATGTCCTCATTCTCAAAACTTTGTTCTCTCATAGCCCTCTTCGGACATCTTCCAATGGTATTAATAGCAATGAGCTCCTAAAAAATCATCTCCTGATTTTCTAATATCTTTGCCCAAGTCTTCTCAATCTCACTAATGTGTTCACTACAACACAAATCATTTATAGTGAGGGCCAAAGTTGTCACTATATATACCGGTGGCCGCCACTAAAACTCTAGTAGCGGCCATGTGGTCGTCAACGGTTATCACTAAAAAGTCTATCACTAAAAGTATTAATGGGGTCAACAAAGTGGCTACTACTAAATAGGATTTTTAGTAACGGCTACTCCCTTGTCACTAAAAAGCTCTATAGTAACGGCCACATTTAGTGAGAATATAATTTGACCCCCACTAAATATGAATATTTAATGACAATAGAAATAACCGTCACCAAATATTTTGTCATTTAAAATCAATATATTATTATTGTAAATTTAATAATTTTGATGATCAATATATCAAATTTAAAAAAAAAAAACTTTGAAAATTTACTGAATTGACTAGTTACAAGTGCACAATAGCACTCACAACTAACCCCAACCACCTAGAAGTTTCCTTTCTTGCTCTATTATTTATAATTCTTTCTCTCTCCTACCCCTAACTCATTTTCAATGTGTGGGACAACATAATTCTTCTTTCTTCGTCTCTATTTGTCACTTTTTTTTCTTTTCCAATTTTCTAATTATTTTGATTAATTTTATGACATAATATTTATTTCTTTTTTCTCAAAATTAATTTAATATTTTTTATATAATTTTTTTTTCAAATATATATATAATATGATTGAACACTTTTATATAATCATTTATTATATTAAGCATTTATTATATTAACTAACTAGTACCTATTTAGTGTCACTAAGTAATAAATAATAGAAAATAGAGATTATAGGGTGTAATAAAAAATTTAGTAATTTTTTGATTTTTTAAAAATCCACAAAATTTTAAATAATAAATGATATATTTTATAATAAAATATATTTTGTTTATAATTTATGATGATATCTCTCATAATATTACAATATAATAAACAATTTTATTTTAATTATTATAAATTAATTAATTAAAAAATAATAAAAAGTTATAATTTAATGGGGGTCAAAATTTTAGTTTGTCACTAAAAATAGTTTTAGTGGCGGCCATCATTTTCACATTTAATTTAATGACAATCAAATCTTTTTATGGTCACTGAAAATATGTTTTTGTGACAAACAATTTTGGCCCCCACTATTGATGAGACATTTAGTGGGAGTCAAACTAACCCCCACAAAATAGTATTTATAGTGTCCAACTTTTTATGACCCCCACTGATATTTATCACTAAAAGCCATTTATGTTGCAGTGGTTGTTGTAGTTGTAACTCTTTCATGCATAACTAAGTTAGATGTAGTCATCCTAATTAAGGCCCTCCTAACATTTGCATAGTTTGTTCTCCTTCTGGCTATGGATCAAGAACATAACTTATAGGTACAACAAGTTTATGTACCTCTTTATCAATTGCAGTATTAATCCTGTGCATACTAGTTTCTCCATGAGTTTCTTTTTCAACTTTCTTTTTCCAACTTCCACCCTTACATTTCCATCCTCCTTTTCATACAGCTAATTCTCCAATACTAAATTGCATAGATAGTTCAATTTTTGGCTCATTCTCCAAATTGATTTTCATGGCAGTCAACAACTCAGTCCCCATAGAGCAATAAGGAAGATTAGTCTTTTCAGAACAAGCTGCCTCTATCATGAATATGGCATAAGAAAGTGAAATCCAAGTTTCTTTTGGTTCATGATACAAGCCATTATCAAGCTATCTTCCTTTGTAATCGTAGAGTAATTGCCTCCTCTGGTTCTGATAACATGAGTCACTATCAGATGCAATATTCTCTCATGTAAACCTAAGTCGCTTGCCTTTTGGTTTACCTCCATCATTGAACGATTTTGGAAAATAGTTCTGGAATGTTCTAAGTGAGTGCCACTCATATACTCTTCACATTCATCAAGCTCAATCAACAAAAAATTTTCTAAGTAATCTTTAACTCTTTTCCCTTCATATATATGTCTTAAAAGAACAGGCGTTCGACTTTGATTTTATTATGACCTTTTCATCACTCTCACCTTTAATCTTCTCTGGATTGTTATAGAACAAATGGACTGCTTTTTCATAAACTATCTTGTTAGGTAGTAGTAACCATCTGGGACATACATCAGACAAACTATTATCATATTCAAAATCTATTTCTTTTAAAAAAATCCTGGTCTATAAGGCGTCCTAGAGACAAAATACGAGTAGAGAAGAATTTGTCGAAGAGCTTACTCTTAACAGCTAAAGGAAATGAAGATCGGTCATATTGCGATGCAAGTTTGAGTTTTGAAGCCATCTCAGCATGATCTTTGTTGGGAGCTTCTAAAGTGCAGAGATGGAAAGTATGACTTATTTAGAGATAAAGCTAAGAACGTTGAAGTTTTAAAGATTTCACTAGTATTTTTCAAGTAGAATTGCGGAGTAGATAGATTGATTTTATGGCACTTCATTTAATTTACTTTATTTATGAAAAGTAAATTGGTTTTATGCAAAAGTTGTTGAAGTGAATTATGTGGATTCGAGGAGAATTTATGAACCTTGTGACAATGCAAAAGTTAGCCATGTGACCAGCTTGTGAAGGAGTTATGTTGGAGTAAGTTTCTGCAGTTTGTAACAATGTGGAAAGGTTGTGAGCTACTTGTAACAATGCAAAAGTCAACAATATTAATTGAACGAGAATTTCTGTGACTTGTGACAACTTGGGCAGCTTGTGAGTTACTTGAGAAGACACAAAATTGAGCTGCTCATGAAAGCACAAAGTGGACAGCAGATGAGCTGCTTGTGAGTAGCTTGGGAGATCATAAAAATAACTAGCTTGTGAGCATCGAGAATGGTGAACTATTTGTAAGCATCTTGTGTAGTTGCTTAGAATATTTTGAGTCATGTTTAAATACTTGGTGTGAGAAAATGAGAGATTGTAAATGAGATAGGACAGTTGGATGAAGCCTTAACGAGAGATAGAAAATAAATGGTCGAAAATGGTTGTTAAATGTACTACTTGGATGGTCGGCCAGCTGCTTCTTTGGGCGGCTGATTGCCCTTAGGCGGTTGGTTGCCCAGTTGGACAGTCGGTTGTCTTTAAGTTGTTGGCTGCCCATTTGGGCGGTTGGCCATTCGTGACTGGCCACTTAAGCATGCGGTTGGCCATGTGATGCAAACGGTTGGTTGATTCATAAAGTCAATTAGCCGAATGAAGAGTAGAAACTTTGGACGATTGGACAAGAATATGAAAGGTCTACTGATTTCCCTCTTGTTAACAAGTTCAGCCGGCCTTTCATAGGAATGGTCGACTGAAACAACAAATCACATGTATAACTCTTAACTCTAAAATCATGCAGTCAAGAAATTTTGCAGAGAAATCAATTTTAATTAAAGTTTCGGGGTGTTCTTTTTAGTACTTCAACTCAATCATTCCTAGATATCTTCTCAACTCATAAAATTTATTTTTATCAAGAGTCTTTATGAATATAATTGAGTTTCAATGTACTCAAGAATAATGTCAATCATTAGTACATGATCCTAATTCTGAATTCAAACTTACAGTAAGCACCTTTTACATTCTTAATCACTTCTAGGTTATTATAGATTAATCCACCTAACTCGGTGCATATTGTCTTTGCCTTCTTCATCCAATTCAAAGTTCTAAACTCTAACTGATTTAATGAATTCCTTTTTTATTTGCTTGATTTGCATTAAGTCCTAAGGAGTACGTATGCTCATCTCAAATTGATTATGTACTTAACAAATTCTTGACAAAAAATTTCATTTATTGTCTCAAACGCTATGTCATTTACATTTCTTTGCCTTTCCTCTTAGTCAATAAGGTTGTGCCAATCTTGACTCTTTGAATTTATTCTCCGTTGGAAATTGCTAAAAGTTTTATACCAAACTCTTAAACCTTGTTTCAGACTACACATAGTTTTGGACACTTTAGAGTAGGATGCTTTGAATTTACAAAGCCAGATGTTTCTTTCTCTCTATATATGTATTGTTCCATTGAGTAAACCATTTATTCTTTATAGTCATTTGATATATCTTGTAGTTCATGAAACGATTGAAGGCAAGCAATATTTGTTTCTAACCTTGTCATTAGGATACAAGCCTTCATCAAAATTTAATCCTCAACATCTATACCCTTAAACTACTAGATTTACCTTATTTCTAGCTATGGTTCAATGATCATTTAGTCTGTTCGTGTATAGCCAATTAATTCCCATAACTGAGAAATCCTTTGGTCTAGGAACTAAGTTTCATAATCTATTTCTCTCCATTATATTTTCATCATCAAAGCACACATACCTTATGCTAGAAGGATCATATTTATTAATATGAATTGATTTCTTTTATTGTCATAGTCCTTTTCTTCAGACTTTTGCAAGATTTGCTAGAAGTTAAATGACTTTATTGCTCTTATCATAAAATTTTCTAGGGAGCCCTTCCATTTTCCAACATTTACACCCAGAAAGTAATCTATATCAGATTTTATATCGGTATAAAGCTCGTAGAGTGTTTTCTCCTGAAATTGGTTCGATTAAAGCTCAATTTAATATAAAATAGGTTGTACACCAAAAGTATTTTAGCTAAGATGTTCTTTTAGAGCATTGCCATTCTATACAAACATTATTTTTGTTGAGGACTCATGGGAGTTGAAAAATTATTGATTTTTTTCTGATTGCAGAGTTCATGAGTCAATTTGATTTCAAACTCTTTCTCATGATCACTTCATATTCTAAAGATTGTGCAAACTTCTCTTTTTTTGGATTTACCTGCATTGCTAACCTCTTCTTTCTAAGCTAAAAAAATTACCCAGTTGTGTCTAGAGTAGTTATCCATAACACTTTCCTCCTATACTCTAGTTTCTAGTTTATCCAAATGAATCAATGTCTAGTAATTTTGAATGTCTACTAGTTAAAACTATGTTCCTAGATTTGGATAAACTCCTAGATTGTTTTTCCTTTCATGCAAGCATAGCTTGTCTCTATCATATTTCATTTCGGTAGACTTGTTACCAACTGTTTGTCAATTGGTTTTGAAATTAACTTTTAGTTTGCATGTCCTAATCCTCAATCTTAATCAACTCCTTGTTACAATCAGGCATTTTCATGATTGAACTTCATTGAGCATGCTTAATCATTCTTTCTTAGACAATCAACAGAATCAAACATTTGTCAAACAACCACCAGAATCAAAACATCACTATATTTATTCTTTGTCACACAATTTTTTAATACTAAATAGATTATGTTTTAAACTTTTCATAACTAAAGCATGCTTAATTTGAGTTGAAGAGGTACCTTTACTTTCCATACGAATGACTTTGTCTAAAGTTGTTTCTAAAGTCAACTTTGTCTCCTTGCTTCTCTTGCATGTTGATGCATTCTATGGAGACTTCCTTTATATGACTCAAGCATCCAATGTAAAGGAATCAAGTGGCTCCAAGTGTCACATCCCGAACAGGGGTTATGAGCAGCCGCTCGTTGCCCTAGATGCCGGCTCAGCTTTTTAAAAAATTAGACAAAACCTTCCCATATTTCGGAGGTTTTTCATATACAAATAAACCTGTATATTGAATGATCATCCTGCCATCTGAATAAACAGGCTAACATGGCCTCACAACAAATCAACCACATTCATATAATACCAATCAATCCATAGCGTAACAACCAAGACAATGCAAGACTATCATGAATATTAGCAGTTCTAGCCACATACCTCTACTGTCATGCCCAATTAGAGCATAAGCAGCCACCACACCAGACGAGCCTAAAATTTTATGCATGAGAACAACAAATTCCCAAGTTAAGAAGTTAAATGCTTTCAAATGCCTCAATATAGTGAAATAAGCCAATATGAGAGTTTTACAAATAATTGTCAATAATTTATACAATCGTCCCATAAAATGTACATGTCAATCAACGGACCTCAATATCAAGATCTCGCAAGGTCGATATACAACACGGATCTCATATTTCAAATGAAATTTAGATCTCACCGTAGTGAATACGTAATTCCACAATTACGCGACAATGACGTCTAGAGCCCGACGTGTCCTCTATCACAATAACCCTGTCTGAGAAAGGAAATGAGAGGGGTAAGTATCAAGGGAGATACCCAGTAAGTGAGAGGATCAAAATCAAGCATAAATAGTATGTGTGAACCATTGAAGTATCAAACATGATTATTCGTAAACAATAATTCACATTTGGAAGTAAAACATGGTATGATCAGAAAAATAAAATCATCTAGTCCACCACACGGTACCATACATATATACATCCATTCAAAATCAAGTATTTTTAAAACAAGCCGAATATGATCCGGCAAAGGTCAACCATGACCAATGACAGGCATATCGGGGGTTTATTATGTATAAATGTTCAAAATTCGCTCTCTACCCCGACATGGGCTATGAACTTCACTGAGACTAGCTCATACACAGATCGGATCAAGTATAAGACCCCGCCCAGTGCTACACAGTGGTGTCACACATGTCTTTCCCCTTGTGGGTTCAACCAGCCGTGCCTATACCTATATACTGGACGTTTGTAGGTACCCCCGCGCGAAGTGTACCCAGACGCTTACATACCGCCATAACAAACGTCCCCCGTAGCTATGGTCATCCTCTCGGGACTCAATCATATCATAACAGTCATCCCACGGCCATACGGCCCCAACTCAGTGATATAGAAATTATAGTATTCAATAAATGTGCCATATTGAGTCATGAAATTTAAACATGTGAAAATCATAAAACGTGACACCAATTCAGTTGAATCAAATTTATTGTTGCATATTCATAGAAAACATGAGTTCCCGATACTCCAATAATCACAAAACAAATTCGAAATTTAGTAGCACACTACGAGTCATACATATCAAAAGCATGTTTTGTTAAAAATACGACAAAAATCAAGTTTTACTTTTCATGCATGAGATTTGAGTCCTGCTCACTGTAATAGGGAGGGTATAGCACTCCCAAATGAACCACAATTACGAGGTATCGAGCTCTTTTTAACAGTTTAGGCAAAAGTCACCCAACAAGTTCACTCATAGTTCTCCTCTTGGTGCTACTTTGTGTAGTCCTACGAAGATTTACATAACCTTTTATATATAAGTCCAAATCGGGTGAAATTTTAATATGTTGTAGGTAACTTCACGACCTACAACTTTCATGTATACACATTCTCAAAATCACATCACAAAATTCTCAAAAATCCTTATTTTAATTCAGTTGCATTCTAAATTCAGATTCTGTCCCATTTTGGTGCAAAAATCATAACTTTCACTATACCTATCCAAAAGTAATGACATTTTAACATGTTATACCCAAGACATAGGCTATCACTTTCATGTTCTGAGTTTCTTCAATTGTGCTTAGAAGGGGATTGAAATGGATCACGAATATAACAGGTAAGTTTCAGTTGGAAAACAGAATTTCTGTCAACACCCCTTTAGTAAAGTCGGCATAACGTTTGATTCCCTCATGTGAATTGGCTGACATTTTAACATGTTGTAGCTAAGAGGAATATCTATAACTTTTATTCTTTGAGCTTGCCCAAACTAGGACTGGAAGAAGGTCAATTTTATACACTGTTCTTAGGGTTCGAAATAGGACAACCTTCTGTTGAGTTTCAGTAAAATTGCCATAACTTTTGACACAGGAATCGGATTAAGGTGATTCTTATCTTGTTGGAAATATGAGACCTAGATCTACATATTACATAACTGAAGTATTTGATAATTCAGATCATAAGACACCTCAAAAGAGAGGCTAAGTCACGAACAGAAACAAAGCTAAAGCAGAACAGAACAAAAATTTTCTATGCAGAACTTTTAAATTTGAAAAATCATAATAAATCCAATTCTCATCGGAATGTAACTAATCATATCTCATTTTAAAGCTCTATGAGTCTAGTTTCATTTGCAATTAACCTAGCTCAGTTTTCCTTTGTTCAGAAAATGCAATAGCTAAAAAACTACAACTAGTTCAGAATATCCAGATTCCAGAATTTCTAGTTTCCTCCTCGACTTCAAATTTCGGCCAACCCTAGTTCCCTAAGCAAACCTCCTCATTTTGACCCCAATTAAGATATGTTATACTATGAAGTATGAAGGGTCTCATACTTGAAGATAGAGAATTGAAACGTGAAGAAACCACAAAAATTTGGTCTTGACCTCTCAGCTCCCTCCTTGGATTTCACCAAGCAATCCTTCTCCTTTTTTCTTAAATTTTGGATATGTTGTAATAGGTGGTGAGTGGATTATTTCTAACTAAAAAGTTCAGAAAATAAAGTTGAAGAGTTCAAGCTTCATCTCTTGGTGAAGCTCACGGCCATGAGAGGAAGAAGGAAGAAGAAGTTTGGTGTTTGATTATTTAGCTATTGAATATCATACGTTTTGGAGAAATGGAGAAGCTAAATGATCTTGGCTTTGTTAAATTTTCAACTTCTAGGCCTTCATATTATCAAGATCAAATTTTTGACCATTGGATCACTCTACAAGGTCATTCTCTCTCACTACCAATTCAAACTTCATTAATTACATGTCTCCACAAGTCAAGTTTCATTAAATGTTGTCTCCCAACAACCCAATCAAATGACTCACATTGATTCCTTGACTTTCCAAACAAATCCTAGCCTTCCATCTCATTGCATACTTCCCATGGTCATTAATTGTCTTCAACTCCTTTTTCTAAATTGCATAAAAGGTCCTTTTTAGATTTGCGTAAAAATTCCTATCTCGATTTTTGCATCACGCACGGCAAGGTCAATATTCGACCCAAAATCTGAGAAATTCAAATTTATCCATATGGTTCAGTTTTTCGCACTGAATTAAATAGAGTTGGTATTGCATTAATCTGAGATTATTTGATAACCCAAATATCCCTCGAAGTGAATGAAATTCTCGATCGGTCAAAATTGGACCTCGATCTCGACCCGAAATGCATGAAATCACACTCGAACTCCATTTTACATGTAGATTTCAAAAATATAGGTCTTGGGTAGAAACGAAACCGTTTGCTCGAACAAATTTCAATTCTATCAAAAACTAGAGTTTCTCATGCAAAAATTTTAGAGTACCGAGCGTTTTTGTACTACGACTAAAATTTCACTTTTACTCTTTGATCCTTCACTTTTAAAGTGAATTTAGCATATATATATCTCACGGCATCAAATTTACACGTGTGGTTTTCATTTTGGCACGATAGGGTAAATTTTCCTTCATTCCGTGCGAATTTCGACAAATTTTTTCAAATTTTCATTTAACTTGATAAAATGTTAATTTAGCCAAATTTAGGCTTCCTGGCAGAATTCTAGCAGTTTTGCACGGGTAGAATTAAATTTGGATCGGTGAGAAAAATTTAACTTTCGGCAATCTCGTCCAAAATTTTTAAGAGCATTTTAAATCGGAAAAAGTTCTGAATGACTTTTCTCTATATGAAAATGAAAATATATTATATATAAAATAATGAGGAGTACAATATAAGTGCATCGAGTGTCAGTGTTACACCAGGAACTCTAGCCTTCATGCCTACTCCGAAATTTAAGTTTATGCCTTGGTATCCATATTTTCATAGATCCGACATTGTTAGTCCTTACTAATTCTTTTGGTACCCATTTCAATTTTGTTGTTCTTGATGTTCTAATCCTGGAGCAGCACTTATTTATGTTATGCCCATTTTTAAGATAGTTCATGCATTTCAAATGAGATGCAGAGCTTTTAGTTTTGTTATTGGTTTATCTCCTAAACTTACAGTGATATGCATTATATCCAATTTTCATGTAGCATGACACCTAATTTCCGGTTTAGTGTTTTTAGAGTTAGGCACAAAGAAGCTCTATAGCTTCTTTTGGGCTACGATAGGATTATAGCCTATTCCTGCCTTTCATACGCAGCTATTTGAGCTCCTAACATTAACTCAAGTTTTTCTTGACCCTTAATGAACTTATGTGATGGAGAGCTTAACCTCATGTTCTTTTCTTTTTCTTGTTGAAGTTGATTTGCACAAATGTCTGTATTAGACGTATCCTTTTTATTGCAGGCATTCACATTTGTATTCCTTAAGTTTTCTATCTCAGTTTTGTTTGCTCAGATTTATTTTCTACTTCAACATGCAAATCATTATTTTCTTGCTTTAGTCTATCACTTTTTTCTTTTATTTTTAAAATTTTTGTTTTTAGCATATTCTTCTCTTATTCTAATTTTACTAATTATTTCTTTATTGAGCAATTCTTTTTACTCATTTTCTTAAGTTCTCTTAGGGATTCCATCGGTGGTTCATGCAATTCGTTCATAAAATATTCATCATCAAAACAATCAGAAGAGTCAGTACAGTAATTAGATGAGCAAGGAGAATTTGCGACATTATATTCTTCTTTTTCTGCCATTAAGCACTTGTAACTCTATTCCTAAATAGTTTCTTCATGGTCTTTTCATGCATGGCCTCCAATGTTTCCTAAATTTCTTTTACACTTATGCACGATGAGACCTTGTTGTATTCATTTAAGTTTAGTCCAGAAAAAGGAGGTTCACTATCTTGTAGTTTGTGTGATATGCTTTTCTTTTCTCGGCAGTTATGCTCCTTATCTTTGCTGGGACTTTGACACCATTAATTTCATTGATTGGGAACTTATCTCCTTCTTCTATTATTTCCCGGGCACTCATCCTCAGCCATGATAAAGATTTTCATTATATGTTTCTAGTAGCTATAATTTTTGCCATTGAAAATGGAGCAATGTCGACTAACCCAACTTCATGTGGAACACCTTCTACATTTAGTACCATTTTGGTAATTTGCTCTTGTGGTCACTAAACCCTTCACCAAGAGACCCACTCTAAAACTGATTGAAATAAAATATAGAGATGGTGAATAGATTGTATGGTAATTTTTTATTGTTTGGATGTTTTTCAATTTATTGAGAATGAACTTTGCAGAGAGAGGCTGAGAGACAGAGAGATTTGAAGAGATCGAGAGAATCAGAGGTTTGTAGAGACTATAAGACCAAGAGATTTGAAGAGATCGAGAGATAATTGAAAGTTTTTTTTAGTTTATAGAAAATGACTGTGAAATGAAGAAATTGAAAAATGAAAACAGATAGAGCGCACACACAAAGTTTTATAGTAACTTCACCTAACCCAATGTACATCCACTCCTAAACTCTACCTGAATTTTTACTATTTACTTTGAGATTGTATTACAAACTTATTTCTTAGTGCAAGTCAAACCTTTATAGTGTTTTCTCTCAAAAATATTAGCCAACCTCTTACTGGTTGTTTCTCTCAAAACCCTAAACCGAGAAAAACTCTCTCTTAGATTTTTGAACTTTTAATACAAGAGGAGAATGAACGTTACAAAGGATGAAACTATAACTTGAAGTTCACAGAAAGAATTTACATAAAACATACTATATCTGTGTTCAAGAGCAGACAAGTTTTCTATGCGTTGTTCTCACTTCTTCTTCACTTTGTTCCTAACCTCTCTTTCTTTTATTTATGGTTAGAAAGAATTTGAACGTTGAGGCAAGATTTGAACATTGAGACTTTACAGTTGTTTTGCAGTTGAGTATTTGAATTACTGAGTTGAGAGTTTAATACTCTTCAAGTTATGTACTCTCTTTTGGCGAATGCAATTTGTAACTCTGAAATGTAGCTTTGCGTTTCTCAAAATAGGGCTACGTGGTTGGTCGAGTGGTTGAGAGATTTAAATACTCTTAGCCTTTTGCTTTTAGCTTTTTGTACTAGATAACCGTTAGACACAGAAAGTACATTTTAAATTTTGGGTCTCGACTATGGTTTCTAAAGTGTCAACTAATGTGTTTCTTGTTTTGACTATGCTCTAAGGTTGAGTCAACTATGATATATGCTAAGTCCACTACTTTGAAAAGATGTAAACTTATGTTTCATTTATGCTTTAAAGCTTCTCATTGTATGTTCTCAACCGTAGCTCTGTTCAACTAATAAAAATGTTTTCCTTTCTACTTTTCTGTATATTGTTCTGATAGCCAATAAGTGAGCTTACTTTTGCTGTATGAGATGATTGTTAGAGCTCAAACATATTTCAAGAGATTTTATATTGATGACCTGATTATCAAATACTTAACTATGCTTAAATCATGTGATTCTAATTAACTATATATGTCATAAAGTTCAAATGTCAACTAATGTCAATCGACTAGGTTTAGAGAGTTACAAACATATGTTGAGTGGATTTACTAATTCTTTAAGTCCCTTAGTTCAAAGATGTCAAAAGACTAGAACATTTTAATATTTTGCTCAAGCATGTGTAAGTTATATATACATATATGCAATCGTCAAACAAGTTTGAGAAATGTAAACTATGCATTACATAATATGACATGGCTGTGATTAAAAACAAGTTATGTAGTGAGGATTGTTATAAAAATGTTTAATCTTTTGTGTTTGTCAAATTAATCAAGGGGCAGTCGAATGATTTTTATGTTCGGTTGATTGTTGCTATTCCAAATGGTGATTCAGTCGAATAAGAATGATGGAACGGTCGAATAAAAGAAGATATAGCCAACTAACCATGCTTGGCCAATCGAATAAATGGAGGGACAGCCAACTGAATATGCTGGATAGCCAGCTGACTTTGCTGGACAGCCAACTGATTCCTTGATTAGTTGGCCTAGTTTTCTTTCCATTGCGGCTCGGTCGTATGATCTTTGCAGTTGGTCAACCAGATACGGTTTTAGTTACAGATTTTCGCGACGGAAAAAATTCGTCGCTATTTTGTGACGAATTTAGCGACGAAAAAGTTTTTCGTCACTAATTTGCCGCAAAATTTGCAACGAAAAGGAAATCATGGATAAATTAGTGACGGACACATCATTCGTAGCAAAATTTGTCGCTAATTAATGATGAAAAACTTTTCACGGCTAAATTCATCACTAATTAGTGACGAAAAAATTTTCATGACTAAATTCGTCGCTAATTGGCGACAAAAAATTTTTCGTTGCAAATTTTGTCACTAAATAGTGATGAATAATTTAATCTTTTTTAAATATAATTTTATTTTATTTTATTTTATTTTTATTTTATTAATATGTAATATTTAAGTTAAAAATTAATTTAGCGACGGATTTGTTTTCTGTCGCTAGACGAAATTTTTTTATATATAATTAAATAAAATATAATATTAATATAATATTTAGATTAAAAAATTAATTTAGTAACGACACGACGAAATATATATATATGCATTGGCAATTTAGCGACGGATTCCAAATCCGTCGCTGAATTTAATAAGAATTTTATTTTATTTTTATTCTTATTTTATTTTTTTAATTTATATTAACAAATCATATTATTATTTTATAATATTTTAATTTACATTTTATTTTATTATATTATATTTCATTTTTTAGAAGAATAATATTATTTAATTCTTTAAAAAACCATATATTTTATTTTATTTAAATTATATATATTTTTTAATTAATTTATTATTATTTTTCTTTTTTTTGTTTGATTTAATATTTTTTATTATTGTATAGGTAATTTTATTTTATTTGTATTATTTTATTCAATAATATAAAATTTTTAATTAAATATTAATCCGCGCGGGCGCCGACGCATGCACGCACAGGCGCCTGCCTGCCTGGGCGCTCGCGCCCTGTGCGCACCTGCTTGGGCACCTGCACGTGCCTGCCTGGGTGCCCGTGCCTGCTGGGCGCCTAGGCAGGCGCACAGGCGCCCGTGCCTACTGGGCTGCCAGGGCGCCTGCGCCCCAGCAAGCGCACGGGTGCCCAGGCAAGCAGGCGCGGGCGCCCGCACCCCAGCAGGTGCATGCCTGCTTGGGCGTCCAGACAGGCGTGCGGGCACCCGCACCTGCTGGGGCGCCCTTTGTTTTAATACTAAAAAAATATGTAATTGAAAGGATTCGAATTTTGGATCTCGGAATTGAACAAAAGACATATCACCACTGTACCACCGTTTAATGTTAGTATTGTGTGATAATATTTTTATTTTCTTTCTTTCTCCTCTTTGTTTTCTATTCTCACTTTTTTTTCCTTATCTCTATTTTTGGGTTTTTTTTTTCTTTCTATTATCATTTCTTATATATAATAATTTTATTAAAATATCTTATAAGGAATAAAAATATTTTGTGATTAAATATATAGATTTTTTAAATTATTAATATATTATAATTTATTGATAATTATAATTTTATAATTTTGAGTAAATTATGGATTAAAAAAATAAATAAAAATGAAAAAGAATAATAAAATAATAAAATAAAAGAAAAAAGAAGAAATCAAAATATAATATTAATATATTTTTTAATTAATTTATTATTTTATTTTAAATTAGTATTTTATTATTTTTTATTTTATTAAAAATTATCATATTTATTATTTTTAATTAATATTATTTTAGGTTGGTGGTATAAATAAAAAAAGTTATTATATTTATTATTTTAAATTGTCATTATATATTATTTTATTATTATTAGAAAAATATGAAGAAAAGATAATAAATAATGAAAACAAAAAATTATATCACGATAATATTTTTAGCTTGGTGGTTTACAGGTTACGTGTGCGTGCAGGAGTTCGGATTCGGAGTTCGAACCACGGTGGAGGCAGAAGGCGCGGCATTTTCCAGGAATTAAGAGTTGATGCTGGAGCGCCTGCGCGGGGGTGTTGGCTCGGGCGGGCAGGTTGCTGGTGTTGGCTCGGGTGGGTAAGGGAGGGCAAGGGACATGTTGGCTCGGGTGGGCAAGGGTAGGCAAGGGCGGCATATGCGCTCCATGAACATTTCGATGAATTTGGAATCAGTGACGGATTTGGAATCCGTCGCTGAATTTGACGATGGATTCTGGCGATGAATTCCAATCCGTCACTGAATTTGGGACGGATAATTTTGATATTTTTTCCCTAAATTAGCAATAAATTTTAGTTACAAAAATTATCTGTCGTTAAATTTAGCGATAAATTTTAGATTTTCGTCACTAAATATAGCAACGAATTTTTTTATATTGCTAATTTAGTGACGGATAATTTTTCGTCGCTAAATTTTGTGATGAATTTTAGCGATGAAAAATTATTTGTTTCTAAATTTAGCGACGGATTTCTAATTTTTATCGCTAAATTGTTGCGACGTGTTATTAGCGACGGAAAATTTTTTATCGCTAAATCCGTCGCTAATGTTTTTAGCGATGAATTTTTTTAAAATTTTCGTCGCTAAATTTGTAGCTAAAAGACTATTTTTTATAGTGTTAAAACTGTTCGGTTGGCTGTTCTTTGCTATCGATTGGTCGAACAGCTTATTAAACCTGTTCGGCTAGCTGCTGTTTGCAATAGGTCAGCCAGACAACAGCTAATAGCCACTTAGTTGGCCGAGTGTTTCATCTGATCAGCCATCTATATGCATTTTTATGTTCTTTGTCAAGCCAAGTGTTCAACCGATCTTAAATTATTTTGATCATCATCAAAACCTAAATATATATCTCAACATTATTGTTGTTGTCGTTTTGTGCATGGTACGTGATGTTAAAATAAATAAAGAATTAATGCTGTTAAATTGAAGAGGTTAAAAGATTGTGATGTTAAGAATTTCGGGGGCAACCAGACTGTAATTCAAGTTTTGGTGAAAAATAAAAAATACACTCAAAGTTCGGGGAAATTTTTATTGTTTTGATGAAAGAAGAATAATGTTTCTTGATAGAATATTTGAAACTTAGATCTAGTATATCAATTGATAAAATATTTGACCTTACATTTAGCATAATATTTTGTCTTATATTTACTTTAATGATCAATCATATATCTAGTCATATATTGACTATATACACACTCTTATAATTCTTTATATATAGTGCAATACAATTATTTAAAGATAGAGTAAAATTTATTCTCTCAATAAATCCTCTTCAAACATGGTATCAAAGTCTAGTTAGAAAACATATCCTTCATTTCTTTGCACCACCACTACTAAGGAATCTTTCTAACTATATGCTCTGCAATTGCTTTTTGTGAGGATCCTATGTATCAGAATGGAGTCTAATTGATTTCTTCCGGTTCCTCCTCTATTCAAATTTCAATTGTTTTCTAAAAAAAAAAATTAATTGATTTCTTTCGAAACCTTCTCTTTCTATTTGGATCCCAATTTTTCTTAAAAAATGGTTCAACTTCAATACCTAGACCCACATCTCTATCATCATTATTCTCAATTTTTGATCACCTAAAAAATTCAAAAAAAAAATCATCAAAATAAAATATATAAAAAAAAAATCATCTAAAAATTCAATTTTATTACCATCACTGCAACCTCTCTCAATCCTTCCGTTTGTTTCTCCCTTCTCATTTTTCTTTGGTTTTTCCTTTTATTCCCCTTTAGACTACCCCTCTCCTTCTTTCTCCTTATGATCTTTCTCTTTCTTGTCTTCACCTCACCTCGATTGTTTTTTCTTATCTTTTGTTATATTTTTCATCATTGTTTTGGTTTTCAATTTAAGTCCCACCTCAGTTTTCTCATACTTTACTTTGTTAGGCTCTTTATCATTGCTTTAAACTTTGAGATTCAATTCCTCTTCAAATTTTAGAGTGGATCAAGAGAGAGAGAGAGGTGGATGAACCAAGGAATGTCACTATCAATAATCCAATCAAATATCAACACACAAACACATTGGAACATGTCAAAGTATTTCATATGCCCATATGTCGACATATTCATAAAGGGCCTATCTTCATCACTTTTCTTTCATTTCTGATCCAATTTGAGTGTTCGAGCTCCTCTTGCTCCAACTACAGGGGTATGATAGAATATGTAACTCTTAGATTTAACATATTGATTAATAAAATATTTGACCTTCACATTTAGCTTAATATTTTGTTTCATATTTAGCCTAATGGTTAATTATGTATCTAGCTATATATTGACTATATATACACTGTAATTTTCTATGTACAATGGAATGCAATTGTTCAAAAATAAGGCAGACTTTATTTTCTCAATAAGTTCTCTTCTAATATTTCTTTTTTTTATCATCAAAAGGCACATAGATTCTCTTCATTTTAGTAGCATTTGTGTGTGCCAACAATCTTGGGGAGATCCAAACCTCAAAACTTTTTGTTGTTGATGACTTTATTCTACTTCAAATTTTTCTTTCTTTATTTCTTTTTTTTTTTAATTTTATCAAAATTTTTAATCCTGTTTTCAAATGTTGTGAGTAGGAAGGGAGAAAAATGAGAGGAGAAATGACCGGTCTGAATTTGGGGCTTGTGTCACCTTAACACAGCTACGAAAGGACAATGAAGTGGCACAGTTAGGGTATCCTGGTTGGAAGTAAGAAGCCTAATGAAGCAACAATTAACAATGTAACTTTAGTTGACTAAGGTTGAGGCTGAGCCCGAGGTGTATATGAAACCATGGCAATGCGATAGCAATTTTTTGGTCTATCAATTCATTAAGCATTTATTAGTATTAAACTTAAATATATATGAGCTTAATTTACTGGGTAAAAATTATAACAACGTCAATCACAACGTCTGATAGGAAATACAAGCTTGCAGTCCCCATGGAAAAGGAAATCTTATTCGCCGGATGGGCTTACTGAATATCTCATCATCCTCTTTTATATTTAGATTAAACTCATCAATGGTAGTAAAATATTGTGATTTTAATCTCCATTTGTTTGTTTCTTTTCGGGGGGAGGGGGACTTGTTTTCTACTTTTCTTCTTTCATATATTGTTGATAGCCGCCAAGATCCTGCAGTAAACCAAAAAAACCATGCATTAAACTTTTTTCCCTTAATAATAATACCAATAATATTAATAATAAGATCATATTTTCCAAATATGTATACACACATATATTATTCACAAATTTTCCTACTCTGACGTTGACAAAGTGAGTAATTGTTAATTGGCAATGCCGTTTAAAAACAGCAGAGCCTTTGAAATTAATATCCATAAATATGAGGGGAGAGTGTTAAGTAAAATATGTAACACTAGCATATCTCACAGCTCATGAGTTCTAATAATCGGGGAAAAGAAACATGATTACCCTTTAGGATTAGTATAAATGTCCAGATTATGAATCACTTTAAGAGGTGTTATACATGGAGGAAAAATCAAAGTAGCTCTCACACTCGATTTCCTTCCTTTGGAAGTTCCTGTGACAACCGCAAGCAGCACACTTGAGAGCAGTACTCGTTCCTTCCCCTCCAGAAGCCATGACTCGCGACAGCCATCGACAGCATACCCTCCAATACTGGCTGCATGGTTCTTCCTACACTCCTTGTATCTCACCTTCCTTTCCACCTGCAGCATGGAGGAATGGCTTGATGAGTTTTTGGGTTCTTCTGTGGACTTCATGTCTTGATGATGAAAATGATTTTTGGACACTACTTGTTCTTCTTTGATGGCAGGAGAGTTGGGGGAGTTTCTTGTAGATCTTCTGTTAAACTTGCAAGAAAGTTCAGTTGAAGAAGTGGTTGTCATGGAGAGAGAGAAAGATGACACTGGCAAAGAGGCTATGAGAATTGATATTGATACATTAACGGTGCCTTTATTCAGGGGGATTTATATTAATAATTGCAGAATGAAAAGGTAGGTTTTTTCCTTGTGTTATCATTAAATAATGCAATGTCCCTATTTAACTACTTGTATGATCTCATCCATGGCCACACCCCTCATATATTTTAATGTCTGCCAACTTAATATGTTGGAACTCCAACATGTATCCCTTAGCAGCAGGGACCAATCATGCCACGACACATTGGAATGCAAATTATGTGTGTTTTATTTTTTGTAGGGTAGAAACACTTGCATAGGCACATGTAGATACATGCATATCTAATACAAATGTATCTGAATGCTAATCCAACTATGGCATTAATAATTGTTCTCAATGCTTCATAAAATAATTCAATTTGCTAGTTGATTAGTTTATTCATTGATAATATATACTATGGCATTCAAGTAGATAAGATGATTGTAGTAGTTGATTTTGTTTATCTGCAAAGTTGACAATGGTCAGTCATAGTGATAGAGATCAGTTCCACAAAGCAAACCCCAAATTGTTACTCAAATATTTTCTCTGAAATCGAAATCATTTTGTGATTGTATGTATTTTCGTGATATTTACGAATCTGTGTAACCAAAAAATGAGTAAAGTATTGATATATTTGATTCTTTTATATGTTTTTTTACACTATTTTACTTGAGTTCAAACTTGTTTTCGAATAGTTTTGGAATCATTTAAGCTTAGGGTTGTGAATTTTGTATTTTAGGAAATTATAAAGATCAATTGTGAAGATAGTAGAACCAAGGGGAGAGCATAGTTGCGAAGTGTGGAGGTAGATGCGCTAGACTTTGTGCGATTGCGCCTGCGATAGATCAATGTTGATGCACTTGAGAAGATCTACAAAATATCTCACCGGGGCAGAAAAGGAAGTTGATCTGCACCCAAGATTAGTAATAATTCTGACATGGAAAGTAAAGAAAGAAAGAGACATAAACCCTAAATTCTCTGAGGGATTTAAATAGACAATAAAGCACGTTAAGAAGGGGCCACACTCTTGGTTGGCTCTTCAACATGTGGAGGAACATAAGGAAGGTTTGAACAGAAGAAGGGGGACTTCAATACAAGAATTTAATATTCCCTTCTCCCTTGAATTTCAATGCATAGGCATTATTGAATCCAAATATATTAGATTACATCTAATTTAGCTTTAAATCAAATTGCTTCAATTTTTTTTTTTAACTTAATGTTGTTATTTGAAACTCGACTAATCTGGTTCGTGTAGTTACGGGATCCAATTTAGAGACGCATTTATTTTTTTATTTTCAACACTAATGTTCTACCACCAAACACACAGAATATTGATACCAAATTGCTTCCTAATTTTCTAGTTACTTAAACTTGTCTTTGGGCAACATTGCTTGCTTAAATGATATTTTATTTATTACCATACTAATTGCAACAATTTGTATACTTCTAAATTTTGGCAATCTCATAAATCATATATACATGCACACACACAAATATATATTCTACATGTGATTTTGAGAACTTATCATGCGTTTTGGGTTAAAATCGTTAAATTTTCTATTCAAAATCATACATATAGATCTGAATTCAAAATCAATAAGGAAAATAATAATAATTATGTTTAACTAAAAATTTTAAGAAATTGTTTTTCAATAATTCAACATGGGAAGCTCTGATAACCCTTATTAGAAAAATAACTCTTTGATGAAAACTATCATTTATATATCTAAAATCTCATATTAAATCATTAAGAAGTGTACATGAATGTATAATGTGGTTAGCCTTCCAGATCTCTCTTGCTTTTCTCTCAAGATGATGGGATTTAAGGAAGAATGAAAGTTCCATATGATCTGGAGACCATAACAACTATATATAGATAATTTTATTATCTCTTGATATTTATATCTGATAATTTTATTATCTCTTAATACTTCTATCTTAGTCTATCACAAAAATAAAAATTACTCCTTAGGTCTCGACACGACAACACCCTATCATATACTTTAGAGTCCAAAGACTCAAATTTATATCATAATTTATGACACAAAATTATTCACATATAAATCTAATTAACATTAGATTAAAAATCCAACATCCCTATTATATATAAAATCACACCTATATTCTTGTAATATTATATAATATATGTTGTATATAAAGATAATTTTTATATGTAAAAATTGATATAAAAATCTTAACACAAATCCTTACTCTGATCTAATCTCATCTTTTCTCTTTTACTCGAGTACTTGAATCTCAATATTCTGCTGACCTCTAAATTTCTTACAATTTCAATTATATTTAAAGTGTCTCTAATTCAAGACATTTATATTGTACGATAAATGAAGATATAAATGCCGGTGACGTAAATATTGTTAATAACCTAATATGAGTTTATATTATTTTAAAAAGTATACCTATGATGTTAATTTTTTTTTCTAGTATTCAAGTATTATGGAGAGAAAATTTGATAACTCAATTAAGTGGCTGTCTAGAAGAGATTTAAGAATGTTTAATGACGAAGTGATCACTTGGTATTTAGATTTTAATTAATATTTAATTTATTTTTTATTAATTTGTAGATATTTAAATGATTTTTATATTTATTATAATAAATCGGGTGAATATTGAACAAATTTTATATAATTTATGTTATAAATTTGAATTTTTCAGCTTCTAATTTTTAAATTTTCAAATAGTGTAAGAATGTTAAGGTAAGATGGAGAATTTATTGAATCTATAGGGTGGAGTGGGGAAGGCAAGGATCTCCCGGGAGATTTATATATATGGTTCAAAACTAATATATATAATAGAAAATAAATTACATTTTATTTCTTCTGATTTTACTGAGAATCACATATTATTTTATGATGAAAAAATATCCATTTATCCCATATATTTTTAAAAAATATGACAAGTAAATAAAATTGTGAAAAATTAATGGTGAAGTAACGGAGATACATAAAATATCTCTTACACCCCTCATTCTCTCTCCTTCGAAGTTCATCTTCAACCATTAGAAAAAAAAAAAGAAAAAAAGAAAAAAACACTCGACTCTAACTCACTCTCTCTCTCTCTCTCTCTCTCTCTCTCTCTCTCTCTCTCTCTCTCTCTCTCTCTCTCTCTCTCTCTCTCTCTCTCTCTCTCTCTCTCTCTCTCTCCTCCTCCCTATTCATCTTCATCTCTAGCCTATCTAAGAGTCGCAGACTCTGGCCTTTCCGCCAATTGTGAAGACATTGTCTCCTTCATAGTGCACCCAAGGGTCACTGGGATTTAAAGCAATCCAAACATACCACTTACATCCTCAAAAAAGGACCATCAAGAGGAGCAGATTTAGGGACATCGTCAGTGGTGATGGTCTTATCAGGCTAGCTCAAGAGAATGCAAGTTGTGAACTCGCAGCCAACAATGGGAATATTGGACGGAGGATGAACTCTGAGCATGCTCAGCATGCTTTCTTCCACAACACAAGCAAATTAATCTGTTCCAATGTTGTGGAAGTTTGAGTATGAATAACATGTAAACGATTGTACTGAAAAATTATATCAAAATATTTTTTCAAAAATAGGTAATTTAATAACATGATATATTACTACAACTATACTCAACAATAACTATTAAATAAAGAAATAATACCAAAATTTAAAAAAATTAGTCTACATATGCCTATATTTTCGGATACTATCAGAATAACATTTCACAATATTCAATGAAATATTACAAGAGAAAAGAAAATTGTCTAAAAAATTGAAAGATAATTTTGGAATGTTTCAACTAAAGGGAGGAGGGGCTATTTTATAAGCAAGCAACTCCCCTCACCCCTACTTACCAACAAATGTGTGATTCTCTCACACTTTTTTTGGCACATATTTACAAATCTCCACCTCGGCCCCAAAAAAAAAAACAAAGAAAAATCCTTGCAACTCTCTCCTATAATCTATAGTGGTGTTTACAATTTTCAATTTTTAATAATATTGATCAAATCAACAAAATTAAAACTTGACCGCATTCACTATTTTGTCATCACATCAACAGAATTCTCAAAGATTGGAATTTTCTGGATCATAACTCCACCTTTTTTCAAAATCTCCCGTACAAAGTGATAACAAACGTCGATGCGTTTTGTCCTTACATGAAAAACTCCACTTTCTTTGCCAAATGAATTATACTCTGACTATCACAATGCATTTTGATGTGTTTCTGTTTCAGTCCCAATTCACCAAGCAACCCTTGAAACCAAATTTCTTCTTTCATAGCTTCTGTAATTGTCATGTATTCTGTCTCTGTCGAAAACAAAACAACTATTAACTATAAGGTAGACTTTTAACTCACTGGTACCTTTACAAGAGTAAACATATAATCAGTAATTAATCTATATTTGTCAAAATCACCAATATAGTCAAAATCACAATACCTAACTATGCATTGACCAATTTGCTTGTCCTGTTAAAATATCAAATCAAGATTTACGGTATTCAGAACGTAACATACATACATACCATTTCACACACTACAAAAAAATACGGTTTTAGTCACGAATTTTCACGACGGATTTAGCGACGAAAAAGTTTTTCGTCGCTAATTTACCACAAAATTCACAACAAAAAGGAAGTCGTGGTTAAATTAGCGACGGACACATCATTCGTAGTAAAATTCGTCGCTAATTAGTGACGAAAAAATTTTTGTGGCTAAATTCATCGCTAATTAATGACGAAAAAATTTTCGTGGCTAAATTTGTCGTTAATTGGAGACGAAAAATTTTTCGTTGTAAATTTAGTCGCTAAATATGGCAAAATTTTGCCACAGATTTAAAATTCATGACAAAATTTAATCTTTTTTAAATAGAATTTTCTTTTTTATTTTTCTTTTTATTTTATTAATATGTAATATTTAAGTTAAAAATTAATTTAGCGACGGATTAAAATCCCAATCCGTATATCCGGTAATTTAGCAACAGATTAAAATCCGTTGCTGAATTTAATTTTTTTTATTAGAATTTTATTTTATTTTTATTTTATTTTATTTTAATAATTTCAGCGACGGATTTCAAATCCGTCGCTGAATTTTATATTCTTTTAATTATAATTTTATTTTAATTTTATTTTAATTTTATTTTATTTTATTAATTAATATTAACAAATCATATTATTATTTTATAATATTTTAATTTACATTTTTTTTATTATATTATATTTCATTTTTTAGAAGAATAATGTTATTTAATTCTTAAAAAACTATATATTTTATTTTATTTAAATTATATATATTTTTTAATTAATTTATTATTTTTTTTACTTTTTTTGTTTGATTTAATATTTTTTATTATTATATAGATAATTTTATTTTATTTGTATTATTTTATTCAATAATATAAATTTTTTAATTAAATATTAATGCCTGCGTGCGTCGGCGCCGACGCCGACGCATGCATGCACGGGCGCCTGCCTGCCTGGGCGCCCGCTCCCTGCGCGCGCCTGTCTCGACGCCCGGGCGTGCCTGCCTGGGCACCTAGGCAGGCAGGCGCGGGGGCCCGCGCCCCAGCAGGCACGCGCGCACTCCCGCGCGTGCCTGCCTGGGTGCCTAGGCAGGCGTGCAGGCACCCAGGCAGGCGTGCAGGCGCCTAAGCAGGCAGGCGGGAGCCAGGCAGGCAGGAGCGGGCGCCCGCGCCTGGGCGCCCTTTGTTTTAATACTAAAAAAACATGTAGGTAGAGTAATTCGAATCTTGAATTTCGGATTTGAACAGAATACATATCACCACTGTACCACCACTTAATGTTAGTGTTGTATGATGATATTTTTGTTTTCTTTCTTCCACCTTTTTGTTTCCTATTCTTATTTTTTTTCCTTTGGTTTTTTTTTCTTTCTATTTTCATTTTTTATATATAATAATTTTATTGAAATTTGAATAAAAATATTTTGTGATTAAATATTTAGATTTTTTAAATTATTAATATATTATAATTTATTGGTAATTATAATTTTATAGTTTTGAGATGTATTTTTAAATTATGGATTAAAAAATAAAATAAAAATGAAAAAGAATAACAAAATAATAAAAGAAAAGAAAAAAGAAGAAATCAAAATATAATACTAATATATTTTTTAATTAATTTATTATTTTATTTTAAATTAGTATTTTATTATTTTTTATTTTATTAAAAATTATCATATTTATTATTTTTAATTAATATTATTTTAGATTGTTGGTATAAATAAAAAAAGTTTTTATATTTATTATTTTAAATTGTTATTATATATTATTTTATTATTATTAGAAAAATGTGAAAAAAGGATAATAAATAATAATAAAAAATTTTATATCACAATAATATCTTTGGCAGGGGTTCGTGCAAGAGTTCGGAGTTCGAACCACGGTGGAGGCAGAAGGCGCGACATTTTCCAACAATTAAGAGTTGATGCTGCGCGGGGGTGCTGGCTTGGGCGGGCAAGTTGCAGGTTGGTGCTGGGTGGGTGGGCACGTGGCTCTGTTGGCTCATGGGTAGGGCATATGGATTCAGCGACGGATAATTTTTTGACGGGTTTGTTTTCCCCTAAATTAGCGACGGATTTTAGCGGCAAAAATTATCTGTCGCTAAATTTAGCGACGTAGAATTTTTCGTCGCTAAATTTTGTGACGAATTTTAACGACGAAAACTAATTTATCGTTAAATTTAGCGACGGATTCCAGATTTTCATCGCTAAATTTAGTGATAGATTTCTAATTTTCGTCGCTAAATTTTTGCAACGCGTTATTAGCGACGAAAAATTTTTCGTCGTTAAATCCGTCGCTAATGTTTTTAGCGACGAAATTTTTTAAAATTTTCGTCGCTAAATTTGTGGCTAAAAGACTGTTTTTTTGTAATGACAACTTGCCAATGCTCCTTTCTAAGATCATGCATGTACCTGCTTACAACTCCAACTATATGTAAAATATCAGATCTTGTACATATCATAGCATACATTAGGCTACCAACAACACTTGCATACGTTACTTTTGATGTGTATTCCCGTTCTGTATCGTTTTTTTGTGACATGGATACACTAAGCTTGAAATGAGGAGCAAGTAAAGTACTAATTGGTTTTGACTTTTCATTCATACTAAAACGTTTTAGTATCTTACTTAAATATTCTTTTTGTGATAAACAAAACCTCTCCAATTTTCTATTTCTGATAATTTCTATATCTAGAATTTTCTTTGCTTTACCTACATCCTTCATCTCAAACTCTATTTTCAACCGAGTTTTCAATTTCTTAATTTCTATCTAATTTCTGGAGGCTATCAACATATCACAACATGTACAAATACACGTAGTTATCATATTTGCTTCTTGTATACTTCTACCCTATCATAAACTTGTCAAATCGCTTATACCACTATTTCGGAGATTGCTTTTAATCCATACAGCGATTTTTCAAGTTTAGACACCATGTTTTCTTTTCCAGCAACTTTGAATCTTTCTTATTAATTTATATAGATTTCCTTTTCCAAATCTCCATATAAAAATGTATTTTTTACATCCAACTGAACTAGTTCCATATCCAACTATGCTACCAAAGCCAACAAAATTCAGATTGACGAATACTTCACAACTTGAGAAAATATTTCATTATAATCAACTCCCTCTTCTGAGTATAGCCTTTAACCACCAATCTTGCTTTGTAGCGAATACCACTCTTGTCAGAAAATCCATCTTTTCTTTATATATATATCTATTTGCACCTAATTGCTTTCTTTTCATTTGGAAGATTAGTAAACTTCCATGTCTGATTCTTTTGAAGAGACTTCATCTCCTCTTTCATGGCAATCTTCCATTGTTCTTATTATGAACTTTGGACTGTTTCATTGTAAGTGGCAAGAACGTCATTGATTTGAATTGGTGATACAGAAGCGACCATATTAGTATAACGAGCATGTGGTTTAATAATTTTTTTTTCCATAATGCATTTGATTCAAGTTGTTGTGGAGATTCTTGGATCTACACCTCTTATTCATTTGATTCTTCTTCTACTATACGAGAGTTACCATTAGCTTTTCATTTATTGGGATAATTCTATTTCTTTCAAACTTTACCTGTTTGGAAGTATTGCCTATGTGTTTAATATTTTCTAGAATTACCTTTGCAATGGTAAATTCATCAAAAGTAACACCCCCACTAAGAATTACTTTCTTTATTTCTAGACACTAAAGGCAATAGCCTTTTACCCCAATTATGGTCCCCATGAAAATTGTCTTCTTTGCTCTAAAATATAGTGCTGACTTCTTAACATAATAATATGTAGTGAAACCAAATACATACAATAAATCATAATCTACAGTAGGCTTTCCAGACCATTTCTCTATTAGTATTTTACCACCAATAGCTATAGATAGCAAGCGGTTGATGAGATGACAAATATAGACAATAGTTTTAGCCCAAAATCCTTTGTCCAACCTAGTATTGGACAACATGCACCAAACCTTCTCCAACAATACTCGGTTCATACGTTCCGCCACCCCGTTTTGTTGGGGTGTATTCCTGATGGTGAAATATCTGACAATATCTTCATCTTCACAAATTTCCAAAAATGGATCATTTCTGAACTCTCCACCATTGTTTGTGTAGAAACATTTTATTTTTCTGTCTATTTGACCCTCCACCATTTTTCCATTTAAGGAAAATTCCCAACACTTCATCCTTCATCTTCATTGGATATACCCAAACTCTCCTAGAAAAATTATCAACAAATGTTACATAATGATGCTTTCCTCCCAATGATGTTGTATTGGAAGGCCCCCACACATCTAAATGAACATAATCCAAAATACCTTTAGTATCATGGATTGTTGTGCCAAATTTCACCCTTGTTTGCTTCCCTTTGATGCAGTACTCATAAAAATCTAATTTGCAATCTCGTACCCCTTTCAACAACCCTTGATCTATCAGAAGTTTTAAGGATTTTTCTCTATCATGCCCCATCTGCATATGCCACAATCTAATTGCTTCTAACTCCTGATCATGGTAGAAATTACTGCTGTTGTTGCTATCCCAACTATTGTACTCTCTAGAAAATAGTACACATTGTTATTTTTTTTCGAATTGCCTTTAGCACCATGAGTACACCAAAGATGATTTTTATTACTCCATTTCTCATCTTCAAATCGAAACCTTTTGATTCTAAAGATCCGATGAAAATGAGATTCTTTTTCAAACCCGATACATATTGAATATCTGTTAAAATTTTGATTGATTCATTCTTATTTTTTAGGCTAATTAAACCAATCTCATGTGTGGTGAAAGGAACATTATTTGCTGTGTAAACTACTATAGCTTTTTGTTCCTTAAAATCAAAGACCCATTCTCAATTGGGAGTCATATGGAGGTTGCAAGCATAATCCAGCAACCACGTATTAGAATGGCTGGTTGATGGTGCAACAGCAAGTGAGAGGTCTAAATTTGTATCATCAAATTCAACTATATTTGAATTTGAGATAGCTTTTCCATAATCTGGTTTGCCTTTATTTTTGAGTTTTGAATAATTTTTCTTTCAGTGTCTTTTTTCTTAACAAAAGGCATTCATCTTTCTTCTGTTTGTACCTTGACTTTGATCTCCCTCTTGTCATTTTATTCAAAATCTATGAACGCCCTCTAAAAGCTAACACTTCTACTTCTTAAGTTATGTTTTCTTGCTTTTCTTTCTTTTTTAATTCGTAATTGTATAATACTACAGTTATTTCACTAAGAGAGATAGCAACTTTCCCATGAATAGAATAGTTTCAAGATATTTAAACTTGTCAGCAAGGGATCCCAACAATATCAGAACCAGATTTTCATCTTCGAAAGTCTCATTTATATTAATTAGATCAGTCACTAAACGATTCAAGCTGGTAATGTGATCATTCATAGTGGTACCTGAAATATAATTGAAGTAAAACAACCTCTTTTTTATATAAAGTTTGTTCTGACTGCTCTTTTCAAGAAATTTTCTTCTAATACATTCCACAATTTATTAGCAGAAGTTTCTTTTCAAAAGACATACTTCTACTCTCTAGAAAGACACGATCGAATTGTACCACATATCAATTTATTCATCGTCTTCCATCTTTCTCCTCTGCATTATCTAGTTTCTCTTCTTCAATGACAATGTCTAGACCTTACTAAAAAGAACGTTTAGAATCTCACTTTGCCACATACCGAAATGACTGGTTCCATAAAAAACTCCACTACAAATTTGACATTCGCCACTATAGTTCTCGCCAAAATTGATGATGTCAACATAGATCACTTTGTGTTGTTAACCATTTATTTGACCCTTACTATTTTAATAACTGCTAATACAAAATGCCGATTAATCTTGGAAAATCTTTTTCTAATATAAAATATCAAACTAGACTACAACCACAGAGTATAATAAGATCAACCGAGCTCAATACCGATTAGTCCCAAGAAAATCTTTTTCTAATGTTGAAAATCAGACAAAACTACAACCACATAGCATATTTAGATAGACCAGACCTGATATCAATTGTTGCGGAAGTTTGGGTGTGATCAGCATGAACAATTGTACTAAAAAATCAGTTCAGGATAATTTTCTAAAAAATAGGTAATTTAATAACACAATATATCATTACAGCTATATCTAATAACAACTATTAAATAAAGAAAGAATACCAAAATTTAACGAAATTCTACCAAATATATCTAAATTATCGGATACTAACAAAATAATATTTCACTAATATTCAATGAAATATTACCAAAAAAAAATTATCTAAAGGAATGAGAGGTAATTTTGGAGTGTTTCAACTAAAGGAGGGATAGGCTATTTTATAGGCAATGAACTCCCCTCACCCCCACTTACCAACCAATGTGGTACTCACTCCCACCTTTTTTTTTTTGCCACATATTTACATCCAACACTTCAAACCCTAACCCAAGAGAGAGGACAAGAGAAGAAATGGTAGGATTTTTTAAACTAGAGTGTGGCTGATAAATAATTGAACTCGATCCAAACTGAGAGAATCGTAATCAAAGAAAGCGAAAGAATTAATGCCCACGTGGGGCATTTTCCATAAATGGAAAATAGGAATCTTTCCATGTTCTTCAAATCGTAACTGATGTGGATTGATGCTCCTTCTTGTGTAGTTATGAGACAATAATTGATCTTTCAAAAGGTCAATTAGGGTTACCATATAGAGCACACAACTAAACAATTATGAGATTAGAATCTGAGTGAGAGAACACTTTTTACTAGAGAAATAGGGTTAGAGAAAAATTCTGCGGAGAAAATTTTTCGAGTCATGTACGTCATCAGATTGTAGACTACAATGTTGTGGTACTGTGGTGCTAACTCAATCATCATGGTTATCATCGCTACAGTGAGGTTGTTCGAGAAGGATTCAAGTTTCCCTAGATTTTCCTGCGATCTGCTCATAGAGGTATGCACAAAATCCAAGTTTTTACTACTCTGAAATTTATCACGCTTCCACATGTATGTGTGTATCAAAATCTAATATTGGTATCAGAGCGTATTGGATTTATTTATTAAAAATAAATTTTTAGAATTTTATTTGGGTATATAAATTTTGGGGTTTAGATCACGGATGAGTTTCGCGAATCCAATTATACCATCATGTTACTCATGCTTCGTAGATCACAAAAATGATTTTTTCATAATTTTTTAAGCGTGTTTGGACCTTGAAAATGAAAGTCAAAGTTTTCGGCCCTAATGGTGCCCGAAACTTAAAACCCTAGATCTGTCCAGATAAAGGGATGGTTGATCTATAAAAATGGTATACATATGTTTCTTGTGTGCTGATTTACGATTTGACGCATGTTTGTGCATTGTCGTTCTCGAAAACTGGGTTTTCCAACAAAGCCACGGAGGGCCAAAATTTGGACATTTGATTCGCCACATTTAGGGCTTGAATCTCCCAAAAATTGAGTTAAGAATTATTTTGGGAATTCCAATATTATTTTCCAGATGAAACTGCTAGGAAAAGGTGGCCGGAAATGGATTTTCAAGAAATCGGGTCGAAAAACCAGGTTGCAGGCCCGTCAGGTGAGGAAGAAGGATCCAAACCCAAAGGCACGTGAGCAGCATGCGTAAGGAAGGCTGTCAGCTAGCAAGGCGTTGGCATGTGCAACACACGTGCCAAAGAGGCGAGTGAAGGCCTCTGGTGGTCCGGTAGTTCGGACACGGCTCCAGACCCAATCTGCAACCCGAGTGACGTGGACCAGGTGCTTGAAGGCAGGTGAGCAGCACGCCGCGAGTGGGCGCATGTGCGCCAAGCCATCCCTGGCGCATGTGAGCGCGTGAGCAGTGCGTCGTGCGTGGGAGCACGTACGCCAAGCCGATCTAGGATTATGTGAGGCGTCACGTGTCTGGCGCATACTCCAAACTTCTACCAATGCATGGCAGCACGTGCAGAAGCGTCGGCGGTGCGTATAAACCCTAATGGCCAGTCAGGTCATCCAAAATTAGATTTTTCCAATTTTTCAAGTGTTTTATATCCATATTTGTGACTATTTTTGGGATTTTGTGCACTGAATCTAAATCTTGATGGTGAGATGCGATCCCGAATTGTGATGTATGGTGTCCGTTGACACATATGCTCACTTTGGGGTTAATACTCGAATCATTTTGGATTTGTTGATTCATAGGGTATACAAAATTATGATAATAAGTATTATTAGTCACTAACGTCTCTTTTTCTATATAACAAAGACAATGGCTACAACCAAAAGTATCATACTTGATCTCATGATGGGAGACAAGTTGAATGGTGACAACTACAAAATTTGGCAACTGAAGGTTCAGTTTGTTTTCGAGGTGCAGGACCTAGCGGAGGTGCTAAGACATGAGATGTCGGACCCTGGGAAGGGTACCACGCCTCAAGAAAATTGGGATCATGAGGCGTATCGTATATGGAAAATGAAGGATGGCCAGACTAGGGCTATCCTCCTTAGCAGCATGCATGATAATTTGATTCCAATATATGAACAGTATCCTACTGCAAAATCAATTTGGGTTACTTTGAGAAAGCACATTGGCTCTCGGTCAGTTCCTAAGCTAAGGATGATGACCTATAGGTTATCACCTAAGAAGAGACCTGATCATACTATAAAACAGTATCTTATGCACATGTCAAGTATAATCGCCTCTCTAAAGAACATAGGGGAGCTGATGTCTGATAAGTTTCAGATGCTGTGGGTCATCCAGTCTTTACCCGACTCCTAGGATATGGCTAAGACCTATCTTATGCACACTGAGAGTATTCGTACTTTCATGGGCGTGAGTAGGCATTGTGAGATTGAGGAGGAGCGCCAAGAGATGGGTAGGTCTATTTCTAGTCATGCCTATGTGGCGGAATCGAGTAAGGGCTCCCGGCGCTTCAAGTGTAAGTGGCGCAAATATGATGGAAAGGCCAAAAGCCAAAGCAAGAAGAAGCCATCAGCAAAGGCCAATGACAAATGGCAGAAGCGTAAGAAGAAGAAGCTCAATAAGAGCAAAGTCAAGTGTTATGTATGTGGCAGGCTTGGGCACTTCGCTCGTGAGTGTGGTTAGAGAAAGGTATATCCTTCTTCCTTACATGGTATGAGTTATGTTTCATCCATTGTGATATTCACTGACTCCTCTCTTTTGTGAATTGTAGACTCAGGAGCTACCAACCATGTAGTTCAGATAGGAGTGCGTATATGAGTTCCGCTGATTGAATCCCCATGCAAGGAGACTGTATGTGGGGAACGGAACATTTGTGGTTGTGAAGGGGATTGGTAAATGCAAGCTGATCCTGTGAAGTAACCAAGTCCAATACATGCATGATGTGTTGTATGCTCCCGAGATTTGACGGAATTTCATATCTGTTCTTTGTTTATATCATTTAAGATATTCTGGTTTGTGATTTCTCTAAAAGAAGTGAAATCAATCGAGACTTCACCTTTTATGAGATAGGTGAGTCTAACGGCTCAGTTGAGCCCAGTGGTGGGACTCAAGAACTTGTTATGAATCTAAGTTCTAATGGGAGTGGTCCATCTAGAGGTGAGGAGGCTCCCCCTCCTCGTAGGAATAGTCGGGAAAACATACCCTGACATCGTTTTCTAATTGAGGATGAGATCCTCATCGTGACTCCCGAGGATGATGAGGAGCCTTGAACTTTTTTGGAGGCTCTCGAGAGTTCTATGAAAAACCAATGGTTAAAGGCCATGCAGAAGGAACTGACATCTATGAGAGTCAATAGGGTCTGAGATCTAGTTAATCTACCTAAGAATAGAAAGGCCATTGGGAATAAGTGGATTCTCAAAATCAAAAGAAATGCCAACAGATCGATGAGAAATACAAGGCCTGTTTAATAGCCAAGGGTTATACACAAACAAAAAAAATCGACTACGAGGAGATTTTCTTCCCTGTAGTCAAATTTACATCGATCAATCTATTTTTAGCGATTGTCGCAAGTATGGATCTAGAGTTATATCAGATGAATATAAAAACCACTTTCCTTAACAGAAATTTGGATAAAAAGATCTATATGCAGCAGCCCTCTGAATTCATTCTAGTAGGTCATGAGGATAAGATCTGTCAACTTCGGAAGTCAATATATGGCCAAAAGTAGTCATCTAGGCAGTGGTACCTAAGATTTCACGAAAAAGTAATATCTTATGATTTTATAATCATCAAGGAGGATCACTGTATCTATCTAATTCATAACGATAACTCATTTGTGATCATATCCCTATATGTAGACAATATAATGTTAGCCAATAATAACATTAAGTACTTGATGACAATCAAGACATGGTTGTTATCGAGTTTTGACATGAAATATATGGATAAAACTAAATTCATACTTGGAGTTAAGATCTAGAGGGATCGCTCGAGGTGAATGTTGGCTTTTGCACAAGAGACTTACATTAGGAAAATTCTGGAATACTTTAGGATGAGTAATTGTAATTGCATAAATACTCTGATCGCCAAGTGTGATAACCTGAGTCTTGAGATGTGTCCAAAAACTCAGGAAAAAATAAGGGAGATTAGCAAGATCCCTTATTTCAGCATAGTAGGAAGTTTGATGTACGCAATATTGTGACATGACCAGACATATATTATGCAGTCAGTCTAGTGAGTAGATATCAATCAA
The DNA here is from genome assembly GCA_033439265.1 of Dillenia suffruticosa. Taxonomy (NCBI): domain Eukaryota; kingdom Viridiplantae; phylum Streptophyta; class Magnoliopsida; order Dilleniales; family Dilleniaceae; genus Dillenia; species Dillenia suffruticosa. Next base: position 10,212,863 of record JAVTVX010000013.1, on the reverse strand, counting down.
ATCCTAGAAGGGGTCACCGGAGAGCTGTGAAAAGGATTTTTAGATATCTCAAAGGAATTGTGTACTACTCGTTGTGTTATGGGGGAGGTGATTTTCGTCTTGTAGGATATTCAGATGTCGATTGGGGCGATAATCTGGATAAGTGCAAATCAATGTCATGATTTACTTTCTTACTCAATAGTAGTGTCATCTCTTGGAGTAGCAAGAAGCAAACCTATGTGGCTCTATCTATGATGGAAGGTAAGCTCGTGACTTGCTCAGTCGCAGTTCAGGAGAGTGTTTAACTCCATAAACTATTAGATGACTTAGGGGTTGTAACTGAGTGTGGAAGGTTGGTAATAATCTACTATATTAATCAGGTCGCTATAGCCTACACAAGAGACCCTAGGTATCATAGTAGAACCAAATATATCGACACCAGATATAATTTTATAAGAGACATCATCGAGACGGTTGAAGTAACCGTCAAATATATCTCGACACACAGTATGGTGGCTAACCCCTTCAACAAACCCATCGCTAAAAATTCATTTGTAGCACATAGAGAGTCATTGGGTTTGGACATGTTTTGATATTTCTTATTTTGTACCAAATTGATGATGTGATACTTATTACTTTTATATATATATGATTTTTGTGTATTATTCAGTTACACCTGCATTATTATTTTTCCTAAATAATGCACTTGTTTTAGATCTTATATGCTTTGATGTGATAAAAGATATGTCAGGCAAGCGAGATCCATTCTCTCACACGAGTGACCACTTTCAACTCTGAGTGAGTAGAGATGAGACAATTTCTAGTCATAAGAGACATTGAGAGTCGTCCTGCTAGAACACAAGTCGTCTTGATACGTGTTTAAGATGAGATCATCTGGGATATGACTGACATGCAATACCCACATTCATATAGTCTGTGAGTAGCCAGATTTGAAATTTCGGATATCACCTACGTTCAGTGATATTGTCTCTGAGATATTCTCTCTAAATCTCTGGGTAAAGTTTTATGTGTAAATTGAGTCTCGTATCTATATAGTGTTAAAAAAATCTGATATATGCCCTTTTGAGAGATAAGGGATCCATACTGTGACACGTGTTTATATCGCGTGTGATAAGATGACTAAGGATAGTAGGAGCTATTATATAACACGATAATCTGATCATGATCCTCACTCCTGTTGTGTGAGACCTGAGATCCATTCGGTGGGATCTTGGGTACCTTTATTACTTTCAGTTATTTCTAGAAATTTCGATTTAGTATTTGTTATTTTAGTCTGTTTACCTATAACCCAGAAGATAAATTGAGATTTAAGGGGTAGGTCTAGAAAAGTAGCTGAATTGAGGCCGATAAATTCGAGTTAGAAAAAAAGAATACCAATATATATTACATTATTACATTGTATTCACCTACCGGCTTGTTACGTTTATTCATATTGGGATACGAACATAATAGTGAATATACTATCGAGCAATGATTGGGGATCATGTTCGATGAAAAAAGCAGCTCGACGGATGTAATTGTGTTGAATCTTGGATACGGCAAGACTTTTTTGCACTAACGGTAACTCCTTGTCATCCTAATAAGTGTATTGAGAAGTCTTTGCTTGTAGGTATGCTTGCCAGTCGCACGACACCCAATCTTGTATGAAAATCCAATAGGGTGATGTGGAAGATCACATGAGTTGTGAATTCATGACGGATAAAAATACTCTCGTGTGTAAGTGGGAGATGAAGGAATTAATGTCCACGTGGGGCATTTTCCATAAATGGAAATTATGAATCTTTCCATGTTCTCCAAATCGTAACTAATGTGGATTGATGTTCCTTCCTTGTGTGGTTATGAGACAATAATTGATCTTTCAAAGGGTCAATTAGGGTTACCATAAAGAGTACACAACTAAACAATTTTGAGATCTAAAGCTGAGTGAGAGAACACTTTTCTCTGAGAGAAAGAGGGCTAGAGAACAACTCGTGTGCATTATAGGATTGTAAACTACGGTATTGTGGTACTAAAGTGATAAATCGATCATCGTAGTTATCATCCCGAAGGTGAGGTAGTCCGAGAAGGATTCAAGGTTTTCCAGAGTTTCCTACCTGCTCATAAAGGTATGCCATTAAATCCAAATTTTTACTATTCCGAAAATTTATCATACTTCCGTATATGTGTGTGCATCAAAATCAAATAGAAAGAGAGGGTCTGATTGGAGAGAGAGAGAGAGAGAGAGAGAGAGAGAGAGGGGGGGGGAGAGAAGAAGAGAGTTCTGATATGGGTTTGATTAAGAAAATTAGGGTTTTAAGTTTCGATTTTGTTGCTGAAATTAGGAATTCTTCTACTGAAGCTTGGAGAGAGGATCGAAGTCTCTTCTCTATTAGAGAGAGTGAGACAGAGAGAGGGAACCAAATTTGAGATAAGTGTGCAATAGAGGAGATGAAGATGTCTCTTCTCCACGGCGGTTGGAGTGTGCAACTCCATTGAAGATCAAATCCTAGGAAATATTTCAGATGCCTCTTCTTCACATAAGAAATCTCTTATCTCTAATGGAGTGTGCACACTCCATTAAGGATCAAAGTCTCTTCTTTACCGCAACCATGGCTGCCATTGGCAACAGATGAGAGAGAAGAGAGTGAATGTAAGTTTTTTGAATTGGGATAATTTTGAAAAAAAATAAATCCTGCGAGTCAACTCAAACTTTTTGTGTTGCTTCCCACTGTTCGTGAATTCTTACAATTTTCGTCATTTATCTTTTATTTCAAAAGCTCATGAAATAAGTAGATTTTTTTTTTATTCTAGGATAATATATGATTTTCGATCAAATCAAAATGTAATTTACCCTATATATATATAGAGAGATTATAGTGCAGTATGCACTAGGACGAGTCGGCTACACAAACCTAAGAAACATTAAATAAGGAATTCATCATTTCCTCGGTAGTAGCCATCACCAGCCAATGGTCTGTTTATATTAAATTTTTTTATTTACAAGCATATCCTATTCCAATGATGCTCGTTAAGAAGAGAACCCACCCCCTCTTCATTTTTTAATTTATTTTTATTCTTATTTTATTTATAATATTCTTTTCTAAAAGTAAAAAACTTATTAAAAATTTTTTATTATTGAAATAACTTAAATTCAATTGAACTTAAACTTTTTCAAACCATGTACCCATTTTATTGAACAATTGGAGAAAGTCAAGGACTGGTGAAGTGTCTCCGGTTGTAATGCTTTTGAACAGGATTAAAAATGCAAATCCATGTTGCATTTCGGTCGATTTAAGGCCATCAGTTAACCTGTTTTCTGTTTTTTTTTTTTTTGTAAGGAGAGGAAACCCCCCCCCCCCCCACAAAGAAGCCCAAGCAAAAGCCCAAAGGCCCCAACCCCGTTACACTAGACTCGCATTCCTGTGACTCACAATTCTGCTTGTCTCCACGCCTTGTTTATCCTCTGAAAGTAAAGAAGAAAGAGACCTTGGAGGGGCTTCCAGAACTGATAGGCCCCGTTGGCTGAATTTCCCCAACCCAGCAAAGTAGTCTGTACACTTGTTGGCTTCCCTAAAGATGTGCTTCACTTCGTGAATCCTTAGCTCTCTGGTGAGATGTTTGTAGTCCATTATGGTGTGAAAGAGAGGATGTTGAGTTTCAATATCCTTCTCTAATAGCTAAGGTAAGACGATCAACTTCCACCTCAACTTCTTCTGCTCCGCTACTTTGGCAATCTAAAGGCCTTCCCTCAAGGCCCAAACTTCTGCAGAGATGGCGTCTGCTCTTCCTATATTCAGGATGAACCCTTTGACCCAGTTGCCTTCTACATCCCGCAAAATGCCACCTCCATTGGCAGCTCCAGAAGCAGTATCCATAGCCCCGTCAGTGTTTAATTTTAGCTTTCCTCTCGCATGAGGAATCCATTTAATGTTAAGGATAGAGGTCTGCTTTTGACACTTGTCAACTCGTCGCGCCTCTTCCCATACCCTGTTGATCCTTTCTACCAGCCTTGCAGTTATCCCGGTGGGAGTTTCTTCTCCACCCATGACTAATTTGCACTTTCTCTTCCATATACACCATATTGTCGCGACAAAAATTTCACTCTCCTAGAGGACCTTTCAGCTGAAACTTCTGCACACTCCTTTTTTAATCCAAGTTCTTGAGCTTCCAACCCAGAATTCTTCTAGCTGACTGATGTCTAGGCAGATCAATGTCCATATTTCCTTGGCCCCTTTACAGTCTCTCAGCACATTAAGAACTGAATCTACACTATCTTTGCAGATGTCACACCTATCATTTGCGAAGAATCTCCTCTTTTTCCTTTCCATGTTTGTCATAATTTTCTCAAACACGGCTAGCCAAATGAAAAATTTAACTCTCTCCCGAATGTTAGCTTTCCAAATCCACCTACTGTCCTCGCTTTGCTAATTTTGAAGCTGATCCCTCTCTTGGAGCATCCGATAAGCACCGGAGACAGTGAAGCTACCCTCCCTAGTTCCCGCCCATCCCAATCAGTCAGTTCCACCTCTCCTAGGGATCAAGATACCTTGGATTTCTTCAACTTTATCTTCATTTATCAAGGCCTTCAATTCCTTTATCTTCCATTGACCCTCCTCATTTACGAAGTGACTGACCATAAGATTTTGAGAGCCCCTGACTTGCGGCTGTATAGCATGCTCAATAAGGTTCGTTTTTCCCATCTACTTATCTTCCCAAAAGTTTATGTTACCACCATTTCCCACCCTCCACGTAATGCCCATTTTAATGTAATCTCTACACTTTAGGATTCCTCTCCAGGTGTTAGAGCCTGTATGTCCTTCTCTGTAATCTAAGAACTTTTGACCCTTCAGGTATTTATGGTTTATAACTTGGCACCAAAGAGCCTGGTCTTCCTTGATTAAGCGTCATCCCAACTTAGCCAACATAACAATATTATTTTTCCTCATTTTGTGGATCCCCAGCCCTCTTTCTATTTTGGCTCTGTAGACAAACTTCCAATTTGTTAGGTGAACCTTCCTACTGCCCTCTTTATTGCCCTAGAGAAAATCTCTATTAATTTTGTCTAACTTCCTGCACGCATTACTGGAAATCCAAGAAGCTTGCATAGTGTACATCGGGATGGCAAAAGTCACTGACTGAACGAGAGTTTTCCTCCCTGCAATGTTAAGCAATTTGGCACTCCAACCATTAAGTTTCACTATCACCTTATCCACTAAGTGATTATAAAAATCCTTGTTTACTCTACTATGAATGAGAGGAATACCCAAGTATTTTCCCAAGTCCTCCATAGTAGAGAACTTGCACATGTTCGTCAAGGAACTCTTAAAAGAGTTTGGGGTTCTTGGGGAAAACCAAACCTTCGATTTGCTCTCATTGACACTCAACCCGCTTTCAGCTAAAAAGTCTTTTAACCATTCTCTCACTATGCTCAGATTTAGGGGGTCTGCCTTTACAAAGAGCAAAAGATCATCAGCAAAGAAAAGATAAGAAATGTGAGGGCCCCCTCTAGGGAACTTAAAAGGATTCCAAATGCCCTTCTGCACCTTATCTTGGATCAAATAGGATAATCGTTCCATCACCAGGATAAAGAAGTAAGGAGACAAAGGGTCTCCTTGTTTGAGGCCCTAAACCAGTCTTCATGGCTGGCAACACCTCACCGTTCCATATCAAAGACACATTACTATTTGTTATAGCGAACATGATAATTCTGATTAGAGGGATTAGGATATTACAATCAAGCAACACTTGGCCCAGATAATGCCAGCTCACATTGTCTTAAGCATTACTTAGGTCGATTTTCATAACCATCCAATGTTTTTTCCCTTTGGATCTTTGCATAGAGTGGATGACCTCTTGAGTTACAACTATAATATCTACTGTGCCTCTCCCTGGAAGGAAACTATTTTGATGAGGACCAATGATATTTTGGAGAAGAGGTCTTAACCTCTGAACAATGATCTTAGCTTGCACCTTATATGAAATAAGAGAGTTATAGGCCTGAAATCATTCATAGTCTAGGATTGCTTACCTTGGGTATTAGGACCATGTAGGCTTTCAGGAATTCAGGGCAAAAGTATCCGTTCCTCAGGGCTTGATTGAGAAAATTTTTCACATCTTCCTTCATCACCTCCCGGTGCTTCTGATAAAATATTGGTTGGACTCCATCAAGCCTGAGAGCCTTAAGTCCCTGCATAGAGAACTCAGCTTTTTTGGTCTCCTCTTCACTTATATAGCGAATCAGATCTTCACGTTGCTCATTTTCTATTTTTCTAACCCATCGTCTGAACCTTTCATTGGGCTTAGCCACAGCCTTGCCTGAGAACATGTTAGAGAAGAACTCCATCATGTAATTTTTCTATTTTTCCTAATCAGTACACCACTCACCTTCAAATTGCAGTGCTGCTATTCTGTTGTGGTTCCTCCTGACCTTAGTGTAGGCATGGAAGAACTGTGTATTCCTGTCACCTTTAAGGAACCAATTCATTCTAGCTTTTTTATGCCAACAAGTTTTTTCTTAGTCCAAGATTTTATGGTAATCCTCCAGAAGTTGTTTCTCAAGATCCTGTAAAAAAATTGATTTCTCATAACTTGCAGACCTTTGGATGCCCGCCAGTCTATTCTCAAATTTTCTTTTCTTCGTGAAAATATTGCCAAATTCCATCTTGTTCCAAACTTTAACATCTTCCACTGTATGATGAATAGCCGAGAGAAGGTCTCCACTAGTAGCCCTCCAAGAAGACTCGAAGACTTCCTTAAAGTTTGGATGTGTGAGCCATGCCGTCTTGCATCTAAAAGGTTTATTGTTACTTTTTGGAGGATTGGAGAGCTTTGTGTTCAGAAGCAGGGGGTATGGTCTCCATGCAAACAAGGGAGATTTATGATTTTTAGCTCATGAAATTTCAGCTTTGCCTACAGGTTACCTAGAGCTCTATCCAACTTTTGCTGCAAAATAATCCTCCCTTCCCTTCTGCGAGTCCATATGAATTTCGACCCCAAAGCATCCAAGTCCAGTAGGTTACAAGCCTCCCAATTCCTTCTGAACTTCTTGCCTCTTATCCATCCCTTCACAATCTTGCAGCTAGTTTCCAAGCCTCCTGCACGATCATTAGTCTCCCATCATGAACCAGGGAAGCTATATACCGGTAGTTAGCTCCTTCATTTCCCTCCAAAAAACTTCTTTAGCCACATGATTTGGTTGGACGTACACACAAGTTAGTAGCCAACTACAACTGCCCTCACCTATCTTCATATGCACCCATGGGTCTGCAAATTTTAGGACCTTCAGAGACACTTTATTCTTGCTCCATTTGAGCCATAGCCCACCTCTGAAACCATTCGTTTGAACTGTAAACTCACCATCCATTCCATATTTATTGAGAAAATTCAGCAAAGAGTTTCTTTTACCTCTAGTTTCTAGAAGGCAAACCACTTCTGGCTCATACCTCCTAACTAGCTCCCTGCACACATTCCTGAACCTATTGTTCCCAGCTCCCCTACAATTTCACGTCATAATTTTTGAATTCATAACTAAAACAGATGAAAAGAAAGAGTAGGACTAACACAGGCAACTACTCAGACCTCCAACTCCATCCCTTCCTCCGAGCTCTCCTCTCCTTCATCATTCGATTAATCTTCTTTATCCCAATCCATAACATCATCCTCCTCCTCGCCCAACAAAACTTTTGAGTCTTTGCTTTGCTTTATAGCTGTTGTGTTTAAAAGTGGCGGGCCTTCTTCGTTCCTATCCACTCCTGGTCCAAGTCCCTTTCCTTATCCACCGAAAGGTCTTTTTGTTTTTGTAGCCCAAGCCCTGCCTTCCTCCTTTCTTCAGGCTTTTCAGGATGGATTAAGTATTTGGGCCCATTAAGGGTTCCTTCAATCCTTAATGGTTCGATAGACTCCTGGGCCTCCGCACTCTTCTCAGTTGGTATCTTCTTCTTCCCGACCTAAAAGCATCTTCTGAGCACTTTCTCTTTTCTCTTGTGTTGTCACTTTCTCTCTGCATCTCTGTTGACTATCCTCTTTCCTCTCTCCATTTTGCAACCTCCTTGTACTCTTCCTTTGCACATTTTTTTGTCTCTATTTCTGAAATCTCTTGAATTTGCACCTTTCCAAAGAACCAACTCTGAATCCGTCACTTCCTTCTGAGTTGTCTAAGCTGCAGTTTCTTCTCCCAAGGCTTCGTTGACTTCAAATAAACCCCCAAACCTATCATATTGGAGCTGCTGTCCCACTGTCTTTCCTTCTCTGTCTTTGAAACTTCTATTTCTAGTAACTCTTTGTCTTTTGGTAACTAGCATCCATGGATCTAACCCTTCGTCTCTGATAGTTCTGTCTTTTGCCGGGAGATCCTCGCAGATCATCTTCCCCTCTCTGATTCAAGGTCCCCTTCGCTTGCATCTACTACCAGTTCTCCGCATTTGTTACTGGAGTGCCCTACTCTTCCGCATAGGAAGCAAATCGTATGCAATCCTTCGTATTCAACTCGATGCACACTGTTCCTCAGCTTCACCCTTGAAACTAGAGGTTTTCTTAAGTCCACCTCTATGCACACCCTGGCGTATTTGGCCCTAAGAGCATTTGTCATATTGGAGTCTACCTTAATTAGTTTTCCTATTGCTTTGCCAATTTCATGCAAAATTTCTTCATTGAAAAATTCTATAGGCATATGAGGAAATCTAACCCAGACCGCAGTTGAAGTGATTTGAGCTGTCTGACTAGAAAACCAAGAGTGCCATTTGCGTACTGTAAGGTAATGGTCGTGAATCATCCACGGACCACCTGTTAGGGCTTGATAGTAGTCTTGCTTTAGGGCAAATTTCACTATGAAGATACCTTCTCCCATATCTAGTAGTTCCATAGCCCCTTCAGATTTCCACATTACAGTGACTTTTGTCTGCATAAATTGATACCCAATTTCTTTCCCTAAAAGTTAGATAATCAAAGCCTTTCTCCATGGCTTCCAGAGTTTCTTCAGCTTTTCATCCGATAGTTTGATACTGGGAATCAGTCTTTGGATGCCATCACCGTTTTCTTCTTCACCGAAATCATCCCAATCCGATCTGACTCTTCCTCATATTCCTCGGCCATTTCTTTTGTTTCGCTTGATTCACCTAGGAGCATATCCTTGAACGACAGTTTTGGGTGCTAATTTTCATTAGTCAGTGATGGTTTTACCTTTTTGACACATCTTTGGTGTGGATCATTATCTCCCAAAGTATCCTGTTGACAATCACCGGATTGAGCAACCTGAAGTAGAGAATGCTATAATAATTAGTTAACCCGTTTTCGGGCTAGCCCTCGACAGACGATCCTGGACTTGCATTTTTCAGGCCCGTTTAAGCCCAATGCATGACGGGTTGGACCGTGCCAGCCCATTTTGATAGTGATACTAATGAGAGTGAAATCTAATAGTAATTAAATAGAAATATTAAAAATAATAATAATAAGTTTTATATTTTATTTTGATTATCTACTATCTGTATAAAAAGCTTGACAAGCCTTCATTCAAGAGCACCACGTGGAAAAAGCCATGAGCTGGAGAATATTTATTGGATGTCCAAGCCACGTCAGAACACATGGACAAGCCTTCATTATTTTCTCTCTCTCCCTCTCGGCTCTCTCCCTTTCTCTCTGTGTTTATTACTCTCCCTCTCTCACCCTCAATCCCTCTTTATCTCTCTCTCTCTCTCTCGGTTCTCTCCTCTCTCTCTCTCTTTGCATTTGTTACTCTCCGTCTCTCTCTCTCTCTCTCTCTCTCTCTCTCTCTCTCTCTCTCTTCATTTTTAAATATTACACAAATATTAATAATATTATATAAATATTTTTTCCATTTTAATTTCATATATTTAATATTAAATAAATATTTAAATTAAATATTTAAATTTTTTAAATTATAAATTAGATAATGATATTTATAATTTTACTTAAATTAAATTATTCAATAATAGAGATTTAGTTTATTATTTATTATTTTAATATTTTATATTATAATTTAATATTTTATTTAAATATCAAATATCTAAAAATTAATATTGAAAAAGCTTGACAAGCTTTTATTCAAGAGCATCACTAGGAAAAAGACATGAGCCGGAGAATATTTATTGGATGTCCAAGCCATGTCAAAACACATGGACAAGAGTTCATTATTCTCTCTCTCTCCCTCTCGGTTCGTTCCCTCTCTCTCTACATTTATTAATCTCCCTCTCTCTCTATGCATGCATTAAATTACTCTCCCTCTCTCTCTCGCTCTCTCTTCCTCAATCCCTCCCTTTCTCTCTTTCCCTCTCGGTTCTCTCTTTCTCTCTCTACATTTGTTACTCTCCGTCTCTCTGTGCATTTATTACTCTCCGTCTCTCTCTCCATTACATTCTCTCTCTCTCTTCATTTTTAAATATTACACAAATATTAATAATATTATATAAATACTTTTTCCATTTTAATTTCATATATTTAATATTAAATAAATATTTAAATTAAATATTTAAATTTTTTATTTTTTTAAAATTCTAAATTAGATAATAATATTTATAATTTTACTTAAATTAAATTATTCAATAATAGATTTTTAGTTTATTATTTATTATTTTAATATTTTATATTACAATTTAATATTTTATTTAAATATCAAATATCTAAAAATTAATATTTATATAATTGATATTTCAAATAATTATTTAATATTATATAAATATTTAAATATTTAAATTAATTTTTTTTATTTTAATTATTATACTAATATTATGATATTCTAATATATTTATTTTTATTCTAACAATAATTTCCATGATAAAATTTTACAAATATTTTAGATATTTTTAATATACAATCATAAATTTTTTTAATTAATAATATTTTCCATCATAAAATTTTACAAATATTTTAATTATTTTTAATATAATCATAAAATTTTTTAATTAAAATTTCATATATTTAATATTAAATAAATATTTAAATTAAATTTTTTATTTTTTTTTTTTTTTTAATTCTAAATTAGATAATAATATTTATAATTTTACTTAAATTATTTTATTTTATTATTTAATATTTTAATATTTTGTATTACTAATTAATATTTTATTTAAATATCAAATATCTAAAAAATAATATTTAAATAATTAATATGTCAAATTATTATTTAATATTGTATAAATATTTAAATTTAATTTTTTATTTTTTTATTTAATTATTATATTAATATTATGATATTCGAATATATTTATTTTATTCAAAAATTATTTTTCCAACATAAAATTTTACAAAAATTTTATATATTTTTAATATGCAATCATAAAATTTTTTAATTAAAAATATTTTTCATTGTAAAATTTTACAAATATTTTAGATATTTTTAATACAATAATAAAATTTTTTAATTAAATTATTATTTATTTTGCATAGTATTATAATATGATACTTTTAATATTTTTAATCAAAAATATTTTCAAATTTTTTTTACTTGATATTTCTATAATTATAAAATTTACGGTATTATACTATTATATAATATTGTAGTATTTTTACTGTATATCATTTATTTCAAATTTTTTTATATTTTTAGATTAAAATTTTTATAATTATATTAAAAATATCAAAATTTATTAAAATAAATTATGTTTAGGGAAAATATTATATATTATAATACTATAAAAATATTATAGTATTATAATAAAATGGTTTTTTTTATAGTATTTTTACTATATGCATTTTTGCATATAATAAAATCATCTAATCGAATATTGTATAATTATAATTATTTAATATTTTAATAATTATAAATTTTATAGTATTATAATATTATTATATTTTTACCACATAGTGTTTAGACTCAAATACTTCAAGTCTATATGCATCATTTATTTGTGGTTCTTTTTTTTTCTTTTTTTCTTTTTCTTTTTTTTTCTGAAATCTCAATTTTAGGTTGCATTGAAATTTAAGTGTCTTTTTTAATATTAAAACAAATTACCTAAATTTAAAGTCGAAATTCATCGTATTGGACATTTATGTGTTAAAAATGGTTTAAAGATAATTTTTTGATTATAAAAAATATTTAAAATATTTGAAATGAATGATTTGTATTAAAAATGGGTCATATGTTATTATTATATTATATGATTAATAACACAAAATTCTACGACTATATTAAAAATACTAAAAATAACTAAAAATATTTGATATTTGGCATAGTTGATTTTGTTACGTATAAAATATTTTTTCATGTAATATTTTTCAATTTTTCTGATGAAATTCGAATTCCAGTCAACACCGAGCACGTCATCTTATTTTTCAAATCCAATTTAAAAATTCTACAGTGTGCAAGTGTGATATACTCCTTCTAATTATTTACTGAGTTTATATATAATGGACAAAAACAAAGTAAAATTTTAACCGGATCCAAACACTACACTTTCATGCCGGCAAAGCTTTGGTGGGCAATGAGAACGTGCATTGCACAGTTAGGAATTGCTAGTTATAAATATAGAAATTCAGTCGAAGTTCATATTTTAATTTTGGTTTCAAATAAAGAAGTTTATTCATAAATAAATTTAATAATTTAATTCATTTCAAATGTATTAAATTTAATTTTTATTTGGCGTATTAATTAGACAAAACTGAATTCGGTCAACGAGTTTAAAAACTACTGAATTCTCCAAATGGGGCCGTACAAGTTATTCAAACCTATGCGTATTAATTGAACCTCGTATGGTGAGAAAAAAAATGAAAATAAAAAAAGGGATTTACCTTGATTTCCCTGTCACGATGTGAAACGGACCTATCCAAAAATTAGGTGACTACTGTTGCCTCCATTTGGGTCAATTCAATTTATCCCAATTATATTTCTATTTTATCATGTTCAACTTATAATTTTTTAAATAAAGTAACTTTATTTTTATATAAAATGTAAATTTTTATAATTAAATTTCTTTGTATAATATTAAATAAATCAAATGTATCAAATACTTGCTGAACAATCCATATAAATATATTTTGACAAATTCTTAATATAATTTGATTTGATTTAATTTGATTCTGATTTTATGAATTCAATTAAAATATATCTTTATAAAATGTTATCTATACATTTAGTCTATTCAGTTCAAAACTCATTTCATACATCTAATATTTCTCATTTTCTTTAAAAAAGTTTATTTTTTTCTTTTTTTTTTTAACAAAAGAATTGTTTTATTACATAAATATAGTTTCACCATTAATGTATCTTATGACCTATTTAGGTTGATAAGAGTTGGGTAGCACAAGATACAAGTAATTATACTTGCAATGCTATGTTTGGTAGGGTCCCTAAATCACACCTATAATAGTCACTAACCAACTTGCACTTTTTTTTTTTTTTTTAATAAAAATAAGAGTGCGACCACAAATTTAGGCCATCTAACCTCAAACAACACAAAATTATCAATTGAAACTGCAAAAATTTGTTCAATTAATGCTATGAATTGGTTGCACATTGTTGTTAGGTAAGAGGGTCCTTTTCTTTGTTGCTTAAAGAATATTGAAGGAATACTATGGTAATTGCTCTTTGGGCATTACCTTAAGTTCTTACTTTCAAAAAATAAATTCTCAATTGAACTTATAATTACTATTTATTATGTAATTTTACTATAATCCTAACATCGTATTTATTTTATATTATTTTGTATCATTAAAATGAATATAAAAGGGAGCTGTCTGTATATAATATGATATAGGTGAGCTAGGGTACATAATTATAAATGGCCTTGAAAGGGAAATACCGGTGCCCAGTACCTATTGAGCAACGGGGTAGAGCCCGGTTCTACAGTATGACCCTATTCTAACGCCACTTGAAATGTGAGAGAGAGAGAGAGTTCTGAATCGACGTTTGTATTCTTTCTTCCTCGGTATGAATCAAAGTCTTCCAACATTTTCCTGATTGTTTTTCACCCTTCTTCGTATTCAGGTGCTACATTTCTATTCTCTTCCGCATTTTTTGTTTGTTTCTTTGTTTATATGAATAGCTTGAGATTAGGTTCAGTTTCGTCTGGGTTTGTTTTCATTCTCATTGGTAGTTTCTTCTTCATCTGGGTTTTCTCTCTCTTGCTTCTATAATACCTTAGAGAGAGAAAGAGGGTGGGATAAAAATGTCACCATTCATGATGGGATCTAATTGATCTTTGAATTCTGAACAAAACAAATGCCAATTTATTCTTGGCTGCCCATTCCCTAAAAAAATTGGTGTTTGGTTCTGTTCACGTGTAAAATGAAAACTCGTTGGTGATTCTATTGATTGGTTTGACAATGGCTGAGAGAAACAATGCCCAATCTATTGGATTTGCACCTCGAAAACATTTGTTGCTCTTGTTCTCATTTACATCCACACTTTTCATTCTCTCATGGTTCTTTGTTCTGCAGTCCGCGAGCGGCCCTAACTCTATTGACAATAGCTTATTACCTAGTTCTAGTTCTAGTTCTAGGCTCTCCGCAATCGCTAAGGATAATGAGAATTCTGATTCCCGGGACCCCAATGAAGCTGAATCATCGCTCACAAATCGTTCCATACTTTCGAATGCTGAGGAAGAATCATCCCAAGATTCGAGTTCTGCGAATTGCAAGTATGAAGGTAACACAAAGCCTCTCAAAGTATTCATGTATGATATGTCCCCAGAGTTCCATTTCGGGCTTTTAGGCTGGAATGCACCAGGAAAAAGTGTATGGCCTGATATTCGAACCAACATTCCTCGGTACCCTGGTGGGTTAAATTTGCAGCATAGTATAGAATACTGGCTTACACTGGATCTTCTGCTTTCCGAAAATTCTGACCCCTCAAGTGGTCGTGCCGCTATAAGAGTACGCAACTCAAGTGAAGCTGATGTAGTATTTGTCCCCTTTTTTTCCTCCGTTAGTTACAACAGATTTTCAAGAGTAAAGCCACCATCAAAGACGAGCAGGAACAAAATCTTACAAGCTAAATTGGTCACTTTTTTGACTGCACAAAAGGAATGGAAGAGGTCAGGGGGGCGAGATCATGTCATTATGGCTCACCATCCAAATAGCATGTTAGATGCGAGAACGAAGTTGTGGCCTGCAATGTTTATACTTGCTGATTTTGGGAGGTACCCTCCTACCATAGCAAATGTGGACAAAGATGTGATTGCACCTTACAAACATGTAATTAGAAACTTTGTCCAGGACTTTTCCAGTTATGATAGTCGTCCCACTCTGCTATATTTCCAAGGAGCCATATATAGAAAAGATGTAAGTATTACCTTCTTTCAGTGAATTTATTTTAGCTTCTCTCGCTTCTACAGACATGTAATTGATTATGGTGAGGTCTTTAACAAGTGTAGGTAGTATTTGAGTTCTGTTTTGGTAGCTATATATTTGTTTATTAATTTATTTATTTGACTATTTGGGTATGCTTCTTCAGTTCTCATATCATTGTCCTCTCTTTGTTTCTGTTGTAGCCGTTCTTGCTGTCTAAGTTTAGCTCTCTTACATTGGCTTTAAGTACCTCTGAATATATGATATGCTGCCTACAATTGTTTGTGGCATTAAACTAATATGATATGCAAACAAAGTTGAAATGGTTAGATGTGGTGAAACCTATAATTTCACAAGCAGACAAATGGACATACTATATTTTTGCAGTTGCAAGCCCACTGCTTAAGGGAATAAGTCTCCGGTGATTGATAGGTTCAGTTGCTAGTCATCCGCTTCTGTTACTACCATTAAGTTTTTCATCATATCCCTGTCAACTGAAGAAATTCTGGAGTTAATAGAATTGCTTCTTTTTACTAATGCCATTATATCTTCAATTGTTTGTGTGTGAATCTCCACTTTGCTGGCTTTAAAAAAAAAAAAAAGAAATTTCATGTGCTGCTCCTCGTTGATTTATGTTATTTCATAGAGTAAAAGCATAGTGAAATGTGACTATGAAAGTTTTCTATTGAACTCAATTGGGAGGGGAAAAAAACAATATTACAATATATTAACTCATGTTTTTTTGGCCCTTTGTTCTCCTCCTCCTTTGGCAACTTGTTGTTTCACAAGTGGGATTTATGAAGTACCCTATGTTTATCCATTCCTGTTTGATATAACTAACTCATTAGGTAAAATGTCAGCAAAAAAAAAAAAAAAAAAAAAAACTCTCATTTCTTAATGCAAAGCATTGTTATACAATTTCTCATCATCATACCTCCTAAAGCTATTTGAGTAATGTCTGAAAATATCCTTTTCAGCTTCTCTTCTTTACTGCAGCCATTCTTGTTTGCACTTTTATTGTGATAATTGCAATATTCCTTGCAATAAAGCCAATTTTATCTCATATCATCTATGAATCCCATGATTGAAATCTATAGCTCATTATTGTCTATTTCAATAGATCTGGATTAAAATCTTATTTGTTCACATCTTCCCTTAATCCATGCTGCTAGTTTCTCTTTACATGGATCAATTGCCAAGTGTATTTTTAAAGAGCCAAATTCTTAAGTAGAGCTTGGTCCTGTCTTTGTCAGATGCTCAGATTTGATTCATCAATAATCAGACAAAGCATTTCCCTGTAGTTTAAGCTGGTTTGTTTTCTAACTAGATTTTCTTTACGGAACCTTTTCAGTTGTGATTTTTTTTTTCTATTTTCTTATTCATTTTCCTTCTTGTTGATGTTTGACAACAAAGTAGGTGTCAAGTTGTGGCCCCTTCTATAAGAAAACATTTTCATTTGGAGAAACCCAAAAGAGAAAGAGAAAATTCACATTTGGTACAAGGCATTCCATCTTGATGTCTCCATTTTGTTCTCTTCTAAGATATACACAAGGGTCAACTTAATTTTGGAGTGCTAGTTACAAGTAATAGGAAGATGCTATTTAACCAACTTTATCTTTGAGGATGACCATGGAAGTGCCATCCAGGTTAATTACATTATTCTCATTCATTATGCTAAATATCTAATTTGAGTAATGCCTCACAAACGTCAAATGATGGCCATTATATATAGATTTTTGGGTTCAAACATTATTCGCAGGAGCAACTTTCTGATCCAGGGTTGCATTTGGGATAGCTTTCCACTCTAGCTATACTTACTATGCTTATACATTGAACAGATTTGAATGTAAGCTCATTTTTGTCCTTGTTTTTGAGTATTCAATATGATTCCTTTTGTATACAGTAGTTCACTACTTCTCCATCTGTTTTCAGTAAAACCTAGCCCCTCCAGTGTTCAAGATGCCTGTCAAAACAGAATGCCTAAACGTGTTATGTAATTGATATCTTTTCATGAGATTTTTTACTTACATATGGCATTACCTCCCTTGCTATTTTGTCGATTAACTCATGCATGTCACTAATGTTGCACTGAAACTGACCATGCCTGCATCATTGTTGGAGATGGTTGTTGTCCATGATTCAACATATTGTAACTTGTAATAGTACAAAATTTTTATAACTTTTCCATGTCACTGTGCCCAGGTTGTGAAAATTTTTATAACTTTTCCATTGCACTATGTCCAGGTTGTGTTATGTCCTATGTACTTGTCCCTTGCCCATGTCTGTGCTTCATTATTTTTTCACACCTCTGATGGCTGGTTTTTAATCTTCAGGGTGGCACTGTCCGGCAAGAATTATTTTATCTTCTGAAAGATGAAAGAGATGTGCATTTTGCATTTGGAAGTGCTACACAGGGAGATGGGGTCAGGAAAGCTACTAAAGGAATGCAATCATCAAAATTCTGTCTCAACATAGCTGGTGATACACCCTCATCAAATCGACTCTTTGATGCCATTGTTAGCCACTGCATCCCAGTCATAATCAGTGACAATATTGAACTTCCTTATGAGGATGTTCTTCACTACTCTGAGTTTTGCATATTTGTTCACGCTTCAGATGCTGCGAAAGACAAATTTCTCCTGAACCTCCTTAGAGGCATCGGGAAAGATGAGTGGACACGAATGTGGAAAAGGTTGAAGGAGGTCGAGCAATTCTTTGAGTATCAGTTCCCATCAAAGCCAAATGATGCTGTGCAAATGATATGGCAAGCTGTGGCTCGTAAAGTTCCAGCCATTAGAATGAAGATTAACAGGTCTCTGAGATATTATCACTCTAATGTTGGAAGAGAGAGAGGACCAAATTCTGTACCATCACCAAGAAATTTTTGGTAATTAGTTAATTAAATTTTGTTTTCTGGCGACACAGCAATTGTTTTAGTTGACAATGGGGAGAATTGCATTGTCTAGCATTGCATTGTATGTTCTCACCAAAAATTTGAGATAGAAATCTTTGAGGGTTCATGTAAAGGGGAAAAGGTTTCAATTGTAAAAGAGATTTTTGTTTTTTTTTTTTTTTCCACAAAGCATGGCATTGGGTATATTCTCTAATCATTGTCATCATGCATAAGCATGGCTGATCTGCGGGCTTCTAAACTGAGCTTTGTCTGTGGTAAAGATGCAGATATTCTGGGCTAATGCGGATGTGAAGAAAACAAACTGATATGTTCTCTCTCTCTCTCTTTCTCCCCCAACTGGATTTGTACTAGTTTTTCTGTTGGTGTGAATTTGTAAGTCATCAGATAGCCCTCAAAAACGAATTCGATGCCTTTCTCAGTGCATATGTAAGCTATGAACTGCGTCAAAATTTCTTCCAACTCTTGAATTGCCCAAAAGAGATTGCCTTCAACTGTCCGAAACCCTCAGTAACATCTCCCTCAAACTCCTTTAAGCCCACACAATATCATCAGCATCGTCTTTTCATCACGATTTTCACACCGTGCCATATGATTCTTCCCCCTTCTACCGAAACCACCATGGCCGTAAAGCTTCAAGCTTCGGCACAATTTTCTTTGATTTTTTTTTTCATAACTCATGTTTCATCAACTTTTAAACTCAATTTAAAGTTCAATTTTTGTTTTCGCTCTGATTAAAGTTCACGTTAATGCTCAACAAGATTCCCTTTTTGAGTGAAGAAGCATGAATTGGACTACAGAGTGATAACATGCAATTTTGTCAATTTATTATTGTTATCATGATTTGAATTTGAATTGTTTAATGCACTAATGGTTAGTTTTATTGAATTTTATTTTTAGGAGATTGAAATTGAAGATTTGGAGTAAATTGGACTTAATAAGGCAATTTTGGAACTAATTGGGTCATGAAATCTTATTGGACTTAGAAGAAAGGAAAGTTGCGTTATTCTTTAGAAGAAAATATCTTCTTTCCTATTTTCTATGAAGAGGAAGAGTCCTAATCAAATTGGAAGACTAGAAGGAAGGAAAGTTTCCTATTTTCACAAAAAGGGGTCGGCTACCTTACTTATTTAAATACAAAAGGGGCTACACTCAAAGACACAATATAATACTCTCTACACAAAAAAAAGGAGAGCTGCTGCAGAGAAACACAATACTCCAAGGAGGTGGCTGCATCTTAAGGAGAAAAGAGAGGAATTTCATGATAGTTCATTCAATCTCTCATTAGCTTTTACTTTTTATTTTTTTCTTTCTTTTTAGGAACATTATTTTTTATTTTCTTGTGTTGATATTTACCACCATGAGTGGCTAGTTCTTTTATTCTGATTCAAGGGGAATTTTAATCGATTGTTCTTCATTGTGAGGTTATGTTTTTAATTTAATTTCTTGTCTTTTATTCAAGTATTCGTCGATTCTTGATTTATTTTTATGAAGAATTAGAATTGGTTAATCTGACAATTTAATTCAATATTAATTTTTCTACTACATCCAGGATTTCAGTGATCCGTAATTGTCATGAATGAATGGTACGAGTAGCAAATAGGTTATATATGTTTATGGGTCGTTTGCCGATATTCATTTTAACCTAAGAAATCGATAAAACAAAATCGAATAATTGTACGGCTATCCTGGTTATTTGTATTTTGGTTTAACTGTTTTCACAGAACTTAATACTGTCATTATTTGATATGGAACGCTATCGTACCCAGTCGATTAATGATAAATTTTGATTGGATGCTGGGTTTGGTCAATTATTTTAGGAAAACACAAAATTTATTATGGCTATCCTAATAGATCTAAGGTTAAATGCTTGAATTGTAAGAATAATATTTTCAACCAATGATCAATAAGACAATCGAATATATGAACCCTTGAATCGGAATTTGGTAAATTGAATTTCTTCCTTATATTTTAGTATTTTGCATTGTTGATTTGTTTCTTATTTTTATATTATTAATTTTTATTCGGCAAATTTTATTTTAGCAATTTGTTTGAAAACCCCCAATTTTATTTTTTATATTAATTAAGAGATTGAATTAATTAGTTCCCTTGGGATTCGACCTGGTAATCACTATTGCTACAGTTTGTTGCATTGAGAAAATTGGTATTAATTTGAGGGTTTCGACAACCCGACCAAATTTTGACGCCGTTGCTGGGGAACTATTTTAATTTCTTAGTTTGTGTTTTTCACTTGTTTATTGATTTTTGGAGAGGAAAAGATGGAGTTAGCTGTATCAATTTTGAACCATCATCCCTTGTGCATCGAGAACCCAGCTCATGAGGTAAGTCACTCGAATTTTGAAAATCAAATTTCTGAATTGACTGCTTTGGTTCGTCAAATGGCTGCAAGGAAAATACGTGCAACCAAAGTTTGTGGCATATGCTCAGTTCCCGGACATTCGACAGATATGTGTCCATCCCTACAAGAAGATTTCATTTAACAAGTAAATATGGTAGGAGGATTCCCTGATCAACCTCAATGTACGTATGATCTTTTCTCCCATTATTATAATTCTGAATGGAGGGATCCGCCAAACTTGAGCTATGGACACCAAGGAGGACACACGAGATGGCAACACTTCAACAGAACAACACCTACACCTGCACAACCCTCAAATTCTGGTATGTCTTTAGAGGATATAGTTAAGGTTCTCGCGACTAATACTCAACAATTTCAACAGGAAACGAGAGCTTGTATTCAAAATTTGGGAAATCAAATCACTCAGCTAGCCACTTCGGTCAGCAATTTGGAGGTTCGAATCTCAGGGAAATTATCTTCACAAACGGTAGTAAACCCTAAGGAGAATGATAGTGCAATGGTGTTGCGATCAACCCCACCATCGTCCAAGAAGGTAGATGAAATGAAGGATGAAGAAGAAAATGATAAGGCCATCGATAAAAGTCCAATTAAGTTTGAGGAATCCAAGATGGAAGAATACGAGAGTAAGAATGTATGTGATATCAACAAAGGAATTCTACCTGAAAAATGTGCTGATCCAGAGGGGATTGTTGAAGATGTTTTGGTACAGGTTAACGAATTAATTTTTCCAACTGATTTTTACATCTTGAAAATGGAAGGAGATACTTTCACAAATTTA
This sequence comes from Dillenia suffruticosa, assembly GCA_033439265.1. Taxonomy (NCBI): domain Eukaryota; kingdom Viridiplantae; phylum Streptophyta; class Magnoliopsida; order Dilleniales; family Dilleniaceae; genus Dillenia; species Dillenia suffruticosa. The sequence goes on along the minus strand of JAVTVX010000013.1, from coordinate 10,191,578 downwards.
GCTCCACTTCTATTACGACAACCATTCATGAAGACAGTAAAGACCAAAATAGATGTGGATGAGGGTACTCTCTCCGTCGAGTTCGATGGCAAAATTGTGAAATTTATTATTTTCGCTCCTATGAAGTACCCAAATGAGTGTCAATCACTTTGTTCTACTGATATATTTTATTTAATTGTACAGGAAATTTGTGAAGAAAAATGTGATATTGATTTTGAATTGAATGCACAATTAGATATGGAAGAAAAGTCATATGCGCCTCACAAAGTAAAGTTGAAGCCTCCTTGACGAGAAACAAGTGAAAACCGTCGAGTATAACGACGTTAAATAATTGCGCTTGTTGGGAGGCAACCCAAATTTGTTTTTTTTTTTAAAGTTGATTTAATTTTTAGTAATTTCATTTATTCAATTTTAAGTATTATTTATCTTTTCTTTAATTTTTGCAAGTGTCCAATTCAATCACCCAAATCATGGTTCAACACAGAATTTTCAGAGGTAGAAGCAGTCTTGGCATTAGGGCGTGATAACGCGATTTCCGGCCTTAAAAAAAAAATATGCTGGTTGCGAATGCCCAAACCGAAAGATTCATAGAGGAGACTTCGTATTCTCCCATTCCCGCCATCACCTTAAGGGAGTTTTCTCATTCTTTATCTTTCTTTTCATTGTCCTCTTTCATTACCTAGCATCTTTCATTTCTGATATCAGTTTTTAATTGTGTTAGTTGTGAATTTCTTTAGCATTGTGTCTAAAGTTCTCATCTTTTGCATACATTGAGGACAATATAGTATTTAGGTGTGGGGGAGGATTTTCATGCCAATGTCATTTCTTCTATTTTTCTTTGAAATTTCGTACTCTTTGGATTTTGTCGGATAATTATTTTGAGTTAGTATACATTGTTGATTTGAGTTTAAAATACATGAAAGAGACAAGTGTGATTAGTTATTTTTGGATAAAATTATTTTAAAGTATCCCATTGATCTTGATGATTGAGTCATTTGAAAATGTGATAGATTTGATACAACATTACACAATTTTTTTGAGAATTTGAGCCTTAAGAGTATGTCATCAAATTTGCTCTAATATTTCTTCATGAGTGTGTATCAATCTTAGTGTGTTTATTCTAGAACTTGCTTTGCTATACTTTTTGAAACCACATCAATGAGTTCATACATTAATATGATGGGAGCATTTAGGTTTACCCATTTTAACTCTCGAAAATAAACTTTCCTGTGCATAATATTTCCCTTAGTGAAACCCTTTGAGTTTATATCCCTTTTCTTTGCTTTAACCTCATTAATTAACACATAACCTTCTTTTTACGCTTTACCTTCTTTTTGATCCTTATATTAAAGAAACATGTGATTTGAACATATATTTAGCGGTTATTTGCAAAGGGAATGAGATACTTCTATTGTGAGATTTATTTTCGAGAAGTTGATTATATACTTGGGGTGGATTGCATATGTGCGGCATTTTTCATTGATTCTCATTTAGTTTCCTTATTCATAAAAAATTGTGTTGATACCAAAAAAAAAAAGAGAAAAAAAAAGAGAAGGAAAAGAAAAAGAAAAAGAAGAAATTCCCAAAAGTTGAAATTGGGGAATTTGAAGCGAAAATGTGAAAAGTTTGATTGAGAGATGATTATGATCTTGATTGGGATATCTTTCTTTTGGCTTGATTGTATTTTATGATATGGGATATAGGGGATATACTCTTGACATGCTTTTTTGATATATTTATTACACGATACATTTATCCTTTTACCCTTCCTTTACCCAAGCCACGTTACAACCCTTACAAAGACCCCCGGATTTTTGTTTTGAATTCATATAAGTAGTGGTGGAGATTTGATAAATAAGCAAACTTATGGTAATAACATACTATACTTTGATTTTGAGAGTTATTGATAAATTCCCTTAAACATTTTGAATATATAGAGTGAAATCTTTATGAGGGTATTGAATCTTGATGCATTGAATTTTGATGAAGTTATCGAGTTTGATGGGATGCTTATATTTTCTTTTAAAGTTTTAAAACTATGATCATTTGCTCTCTGAATTGTTATTTTTGCTTGAATTTTTCGATATGTGCTGCTTTGAAATTATTTGAAAATGAATTGAAGAAGGGGAAGGAGTGAAGAAGAGAATACTTGTGTAACATTAATCTAGTGAATACTTGAGGACAAGCATTGATTTGGTGTAGGGGAATTTGATAACATGCAATTTTGTCAATTTATTATTGTTATCATGATTTGAATTTGAATTGTTTAATGCACTAATGGTTGGTTTTATTGAATTTTATTTTTAGGAGATTGAAATTGAAGATTTGGAGCAAATTGGGCTTAATAAGGCAATTTTGGAACTAATTGGGTCATGAAATCTTATTGGACTTAGAAGAAAGGAAAGTTGCATTATTTTTTAGAAGAAAATATTTTCTTTCCTATTTTCTAAGAAGAGGAAGAGTTCTAATCAAATTGGAAGACTAGAAGGAAGGAAAGTTTCCTATTTTCACAAAAAGGGGCCAGCTACCTTGTTTATTTAAATACAAAAGGGGCTGCACTCAAAGACACAATATAATACTCTCAACACAAGAAAAAGGAGAGCTGCTGCAGAGAAACACAATACTCCAAGGAGGTGGCTGCATCTTAAGGAGAAAAGAGAGGAACTTCATGACAGTTTATTCAATCTTTCATTAGCTTTTACTTTTTATTTTTTTCTTTTTTTTAGGAACATTATTTTTTATTTTCTTGTGTTGATATTTACCACCATGAGTGGCTAGTTCTTTTATTTTGATTCAAGGGGAATTTTAATCGATTGTTCTTCATTGTGAGGTTATATTCTTAATTTAATTTCTTGTCTTTTATTCAAGTATTCGTCGATTTTTGGTTTATTTTTATGAAAAATTGGTATTAGTTAATCTAACAATTTAATTCAATATCAATTTTTCTACTACATCCAGGATTTCAGTGATCCGTAATTGTCATGAATGAATGGTACGAGTAGCAAATATATTATATATGTTTATGGGTCGTTTGCCGATATTCATTTTAACCTAAGGAATCGATAAAACAAAATTGAATAATTGTACGGCTATCCTGGTTATTTGTATTTTGGTTTAACTGTTTTCACATAACTTAATGCTGCCATTATTTGATATGGAACGCTATCGTACCCAGTCGATTAATGATAAGTTTTGATTGGATGTTGGGTTTGGTCAATTATTTTAGGAAAACAAAAAATTTATTATGGCTATCCTAATAGATTTAAGGTTAAATGCTTGAATTGAAAGAATAATATTTTCAACCAATGATCAATAAGACAATCGAAAATATGAACCCTTGAATCGGAGTTTGGTAAATTGAATTTCTTACTTATATTTTAGTGTTTTGCATTGTTGATTTGTTTCTTATTTTTAGGTTATTAATTTTTATTCGATAAATTTTATTTTAGTAATTTGTTTGAAAACCTCTAATTTTATTTTTTACATTAACTAAGAGATTGAATTAATTAGTTTTCTTGAAATTCGACCTGATAACCACTATTGTTACAGTTTGTTGCATTGGGAAAATCGGTATTAATTTGAGGGTTTCGATAACCCGACCACGAAGCAATGTCTTGTGTAAAATAGAGAGAGCGACTGTGTTGAGTTTCAAGAAGGATATCATTGGTCCTGGAAATCGACTCTCCTCTGGGAGTGCAACAGCTGAGCTAGACTGTTGCAAATGGTCTGGTGTTTGGAAAAAGAGGAGGATGGGAAAGACGGCGATCGTTTAGGAAGAAGAAATCCTGAGACCCAAAATGCCGCTAAAGTACCCCTTTTACAGGCATTTTTTCATCTGGATATTCAAGAAATGCCCCTAAAAGCTGCTTTATATCTGCCATTATTACGGCGTAAGGCACCCCAATCTGGCATTAGCTCCCTATTGGTTCCTTCCTTTTAGAGTTGAAGGGAACAGAAAAGAAATGATTAAGGTAGAAAAATTTTTTTTTCAAAAAGCTCAAAAATTTTCTTCTTAAAAATGGAAAAGAACGGAGGAAAAACTGATCGATGGAAATTAAGATTTTAATATATCAATTCTATCCTTAAAAATTGACAAAATAAATTTAAACCTATAAATGGTATAAAATGTTGTCCAACTCACATTAATCTCAAAGTGAATATTGCAAAACTCAAAAGAAAAGAAGAACATCGGGCCATTCAATTTTTCTTCAATTATCAACAAATCAATTTTTACAAAATTTGAAAATCACGTATTGAGATTTCATGTCATTTCATCATTGACAAGATTTTTTGGATTTAAAAACTAAAAGGGTTTAAAGATAAAAATAGTATATTCTTAAATATTTTCTTCTTATTTCTCTCGACTCCCCGTCAAAAGAAATTTGTCTACTTTCTTTTTTGTAATCTCAAATAAAATGATACATTTTTCTTTTCTTTTCTTTTCTTTCATACCTTATCTTTTCTTTTATTTTCTTTTCTTTCCTAAACTCCCAAACTAAGCCCTAATCTTCCTGCATGTTCTTGGATGCCTTCAAAATTCCTTCAAAATCATGGTTCATCCTTCAGGTCGAGATTAGGGTGTGTTTTGGGAGATAAGCTTTGAAATCCCTTAGTTTAAACTAGGTTGTATCTTTTTATGAGGAAGAATAGACAAGCCTAAGGCTTTTCCCTAGCTGGGTTACAAGTTTGGTTAAGAGATTCCAATTACTAAATCCCTAACATGTTTGGAAGGAGAGTGTGAAGTTTGGAAGTTTTTAGGGTTCTTCAAGTTCTTGGAAGGAGAGTGAAGTTTGGAAGTTTTTGACATCAAAGGCAGGTGTCCTTGCGTGTTTGTATGATTTTCTTGTTTTTAAGCTTAGATTGGCTTAGGATAAGAAGAATTTGACGTTAGAGCGCGATTGGATCAACAAAACAAAATAGGCGTTACAACAACGCTTAGAAAAAGGCGATAGTTTCTGCCATTTGAGAGGTTTATGCTTTTTCCTTCATGCTTTTCTTATGTATTTGAGATACTAATACTTGTAGGCGATCACGACATAAACGTATGAAGATATTGAGCATTTTTACTTGATTTCAAAGTTATGAAATGTTATGCATTAGTATAAGAAGAACCAAGTAGCTAATGAAAGTTGAGAAAAGATAAAGCAACCCTTTTGAGGCTAAAGTTCACAGCATTGGATGACCTGCAATTGGGAAGGTATATAAAGAAGATATGTAAAGAGAAAAGATTTCTCCTTGTTTTGGCCATGGTTTGTATCTCACTCCCCAAGACTAGAGATCGCAACAAGATGAAGATTCATGGGTTGAGTACTTAATAAGATTTCCAAATTTGTTCATCAGTGGAGTAGTTATGGATGGTACTAACCATGGGGCTATGTTTATGTTTGAATGTGACTCTGAATTGGGACAGAGTCACTGCTCCAATTAATCCTCCGAAAGAAAAAGAAAAGAGAAAGTTAAGAAGAGGAAGCAAGGAAAATAAGCTAAAGAAAGAAAAGAAAAGAAAAGAAAGAGAGACATAAATGACGAAGCTCACATAAAACATGATTCTCTTCTTCCTTCGAGAAGTTGTACAAGGTAAAAACTCTACTTCCGGGGCTTACTTGTTATGGTAAATATCTTGGTGAATGGAGTTTTTAAACAAGCCGATCTCTTTCTTTTACTTTTCCTACTTTTTGGTTGATTATCTTCTCATGGATATACTCTTTCATGCATTTTTTCCTTCTTGTGCATTGGCTGTATTAGTGTGTGCTCCAGAGATGGGAACTAGCTCCACCGGCAGTTTGGCCAACTCTCTCTCTCTCTTCTTTTTTTTTTTTTTTTTTTTGAGGTGTGATGGAAGTTGAGCGGGAAGTCTATAGTAGCGACACTCGAGTCGAGGGATAGTAGATCCCACCTTTGTTTTTTTTTTTTTTGTATTGACACACTTTTGTATTCCCTTTGGGTACGATAGTCGCCTGTGTGAGGACTCGAAGCCCTAGTTGATAGATGACGGGCTGTGTGACCCATAGTTATAATATTTATGTTATACAAGAGACTCGTTGCTCTTATGGCCTACTCATGCCACTTAGATGGTGCATGTCAAGAGGCCATAGTAGGCCCTAGCATCATGTTATATATTTTGTTTCTTTTATCGTTGTTGTTGGGGGAGGTGAGAAGGGTGTCTACAAAAAGATAATTTAATAGTTATATCTTTTCTTTCGATCTTGTGATTTAAAATTTAAATTTTATTATAATAAAAAAAAAAGTATGTGCCATCAATTGTTAATTTATTATGAATATCATATTTTTGGATAATTATATGTTTTTTTGTTATATTTCCATGTTTATCATGTTTTTTTTGTTCAAAGTGGACTTGAGGTAATAATTATATCACAAATATTAATTAATTCATACAACAATTATATGAAACAAATTTGTTAACGTTGTATTGTAAGTTTTATTTCTTTCGTTTTCTTCTCCAAGTTTTTTTTTTTACTATATTTTGGATACCCTCCGGTATTTGAGATTTTACCCCGACTAATTTGAATCGACCGCTGTAGTGACTCCTTTCGAAGGGCGGGTCTCCCAACGGAAAATAGTCCATACATATGAGAATTCGATACTTTCAACAAAAGTTGAACCTCGATTATTTTTAAGGATAATCAACTCCACGTACAACTAAACCGGTCCTTGTTGGTTTTTTTTTCTCCAAGTTGACAAAGGAAAGTGGGAACACAACCTAGACAGGGTGTTTGGTGAAGTGGATGTGGCCCATGGGCATTTCAATGCCAATTTTCAAACTTCACGATCACCATGTTTTCACGCAAATGACAAGTTATTTTCCATATATATATTTTTAATATAAGGAGATATAAAAAAAGAGATCAAATTAAAAAGGAGAAAATGAAAGTTAAGAGGCTCTATCGTAACGTTTGATCTGTCATTCAAGAGGCTCTATCGTATCGTTTGATCTGTCATTGAATGACTAGTTATCTTTCTTAGTAAAGTATTGATTTTCTATTAAAAAAATCTTAATGTATCGTACCAAACATTTTTATGTTAGCCGAAATGCATTCAGAGCATCAATATTTGACAACCAAGCATGGATACAGGTAAAAGAGGTAAAGGGGCACCAACCCCTCCCGTTTAGGAAAAAGAATTGTTATAACATGGTTCACAAAACTTATATAAACTAAATTATTATGAATTTTAACTAATTATCTTTAAATTCACTACGATATATCAAGTAATAATTTTCGTCTCCAAAATTATATCGAGTATTTCACATCCACGAGTTAAATTTTCGGCCATGGACATTGCTAAAGTCAGTGGATACACGCACCAGATAAATATACCAAACAATAACATACCTGAAATACAAATGAAATTTAAATCCCCCAATCTCCTGCTCATTCGGATACTATCACTTTGAGAATTTATTATTGCATTATAACCAGATACTAATCTCATCCGAGTTCACTAATGAAACATCAAAAATGAGGCAGAGCATGCTTATGAGGAAAAATGGACGAGCAAGAATGTTGCAGCTCAATTGCTCTAAAACTTTATGGAGCTCCTAAAAGAAGCCTCAATTACAAAGAAAGGAGTTTTCTTTTCTTTTCTTTTTTTTTTTTTTTGGTTCAGTTCTTGTGAAGAGATTGAAGTACTGGGACTGCCGACAATCCAATTGAAAAGGTTAGAATTGGAACTGCATTTGTGAACTATAGCCCAGATCATCAAGGTGAGCGGCCATTGCCTTGTTCATTGGAGGCGGACCACATCTCAAAATCTGCAACATTTGCAAGATCAAGCATTAGGAATTCACCAAACTCTACTGTTCCTCTTATTGTATATGATCCCTAAGAAAAATAGCAATGCGGAGTCAAGATTGACATAAGATCATTTCATGTCGTGTGAAGAGTGTACTGAGCATAGTTTTACCCTGATATCAGAAGCTGGTGCAGGACAGTGAGCCTTAATCATTTCCATGGACACGAAGCCAACGCCACCATTCCACACTTCAGGGGGCTGTCAAAAGTGTCCCAACATCCATGAATTTGACATACAATATAAGCAGGTCTAGAAAAAAGCATAAATCAAGATGCCACATCAAGAAGAGAAAATCCCACTTGAGACAATTCTGAAATTTAGGTCACCAGCTATATTTATAGCAAGATTCAGGAGTGGATTTCAGAAGGTTCGTTTACTTCCAGCAAATTGCTTATGTAATTCTCAATGGTTTGGTCATAGTTTGCAAAAGAACATAGTTCCCCTGCCACCATAATAACAAAATAGCATGTAGCACAAACATGTAGTTTTGTTTGAATTAGTTGATGGATAAAGTCAGCTGGCTCACGTGGTTATAGATTTCAGCTTCTAACTACCAAAGAGAAGCCAGGTTTTCAAAAGTATTGAAAGATGTGCAAGATGCACCCAGAAGAAATTTTAGGACAAAACAAAAGTCACTTTTTCGTGCTACACTTGTCATAGTCTTGTAAGCAAGGAGTGCACTCAAGATTTTGCTGGTTACATACCTCTATAGCAACATGAATATGGCAAAGGACAGCTCGAAAGAAAGAAAGAAAACCAACCTGATTCAGAACATAATACACTTTGAATTGATCTGGGTAGTTAGCAGCAAGACCATCCAATTCCTCCTGAAAAATGTGAACTCTAATTATTCTCATAGCCAAGGAGGAATGAAGTTGTACTAAAATCCACTCTTAATCAAAAGTTCACATTTAGGTGAAGGGTGCTATTGAATCCACTCCTAAACTCTAAGCATATTTTTAGCTTGCCGTTTGAATCCAAAAAATTTATCAGGTGCAGGATAAATAAAAGCCAATTAAATGACAAAATAAAGTTATCTTATACATTCCTAAAACGTCTGATAACTTCATGCAAGCAAAAGCTCAGATTAGCACAACCGTACGTAAATATTTAAGTAAATATACCAGAGTCTGTTCAGATAAAGGAAATAATCCTGGCCGACCAACCAAGACTTGAGGATGGGGGCGAACCACTTCACTCTCAGTCCAGGCAACAGAAACTTCTACACGGTAGAGTGGGCTTCCCAGAAAAGTTAACCCAGGGTGGCGTCAGCAAAGAATGAACGTAAATTGACACACAAACATTTTTAACAGGATTTCCAAATCCATTTTTAACAGGGTTTCTATTTTCTTATGTTGGACAATAATCCATCAAAAGAAGGAAACCACCAGGTGCCTTCAATGATTCCCTAAATCCTTTTGGTAAAATATATAAAGCTACAGAAGCTCTTAAAGTCCTAAAAATGTATGTACAGTATATATGTTAGTCCTGTTTTCAGGAAAAACCAAGCGCCATTTTTTTCCATGCCATTTCTCAATGTAATTTTTTGTGATGGCATTGTGCAGGATAAGATCCCTGACATATTGATGATAAGAGACCTCACCAAAGAAACTCTTAAATCAGTCACTTAGGAATCATCTAGAATATACAACAAACCTAAAAGCAAGCATGCCAATGGTACATGTTGTCACATTTTTTTAGGGTTGTTCAAAGAAACAGCCTCTCTGCAGGCAGGGATAAGGCTGTATATGTTGACCCTTCCCACATATCCCCAAACAGGGCAGAGTTCCCGTGCACTCCACTGTCATGATTTTATTGCCCTTGCCTATCAGCTTTGACTTGGACCATGAGCAGACCCTTCTTTCCATTTTAAGTATTGGGTCATTCATAAATCAGTTGTGGATGAAAACAATAAATTCTTAGACGAACCAAACATGACTGCCACATTAATAATGTGTAGCCGCATATTTATAAATACAAATGCGGTAAGATGCATGCCCATAAGGGGGAGAGAGAGAGAGAGAGAGAGAGAGAGAGAGAGTACCTTCAATAAAATGTCTTCATAGGTGACATTAGCATAGATAAGGTGCACCTTTGTTTCATCTTTTGGGTTTTCTAAGATTGCCCTTGCAACCTGGGGTTGATAAGAAGAAACCAAATCATGCTTGACTCCCAAAAAGGTGGGCACACTTGTATTGTCTATTATGTACCTGGAACATTGGAGTAATGCCAGAGCCTCCAGCAATCATGCCAAATGCTCTAACTTGGCCAGGCTGATATTTGAATCGACCCTGGTATCATAGAAAGAGAACAAACTGAATACCACGTCACATGCTATGATGTGCCAATAAAATCATGTAAATCTTAACTTGGATTCTCACAACCTATTACTTGAACAGCATTTGCATAGATATACAAACATGAGAGGTTTATCTAAGTGATGTGTTGCTTAAAGCAAGAAAGCAGATTCTAGCCAAAGGAGTGCCTGATAGGAAAAGATTTTCAAAGAAAACACTGGAGAAATCACATGGTAGAAACATTTGGAAAACGTGTAGGCTCTTCTCCAGTTCAAGGAGCAAAAAGGAATAAAATGGTGATCTTAATAAATAATAACAATAACAATAACAATAACAATAACAATAACAATAACAATAATAATAATAATAATACTAAAAAGTCAGATGGAGAAGGTGCTAGAAAAAACGAGTATTGAATTGGACAATTTATTATTAAGGAGAAAAAAGGAATAACAAGAATTGATTGCAAAGGGCTGCAAAAAGAAAGTTAGCTCTAGTGAGCAGGGGCTCCATAAAAGTTGAAGGATCAACATGCTGTCCTTGGTATTTATATATATGCAGAAATTCCACGAATTAACTATCAAGCAGAAAAGCTTCCAAGCAAAACTCATAGCCAGAAAGAATGGACTATATTATAACAAAAAATGCTGAATTGTGTCAGATCAGAAGAGCATGCAGCTTTTTAACCGCCATAATATAAGAAAAATGATCATAACTAGTAAAACAATCAGAGAAGAAAGAAGCATCCAAGAGAATAATAACAACACAACTCCTCCGCCAGAGAAACTTCAAGAGGCCTACTTTCTTGCTCGTTAGGAGAACCATAAACAAAGGACTGACATCAGGTGAGAATGCTGAGTAGTGGAGATATAGTGGAAAATCGTAGACCAAATGAAATAAAGGTCCAAACTGTGATGCAAGAATTCTATATAGGTTATGTAACTAATTTGTGGAATCTAGAAATTACAACCACTGCAAACACCCGATTACATGAGAAATGACAATCACATCAATGGTTACAGATCAATGATCTCGATAAACAGAATAATGTAAAAATATAGTAGCTTAATCAATTATGGAGCCTTACTCCTACTAGGGCAATCAGTCCCAGTTAATGACCAATACAACATATTCATCTGGAAAACGACCTCCAAGCTAGTAATGAAATTATCAAAGTAATAATTCTAAAGTGAGAAGCCATTTAATTTAAAATACAAGCCATGTTATACTCGGGGTGGAAGTAAAGTTTGTCACAGCAAGAACCTTAGTAAACATGAAAAACATCAGGATAATAGTAGCAGAAGCATATTCTCAAATCAAGGTAAAATCATGGAATGGTCCACCTTGGGTCCCTTTACAGCAAGGTAGTCACCAACACGCATCTCCCGGAAGTGGTGTGACATCCTTCCTTGCGGATACATCTGTTTTAAGTTTCATTCATGAAATCACCATTAGAGCTAGAAAGCCAAACATTTTTAGACAATTATAATATCATAGAGAACAAATTGAAAAATGGGAAGTGCCGTCAAATACAATATATACCTTCACAACTAGTTCAAAATATCCAACATCAGAATCCAAAGTAGTTGGAGTATATGGTTTAATAACCTCTTCACCTTGGCCATCCTTTCCCCTATTTCAATATGCACGAAAAACCCAAATACGCAGATCACAAAAAGGTTGAAACGGGAATCACAATTTTTTTAACTCATTTATATTGGGGAAAAAAATCAGGCAAACCTGCAACTTATATGCTGGCCAATGGGAAGACCCAAGACAGAAGTAGGGGTAGGAAGTTCAAATTTGAACTTGGCCACATTGTGGCTGAGCTGGGTGCGTGTCACAAGTTTAAATTGCTTGAAATTCTCAGGATCTAAGCACACTGCAACACACAAACACTCCAACCGATCATTTCTACGTAATCCATATCCAAAAAAAAAAAAAAAAAAAAAAACAGACCCAGAAAGACCCAAAAAAAGATTGACTTAGAAACCCAAAAAAACAAAAAGGGATGATTGAAGTAGGGAAGAAAGGAGAGACGTTTGGATTTTTTGCAGGAAAATAAATAGGCAGCAGCAGCAGCAACGGCGAGGAGAGCAATGGCAACGCCAAAATACTGGAATTCTGGGGACTGTAAGAAATCCATTTAGGAGGAAAAATAGCAAAATGAATTGATGGGGTCGGTGGAGTAGTGCTCATTAATCTCCCAAGGTAGGTAGGGGTGGGTCATGAAAAGGGAAGATTCGGTAGAGTGTGGTAAGTGGGGAAATCAGATCATATAGGTGAGGCTAGAGAAGAACGGACCACGGAATTGGAGGGGAGAGAAGGGGCGCCGGCTGGGTTTGGTGAGAGAAGAGGACTTACGGGTTGGGAGTGGGACTACGGGAGGGATCGCATCCATTTACCCCGTCCTATTCGGCTGCTTCCCCATCAACACTGTACTCACGCGCGTAAGCTGCACGAGGTCGTTCCATCCGCTAAACCTAAGCCTAATTATTTTTTGTAAAAGGTTATGTTTCACAATCGAGAGAATCGAAATAAGATTAAAAATCAAAAGAATTTATATGGGTTTGCAAAATTCATATTGTTATTTGGATTTCACATATATCTTATTTTAAAATTTTTATTCTCAAATTTTTATTTTCATTATATTAATCTAAATAATTAATATAAATTTGAATTCAATTTTTTATTCTTATTTCCTTTTAACCAAATATTCTATATATCTTGTAACACCAAGTTTAAAAAAAAAAAAAAAAAAAACACAATATTTGGAGACGCAGCGTTTTGGGACAAAACGCTGCGTCCCCAATTGGGGATTAGGGTTAACCCTAACCCCCTTTCTCTCTCTCTCTCTCTCTCTCTCTCTCTTTCTCTCTCCCCGACGTTCCCTCTCCTGCGGCCGTTCGTCTTCTCCCGCGGCCGTTCGGCTTCCTCCGCCACAGCCACCACCGCCGCCGCCGGCAGCTTCTTCTTCTTCTTCTTCTTCTTCTTCTTCTTCTTCTCCTCCTTCTTCCCTCTCGGTTTCTCTCTCTCCCTTCGCGATCCCTCTCGCGAACGCTCTCTATTCGTTGTTCTCTACCCTCCTCCGCGCGCCACCGCGCGACCCGCTTCCCTGCACAATCGCACCACCCGCGACCTTCCGTAGGCGCCACCACCACAGCAACAGTGATTCCCTCCCTCGTGCGAGCGCGCGATCACCCGAGCACGCCGTAGCGCGAGCGCGACTGCTCGCGAGCGCGCGACCCTTCTTGCGCGAGCGCGAGCCCAGGCCGCGAGCGAGAGCCCAGGCCGCGAGCGCGCGGCCCAGCGTGCAGCAGCGCAGGGGCGCGCGGCCCAGCTCACGGGCGCGCGGCCTAGCGCACGAGCGCGAGCAGAGCGCGCAGGGGCGCGCGGCCCAGCTCACGGGCGCGCGGCCTAGCGCACGAGCGCGAGCCGCCAGCCCGGCGAGCCACTGTCAGCCCGCAGGCCCATCAGCCACCGGCCCATCGGCCCGCCAGCCGCCAGCCGCCAGCCCGGCGAGCCCGCTAGCTGTAGCTCACGAGCCCAGTCCGGCCCGTGGCCCACGAGCCCGCGACGGCCCGTGACGGCCCACGAGCCCGTGACAGCCCACGAATCTTCACGCAGGTAAATGACTTAGGGTTTTGTTTCGGATCTATGTGTTTAGATCTAACAAATAAACCTTGTTTTGATAGGAAATCCTACAGACTTTGGAGTGACCGAAGCGACTTTCGGACGAGACTCGACGCTTCGAGAAAACCCTAGGTGAGGAGATTTCGGCTTTAATTGATAAATTGGATGAATCTATGATTGAATCTAAGATGAAAGGTTTTGTATATGTTTAGAGTGTAAGTGAAATGCAAATAGAATATAAATTATGAAATGATTATATATGAATTGAAGGTTAAGTATAGAATGTTACAGAAATTTGATGATCTGATTTAGGTTGATCTTTTGGAGACTCGAGCGGTCAGATCCGATTTGGCTTGTCAGTAGGGAGTGACTTCCCTCCCGTAGAACTGTGAGTGGGACTTTGACATTCACTGTTGAATGAAAACCATGTTTCAAAAATATTTTTAAATGACATATTTCTGCAAATGCCTGATTGGTAGAATTTTCGAATATTTGATAAATGTTTTGTGACCTTTGGAGTGTCTTAACTGTTGACTTTATTGATATGCATCCATGAGTTTTGATAAACGTATATTGTGCCACATTTTCGACATATTGATATGTTTTAAATACTTCCACTGCATTGGCACATGGTTTTCAATGGATTTATTTACACATTTGGGCTGTATGCCCGGCCGACTTTATGATATTATGATTTGGGCTGTATGCCCAGCCGACTTTATGATATTATGCATTGGGCTGTATGCCCGGCTGACGTTATGATATTATGCATGGGGCTATATGCCCGGCTGATCTGGTGATGGGATGCATGGGGCTACGTGCCCGGCTGATATGATATTGTGATACGTAGCTACGAAAGACATCTGGTAGAGGCACCCCTTGTGTCCGGATACGCTTCGGCCGGAGGTATCCGCCAGATTGTCGTGTGTATGGGTGTCCCAGGTTGACCCTCATCGGAGAGGACGTTGAGTACGGTTCCGTCTAGCACCAGGCGGGGGCACCATACACGGCTGACTAGTTATATGTACATTATTATTATTTACAGGCTAGTTGGGGTAGTCTGTGGCCAACATTGGGGCAAAGAGCCATTCTTTAATACTTGCATTTGGAAAAACCCCCAATGCGCCGTCCTTGGTCGAGGTAGACCATTGCCGGGAATATTTCATTGGCCGGCTCTTCATGACATTGATGTAAAATTTTGGGATACATATCTTGATTTCTGATGTGTGCGTATTATATATGATTTGGAAATAACATGATCAGTTTGCACACTGTGGATATTTTCTTATCTTATATTTTGACACTCCAAATTCACCTCGATATTGATAGTATGATGTCAATCCCCTCACTTACTGAGTATCCTCCCATAGATACTCATCCCTCACTTTCTTTCCCACAGGATTAGTGTTGGATCGAGGAGATACCACTGGACTTGGGTATGAATATTTTCCATCTCTTCCGCTACGATGATTGGTGATATTATTATATATTGGAGATTTTAGATTGACCAATGTATTTATATAAATTTTCTGGGATGACTGTATAATTGATGGATATTTATTTTTGAAACTTTCGTGTTGATTATTTCATTGCATTGAGACATTTGTAAATATTTAAAAATAACTTGGGAATTTATTTTATATATGCGTAGAATTTAAGTCCGCTCGGTGTGGCGGCTGCTCATGCTCTAGTTGGGCATGACAGTAGAGGTCTGTTGCTAGGACTGTTAGAAACTTTATAACCTTGCGTTGTTCTGGATGTTGGCTGTGGATATTGTTGATTTTGGAGAGGTCGGGATGACCAATTGTTTATTTGTACTGGATGAATGTCATATACATGTGAAATTGTACATGGGAAACCTCCGATTTATGGGGAGGTTCTGCCCGATTTTCTGTAAAAATCCAGCCGGCATCCAGGGACAACGGACGGCTGTTCACGATCCCGGTTCGGGGCGTGACATATCTGATTAAATCATTATGACTCTAATCAATTAAACTATTTTACAAGTTACCTCTAAACCCAAAAGCCTTTTAATAAACCTAAAAAAATAAAGTTTGAGAATTGTTTTATTTTTATTGTTATTGTCTAATTTATTATTCTTGTATACTTTTATATATTGAAGTAAATAAATAAGAAATTTGAGAATATGCATAAAATATTGATATACCGGGATATATAACAAGACAGGATGACTATTGGAAAAAGGTAAATAATAATAATAATAATAATAATAATAATCTAATATAAAAATAATAATAACTTATATTAAATCAGGTATAGATTACAGGAAAACACTAATTAGAAAAAATGAGAATGATAAATACACAAAAGGTAATTAAGTACTATAAAAAAAAGGTTATTAAAATTTTACTGCAAAATTGGAGATATGAACATGAATGTAATATAACAAAGAATGAACTGTGAGAATGTATTCAAGATTTTAGCACATGTATATTAAGATGCCAAAATATAATAATAATAATAATAATAATAATAATAATAATAATAATAATAATAGTTTTTATTTATTTAGTTATTATAAGTTAAAATTATCTCATATTGTATAATTTTATTAGAGAGTTTCCCACGGGAGTGTCCCAGCACGAACCAGAGGACTTATATTGTTCATCGGCGTTTATTGACGTAACTAAAATGGATATATTTATTTTTCAATCAGATTAGAATTTTGATTCTCTTTGTATTTAATAAAAATAATATTAAAAAATTTATTTTCATAAAATATATTTTATAATGATCGATTTAAGTTAATCAATATCAAATTTTGAACGAAGGATCGTAGGAAACGACGGTCCCATAAAAAAAGACGACTTGTATTGTTCTCCCCGCCTTCAAGTGTGGGCCCTACATTTGAAAAGCAAGTTTTATTTTAGAGTTAAAATTATCGATAATACCTAGTACAATACTTTTGGAGGTTGCTTTTAGGGCCGCCGGCGTCTGTTTTCAAATATTTCCATACCTTTCAGATTGTAAAATGTTTAATGGAAGGGTCACCCATTTTCAAAAGTTGGGGGCTTGAATTTAGCATGTTACGCAAGTTTCATTTTAATTCCATGGGACCAAATTGTAATCCTATTGGAAGTTTGATTACCAGTTTCATTTTGAATATTAGAAACACAAAATTAAATAATAATTTTGGAATTGCAACCTATTTTTGGTGCAATTTTTATTTTTTATTTTTTACTAAAGCCTAGATGGTTCAACATTTGAAAAGTAGTCAACTTTAACATATAATTTTATAAAATTTTAGTCTATAAAAGTATCTAAAAACAATTTTTTTTTTTTTTTTTTTTTTTTTTTTTTTTTTTTTATAATTTGACAATGACTTGTGAAATGTATAATATTTAATTTGATTATGATATATGCATTTTAAAATTATCCTAAATTTGGATTTTATATAAGTATAGTCTCCTTTACCTAATAATACCTACACGTCATGTTCTCAAGTTATAATTGAGTATTTAATTATAGTTAAGTATAAAATGAGGGCAATGTTTGCTTTGTATGTTATAAATGCAAAAGGAGCCCTAATTAGATTAGTGAATTTGCTTGTGGTACAACTACCAAACTGCCCCTGTACTTTTGTCAAATTGCCCCCTCATCTTTTAATTTTTGGCAATGTCTTCCTTTGAACTTTAAATTTTGGTAAAATTACTCTATCCTTTCAATATAATCGAAATCACAAATCAATCCCTAACCAAATGACAAATATGTCCTTTATCGCTCTCAAACCCTGCCCCGGAAACCCTAAGAAATCTCTCTATTTTTTGTTTCCCCATAATTTTTACCCATTCTTTAATCCGAAAAACCTTAGAAATCTTCATTGTTATTGCCGATTCTTTACACTTCTTCCATAGTCGTAGCTCCAAATTGATGGTGAGTTTCAACCTAATTTCAACTAAAGAATATCAAATTTTTATTTCTTTACTCTATCTCTAAGACACAATTTCATTACGGAAAATAATAACTATAACAACGACAATAATAATAATTAAGCGCTTATTCCATTAAGTGGGATCTATTATATAGATCTTTTTTTATACTATTGTATTCTATTTTATAACGCATATTCATTTATATAAATATAAAAATATAATTTTTTATTTTAATAGATGAGTTTTCATTAGTAATTTTTCTCTGTAACCTTTTTTTTTTTCTAGACAATGGATCTTGAAAATCACGATTCCAAATTTTCCATAATTGAGCTAATCAATTTCGGGATGGCTCATAGATTGGGGATCGAAAATTTTCTCATTTTCTCAACTCTGGCATAATTTGGCCTGTTACAAATCGGAGACTGAGTGATCAATTGATGTAGGATCAGGATGTTACAAATTTATTATAACAGATGAGTAATTACTGGGTGGGGGGTTCTGGTCATGATCTGATAGTTTTGGTTTGGTCTTTGCTCATCCATGTGTTTCATCCGATAGAATTTATCAACCAAAAGCAATAATTTTTTGTCGTTAAATCCGTTGCAAATTTAGCGATAAAAAATTATTTGTCGAATCTAATTCGTCGCTAAATTTAGCTACGAATAAATTTTCGTCACTAAATTTGTCGCTAAATATACGACGAATTTAGTAACAAAAAATTATCCGTCGCTAAATTTAGTGACGAAATTTAAAATTTATCGCTAAATTTAGTGATAAATAACTTTCGTCGCCAAATTCGTCGCACATTTAGCGATGAAAAATTATCTGTCGCTAATTTAGGGACGAAAAAAATTCGTCGCTAAATTAACGACGGATATAAATTCGTCACTAAATTTGTCGCTAAATTAGTAATGAAAAAAAAATGCGTTCCCGCCTAAACCCGAGCCCGCACCCACACACCCTCTCTCACTTAATTCCTGAAAAATGCCTCTGCTTTGATCCCACCATGGTTCAAACCCCTGCGCTTCCATAAACCTTTAAGATCTTGTAACCACCAAGCTAAATATTAGTATCTGTTATAAGTTTTTTTTTTTTTACTTATTATGTTTTCTTCACATTTTTCTAATAATATTAAAACAATATAAAATAACAATTTATTATAAAATAATAAAATATTAGTTTAAAATAAAATAATAAAAGATATAAAAAAATAATAATACTATTTTTTAAAAAGATAAAATAAAAATAAAATATAACATAATAATTAAAAATATAAATGTGATAATTTTTTTTAAATAAAAAATAACAAATATATGTTAATATTTTATTTTATTTAATTATATTTCAAATTTAACGACGAATTCCGAAATTTGTCGCAAAATTAGCTACAAATTAGGAATTTATCGCCGAATTCATCACAAATTAATTTTTTATTTAATAAATATATATTAATATTTTATTTTATTTAATTTTTTTCAAATTTACCGACGAATTTCAAAATTCGTAGCTAATTTTGCGACCAATTGAATTCGTCGCTGAATTCATCGTAAAATTAGCGATGAATTTCGCAATTTGTCGCTAAATTTGTAACAAATTTAAATTCGTCGCTAAATTAATTTATTATTTAATAAATATATATTAATATTTTATTTCATTAAATTATTTTTCAAATTTTGCGACGAATTCCTAAATTCGTCGCTAAATTAATTTATTATTTAATAAATATATATTAATATTTTATTTTATTTTATTATTTTTCAAATTTAGCGACGAATTTCGAAATTTATCGCAAAATTAGCGACGAATTTGGAATTTATCGCAAAATTAGCGACGACTATTTTTTCGTTTTAAATAGAGATGAAAAAAGTTTTCGTCGTTAAATTCGTCACAAAATAATAACAAAAAAAATTTGTAGCTAAATTTTGTCGTAAAAATCGTGTTTTTTTTGTAGTGATTGAACAATCCCTGTGAGATGCCTTTTAGTATGTTTTGTTGTTGGATATTATTGTGTTTTTCAAGTTTGTGGTATTTTGTTGTGACTTTGCTCATGGTTGGTTTTGTTCGAGGTAACTACTACTACTGTTGCTGGAAAGCTAGAAAGAAACTACTTTATTGCTCTATTGAATCGGGAACATTTGGGATTTTTTTGGTCCAGCCATAAGCTGAAATTCATGTAAATTGCCCGCAATTTGATGGATAAAAGCATTGTGTCCTATCTTACCAGCCATTTAAATTGGCCTTAGATAAAGATTATGTGCCGTAAACAATCTTTAGAAGGTTAAGCAAACAATTACCTTCTTTTTTTTTTCATGAATAGTGTTTCAAATGTGATGACTTATCGTCAGCAATAACATTATAAATGAGTGTGAGAGTGAGAGAAACTAATGAAGTTTAGATTTATCAAATATTTTCTAACATCTTTTTCCCTTACTTTCTCTTGCTATGTTAGAATGTACCTTTCTTTCATGGGGTATCGTAAAATATGTTTGCACTTTTGTCTGCATATGTCTTGTATCTCCACTTGTAATTTGAGATTGCCTAAATACATTGTAGGCTTCTCCATATAAACTCTACACTCTTCGCCCTCCCTCGCAAACACTCAGCGGTTGAAACCCTTTCTAATTACAAGTAATTTTGTTTGTATTTTCTTTTATTTAATATAATTTTATGACCTTCCTTGGAAACTTTTTTCAATGTGCTCTGTATCTTTTCTATGCTGCTGATAAAAATATGATTTTTTTTTTTTGTGTCGTGATGTTATACATGTATTTGGGATGCTTCTAAAATTTTACTAATCTTTACTAAATGATTTGTTTCCTTTATTTTTCCATTGCACTTTATTTGAATACGTGAGAACATACTTTCTTTTACTATATCAGTCTACACTTCTAATGTCATGCTTTTTACTAAAGTCAATATTTGTTTGCAGAAACTTTGTGTTACAAGGAGTATGCCCTTTTCTTATCATTCTCGCCCTAGCGTACTTTATAATATTGACGTTCTCTTATGCTATGAGTAGTGGCCCCTTTCTTTTTTCGAATTTTTTATTCTCATTGTTGTTCAATGTATTAGTTATGCGTTACTTCTTTTCCTCCACTCCTCACTTGTGAATCAGGTTCTTTTTGTTTTTGTCCATAGATGGACAAAAATGCAAAAACATTGAAAACATAATGTTGAAATGTGTTCTCAAGAGATAATTTGGTGGTCACAATCCATCTCCCCAAACCCTGAGATTTAGTCTTCGCATTCTTGTATAACAAAAAAAAAAAATAATGTTGAAATGTCACTGAAAAAAAAAAAAGATTTTCTGCGGCAGCTAAGAGAGTCTAGAGCCAAAAAATGTGAATAGGCTCCCACAATCAATTCAAATCATTCTTTTGTGAATGTTGATACATGTGGATATGTAAATGCAAAAAACACACAGAATAGTTGTATAGAAGCTATGCCTTCTTTGTCATCAGCTATATCTAAGAACAAATCTTCTGTGTCAGTTCCACCAAACGATTTCCTTGCGTCTTTAACAGAAAATGCTTTCCAGCAGCCACTGGACCTTTCCTTTACCTTTAAGTCTGTGGGAACACCGTTGCGGCATGGATGACCTCGTGTAATGGGCATGGAGAGAAAACAACAAGTGCTAGAAAAAAGGAGAAGAGCTTATGCTCTTCAGCAAAAAAAAAAAAAAGAAAGAAACCAACCAACCCTTGTAGGTAAGCATACAATCTTTCATTTATTGAGTGATCATTGCATTGTACAGTATATATCTGTGATTGTTGCCCATGAATGGTTTAAAAACTATTAAGTGTAGGTGTTCCTAAATCTAACTAGCCGATTTGAACAACAAACACTTTCATTCCTTTATCCCTTTGTTTAAATTTGGTGTTTGATAATTCTTGCACCTATAAGCCAATGTATTCCTTTGGATACTTTTAAAACATGTTAATCAAGTGTATGTAACTAGATCCTCGGAATCAAAAAATTCCAAATAAACCAATTGAGCTCCCTCCTACCCCACATTGCGAACATTACTTGAAAAATTTTGCTGCTCAAATGGAGAAGTTTCTCTTAGCCTTCCCCCCTATGCCATATGATCTTAGACATCTATTGACATCTACTGATTAATCTTCAAAGTATTTCAAAAAAAATATCTGCACATATAATAGCAATCTAGCTTTCACATCTTTAGGTACAAAATATGATCGGGAACTGACCAAAAATCACGGGGATGTACACCTTTAGAGTTCAAGGATAGATTTATCATTATTTGAATTCGCTGAATCCAAATACTGAAAAACTTACTGGAATTCAATTTTATTTCCATGACTGAAAAGACGAGCTTAATGAAAGACTACTTTCTTCTGATAAATTGAGAGAATTTATTTTGCAAATCTTGATGGAAACTTTACAAAATAATCCCTAATGTAAATTTCTCAAAAATTTGCTCCATGTTCTAGATTTTGAAAAACATAGAGTTGTTCTAAAGTGTTTCCTAGATCTAGATCAATGTCGCTACAATCTGCCTTCAGTTAGCCAAGTTGGTGCGATCTTCCACAAAGAAGAAACCATTAGTGAAAATGTGGAAACGACTGCACATATTAGAATTTATAGCAAATGTGACACAAATCATTGGATCAAACACTACTATACTTGTTACAACGGCTTGCAATATCCTTTACTTTTTTCTTGTGGAGAGTGTGGATGATATCCTTCTATAGAAAGAAAAGAAGGAAGCCTAAAGCGAAGAAAGCATTCCCAATGTCAAAATGCTCAAACTTATGATCCATTATACACTACAAAAAAATATCAATTTGTGACAAAATTTGTCACAAGAAAAATTTGTCCCAAAACAAATTTGAGACGAATTTTGCAACAAATTTTTTTTCGTTGCTAATAAACCGTCGCAAAATTTTGGGACGAAAAATTAATTATTCATCGTAAAAATTTCCAACAAATATTTTTTTGTCGCAAAATTCGTCGTAAATGTATGACAAATTTTACAACAAAAATTTTATTCGTCACAAATTTGCAACAAATAAAATTTTCATTGCAAAATTTACGATGAAAATTTTATTTATTGCAAAATTGCGACGAATAACATTTTCGTCGCAAATTTTGCAATTAATAACATTTTCGTTGCAAATTTTGCGACGAAAAAATATTTATTGCAAATTTTGCAACGAATAAGTTATTCGTCGCAAATTACCAACGAAAAATAATTCGTTATAAATTTGCCACGAAATATTTTTTGTTGCATTTTTGCCACGAATCTAATTTTCATCGCAAATTTGCGATGAATAGTTTTTTTCGTCGAAATTTTTGCAACGAAATACAATTCGTAGCAAATTAGGAATGAAAAAAAAGTCATTGCAGAATTTGTTGCAGATAAGCGATGAATGTTTTTCGTTACAAAATTCGTCGCTAATCAAAATTTACAATTCAATTTTAACAACGAAATTTGCGACGTACATAGTTTTCAAGGACAAATTTTGCGATGAATATGTATTTTGTGACAAATATAAATTTTATTAGCATATTTGGACCATTTTTCCCTATATAGCTTGTATTTATACCTGATCATCCAATCTCATTAACAATTAATCATTCAAATCATTTTTTATATCAAATTTCATCAATCTATACTCATCAATATAACTAACTATTCAATAATATCAATAAATTAAAAATTCAACAAAAAATCATAATAGTAATATCAAAGATAAAAGTAACATCAAGTTTAAATGTTAAAATATCAATAATTATGCATAACCAAAAAAATCAATGTAACGAGTATCAAAATGTAACAGTCAAATAACAATACACAATTTCAAGCACAACCTCCAACATCATCATCATTATCGTCGAAGAAATCATCACCTTCATTACCATCGTGAGCATTATCAGGAGGAGAAATAGAAGGAGGAATCTGACTTCGAGCAGAAGCTAACTGAAGATGCTGCATGATTAACATTTACTGCGTACGGAACTCGTTCATTTCTTGCGTGTGCTTTGCTTGAAGTTCATTGAATTCCTGATCTCTTTGCAGCAGTAACTCCTTCAAATGGCTCACCTCTTGATTCAATTGATTTATTTCTACCCTGACTGCTGGTGGGGTGGAAGAAGATGAACCAGCGATTTTGTAAGTTCTGCTCAAAGAATCTAGCCCAACTACTCTACCCCCTTTTGGTCCACCAGTCACCTCGAGTCATGTTTTCATATTATCAACAGATGACTCATATCTGCCAGTATCATCACTAATACTCGAACTTCTGCATGATAACTCATCATATTTCTCCTGTATTATCATGAGAAAAATTAAAATAAATTTTCAATAACAATATAATACAAGCACATATAATCCCGATTAGATATATATATATATATATATATATGAAGGAAAATAAAAAAAAATTGTAGCATAAATCATGAGACTATATAGGATCTAAATTATGAACATTCATATTAACATTGAATAAGTTGAAATTTATGACAAAAAAAGAGAATCTCTATCAAGTAATTCATTAGAAATCAAAAAATCAAGTTAGCAATAAAAATAAATTTGGGAGAGACTAACCTAATAAATTTATTTTCCTACATTGTTATGATATGTTTAACATTATATGTTCAAATAAATATTGAAAATATTCATTAAATAATTGGAAGTTTTAAAATTACAAACCTTAATTGCTTTAACTCTCTTCCCGCTCCAAGTTTTGTCTTTTTTTTGAAATGTGCGTGTGAAAGTATTTATGAATGAAGGCTCAGTCCCTATTTTCTTGGCCTAAAATAAAAAAAAATTATTAAAAATAATGAAATAGTTTAAATTAGATTAAAAAATTAGTATTTATATAAAATTACAAATCTATTTCTATGTCACCGATATTGATCAAGCCTCCCGCATACGTCGCAGACAATTCTCCCCAATTATAAGCTCGGTTTTTTTTATTCTACTCACTTCTTCGTTTGCTCTCCTCCGATTCTCAAAAATTCACAATCATGTCCTAATTTTGCTCGGTGATGCAATTTGGCTTTTTTCCGTGTCTCTTCTCATGATTTAGAACGTATCGGATGTGATCGCCACATTTTTTTAAAAAAATCCTTCTTATTTCCAACTTTTCAGTTTGTCCCAAGTGAATAGTCGCTGCAATGGAAAAAACCAATTAATTATAAAGCTATTAACTTAATTTCATATATAAACTGATTGGGATAACTTACCTTGAACTCGCTCCACCATAGCTCTTTTGTTTCTTCCAAAGTGCTTGTGTAAGTCATCGAATCCCCTCCCTAATGGTTATTCACTATTCTATTAAACTCATGAATAATATGTACAGAATTTGTAAATCCATCATAAAGTTTCAAACAAACAATATTAAATAAATAAGATAGTATATTAACAAGGCATTAATACGTCAAGAAATTTTCTCTAATATCGTATAGAAAAAAAGATAGTATATTAACAAATCAAATATATAAATTTAAGAATGAAACAATAAATAGATAAAATATATGATTTTTATTATATTGAGAGAAAAAACTTACCCGTCATAAAAAATTAAAATCTCCATTATCATTCTCATCCTCATTATGTGTCTCGAAATTAGACTCTTTAACATAATTATCATAAACATCGTCGTCCTCATCCTCATCCTCATCATCTATCTCAAAATTAGATTCTTTATCGTATTCTTCATGAATTTCACTTGCATTCACATGTATCACTACTCCGCTCGGATCTCGTGACGTTGGAATATTATATTCCTCAGTCTGAAATATATTGGCAACTTTCTCTTGTTGATATGCCATGTCTTCCCAATGTTTCTCAATTTTTTCCATACTTTCGTTTTATAAACAGTCCAACAATCAATTTTGTCACGTTTTAAACTAGGATATGAATCATAAAATACTTAAATCGTTTGTTGTGACAACACAAATGGTTCATATCTTTTATACAATTTTTTATAATTTATTTCAACCAAATTAAACTGTGAATGCACTTTTATCCCTTTGACAGGGTCAAACCAGCAACATATAAATAAAACAACCCGTAATTCTGGACTAGGGTACTCTACCTCTATGATTTCATTCAACAAACCATAAAAATCATTTTGATCTCTACCATCATTGGATAACTGAACACAAACCCCACTATTCATTGTCGTTTTCCCTATTCCATATTGTCCAGTATGAAAATTATATCCGTTTATGAAATATACTGGCCAAGTTCGTACCATTGATTTTTAACCTCATGACAGATGGATTAACAATATTTACTCAACTTGAACTTGATTATCATGGACTTAAAGTCAAATAAATATGTTAATATATTTCAAAGTAAACATTTGAATAATTTATAGTCTACTTACGTATTTTTTGAACCATGGTGTAAATTTTTTATCACAGAAATGATCAAACTCATATATCGAAAGTTCAGAATATACGTTTTGAAAAATCCTACCATAAAAGAAAATAAATTTTAATATAAACAATTTATGACATAAGAAATATATAAAATAGAAAATATATATTAACTCGAAACATGACGTTATTTCTGGATAATTCAGTAAAATATATGTGTGGACTGCCCGCCATTCTTGACCAGTTAAGTATCTATGGTTGTATGGTCTACTTGGTCGACCAAGGTAGTTAAAAATTGAGATTGATTTCAAATTAGGATCAATAGAACCCTCATCATTTCTTCCCATTTTTCGCCTCTTGCACTGAACGTGAGGATCAAAATAATATGATACAAACGTTGTTACTTCATCCATAATGTACGTATTGACAATAGAGACTTCAACACGTGTCTTATTTTTTACTTTCTTTTTCAAATAATATAAGAATTTAATTGTAATAAAACAATGTATTAAAAAATTATATGTAATGAAATTAGTAATTTTATATGTTTTGATAACGAAGTATACAAGATGTAAAACTCATATTTCAAGAGGATATATTCATCAAAATTGGACAGGACCTCCAACTTTCATTTCATATGGCAAGTGAACTAAAAGATATTCCATGGAATAAAAAAATAACGGTGGAAATATTATTTCTAAATTACACAAAATGATTTGAATATCTCTTTCTAACATTTCCATGTGTGAATATCTCAACACTGTCGAGCAAATATTATGAAAAAAATTGCTTAACTCCGTAATGGCACCCCAAACAAAATTTGATAAGAGTTCCTTAAAAACAATAGGAATTAGTATTTCTATAAATATATGACAATCATGACTTTTCAAACCAATCAACTTACATTCCTTCAAATCAATACATTTTACAAGATTCGAGATATAACCATCAAGAAAACTTAATGATTTCAACCATTCACAAACAATTCTTCTCTGATCCTTATTCAATGTATAAACTGTCTTCAGTTTTGGTCCCCTACTGCTTTCATCGACATCAAGAGTGGGTCATTTACAAAAGAGTCACATATCTTTTCTTGCATTCAAGTTGTCTTTCGTTTTCCCATTGATATCCATCACTGTGTTTATCAGATTATTAAAGACATTTTTCTCGATATGCATTATATCGAAATTATAATGAACCAAATGATTCTTTCAATATGGTAAATCCCAAAATATACTTCATTTAGTCCATTTATGTGAATGACCATAGCCATATGTTGTACCATGTGGCTCGTCAATAACAAATAGAAAGTTAAGGACTCTATGTCAAATTTGTTCACCGGTTAATCTCAATGGAGGAGGTGTTCTTTCAATTCTATTCTTAATGAACTTTTCTTTATTTCTTCTGAATTTATGAGTTAACGGTAAAAATTGTTTATAACAATCAAAATAACTCGCTTTCTTCCTATATTTCAATTTGAATGACTTTGATCTCTCTAAACATATTGGATATCCTAAAATCCCAACGGTACTCCATCCCAATAACATACCATAAGCCGGAAAGTCATTTATGGTTCAAAGAAAAGTAACCTTCGTTACAAACATCTGATTAGTATGAACATCATATGTAGGAACATCTTTATCCCATAGTTGTTTCAACTCCGCAATCAATGGTTGTATGTAAACATCTATTAACTTCTTTAGATTTTGCGGGTCAGACACGACTAATGTTAAAAGCATATACGGTATCTTCATACACATACCGGGTGGCATATTATACAGAGTTTAGAAAACTGACCATCAAAAATAAGTTCTTCCTGATTTGCCAAATAGAGCAAATCCATCAGCACAGAGACTTAACTTAATATTTCGAGTCTCTCTTGCAAACTCAGGATATGTTCAAACAAAATATTTCCATGCCTATGCATCTAAAGGATGACACATTAACCACTCTTCTGTTTCATGATTTTCATGCTTGGTCATGTGTTCAGTAGTGGTCTTAGATACATAAAACCTTTGTAACCTAGGAGTTAAAGGCAAATAAAACATTTGTCTATATGATGTACGCCGCTGATTATGACCTGATCTACTAGTACTCTTGTATCTACATTGATTACAGAATTTACAAAATTTTGCATCTTTATCATCTCTCCAATACAGCATACAAGTATCTCTGCAAACATCAATTCTTTCCACCGGAAGACCAAATTCTTTCACAAACTTTTTCATACTATAGAAATCATTGGGCATAATGTAATCACGTGACAACACTTCTCCAATAACTTGAACAAAATCATTAAAATAATTCTCAAACAATTATACTCTACCTTGACATTCTACAATTTTGCGGTTAGAGATAGCTTAGTGTGGCTGTCACAACCAACTCACAAAAGTTCATCTGTAGCTCTTAACACTTCCTGAAATTAAAGAGATGATTCATTATTCACATTTTCATCAACACTTGGTACTTCTACCTCCTCCAATGGTGATACATAATTAGTATACACATGTTCAAATGTTGGAGCAAAGCTAGAACTTGCAGCGCTTGGTTTGGGAACAAAAATTGGAACAAAATTCAAACTTGTTGTATCAATTACCATCCTCTGATATGGATTCAATTGATCATAATAACTCTGATCCTCACTAATTGAGAATTATCTGTTTCATCCATACTCCTCATCAGAAATGAACGGTTCACCATGACATGTCCAATTATAGTAATTCGAGGGAAAACCAACTCTACAAAGATATTCCCTAACTTTATCACACTGCAAAAATTTATCATTACGACACCTTCTACACGGACACTTTAACTTATTCCCATCCATAAAATCAACATGACCACAAGCAAAATCTAAAAATTGTTCCAACCCAAAAATAAACTCATTAGTTAAACCCCGACGATCAGATAAATTCTTTTTATACATCCAACTTCTTTCTTTCTGTATTTTTCCTGTCTCCAAATTTAAAATTTTTAAAATATTAATAAAAATTACTAAAAAAACTACTAAATCATCAATCATAATATCATCATTAATCCCAACTAAGTTGATATAACAATAAATAATAAATTATTCACAATTTTATATAAAAAATTAAAATTAACAAATCTAGAAATATCATTAAATCAACCACTAAGCACAATAAAAATAAACTAATATAGAAATAAAAATAATACAAACATATAAATTAACATAATTGCATTAATTCCAATCATTACAGTATAAATTAAAACATTTCTCACCACCAAAATAATAATTCACCGATAGACTCAGGTATCAATAACAACAACAGCTTCCAATCCAAATATTAGAGAACCGCAAATCTTGACACATCAAAACAATAATAAATAGCTAATATATTATTAAAACAATATTATAACAACATTTTTTAAAATAACATTTCTCAAAAAATTTTAAAAAAATTATTCATAAAAGTGGCAATGATGGGCCGGGCCAGCCCCAATGGGCCTGCCAGGGCCGTGCAAGGGCCCAGCCCCATGGGCCACGGTTGGGCCACGCAGGGACCAACGGCGAGGCCACGCAGGGGCCAACGACCCCTTCGCGCAGCTGGGCCGCGCAGGGGCTGCGACCCTTTTTCGTTGCTTGCCCGCGAAGGGCAGATCCGGCAGCTGGTCGCTGGATCTGAGATGTAGAAGGCAAGAACCGACGGCTTGCTTCCCGCGGTTGAGAGAGAGAGAGAGAGAGAAAGATTACCTATCACAATCGTAGATCCACCATCCTTCCGCTATCCCTTTGCAGAACCACCTTCGCGGCTATTCAAAAATGAACAAAGAGAGAGAGAGAGAGAAAGAGAGAGAGAGAGAGAGAGTGAGAGTGAGTGAGAGTGAGAATGAAGAAAGAATGGTTAAATGTTGAATATATTGAAATTAGGGACAAAATTTTTTTTTCCCTAAATTCGTTGCAAATCAAGGATGAAAAAAAAATCGTCCCTAAATCAGGGATGAAAAAAAATTCATCTCTAAATCAAGAACGAAAATGAAATTTCATCCCTGAATCAGGGATGAAAAAAAATTAGTCCCTCAATCAGGGACAAAAAAAAAATTCATCCCTAAATCAAGGATGGAAAAAAAAATTCATTCCTGAATTAGGGACAAATTTTTTTTCATCGCTGTTTCAGGGATGAAAATTTTTCGTCACAGATTCAGTAACGAAATTTAGTTTTCGTCCCTGAATCAGCGACGAAAGTATTTTTTGTTTCTAAAATCTATGACAAAAAAATGTTTTTGTCGCTAAATTTACGATGAATACATGTTTTCATCGCAATTTATAACGAATTTAGCAACAAATAATTTTTTTCTTTACAATTTGCAACGAATTTAGCAATGATACTTATGGTTTTTGACAAATAATTCATTGAATGCATTAAAATAGAAACTAAATAAACAAACTATTAACAATATTTACATACTATGATATAATTATAAAAAATATTCATTATATTGATAATTAATTAACAAATATTTCTAATTTAACTCTTAGTTTAGTGAATCGAATACTTAAACAAATTTATAAAATAAAGTTATCAATGCTGGGAATGAAAAATTAAACAGATAATGAATAGAAAATGAATGTGCTAATAATAATATTTTGTAACAATTTAAAAGATTTGTAAGGTGATAGAAAATGAATGTACAAATTTAAAAGATTATACTATATTGTCATTCTTTTATATAAATAGATAATGAATGAACTATTTTATATAAGGTTTTGTGAGCATCTTAAGATTCTCTACGCTATCAATGCATATTACAGTTTACAAATCGTTTTTTAATATTAGAAAATGTTACTAATACAAGTAATTAAAAAAGTTACCAAAAAATAATTTTTAGCAACGAATTTCACCACAAATATTATATTTGTCGCTAATTTGTAATAAATCTAGCAACAAATAATCGAATTTTTTGCTATGAATATAAAAATTGGTCATTAAATTTGCGACAAATTTTAGAAATTCGTCATAAATTTAGGGACAAATTCGTTTTTGTCCCAAATTTAGGGACGAATTGAGAAATTCGTCGCAAAATTTTGAGACGAATAAGTGAATTTGTCTCAAATTTAGGGATGAATTTTTTATTCGTTCCAAATTGAGGAATGAATGGTTAAATTTGTCACAAATTTATGGACGATTAATTTATTCGTCGCAAATTTAGGGATGAATTTTTAATTCGTCGCAAATTTTGGGACGAATTATAAATTCGTCGCAAGTTTAGCAACAAATTTTGAAATTCGTTGCAAATTTAGCAACGAATTTTGCGTGAAAAATTAACGACGACTTTTGTAACGAATTTTTTTTTGTTGCTAAATTTGCGACGAAAATTGTTTTGTTGCTAAAATCGTGGCTAATTTGCAACGATACCATTTTTTGACGGTAAATTTGTTGCAGATTTGTGACAAATATTTTTCGTTGCTAAAATTTGTCTCTGAATTCTTTTTTTTGGTAGTGATACATTTCTTCTCCTAATGAACTGATTGACATAGAAGAACAAGGCAAGTTTCCCTTAGTCTATTTAACTTATCATTTCTTGAAATCCTTCTCCATTCTTCTTTATAAAATATCATTTCATCTTTCTACCTTTTTCATTCCTTCCTCCTGTAGTTATCCAAACAAGAAAAAAGAGCAAGAGTCATGTCACAGCTAGAGAATATTATTGTTATAGATTCCATATAAGAGAAAATGATATCATAACACTTTTACACACCATAAGACTGTTGCAGTAGTTTGTTGTTGATGTCTATGTGAAGATCGAGACCTTTAGGCTTGAGTTTTATAGAAAACAACAAGATGAAGCAAGGTCTGAAATTCTAAGGTGTACTGGACATATTTCAGTTGGTTAAACTGAAGGATCAAAGGTTCGTTGTAGCATTATACTTCCTGCTTCCTTTATTGGAGGGCCTAGAGACATGCGCCGTAGATATTTGGATGCAATAGCTTTGATCCAAAAATATGGTAAGCTTGACATTTTCGTGACAATTACGTGTAATCCAAATCGGAAAGAAATTCAAGAAAACTTTCAGTTCGATGAGTCTGCGTTTGACAGGTTAGATTTACTGGCTAGAGTTTTTAGAGATAAATTTGAATTATTAAAAAGTGAGCCCTTGAAAAAAAGAAAAATTGTTTGGAGAAGTGGCAACTTGTGTCCATGTCACTGAATTCCAAAAAAGAGGCATGCCTCATGTGCACTTGTTGCTGATTCTGAAGCCCCAGTTCAAACCATTAATCCTGAAACTTATGACAAAATAGTCTGTGCTGAAATTCCCGATCCCAAAATGTTTCCATCTGCATAGCCTTGTCATCAAACATATGATTCATGGTCCATGTGGTGCTATGAATCCCGGAAATCCTTGCATGAGAAATGGCAAATGTAAGAACCATTATCCAAAACAATTTGCCCCTCAAACAAGTCATGCTGAAGATAGTTATCCACATTATAGGAGAAGAAACGATGGCCAAAATGTTATAGTGAGGAAGAAAAAATTGGATATTCTTTGGGTGGTTTCTTGCAATCCATATCTTCTTGTTTTGTTTGATTGCCCTATGAATGCAGAGATTTGTTCAATTGTAAAGATGGTCAAGTATATATATATACAAAGGTCATGATTTTGTCTATTTTCAAATTGCTGATATTGGGGATACTGCAGAAGTTGATGAAATCAGACAATTTCAAGATGGTCGATGGATTGGTCCATCAGAAGCTATGTGAAGAATTTTTGGGTTTTCATTGAATAAGATGACTCCATCGGTGTATACACTTCAAGTTCATTTACATGATGAACAGATTGTTTCTTTTCACAAGAAATCTAACCTTGCCAACTTGCTAAGAAATGTAGACTTTAATAAAACAATGCTAGCTGAATATTTTGAAATGAACTGAACAAATGCAAATGCATAAAGTCTACGGTTATTTTATAGAGAATCTCCCCAAAATTTTGTCTAGAACAAGAAGTATAGGTTTTGGAGTGTAAGGAAACTAGGTAAAGTGATAGGCAAGCTTGTCACAGTTTCACCCAAAGAAAAGATATTACTTACGCCTTCTGCTCACACATGTTCGCTGTCCAACATCATATAATGATCTCTTGACAGTTGATGGAGGGTGCTGTCCAACATTTAGAGATGCAACTTTAAAACTAGGCCTCTTAGATTCTGATGATTACATTGAAGATAGTCTCATAGAGATTTCTAATTTTGAGTTTCCACCGGCCCTTAGATCTTTTTTTGCCATTCTCCTGGTTTATTGTTCACCAAACAATCCTAGACAACTATGGTAAAAGTTTGAACCTCACATCAATGCAGATTTTGCAAAGTCACCAAGGTTTACTCATTGTAGCACTGAACAAATTCAGAGAGCTATCCTTTTAGACTGTTGGATTTAATCGCGCATGCAGAAACTTAAAATAAACAGTTCGAAATTTTTGGGATAAATATCTCGATAGGGCAGTCTCCAAAATCCACCGTGTCGCGATATCCCTCGAATGGATCGCACGGTCGGATGGTGATCACGCAATCGAGTCACCATCGCAATTTCATGACGTCTCAAGCCTCATGTTCGGTGAATCGCTTGACAATGGGAGATTTTCCTACGCAAAAATCTCCATCCCTCACTCTATTTTCTCTCTCTAGAGAATGTTGAAAAACCCTAACTTTCTTCCTCTCATGATTACTATTCACGCAGGAAGAATTGCCACATTGCTATTGTCCACTCCAGAAGGAAAGAGTGCTCACATTCATTCAAAGGGTTAATTGGGGAGTTACCACTTTAATGAGTGGTTAATTAGGGTGGTTAAAGATGAGAGTTACCCCTTTCCTAAATTATCCAAATGCCCACCTCAATGGGCATATTTCCAACATCTCCCACTTGCACATGAGGGCATTTCACTTCTGTCAATCACAAGATTGCAACTCTTGCGATCTCTCACATCACCCTACTGGACTTTCATACTGGATTGGGCGTCGTGTGACCGGCGAGTACACCTGCAAGCAAAGACTTCTCGATACACCTGTTAGAATGATCGAATAGTCACCGTTAGTATAAAAATAACTCGGTATACCCCAGACTCAATGCATTTACATCCATCGAGCCACTTTCCTCATCGAAAATGATCCCCAATCAATTTGCTCGACTATGTATTCACCATTATGTTTGAATCCCAACATGGATTAACATAATAGGTCGATCTATGAATACACGACAATGATGTAATATCTTTTCCAAACTCGAATCTATCAGTCTCAATTCAGCTGCTTTTCTAAACTTGCCCCTTAAACTAGGTAAATAGACTAAATTAGCAACACTGAACCAAAACTTCTAGAGACAGCCGAAAGTAATAAGGGAATAAGAGATCCCACCCAATGGATCTCAGGTCTCACACAGTGGGAACGGGGATCAAGATCAAACTATCGTCTCAAATAATAGCTCTCATTATCCCATGGTCGTCTCATCATACGTTGTATGAAACACGTGCCACATTGTTATTCCCCCATCTCTCAAAGGGCATATGTCAGATTTCTCTAACACTGTATAGGTACGGGACTCAGCTACACATAAGACTTTATCCAGAGATCTCAGAGAGAATATCTTAGAAACAATAT
Organism: Dillenia suffruticosa; assembly: GCA_033439265.1. Taxonomy (NCBI): domain Eukaryota; kingdom Viridiplantae; phylum Streptophyta; class Magnoliopsida; order Dilleniales; family Dilleniaceae; genus Dillenia; species Dillenia suffruticosa. The sequence goes on along the minus strand of JAVTVX010000013.1, from coordinate 10,156,985 downwards.
CACAAATCGCAGGTGATATCTGAGATCTCAAACCTGGCTACTTACAGGCAACATGAATGTGGGTATTTCCACGTCGGTCATATCGCATATGACCTCATCCTGAACACATATCATGGCGACTTATGTTCTAATAGGGCTACTGTCAAAGCCTCTTACAACTAGAATCCGTCTCATCTCTGCTCACTCAGAGTCGAAGGTGGTCACTCGTGTGAGAGAGTCGACCACGCCTGCCTGACACATTTTTTATCACAAGATCATATTATATGACAACAAATGATGCATGAAATAAATATGTGACCCAATAATGCATACATGTCATATATAAAATAAGCATCTAAAACAGTATATAATGAGAAATGAAAGTACACTAAACCCAATGATTTCTTATCTTACAAAGGAATCTTTCACAACGGGTTTTCTGAAGGGATCAGCTATCATGCTGTATGTCAAGGTGTACTTAGCTGTCACAATACCCTTCTTGGTAATATCTCTCACAAAGTGGTCTTCGGTATCAATGTGTTTGACTTTACTATACATTTAGGGTCTCATTTGTTGACAGTGTCGCTCTGATTATCATAATAATCATCACTGACCTCCCACTATCTGTCACGACCGCTAAGTCTATCAGAAAATTTATGAAGCCAACTATTCTCATGAACTGCAATTGAGCATACTACAAGCTCAGTCTCTATCGTAAATAGAGATATACAGGTTCTCTTCTTACTGCTCTAAGAAGATAAAACCTTTTGCGTTTATTCAAATCACTACTCCCAGTTAGTATCTGAATCCTAATGAAAAACGCAAATCTCCTCATCCGTAACACATGGAGAGCTCCGCAGTTCAAATGAGACATTTCAGAATCATTTTTCACTACTCTACAGTGATCCATTCTAGGATTCTATTAATACCTACTCACCAGATCGACCGCAAAATAAACGTCTGGTCATGTATGCCTCATCGCATACATTAAACTGTATATCGCATGTGTATACCTCATCGCATACACTAAAAATGTATTTTGCACTGGAATAAGGGATTCAGCTCATCTCCCTTATTTCTTTATAAATTCTAGGGCATGTGTCAAGATTCAGGTCCTTTTACTTTTAGCGATAACAGTATCTTTTAGGTTGTCATCGCTCTTCTTGAAATACTCAAAAATCAACCTGATGTAAAACTCTTGTTAAAGAGTTAACACCATTTTCAAGCGATCCCTATGGATCCAAAATCTGAGAATGAACTAAAACCTCATAACCATGTTACAATGGTCATTGGATACTCTCTGTTGTTCCCGTCCAACAGAATGTCACCTACATATGAGAACATGCTCATAAAGGAGTTATCGGGACGTATCAGATAGATGCAATGATCCTACTCGATCATTACAAAACCATAAAATATCACCTTCTCGTGAAATGTCAAGCGTCGCTGTCTAGATGATGGCTTAAGGTCATATTTTGATTTCTAAAATCAATAGACCTTATCCACCTGATCTACTAGAACGAACCCAGAGGGATACTTCATGTAGATCGCCTTATCTAGACTTCCACTACCAAAGCGGTCTTTACGTCCTTGTGATGTGACTCTTGATCCATGTTTGTGATAGTCGCTAAAAGATAAACGGATCGAGATAAATTGGACTATGACTTCTCGATAGTCCGCCTCTCAGTCTAAGTGTAACCCTTGGTTACTAGACGGGTTATTTATCTTTTCATCAATCCGTTGTCTTTTATCTTGACTTTGAGAACCTACTTGTTCCCAATAGTCTTTCCGCCCTTAGGTAAATCAACTAGGTCCCAGACCCCGTTGATTCTCATCAATTCCTTCTCTTCATTTATGACCTTCAATAAACGGTATTTTGCATCTTTTGCAGAACCCTCGAGAGTCTCTCGGACCATTTTAGATTTCTCATCATCGTCTAGAGTCACAACGAGAGTCTCACCCTCAATCGAGAAATAACGTTTAAATACGCATTCTCGATATTCTTAGAAGGAGAGAAAAATCTTTACCTTTTAATGGATCGCTCCCACTGAGATCAAGATCCGTAGTGGATTCTTGTATCCCGCCGCTGGGCTCCCCGAGCCACTAGGCTCATTCATCGCATAAAGGGTAGGGTCCAAATTGATTTCACCTCTCTTAGGGAAATCATTCTCAAGAAATATGGTATTACGAGATTCAATCTCAATTATAGTGCCGTCCGTGTTCGCCTAGGAACACGTATTTTCTCGCGGGCCTAACTCACCGTGTGAATGCGAGAAATCGTGGCACAACCCCATAACCTCAAGTGGCTAAGGTAAGGCTGCCTCCCTGTCCAAAGCTCAAATGGGGAACTGACTAATAGTCAGTAGTCTCGTAAAACTCTTCTCGAAACAGAGTCCCATGTGTAGTTTAGACGAATACTTGCGTTCTCGCTCGGTTCTGAGAGTCTCTACTCTCAAATCTAACTGATTCTCAATCTCGCTTATGAACCTCATGAAGTAGTCTAATGCCTCAAACTTATGCAAGATCAGATAGATGAACTAAAACGCACGTAAGTATCTTTAATTATCTACACAACTCCATTTTCGGCTCTCATGCTCATAAGACCACAAGAAAAGAAAGGCACAATGGTCTAACTGCAATGGAGTCCCAGCTCTCATTGTATTGCCAAATGGTTTTCTCGTTATTTTGCCGGCTAAGCAACTCACATACGGGTAACTCAAATCTGGTCAGCGGGTCCAATAAACCTCTCGCTACTAACTGATTCGTCATCGCTTACCTTATGTGTCTAAGTCTATTATGTCATTCATTTACATCATCATCTACGCAATCAGATGTAAAGACAATAGTAGAACGACAATAAACCATTAGAAGGAGTAGCACCCAGTACATATAATCAATCATGGATTAAAACCAGAATAATTCAAAAAATTGTCGTATTAAAAAAAGAATAATTTTATGCATATCCTAGTCAATTTTAGACAAGGTACTAAATTGTAGATCCGTCGAATGCCTACAGTATTAAGAACGTCATGGCAAGTGTCGTTCCCTCTGACAACGACAAATGCTCTGTCCTTAACGTAAATCCTCCAAGCTTAAGGATTTATCTTATGGAACTATATTTACGCACTCCTGTCTCGAGTTATGTGGTCGGTTGCTACTGATTACAAGGGAGAGAAATCAGCGAGCATTATTGTGAATGAGACAAATCTTAAACCAAGTAAAGAAGAAGAATATTAATTTCTGCTCGTCACACTCATGAGCGAAATGACCAAATCTACCTCAAACGTAGCAATTTACATTGGTCTAATAAAATTCCTTCTTCTTACGTTCTTGTACCTCGTTGTCAGTTTTCTCGGATGATTTTTATTACCTGGATCTCGAGTCTCGTTCACATGCTTATGCTGTTGGCTTAGCACCGGGGAGGTCCTTACTCGACTCATTTGAATAAGCATGACTCGAGTGTGGCCTACTCGCCTTTAGGTGCTCCTCATCGAGCTCACATTACGTATTTATGTCAACGAAAGTATGAATACTTTCGTTAAATGTGAGATAGGACTTCACGGTTTCCCATGAATGAGGTAAAAACTGGATCACATCCAGTATCTAAATTCCACCGAAATTTGCTCGTCCGTATATATTAACTCGGTGATCATACTCGACATTTGCTTCATTGTATGATTAACCCTTTTCTTCTGCATCCTCACATTGGAGCCGAAGAGAGCAACACAATGCTCTTATGGGACGAGTCAAGCCGACATTTCCATAGGATATGACTCGTAGAACGAGATTAAATCATTGTGCATGCCACTGATAAAAATTGCCTTAACTTGGCAATTCTTTTCTACCATGCATGATAGATCTCTTTATCTCGTATATCCTGAGGCGCGGTGCCCACCCTAGGGACCATCTTCTCGTACCTCAGATTTTCATTAGATTTTGCCTCTTGAGAATAAACTGAATCTATTGATAAAATCTCGCATATCACATCATTCAGTTTACTATCCTTGCAAAAATTTAATACGACAGTTCTCAACGCATTAAGAGAAATATTTGTGACTTGGAAATACTTATTATCACATTTTTGTACGCCCTACGAATCATCAAGACCAAAGTGACTTGAGTACAGACTCCAAAGCGAGCGTATGAGTAAACGGACACCATACACCACAACTCGGAATCGCATCTTACCATTTGGACTTGATTCGGCGCACAAAAACCCACAAAAAGTCACATTTATGGATATAAGACCCCAAAAAATTGAAAAAATTCAATTTTAAGTAACCTCACGCGCTGCCCGGGGCCCACACGCGCCGCCGCTTGCTAGCGGTACGTTCGGCGCGCCGGCAGCAGCCTGCCACAAGCGCCAGACGCGCGGCGCCCCTCACACGCGCCTGGCGCTGCTGGGCTCAAGCGTTCCCAGTCGCGGCGTGTGAGGGCGCGCGGCTCACGCGCCTTCACGGGCTGAGCCGCCTTGAGCCGGGTTTGAGCCGGGGTCAGACCAGGTTGGTCAACGGGTCAGGGTTGACCCGACTACTCGGTCAACGGGTCGGGGGGGTCCGACCCGATCGGGTCGGTCTGGGGTCAGAGTCCGACCCGAACCGCTGCATACCCCCCACTTCACGCGCCTATGAGGCGCGTGCACTACACGCGCCTGCTAGACGCTCCTTCTGGCACGTGTGTGTCACGCGCCCGCTGGTCGGGGTCGGTTCTTCTTCGCCCGACGGGTCCTGCAACGGGTTTTTCAACCCGGTTGCCGGAAAACTCGATTCCGACTATTTTTTCTCAATTTTTCGACTGGAAAATATTAATGGACATCCTCCAAACATCCTACACTCGATTTTAGGAGGATTTATGCCCAAAAATGGCGAAAACCAACTACCCCAGTCGCAGCCCTCCACGACCATTAGGAAATCCCGGTTTTCGGTATCCAAAACTTACAATAAAAGACATGAAATTGTAGATGTAGATGCAAGAAACACACATATAACATTTTCATGCATCGATCCACCCTCTAAAGCCATAGATCTACAGTTTTCATGTCCTTACGGTCGCAAACTTCGACCGGACGTTTCATGGCCCGAACATACGCGAAAAATTAAATAAAAAATATTTTTGTAATCCCTGGGCCATGGGTATTCTTGCAGTGTTCTCGAATTCACGAAACTCATCCGTGATCCAGACCCCAAAATTTTAAAACCCCAAAAATAATTCCGAAAATTATTTAAATTAAATCAAACGATTGCTCTGATACCAATGTTGAATTTAATCGCGCATGCGGAAGTTTAAAATAAATAGTTCAGAATTTTTGGGATAAATACCTCGATAGAGCAGTCTCCAAAATCCACGGTGTCGCGATATCCCTCGAATGGATCACACGGTCGAATGGTGATCACGCAATCGAATCACCACCGCAATTCCATGACGCCTCAAGCCTCATATCCAGTGAATCGCTTGACGATGGGAGATTTTCCTACGCGAAAATCTCCATCCCTCACTCTATTTTTTCTCTCTAGAGAATGTTGAAAAACCCTAACCTTCTTCCTCTCATGATTATTGTTCACGCAGGAAGAATTGCCACATTGCTGCTGTCCACTCCAGAAGGAAAGAGTGCTCACATTCATTCAAAGGGTTAATTGGGGAGTTACCACTTTAATGAGTGGTTAATTAGGGTGGTTAAGGATGAGAGTTACCCCTTTCCTAAATTACCCAAATGCCCACCTCAATGGGCATATTTCCAACATAGACAAAAACAGAATGCCGGAGCAAATGGGTAAACATGTGAATGATTAGAACTCAGTTCCTTGTTCTCTACATGTTGATTTGGCAAAAAGGCTAACAAGGGAAATGAAAAGAGAACTTAATATAGTTGTGTTTGAAGAAAACTTGCTATCAATTAGCAAATTGAATTTAGGCCAAAAAATTGCATATGATTCCATTATGACCAATGTTCTCAAGGACAAATCTTCTTTATTGATGAGCCTGGCCAAACTAGTAAGAAAATTTTATATCGTTCCCTTCTAGCAACAATAAAAAAAGGAGGACACGTAGCAATGGCTGTTGTGACTTTAGGAGTTGCAGCTGCAATTTTGCCGAGGGCAGGACCGCACACTCCAGGTTCAAGATACCTCTTGATTTGACAGCTACCTTAAGTTGTCAACGTAACAAACAAAGCAGACTACATGCCTTATTTCTGATGCAAAACTCATTATTTGGGATGAAACATCAATGGCGAAGCGAGAAGCAATTGAAACTTTTAATCTGTATTAAAAGATCTAATGGATAGTGAAGAAGCATTTGGTGGAAAAATTGTTAGTTTTGGCTGTGACTTCTGCCAAACTTTGCTTGTTATTGAAAAAGGCATGCGGGAAATGCAAGTTAGATTAAGTATTGTCAATTTATTTCTATGAAAATCAATGAAAGTATTAGCTTTTAATGAAAATATGCGTGCCTTCTTAGATCCAGCTTTTTCAAAATTTTTACTAAGAATTGGAGAGGGCACAGAACCATATGATCAAAATGGAAAATATAGATCTCCCCGAAGAAATTGTTATTCCTTTTACCGATATTGAATCTGTTGAAATGATGCATTTATTTAGAAATATTTCCTATTACTTAGAAATATTTATTTTATGAAAATAAATGTAGTGTTTGAATGATTGATTTAAATCATATTTTATGACCTATTTTATGGTTATAAATTAGGAGTAATTAGGAGTTAGTTTCCTAGTTTTTAATCTATCTTATTGTATATATAGATGAAACACATCACCTTTTATGAATAAAATGGAGATTATTCGACTAGATATTCTAAAATCTACCGATTCCACATGGTATCAGAGCTTTAGGCTCGTTTCTGGTATCAAAATCCTGTCGTAGTTTTTCTCTCTCAGTTTTTTCTGCAGCAATTTTCATCTATTATTTCTAGAACAAGCCACTATGCCTGGAATATCAAGTGTGGGTGACCATATACTTGGTTTTAATCCAACGAGATCCTCTTCTTCAAAAATCAATCTTTTGACCCATGATAATCTCTCTACTCAACCAATCATCCACAAACTCAATGGAGAAAATTATCTTCAATGGTCCCATTCAGTCAAGCTCTTCATCAGAGGACGAGGAAAGATCAGTTTTTTAACTGGAGTAACAAAAAAACAGGAAGAAGTTCCTGAAGTGATTAAAATTTGAGAATCGGAGAATGCCCTAATCATGTTCTGGTTGATAAATTCAATGGAGACATCAATCAGCAAGACGTACATGTTTCTTACTACCACCCAAGACTACCACCCAAGAAATCTGGGAGGCTGCAAAGGAGACTTTCTCAGATCTAGAAAATTCAGCTCAGATTTATGAAATTCTACTTAAATTCAGAATACAAAACAAGATAATCTAAGTATTTTACAATATTACAATATTCTCAGAACCTTGTGGCAGGAGTTGGATTTATTTTATGATTATGAATGGCATTGTCCATAAAACAGTGTCATATTTAAGAGAATGATTGAAAAAGAACGTGTTTTTGCTTTCTTGGCTGGTCTGAATAATGATCTCGATGAGGTTCGTGGAAGAATTCTTGGACGTGAGATCTTGCCATCCACTCGGGAAGTGTTCTCCGAAGTCCGCAGGGAGGAAAGCAGAAGGAACTTTATGCTAGGAAAGGAAACTCGAGAGACTCTTGAAACGTAATCATCAGCACTGGCAGCCAAAAGCAATCGATTCTCTAATACCTCATATGGAGATAACAATACTCGGAATAAAAGGGGAAACAGACCCTGGTGTGATCATTGTAAAAAATCTGGCCATACCCGTGAGACTTGCTGGAAGTTGCATGGAAAGCCTTCTTATTTGAAAAATGGACAATCTGATCAAATGACTAGCAGAGCTCTTCAAACGGGTTTAGAAGAATCAACACCCAAAAATTCTCTAGTTTCCCTCAATAAAGAACAGTTAGAATGTCTCATGAAACTTTTGAATTCAACTTGTATTCCATCTACCTCAATTGCACATAAAGGTAATTTTTCTCAGACTTTCAGTGTGCTAACTAAGGACAGAACTCCTTGGATCCTAGATTCCGGTGCCTCTGATCATATAACAGGTCGTTCTTCACTCTTCTCCACTTATACTCTTTGTGCTGGTAATTTGAAAGTAAAGATTGCTGATGGTTCATTAGCCACTGTAGCAGGGAAAGGGTTAATTATTTTATCAAAAAATCTGATCTTAAAATCTGTACTTCATGTTCCTTTGTTTACATGTAATCTGTTGTCCATTAGCAAACTCACTCATGATCAAAATTGTGTGGCTAAATTTTGTTCCTCCTCGTGTCAATTTCAAGAACTGGTTTCGGGGAAAATGATTGGCAATGGTAAAGAGTGTGGAGGACTTTACTACATTGACAAGGAAGACCCAAATAGACAAAATTTGGTTTGCAAATTCTTTTCTGTTTCTTTATGTGAAAATAATGTCATATTGTGGCACTATAGACTCGGCCACCTTAGCTTTCCCTACTTGAAAAATTTATTTCCATCTCTTTTCAATAACAAAAATACACCTTCCTTTCAGTGTGAGATTTGTCAATTTTTTAAATATCATTATGCATCTTTTCCAGTACAGTCATATAAGCATTCCACCCATTTCTCAATAATACACAGTGATATTTGGGGTCCTTCACGAATAAAAAAATTTTCGGGGGCTAGATGGTTTTTTACCTTTATCGATGATCATACTAGACTATGTTGGGTATATCTTTTAAAGACAAAATCTGAAATAAAACATGTCTTTAAAAGCTTTCACTCAATGGTCAAAACCCAATTTCAAATCCAAATTCAGATTCTTAGAACAGACAATGGGAGCGAATATTTCAAAAAAGTTCTTGGACCATTTCTTCAAGGAGAGGGAATCATTCATCAAAGTAGTTGTATAAATACTCCACAACAAAATGGGTTGGCGGAAAGGAACAACACACACTTACTTGAGGTTGCCAGATCCTTAATGTTCACCACAAATGTACCAAAAACCTTTTTGGGGGGAAGCTATTCTTACTGCCTCATTTCTCATTAATAGGATGCCTACTCGGGTTCTAGGATACAAGACTCATCTAGAAGTGTTTCAAAGTATCTATCCAACAAACTGCTTAATTACCAATTTACCACTTAGGATATTTGGGTGTACCTCCTTTGTTCATATCCATTCTCATAACTGTAGCAAATTTGATCCAAGAGCTGTCAAATGTGTTTTCCTAGAATATTCACCGACAAAAAAAGGGTATAAGTGCTTTGATCCAAAAACTAAGAAGATGTTTGTTAGTATGGGTGTTTCCTTCTTTGAGAATCAGCCTTACTTCACCAAAAACTCACTTCATAGGGAGAATGTGACCACAGAAAAGAGTTTTTGTAATTTTTGGGATACATTGCTTACTCTTTCTTCAGACCAATCAACATTGCCTACTCTTTCTTCATACCAATCAAACTCAGTCAGCCCTATCAATTGTTACCCTACTCCTTTTACGCATTTCGTTTCTACTCATATTCCTCTTCTAGACCAAGAAATATCCACTACAATCACTAAAGAAACAGAATTAGAAATTCAAAATCCAAAATTACTTGTCTATGAGGGATGGAAAAGAAAGGAAAATGAAGGAATTCATACACTTGAGCAGAACCAGTCATTGGATCCACCAGTTCTTGATGATGCGTCAAATCAGAATTCTCCTACACATCATGCCACTTGTGAAAATCAAAGTAATTCAACACTTGTTGAGAATCTAGATATTCCTATTGCTCTTAGAAAAGGAAAAAGAACTTGTACGTCTCACTGTTTTTCAGATTACATGTGCTATAACAGTTTATCTCCTCCTGATCGGGCTTTTGCTACTAATTTGACCAATATAACAATCCCAAGTCAATCCAAGAAGCATTGAGTATTCCAGAATGAAGAGCAGCAGTTATGGAGGAGATCAAAGCACTGGAGAAAAATGAAACATGGGAGTGTGTGTTAATACCGAAGGGAAAGAAAACAGTGGGGTGTAAGTGGGTATTCACAGTGAAATATAATTTGGATGGATCAATAGAAAGATTCAAGACTCGCTTGGCTGCAAAAGGATTCAGACAATCCTATGGGATAGACTACCAAGAAACATTTGCCCCGGTAGCGAAACTCAACATTATTCGTGTTCTTCTCTCTATTGCAGCTAATTTAGACAGAAAGATTTCACAATTAGATGTCAAGAATGCTTTTCTAAACGGAGAATTGACAGAAGAAGTTTTTATGGATATTCCTCCTGGTTTTGTAGATGTTTATGGCACTAATACAGTTTGCAAACTGAAAAAATCTCTCTATGGATTGAAACAATCTCCTAGAGCCTGGTTTGATCGTTTCTCAAAGACGGTGAAGAAATATGGCTATACTCAAACTCAAACCGATCATACTTTATTTTTCAAAAAGTCTCAAGATGAGAAGATCTCAGTCTTAATTGTGTACGTTGATGATATTCTACTTACAGGGGATGATACAACTGAAGGAGAAAAAATGAAGACAGTTCTAGCCAAAGAATTTGAAATCAAGGATCTCGAGCCTATGAAATACTTTCTTGGTATGGAAGTTACAAGATCAAAGAAAGGGATTTATGTATCACAAAGGAAATATATCATTGACCTGCTCAGAGAGACAGGTTTTCTAGGAAGTAAACCGGCTGATACACCAATTAAAGAGAATCACAAGTTAGGATATAAGAAGGGAGAGGTCCCTGTTGATAAAGATAGATATCAAAGGTTAGTGGGACATTTAATTTATCTGTCTCATACATGACCTGATATTGCCTATGCAGTCAGTGTGATCAGCCAATTTATGCATGAGTCTTATGAGGAACATCTGGAAGCAGTTCAACGTATTTTGAGATACCTCAAAGGAACTCCTGGAAATGGACTGTTTTTCAAGAAAAATGATTCAAGGAAGATAGAGGCATTGACTGATGCTGATTGGGCCAAGTCAGTTAGTGATAGAAGGTTTACTACTGGGTATTGTACATTTATATGGGGCAACCTAATGACTTAGAGGAGCAAAAAATAATCAGTGGTAGCAAGAAGCAATGCTGAGGTTGAATTTTGAGCTCTTACACAAGGAATATGCAAACTTCTATGGTTAAGAAGAATCATGGATGAGCTTTCACTTCAATGTGAGAATCCTATACTACTGTACTGTGACAACAAGTAAGCAATCAGTATTGCTCACAATCCAACTCACCATGACCGTACTAAACACATAGAAGTGTATAGACATTTCATTAAAGAGAAGATTGAAGAAGAACTTGTGTGTATTCCCTACATAACATCCAAGGGACAACTTGCAGATTTTTTAACCAAAGACTTATCACGAGTCAAATTTGAAGAACTTCTATCCAAGTTGAACATGATTGATATCTATGCTCCAACTTGAGGGGGAATGTTGGAATGATACATTTATTTATGAATGTTTCCTATTATTTAGAAATATTTATTTTAGAAAAATAAATGTAGTTTTTGAATAATTGATTTAGATCCTATTGTATGAGCTATTTTATGTCCTATTTTATGACTGTAAATTAGGAGTAATTAGGAGTTAGTTTTTTAGTTCTTTATCTATCTTATTATATATATAGATGAGACACATCACCTTTTATGAATAAGATGGAGATTATTCGGCTAGATATTCTAAAATCTACCGATTCCACATAATCATCCATCAACAGGTAAGTCACATCAATTCCAAAGAGTATAGATTCCGAGCTAAACAAAAACTCATCTTCTCAATTTATATTTTTGTTTACTGTCCTCAATTAATTGCCTATTAATTCATTTAACCTTCTATTATCTCAGATTGATTCTCAGTGTCTTCCCTAATCTCCATCTCTACACACATGATGCATATCAAATGATCAACATATGCATTCTTTGTCCAAAAAACAATTCTATAGATGAGATAAATGACATCATGATCAAGTGCTTTCCTTGGAAGCTATTTGTGTACACAAGTTTTGACAAGACCATTGACGAACGCCATCAGGGAGACTATGAAGATTTCCTGAACTCTTTGATCCCAAGAGTTTACCACCTCATAAGCTGTTCCTAAAGCAGAATTGCCCAATAATTCTTCTGAGGAATTTAAATCCAGTGGTACACATCTAATCTGCAAAGAACTCATGTCTTTTACAATTCTAGTAGAAATAGGCACAGGACAGCATAGAGGGAAAAAATTCTTTATTCCTAAGAATCCTCTCCAAATGCTCTGATGGTGATATACAAGGAATACCCTCCATACGTATTCAGTTTCCAGTAAGATTATATTTGCCAAGACAACAAATAAGGCTCAAGGGCAAACATTAGATTTTTTTTTTTTTTTTTTTTTTGCATCTATTTGAAAGAATCTGTCTTTTCACACGGACAGTAATGCGTTGCATTATCAAGGGCGCGAACAGCATAGTGTGTAAAAGTTCTCATTGTTCCACAACATTAAATGAGACCAAAACTGACTGTAAGACAAAAAATGTGGTTTTCAGTGAAATCTTCCAATTATCATCGTTACAGTAACTTTACTCTGTTGTGTTGCAAGATTTGATATGCGTTCTAGATTTTTAAATATTTTAACATTTTTTAACTTCTTTAACAAGTTATAGTTTTTTATACATATTAATTTCTGTCACTTTTTTGTTTAGGATGACTGACTTGCGTGACATTCAAGATATCGATGAACATGGTGCATATTGGTCTACCATAATTACTGTTCACGAAAAAATGTAGTCTCTGTAGTCTCTTCAGAGTCCAACGAAATACAAACAATATTTTTTTCCTAGACACCAAGGTATTAACAAAAAATATTACCCCTTCTCTCTCAATACTTATTTATATTTACTTACTGTTTGCCTTTTCACATCAATACAATGCCACGGAGCAAAAGTTGAAGGAGTTATGTTCAATCAAGGCATTGATGTTATGAGCAAAAGGTTTCAGCCATTCAAAAAATATAAAATCACCAATGCCAAGGTTAGACCCGTTCTAGAAAAATTCCAAAAAGCAGGTATCACAAAGCAATAGTGATCACTACAAAAACGCCTATCACTGAAATTAATGATGAAATCAAGTTGATAACAATTATGTTGATTTCGATGACCTCGCACGTTTCATTGACAAGAAAAATGAGACATTTGGAAAGTGTACAAGTTTTTTTTTTTTTTTTTTTTTTTTTTTTAACAAGAATTTGAATGTGAAATCACGATATTAGAGAAAAAAAGTTTGTACTACTAAACTATCCCTTAGGAATGTAAGTGTACAAGTTAAGCAATAGTGATCAACAGGTTTTTGTTTTTTTTTCTCTCTTGTTCGACAACTTGATTTTTTTTTAACCCATCCTTTCTTCTTCCTTAAAAATCTTGGTAGTTGTGATAGAAACATTACCAATTAAGCATATCGTCAAAGATGGCAAAGAAGCTATTGTGCAAGAGTTCTTGCTGCTTGATGAAAAGTATGCATATAACCAATTTTTCTCTTATATTGATATTTCTTCTTGATTTGTTACTCCATTTTAATCAATCCCCAATAAAATCCCCTTGTATTTTTTCAGCATGAAGATTGTCAGTTTATCTTTGTGGAATGCTTTTATCACAAGTGAAGGCAAAACTATTGCGGATGACTTAAACCATCACCCTGTTGTCATATGTCATGGAGTCAAGGTCAAATATTGTAATGATATAAGAAAGAACAACCAAAATATTTTCTGGTTTTATTTCCAAATACATTTAAAGTAGATTTATAAATTGACTATGTTGTTTCTTTTCTGTGCCTATTGGGTAGGAATTGCACTGAACACTCGATATGACTCCATGATCCTGCTCAATCCACCCGTCGATGAAGCATTATAACCGAGAAATTGGTGTAGTTATTTATTCTATTCCTTATTTTAGAGGCTTATCATCTAATTATTTAAAATTTTTTGTTGTATTCTTTTTGCCATTTGAAAGGCCGAAAGAAAACCACACGACGATTATTGATTTGGTCCAAAAAAAGAGGATACCAAAGTCATGCTTCTAGAATGACTGTTGATCCTGCTGAACATATGACTCCTATTGCTAACATACCGTCTTCACAGAAGGTAAACTCCTTTTAGCTACATCAATTTATTATATATGATTTGATAACTGGATTAGGAACATTACTTCTTTAACATTTAAATATTATATACATCATCGACACACAGCTATTGATATATTCACATTCGCAGAAAATATTGTCTTTGGTTTTCTACAACTCGCTATCCGTTTATGTCTTTGGTATTATTGATGTTTCTCTTATTGTAATGCTTTCAAGAATTTTTTATATGCAGGAAAAACCAACCAACATAAACGAAACACTTATATGATCTTCTTTTATTTCCCCTGAATTTTATTTTATGTTCATGTTCTAACAATCTATCAACTTTAGACTGGAACTAAGCCATCATTTAGTTATATGAAACGCTTCAGATTGGATCAACTGGTTTTCCCATCCAACATAACTGAACCATTTTATGCTTGTTTTGATTATCATTGTTTTGCTTCTTTTTTACTAAATATACATACTTCCTTATGGTACTAACCACCTATTCGACACTATGTTTCAAAGTCTATAATTTTTTTCTCGTTGTCTACATGAATTTTACATACCTGCTACTTTTTACGTGTAGATGAAATCCATACTGGAAAAAAGGTAAAGATGTGCCTAGATGAAAAGCTGCAACTATCAGATAATCCGGCCAACATTGAAAACATTCCAACTTCTGAAAAACCACCAGAAAGGACAAGAAAGCGTATCTTATTTTCATTGCAGCTATTGTTAGTAACAATAGACAGTTCCCTTTTTTCTTTAAATACTATGCTACTATTTTAGATATTGTGTATGCACATCACTACGGTAACTCCTTGCTAAAACACTGATGCGAAACATATGAAGCAACTATTCGTTTGTATACATGTACTACTGAAATTGGATGCTGCACTACTCAGTTTCTCAAGTATATTGAAAATGATGTCTTTTGTCATATTGACTGTTAAAGTCAAACTTCAGCTTCTTCACCGAATCATTATTCGATCCTTGCAATGAAATCTCAAAAGCCTTTGTGAACTCTAATTCTCATTAGTTTCCTGCTGTTGGTTTTCTATTTTTCTCATGGAGACATTGTGAAATATATTTTTTTATGTGGAGACATTATGGCATTAAACCTTTCCACTGCCGATTATGAATAAAGCAGTGAAAAAATAAATAATTTATTTTAATTTAGTACGATCCATTCCATTGCAAATGAATATAGAAGAACTATTGCAGGAAAAAAAATAAAAAAACCTAATTGTACTGATCTTGTTTTTGATTAAAAGTTAACAATAGAAAGAAAGCAGAAAAAAATTAATGAACTATACAGCCCAGTATATTAAAAAATATTATGGCTAAAAACCATGAGAAACATACACACACGCATGAAAAAACAATAACAATCTGAAACTTAATCCCAATAATTTGGGATCAACCATTTGAGAGACAAGTATGAGAAAATAATAATAATAATAAAATAAATAGATAAAAAATAAATATGATTGTTTAATTTATGCGAATTTTTTTACGTTATTCATTTCTATTCAACGTTATTCTCTCGTCTAAACCCTTAACTATCATGTCTTTACAGATAACTTGCATCCAAGTTTTCAGTGATCTACCTCTACGTTTTACTAGCACTACAATGGAAATGGCTTATGGAGACGGACGAAAACTGTGAGAAAAATGTGATAAATCCGTCGATAAAATCTTCTCCGATGGATAAAGGTTCAGTTGGCTAAAAAGGGGTCGGGATAGAACTATCCCGATACTTGTGATGACCGTTGGAGCATGTTCAACATCCGAACGGTTAGAAAAGTGCTGGTAAAAATCAACGTTATATCATCGGTTGTAAAGGGATAGTAAAAGTTATTATATTTATCATCGGTTGTAAAGGAGTATTAAGAGTTACTATATTTATCATCACTTTTGTAAAAGATAGTAAGAGTTACTATATTTATCATCGTTTTTGTAAAACAGTTAGTAAGAGTTACTATATTTATTATTGATTGTAAAGAGTTAGTAAAAATTATAATTTTTATTGTTATCTTGTAAAGAGTTAGTAAAGTTTCTACTTTTTTTATCAGTTTAAGGGTTAGTAAAAGTTTTTAACTTTATTATCAGTCAATGACTCAATATAACCGTTAGAATTGATATAACTATTTATTGTCGCCAATGAAATAATAGTATGTTAGGAAATATTATAACTTTTATTGTCAATAAATACAAATATTAGTAAATATTACTACAATACTATCGGATCTTAGGATATAGTAAATGTGAATTCTTTATTGTCACACGTTTACTGTTGGGTTAGTAAATATTACTATCTTTATTGTCGTTTGCAGAAATATTAGGTTAGTAAATATTACTATATTTATTGTCGCTTATTGAGTTAGTTAATATTACTATTTTTATTGTTATTGTCACTTACAGAATCATTGGTCAGTAAATATTACTATTTTATTATCGTTTACAGAATTATGGGTCAGTAAATGTTACTACATTTGATATCGATTACAGAAATAATTTGTTAGTAAATGTTACTACATTTATTATCATTGGATAGTAAATATTACTATTTCTTACAAAATTGTTGTTGGTGAGTAAATTTTACTAACTGAGCATATGTTGTTTGTAACTTAATATTGGTAACCAAATATTACTACTTTTTTGGGTCGGTTATCACAAGATTAGTGAATATTAAGATATGTCAATACAAATAATATAAAGAGTTAGGAAAAATTATAAATATCGTATCTTATGAAATGAAGTATCTTTTATATCATCATGAAATATAAATTATAATATTACAGACACTGAAAGAAAAATATGATAATATTACAGACACATTACAAGAGAAAGAAAAAAATTATAATTTCCGGTTAGTACATATCTTCATATCTTCTGAAATGAAATGTTCATACCAAAAATGTTGACTTGGAGCACCCAAAATGTTCCGACGTCTTTGGCATCCGGTTCCAAGATCCAGCATGATGTGTGGTATCATTCTATAGTAATGAAATTAATATAATTATAAGGTATATTATAAAAACTTGTACATTTAAATATTACCTTTCGGGATGACTAAGTAGGTGGTAATAATGACGATAATGATTGGTTTCGATGTGCACTCCCAGTATTTTGTATCGGATGAAGCTAACAATACAAATTCAAATAATGTGGATTATTGTTTAGAAATAAAAATAGTTAGATTATAGTAAGAAATAAAGAAATGATATTTGTACCTCAACACCAGCAATGATTCTCGCTTCATTAATGAAGTTCAACAATTCATCTCGTTGTACACTTCTGACATGCATAGCAACATGCATAAGAATATTGTTCACCAGATTAGTAAAATTCTGATTTTGTTCATTTAATCATTCCATCATAACAGTCATATGTTCGTCCCATATTTTTCGTTGAAAATTTTTTGTTAAAAATATTTGATGGAATGAGATTTTATATGAATTAGAAATTTTGAGAGATGTGAGAGAGAAGAGTTTTTGAAGGAAATGAGAAATTTCGATATTTGTGGAGGGAAGAAAAGTTTGTGGTATATATATTTTGTTTAGCGCTAAATAAATTTTGATTTGTAATATATAAAATTTGTTTAGCGAGAAATATACTCGCCATTTTGCCCCGTTTTTCATATTTTAATTTTTGAATTTTTTGTTATTTACCTCTCTTTTTAGTTTGAGCAATTTTTAAAATTTTTTACTATTTACCTCTCTTTTTAGTTTGAGCAATTAACAGAGAAATTTTGACTTTTACCTATATGACTTTGTAAAATAGTAGTAAATATTACTCCATATTACTAGATCTCCGGTGAATGCTTGCGAGGCACAACCGCCGGCAGAGTTCCCCGGCAAAAGCGCGCGGAAATGCCTGAACGACACAACCACTGGCTGAGCCACCCACGCACAAATGCCATCACGGCACAACCTACGGCTCAACCGGGCAACCAGGCAACGTAATTTAAAATAATAATTGTATTATTTTAAATAACAAAACATATATATTATTATATGAAATCTTTAAATTATATTAATAATTGTTATACAAAATAATATTAGGTGAATACTTGCGCAACACAACTGCCGGCAGAGCTGCCCAAGCAAAAGCGCCCGGAAATGCCTAGACGGCACAATTGCTAGCTGAGCCACTGTGCCCAAATGTCATCGCGGCACAACCGGGTTGCGTAATTTAAAATAATAATTGTATTTGATATTAATAATAGAACATGATTATTGAAATTAGTAAGTAGTATTATTTAGTAATATTAATATCGATAAGTAATTAAGTTGTATGGAATAATAATATTAAATTATAGTAATATAATGTTAATCAAATAATTTTGATAATCATAATTATAATAAATTTATAAATTTATGTTATGAAACAATATAATTTATAATTTATAAATGTATATTATAAAATAATATAATTTATAGTTATATTATATTGAACAAACAACATATTTATACTTCGCGCGCTTGTATTATATCGCCATTCATATTCAAATATTTCAAGCAAAGCCGCGGGAAATATTGAAAATCTATATGCGCGTTTTTTTTCCTCCTTTACAAATTTATTGGGAGGATTGAATTTTTAATGGGGTTTTTAAAATTTTTATCATATAGTTATAGTTTGAAATAAAATGGTTATAATGAATACTCTTGGAGTAGTATTTCATATGTGTTATTTTATTGTTACGTATGTAATTTTTAACATTCCATATTTTCATTAGTATTATTTTCCCTATTTATATAAATTTCGGTTTTAAAAAATATTGTTACCATATTGTTACTATTTGTTACCATTTGTACGAAAAGAAAATAGTAATTTTGATCACTAATTATCACGCGACCCGCTTGTTCAATTGTTACCATTGTTACGATATTCTATTATACAAAATTTATATAATTATTGTATTACTATTTGTTACATTTACATTAGACCAAAATCACTTGTTACCACTTATTATCATTGTTATTACAATAAAAATCATTGTTAACAGATTAAAGTAATTGTTACCATTTGTACAAAGAGAAATTAGTAATTGTTACCACTTGTTACCACGCAACCCGTTTATTACCAATTGTTATTATTGTTACGATATTATATTAAACAAAAATTATATAATTATTGTTTTACCACTTGTTACAATGGGCCAAGATCACTTGTTATCACTTATTATCATTGTTACCACAATAAAAATCAATGTTACCAGAATTAAAATAATTGTTACTGTTTGTTATCATTTGTATGAAGATAAAATAATAATTGTTACCACTTATTACCACGCGACCCACTTATTATCAATTGTTACCATTGTTATGATATTCTATTATACAAAATTTATATTCTTATTGTCTTACCACTTATTATATTGGATAAATATCACTTGTTACCACTTATTATCATTGTTACTACAAAAAAATCATTATTATCAGAATTAAAGTATTTGTTACCATTTGTTAGCATTTGTACGAAGAGAAAATAGCAATTATTACCATTTGTTACCACGCGACCGGTTTATTACCAATGTTACATTGTTACGATATTTTATTATAAAAAATTTATATAATTATTCTCTTACCACTTGTTATATTGGACCAATATCAATTGTTACCATTTATTATCATTGTTACCATAATAAAAATTATTGTTATTGGAATTAAACTAATTGTTACCATTTGTACAAAGAAAAAGTACTAATTGTTACCATTTATTACCACGCTACCTGTTTGTTATCAATTGTTACCATTATTACGATATTCTATTATACAAAATTTATATAATTATTATCTTACCACTTATTATATTGGACCAAAATCACTTGTTACCACTTATTATCATTGTTACCATAATTAAAATAATTATTATCATTTGTATGAAGAGGAAGTAGAAATTTTTACTACTTGTTACCACGTGACCCGCTTGTTACCAATTGTTACCATTGTTACGATATTATATTATACAATATTTATATAATTATTGTTTTACCATTTTTTATATTGGACCAAAATCACTTATCACCACTTATTATCATTGTTATCACTATAAAAATTATTGTTACCAGACTTAAAGTAATTGTTACCATTTGTTATCATTTGTACGAAGAGAAAGTAGTAATTTTTACCACTGTTACCATTTATTCTTTATTAGTTATCACTTGTTACCGTGTGCATATAAAATAAAAGTTACCATTTTAATTTTTCTTATACTATAATAAAAGTATACGTGGATTTTATATTTGTTATTTATTATAGATCACTTTTTACCAAGGATATTGATAGAGAATAAAAGTAAATCTTACCATTTGTTAGCATTTGTAGGAAGATGAAGTAGTTATTATTACTATTTTTTACCACTTTTTACCATACCACATCACAAAAAAGAAGAAAAATGAAAGTAGAGTGATTAAAAATAAAAAAAATACAGAAGATAAGAAAAATACATGTGTATAGGAAATTACATTTCATGCGTATATGCATCCCATCCAACTCTATCAATATCTTCATCATCATTCTTTTCTGTTGATATATTTCCTTCATCTTCATCTACATTAGTCAAAACGCACACTTGAGTTAAGGGGTTATTTTCTGAATCCATATATTGATTGATCAATGCATCATTCATGTCAAATTCATCTCTAACTTTCACATGTTTTACAACAAGCTATTATTTATATCTTTTATCAGCTACATACAATACCTTTCTTGCTTGGGATGTCAAGACATAAGGACCATCTAGCAAATCAATACCCGTATGATTGAGATATGAGAAATTTACAAGTGTTAAACCAAATCTGTCCTTCTTACATCCCCGTTGTAGATCAGCCCAATCACACTGAAATAAAAAAAAAGGAATGAGATTTTGTTTGAATTAGAAATTTGATATGATTATATTATTTAAAATAATATTATTAATTATATTATCCGATGGAAATGAGATATTGTTTGAATTAGAAATTTTGAGAGATTTGAGGGAGAAGAATTTTTAAAGAGAATGAGAAGTTTAGATGTTTTCAAAAGAGGGATGATTTATAGTATATATTTTTTGTTTACCGTCAAACAAATTTTTCAAAACCTGTTATTTTTTCCCACTTTTTCACAATTTTAGTTTTTGAAATTTTGATTATTATATCCCTTTTATCCTTTTTATCATTGTTTTTGTTTTACAATTAACAAAAAATTTTTATCTCTATTACTATATAATTACGTCAAGTACTAGTAAATATTACTATTAGTATATTTCTTATTTTATTATTATTATTACATTGTCACATAATTTTAATTACATAATTTTATATTTAGATAATTTGATATGGTTATATTATTTAAAATAATAATATTAATTATATCATCATGTGAGTTACACGAGGTTCGCAGCACGGGTAGTATGCCTACACGGTATAGCCGCGCGGCCCCCGCGGCACAGCCGCGTAGGCATGCGCATGCACGGAAGTACTTGTATTACTAGTTCTTATCATTTGTTACCATGCCACCCACTTGTTACCATTTGTTACCATATTATATTATACAAATTTTATATAATTATTTATTTACCACTTGTTACGTTAGATCAATCCATATTACCATTTATTCTTTGTTTGCTATCAATTGTAAATAAAGAATAAAAGTTACAATATTATTTATTATTAAACTATAATAAAAATATATGTGGAGTTTATATTTGTTATTTGTTATAGATCACTTGTTATCACATTTTACTATTGTTATCATGTTACGATATAAATAGATAATAAAAGTAATTCTTACCATTTGTAGGAAGAGGAACTAGTTGTTATTACTACTTCTTACCACTTATTACCTTACCACATCACAATACATAATACGAAGAAGAAGAATGAAAATAGAGTGATTAAAAATATAAAAATATATCTATCTCTTATCCATTGTAAAAATAAAGTAGAGAAATAAATGAAATATAAGAAGATTGAAGTAAATGAAATAAAGAGAGAATGATAGAAGGAGAAAGATTAATTAATAAAGAATATCTTCTTGATTGTGGTAAAAGCTAAATATTCAACAAAACCAATACATAAAAGTATTAGCGCCAAACTTTTGGCGCCTCTTTATTTGACGCCAAGAAATGGCACCAAATACGAAAGAAGAGGAGGAGGAAGTGGGAGGAAGCACTACAAAAAATGTGTCATTTACCAGCAGCTCCTTTACCATGGCCGAGACAACCACTCACTCATACAAATCGATAAAGGACGACTTATCTCCACACAAATCGACGAAGGTTTTTCTCTTTTCGGCCCATCTCATAGGTTCATTCTCTCTCCCTCTCTCTTCTCTTCTCCACCTTTCTTTTGATCTTTTCTCACATGCGAAACATTGATCTGATGGTTTTTTCATCGATTTAGATCTCACTGTGCTTTCTCCTCTTCAATCTGTTCTTTGATTATGTTTTGGTGCATATTTTTTCTCTCTCATGTCCGTGACTGTGATTGATCTCAACGGAACAATTTTTTCTTTGTTTTTTGATTGTCCATTCAGCTTTTTTCGTTGGCCTCTACAGACACACTCTTTCTCCCCACTTGCAAGTCAATGTATAGGGCCTTTCAAATGTCAGATTTGCTTCCCCTTTTCTTTTTCTTACATTCACATTTGTTATAAATAAAGCATCATTTTCGTCTATATTCTAGCTATATCATTCATCTCTGTTATGATTAACTGATCATTGATCACTTCTTTTATGACTAACTACATTTTCTTGATTTTTGTTTATGGGGAAGGATTAAGATGGAAATATGAAATTCTATACGTGGAGTTAAATCTCCGATATTTAAAGAAAAAACATGATTTCTATTTCAGTCTCTATGTAATAATTGATGCATGATTTAAAGTGAAAATTATCATAGTAATGTTCACTGAAAAGATTATGGATTGTCCCATTTATGGTTGTTAATCAACAGTACTTCCATCTTATAATGAGCCATCAGTTGCGAAATATGTTTTCATTTTTCATTATTTTGTTTGGTGCTATTTATGGAGGAATTATAGAATGATATTTCATTTAACATGAGAAGTATCGCAATATAACTCCTTATGCACTCTTCCTTATACCAAATCTTGAGTTAGTTGTCAATTTCAAGTATTGTAACAACTTTTATTGTGCTATAAACTGTTCCAGGCATTTATGTTGCTGGTGTGGTGGTAAAGGTGGGCAACCAAGTGAAGGAACTAAAGGTTGGCAATGAATTCTACAGTGATATCAGTGAGAAGGCATTGAAGTATATCAAGCAATTTGGTTCCTTAACTGAGTACATGGTTGTTAAGAAGAAATAGTTGGCACTTAAACAAAAAAACTTGGACTTTGCTAAAGATGCAGGGCTTCCTATGGCCATGTGGCTCCTGGCATAATTCAATTTTCAAAACCATACATGGATAATGCCTGCACGGTACAGCCGCGCCGCCCGCGCCGCTACCCACGGCACAGCCGTCCAGGCATACATACACATGCATTATCGCTTGCACGACACAGTCACAATAGATTCCGCGGTACAACCGTCCAGGCGTACCCACGCATGCATTATTGCATGAGCGGCACAGCCGCGCTTGCCTCCGCGGTACAACCGTCTAGGCGTATCCACTCATGCATTATTGCATGAGCGGCACTACTGCTCTTACCTCCACGGCACAGCCGTCTAGACGTGAATACGCATGATAGTAACATTTACTATGTAACCACAATCAAATATAGTAACAGTTACTGTAAAATAATAATATTTACTATGGTTATATCGGATATGAAAGTTAGTAAATTTATTTCTCTCTCATGATAAAAAAATAGTTACATTTACTATTAAACTAAACATAATAGTCAAATTAACAGATAATAAAATATAATAACATTTACTACGTAACCACAATAAAATATAAAAACATTTACTATAAAAAAAAGTAACATTTACTATTATAATAACGGATATGAAAAATAATATATTTATTTGTCTCTCATGATAAAAAGATAATAACATTTATTGTTAAGTTAACCACAATAGTCATATTAACAAATAATAAAATATAGTAACATTTATTATAAAAACTACAATGAACCACCGGCATGAAGCATGAACCGTCGGTTTTAATATTAATTTATTTTAATTTACATTTAATTTAATAATATTCTATTTTAACATTTCAATTTTAACATTTCAACGAAAATTCCGTAATAAAAATTGCTATTAAACAAACCATAATAGTCAAATTAACAGATAATAATATATAGTAACATTTAGTATGTAACCACAATAAAATATAGTAACATTTACTATAAAATAGTATCATTTATTATTATAATAATGAATATGAAAAATAGTAAATTTATTTGTCTCTCATGATAAAAGAACAGTAACATTTATAATTAAACTAACCACAATAGTCAAATTAACAGATATTAAGATATAATAACATTACTATGTAATCATAATAAAATATAGTAACATTTACTATAAAAACTATAATGAACCACCAGCATGAGGCATGAACCGCCGGTTTTAACATTAATTTATTTTAATTCATATTTAATTTAATAATATTCAATTTTAACATTTCAAAAAGAGAATTCTATAGTAATATTTACTATTAAACTAATCACAATAGTTAAATTAATAGATAATAATTTATAGTAACATTGACTATATAACTACAATAAAATATAGTAATATTTATTATTATAATAACGAATGTATAAGATAGTAAATTTATTGGTCTCTCATGATAAAAGTATAGTAATATTAACTATCAAGTTAATCACAATAGTTCAATCACAATAAAATATAGTAACATTTACTATAAAAACTACAATAAACCGTCAGCATGAGGCATGAACTACCGGTTTTAATATTAATTTATTTTAATTCACATTTAATTTAACAATATACCATTTTAACATTTCAAGGCGAACTCTATAGTAACATTTATTATTAAACTAAACACAATAGTCAAATTAATAGATAATAACATTTTATAACATTTACTATATAATCACAATAAAATATAATAACATTTATTATAAAAATTACAATAAACCGATGGCATGAGGCATGAACCGCCGGTTTTAACATTAATTTATTTTAATTTACATTTAATTTAACAATATACCATTTTAATATTTCAACGAAAACTCTATAGTAACATTTACAATATAACCACAATAAAATATAGTAACATTTACTATAAAATAGTAATTTTTACTATTATAATAATGAATGTGAAATATAATAAATTTATTTGTCTCTCATGATAAAATGATAGTAACATTTATTATTAAATTAACCACAATAGTTGAATTAACAGATAATAAGATATATAACATTTACTATGTAACCATAATAAAATATAGTAATATTTACTATAAATAGTAACATTTACTGTTATAATAACTAATGTAGAAGATAGTAAATTTATCTGTCTCTCATGATAAAAGAATAGTAACATTTACTATTAAACTAACCATAATAGTCGAATTAACAGATAATAAGATATAATAACATTTATTATATAACTACAATAGAATATAGTAATATTTATTATAAAATAGTAACATTTACTATTATAGTAACTGATGTGAAAAATAGTAAATTTATTTGTCTTTCATGATGAAAGGATAGTAACATTTACTATTAAACTAAATACAATAGTCGAATTAATAGATAATAAGATATATAATATTTACTATGTAACCACAATAAAATATAATAACATTTACTATAAAATAGTAACATTTACTATTATAATAACGGATGTGAAAGTTAATAAATTTATTTGTTTTTTATGATAAAAAAAATAGTAATATTTACTATTAAATTAATCACAATAGTCAAATTAACATATAATAATATATAATAACTGTTACTATATAATCACAGTAAAATATAGTAATATTTAGTATAAAATAGTAATATTTACTATTATAATAACACATATGAAACGTAGTAAAATTATTTGTCTCTTATCATAAAATGATACTAACATTTACTATTAAATTAATCACAATATTCAAATTAACAGATACAGTAACATTTACTATATAATCAGAATAACATTTACTATAAAATAGTAATATTTACTATAATATAGTAACATTTATGACAAAATAATAACACTTACTGCTATTTATCATTTCCTTTTACACTTATCATTTCTTACTATATTCACCCATCATCATAATACAATAGCCGAGACACATTTCAAAATCGTGACTACAAAATCCATATTTTGTCATCACAACTTATAGCCGTAAGGATAGGGTTATGTAAATCTAGACGTCCTTATATCTGTAAGTGTAGAGTATTGTTTATACAATAGTTTGCTACCTTTACCCACGGTTCAAATTATTTTATCGACGACCATTTTAAAACCGTCGAAAAATATATACTACTCCTGACGATTTCAATTATAACCATCTGTATTGTTTAAAAAAACCGTCGGTAATATTTACCGAGAGTAAATGTCACCGTCGTCATAATACTTTTAGTTTGTAGTGTAGATCTCCTACAAATTTTTTACTCTTCTAACCGGTGTGTTTTTAAATCTTCTTTACACATATCCAAACAATTTCAACCGACACTCAATAATTATATAAACATTCAAACTCATTTAAAATTATAGCAAAAATTATACCCTTGTCAACTTTTAAAACACTCTACAGTATTTAACTACTATTACTTTTTAATATTTAAATATAAATTTTCACTCACATTTCCTCTCTATTGATTCAACTATTTTTGTTTTAATCAATTTGATATATAAATAAAAAATGCGATAGACTAAAAAGTAAATACTTTTATAATAATTATAATTTCTTTTAAAGACTATATTTTTTATCAATTGATTTATTCATTTATTTTTCTTTTTCTTTTTCTTTTCCTTTTTAGCTTTATTTTATTTTATTTTATTTTATTTATATATATATATATTTTTTTTTTCTTTTGAATGACTGATCTTAAATACTAAAATTAAGACTCTTGTTATTATAATTTTTAAATTACTGGACAACACCCGTACCGGGACCATTCCAACCAATTTATATGATGGTCTACTCGTTAACCATATAGATATAAGTGTGAAAGACACCTTGCCACCTGAATTTCGTCGTCCTTCAATTGGCGCAGGATGATTGGTCGTTGGTGAGGTGTAGCTGATGTGGCCTGTTGTTTTCTTTTTTTTTCCTCGCTTTTTTTTTCTTTTCATTTCAGAAATATTAATGTGTTTTTTTCTTTCTCTTTCTCTCTTTCTCTCTTGTCAGAAACATTAATGGAGTAGATTTTGTAACTGATTTCATTGAAGACATGTTTGGGGTGGTTGGGAGGACTTTGTCGTGATTCACCTTTTTGTCCCTATTTATATTTCAGAATGGCTTCAATTTTTTTGCTCTTGTACGACGATTAGGGGATTTGGAGATTTTTGTAAAATTATCTTCTCATTATACTTTTGAAAAAAAGGAGGTCAATGGAGGCCATCTCTTGAGTACTTATTGTATTCTGCACGATTAGATGTTCTCCTTTCTTATTGACGATTTAGATAGAGGGTAATGCGCCATGATCTTAATGATTATGGCGTATGCAAGCCATTCCTTTATGTTTTTCACTCTCTCTCTCTCTCTGTCTCTCTCTTTATCTCTCTATAAAGGCTGGACAATGAGCTCACTCTCTGTCTCTGTCTCTCTCACTCTCTGAGTAGGGCAAATGGAGACGTTTGGGTTCAGGTACTGATTATGAAAGTGATTCCTCTCTCTTATGAAGGTTTGTCTTTGTCTTTGCTTCTAAACATTTACTTTGCTCGACGTTTATTTTACTTGTTGCTCTTTGTATTTGTTTCTAATTCAAAAATGTTGTTTTTTTAGTTTCTGTTGAGAAGAGTGGTGTGCCTAATGGTGATGATGTTTGAAGGCGATTTTCTCTGTTCCCAGGGTTTGTATTTATAAGGTTTTGTTTAGGTTTGTGTTGTTTTGCTGCTTTTCATGTTTATTGCTATTTTTTTCAGCTTCTGGAGAGTGGTGTGTGAGGATTTACAATGAGATTTTGCTTATCGTTGTTTCCGCAATGGCTCAGTTCTGCGATAGCTCTGCTCCGTGGTTCAGCAATTGCACTTTGTTGGTTCTGCAATAGCTTAGTTCTATAGTTCTGCTAGTAGTTCTTTTTGTAATAGCACTTTGGTGATTCTGCAATAGTTCTGTAAAAACTCAGTTCTGCAATAACTCTGCTCCATAGTTTGTTTGGTTATTTTGTTAAAAACTTGTTTGGTTGCTCTTTATATTATTTTCTATACAAGCCATCATTATCGTTTGGTTTCTACATATGTCGTGAATCTTTGTGTGTTATAATGTATAAGGCGGATTTACAATGATGCTTCAAGGCTATTGATTTTACAGAACAACTATAAGGAGTTGTAGAAGTACATTTTTTTTAATAATGACGTCTAAAATCTAGAATTTTTTATTGATGGATTTGAGTTGGAGAGCCAAAGAATAACACTTGTAATAATATATTTAGTGTTAGATAAATATGTGAATATTTACATTCAATATTTATATAATATTTAATGTTACAGGAATGCCATGACATATAAAAAAAAATGTCATTCTATGTGATGGAGAATTCAAATAATATAATATTAATATTATTACTCTATGTAATATAATGATATGAGATCATTGATTAAGAAATTAGGTTGAGATATATCAAAATTTATGATTAGATACGATTGAAACAAATAAGAATGAAAAAAGGAGATGGTGCAGAACTAAGTGGTACTGTGCAGTACAGAATTTCGAAATTTTGCATAATGCAGAAGTGTGGAACTGCAGAACTGTGTGGTTCTGCGCATTGCAAAACTATGGAGTTTTGCACAATGCAGAACTTCATAGTGCATATAAGAATGAAAAAGGGAGATGGTGCAGAATTAAGTGATTCTGTGCAGTGCAAAACTCCGTAGAGTGCCAAACTCCGTAGTTCTGTGCAATGCAAAAGTGCGGAACTGCAGAACTGTAGAACTACAGAACTATGTATTTTGTTCATTGCAGAACTGCAAAACTGCATAGTTCAGCACAGTGTAGAATTTCATTGTGTTGAACTGCATTGTTTTTCGAATGGTGTAGGTGCACCGTCATCGTTTGGTTTCTTGATATGTTGTGAATGTTAGTGTGTTATAATGTCTAAGGCAGATTTACAACTGATGCTTCAAAACTACTGAATATGCTTCAACTATATGAAGATGTAGAATGGTATTTTTTTTTTAATAATGGCGTCTAAAATCTGGATTTTTTGATTGATGAGTTTGAGCTGGAGAGCTGAAGAATAGTACTTGTAATGATGTATTTAATATTAGATAAATATGTGATTATTTACATTCAATATTAATATAGTCTTTAACGTCACAGGAATGTCATAACATATAAAAGAAGATGGTTCTTTGTGATGGTGGATTCGAATAATATAATATTAATACTACTAGTATTTTTTTAAAAATAATATAATGATATAAGATTATACGATTTTGATCCAGTTGAGATAAATAGGAATGAAAAATGGGGAAAAAAGGGACATGGTGCTGAACTTATTAGCTTTGCATCGTGTAGAACTCCGAAGTTCTATGCTGTGCAGGAATTTGAAACTGCAGAACTATGTGCGCTATTCGAAACCACTTTCTTTCTTTTTTTTTCTCCTCCTCTATTTATCAATTTATCTTGGTGTGCGGTTCTAAGAATGCATGCAATGTGATAATTTTATTTTATTTTTATGGTTGAACAAATTCAGTGTTTCGTTGTTTAATTATTTCCGAGTTACAGGTACGAGCGTTCCTAACAAAAAAATGGGTTGTTCTATAGTGAAGAACTACCATAATTATGCTTGGTGCAAAACTAATCGATAGTTCTGCATAGTGCAGAATTATTGATGATTACACT
Organism: Dillenia suffruticosa; assembly: GCA_033439265.1. Classification (NCBI taxonomy): domain Eukaryota; kingdom Viridiplantae; phylum Streptophyta; class Magnoliopsida; order Dilleniales; family Dilleniaceae; genus Dillenia; species Dillenia suffruticosa. Next base: position 10,126,971 of record JAVTVX010000013.1, on the reverse strand, counting down.
AGGAATATTAGAAATATTTGAAAAAAATAAATGATCTATGATAAATTTTCCATGATATTATAATAATGTAAAAAATATAATTATAAAAATATTAGTTAAAAAGGCAAAAATTTTTAAATATTAAAAAAATATTATTTATTTGGATCATGTGTTGTTCGTATAATGATAATTTTATTATAAATTTTTCTGATTATAGTAAAAAAATGAAAAAAAATTATATAAATCATTTTGTTTTTTTTATCATTTTGTTTTTTTATTATATACAAGTGTTGCTGACAAAAGTTTGGTGATTTTGCGGTGCAGAACTATCATAATTCTGTATAGCGTAGAACTGATTATTGCTTCTGTATAGAGTAGAACTACCAATGCTTTCCATCATCGACCTTCATTTGGGCATCTAAACAAAACAAAAACAAATGTTTTCGGGTGCTTTAAAAATAATAATAATATTTTGAAAGATTAAAAAACTCCATTGATTTAAATTTTTCATTTGTTATTTATAAACAAACTATTTAAAATTAATTACACCAACATTTCTTATTTTAAAGAAGAAAAAAAGTTTTTTTTTTCCGGGACAACCTTTCGGATTTTAAAAAAAAAAAATTAATGCTTGTCAAAGAAAGCAGACAACTTCATCAACGAAGGCATGTAGTTCTGCTCAGCAGTGGTTCTGCTGCTCAGCAGAACTAGAACTATATAGTTCTACTGCATAACAGAACATTATCGTTCTGTTCGGTAGAACTATGCAAAACTACATAGCAGAATTACATATTTTTGCTATACAGAATTCCATAACTCTGCATACCACTGTATTTTTCAAATATTCAATTTTTTAGAATTTAAAAAATAATTTATTTGGATATTTGATATTTATTTAAATAAAATATAAAATTGTAATATAAAATGTGAAAATATTAAACGATGAATCAAAACAATATTATTAATATTTTTCTATAAATAGATTTATAAATATTTTTATTATTATAAAATTTTAAATTACATATTAATATTTATAAGTTTTAGTTTTTGTTTATTATTTAATATTTTTATATTTTATATTACGATTAACATTTTATTTGAAACTCCAATTTAAAAAGTTTTAGTTAGACAAAAATTAAAACTACTAGAGTAAATGTTTTAGATAGACAATATTTCTTGAAAAAATTAAAACTCTAATTTGAAAACTCTATGGTTAATTTTAGACAATTCCTAGATTACTTGAAAAAGAATAAAGGGAATTTTAACTTATAGAGTTAGATCATTTATACTAAATAGATCAACGTAAACTCATATTGAATACTAACCAAAAGAATATTTAATTTATTGTATGAAATTTTTAAAAAACTAAATTATTTTTTATATTTTGTATATTTTACAAACTTTAAACAAAATATTAATATTGTGTGTTTTTAGATTTAAATTATTAAATATTATAATTTCAAATTAATATTTATCTATTTTAACTTTCACACAAATATTAATATTATGCATATTATGTCAACCCAGTTCAAAAAACTACAACGTCATGCTCTCTGCGTGCAGAACTACAATGTTCTGCGCTATTCCATAATTCTATGCATTTCATTATTCTGTATTTATGGTTTTGCATTTGCACTTCGATTTGTTTTTAATATTATCAAAATATTTTAACATTTAAAATATTTACAAAACTATGGTTTTTAATATCTCACTTTTGGTCAAAAAATTTTACATAAAAGGAGAAAAACTATATTTGTTTTACAGAAACAAATCCAATTTAAACTTTTTAAAATCATTTGGATATAATTTCTAAATCATTTACACCATCACAACCCTAAACAAAACAAAAAAAATGTTTTCGGGTGTTTTAAAAATAATAATAAAATTTTGTAAGATTAAAAAAATCCATTGAGTTAAAAATTTCATTAGTTATTTATATGCAAACTTTTTAAAATTAATTATACCAACATGTTTTATTTAGAAAAAGAAAAAAAAAATTTGGGACAACCTTTCGGTTTTTTAAAAAGAAAAAAATTAATGTTCGTCAACGAAAGCAGGCACCTTTGTCGACGAAGGCATGTGGTTTTGCTCTGCAGAACAATATAGTTCTGCTATGCTGCAAAACCACGTTTTGCAATTCTACTGAGTAGCAAAATTACATAGTTTTGCTATACATAACTCCATAGCTCTGCATACAACCGTATTATTCAAATATTCAATTTTTTTGAATTTTAAAAATAATTTATTTGAATATTTGATATTTATTTAAATAAAATATGAAATTGTAATATAAAATGTGAAAATATTAAATGATAAACCAAAACAATATTATTAATATTTTTCTTTAAATAGATTTATAAATATTTTTATCATTTAAAATTGTAAAAGAATAAAAACTAACAAATTAGATATATAATTTTTAATATATATCATGCACATCACGCACACTACAGCAACATTTTGTCACGCCTCTTTTTATATAAAAAAAAGGCCTCAAAAACAAAAAAAAAAAAAGAATATACAAACACTCAAAAATAATTATGTCGTTTAAACATAACATTACATAACATTATACAGATAATTTTTTTCTAGATATAATTTATTTAATATCAAATGTACGCAGAATTGCGGAACTGCAGAACTGTGTGATTCAGCATATTGCAGAACTGCAGAACTCCATAGTTCTGCATAGTGCAGAACTTCATAGCGCATACAAGAATGGAAAAGGGAGATGGCGCAGAACTGAGTGGTTCTGTACAGTGCAAAACTCTGAGGTTCTGTGCAGCGCAAAACTTCGAGATTCTGTGTAGCGCAAAACTCTGACGTTCTGCGCAATACAGAAGTACAGAATTGCAGAACTATGTGGTTCTACGCATTGCAGAACTGCATAATTCAGCACAGTGTAGAACTTCATTGTGCTGAACTGCATTGTTCTACTCATGGTGTAGGTGCACCGTTATCGTTTGGTTTCCTGATATGTCGTGGATGTTAGTGTGTTATAATGTATAAGGTAGATTTATAACTGATACTTCAAAACTACTGAATATGCAGAACAACTATATGAAGATGTAGAAGTGTATTTTTTTTTAAATAATGGCGACTAAAATATGGATTTTTTGATTGATGGGTTTGAACTAGAGAGCCAAAGAGTAGTACTTGTAATGATGTATTTAATGTTAGATAAATATGTGAATATTTACATTCAATATTAATATAGTATTTAATGTCACAGAAATGTCATAACATATAAAAGAAGGTGGTTCTCTGTAATGGTGGATTCGAATAATATAATATTAATATTAATTGTATTTTTTTAAAATAATATCATGATATAAGATTATACAATTTTGATCCGATTGAGATAAATAAGAATAAAATAGGGAAAAAAAAGGGACATGGTGCAGAACTAAGTAGCTCTACATCGTGTAGAACTCCGAAGTTCTGTGTTGTGCAGGAGTGCGAAACTACAGAACTATGTGCACTATTCGAAACCACTTTTTTTCTTTTTTTCTCCTCCTCTATTTATCTATTTATCTTGGTGTGCGGTTGTAAGAATGCATGCAATGTGATAATTTTATTTTATTTTTATGGTTGAACAAATTCAGTGTTTCGTTGTTTAGTTATCTCAGAGTTACAGGTACGACTGTTGCTAACAAAAAAATTGGTTGTTCTGCAGTGCAGAACTACCATAATTATGCATGGTGCAGAACTATTGGGTAGTTTTGCATATTGCAGAATTACCGATCCTTTTATTAAAAAAAATTATATTATTACACTAGGAATATTAGAAATATTTGAAAAAAAATAAATGATCTATGATAAATTTTTCATGATATTATAATAATGTAAAAAATATAATTATAAAAATATTAATTAAAAAGGTGAAAAATTTTAAATATTAAAAAAATATTATTTCTTTGGGCCATGTGTTGTTCGTATAATGATGATTTTATTATAAATTTTTCTTATTACAGAAAAATAAGAAAAAGAATTATATAGATCATTTTGTTTTTTTATCATTATTTTTTATTATATACGAGTGTCGCTGACGAAAGTTTAGTGGTTATGCAGTGCAGAACTACCGTAATTCTGCATAGTGCAGAACTACTTATTGGTTCTGTATAGTACAGAACTACCAATTTTTCTATCTTCGACCTTCATTTGGGCATCTAAACAAAACAAAAACAAATGTTTTCTGGTGTCTTAAAAATAATAATATTATTTTGGAAGATTAAAAAACTCCATTAAATTAAATTAAAATTTTCATTTGTTATTTATAAGCAAATTATTTAAAATTAATTACACCAACATGTCTTATTAAAAAGAAAAAAAGAAGTTTTTTTTTTTACAACATTTCGGATTTAAAAAAAAATTAATGCTTGTCAACGAAAGCAGACAAATTCATCAACGAAGGCGTGTTGTTCTGCTATGCTATAGAACCACATGGTTCTGCTGAGCAACAGAACATTGTCGTTCTGCTAGGTAGAACTATGCAAAACTATATAGTAGAATTTCATAGTTTTGCTATACAAAATTCCATAACTCTGCATACCACCGTTTTATTCGAATATTCAATTTTTTAGAATTTAAAAAAAAATTATTTGGATATTTGATATTTATTTAAATATAATATAAAATTATAACATAAAATGTGAAAACATTAAATGATGAACCAAAATAATATTATTAATATTTTTCTATAAATAGATTTATAAATATTTTTATTCTTATAAAATTTTAAATTGCATATTAATATTTATAAGTTTTAGTTTTGCTTTATTATTTCATATTTTTATATTTTATATTACGATTAACATTTTATTTGAAATTCTAATTTAAAAAGTTTTATTTAGACAAAAATTAAAACTACTAGAGTAAAGGTTTTAGATAGATAATATTTTTTAAAAAGATTAAAACTCTATGGTTAACTTTAGGCAATTACTAGATTACTTGAAAAAGAATAAAGGGAGATTTAACTTTTAGAGTTAGATTATTTATACTAAATAGATCAACACAAACTCATATTGAATATCAACCAAAAGAATATTTAATTTATTGTATGAAATCTTTAAATAAATAAATTATTTTTGATATTTTGTATATTTTACAAACTTTAAATTAAATATTAATATCGTGTGTTTTTAGATTTAAATTATTAAATATTATAATTTCAAATTAATATTTATATATTTTAACTTTCACACAAATATTAATATTATGCATATTATGTCACTCCACTCCAAAGAGCTACAACGTCCTGCTCTCCGCGCGCAGAACTACAATGTTCTGCACTATAGCTCTGTGCATTTCATTGTTCTATATTCATGATTCTGCATTTGCTTTTAATATTATGAAAATATTTTAACATTTAAAATATTTACGAAATTATAGTTTTAATAATATTACATTCTTTGTCAAAAAATTTTACATAAAAGGAGAAAAACTATATTTGTTTTACAGAAACAAATCCAATTTAAACTTTTTAAAATCATTTGGATGTAATTTTTAAATCATTTACACCATCACAACCCTAAACAAAAAAAAAATGTTTTCGGATGTTTTAAAAATAATAATAATATTTTGGAAAATTAAAAAACTCAATTGAATTAAAATTTTCATTAGTTATTTATATGCAAACTATTTAAAACTAATTACACCAACATATTTTATTTAGAGAAGAAAAAAAGTTTTATTTTTTTTGATAACCTTTTGGATTTTTAACCACATAAAAATACAAAAAATACGTTCACAGGTTACAATAGAAAAAAAAAAAAAAAAAAAAAAAAGTTCACGGGTTAACGTAGGACAAAAAAATGTTGTGTGTTTTGCAGCGACTTATTCTCACACATTCTGACTATCATCATTCATTGTAAAATTTTATCCTCGAGCTAAAAAAAAAAAATAAAAATAAACAGCTCAAAAATATAAAACCGTGTTATTGGTCATTAAATGAAAAATAACATATATGTGTTCAATAGATGTACAATGTGCTAATTTAGAATCATATTGCTTTTTCCTGTCCTGGAACAAAGACCGGATATATACCTCTTGTCTAATGCATTTTCTATGATTTGTATAAGTTTTATAATGAAATAGGAAAAAAGAATCTATTTAATGTTTTTGTTGTGAACCACAGCTTTAATTCTCCTGTTACAAAACTACCGATTCAAATCACTCTTAAAACACTGTAATAAAAAATTATTTAAAAAAAACGGTTACCGGTATTACAACCCCAAAACTCAAACTAATTCAAAATTCGCTATGCAGAACTACTAGACTAAAAAACAATCCTGGTGGTTCTTTCGATTTTGGTGCAACCATATATATTTTTGTTAATCTAAAAATATAAAAAAAAAAAAAAATTGAAATAAATGATGTAAAGTAAAAAATAATTTAATATTATATAATATTATAATACCATAAATTTTATGATTACAAAACAATCAGGTAAAAAAAATTTTTTAAATATTTTTGATTAAAAAATTTAAAAGCATAATATTATAATAATATAAAAAAAATTAAAAGTATCATACTGTGAAACCCTAAACTATGTTGATGGTTCTGTACTATGTAAAACAACTTTAGTAGTTCTGTACTTTGTAGTGATAGTTCTATGTTTTTGCAGAACTACCTTAATAGTTTGCACTATGCAGAACTATATTCGTTGTTCTATATTTGACAGAACTACCATGATAGTTCCGTACTATGTAGAACTAAAGAACTATTCTGGTAGTTTTTTCAATTTTAGTGTATATCTTTATTTTTTAATTTAAAAATATAAAAAAGATTTGAAATAAATGATGTATACTAAAAAAACTATAATATTATATATTGTTATAATACCAGAACTTTTATAATTACAGAAATATCAAGCAAGATAAATTTGAAAATATTTTTGTTTAAAAAAATTAAAAGTATAATATTATAATACTATACAAAAAATTAAAAATAATGTATTATAAAAGCCTAAACTACCTTGATAGTTCTTTCAATTTTACTGTATATCTTTATCTTTTTAATCTAAAAATATAAAAAAGATTTGAAATAAATGATATATAATAAGAATACTGTAATATTATAATAGCGTAAATTTTATTATTATAGAAATATCAAGTAAAAAAATTTTGAAACTATTTTTTATCAAAAAAATTAAAAACATAATATTATACTATTATACAAAAAAATTAAAAGTATCATATTATAAAACCATAAACTATCTTGATAGTTTTGTCAAAATGTAGAACTACCTTCGTATTTCTGTACAATGTAGTAGTGGTTCTGCACTTTCCAGAACTATCGAGTACAGAACTATTAGGATAGTTCTGCACTTGGCAAAATTACCAGGCGGTTTTGCCCTATGCAAAACTCCATAATTACCCTGTTTCAATTTTATTGGATATCGTGATTTTTTTAATCTAAAAATATAATAAAAATGAAATAAATGATGTATAGAAAAAATACCATAATATTTTAATATTATAAATTTTATAATTATAAAAATATCAAACATAATGCAGAACTATAATGCAGAACCGCATAACTATTTTGCCAAGCGGAACTGCAGAACTACTTTGGGATGCAGAACCTCAGAACTACACAGGTAGAACAACATAACTACTTTGGGCTGCAGAAGATAGTTCTGCAAAATGCAGAACCACCAAGGTGGTTCTCCCAAGTGCAAAACTACCAAGATAATTTAATATTCAATTTAATATTTTATAAAATTTTTAATTTTAATTTAATATTATAAGTAATCAACAATTGGAATATATATAAAAAAATATTTAATATTTAACATATAAATTATTAAATACTCATTTTTAATATTACAAATCAGTATTAATACTAAAAAAATATTAATATTGTAAAAATTAAATATTTAAAATATGTAATATTTTATTTTAAAACTTGAAATATTAGTATTCAATATATTAAAATATTAATGCTAAAATTTATATATTAAAAAGTTTTACGGTTAACAAAATTTAAAGATTTCTTATTATATGAACTTGGTGGATTTACCTTTAGAAACTTTACAAAATAAATTCTATTAACCAAAAATAAATTTCATATTTAACCGTAATAAAACCATAATAAAAGAGTCTCTTCAAGTTGTATTTTAATAATTAATTCTCACACAACAATTTGTTGATACCTCATTCAGTATGGTTCGATGATGATTCCGCTATTGATTACTTGCACATTTATGTTCATCTATCATTTAACTATACCATATATTATGAGTTATATTTAATAGAGATAATTACCATTTTCACTCGAAACCAATTAGTTTAACAATTCTTAAATATATATATTTTATATTTTACCAATCCAATTGTCATCTCTCATTGTCCACCTTTTATTTTTAAAATCTTTTTATTCAAATCTATTAGTTTAACGGACAAATACTCTCACTTTAATTAATCGAAAGATACTCAATATTTTATTGGAAACTTTCTTCGCACTGTTACACCTCTCACTCTCAAACACCTCACCCCATTGAACAATAGTGGAGAGATACTAAATATTCTCTTAAACAATAGCTAAGAAATGTCCAACACTTTAACTAATAGCTTTTTTATACCAATATTTTAATTTATATTGATTTAATTTTGTATAAATTTAAAATTTAACATGTTTTTATAATAAGATCGTTTCAATTTTTTTTTACGCTTACTTCCAATAGGGCACATGATTTCAATATTTCATATAAAATTCAAACTTCATACCATGTAGAGTCAATATTGTGTTGTATCAAACTAAATGGTTTTGACTATATGAATTATCAGCAGCCAAGTTAGGAGCGCCTTTGAACAGATTTGAGTGCTCAAACATTGTAAACTTTCAGTTAATATCTAATAAAAAATTAATTTTTCATATCAGCTTTTATGTTCTGTTGTTTGTATTTCGGAATAACTAAAAAGTGTATTTACTTACATTCACCCACATAAATAGTTAACTGCATAAAAGAGTAAACACACCTACTAGAAAATACAGTCAAATGACCACATTTTGACATCGCTTGGATGAGAGCTGCAAACCTCTTCCCCATGGTCGATTAGTATAAGGAATTTTTTTAATTTTTGAGAAAATTTGTGATTTTCTTTTATTTTTGTTCTATACTTGAGAAATTGTACACATAGAATAAAAAAAAAATTATGAATTTAAAATATTGGAAGCTTTGTAGAGCTTGTATCAAAATAAGGCCATATCATTAGCATTTTCTTTTCAACATAATATGCCAACTTTGATTGGATTGTATAATTGGAGAGAACTGTTTCTTTTTGGGTAAGTAGTAGTTGAAATCTTTCAAAAAATTCAAATTGGTTGAAGAGTTAGAACAAGAATTTACATCAACAATCTCTTAAAATAAATCACTACCTAATCTTTTACTATTTGTATGTAATAAATTTTTTATAATTATTTTTAACGGGCATTTAAAATCCAAACGTCACACCGCGGATGGCGGTGTGTCCCTCCTAGTACCAATGAAAATGTGAAATGAGCACCAAAAGGGGCAATATGGTAGTCAGCTGGTCACAAAGACCATCTTACAATCAACATCCCTTTCCAAAAGTCTTGGCCCAACCACCAGCCGAAGAATAAAGACCACAAGAATTTGATAAACACAATCAAGAAAAAATAATAAAAAAATATATATTGAAAGTATGTATTTAAGAAAAAAATATGAATATGCGATAAGTAGCTACTGGGTTTTCTTTTTCTTTCTTTTTTCTTTCATTTTTTAAATACCCATTTTACTCTTTTAACTTTTCTAACAAAATATGATATTTTAAGATTTAAAAATATCAAGCAAAATAAAATAGCAACACATTTTAAATTACCATTAACTCGATTTGCAAGTGTGTCTGCGTTTTTGTTTAGACAAGAGTTTTGGGTTTCCATTATATTTCCCGCAGCACAAAAATGCTCTGCAATTTGGTTTCAGAGCAAATGGTGTCGGGAGGCTGCTTTGTCTAATTTGCATGTCATATTCACGCCAAGCATAGACTGACTTTACATGATTGAGAGCAAATGCTCCCTCAAGCTTTCCCACCGGTGATCATTCTCCAACAGATCAATCACCCTTTCTTCTCACTCTCGTTGCTTTATGAGCCGTTGGTGCCCATATACCTTCTAAATATGTGGTGAAATCCTTCTCTCTCCCAAGGACTACCGTGCTATGGTCAGCGCCATTAATGATGCTAATTTTGGCGTCGGGAGCCTTCAGCTGTATGTTCCTGCTACATTCCATGGGCACCACCAGATCTTGATCACCTTGAACCACACTAATCTTAGCACCGGCCCTTTTGATCACCTCCAAGTACTTATCCGCTAATTTTGCTCCGCCGCATATCACATTATGCATGGTGTGCCATGCCGAATGATGAGTGTGCCTAGTCAAATCCTTAATGGTGAAAGGGAGATCCCTGAATGATAAAAAGAACACAGTAATCATCTAGTGTTATTCATCAGCTTTTGGTATGATAAACATCAATCGCAGATTTAAGCTGTTACCCTTTCCGAGACAGTAGCTTCAAAAACCACTCCCATATACGGTGATTTCGGCATACTAGAAAACAGACACAGCGCCCCAAGTGCTCATACCATGACATCAGTGATGCGCCAAAGAGTATTGGCGGCCACAATCTCTTCTCCGCAACCTTTGCAAGTGCTTTCAAACTGGCACCGTCTTCAGAAGGGAAATAAGGCTGAAGGTCAAAGCTCAAAATCTTAAAATAAACTTAAAATGATTAGTTAGATGATTAACCATACAAAATGAATCACAATTCAACTTATGTATTTCACTTGGTGGGGATCCTATGATTAAACATAAAATAGAACTGAAGGTCCTACTCTGGTAAGGAGGGAGCTTTGTTCCATTTGCACCCTAAATGGGGTTCGGTCATGGAGTGGCATCGTGAGGTGACACCACGCCGCCTTGTTGGGCTGCCTCACTGGCACGTGGTGTCACTTTATGGCTCAACGCCATGCATGGACCCTGACTAGTTGGGTTCCAATGGAACTCAGCCAATTCCATGCTTTGCTTCTCTGCAGAAATTAATAGGGCACTGCAATATGTGTATCCGTGTGTTACATGCACACAGAAAAAAGGTTTCAGAAGTTAAAAGACTCACTGGTGCTATCAAAGTGATTGATTTTATTGACTCGGGATATCTAGCCCCCAGTGCCAGAGCAATTATACAACCCATGGAATGTGCAACCAAATGGAAAGAATCCAGTTGATATGGATGGATTGCAGACTTATCAATCATGTCTAGATGATCTCTCAATGTGTACAAGCAGTCCCTTGGCTTTGGACTCTCTCCGAATCCTAATAAGTCAACTGCAAACAGTCTGTAATTCTGCTTTGCAGGTTCAGAGAGATTCTCAAAAACTGTCTGTGTCCAAAATAAGGATGAAGAAAGGAACCCATGCATGAAAACCACATTTTGAGTGGTTTTGTGATTGTTGTCCTTACCAATATCTGCAAAATATCTGAACATCAGTATGGAAGTGCTAGTTTAAACAATTGCATTCACAAAAATAATTTAGTTCATTTATCCCGAGGCCATCCCAAACTTGCATTGCTGAAGCCATTGGATCCCTTTTAATATTCAGGCAATTTAAACTCAACGATTATTTACTGAATCCCAACTTTTGCTATGACTTAAATAGGCTCTCTCTCTCTCTCTCTCTCTCTCTCTCTCTCTCTGTTTTGGAGATTTTTTTAAATAGCTTATCGATAATTTATTTATCATTGAGAAGTACTTAAAAAATCTTGTAACGTTAAACTACCCATAGAAAACCATGCCAAAATAAAAATAAGAAAATAAAATCGTGCCAGATTGGATTATTTTTCTATTAAAACTTCAAAGCAATTTTAATCGTAGAGTACTTGAAGTAAATAAAAGCAATATTTCTTGAGATTAATGAAAGGGCACATTTCTAGAAACAAATTATTTTGGAAGGAATTGTCTAGCCCATTCTATTAAATAATATCTCCTCCTCTTCTTCATATCTTCTTAATTTTTAATTTTTCCAGCTACTTGTTAGTTAAAAAAATAATAAATCCTGAAAAATAGGTCTACCAATTTTTTTTAATTGCTCTATATTATTAAGAGAAGCAAAAGGGAAATGTTAGTTGATGACTTCTGTTTCTTGTCACAAAAATGAAGTGGATACAACTTGATCAGACCAAAAATTAAGGGGCATAAGTTAAACATGCAGAACACAAAAAAGATGATTTGTATGGCTTAGTACGTTAATTTTGATCAATCATGTTTATATCATTACATAAATCAAGCCAAAGAAAATGACATATGCACAGTTAAATATGACTACAGCATTATTAAGAAATATAAAAAGGAGAAAACACAAGACAATCAACAACAAGGTTGGCAACGATTTGGAAAGCAAAATAGGATTTATTTTCCTATTCAAAATTTTGCCATAACGCTCTTCAATTTGATTACAGAGATGATTTGACAAGTGCTAGCACTTAAAACCATTTAAATTTCTGTCACAATTGGAGACAAAATCACAAATCTATGTAATTGGTTAAAAAATGATATTTACCAATATTTTTTAGCAAGAATTTCTATCTCCCTTCTTTTTCTTCCTTTTTTTTCCTTCTTTTCTTTTCTTTGCTTTCTCTCTCTCCACCAAAAACCCTAATAGACAAGATTGAACGGGCACTCCCCATTTTTGCTTGACAGGTATGGCCCTTGTACCTCCCTTTACTTTCTATTTTCTATTTTTTTTTTTTGTTTTTTATTATTCATAGTATTCATATCTGTTCTATTAAAGTTAGAACTCTTATCTAAATTGAGTTAAAGTTAGGGGTGTTTCAGGATTATAAATTGGGAAAAACACCTAAAAGTTTCAACTTTATATATACTTTTTTTTATGCAAGGGTTAATTTGCTTACCACAGCCATTGTTTCTTTACTTCTACTTCCACAACACAAATCACTTCATCAGTAACATGGTTCAAATTAGGACATTTTGATGGCAAGACTACTCTTTTACACTCAATCATGTACATAGTTACCTCATTCATGCCTTTCGCTCAAGAGTAAGATTAACCGAATTCCAGCCAGAGTTCTTTCATGGTCCTTTTTCTCTCTAGGGGCAGTGGCTCTCAGCTAAGCATGCTTGATGGGGATCAATGCAAACAGGAGCCAAATGAGGAATAAATATGGGGTGCAAAGTATACCATACATTTGGGGTTATAATTTTTTTTTGGGGGGGGGGGGAGGGAGGAGCAAGACAAACAACATTTGGACTTATAATTTTCCAAATTATGTACATAATTTTTTTTTAAAAAAAAATCAAGGTGGGGCAGCTGCCCTTGCAATCAATGCAAACATCCAAGGCACGGACATTGTTTTCCCAATAAATTAATAGATTCTACATACATTAGCAATATAATGTGATCATAGTGAATGGTCAAAATTAGGATGAGGGTATTGCAAGCCTTCAACCTTTTTCTCTCAAAATCTTATATCTATTATGCATTTTCCTTCCACCCCTTGCAAATCTCTAGTAAATAATTTAGCAATTCTGACTTCCCCGTCCTATAATTATGTTATATGATTTCTTTTTCTAATACAGTTTTTCCGTTTTTAAGTTTAGTTGAAGAAGTTTGGCCAAACCCACATGAGTGATGGTTAAGAAATCATAAATTACCCTTAAGGAGCATAAATCAAAAACACAATGTTCACAACAGTAAATCTAAATAGAAATCTTTGTAACAAAGATGAAATAATTGGAACAACAAGGGATAGAAGCGGAGCAAAAGCATTAAGGTTGTCAGGACCAAGCTTTGGCATAGTTGAGATCCTTCTAAAAAAAATATTCATGCACTGATTTATCAATAAAACCAGTTGAGAAAGTTATCTTCAGAGTGCATACGAGTATATTCTTGTTCTTATGTTGCTCACTCAATCTTGGCACAGCTAATATCTAACTACAGACCTGTAGTGGGACTCCTACATCTTACATTGTCAAAACTCAAAATTTCCATTTGAAGTGGACAGTTAGCGTAACACTCTGTATGCAGCTGTAACATATACTATTTATTCACTGCTTATGAGATACAAAAAATGCATGCTACAACATAGTTATAAAATACGGACGTGGGGGATCACATAGCATGAACAAAGTTACATCACAATGTTAAAAAAAAAAAAAAAAAAAAAAAAAAAAAGAAGAAGAAAAATAGCATTCCCATTTAAAAGTCCTTATACAATGTTCGAACGGCGTAAACATACTCATTAGTGGAAGTGTTAGAGAAATACCGGAAGAATAACATTACACGCGAATCCCTTTTTCATCGATGTTAATTTTTTAATAAATAGTCAAGAATTCTGATTACTTATGTACAAAAATTGTGCAAATCAAGAATGATTTAGAGCTAATACGTCAAACAAATCACAACCATTGCAATCGAAAGATCAATCTCAGCACAAAAGAATATCACAAACAAAAGTGGGTGTTATTTCTAAAAGAAAAAAGAAATTAATTACCTTGAGAAGGTCCTTTGACAACAAGATGGAGCCTTTGGTCTCCACTATTGACCCATGAAACACAAGACTGACACCCACAATCAGACCACCTTTTGTTTCTCACCAATGCACCTGCAACTCTTGCTTTCTTTGATTCCTCCAAATCCAATTTCTTTGACATTCTGAGAAAACCCATTTCCCTGAACACATTTTTCCTCCCAAACAAGGTCTCTGACACTTCCCCTTCTTCATCATTCCCATCCAAATTGTGCAATTTCTCTTCCTTTTTGGCTTCACAGTAACATGGGGTTGCTTCGCCTTCCACCAATTCATCAACAACTCTATAGAATACACAGAGAACAATGTCTAGGAGATCCAAAAGAAAGAAAACCAGATAACTGGGGACTCTGATGACGAATTCAACGGCTCTTGCTGTCCATGTCTGGGTTTGGGTTTGGGTTTCGGCTGAAGTTTGAGAAGCCATGCACATGGGCATTGCCGGCTTGAGGGATGATTATAAGAAGATATAAACAGGGTTAATAGGAGAGAGAATGGTGGAAGAGGAGGGAGAGAGAGAGAGAGAGAGAGAGAACGAGAGGAGCGATCAAGGGGATGCCACGTTTCTGGAATCTGTAAGCCAAAGGAAAGAGAAATGGAACAGGACTATCACCACGGATTCCTCGATTTTTGTATCGTCTTCTGGTTGTTATGCAGAGAAATGAAGACAACACGTGGACATTTTTATCATGAGAGAATTACATGTTTTGCCCTTAAATTTTATCCTTTTTACTAATTAATCCCTGTAGTTAAAAATATTATATTGTAGTTCTCAAACTTCTAAAATCGTAACATATAGGTCCTTTCGTCACTGACTGTGACATAGTGTCAATTAATTGCTGACATGGAATGACGTGACAATCTATGTGATGTACGGATGCTGATGTATCATTGTCATGTCAATATCAAAGGCATCTCACGTGTACCACGTCAGCATCTTGTTGACGTGGCTATGCCACACTGGAAAATTATTAAAGTGACACGATCACGTCAGCACCTAAAGGGCTTTCTAGTCTTAAACAAAAAATAAAACTCTTTTGTCTTTTTTCTCACCTACCCTTTCTCTCTCTTCTTTCCTCTCTCTCTCATACTAAAAAAAATAAAAAAACCTTATCTCTCTCCCTCTCCCCTCCCCCCTTTTTCTCTCTCCTCTCCTCTCCTCCCTCTCTCTCAACGGGAAAATAAAAACACTTCTCTCTCTCTCTCTCTCTCTCCCTCACCATGATCTAGGGCAAATGGCCTCAATAATGGTTAAAAAATTATTCAGTTTGGCAGAGTAACATGCTCACGGTTGACAATTGAAAAACAAAGCTAGTTCATTGTTTATACAATATTTGAATTAACAAGAATTCTAGCCTTAATGGATGACTAGGTTATTGAGGAGAAACAAATGACAAAGTCTTGTACATAAGAATGGTTGTTTTCTTCCAATGAAACCTATGTTGTACAAACTTTATTGCTTGCTGATACAGAGGACAAGAAGAGGACATGAGGTTTTCATCAAGTGTTGGCTTCTTCTAGAGAATGGCAAAATGCTTCGCTCACAATTGATTGTTATTCTAATTTTGAAAGGCAGATATGACCTTAAACAGATGCTAATTGAAAGAACGTCTAAGTATCAGAAAGAAAAAAGCCTAGCACGAGTTTGAAACTTCTCATGTGAAATCTAATCGGACCTCAGATTCATCATCACCTCACTAAGATCGATCGTCTCTGGTTTGGAGATCCTATCGGTGGTTGTACATGAACGGACCTCAAATGACGACTTCTAACAGGAAACAAAAGTATCGGACCTCAAATCCATCACTGGCATCAACTGATTCATCTTCCCCAGCATCGAAGTTCGTTGTCCAATGGCATGCTCACCGACAGTGTAATGGACTGGTGAGTGAAGAGAAAAAGAGGAGAGAAGAGAGAGAAAGAAAGGGGGAGGGGATGACAGCAAATTGACAGAGTGACACTGCCATGTTGGCAAAATGCTGACATGGTTTAACGAGGTGTTAAATATGCTGACCCGTCAACGACAAATCAGCGTCTGTACGGTCACGTATATTGCCATATCATGTCACATTATCAGTTAACGGTCAGATTGTCGCTGTTATTGACGGAAGGACCAACTCTTTATATTTTTAGAAGTTTGAGTATCACAAGCTAACATTTCTAACTGTAGAGACTAATTTGTGAAAATATGATAAATTTTAAGAACTAAACATATAATTTACTTATTTTATGATCAAATTTATAACATTTATTTTCTTTTGTTCTTACACTTTTACACTTTTTCCACTTGAAAAAAATACAAAATTGTCCCTCAACTTTTGCTTTTTTATCAAATTGATAACCTAAAATTTTAATTTTGGTAGTTTTCCCCCAAAAACTTTTAATTTTAGCAAAATTAATCCCTCAAGCCAAATCCTTTAAGTCAACTGTATGAAAAATCACGTGTATCGCATTTCAAATCAGTGTCCGTATGGCCACGTATATTGCCATGTCATGTCACGTCACGTCATCAGTTAACGAACAGATTGTCTCTGTTATTAACGGAAGGACCAACTCTTTATACTTTTGGAAGTTTGAGTATCACAAACTAACATTCCTAACTGTAGATACTAATTTGTGAAAATAAGATAAATTTTAGGGATTGAACATGCAATTTACTCTTTTTATGATCAAATCTATAACCTTTATTTTCTTTTGTCCCAACACTTTTACTCTTTTTCCACTTGAAAAAAATACAAAATTGTCCATCAACTTTTGCTTTTTATCAAATTGGTAACCTAAACTTTTAATTTTGGTAGTTTTCCCCCCAAAAACTTTTAATTTTAGCAAAATTAATCCCTCAAGCAAAATTGTTTAAGTCAACCGTAAGAAAAATCACGTGTATCGCATTTTAAACAGTGCGCATCTTTGTTTTTAAAATCAAACCAGAGGGACAAGTTTGACTCGTTTAATCGAAAACTTTTTGTAATTCGATTCAATTTTCATTATTAAATCGGATGAAATCAAATTCGATAAAAACTGTTTAAAATCGGTCAAAATCGATAAAACGTTCAAATTGATTCAAAGAAAAAAAATATGACTCTCTCCATTTCACCCTTTTGTTTATCATTTAATCATTTGATGACATATTTTCATATCCATATGATACTGATAGAATAAATTCAATTTTTCATAATGATATATAAATTTTATTTTATTTTAAAATATATAATATATAAATTATATATATAATATCACGATGATATCATTCAATTCGTAAACTAATTCGATTGATCCGACCAATAAACCAGTAGATCAATCAAATCGTTTGCCAATTCAATTTAAAACATTAGTGTGCATAGAAAAGAAAAAAGAAAATATACAGGTTTGTTAACTTATTAAAAAAAAAGAAAAAAGAAAAAAAAATTCAAAGGTGATGATGCATCTTTCTCTCTCTAAATTAAGGTTTCTACCTTCTCTCCTCACTCTTGTGCAACACCTCCGTTGCTTTCTCACCACCCCCATATTAGCCCTTCCTCACTCTCTTCCCTATATTATGGATAGAATTCCTTTACTTTTATTTTCAAACTTTTAATAATAGAATTTTTATTGAAACATTGAATTACATAATTTTAAATATTAAATATATAAAATATATAAACTAAATTATAATTTCATTAATTTTTAAACTAATTATGATACAACTCTTTATATATGACTAACTGTAGGGCATATAATTAGCAATAGAAACTCAAAATCAAATGGATGGAAATGGATTGAAAGAGAGAAAACCTAAAATTTAAGAGAAAGAAGTAAAGAAAAGAGAGAGAATCTAAAATCAATGAGGGAAAGGGAGGAGAGAGAACTAAATCAAACAAAGGGAGAGAAGTATCCATTAATGATGGCAGAAGAATGAGAATAGATCATTAATGAAGAAGAGAGAAAAACCACCTAAATTAGAGAGAGAGAGAGATGGTCCTTGATATAATAATTTTCTGTCTCTCTATTTTCAAATGCAACTGAATTAAAATTTGGTTTGACGATAGAAAAATAAGAGTTCATCGTCATTGAACAAGAGAGGAGAAGGAAAGAGAGAAAACAAACTTGATGAGAGGGGAGAGAGAATACATAGAGTAAACAAAATCAAAGAAAGGAAGAAAGTGAGAAAGTGAGATTAATGTCAAATCCTGGATGGAGTTGTGATCTTAATCAGATGACCATAACCCTTGGGCTAGGAGTAGGCCCCTATAGATACGCCATGATCACACATTTTACTTTCTCATTCTATATGTATGGTGTGCGCACGCGCGTATGCATGCCTATGTATGTTTTGATAACAAAATAGAGCAAAAAGGCAGAGTGTAACCAGGTATGAGAAATACGTTTCTTTGTATATCAATCAAATAAACTTGTACCTATTAAATAGGTTAATGCATAACTGAACATCATGCAAAAAAAAAAAAAAGAAAAAGAAATCAACTGCACCACTTACTACATAAACTGAATGTGAACTCCTAAAATTTAGAAAACCACAAAGTTACTTGGAGTAAACTTTTCCTAAAAACTTGGACAGCAACCGAACTACTAAAAAAAAATATTATTTATTTTCTTAACAATTTCTCCCTTAAACTGAACACTACAGTGCTTCAGTTTAATTGTGTAGTAGAAGCATTAATATCCTTCAAAGTGCAGACACCCATCAACCTTCTTAAATTTTGAAAAGGCGAAATTTTGAGAGATTTCGTGAATATATCAGCTAGCTGATCCTCACTCTTACAATACTTCAGATCAATGGTACCATCGCTGCTGCGTTCCCTTAAAAAATAATACTCCACATCTATATGCTTGCTTCTTCCATGTACCACAGGATTTTTGGACAATTTAATGGCTGAATTATTGTCATAAAAAATTGTCGTAGCGCCTGGTTGCTTGAATTTTAGTTCTTCAAGAACTCTCCTTAACCAAATTGCTTGACAAGCACAAGTTGTAGCAGCAACAAATTCAGCTTCTGTGCTTGACAAAGTAACAATTGATTGTTTCTTAGATGATCACGAAATGGCACATGTTCCCAATATAAAGACATAACCAGAAGTACTTCTTCTATCATCTTGATCTCCTGCATAATCACTGTCAATTAATCCCAACAAATTGGATTTTTCACCTTTCTTATAGAATAGCCCAAATTCTCTAGTTCCTTGCAAGTAGCGTAGGATCCTTTTAGCAGCCAACAAATGCATTTCTGTAGGTTTCTCCATATATCTGCTAATCATACTTACAGAATGCATTATGTCTGGTCTCATCGCAGTTAAATACATCAAACTGCCGACAATTTGTTTGTAAAGTGTGCTGTCAACCTTCTTCCCTTCAAGATCCTTGTGAAGCTTTAAACCAAACTCTAATGGAGTGTTTACCGGATTGCAATCCTTCATCTGAAACCTGTCTAAAACTTCTCCCACATATTTCTTTTGACAAAAAAAGATTCCATCAGTTGTTTGAGTCACTTCTATGCCAAGAAAGTAATGCATCATACCAAGATCAGTCATTTCAAAGTCATCGATCATAGACTTCTTAAAGTCTTTAAACATGACATTGCAATTTCCAGTAAAAATAAGATCATCAATGTACAAGCAAACAATGAGCATTTTACCTTCATCTCCAATTTTAACAAAGAGTGTGTGCTCATAAGGACATTTTGTGAAACCAGCTTGAAGAAAATAAGTTTCAATGCGACTATACATGCCCGTGGGGTTTGTTTCAGTCCGTAAAGGGCTTTCTTTAATTTGTATACTTTATGCTCACTTCCAATCTTGACATAACCTAGTGGTTGTTCGATAAAGACTTGCTCTTTCAAGTAGCCGTGTAAGAATGCTGATTTGACATCTAATTGGAAAATAGGCTATGAATTTTGTACTGCTAAAGTAACCACTAATCTGATCATGTCATGTCTTGCAACTGGAGAAAAAATTTCTGTATAGTCGAGCCCATGTCGTTGCTTGTATCCCTTTGCCATCAAACGTGACTTATACCTGTCAACTTCACCATTTTCCTTCAACTTTGTTTTAAAGATCCATTTTACACCAATGGTTTTATGTTCTTTAGGAAGATCACACAATTCTCAGGTATTATTTCTTTCAATGGTATCGATTTCTTGATTCATTGCTTTTTGCCATTTCTCTTCCTTGATAGCACTTTCAAAAGTTGTAGGATCACAACCTGAAAACAAAGCAAAGTGAGTAATTGAATCGGGAATTCTAGTTACTCAAAGTTTTCCATCCAAGCTGACCATTTTCTAATACGAGGAGGTGATTGGACTTCTACTTCGTCATTGTTTGCTGGTGAAGTTTCAGCAATTGTTGGACCTGTTCTTGGTAAAGTTTCAGATTACAAGAAACTGATGTTTATTCTTTCTCATCATTTTCATCAAGCAATACTCGGGTAGGCTGCTGCCTATTCCAATCCCAAGTGTTTTCTTCATCAAAAACAACATTCCTGCTGGTCACAATCTTCTTTGTGTAAGAATTAAACAATTTATATGCTTTAAATGTTTCACTTACACCAAGAAAGATGCATTTTTCAGTTTTGTCATCAAGTTTCTTCCTTTTCTTATCAGGAACATGGGCAAATGCAATACATCCGAAAATTCTAAAGTGATTCACATCTGGTTTTCTCCCACTCCAAACCTCTTCAGGTGTCATATTTTGAACAGCAAAAGTTGGACTTCTATTCAGAATATGAATACTCCAATTTATTGCTTCTGGCAAAAAATTTTTTGGAACCCTTCCTTGTGCCAATAAACTCCTTACCATATTGAGAATCGTTCTGTTCTTTCTCTCGATACACCATTTTGTTGCAGTGTATAGGCTGTTGTGAGTTCTCTTCGTATGCCATGCTCCACACAAAAGCTTTCAAAATCTTTTGAGTTATATTCACCACCGCGATATGTACGAAGAGTTTTAATGTTTTTTCCAGCCTCATTTTCAACACGAGCTTTAAAATTCTTGAATGCACAAAATGTTTCAGATTTTTCTTGTAAAAAATGAACCCAAGTTTTCCTTGAAAAATCATCAATGAAGGTAATTAAATAACTTTTACCTCCATTAGAAGATGGATTTATTGGACCGCATATATCTGAATGTACTAGCTCCAAAACATCCTTTGCTCTCCATGACTTGTTCTTAGGAAATTGAGAACAATGTTATTTGCCAAAAACACAATCCTCACACACTTGGGAAGGGGCTGCAATTTGAAGAAGTCCTGTCACCATGTTCTTTTGGTTGAGAGTCTTTAATCCACCAAAACTCAAGTGACCATAACAAAAATGCCATAACCATGAAGGGTCTTTGATTTCAGCCACCAAGCAAGATTGAATAGTTTCAATCTTTAATGGAAACAATCTGTTAGAACTCATTTGTACAATAGCAATAGTACATCTAATAGGATCATAAATTTCACAAGCACCTTGTTTAATAGTAATGACATAACCCTTTTCTTGTAACTGACCAGCACTCAACAAGTTACTTTTTAAATCAGGAGCATACAATACATTAGAAATTGTTTCTACAAAACCATTCTTGGTTTTTATTTTAATATCACCTTTACCCATCACTTCTACAGAAGAAGAATCACCAAAACTAACAGTCGAATGAAAATCTTCATTTAGATAAGAGAAAAGGACTCACTTCCACTCATGTGATTACTGCAGCCTGTATCCACATACCAAATATCTGATTTGGGGTCCTTGCTATTTTGAACAGCCATCAACAGCGTTTCAGCTTCGTTTTTTTCAACGAAATTTGAGGTTTATTCCTTTTCTTTATCATATGGCAGCTTAGTGTAATATTCAAAACGATAATGGCCGAATTTGTGATATCGATAACACTCAATCTTAGATTTATTAGGTTGTTGATCCCGTCCTCTACCTCTGCCTTGAGAGTGATTGTCAGTACCATTGTCGTTGTTTTAATCTCCCCTTCCTCTGCTTCTACCACTTCTCCATCTGCCTCTACCTCTACCTCTACCTCTACCTCTTGAATTTGAGAAAGAAATAGAGGTAGAAGCCTTCAAAACTTGTTCTTCTGTAATTGTATCTCGATTCATATTCTGCTCATGAACCAACAGAGAACTCTGGAGCTCATCAAGGGAGAATATATCAAGATCTTTGGATTATTCGATTGAACATACGACATAGTTGTACTTTGGTGCCATGAAGCGCAAGATCTTCTCGAGTATAACAACATCTTCTATCTTCTCACCATGGAATCGTATTTTATTTGCTATTGCCATGGTTTTTTATAGCTGGTCACTGATTCATCATTTTTCATGTGTAGAATTTCAAATTCCTTTCTCAAGGCTTGAAGCTGTGCACACTTTATTCTAGTAGAGCCTTGATATTTTTTCTTCATTGAATCCCAAATATTTTTGCAAGTTTCTTTGCAAAGAATGGTTTCCAAGATAAAGCGATCGATTGTCTGAAATAAATAATTTTTTGCCTTTAAATCTTTCAACTTCAGTCCCTCCAACTCCTTCTGTTGTATTTCTGTGAGTACTACATCAGCTTTCGGTGTTTCGACACCATTTTCAATAACATGCCAGTACTCTTTAGATCGCAGGAAATTCTCTATCAGCATGCTCCAATGGTCATAATGACCATCAAAGCGTGGAATAGCAGGCTGCACATAGTTCCCTTCATATGACATCTCTTTTGCTTGTTGTTATAAATCTCAAAAAGCTGTTGCTTGTTACCCAGTTAGGCTCTTATACCACTGATAACAAAATAGAGCAAAAGGACAGAGTGTAACCAGGTATAAGAAATACATTTCTCTGTGTATCAATCAAATAAATTTGTGCCTATTAAATAGGTTAATGCATAACTGAACATCATGCAAAAAAAGAATAAGAAATCAACTGCACCACTTACTACATAAACTCAATGTGAACTCTTAAAATTTAGAAAACTACTACGTTATTTGGAATAAACTTCTCCTAAAAATTTGGACAGCAACTGAACTACTAAAAAAAATATTATTTGTTTTCTTAACATGTTTATGAGTACTTTTTCATTAATTAGAAATAAAATTTTCTCAACTCTCTTGCCAGCACACTTAAATGCTAACGGGCTTATTAGGCCAAACTAATAATTGGACTATTTGAGAAACTTAAAAATTTGTCTTTTTGTCTGAACAAATGGGTGAGTGCTCTATGAAGAAATTAGGGAGCAGCAGAGAACACAAACTCAAGCGAGTAATTCTAATACTCCCCGCTACCGTTTCACTCGTTGCCAAGTTTTGGTCATGAGACCCATTGAAACAGTTCAAAGAAATCCTTAGCCAAGACCTTGCTCGTCTAAAAGGACGAGAGACCCAATATTTGGTGGGTTGCGAATCTATCTCAACATCTTCGACAAAATCAAGGGATTGGCATGCTATAAAGGTATAAAAGTTCAAACTCCCATTTTTATGTTGTTGATACTAATTTTTTCTTGCATGGAATAATAAGTTTTATATTTGTATGACACGTTTAAGCCGATATTTTGAATAGTTTATCACATATATATCGTAAAATTTTTCGAAGTTATAATGCTTGTGCATTGAAATACCTGGAAAATATAAAATATTTATGTTTAATAGTTCGAATTTTAAAATACCAAACCTCAGCCAAGAAAAATACTTGTCTGAGTTGGGCCGATATATATATTTACAAAAATAAATAAATAACTAGAAAAACAAGAATATAGTTGTAAAAGGTTTATAGATAGGGAAGGAGCATGACTTCATATTATATTTCAGAAAAAAAAAAAAAAAAAAAAAAACTTCCACCAAACACCTTATACCCATAGTGATTTAGTTAATTAATTAGTATAGTAAATGCTTGACAGTTTAGTTAATTAGAATTAAATCAATTAACATATAAGCAAATAGTTATTGTACATTTTACAGTCAGAATGTAATTCTCAAATCTCTTCCGGAAAAGTGACTGTAAAAGCTTGTAGGAGGACTAGTTATGGCGCCTAGCCCATGGGACAACAGGGCATCAAATTGTAAATATCCATGATTTCTGAGATTCATAACCAAATCAGTAATGCCATAGTATTAGATTCTGTGCATAGAAAGGGTATCTCCCAGGATGGTACCCAACAGGGGACTTCCCTTTCTTTGTTAATGAATGAAGAGAGCAGGAGACAAACAGGCAAATGCCTCAAAACTGGCAGCATGTTCCAAATGGAATATACTTGAGCGAATGACAAGACAGAGACAGCAATCAATGCAAAATCCCAAGAAAAAAAATGAAGATATGAAGTAGCTGGAACAACTATATACTTATCGAGGTCAAAATCAAAATTTGATCTTGTTTCTATTAATGAGAAAGAAAAGATTAAAAGTTCTGAAGTAACCTTTGGTCTGAAAAGATTAAAATCGAAGATGGTGGTGGAATCGAGAACAATGATTGGCGGTGGTGGTCGAACAGCGAAGAGGGGTTGCAGCAGCGACTTCGATTGAAGACTGAAATCGGATGATGGTTCTGACAACGATGAAGGGCGGCGGTGAAGTCGGTGGATTGCATACGAAGGCGGAGGCGGCGGCAGCGGCGGCAGTGATGAATATGATGAATTCGAACGCTTACGAAGTCTGAAACAGGAAACAGAGGCAGTGGCAACTGAACTGTATATGGAAGATGGCTAAAACAGGCGACTAGAATTGAAAAGCAAAAAGTTAAATCAAGAGCGGAGGTGCAAAAATTAAAGAATCCTAAATTAATTCTCCAGCACTGTCACCACCGGAGGCTTGCTTTCTCCCTCTGCACATGATCTGCTTTTATAGAGTTCTTCTCCTCCTAATTCTGACTCGTGCTTTCTTCTCGAGTTCTTGTACATTTATATATCTCTTAGTCTTCAATTGCATGGAGAATATCCTGGTGTTTGATTGACCATAAAACACTTCCCTTGTGTAGTCTTCTTCTGCGCGTACTACTCCATTGCTCTTCCATGGCATAGCCTGTTCTGGTTTCTTGATGTGGGCTAATCCTAAATTGCGTTCTTTTGGTTTGGACTTGAGAATGGGCTTGATGATGTGATGAAAATGGATTGGATGTTGTATGATTAAGTTGAGAATGGAGTACAAATATTAGCCACTTGGCCCAATTACCACTGTGTTTATAAACTGAATTTGACATAGGATTAAGCCATCTTCCGATCAGAATTTGGTTTTTCTTAAAACATGAAACTTGTAGAGCCGGAGCTCGAGCTGGAGCTGGTCGAGCTTGTACTTGCAGTATTATCGAGTGTCGTCAATTAATATCATCGCAAAATATTATTAGGTAGTATAAATAATATATTTAAAAAATATATCTAAAAACGTAATTATATATATAAATTATTTTTAAAAATATAATTATATATAAAAATTATTTTTTAAAAAAATTTAATATCTCTCGGGTAACTTGTCGAGCTTTCGAGCTCGACATAGTTAGGCTCGATCTCGAGCTTGATACCGAGTTATCTGAACCCGACCTCGATCAACCGAGTTCAGGCTTAGCTTTGACTAGATAGTTTTATGGATACCCGTGATACTATTTGGGTGTTATAACAAATTTAGGCTATTCTTAAAAAGAAAAGAAAAAAAAACCTAAAAGAAGAGTGCACAAATAATTAATGAAAATTTTTCAATTTCTACTTTAATTTGATCTTTCTGTTTCAAATATGGTTTTTCCACTCCTAAACAAATTTAAGATTCTCGCGCCTCATCCACGCGTCTCCTCTAATTTCACTCTTTTCCCTTCTTTTTAGCTACTTTCATGCTTGATTTTAGCATTACGTTGTTCTCTTGCATAAAGACCAAGATTGATTTTAGAATTAAAGATAACTATTTTGTTTTGAATATTTATGTTATTTTTTTAATTTTTATAATTTTTTTTAGTACTATAAAATTAAATTTTATGATTGATCGGAGGAAAAGAAGACACAAAAGATTTTATAGCCACAAGTATAAAATGACATTTTAGTACTAGAATTTTTTCTTTATTTTGTTTGAAATTTGTAAAATAACATTTAATGAATTAAAATCATAAGTGAATTTTGAATTTTAAAATTATATTTTATAACCATAAATTGATATAAATAACAAATAGTTGGTTAATTTGGATAATCGAACCGAATTAATAGTTTAATTCAATTAAATAATTTATCAATTTGTAATTTATTTGATTAAATTATGATTTTAAAAATTATATAATCGAATTAAATCGGTTATTTCAATTTTAATCATTTCGGTTACGATTTAACCAAAAATTCACCCCTAATGTCAGATTTTCTGAATTCGTGATTTTATTCTTTTGTCTACTATATCATATTTTTAATTAATTTCTACTCAATTTTAAACATGAAAGCATAATTAACAAATTTAAGAAAAAAACCTATCAACTTATACCAAAAAATGCATGATAATTAGATGAAATTTAATGCAAAATATGTGTATAAAATGGATTTACAAGACATTTTAGATTTAGGACAAAAAGCTTCCAAAAATCATGAAAACCATTCAGGGGGTAGTGTTTTGCATTAGACGACTCACGTTCATACTTCAGCTGGCCAAGTGGAATGTTTAACTAGTGAAGTGTCTGGTCAGCTGTTCCACTGATATTCACGACCGGCTACACGATCTCATCACGTACACCATCTACCTTCAAGGTTAGCAGATGCAATTTTACGAAGTGATCTAAACATTTAGCAAGGACAAATTTCAGATTTTGACCTTATGAAAATAAAAGAAAACCCAACAACAGAGACAACAACCATTTTCAAAAAATCATGAATACTAATTTTCGGAAAAAAAGTTTATTGATTTAATATTTCTGGCAGCGGAAAAACAGTCCCTGCTTGTTTTACGGTATCTATTAGAGACGAGATTTATAATTGTGGCCAAGATTGCTTCTTCAGCTATTGTCATTTTCTTTTTTCCCTGGATCCGAGCTCACAATTGGAAGATTTCTTCGGTACTGAGCAGAAGTCAATCTTCTTTCCAGTGGTGTCTACCTCTTGCTCACGACGAACCTGTTCCCCTTTCCTCATGGGCATTATCGATGGGAAATCCTCATCGGGAATCTGACTCAGCTTGGATATATCCTTGATCTGGGCCACACGACGGAACCACCTCTCTGCTTTGGCCTCCTCTGACATGTCCAGAGGATCCGGCTTCTTCACTGCCGATCCCACCAGGCTCTTTCCCATCCAGGTTTCTCTAAAACCCCGATTTGCAGAGGGTTGGGTTGAGTTTCCTGTCCAACTTGTCCCATTCACGTTTTCTTTCCTAGCATGTTCAATACTTGAAGTGTCTTTGTTATCACTCAGTACACTAGAACTATTCAAGTTCCCAGTCACGGGCGCTGCATTAGCAGCAGTGCCACTTTCATTTGAACTATCTTCGGGAGATCCTGAAGTCCATCTTCTGGAGCTAGAATGTTTGCTTTCAATATGGGGCACCTGACCCGTATCAGGTATCCCAATTTTGTCTTTATCAAGATCTTGAGATTTAGCAGTGAATAGTGTTTCACCTGAGGCTTCTACTCTGGATTCTGTTTTGTCCAGCTGCTTATCCTTCTTGGCAAAGTAATCCGGCGGGAAAGGGACAAAAGGAACAAAGTTGGTCTTGCTAGCTTGCTCCATGGCCATACGCCTTTTGTATGGTGGGGAAGTCAAGGAACGGCCTTCAAATGAGTCATAGTTTGAACTGCTTCCATTGGTACGTCCAAACAGCTGAGAACCCAATTGGGAAGCTGAAGATGAGCCCTCTTTTTGACCATTTTCGTCAAGACTACTGCTCTCTGATCTAGAAATAGCTGACCTTCTGCCAAGAATCTCATCCAAACTCCTGTTGACTTTTGTGTCAATGTTCTCATTAGGACCCTCACTTTGAAACCTATTAGCCTCAAGCATACCATCATTGCCCAGATTTCTTTTATACTGAGCATTAGTTAACCTCCGCTCTAAGGGCGTCTTCCTTGTGCTCATGACAAACCTGTTTACTCCTTTTCTTAAAGGCATAATCTCAGGAAAATCTTCATCTGCAATGGCAGTGCTCAAATCAGCACCACTGCCCAATTGTGAGACCTTATTGAACCACCTCTCTGCCTTCTCATCATTGGCAGCCAATCTGCGATCAATTTCACCTCTGTTGACAGTTGTCTCCTTGCCATAACCTAAAGCTGTTGTTGAGATGCTAGTGTTAAATGAAGCCTCTCCAGGTCGCTTGCAGTCGCATCTTAAGCAAACCATGTTCCTTCCATTATTGAAGAAATCACATCTGGAGAAACATGAAGATGGATAATTAGAGGTTACAATAACATTGCTCCCAAGACAGGAACAGGTGCACAGGAAACATATTGACAACAAAAAAATAACACTAATAACTATTGGCAATGGCAAGAAAAGAAATTTTCTTTTGAAGACAAACACAAAGCACTTACTGAGGGCACTCCCACTCTCCACCAGTCAGCTGTCTTTTTGGTCGCGGCTCTTCACACTCAAGGCATTTTACATTCCTTTCGAAGTTCATGAAATTGCACCTGCTCAAGGGGAGATATAATATGGTCAATCACAAGTTCAGGCAACGTAAGATATCAAAAGTTAAAAAAGGAAAGAGCCATTTAAAGACATAACGATGGAGGAAAATATACATACAACTCTAATTTCAAAAAATATTAATAACCCAGACATATTTAAGACACAACTGTCATCCAATTCTCTAAAAGGCATTAAATTATGCCAAACTTAACTAAACAGAAACACATACTAAAGCAAAATAGAAGTAGAGAAATATTTTGCTGAAGATGTAAAATGCAATGGAAAAAAGCCACCATTTACTAGATCAGAAAAGACACACCTTGGGCAGATCCAATCACCTCTCTTCATTTCAACATTCTGCCCAACTGACCACGATGTTTGACTTCCTGTAAACTCTCTGCGTTGATGTTGTCATGGAAAAGTCAAATGGTAAAGCACGTTGGTTTGCCTCAATAATCCCGCACAACAAATTCTGAACAGATGACTCAGCTTGTTCGCTGTTGTGCAAGTTGCTCTTTTTAATAGAAACAACATAATTGCTTGCATAACTCAGCAGATACCTCATTATATCAACAGTCTGTGCTTTCACGGTTTCCAATCCCTAAAGATAGAAAAGCCAATATAAGAAACAAATGGTAAATGTGACAGTTTACTTCCCAATGAGAATTTCAAATTCAACTATAGATCTTTACTTCAGTCCAAGAACAGCCATGCATAGATACTTCAAGGATACGGCTGTCAATAAGGGACCCCGGCCCCGGCCCCGGCCAGGAGGGGACAGGGAGGGACCTGAAGTGAAGGGCTTGTCCTGTCCCGTCCCATCCCTTGCACGTTAAAAAAAGAAAAAAAAAGAATTGGGAGAAGGAGAAGAGAGAGGGAGTAGGGGAGAGGAGTACAAGGGTGTCGTTCGTCGACTTCGATAAGAGTGATGAAGTTCAAAGACGATGATGGTGGTTGATGATGGTCTCTGGCGGCAATCAAAGTGACTGGAATCTGAGACAGAAAGGACGGCGATTGGTGGAGAAATCAAGAACTATTGAAGATGAATTCTATGAGTGGCGATTTCTGGAGAGACGGATTCAAAGTTGAACAGAAGCTGAAGAATGGCGAATCGAACGATGATAACAGACTGATGAATTCGGAGGAAGAACAGGTGGATATGGTGGTTGTAGTGAACAGAGACGGCGACCAGGGATGTTGGTGACTGTTGGCTGGAAATGGAAGACTAAAAGAAGGTGACCAAGATGTGGAAATCAAAGACCGAAGGAGGGAGGGAGAGAGGAGACAGAGACATGAGAAACCCTGACTCTTTCTCCCTTTTTTTTGGTGGGGGGGCCTTCGGGATGCACCCATCCCGTCCCTTCTACTAGAAGGGACTAAAATTTCAAGCCTGTCCCGTCCGTTACACGGACGGCACTGCAGGACCGGCCCTTATTGATAGCTATATTCAAGGACATTATTCCAATAGAGCAATGCCTTAATTTGACGGCTATATGCATGGACATATCTAAGAAACAAAATGTTCAGCTTGTAGTGTGATATAAAATGTGCATAATTGTCAAATATATGTTGGTAAAATGCTTGGTGTACGCTGGAAAAAAATAAATAAATAAATAAAGTCGCACATCAAATGTAGAGAAAGGGAGGAGAGGTGCCAAAATCTCACCCGAGCATCTCTGGTCACTCACTGAACGCATGAGAGATTTGATGATGCTTTAGATGACTTTATTTGGCCTGACTAAGTTCAAAAGGTAGAACAATATTTATTGAGTTGCATTTTTCATGAAAAGCTCAAAAGACCAATTTAATTACATGGTAAAACACGGTCCTTGTTATGTTACGCAAATATCCACGAGTATTGGGAGATATGAATAATGTTGTGGCTGTTACTCCAAAAGAAGTGGTCTATGAATAAGACATTCTAATACCCAAATTCCATGTATAGGAAAGATTAACAAAATTGTATCTTCTTTAAATGTCTTATAGCTGCAGAGAAACATTTCAAGCAAGTCTGATATTTTCATGAGACTGCATTGCATGCAACATAGTTGCTCCTTGTTTCAATACCTTAAATGATTCTATAAAGCCTAGCTTCCAACTTTGAAGACTTGAAATCGATGATCAAGATACTGAATCTTTATATGGTACAAGACGCTTCTCAATTAATATATTATTTTTAGTGGAATCTAAACAAGTACCTGACCAAACTAGGCACAAGAGTCGGTTGCAGACCTGAAAACAAGAAAGATGTAGAGATTAACCATCAAGAGTAGCTTTTATAGACAACGTGCTCCGCTCCACGAATTTCGTAACTCTGAACCCATTTACACAAACATAATTTTACCACATATAGTCTCAAATCTCTAACTTTTAATTACAAAACAGATATTCTTCCTATAGTTTATCTAAGGTACTGTATTCTTGCTATTTTTATGCATATAATTATCCCATATTCGACAATTTTTTATGCATATAGTTTTATCACCAATGCCAAAATTAATCCCATATCCACTGCCCAAGTTCAGCCAACTTTGGCATCAATAACTTATCTTTCGTACTCAACATTTTATTTCAAGTACCTGCATAACCATCTTCTTTACCTTTTCTAAAACATCTTTCACATCCATCCAGTACTAAAACTGTGACTGTTTGATAGCAAAACTCTACTTAACAATGTTATGAAGCAGGTCTGTTCTCACAGTTGCCTTTTGACTGAAATGTAAGAACAGGAGGGTGGCCCATCACCCTCCATGCCCTGCAAAACCATCCCTGAAAATAAGGGATTTCACTCACCAAAGGGGTAACCAAGTATGGGCCTCAATAATGGTTGTTGATGGCACAACCATTATAAATAGGGGCAACCATAGCAAGGGTCCCAAAAGCTCAATTCATTAGTCTCACACACCATCTAGAGAGAGAATTGAGAGCTTGGAAGGCTTCTTGCACGTCCAGAGGTGCTGCCAAAGGGAGTTCAGACTCGCCGGAATCCATGGCTGGAGGTACACTTGCTTCCGCTTGTTCTATGGTTCAATTTTGCTTTTAAATTCATGTATTAGACTTGCATGGATGTTTTACATTTGGTATCAGAGCCATTAGAACCTCTGTCTGCATTTTCCGGCAATGAATTTCAATTTTTGGCTTCTGAATTTTTTTTTTAAAAATTGGCCCAAATTTGAGTAAATTTTGGGGTTTTGAGTTTGGAAATGAGTTTTGCATAAACTTTTGGATGATTTTATGTTTTCAGAGCAAAAAATGGAGTTTTTTGGCACTTTTCCGCGACATTCCGGCATTCAGACCCGCCGGATTCGGGTCGGGACCCTCGGGGTCCATTCGGGTGAAGAAGACCCGGATGCAGACCAAAACGACGTCGTTTTGGTCTGCAATTTTTGAAATAATGGATCTGCCCGAAAACTTTCTGTAATTACGAAATCGCCCAAAACGTTTTTGATCTGTTGCAATATGGTCCCTGTAACCTTTCAAAAACTCACAAAACTTTAAGATATTGCACATTGGTCCCCGGCCTTTATACAAAAGCCGATAAACCTTGAAATGTTACAGTTTGGTCCCAACATATTTTGAAATGTTACACATTAGTCCTTTGGACTTAAAAAAAAAAAAAAAAAAAAATTGAAAATTTTAATTTTTAATTTTAAATTCATATTTGGGTCATTTTTGAGAATTTGAAATTAAAAGTTTTGATTTATGTGTATTATGGTATCACACATAAATGAAAAATTGTGTATTTTACACAAATTAATTTTTATATGGTCTTTTACACATTGAAAGACGTGTAAAATAAAGGTTAAGACCCGTACAAAATTATAAAATCATTGAAACTTTATGATTTTGTATAAATTAATTTTTGTATGGTTTTTGCATATAAAGACGCATGCAAAATAAAGGTTAAAACCTACATAAAATTGAAGGAAAATATTCTTGTGGTTCGTATGATTTCTGATTGTTAGGGTATAGCCACAGCAGCTCTAATATGAAAGAAATTATATATTGGGATAGTTTTGACCACATAAAAGAAAGAATATTATTTGTGATAATTTATTTTTGTGTGACAAATTTTATCCCACAGGAATTTTTGTCGTATTAAAAATAATTAATCAGGATTAGATGGCAAGATTGGATAACCTAAATTATGTGGATGGTCTACTTGACTTTAGAGTTTTCTCCTACAAGGTTTTTTCGAGCTCAGCAGATCAAGTGCATGTCTAGGAAAGTCCTGTCAACAAGACGGGGATAAGTCTAAGGTTGGTTGGTTCTTAAGCGGTCCCATGTGACCCACCACCTACCTGGGGACTTTCCTGGTGCACGAGTGATGCTGTTTTGTAGGGAAGCTCTAATTCAGGGAAAGATTTTCTATATAATTTATCCTAATTAGCCTACAGGCATTAGGAAATTAAGTAATCTTGTCAATCTTTTCATAAAGTATAATAAATCTAATCTGAATTAGAAATTTAACCCACAGGCAATTTCTATGTCAGGAGATTTATTTTATATGTTTTACATTGGTAAACATATGTTAAAGCCTCAACTAAAATTTGTAAGCATTTTTGTTGCAGCTATACAAACCGTTGATATCGTTGAAGTTCCCATATTAAATGGTGAGAACTATAAGGTGTGGAAGGAGAAAATACTTCTCAATTTGGGATGGCGTGACTTGGATTATGCTATCAGGCATGACGAGCCACTTAGGATAACGGATGCCAGCTCTACAGCGGACAAAGCTCTTTATGAGCGTTGGGAGCGATCTAATCGTCTCAGTACGATGTTCATTAAGGATAAAATATTAACTGGCATCCGCGGCTCCGTCAATCAGCATAATGACGTCCGTGCCCTTCTTAAGGCAATTGATGAGCAATTCGAGACGTCTGATAAAGCTCTTGCTAGCACCTTGATTATGGAGTTCTCATCGAAGAAACTCACCACTATCCATGGAGTGCGCGAGCACATCATGAGGATCCGGGATATAGTGGCCCAACTAAAGACTCTTGAGGTTGAGATGTCTGAATCCTTTCTAGTGCACTATATTCTGAATACCCTTCCACAGCCTTATAGTCCCTTCAAAATTTCCTATAACACACATAAGGCTAAATGGTCCATCAATGAGTTGATGACCATGTGTGTACAGGAAGAAGGGAGGTTGCTCATGGAAATGAAGGAAGGAACCAATAGTGCACATTTCGTCATGAAAGGAAAGGCAAAGGGAAAAGCCAGATTGAAAGGAAAAGCAAAGGGACCTACCCCAATTGTAAAAAAGGAGTCTACGTGTTTCTTCTGTAAAAAGAAGGGACACATAAAGAAGGACTGTGCCAAATTTCAGAAATGGCTTGCTGCCAGAGGTACAGAAATCTCTTTTGTATGTTATGAATCTCTTATAACTGAGACTTCTTATGACACATGGTGGATTGATTCTGGATGCTCAATTCATATTACGAATGTGTTGCAGGGCTTGCAAAACCCGCGGAAACCGGTGGGCCGTGAGCAATTCATCTATTCAGGAAACAAGATGAGTTCGCATGTAGAAGCCATTGGAGATCGCAAGCTCATTTTGACTAATGGACATGTCTTGCAGTTGGAAAGAATTTTTTATGTACCAAGTTTTTCTAGAAATCTAATTTCTGTATCAAAACTTGTACAATTCGGATATTCTTTCCAATTCAATAATACAATGACATTACTTTTGCATTCAAATGTCGTTGGTACAGGTCTATTGATTGACGGACTATATAGAATTAATTTGCAAGATAATACATGTTGCAACACAATACATATTGGTGTGAAAAGGTGTGCCATAAATGAAAATTCCTCTATGTTGTGGCATCGGAGATTAGGACATATCTCCATCGAAAGGGTTAAAAAGTTGGTAAAGGATAGAGTACTTAGTACTCTAGATTTTAGTGACTTTGAAACATGTGTGGACTGTATTAAGGGTAAACAGTCCAATAAGTCAAAAAAGGGTGCCAAGAGGAGCTCAGATCTATTAGAGATCATTCATACAGACCTATGTTGTCCGGATATGGACTCATATGACCAAAGGTATTTCATCACTTTTATTGATGATTACTCACGTTATATGTATCTCTATCTTCTTCGCCATAAGGATGAGGCGTTGGATGCCTTTAAGGTTTTCAAGGCAGAAGTAGAGAAACAATGCGATAAGCAAATAAAGATAGTGAGATCGGATAGAGGTGGAGAATACTATGGGAGGTATACTGAAGATGGACAAGCACCTGGTCCATTTGCTCGATTTCTTCAAGAAACTGGGATTGTCGCCCAATATACCATGTCTGGTTCTCCAAACCAAAATGGTGTGGCTGAAAGAAGAAATCGGACATTATTGGACATGGTAAGGAGCATGATGTCTAGCTCTAAATTGCCTAAATCCTTGTGGATTGAAGCTCTTAAAACGGCTGTATACATATTAAATAGGGTTCCAACTAAGGCGGTTTCCAAAACCCCATTTGAAATGTTCAAAGGTTGGAAACCCAGTTTGCGACATGTACGCATTTGGGGATGCCCGTCAGAAGTAAGAGTTTATAATCCACAAGAAAAGAAACTGGATCCAAGGACCATTAGTGGGTATTTTGTTGGATACGCTGAGAGGTCCAAGGGATACAGATTCTATTGTCCATCTTATCATACTAGATTTGTGGAATCGAGAAACGCGAAATTTCTTGAGGATCACTTGATTAGTGGGAGGGATTCCTTTCAAGACTTAGTCCCTGAAAAGAATCTATCAAGTATGCCTTCCACTTCAAGTGAAAGGATGATTGTCATTCAAAGCGTCCCTCCAGTACCCATGGACGTTGACCCAATTACAGATGACAATCAAAATATTCCACAATCTGCTGACACCGGAACAGGTCAAGTTGGACAGCCATTTCCTAGAGAGACTGTTGAGCCAACATTAAGGAGATCTGTTAGGATTAAGAGGTCAGCAATATCTAGTGATTATGTAGTATACCTCCAGGAGTCTGATTACAATGTTGGTGCCGTAGATGATCCTGAGTCGTTTTCAGAAGCCATAAACTCTAACAATTCGAGTTTGTGGCTGGAAGCCATGAAAGATGAGATGGACTCCATGACGAGTAATGGAGTTTGGGATCTTGTAAAGTTGCCTGATGGGGTAAAACCCATTGGATGTAAATGGGTTTTTAAGACAAAAACTGACTCATTTGGCAACATTGAGAAATACAAGGCCAGACTTGTTGCTAAAGGGTTCACTCAAAGGGAAGGAATCGATTATTCGGAGACCTTTTCTCCAGTATCTAAGAAAGATTCCCTCCGTATTATTTTGGCGATTGTTGCACATTTTGACTTAGAGTTGCAACAAATGGATGTGAAAACGGCATTTTTGAATGGAGAATTAGAGGAAGAGGTTTACATGTATCAACCTGAAGGATTTTCCTCTAGTAATGGTGAGAATTTGGTTTGCAAACTTAATAAATCTATATATGGATTGAAGCAAGCCTCCCGCCAATGGTATTTGAAATTCCATGAGACAGTCTCTTCATTCGGTTTTGAAGAAAATGTTGTGGATCAGTGTATATACCAGAAGGTAAGTGGGAGTAAAATTTGCTTCCTAGTGCTGTATGTGGATGATATTTTACTTGCAACCAATGATAAAGGGATGTTGCATGAGGTGAAACAATTCTTTTCTAAGAACTTTGCTATAAAAGATTTAGGTGATGCGTCTTACGTCATTGGCATTAAGATACATCGAGATAGATTTCATAAGATTCTCGGACTATCTCAAGAAACCTATATTAAGAAAGTTCTTAAGAAATACAGAATGCAGGACTGTTCACCAAGTGTATCTCCTATCGTCAAAGGTGACCGGTTTAGTTTGGACCAGTGTCCCAAGACGGAATTGGAAAGGGAACAGATGACCAATATTCCGTATGCTTCCGTAGTTGGAAGCCTTATGTATGCACAGGTCTGTACTCGACCTGATATAGCATATGCAGTTGGAATGTTAGGACGATATCAAAGTAATCCTGGTTTGGAGCATTGGAAGGCTGCAAAGAAGGTGTTACGGTACTTGCAAGGCACCAAGAACTACATGCTCACATATAGGAGGACCGACAATTTTGAGGTGGTCGGATACTCGGACTCGGACTTCGCTGGCTGTGTTGATTCTCGAAAGTCAACATCTGGATATATTTTTGTTCTGGCCGGTGGAGCTATATCGTGGAGGAGTGCTAAGCAGACATTGACTGCGACCTCTACTATGGAAGCTGAATTTGTGGCGTGTTTTGAGGCCACGTCACAGGCGGTGTGGTTACAAAGTTTCATGGCTGGGTTAAGGATTTTTGACTCTGTACCTAAGCCATTAAGTATATTTTGTGATAATTTGGCTGCGGTGTTTCTGGCTAAAAATAATAAGAGTGGTAGTCGAAGTAAGCACATCGACATTAAGTATTTAGCCATAAGGGAACGTATATTGGAAAATAAGGTTATAATCCAACATCTAAGCACCGAATGTATGCTTGCTGATCCCCTGACTAAAGGCATGCCTCCAGTTAAATTCAGGGATCATATTGTAAATATGGGTTTAAATCCCAATTTTAATGGAATTTCGAATTAAATTTTCTCGTATAAAAAAAAAAATTTGTGCACATTCCAGTTTTGAGAAAATTTCTTGAAAATGGATCCCGAATAAACATAGGGTTTATTCATAAAGATGGTTACCATAAGGATAGGGAGTAGCATGCATTGTGATACACAGGAGACAATACTCGCTGAATTAGAGGACTTGTCACTGTGATTCATGTGTGCTTTTTCCATTAAGTATCGGCTTGGATAAAGTCACCAAGTCGGGTGAGTGGACCAAGTGGGAGAATGTAAGAACAGGAGGGTGGCCCATCACCCTCCATGCCCTGCAAAACCATCCCTGAAAATAAGGGATTTCACTCACCAAAGGGGTAACCAAGTATGGGCCTCAATAATGGTTGTTGATGGCACAACCATTATAAATAGGGGCAACCATAGCAAGGGTCCCAAAAGCTCAATTCATTAGTCTCACACACCATCTAGAGAGAGAATTGAGAGCTTGGAAGGCTTCTTGCACGTCCAGAGGTGCTGCCAAAGGGAGTTCAGACTCGCCGGAATCCATGGCTGGAGGTACACTTGCTTCCGCTTGTTCTATGGTTCAATTTTGCTTTTAAATTCATGTATTAGACTTGCATGGATGTTTTACATGAAATCCTCACTCTATTATGCCCAACCAGTCTTAATTTCATATATATTTTCCCCAACTGAGCCTCTATTCTGATCCAAACCCTATAAAATGTCCAATTCTCAAAACTAACAAACAGAATCTCCATAAACCTTCATTGTCAAGGTACAAATTTAGTGACATATCTGCAATCATAGTCCATTATTTGCTGTGGCAAATGATCACCATGTTACATACCTAGCATGATGTTTTTGCTCAAATATCATTGATTCATTGTGGTTCAAATTTTAACTGGTCTATATATGGTCTCCCTTTCAGCAGAGAGAGTATGATGACACCGTTTATCTTAGAACACAACTAATTGCAACAAAAAACTTCCACCTCTTATTTATCACCAAAGAGAGGGCACGGGCATCAATCCAGACCATTCAAAAGTTTCAGTGGAAAACAGAGAGAGAGAGATAGATCAATCGGAAGCAATTCTTATCTAACCCTGATTCGCTTCCACAATCTGAAATGCATCAGCCCTCTTCTCTTGATCATCCTTAGATAAACTAGCAATATACTTGTAAATAAATGCTCATGCAACTGGTGTAGTAGAAGCTTAAGTCTAATGATTTTTTAGAGACCAGTACACTAGAGAATTTCTGAATTCAAAAAATAATGTAATTTATTTCTCAGAAAGGCCAATGCCACCCTCATTTATTAGCACGTACGTCTTTACTCACACAAGCTTCCAGAAGCAGTTGGTCATGGTAGCCATTATCTGAAGGCCAGTACAGAAGTTACAATAGAGCCCTCAAAAGATGTGCAGAAGCGCAACCCACACACATGGGAATAACACCAAAAGGAAAGAAAAACAAAGGATGCTACACTGTTTGCATTTTGTAAGAACGATGCTGAATACAGTCCTTATCTATCTATTGCTTGAGAAAAAGGAAATTCCCTTCTTCTAGCTCGCGCATTGAGAATTTGGGTCTTCCTTTTTTTTTTTATCACATTTCACAAATCATCACTATGTCTGTTTTGATTTATAGAAAAGGGGAGAGAGAATTTCTAAATTTAAGAAATCGGAAAAGCCCTTTAGTAATCACAAATGGGTTCTTTCGGTATGCGTCTAAAATGAAAATTTCATGTTAGAGTGAAACTCAAAGTAAGAATTTACTGCTTGAAAACTAAATTTCATTTGAAAGAATTAGTGAATACAAAAAACTGTGATTATGATCCAAAAAGATAAAAAGTTCAAAACAAAAGGGAAAAATCCTAATTTTGGTGTTGAAAAGGAAAAAAAAAATTTGGATTTTTTGGGGTCCTACCAAAAATGTTTCCGAACTTGAAGGTTTGACCAGCCACATCAACACTGCACTAGCATGGCTCTAATTTTTATGTTTGCCAATTGCCATAAAACTGTCATCCGAGATAATGGTTTTAAAACCATTGTATCTAACAGTTTCACCCCATCTTTTTTAACCTTTCACGATGCTCTCTTTCATCTTTTCTCTCTTCCCTTCCGGCGGAAAACCCTCCCTTCATCCTTGTCCTTGTCTTCAATTTGGTGGTAGTGTGGTGAAAAAGGAAAGCCTTTTTTTTCATTTGATTTATTGTTTATTCTCCAAGATTTCAAGCTTTAAGGTCCCCTCCACTATCATCAACAAGGTCAGGCGAAGTCTGTTGTTTCTTTTCTCTAAAAAATGACCAAGCCTCTGCTTTGCTTAGTTGCCCTGACTGTCAACTGCACAAAATCATTCCCTTCTTTCTTCAATCTTAATTGCTTAAAATTAACAAACAGTGTGAATTCAAATACAAAATTAGCTTACCTTCTTTCTCTCACACAAAAATCTCAAAAGGGTCAGTGTCGATCACTCCCTCGTATGCATCCCCCCGAATAAACAACCAAAGAAGGCACAGCATTGCCACCAATCAACTCCATCATGACCCTCTGCAGCCACAGGTTCTTGCTCTCAAATTTTGGCATAATCACATCAGGCACCTCAAATCCCTTTACTTGGGTGGATCAAGATTTACGTATTCGTCAATTTTGAGCCTCATAATCCCATCTTGGTAAACACAAAGAGTAAGAATCAACTGATTCTTGATTGCGAGTTTTGGAATGGGTTCAGCATTGCTGCTGCCGTCAATGATGAAGAAAAGGGTGAGAGAGAGCATGGTGTTTAAAAAGAGAGAGAGGGTGAAACTATCATCCAAGGTGACAGTTTTAAAACTGTCATCTTGGATGACGGTTTTAAGATGAAGGTGGCAAAAAAAAAAAAAAAAAATAGACTAGTCAAACCTCAGACAGGAAATAATTTTGACAAAACCCAAAATGAGGATTACTTTAGTTTTTAACCCCATAATTAGGATTTCCCCCCTAAAGAAGAGCTCAAAATGGCTTACACTGCACTCTGTTGTTGGATTGGCTTAAGTACTTTGTTCCTTGGCTTAAACGGCACCCAACACAAGAACTCAAAGTGACTTATACTGCAACTTATTGTTGTGATAACCTTATAACCTCCAAGTATACTAGGATCAGCCTACATATCTTGTTCTCAAGATCAAACTGAAGTATTGCATGGTACTAAGTAAACTGAATTACAAAGCACATCAACTCCTGAGCCTAAGGATAGATTAGAAGTGTTTGTCAAATATCTATATTTATTGTTGTTCTTTTCGATTGAGATTTTGCCTTTTCACAATGTCAGTTGACACTCCCAAGCAGTTGGTTCTTTCATTTTGGTCTAGAGATCATGGGAGTGTTGGTTACTCAACTGGGAGTTCACTGCAAATTCTTTGCTGGGTGTTAACTGCAATATTCACCTCTAAAATCATAAGGGTGGTCATTTTTGGTAGTAATCACCTCTAAGAAAAGTAGGGTTGTGGTTATTTTCAATAGTATTCATGCCTTTAAACCCTGAAACACAGCTATTAAGTATTATATGGTTTTAGCATTATCTTCCGAATTTTATTTAGAATAAATAGGTTGTTCAGTGAAAACAAAACATAACGAGTTCGAACCATGCTCAGAATGGCCTAATGAGTTCAAACTGGTTCAGTTTAATACCGCTGAGCTTGAGCTCCTTTTTCGAAACTAACCTCGTCCGGAACTGAGCTCATTAAATGTTCGTTATTAGTCATTCAAAAACACAATTTCATTGACTGTCTTGGTAACAAGGTCATATATTATATTTCATGCCTTGTGCAGGCAAGAATAATAATTTGATCTAATTTTAAAACACACAAACAGCTTGTGTGAACTCCAACAATAAATAGAATAAATGAAATGGGAAATGCAAAATGAAGAATTATATGTTCAAACTAACATAGCAACATCGGAGAAGCTAATTTCCAGAAATGCTCGAGCAACGTAGGCTCAAAATCTAGTACGAAATGACTTCACTTACAGTGATATCGGCGCCACTCAAAAACCTCTTCATCTTGGTGACAGTGCGAACTGCATTCTTGAACAGGAAAGGCAATCCATTTTCTACCACCACCTCAACATCTTTCCTAGAAACCAATCTGCAAACACAAAGATAAGACTCGCACCTAATCCTTGATACCATAACCCCTTCAATTCAAGTAAATCATACCCCAATAAATTAGGTCTCTCTTTTGCAAAAGCCAAACAAGCAGAGGCAACTCTGAGAAACTCCTTGATGCAAGAGAAAAGAAGCAATGAAGAGAAGCAAGCAATAGGTAGCTGTCAGAGTACAGGTTGGCAGCTGAAGTGGCAAACAAATTGAGTGGCAAGAAGGGAGCTGACGTGAAGTATGATGAGTAGACTAGATGGTTAGTAGTTAGTTAGTAGTGACAATTAGTTGAGATGTTAGTTAGGGTGGTTAAGGAACCCCATAGTGGAGGATAAAAAGGATGACAGAGAGACTTGAGGAGTAGAAATTTTCTTGAATTGATTCTTGTTCTCTTCCTCTTCTCCCTCTCTAAGAATCTGTAATCTTTCCCCATTTTAACACAGTTCATAACTCCATTTTGGAGTTGCTATTTCCAACTCTAAGCTTGATCGACCTTCTTCCATTCCCGTCAATCCCACTTAGAGTTAGTATTGGAATCTTCTTCCTTCTGCAACAGTGGTATCAGAGCTCAGGTCTGGATCATCATGGCAGAGGGAACTCGATCTCAAGATTTAAATAGGAAATTAGAAGATACAATGAAAGCATTGTTCAAGGAACATAAGGAGGCCCTAGACAAGGAAATGGATGCTCTAAGATCCTTGGTCTTAGAAAGTCATTCACGCAGTAATAATCACTCCCCTCGTCAGTCAGGGCAAAGGCCAAACCATGGGACAGGTGGAAATGGTGGTGCAGTAGTTACAAGGCTCTCGAGACTAGAATTTCCAAGATTTCATGGCGAGGATTTTAGAGGTTGGCTCTATAAGTGTGAGCAGTTCTTTGAGGTAGATGAAACTCCACTTGAAACTAAAGTAAAGCTGGTCGCGATGCACCTAGAAGGCAGAGCTCTTTAATGGCACCAAGTATATATGAAATCCAGGTATACCTGTGAACTACCTAACTGGGAAGAGTATGTGAGGAACTTAGCTGCTCGATTTGAGAACACC
Source organism: Dillenia suffruticosa (assembly GCA_033439265.1). Taxonomy (NCBI): domain Eukaryota; kingdom Viridiplantae; phylum Streptophyta; class Magnoliopsida; order Dilleniales; family Dilleniaceae; genus Dillenia; species Dillenia suffruticosa. The sequence continues at coordinate 10,084,133 of JAVTVX010000013.1, read as the reverse complement.
ATGTATGATGACCCTATGAGAGAATTAATGAGCCTTAAACAAAAAGGAACAGTAGAGGCTTACCATGAGAAGTTTGAAGAACTCCTTAATAGGGTAGAATTACCTGATTCATATGCAGTTAGTTGCTTCTTGAGCGGGTTGAGGGAAGAGCTCCAAATTACAGTGAAGATGTTCATGCCAAAATCTTTATATCATGCAGTGAATTTAGCCAAGTTGGAGGAACAAAAATCTTTAGTAGCCTGGAGGAGGAGCTGGAGGGGACACTCAGGGAAACCAATAAACTTGCCTGGCCTTAGTAGGACACCTGCAAAAAACGACACTGTACTCCTACCTTTACCCAATCCTACTCCACAAGGTCCTTCCAAGAGACCATTTAGAACCCTTACCTCATCGGAGTTGGAGGAGAAGAGAAAGAAGGGGCTATGTTTCTGGTGTAATGAGAGGTATGAAATAGGTCATAAATGTCAGGGAAAACAATTGTATAGAGTGGAGATGTGGCCAGAGGAAGGTGAGGAGGATGAAGGAGCAGTGGAAACTGATAATGAGTCTGAGGACTTGGCTACCAATGCGCACATATCCTTATATGCTATGTCTGAGCTGGTCCTTCCTAATTATCAAACTATGAGGGTACATGGCCACATAGGAAAGAATAGTTTCTGCATATTATTGGATGGAGGAAGTTCCCACAACTTCATCCACCCTGACATGGTCACTAAATTTGGACTGAAAACTCTAGAAGTAGCAAGGATGTCAGTAGCTTTAGCTAATGGAGGAAAGCTCCAGACCACCACCATGTGTACTGAATTCAAATGGTTTATGCGAGGACAAGAATTCAGCACAAAAATTATGGTACTGCCCATAAAAGGGTGTGATGTAGTGTTGGGGGTCCAGTGGTTGTTAACATTAGGAGATATTACATGGAATTTTAGAACTTTAAGGATGGAATTCACTTATAAAGGAAAAAAGGTAGTGCTGCGGGGGGTCGACTGAGCTAAAAGTGGTAAAAGGTTCAACAATGAAGAAGATTCTGACATCATCTTCTGACATTCAGCCTGCCAGGTTGTGCTTAATCCAGCTTGGTTGAGGGGAACAAGTGCACACCACAGAAGCTGGCTCTTCCCTGCATCTAACATTATCTGAGGTACACTCCATAAAATGGCCTTGATAGTCTATTTCAACTTGCTCTGCAATAGTTTTTAGGAGAATACTCAGATGTTTTTGAGGAAGTAATGAGCTTACCTCTACCGAGAAGGTGTGATCATAAAATTGTGCTAAAGGAGGGTGTGGATCCCATTAATGTGAGACCATATAGATATCCCCATTTTCAGAAAGCTGAACTGGAAAAATTAATCAAAGAAATGCTGGTGAATGGCACCATAAGACCCGGCAGTAGTCCCTATTCCTCCCCTGTAGTGTTGGTGAAAAAAAAAGATGGATCTTGGCGGTTATGTATGGATTACAGGAAGTTAAATGAGGCCACTATAAAGGATAAGTTCCCTATTCCTTTAATTGAAGAATTATTGGATGAACTATGCGGCTCTCAAGTTTTCTCCAAGTTGGACCTGAGATCAGGATATCACCAAATTAGAATGCATGCTGCAGACATAGAAAAGACTGCATTTAGGACGCATGATGGCCATTATGAGTTCCTGGTAATGCCCTTTGGATTGACCAATGCCCCATCCACCTTTCAAAAACTCATGAATGACATATTTAGACCATATCTGAGACAATTTGTGTTAGTGTTCTTTGATGACATCCTTGTTTTCAGTAAACATGGACAGGAACACTTACAACATCTGAAATTGGTCTTTGATCTTCTAAGACAGTATCGGCTCAAGGTTAAACCAAGTAAATGTTCTTTTGGTGTTGTTCAAATTCAATACTTGGGGCATGTTATTGATCACTTGGGAGTGAGAGCTGAACCTGAAAAACTGAAGTCCATCGAGGAATGGCCCCAACCTAGAACTATCAAAGAGCTAAGAGGGTTTTTGGGACTTACTGCTTATTATAGGAAATTCATTCGACACTATGGAATTATAGCTAAACCACTCACTGAGATGCTGAAGAAGCAAGGGTTTAAATGGACTGAAGAATCCACAGAGTTTGTGGTGGAGACAGATGCATCCAGCTGCAGGGTAGGAGCTGTCTTGTTGCAAGATCACAAACCAATGGCCTTCTTCATCAAAGCTTTGACTGCAAGGCATAAAGCTCTACCTGTGTATGAGCAAGAATTATTGGCGGTAGTGCTGGCTGTGCAGAAATGGCGGCATTACTTACTAGGGACTCATTTTGTGATAAAGACAGATCATCATAGCTTGAAATATATCTTAGAACAGAAGGTATCAACACCTGCACAACAGAAGTGGTTAGTTAAACTCTTGGGATATGACTTTTCAATAGTATACAAGAAAGGAATAGATAATGTGGTAGCTGATGCATTGTCCAGAAGACCTGAAGAAGCTGAGGTTGTTGAACTCAAAGCAATATCAACAGTTAGTACAACTCTTATGTCTGAAATCCAACAAAGTTGGTTACATGATGATAAACTCCAAAGGGTCATTTCACACCTGCAAGAAGGAAAACCAGTCAAACACTACACTTGGGGCAATGGAATTCTATGCAGGAAGGGAAAAATGGTAGTGGGCAATGTACAAGCTACGACTTAAGTTGATTCAGTTATGGCATTCTAGTGCAATAGCAGGGCATTCAGGGGTGGAAGTTTCCTACAAGAAGTTGAAACAATCATTTTATTGGAAACATATGCATTTTGGATGTTGCTAAGTTTATTGCTGAGTGCGATGTTTGCCAAAGATCTAAACCTGATAATAATGCTTACCCTGGCCTCTTACAACCTCTGCCTATACCCTCTTCAGTATGGACTGATATAACCATGGACTTCATAGAAGGACTTCCCAATTCCTATGGGAAGTCTGTCATCCTGGTAGTGGTCGACAGGCTAAGCAAGTATGCTCATTTCATGCCATTATCTCATCCTTATTCAGCAGTGACGGTGGCTCAAGCATTCATGGATTCAGTGTTTAAGCTTCATGGAATGCCAAAGACTATTGTGAGTGATAGAGACAAAGTGTTCCTTAATCAGTTCTGGAAGGAGTTGTTTCGGTTGCAGTAGGTGACATTACAGTTCTCATCCGCTTATCACCCTCAATCTGATGGGCAATCTGAAGTGGTCAATAGATGCCTGGAACAATACCTCAGGTGTATGGTTAGTGATAGACCTAAAGAATGGGCAAAGTGGTTGTCGTTAGCTGAATTTTGGTACAACACCAACTATCATACAGCCACAAAAATAACTCCCTTTCAGGTGTTGTATGGACAAGTTCCTCCTATTCATCACTCTTACCTCCCGGGTTTTTCTAACGTAGAGGCCATTGATAGAAGCCTAACAGCAAGGGAATGCCTCATCCATAATCTTAAGCATCATATCAGGCATGCTCAGAACAGAATAAAACAATTGGCAGATAAACGAAGGACTGACAGAGAATTTGTAGAAGGAGACTGGGTTTATGTCAAGCTTCAACCCTATCGTCAGCATTCTCTGAAAGCTCATCACTGCCAGAAGCTCTCTCCTAGATATTTCGGTCCCTTCTTAGTCCAGACAAGAGTGGGCAAAGTAGCTTATAAATTACAACTCCCTAGTGATGCTAAGATCCAATCAACATTTCATGTGTCCTTACTTAAAAAGAAGAATAGGAAAGAAATTGTTACCCCTCAACTACCTACGGAGATAAATGACCAAGGTCAATTATTGTTGGAACCAGTGGCGATATTGGAAAGAAGAGTGGTGAAGAAGGGAAATATTGCTGTTACACAAGTTCTAGTTCAATGGAGCAATGGGTTCCCTGAAGATGCTATGTGGGTCAATTGGCATGATTTTAAGCAAAAGTATCCAGCGTTTAATCCTTGAGGACAAGGATATTTTTTGAGGGGAAGGATTTGATGCAAGAGAAAAGAAGCAATGAAGAAGCAAGCAATAGGTAGCTATCAGAGTACAGGTTGGCAGCTGAAGTGGCAAACAAACTGAGTGGCAAGAAGGGAGCTGACGTGAAGTATGATGAGTAGACTAGATGGTTAGTAGTTAGTTAGTAGTAACAATTAGTTGAGATATTAGTTAAGGTGGTTAAGGAACCCCATAGTGGAGGATAAAAAGGATGACAGAGAGACTTGAGGAGTAGAAATTTTCTTGAATTGATTCTTGTTCTCTTCCTCTTCTCCCTCTCTAAGAATCTGTAATCTTTCCCCATTTTAACACAGTTCATAACTCCATTTTGGAGTTGCTATTTCCAACTCTAAGCTTGATTGACCTTCTTCCATTCTCGTCAATCCCACTTAGAGTTAGTATTGGAATCTTCTTCCTTCTGCAACACTCCTCAGGCAAATCCTGAACAAACTCGTCCTCCTCAAACAAAGAATTCTGCCTATTGAAGTAGCCAGCACTAGAAACAGCATCCACAAGCTTATACCACTCGGGCCACGGATGCGAAACCGCCGAAGAAGGTTCCTCGGAAATGGAGCAAGTCTGAGTGTGAAATTGCTCAGAAGATTTAACAGAAAACCCTAGACGAGAGGTGGTGGAAGAAGTGGAAATAAAATTGTGGAGGCGATGGTGGTGAGGACGAGAAGGATGACGGTGGAGAGAAGAAAAAGAAAGGGAAGGGTAGAGAGAGATAGGGAGGCGGAGGCGGAGACGAAGGCGAAAGAGAGAAGGGTGAGGAGGAGGATGGAGGAGAGGGAAGGGGGCGGAGAGAAGCATCATCATCCTGGAAGTTGCACCCATCACCGCCCCACCAGTAACTAAAACCTCTCTGAGGGTGAGATTTTACTTCAAAACCACTGGAGTATGGACGTCTAGTTCCGGTCGATTTATATCCACCGTGCTTTTTCGGGGAAATGAAATATATCTATAAAGAGCACAGTTATTTTTATTTCGTCCATGAGGTGAGAATTATTTTTATTTTTTTCATTATTATTAATTAAATACATAAATTATGTTTTAGAAATATTACAGATTTTCATTTTTTTACTTTTTTATATTTTATACCTTAAATATGTAGTTAATTGTTGTATGAATTGAACTTTGTCAATCTAGCGAAAAAAAAAATAAAATCAATTTTGCATAGTTTAAGGATCTTAATGGGAAAGCAATTTTGTCCCAATGTTTAAATACAAGAGAAGGATTTAAAAGAAAATTTTATATTACTATAAGGAAAAGTTATTTACTAAATTTCATAGCAAAAGTTTAGAATAAGGTTTTAATCATTTTAGAAGACAGTTTATATTTTTTATTCATAATATAGTTTTGATTCGAATTTAGAAGATAATGTAAAACAAAATAAAAATGAACTCTTTCCTCAGTAAAGTTTTTAATTAGATTTGTAACGTAAAATTAATATTATTTATGTGATGAGGTTTGCCAAGAGCAAAATGCTCGACACGTCAAACCAAAAAAAAAAAAAATACATACTTAACGCTTCCCTTGACAAGTAACAATTTTGTCCAACAATTTTAATTTGGTGCGGAGAAAGAAAAAAATTTGAATTACAATAATGCATTAAAACTATTTTTACTTTTGAAAAGTTGACACACCACCTCATCATCTTGCTCAAACCTGTGTTGCACGGAAACGAAGACGATATACGAGAACTAAAAGCGAAAATGGACAGTAAAAAAACGTCATTTTATAAAAATATAAGAAATAAAAACGTGCATAAATGTGTATATATTAAAAATATAAAAATTTTATATAAATATTAATTATTTCATAAAAATAATAAAATAATATCTTTTATAATAAAAATAAAAAATATTAAATATATAATCATTAATTATATGACAAATAAAATTAAAAGTAAAAGTTAAAATTAAAACTCAATAAACGTTAAATCTAAATTAATATTAAAAATTTATCTTTTTCAAAATTAAATCTAAAATTATAAAATTAAAATTTTAAATAAAAGGTAAAATGAAAACTTGAAAAGGACGTGTGAGTGTGTGTGTGTTTTGTGAATGTGACACAAATGTAAATGAAGAAGTGAAATGCATATTCACTTTAAATTCATCACAAGTGTATATTCACTTAAATTCATCACAAATGCATTTGTGGCATTCACGAGGACGCGCGTATGTGTGTGAAGATAAAATTGCAAAGCTTATTTTGGAAGCCTTCCAAAGTGACTCTCTCGGCTCTCAAGGCGAAGAAGGAATGGAAGAAGAAATAGTGGCTCAAAGAAAAAAAGGAACTTTGGGCTCAAAGATAAAATTGAAGAAACGATGATTGTTTAGACCAATAGTTACTCTCTCATATTCTAAAGAAGAAAGGAATTTTTGGCTTTCTTAGATTTGTTTAGAGCAAATGTAGAAGATGCAGATGGAAACCTCTTCAAAGTACTCTCTCAGACTTCATTTGTGCAGATGGGGATTGTGACACCTTCATACAAATTGCGGATGACGAATAATAAGATACCCTAAATTTATAGAAGGTTCATTCCTCTAATTTTAATTAAATTCTAATTTCGTATTTATTTTCAATTTTATCATATAATTAGAATTTTGGTAGGATATCAATTAGAATTTGGGTTGAATACGTAGCATATTTATCTGGCAATTTACAGCTTGTGGGAAAAAACGTAGTGGGAGACGTGTTTAGGCAGTATCGTATGGTTTTCGTTTCTGATATGTTTTAGAATAGTAAAACGTAATCTGAGCGACGTTTCCGTGCATCACTGACTCGCATGACATAACTTTTTCCTTTAGACACCACAAACACTGTTATTTTCAACAACTATTTATTTATTTATTTATTTATTTAGGTCAAATACACCTCTATTGGAGTGTCTCAATAGAAATTCTAAATAGTGAGTCAAAATAATACCTTATGAATTGTCACAGTGGATGATGCATTTTAGTTGCATATGAAAAAAAAAAAAGAAAAAACAACACCATGTCAGTGCGCCCAAGATTGGAAATAGCTTGAGGGAAAACTCTGGAATTCGAATTTTTTTTTTTTTTTTTGGCTTAGTACCAAGACCAAGGTTCTCCCTAATTCTACTCCCTAAGGGCGATGTTGGCAGTTATGCCGACAAAGAGACATTTTTGTTTAAACAAGAGGTAGTTATTTTTGAAACCCCTTTCACTAATCAACAAATAAAAAGTAACTCATCCCCTTTCTCTCTAAGGTATGCATACGTAAAACAAAATCCGACTCCCTCTCTCTCTTCATATGTTGAACAGTTTATGTGTACCCTCCTTTTTTACTTAGGCAACAATGGTATTCCTTGGAGTGCACGTACCGTATCATCGAGGGATGACATTTCATTTTAAGAGTACATTGAAATGGAAAGGTGTTAAAAAAATAAATATATTCTCTGAGTGAGAATAATTCAGGGCATCAAGGATATGAGAAATTTTTCTCCTGTCATTACCGATAACCAGACTTTGGATTGAGACGTCGTGAAATAGTAATGGTGGTTCAATTTTCGTGATCACCATCCTGATCGAGCTATCCATACGAAGAATTACACGGTTTCGATTAATTTATTGGAGCCCTACATATCGAGATATTTATACCAAAATTCTAAATTTTTAATTTATATATTTCCGCATGCGCATATAGTGTAATAAATCTTTTATTGATATCAAAACGACGTTAGATTTATTTTTTTAAAAAAAAATCAGAATTTTTTTTGGTATAAAAATATAGAGTTAAATTTGGCACTCGAATTACGGATGAGTTTTATGAATCCGATTATACCATAATATTGTCCATGATGTGTAGATCATGAAAAAAAAATTTGTAATTTTTGGAGTATGTTTTGACCATGAAATTTGAAGCCAAAGTTTTGAGCACGAATCGCTCCCACTATGACCAAAATCCATAATGGGTTCTTGTGACCCACCATTGGACTCACCTAATCTACTAGACTCATCCATATAATAGAATGTAAAGTCTCAATAGATTTCACCTCTTGATGGATCGCTTCCACTGGGACGAAAATCTGTAATGGATTATTGTATCCCACCACGGGGTTCACTTGAGTCACTAGACTCATCAATCTCATAGAAAGTAAAGTTTCGATCGATTTTGTCTCTCAATGGATTGCTCTCAGTGGAATCAAAATCCTTAATCGATTTTCCGGTCCTGTCGCTGGGCTCAGTTGAGTTACTAAACTTATCCATCGAATAGAAGATAGAGTTCTAAATGATTTCATCTCTCTTAAAGAAATCATCCTTAAAGAATGTGATATACGAAACTCAATCTCAGTGATAGTATCGTCCGTATGCTCACCTAAGAGCACATATCTTTGGACTGTTCTCAATATCTTATAAAAATATATTTTTTTTCTCGCAGACCTAACTCACATTGTGGATGCGAGAAATCGTGATCATATGTGGCACACCCCCATAACATGCTACTTTAGCATGTCGCCAAGAAATCATGATTGATTCGGTTTGGCGGTGTATGTCTAGGAAAGTAGTTAAGATGAGATTGAAAGTTAGTAGTATGAAAGGAAGACCAATCAGCATTATCATGATGTTGTATTCGCCGGTCGACCTATTATGGAGAATTCTGATAGTTGCAGTTACCCAAATCAAGAAACAAACAAAGAATGAAGTGCAAAAAAAAAAGGACAGAAGCAGTCATGGTGTTAAGCGTAATCACATGGTTTTCAGAAGGAAATTCAAAAGGGGACAGAAGCAGTCTTTTCTTTAGGGCTTGATCATATGAATTTTAGTAGACTCCAAATCCACTTCACACTGTATAATTTCATCGTATAAGCACCCATTCATTCAAAACCTCCAAAATTCAAACCCACATTGCCTTAAAATTTTCAAATCCAATCCTCTCCACAAAGAAATCTTTGACTTAAATTTACCCACCCCGCGATTCCTTCATAGTAGCAAAGACCATCAGTTTCAGACGATCACCCTAGGGGAGTTTCTCTCCTTTCTCTTTCTTTTCATTGTCTTGCTTTTATATGTTGCTTTAAGATGATTTTATGAGTGTTGCTACTAGTTTAAAATTGTGCCTAAATCTCTTACCTTTTGCATACATTGAGGACAATGTAGTATTTAGGTGTGGGGGAGGATTTTCATTCCAACGTCAATGCTTTTATTCTTTTTTGGAACTTCGTACTCTTTGGATTTTGTCAGATAATAATTTTGAGTTAGTATGCATTGTTGATTTGAGTTTGACATGCATGAAAGAGACAAGCGTGATTAGTTATTTTTGGATAAATTGTTTTAAGTATTCCCATTCATCTTGATAATTGAATTGATTGAAAATGTGATAAATTTTATACAAATTAAACACCTTTTGTGAGCTTTTGAGGCTTAAGAGCATATATCATCTTTGCTCTGTTTTTTTTCATAAGTGTATATCGATCATAGTATGTTTATTCTAGAACTTGCTTTGCTATATTTTTTGAGACCATATCAATGAATTCATGCATTAATATGATGGGGCATTTAGGTTATCCTTTTTGGCTTTCGAAAATGACCTTCCATGCATAATATTTTTCTTAGTGAAACCCTTTGAGTTTATACCAATTTTCTTTACTTTAACCACATTAATTGACACATAACCTTTTTTTTACGCTTAACCCTCTAGTGAAACCCTATGCGCAAATCACATGATTCTTTGATATAAGAACCAAAAAGAGGGTTAAGCATAAAAAGAAGGTTATGTGTCAATTAATATGGTTAAAGTAAAGAAAATGGGTATAATCTCAAAGGGTTTCACTAGGGGAAATATTATGCATGAAATGTCTTTTTTTGAAAGCTAAAGAGAGTAAACCTAAATGCTCCCATCATATTAATATATGAATTTATTGATGTGGTCTCAAAAAGTATAGCAAATCAAGTTCTAGAATAAATATACTATGATTGATAAACACTCATGAAAAAAAATAGAGCAAAGATGATATATGCTCTTAAGGCTCAAAAACTCACAAAAGATGTTTAATTTGTATCAAATCTATTACATTTTCAATCGATTCAATTATCAAGATCAATGGGAATACTTAAAACAATTTATCCAAAAATAACTAATCACGCTTGTCTCTTTCATGCATTTTAAACTCAAATCAACATTGCATACTAATTCAAAATCATTATTTGACAAAATTCAGAGAGCATGAAGTTTCAAAGAAGAATAAAAGACTTGATGTTGGTATGGAAATCCCCTCCACACCTAAATACTACATTGTCCTCAATGTATGCAAAAGGTAAGAGATTTAGGCACAATTTTAAACTAGTAGCAATACTCATAAAATCATCCTAATGCAACATATAAAAGCAAGACAATGAAAAGAAAGAGAAATGAGAGAAGCTCCCCTAGGGTGATCGTCTGAAACTGATGGTCTTTGCTGCTGTGAAGGAACCGCGAGGTGGGTAAATTTAAGTCAAGGATTTCTTTGTGGAGAGGATTGGATTTGAAAATTTTAAGGCAATGTAGGTTTGAATTTTGGAGGTTTTGAATGAATGAGTACTTATACGATGAAATTATACAGTGTGAAGTGGATTTGGAGTCTATTGAAATTCGTGTGATCAAGCCCTAAAGAAAAGATTGCTTCTGCCCACTTTTGAATTTCCTTCTGAAAACCATGTGATCACGTCTTAACGCCATGACTGCTTCTGTCCAATTTTTTTTTGCATTTCATTCTTTGTTTGTTTCTTGATTTGGAAACTGCAACTCTCAGAATTCTCCCTCTTAGACATCTAAAAAAAATAAATCCAAAAAAAAGGAACAAATGTTACTAGATAACACCCAAATAAAAAATCTACGATTAACTAAAAAAAATGTTTTGATTGCCTCCCAACAAGTGTAATTATTTAACGTCTTTATACTCGATGTTCTCCACTTGTTATTTTCAAGGAGCTTTCAACTTCACTTTGGGAGACTCATATAATTTTCCTTCCATATCTAATTGTGTATTCAATTTAAAATCAATATCACATTTTTCTTCACAAATTTCCTGCACAATTAAATCAAAAATATCAGCATAACAAATTGATTGACACTCATTTGGGTACTTCATATGATTAAAAACAATAAATTTAACAATCTCGCTGTTGAACTTGACGGAGAGAGTACCCTCATCCACATCTATTTTAATCTTTGTCATCTTCATGAATGGTCGTCCTAATAGAAGTGGAGCTGAATCTGTGATAGTGTCTGATTTCATTTTCAAGATGTAAAAATCAGTTAGAAAAATTAATTCGTTAATCTGCACAAAAACATATTCAACAATACCCTTTGGGTAAACGTAAGAATAGTTAGCTAACTAAATAATAACTCCACTTTCTTTTAAGGGACTCAATTTCAGAGCACTGTAAAATGAGTAAGGCATGATATTAACAGGTGCTCCTAAATCTAGCATGGCATACTCTATTTTTTTCTTACCAATAGTACAAGGTACAGTGAACATACCTGGATCTGCATATTTTTTAGGTAGAGTTCTTTTGATGATATCATATGCATTCTCACCCATCTCATGACCCCTTATAGTCACTATTTCTTTCTCGTATTCATCCGTCATTGATTCCTCAAACTTGTGTTCATATTCCTTGTCCATATTCTTTCCTTCATTTGCCTTCATAGATGGCGTGAAATTCAAATGAAATTCCTTCTCACTTCTTAACGTTATTGTGCTGATGTTCTCTTTAGGGTTTACTACCATTTGTAACTGAGATTCGAGCTTCCAAGTTGCTAAGCGAGGTTACCAGTTGAGTGATTTGATTCCCCAAATCCTGTATACTTGCCCTCATTTTCTATTGAAATTGTTGAGTATTAGTCGCGAGAGCTTTTACAATATCTTCTAAAGACATACCTGAATTAGAAGATTGTAAAGGTGCTGGTGGTGATCTGTCAAAAAATTAGGGTGCATATCTTGGCTGTCCTCATTGATTTCCATAGCTCAGATTTGGGTGATCCGTCCATTCAAGATTATAATAGTTGGAGAAAAGGTCATACATACGTTGAGATTGACCAGGAAATCCTCCTACGATATTTACTTGTTGAGTGCAATCTTCTCGTAAAGATGGAAAAATATCTGTAGGATGCCCCAGAATTGAATATATGTCACAAACCTTAGCTACATGCAATTGCCCTATAGCTAACTGACGAATCAAAACAGTTAGTTCAGAAATTTGATTTTCAAGATTTAAGTAACTTACCTCAAAAGTTGGGTACTCCATGCACAGTAGTTGTTGATTTAGATCTGGTACAGCCAACTCTTTCAGAGTCCTTTCACCATTTTCCATCCTTTTCTTTTCTTCTTAAAAAATCAGTAAACAAGTGAAAAATACAAACTAAAAAATTAAAATAGTTCCCCAGCAACGGCGCCAAAATTTGGATGGGTTGTCTAAGGCCTTCAAAATTAATACTGATCCCCCAATGCAACAACTTGTAACAATAGTGGTACCAGATCGAATCCCACAAGAACTATGTTGATTTAATTTCTTAATTATGGCTAAAAATAAAATAGGAGGAATTTATAAAATAAATTCCTAACTTAAAAATAAAAACCTAAAATTAAAAGACAAATCAAATATGCAAAAAATACTAAAAATTGGAGAAGAAATTAAATATGCTAAACATCCGATCCAAGGGTTCACACATTTGATTGTTTCATTGATCATTGGTTAAAAAATATTATTTTTATGACTCAAGTATTTAATCTTAGATTTATTAGGATAGCCATGCGTTTTCCTAAATTAATTGACTAAACTCAGCATCCAATCAAAATTTATCATTAATCGATTGCACACGATAGCGTTCCATATCAATATAATGACAGTATTAAGTTCTGTGAAAACAATTAAACCAAAATACAAATAATCAGGATAACCGTATAATTATTCGATTTTGTTCTATCGATTCCTTAGGTTAAAATGAATATCGATAACGGCCCATAAACATAAATAACCTATTTGCTACTCGTACCATTCATTCATGACAATTACGGATCACTGAAATCCTAGATGCAGTAGAAAATTTGATATTGAATTAAATTGTCAGATTAACGAATACCAATCATTCATTAAAATAAACCAAAAATCGACGAATACTTGAATTAAAAATGCAAAAATTTAAATAAAGTACAAATCCTCACAGTGAAAACAATCAATGAAATTTTCCTCGAATCATAAAAGAAACTAGCTACTCATGGTGGTGAGTCCCTAAGAAAAACTAGCTACTCACTTATTTATTTCTAATTTATAGGGCATATTTCATGACTCAGGTCTTCACATTTAGCGATAAGAGTATCTAATAGGTTGAATTCATTCATCTCGAAATACTAAAAAATCTTCTTAACGTAGAACTATTGTTAAAAAGTCAACAACTTTCTCGAGCGATCCCTCTAGATCCTTACTCTGAGAATGAACAAAGCCTTACCTATATTCTTCATGTCAGAACTCAACATTAACCATGGTTCAATGGTCATTAGATACTCTCTATTGTTCCCGACCAACAGAATATCACGCACATATAAGAACATGATCACAAGAGAGTCACTAGAACGTTTTAGACAGACACAATGATCCTTACTGATCATTATAAAAACATAAGATATCATATTCTCATGAAATCTTAGTTACCACCGTCTGGATGACTATTTTAGGCCGTATATCAACATGCGAAGTCGACAGACCTTATTTTCATGATCTATTATAACGAACCCTCTGGGTTGCTCCATGTAGATATACTCATCCAAACTCTCATTACGGAAGGTGGTCTTTCCATCTGCTATAACTCCAGATTCATGTTCGCGATAATCGCTAAAAGTAAACGGATCGAGATAAATTGGACTATAACTCATCGGTTGTCCAAACCCTTAGTCTGTGTATAATCGTGGCTACCAGACAGGCATAATAAACTACACAGCTTCATTTCGGACTCTCATGCTCATAGGGTCACAGATATCGGAGTGGACCAATTGTAATGAAATCTCAGTTTTCATTGTATTGCCAAATAGTTTTCTTATATCTTTGCTAACTAGGCAAAACTTACGCACGGGCAACTCAAACCTGGTTAATGGGTCCAACAGACCACTTTTTACTAACCGGTTCATTATCTCTTACCCTATGTGTCCAAGTCTACTATGCCATTAATTTATTTCTCAATCGGTGCAACCAAACGTAGGGCTAATAGAAGAATAACAAGAAATACCATTACAAAGAACAATATCTAGTGCATACAGTTTATAATGGATAGAACCATAACAATTGATGAATGATCGTATTTTAATAAAAAACTGATGATTTTCTCATCACAAAACATATTCTAGGCATTCTTAAACAAAGTATTGAAATCTAGTTTCGTCGAATACCTAGAGCGCAAAGATCGTCATTTAGATACAGAGACCGACTACTTTGCAACTTCAACTTGCAAGTGTCAATCCCTCTGATGAAAACTAATACTCCATTCCTCACGTAAATCCTCATAACCTAAGAATTCACTCGGTGGAACGCTACGTACGCGCTTCTGTCTTGAGTTATGTGGTTGATGACTCTTGACTCTATATCCACTAAGGAGAGAAATCAGTGAGTATCATAGTAGATAACATAAATCATAAACCATGTAAAGAAGAAGAATATTCGTTTCACTCGTTATACTTACGAGCAAAATGACCAACTCTACCACAGACCCTATATTGTTCTAGTTTTGTCCTTAATAGATTGTATGCACTATATGTTATTCCTTTTAATGGTATTTCTTGTTATTTTTCTATTGTCTTTACATTCAACTACGTAGATGATAATGTAAATGTATGGCATAAAATATTTAGATACATAGGGCAAGAGAAGTTGCACTGGTTAACAACAAGTGGTCTGTTGGACCTACTAACTAGAGTCGAGTTACCTATATGTGAATTTTTGCCTAATTGACAAAATGACAAGAAAACCATTTGGTAAGGCAATGAGAGCTGAGATTCTATTACAATTGGTTGACTCTAACATATATGGCCCTATTAGCACGAGAGCCCTAAAATAGAGTTGTGTACTTTATTCTCTTCATAAATGATTACACGTATTTCAATTACATCTATATAATCTCACAAAAGTCTGAGACATTGGAATGTTTTAGAAGATTTATTAGCGAGATTGAAAATCAGTTAGATTTGAGAGTGAAAACTCTCAGAACTGATCGATGGCGCGAGTATTTGTCTGAACAATTTAGAAAGCTCTATCCTGAAAAGGTAATTATAAGATATTTGACTATTCCTGCTACTCCTTAGCAAAATAAAGTAGCGAGAGAAGGAATAAGATTTTATTGGAGATATTGAGGACTATGATGGCGCGTGTCAATTTGACTATCTCCCATTGGGTAGATGATTTATTAACTACAGCCTATGTCTTTAACTATGTCCCATCAAAATCCATAGTTTGTACCCCATATGAGTTTTGGACAGGGAGGTAGTCTGACCTTAATCACTTGAAGTCATGGTGGTGTACCACGTATGATCACGATTTCTTGCATCCACACACCGAGTTAGACCCGTGAGAAAAGAAATGTATCTTTATAAGATATTAAGAACACTCCAAAGATATGTGTTCTTAAGTGAGTATACGGACGATTCTATCATTGAGATTGAGTCTCGTATACCATATTCCTTGAGGATGATTTCCCTAAGAGAGGTGAAATCAATTATGACTATATCTTTTATTCGATGGGTGAGCTCAGTGGCTCAGCTGAGTCTAGCGACGAGACCGAAAAACCGATTAAGGATCTTTATCCCAGTGGGAGCGATCCATCGAGAGGTGAAATCAATCGAGACTTTACCTTCTATGACATGTATGAGTCTAGTGACTCAAGTGAGCCCTGCGGAGGGATACAAGAATCTATGACGGATTTTCGTCCCAGTGAGAGTGATCCATTGAGGGGTAAAATCCATTGGGACTTTACTTTCTATTAGATGGATGAGTCTAATGGATTAGGTGAACCCAATGGTGGGACACAAGAACCCATTATAGTTTTTGATTATAATGGGAGCGATCCATCTAAAGGTGAAAAAATTCTCTCTCCTCATAGAAATATTGAGGGCGCGTACTTAAATGTCGCTTCCCGAATGAGGGTATGACCCTCATTGCGACTCTTGAGATAATGAAAATTTTAAAACAGTTCTAAAGACTCTTATGAGTTTTTGCAAAGAACTATTTATTAAATGCCATAAATGAAGAAAATGAGTCGATAAAAATCAACAACGTCTAGAACTTAGTTGATTTACCTAAGAGCAGAAAGACCATTGAGAACGAATCCCAATGGTGGGACACAAGAACCCATTATAGATTTAGATCATAATAGGAACGATCCATCTAAAGGTGAAGAAATTCTCTCTCCTCGTAGAAATATTGAGCGTGCGTACCTAAATGTCGCTTCTCGAATAAGGGTATGACCCTCATTGCGACTCTTGAGATAATGAAAATTTTAAAACAGTTCTAGAGGGTCTTATGGGTTTTTGCAAAACCATTTATTGAATGTCATAGATGAATAAAATGGGTCGATGAAAATCAACAACGTCTAGAACTTAATTGATTTACCTGAGAGCAGAAAGACTATTGAGAATGAATAAGTTCTCAAGGACCTTGTTGATTTACCTAAGGGCAGAAGCACCATTGGGAATAAAAAAGTTCTTAAGGTCAAGAAAAAGGCCGATAGATCAATGACAAGCTATTAGGCTTGTCTGGTAGCCACGATTATACGCAGACTAAAGGATTGAACTACCGAAAAGTTATAGTCCAATTTATCTTGATCCGTTTACTTTTAACAAGTGTCGCGAACATGGATATGGAGTTATAGCAGATGCATGTAAAGACCACCTTCCGTAATAAAAGTTTGGATAAGTAGATCTACATAGAGCAACGTCTGGGTTCGCTCTAGTAGATCATGAGAGTAAGATCTGTTAACTTGGATGTTGATATACGACCTAAAACAGTCATGCAGACGGTAGTATCTAAGATTTCATAAGAAGGTGATATCTTATGATTTCATAATGATTGAGGAGGATATTCTGTCTGTCTGAAATGATCTAGTAACTCTTTTGTGATCATATTTTTATTTGTGTATGACATTATATTGGCTGGGAATAACAGAGATTATCTAATAACTATTGAAACATGGTTATTGTCGAGTTTTGACATGAAGCACATAGGTGAGGCTTAGTTCATTCTCGGAATAAGGATCTAGAAGGATCGCTAAAGAAAAATATTGACTTTTTAACAAGAGTCATATATCGTGAAGATTCTTGAGCATTCGAGATGAACGAATGCAACCCATTAGATACTCTTATCGCTTAATGCGAAGACCTGAGTCTTGAAATGTGCACTATAACTTAGGAAGAAATAAGAGAGTTGAGTAAAATCCTTTATGCCAGTGCAATAGGTAGTCTAGTGTATGCGACAAGGCATGCACGACCAAACATTTATTTTGTAGTCGATTTGGTAAATAGGTATCAATCGAATCCTGGAAGAGATTACTGAAGAGTAGTGAAAAGGATTCTGTGATATTTCAAGGGGACTGCGGATCTCTCTTTGTGTTACGGAGGAAGTGATTTGCATTTCGTTGGATATTTAGACACTAATTGGGTGGCGATTTGGATGGACGCAAATCAACATCAGTTTTTGTTATCTTCCTAGATAAATGATACCATGTCTTAGAGACATAAGAAACAAATCTATATATATCTATCTACAATAGAGGCTGAATTTGTGGCAGTTCAAGGGAGTTTTGGTTTCAGAGATTTCTAGATGATTTAGGGGTTATGGCATGAAGTGTGAGGTCAGTGATAATTTATAGTGATAATCAGGACGGTATTGCCTATAACTGAAACCCTAAGTATTACAGAAAGACCAAATACATTGATATTAGATACCATTTTATAAGAGATATCACCAAAAAAAGTGCAGTGATGTTTAAATACATTTTTATACAGTATAGTGGTTGATCCCTTCACTAAATCCATTGTGAGAGATTCCTTTGTGAGATATAGAGAATTATTGGGTTTACATGTAATTTGACATTTCTTATAATGTATAGATTGTGATGCTTATTGATATATATGATATATATGTATTATATAGTCACAAGTTGATTTCTGGTACTAATTGATTGGTATATATTCTGTAGTATGTTTTAATAAAAGATATATCAGGCAGGCGTGGTCGACTCTCTTACACGAGTGACCACCTCCAGCTCTGAGTGAGCAGAGATGTGACGGTTTTTAGTCGTAAGAGACTGTGAGAGTGGCCCTACTAGAACATAAGTCGTCCTGTTGTGTATTCAGGATAAGACATATGTGACATGACCGACATGGTTATACCCACATCCATTTTATATGTGAGAAGCCAAGTTGAGATCTCAGATATCACCTGTGTCAAGTGATATCATCTCTAAGATACTCTCTCTGAGATCTCTAGGGTAAAGTTTTGTATAGACTGAACCCATACTTGTACAGTGTTAAAAAAATCTGACATATGTCATTTTGAGAGATGAGGAATAACACTGTGGCACATGTTTCATACCGCGTGTGATAAGATGACCAAAGGATTTATGAGTTATTATTTGAGATGATAATATGATTATGATCCCCATTTCCATGTGTGAGATCCGAGATCCATTTGGTGGGATCTCTTATACCCTTACGACTTTCGTCTATCTCTTGATATTTTATTTTGGTATTGCTACTTTAGCATGTCACCAAAAAATCATGGTTGATTCGATTTGGCAGTATATGTCTAGAAAAGCAGCTAAGATGAGATTGAAAGTTAGTAGTATGAAAAAAAGACCAATCGGTATTATATCATAGTTTTGTATTTACTGGTCGACCTGTTATATTAATTTATATTGAGATTCAAACATAGTAATGAATATACAGTCGAGCAAATGATTGGGGATCACTTTTTATGAGAAAAGTGGCTCAATGGATATAATTGTGTTGAGTTTGGGGTACAACGAGTTCTTTTTTGTATTAACGATGACTTCTCAGTCATCCTAACAGGTATATCGAGAAGTCTTTGCTTGTAGGTGTACTCACCGATCGTATGACATCCAATCCTATATGAAAGTCTAACAAAGTGATATAATAGATCATGTGAGTTGTGATCTTGTGATAGATGTAAAATACTATCGTGTGTAAGTGAGAGATATTGGTAGTTATGCCTACAAAGGGGCATTTTTGTTTAAACAAGGGGTAGTTATTTTTGAAACCCCTTTCACTAACCAACAAAAAAAAGTAACTCCCTCCCCTTTCTCTCTAAGGTGTGCCTACGTGAAACAAAATCCGAGACTCCCTCTCTCTCTTCATATGTTGAACTGTGTGTGTGCCCCCTTTTTTACTTAGGCAACAATGGCATTCCTTGGAGTGCATGTACTGTACCAATGAGGGATGACATTCTATCTTAAGAGCATATTGAAATGGAGAGGTGTTGAGAAAACAAATATATTCTTTGAGAGAGAATAATTGAGGGCATCAAGGATTTTCTCCCGTCGTTGGAGATCACTGGATTTTGGGTTGAGTCGTCGTGAAATAGTGATAGTGGTTTGATTTTTGTGATCATTATTCTGACCGAACGATCCGTACGAGAGATTACGCTGTTTCGGTTGATTTATTGGAGCCTTACATATCAAGATATTTATACAAAATTCTGAACTTTTAATTTATACGTTTTCGCATGTGTATATAATGTAATTAATCCTTCAAGCGAGAACTACACGTGCAAGAATGAGTACGAGCAAAGCCGCATGCAATACTCATAGGAGCCCATGGATGCTTACCATGAATCCACCTTTAAGATGGCTCCTCAAAATTTTTCTATTTCTTTTTTCAAATGGCAAAACTCCTGGTCGAAATTTCATGACCTTTCATGATATCTAAATACTAATCGGTGTTTATGCATCTGAAAGTTTCTAATTTGGAGATCTCTTTCTAAAATAAAATTTTTCTTTCTTTGAAAACTTCTTTAATCACATTAGACTTATTTGAACTCTTATTGGGACAAATTCAGATTTTAGTTTTTTAATCTAATTCAAGTTTTGTTAGGAGCCTTTAATTCAATTACTCACGAATAAAATTTTAGAATTTTATTCTCTTTTGGCTGAGTATTATTCTATTATATGTTTCTTTATAGGTTTACTACTAAAATCATAATAAAAAAATATTACCTAGTATTAACGATACATGAAAAACATTTCAAATTTTAAGACAACGTTACTGAATCACGCTTGGATTTCTAAGTATGATTAACATTAGTATAATGTTTCATACTATCTAGTGATAAATGTTTCCAAATATAATTAAAACATTCAAGTAAATTTTTTATAGTAATCAATGTCCATTCGAATCCCTTCACTAGAAGATTTCAATCTTTGCTAAGGTCTTTTTTTATACTATATCAATCAGTATCTTGAGTCATATTCTGACTAAATCGGTTTGGAATTTATAGTGATTTATTTAAGAAGACCACCCTTAAACCTTTTTTATTTGGATCGTATGTTCTTACCTCGTTATCCAGAAATTCTTTTCTATCTGATTCGGTTTATGTTGGCCAATAATTTTCACCAATAGTCAACTCTAAATAGGATTAAATCTTATTCATATCTTACATAGGATAATAAATCTCATATCTATAATCACCTAGCTCCAAATATATCTAGCTAGTGTCATTGTGAGTATACCCACGTGATTACTATGATTACATAAAATCTAATCAGCTGTACACGAGATAATTGTTTTGCCTAGTTTTGAATTATATGAGCAAATGTGAACCAGATGATGATTATGTTGATTAGATAAATAACCGTACATTTATCATCCATGGTCATGTTTAACTTATTTATTTAATTAGTGCTCTTTTTTTTTCATTACTGGTATCAAAAGTTTACCCGATTAATTCAGTTCGAATATTGTGGGACCTATTTTTAAGGCTGACTCTCTCAAATCATTTTTTCGTCATTTCAAGACTTGAACTTAAGATTTATGGTTAAGGGGATAGAGTGTCAATCATTCGATCTAAAAAAATTTTGGTGCTCTCTTGTAATATGAGACTCTTGTAATATGAGGCTCGATACTCCATCATCAATAGTATTTCATGAGTAATCATAAAAAAAAATCATCAATGAGAGTAAGATGATAATCTTTCAAACTGGTGTTTACTTAGTCAAGTCTTTGATCTCGTGTATTCTTTAGAGTTTGTGTAAGATAATTATCTCTCCCACATTTTAAACTTTCAAAAATAAAATATTTCATAAATCTCTTAATGATATATTCAATTCAAATAGCAACATATGTTTCAAAAAACTATTTCGATTTAGAGAGAATACTTTTACTGTTTTGATGATATAAGTCTATGCAAGACAAAAATTGTTTTAAGGCATAATATTAATAATTCCATCATAAATTGCTATATATTCGTATAGTTTGCTTAGGCAACAAAATGAATGACCAAGTCCCCAAGAAAATCCATTCCTATACTTTGCACACATAGAGCATTCACAATATTTTTCCCCAATTTTAATAACCATTGATGGGAAGACAAATGAAATTAATGCAGAAGTTAGAGCAACGTTTTAAATTAAGTTTCCCTAAAAATGAAAGCAAAGAGTTTATATAAACTCTATTTTAGATGTAACTAACCTCTTGTTTCCATATCAATGGTTCGGTTCGATTCAATTTGGTGGCTAAACTAAGCTAAATCAAAAATTGATTTTTTTTTAATCTAAACTGAATAGCAAACCAAATTTTTTATAAAACAACAAATAATATGTTTACCTTCATTTAATTGACCCATTTCTTTTAAATGGTCCATGAAATCTTTGCAATCTCTTGAAAGAGATGAACAATCTTCACAATTTCCTGATCCAAAAAAAAATCATTTTTATTAGGTTTAGTTCAACCCGAACTGAACCATTTTTTTAATGAAATTGAAATCGAACAAAAAAACTCCTGTTCAATTTGGTCCGAACTGAATTTATTTTCTTTTTTAAAAAAGGGAACCAAACCAAAATAGTTTGTCGGTTTAAACCGAATCACCTACAATCCTATCCTCATGCCTTCTCTTTTTTGCTCCTATTTCTTTTTTAAAAAAAAAATATTTAAGGAAAAAATGAATCATGTCAATTTATTTGTATCAGCGATTTTGCTCCAGTTTCAAAATATATGACTTCAAAACAAAATGTGACTCACACAATGTTTTTATTCACATACTCCACCTATTTGTCCTGGGAAAATCTGATCCGCCCAATACATGACATAAATGTTACAGTAGCATAAAAACAAGAAACAAACTTTTTGTGCCATATTAAAAACATTTCGAAAAATGCATTGTTATACAAAATCTATGTTGAAGTCATTACTATTCGATTAAACAAGGAAATTTGAATATAAAGTGTTGGAGCTAGATTTAGGCTCCACAGATAACTATTCCGTTGACTTGAGGAAGGAGTTGATGTCGATGAGATTCCGTGCTCGCTCCAAAAGATTAAACATGCAAAAGACTGCCGGAAGTTTCTCCGATGGAGAAGACTTCGACGCTCAAATCAAATAGAACGATTTGAGAAAGAAAGCAATAGACTGAGAAGAGCTATCTAATAGCCCTATATAGTCCTGTGTGATTTGTGTAGAATCGAAGAATGTACCTGAATGGCTGCCTATGTTGAATATATGAAGCATGCACACATTGCAAGTCTCGTAGCACTTAAGGGGTAGAAACCTTAGTTTTCTTGTGTAGAGATCGTATGAGATTTTCTGAGATTTCAGAATTAATGAATGTAAACTCTGTAGATTTAGAGTCTAGTCTCGGTTGTCTCTATGAAGATTAGGAAGGGCTTTGGTTGTCATGGCGACTTATTTACTTATCGGGTGAGATTACAATAGATACGTATTGGATTAAAGAAGGTTTAAATTTGTTAAAAATTTCCTTCCTTTCTAGATAATCATAACTTATAGTTGTTGCATAATAGAGATTACTTCCATAGTTGCTCGATGAGGCATGGGGAATGACCAATAGGTCGGAAAGCCGAGAGCTAAAATGATAGAGAGGTCAAGGGATTGAGAAGCTGAAACTGAGGGACATAAGTAACGACATTAGGCCAAGAGAACATCAACTAAGAAGGTGTCTAATTGAGAGGCCAAGGATGAGAGGAGGATTTCAACCAAACAGGAACCGAGAGCATGCTCAATTGTTTATGGGTTTTACAATCTAATGGACTTGCGGGATTCTGTTCTTATGGTAATGGGTTATATAACCGTATACCATCATTTGCTCCCACTCCTAATATTAGCTTAAAAAGGTAGCATCAGAAGTAGAGTTAAGAGTTAGGTAACTTGAATAACACGCAAAGGAAGCAGTTTTGGGTAAGTGAGATGGATGCAAGAGTGGAGCATTAAATGATTATTTCGAAAGGTTGCCAAATGGAAAGGACTTGGAGTTAGTACATATTAATGGAATGTAAATGACACGGAAACGGGGCGGTTGTGTGTAAGTGGCATTAAATGGGGAGCCGACCATTTCACTTCCGAAGCATGCCACTTTGTTTTCTGGGAGTCATATTCAAGACGTTTTCTATTGCCATAAATAGTATGAGATCTCCTTAGTTCATTGGATGTGTTGAAGTCATATGCTAGAGTTTTGATTCATGGGTGATGAAGTGTGTGAAAAATAGAGATCATGAGAGAGTTTTTATCATAGTAATATTTTGGTATTCACGGTTTCAAAAATGAGCGGTTTTGTATGATGGTTCTTCTGCAACCCATCGTTAACAGGACGCTTTGGAGAGGTTATAAGTACTATTGATACGAGATTTTATCACGACATTTGGGAACCCAATACCGTGATGGTTTGCATTGGTGGTCTCAAGGGACCTTACAGTGGGTGGAGATGTTTTCCCCCTTTTATATTTCAAATTGGAAGGTATAGGCATTTCTCCCATGTTAGATCTGATGGAGACAGTCAAACACAAAACTTAATATCAGCGTCTCCTGGGAGGCATAAAGAGAAGGAGAGAACTTGATATATGTGAGTGGAGTTGGGAGAATGTGCCTCCTCTTTCTCTAGAGCTTCCTTCTTGTATACTTTGTTCTCTCTATATTTCCCACTTCCCAACTTCTATACTCTAATTATGTAAACATCATGTAATTTCTATTTCCGCTTGTATGAATTCCGATTTGCTCTATAAAGATCTTATGGATAAATAAATAAAAGAGTTGTTTTCTTGTACGTGATTTTTCTTATTGCTCTCCTATGCTTGTAGACTTGGATGTCCAATACCCTAGTTCCCTTTGTCATAATTAAATTTCCACAGCATGTTGAAATTGCTTACTGAATTGTCTATAACTGAAATACTAAGAGTCAGGTTTAAGTCGCACAAAGGCCTCCATGTGTCAAGAGGCTAAAATAGTGTCGTGTTGTTGTTAGCATAAGCCATTGGGTTAAGAGTGAGTGCAGAACCCATTCGGGCGGTATAGTTGAGAGAGTACTAGAGAGGGTATGGAATCAGGCTAAGGCACAGAACCAAAAGAATGAGTATAAGGAACCTTTTACTATGCTTTTTCGAGATTACTCGAGGGCGTGGCATCGGGATTAAGCTTGATGGTATGGTGTCGAGAGAGCTTACTGGCGTTACACCAAGAGAGAATATAATGACATTGTGTCAAGAATGCTCGTTGTCATTGTGCTTCAAATGTGAGTAATGTACTTAGCATTGCGCCGGTATAGACATTACAACTTGAGTGTGTACAGCATACAAGGCATTATACCGATGATACTTAGAGGCATTGTGCCTTGAGTATATATAGCGTATCGGGCATTGTGTTGATGGTACTTAGAGGCGTTGCGCCTTAAGTGTGTACAGCGTATTGGGCATTGTGCTGATAGTATTTGGAGGCATTGCACCTTGAATGTGTACAGCTAACAGCGCATTATGCCGATGGTATTCTAAAGCGTTGCATCTTGAATGTGTACAACTTACGGGGTGTTGCACTGATGATACTTAGAGGTGTTGCATCTTGAATGTATATAGCCTACCGGGTGTTGCACTGCTGATACTCGGAGGCATTGCACAAGTGTTGCACCTTAAGTGTGTACCGCATACCAGGTGTTGCATCGATGGTACTCGGAGGCATTGCGCTTTGAGTGTGTATAGCTCTGTCATTATGTCGAGAGACTATTGTTATCTTGCGTCGAAAGGGTTTGACCCCGTGATATAGAAATCGATAAGTCCTAAGCAAAGGATGCATTGTACGTTGTGTTAAAATCATAATGGCATCATTGATAAATTATGAAATAGCAAATGTTTATAATAAGACAATTGTAAAAGCAACTGATAGTAAATACGCAAATTTTCAGAGTTTCATATATGGGTTATGGCCAATCATTCAAATAATTGAATCGATAGGTTCCAGGACAGACCATCTAGAGTACCCAATATGGGCCTTCCTAGTTGGGCACGAGTTTGCCCCTTGGTTGGAGCTATTCGGTCGCTTCTACTCTATGGAGTACTAGATCTCTTGGTCTAAAAGTTTTACTTCTAACTCTCCTGTTATAGTACCGAGCTTCCTAGTTGGGCATGAGTTTGCCCCTTGGTTGGAGTTATTCGGTAGCTTTTACTCTTCGGAGTACTAGATCTCTTGGTCTAAAAGTTTTACTTCTAGCTCTCCTGTTATAGTACTGAGCCACTTGTTATTGATATGCCACCATTCAGGTGGATGTGATAATGTTCTAGTTGTTCTCGTAGAGTAGACTCATTCAGCTCCAATTAATGTTCTGCTCGCAAAGAGTGGATTCCTATTTCGATAGGCAACATTACTTCAGACCTATAGGTTAGGCTGAATGGAGTGTCCCTAATAGCCTTTCTTGTAACACCGACTCTCGGTGTATGCTCATATATCCTATTTTATCTTTATATATGATGATTTTTCATAAATCCGTTTATAAATTTCACTCATAAATTTTTCCGATAAAATATCTCTAGAAAATTTTTGCTCTAATTTTTAGGCATAAGTGAATAATTTCGAAATTGACCACAAATGGTCCTATGATGATAAGATGTGATTTTGAGAGTGAGAAAATTTTTAAATTTGATAAATAATTATTTTTAGGATTAAAATGGTAAAAGTCCAGAAATTTGGTTCGTAAACCCTAATTCGGATTGATTTTGACAAATAGGGTCGAGATGACCATATTAAATTTCGAAATCAGCCCCATTGGGCCTAATATGTGATTTTGGGTCTCGCGTGTAATTTTGAGAATTTTTTGGGTCGTTTGAAATTATCGAAAGTTGGATGGCTTATAAGCAAATACCAAAACCTAAATTGTCCGAAATTAACTACGGACGACCCCAAACCATGAAATATCAATTCTAATACTCACAAGTATCAAATAAGGGCAAATAAAAAAAATCGACGATTTTCAGAGAAATCGCCGACAAACCCTAATTTGGGTCGAAAACCATTCAAAAAAACTAAATGACCACGTTTTAATACGGGATGAATTAAATTATGCCCAATACAAGATTTTGTGTCCAATTTGAAATTATAAAAAAATTTTGAGATCAATTTATAATTTTTATAAGTCTAAGAACCAAATTGTAATTAACAAGAATCTAAAAATAATTTCTTAAACAATAGGGATTTCAATGCAATAAGATGGTAGACAATAAAGTATGGGCAAGTTATGGAGTATTGAAAATTTGGAATTTCAATTCAAGAGTGGAAATTAAATTGGAGATTTAATAAAATTGTTTGAACAATTGACTTAACAAAACAAGAGACAAATTGGACAAGCATTTAATGCCAAAACATGGAGAGGAAGTGTTGTGGACGTGAAGAGCATGTTGAGGAAAAGAAATTCTTGACATTTTGAGACAAACAAGCACGGTGTGGTATGGAATGAAAAAGCAAGCATTTATTTGAGGTATGTTGATGAGTACAAACCTTGACTTTTGGGGAATGAAATGTGCTTGTAATAATTAAAAAATTCCAACCCCTTCATTTGTTGCACCATGAAGTGGATGTGAGTGAGAAGAAGAAGAAAGAAAAATGTGAAGCATTCTTTATTCCTTCAAAAGCCATGAGTGAGTCTAACTAGGAGGAAAAAATTATATTGGAAAATTTTTTCAAATCTCTAGACACATTTGTAAACAATGTAAGGCCTTTTTTGCATCCTAGAATACTATATTTTTGTTTTGAACCCAAAGTGAGACTCTTAACTTGGTGTTCATAGGGTGATCAAAGGCTGGGACTAAGTGGAAAGCTTGCTTGAGTTTTGGAAGGCAAAGAAATTGAGGTAAATTTTATGTTCTGTCTTGCTTTAGATTTTATTTTTGTCCGTGAATTCACATTTGTTTTAAAATATCTTACAATCAGAATTTGAAAATGCTCTAGTTAACTAAATTGTAGATCCAACTCTTATCTTTCCAATGAGATAAGAACCACCTTAATCAGATATCTGTGCCAAACGTTATGACATTTTTCCTGAAGCATGACAGAAAGTTATTCTGTTTCAGAATATAAAATGAATGTGTACACACGAACCATATCCAACTCTATTTTGGAGAAGCTTTAAACATAAAAGTTGTAGCTATCTTTCTTATCTACCACATAATAAAATTTCAGTCTAAACGCACGAGAGAATCAAAAGTTATATTTTTTTTCCTAAAGGTGTGTTGGCAGAAAATTTGTTTCCAACTGAAAACTGTCTGTTCTGATCATGATTTATTCAACCCCTTTATCGGCATAATTGAGTGAAACTCAAAACACAAAAATTGTAGATCTATGTCTTGGGAATGAAATGTTAAAATTTCATTAAGTTTTGATAAGTAGAATAAACGTTATAGTTTTTGTACAAAAATTGGACAGAAACTGAAATTGAAATGCGATTGAAACAAAGTGAGGATTTCTGGGAATTCTATGATGTGAATTTGAGAAAGTGTATAAAATGAAAGTTATAGGTCATGAAGTTACCTACAACATGTCACAATTTCACTTGGAATGGAGGTTATAGCTTATTTGTCATGACTGCGCAGGTTTGAAAATTGCGGACTGATTTTTCTTCATAAAAGTTATTTGATTTGAAAGAGGAGAGCACTTGATTTACGCTTCGTGATAATATTGGGGAGTGCGTTACCCTCCCCCAAACTATGAGTGGGATTTTGAAATCTGCTACTGATTGGAAAATCCTATTTTTAATGTTTTTTATAACACGATTTCAAATGTGTGATAAACTGAGTTTCGGATTTTCATATATGCTTTACATATATTTTTGTGACCATTGGAGTGTCCCAATTACTTGACTTATTTGATATGCATCCATGCGCTTTCACAAATGATATTGTGCCACTTTTTTATAATATGTGGTATTTATATGATTTTCATATCTATTGGCACACGATTTCATATAACCTGGATTTGAACATGTGATTGGGTTGGATATCCTGTGATGATTCCACGCTTTAGACTTGGTGCTCCCCATTTCCCCGTTGTATAGCAATGTTCCATAGCTACGAATGACTTTTGGCAGAGGTACTCATTGTGCCCGGATGCGCTTTGGCCAGAGCTATCCCCAAATGTTAGATCTATATTGATGAATGTACTTGTGATATTTGCAGGCTTATTGGATCAACCTATGGTCAACATTGGGGTAGAGAGTTATTGTTTTTACATACATGTATTGTGAAAACCCCAAATACGCCTGTCACTGGTCGAGGTGGACCCTTGCCAAGAATATTTCATTGACCGGCTCTTCATGACATTGATGTAAATATTGGATGCATATCTTGATTTCTGATGTGTGCGTATGAAATATGGTTTTGACATGATATGATCGGTTTGCACACTGTAGATATTATTACCTTATGCTTTGACACTCCAAGTTTACGCCGATATTAATAGTATGATATCAATCCCCTCACTTGCTGAGTACCATCCCCCTTTAGGTACTCACCCCTCACATTCTCATCTTATAGGTTTAGTCTTGAACTGAGGGCTAGTAGAGCTTTGATTTTATTGGGTATTTCAGAGACACTGGACTTGGGTACGGTTACCCACTCTTCCGTGGTAATCATTTGAGGTTATTGTTATATTTGGAGTATTTAGTTGACCATTGTATTTATATACCTGTGATGACTATATTATACTTATGTTGACTTGTGAAAATGATAACTCTCATTTGATTTGATATATTGATACATTGAGGCACATTGTGATGACTTGGGAATTGATCTGTAATACATTAGATTGGTTGTTGTTATTATTACGGTGTCTCGATACGTGGGACGTTGTGCTCGTGTATCGAGGTACCGTGGCGGTTGTCGCATGCTCGGCCTAGGGGCAGGTCGGGGCGTGACATTTCTGGGTGCAGTATGGTATGCTCAGAGGATCCTATAAAGTTCATCTACCCAATGACTCTTCACTTCGTCTAGTGTTGTTTTGAGCCTTTGAAAGATCATTCGATTTATTAGTTCAGCAAAACCATTGGACTGTGGGTAGGCGTCTGATGTTAAGTGAAGTCATATCTCTAACTTGTCGTAGAATTCTTTGAATTTCTTGTTGTCAAACTATTTGCCATTATCAGTAATCAGGACATCCAAACTTGGTGATTATTGATGTCCATACAAACTTCATGGTTTTGCTTCCACCCACTTGGTAAAGTAATTAGTGGCAACAATGAAAAATTTTCGTTGTTCTGTAGCATGCAGAAATGGGCCGAATATGTCCATCCCCCATTGAGAAATGGCCAGGCATTTGCGATCAAGAAAAGTTCAGTGGATGGTTGGTGAGGAATTGAGAAAAAGTGCCGACACTTGTCGTACCTTTTGACAAATGCATTTGCATAAGCTTTTATAGTAGGCAAAAAAAATCCTTGCCGTAAAACTTTATTGGCCAGACTCTGTGCACCCATATGGTTGCCACGTATTCCTTCATGTATTTCTTTGAGGACGTAGTCTCCTTTCTCGGGAGTCAGACACCCGAGGTATGGGTAAGTAAAGAATTTCCTATAAAGAGTCCCATTGATAATGGCATACTGTACAACCTTCCGTTTGATCTTTGTTGCTTCTGTAGGTGACTCCGGCAGTTGACCGTTGCTCAAGTAGGCCAGTATAGGATCTTTTTAGCTTGGGAAGTCATATGCTGAGAAGATCTATTATGGCTCATCGATGCTTGGATAGGGAAGACTCTCGATGCATACTGTTCAGCTAGCAGCGACCGAATCTAAATCGGCCAATCTAGAGAGTATGTTGGCTCTGACATTTTTTGATCTAGGAATTTGTTGGATTTCAACTTTGCTGAACTCGTGCATCACCCTCTGTAACTTTGCTAGATATTTTGCTATTAACGGTTCCTTTGTTTCATAGGTTACTTCTACTTGTTTAATCACAAGTTGATTATCGATGAATACCCTGATATTTTGGCCTCCCAATGATGCTACAATCTACAGCCCTATCAAAAGTGCTTTGTATTCAATCTAGTTGTTGACGAATCAAAAGTTAAAACAAAATGCATACTCTGCTTTGAAGTTGTCGGGACCCATGATAATGAGTCCGGCACCGCTTCCCAATGAGTTAGAGGATTTGTTTGCATGTAATGTCCAGGCTAGCAAGGTGTCCTCTTCTTGAGGGTTAACAAGCATTTGCTCAGAGTAATTTGGAAGCGTACATTCAAGAATGAAGTCGACAAGTGCCTGACCTTTAATAGCGGGATTTGATTGGTATTCGATATCAAATTTGCCGAGTTTGATACTCTATTTAATCAGCTGACCTAAGGTATCCCTTTTCTATAAGATTTGTTTTGGTGGTTGATTGGTAAAGACCACAATCGTGTACACTTGAAAGTAAGAGAGAAGGTGGTGAGCTGTCATAACGAGGGCAAAGGCCACCTTCTCAATAGGCCTGTAGTTGATTTTTGCTTTCTAAAGAACTCGGCTAACATAACATACAAGCCTTTGTATGCTAGCCTCTTGCCTTACTAGCATAGAACAAAGGGCATGGTCAGAAATAGATAGGTAGAGGTAAAGTTCCTTACCAAGGGTAGGCCGGGTGAGTAGTAGGGACGACGAAAAATACTCTTTCAGCTTATCGAAAGGAGTTTGACATTCTGATATCCATGCAAATTTTTGAGACCTCTTCAAAGTATCGAAAAAGGGTTTGTATTTTTCTTTGACTTTTGACATGAATTGGTTTAGTGCTGCGATTCACCTCGTAAGGCATTATATCTCCTTCAATGTTCTCAGCAGTGCTATATCCATGATGGCTTGGATCTTTTTAGCGCTGGATTCGATCCTTCGATTTGTGATAAAAAATCCTAGAAACTTACCCATTGTGATCTCAAAAGTACATTTTCCCGGATTCAACTTCATGTTGTAACGTTTCAGTGTCCAGAACATTTCCTCCAAGTCCACTAGGTAGCCTTCTAGGCTTGTGCTCTTGACGAGCATGTTATTTATGTAGGCTTCTACATTCTTGTCAAGTTGCTCACTCAAGATCTCGTTGACCAATTATTAAAAGGTCACTCTCACATTTTTTAGGCCAAAAGGCATGATTTTGTAGTAGTAAGTGTCAAACTTCGTAATGAAGTTTGTCTTCTCTTCATCTTTTAAGGCCATGTGTATTTGTTTATAGTCAGAATATGCATCCATAAGACTTAAAAGTCGGATAGCTATCTTTGAGACACGTTTTGTTGAGATCAATGAAGTCAATGTACATTCTCCACTTGCTATTTGCCTTCTTCATGATTACTACGTTGGATAGCCATTTGAAATACTTTACTTCTCTGATAAAAACCATTGCTAGAAGTTTTTAACCTCTTCTTATATTGCTCATTGGCTAGCATAAACACCTTTTCTTTTGTTTCATAGGCTTGCGACTCATGTTCACAATTAGCTTATGGACAATCACCGAGGGGTGGATCCCCGACATATCTTCTGGTGACCATGCAAAGACTTTAGAATGGCTAGGGAGACATTCAATGATGGCCTCGTGAAACAATGATGATAGATGAGTTCCGATTTGAATAGTTTGTCAAGGAGTGTCAGTGATTGGGATCTCGACCATCTCTTCAGTAGGCTGTGGTTTGGCTATTTTCTTAGTATCGTCCTTGAATTTTGTAGTCGCTTTTGAGAGGTTCTTTATACTTATGAAGGAAGGTATAGTCTATGAAGAAGGGTCATTGACGGTTGTGATACCCTCCGCCGTTCTGAATCTAACCTTTGCGTGTTTGGTATTTGGCAAAGCCTCCAAGTTATTTAAACTAGGATAGCCTAGGATAGCATTGTAAAGGGATGGAAGTTGGATTACGCTGATTGTGGCAAAGTGGTAGCATAATTTGGAGGTGTTCCCAAAAGTTATAGGAAATAAAATAGTACTTTCGAAGTACGGCCATTTATCAGAGAGTCCTCTTAAAGGAGTGATATGGGATTGTAGATATATGGGGACAAGATCTATCTACTGAATGGCATCCTAATAGAGGAGATCACTATCTATCCCCTGATCAACGAGAACTCTCTTCATAGTGTATAGACCTATCTTGGCTATAATAACTAGGGGATCATGGCAATCTGAGATAACTTTGACTAGATCATCATCGTCAAACCCAATTGGCAGTCTCTTTCTCTTTTGCGACATGGTGGCAAGAGCAACAAAAGATAGGGCATAAGGTAAGTCTCTTCCTAGCCTGATTCCCATGGACAGTGCCAATCTATTAAAGGTGGATTTAGACTTCACTGATAACTACTCCATCGACTTGAGGAAGGAGTTAATGCTGATGAGATTCTATGCTTGCTTTAGAAGATTAAACCTACAAAAGACCGTTGGAGGAGATTCTAATACTCAAGTCAGACAGAGTAGTTTTGAGAAAGAAAGAAACAGACTAAGAAAACCTATCTAATAACCTTGTATAGTCCTATCTGATTTGTGTAGAGTTGGAAAGCATACCTAGATAGCTGTTTGTGTTGAATATATATATAACATGCTTGTACTGCAAGTCTCATATGCGCTTAGGAATATAGAAACCATAGTTTCCTTGTGTAGAGATTGTATGAGATTTCCAAGATTTCAGGAATAATAAATGTAGACTTCGTAGATTTGGAGTCCTCTGATTCAGGAAAGTCCCGATTATCTTTACGAAGATTAGAAAGGGTTTCGGTTGTCATGGGGACTCATTTCCGTATCAGGTGAGATTATAATAGATTCGTATCGGATTAAGGAATGTTTAAATTTATTGAAGATTTCCTTCTTCATCTGATAATCATAATTTAGACTTGTCGAATAATCAGAATTTCTTCCATAGCTGCTCGGTGAGGCATGGGGAATAACCAATGGGTCGGAGAGCCGAGAGCTAAAATGATCGAGGGGTCAAGGGACCGAGAAGTTAGGAAATCAAGGGACATATGTAATGGCATTGGGTCAATAGGACGTCAATCGAGAAGGTGTCTAACCGAGAGGCCAAGGATGAGAAGAGGATTTCGGCCAAACAGGAACTAAAAGCATTCTCGATTGTTCTTGGGCATTACAATCTAATGGATTTGGGGGATTCTGATCTTATGGTAGTGGGCCGTATGATCGTGAACCATCATAAAGAATTATAAATAACCTATTAATGTTTAAATTTTTATATGGAAGCCTTACCGTTATTGAAAGAATTGATCTCATATAAAACAAGAACTGCTAATATAATATAAATATGAATTGCTTTAGTAAAAAATACAATTTGATCTATTCAATACCAAAAAGAACCTACGGCCTGAAGTAAAGCACGAGTCCAATAACTTTGTTGAGGGCCCTCAATACAAATGCTCTTTTTCTAAAATCATATTTTTTTGAAATAATACAAAATTGCAAATTGCATCTCAATTCCATCTTCACAAGGTTGGAAAGGGCAAAACGTAACACCAGCATTGTTTCTAAAAAGATATCACCCGATAGGTACTCAAATCAGATTAATCGGAATATAGTTTTGGATATTTAGTAAAATCAAAATACAAAATTGCCCTCTCAATTATATCCATTTTGAAATCAATACCTGATTTTATGATTATTATTATTTTTTGTAATATCCTTTCAAGGACTATAGCAAAATTAACCATTTCTTCATAAACCAATTAATCCTATCATTAAAATAATAATAATAAAAATCAAAAAAATATATTTTTTATTTAGACAAAAAAAAACCTCCATCACTTAATACTGTTACCAATCTCCACGTCACTCTCTCCACTTCCACTTTCATTTAATCCCTGCATCTCTTTTAAAGGACTCTGATCTAATCCAACGGTTTCTTTTTTCTTCTTTATTTCTCTGAGCCCTATTGATTCGGAGTCACAATACTAAGTGAAGAAAATGCCTAACCTCCTTTTTCTCTTCTATTTTTGTGATTTCTATGTGTTTGTGATGGAGACATTTTTTGGTTTTCTATTTAGCTTTCAATATTAGATTTGTTAATTACGTTGTGATTTCACAAGCTGAAGAGAGCATCGAAAATAGGTCTTGTGTGGAGGAGAAGATGTTGAGGTTAAGTAAAACTATGGTTGATGGGGAGGCATATTTCAGAAAGAGCAACTCTAATGTCTCCCTTTCTCTTCTTCATCTTCACAAAAGGGGGAAGTTTTGCAATTAAGTTCTTGACCTAATACATGCATTGATAGAAGAAGAAGAAGCAGAAGACGATGACCTGCTCTACCTAACATACTCTTCTCCATCTACCATAACTATTTTGTTGGAATCAATATATAGTTTTACACAACAAAATCACTATATACTAATTATATATCCATCATGTTCAATAAAAGTAACAAAAGTAAATAATAACATGAATATACATGAATGAGTATGAACATATTTAATTTTTTTAAAAATAAAATAAAGAAAATGATAATATCTAATTGACTTGTTGGAGCGTTGTATCTGTCATGTCTTCAATCTTCATAAACATGAAATCCACTCCAAACCCACATCTTCTTCCATGCACCCTAACTCTGATATTCCAAATGTACATACCAAATTGGAAATTGATTCTAATTTACAAAGAAAACTCAATTCCTTGAAGTCATTTTTTGTCCCCTAGTGTTTTAATTAAAATTAAATATTATATGACCTTAAAAGAAAAATAGTGCTCAATTCAAAATCAAAAAATAGTGTTAGAGGTGAGTTTTGTTCCACAGATAATTGTTTTGCTGACCCAGGCGAGGAACTAGTGTTACTAAGTATTTTGGATCTTTGTGGATGGTGGGAGCTACAAATTACTACCGAAGGTGGTTCTGACGGTGGAAGATCTGATACTCAAGTCTGATAAAGCATTTTAAAGAGAAACGGATTGAAGAGAGCTATAAAATAGTCTCGTATAGCTCATGGGTGTCTTACGTAGAGAGATTTAACGTACCTATTTGGTTATCTCTTATTAGTATATATAGCATATACCTGTATGGCAAGCCCCATTGGAGGGTGTAAAAACTCTAGTTTCTTGTTAAGATCTCCCAAGATTACAGAAACTGTAGTCAAATATTTCTTAAAAGATTTATGATCCTTGCAAATAAGGGAAGTCCAAATTGTCACGAAAGTTCTCTTCTTAATTGAAAGTGATCATAAAGATTCCCTTTCCTTATCAGGGAAGGTTACTACTAGGATTAGGAGAGATTCGAATCTTGGATGATCGTTATCTTGATCTGTGAGTGTCATTAGTCGAGAGGCTAGCAATGACCAAGAGAGTGTTTGGTCGAGAGACAAGTAAGTGACTTACCCGAGAGGGCTTAGTAAAGAGGCGGAGCGATCGAGAGATCCTGAACCAAAAGAGTGGCATCGAAGGGATTCGGACGAGAGACCCCCTTGGTAGTATTAGGCCTTATGGTAATATGCTTTTGATCTATATATCATCTTTTGCCCTCGACTCCTAATATCATTACTTTGAAATAACATTAGAAGTAAATTTAAAAGCGAAAAGTTGTGAAAATGAAGAGATTTTTTGGGAAGATAAAATGGGCACAAAAATGGAGTATCAAATGAGAGACATGCCTTTTTGGTCTTCACAAATCTTCTCTTATATGTTTTTTACTGTTGGTCTCTCGATAGGTTATAGGCATAGGCAATTACTTTTTGGAGAGGAAAAACTTATCAAATTAGGGTTTCTGAAGTTTGTGAGAAAACCGAAATGGCGAGAGGTTCTGGGTCCCGTGTTCACTATACCATCGATGATATTAAGAGCACGATTATAAAAGAAGAGTTACAAGGATTGGTGAATAAGATGGCACTGGAGATGATTATATTTTGTCTTTTACCATGGAGAATGACTGAGCAAATAAGCCAGCGGAGATCTATGTCCCCATGTACAAAGAATATGTACGGCATGGCATTCAGGTGCCATACACAAGTCCCCTTGCCGCCATTTTGAAAAGTTAGAATATTTTTCCAACTTTGCTTATTTCGAGTGCTTGGCGTTTGGTAGTAGGGGTGGTGAATCTGTTGCGCTACTAGCGCTTAACTTTTGATTTTGAGATTGTGTCTTCAATCTTTTCTTTGAGAAGGTGTCCCGCCGAGAATTCCAAGGAGAAATTCTAGATGGAAAATTTTCTATAAAGATACTATAGATAAAGTTTGGATGGAGAAATTCTTCTTCATCGAATTTGCAAATAAGAAACCGTTACCTATATTGTCAAAGACAAACAGAGAGCCTTCGATAGGGGCAAAGCCCTCAAAACATTCCTAGTACTCAAGGCTTGTGTGTTCTGTGGGGGGTTTTTGTTTAATGAAGAAAAAGTGTATTTGCATTGAAACACTTTTAGATGAACAAATGCTATTGTTGGTTGATCTTTTAGTGGGGGAGAAGAGAAAAATCAAGAGTTCTCTTTTGCTAAAAAAGTAGGCATGAGGCTTCAGGACGCGGTTCCTTCTGCCGAAGAGGAGGATCTAGTTAAGATTACTATCGAGAAGCATATAAGGCCCCGATCTAAGAGGAGTCCTAAAGAGGGTGGAAGTGCATAAAGAGAGGTAGTGAGCGATGTGCGTCTGAGTATGCAAGCGATGTGCGTCTGATTATGCAAGCAATGTGCACCCAATTGCTACTCTTGTCCCAAAGAAAAGAGAAGTAGGCTGGTAGACCCTACTCCTAGCATCAAGAAGGTAGGGATTATTGGTGAGGCACCTCAAATTCCCCCTTTGGCTATCAAAGGTCCTGAGATGACGCTCATTGAGGTTGGGGTTCCCAGTCTCGAGGAAGAGGACACTTCTTTTAGAGTTCTAGATGTTGGCCGAGAAGAGGGAGGCCCGAGAGCTGAGGCGGGTTCCTCAAGTGCCCTTCCGAAGTAGTTGTATGTTGGCCTGTTATGACACACAGGTTGAGCTTGGGTATCACAATACCGGAGCTCGGCTCGAGTCAATTGTAGGTGAGCTCGAGCTCGAGCTCGAGTTCATCGATCCTATCATTCTAGAGCTCGAGCTCGACTCGAAATGTCATCGGGAAGCTCGAGCTCGAGTGTCACGTGCCTGAGTTGTGAAACCCTAGACAGAAACAGAAAGAGAGAGAGAGATTTTACCTCTGAATCGACCTAGCAACGGACACAAGAACGAGATCCTCGCCGCACAACGCATACAGAGGTTGATTTTCGTTGCGAGACACGAGAGCTTGGTCAAGGTGAGAGAAGAACAAATCATCAAAGAAATCATCAAAACTAAGGGAGAAGAAAAAAAATCGAAACCCTATTCTTACAAAAACCTTAGACAGAGAGAGGTGAGATATATATATATTTTACTTTGAATCGATTTCTGAGTTGTGAAATTGGAGCGGCGACGAACACACAAGAACAAGATCTTTGTTGCACAGTGCACATAGAGCTCGATCTTCGTCGCAAGACGCAAGAGCTAAGGAGAGATCGCATCTCTGCTAGATCTCTACTAGGTCACCGCGAGAGGAGAGATCGCGTCTCTATGCTCACCGCAAGAGGAGTCACCGTGAGAGGAGAGATAGCGTCTCTGCAGGTCACCATAAGAGGGGAGAGCCATTCGATTCGAGAGATCTAGAAGAATAATAAATGAAAGGATGAAAGAGAAATGAGAAATGAAGCCAAATAACCTTTCTGTCCTTCAAAATTTTATAAGTCAAGAGTAATAGGCAAGGGCATATACGTAATTTCATAAATGTTGGGTAGCCGGACAAGAGAGAGAGACCTGATGGTAAGCCGTGAGAACAACAATTTTTACTATTTGGACATTGTCGAAACAAGAAATTCAACGACAGACTGGATTTCCACAGTCGAGTTAGAGATTAATAGTTTATCGGAAGAGTAAAGTGATGATGCTGTGATAGCCCTTGAAATTCAGGTATGCCTTTCTTGTTAAAGTATGGACTGATCTACTGTTTTTGTCATAGTGAATATAATTTTTACCCTTTTAGGTTATTACTATGGATGAGTTTCAAAGGTTAAGAAAGAAGCAATTAGTAGACCTTTTAAAGGGTACCTTGGGTTTGTTCGCGAAGGAGCTCTCTCAGCTTCGAGCTAGGCTAGCCCAGAGGGAAGCCGAGAAAGAAAAGGCAACAAATGTTGCCTTGCGTAAAAAGGAAAAAAAGATGGAATGGTTGCAAGTTGACATGGATACTTTGTATTAATATACCAATGCTACCATTGCAGAGTGCGAAAGGTTGTAAGGTCTTTTGAGGAGGAGTGAGGCAGAGCAGGAGGCGGCTATAAAGTTGGAGGAGGAACGAGAGTAAGCACTTGTGACCTTGGCGAGGAGGGTTGCAAAGATTCAATTACGAGCACCGTCATCGAGAGCTTTCTAAAAGAATGTGGTGAGTGAAAGAGGTTATTTGTGGATCCAAGCTAGAGGAAGGTTGGTGATGTTGGTGGCAACATTCCCAGGAGATTGGCTTAGACCTAGTTGATGCTCCTGCTGCTAGCTTTTCTCAAGAAGTCATGGCTATGAGCTCCTGTGTAGTTGTTCTTTGAACCGCTTTCATGTATTTGTACCAAAAGCCTCTTCCTCTTCCTTCACCATGATCTCTATCTCTTTATGTATTCTCTTTCTTTGGCTTCCTTTTGTGTGTATACTGCTTTCGAAGAAATTAGAAAACCTCCTTGGCTTTGTTTCTTCTTTTTTATTGCTTGAATATTGCTGGGGATAAAGTACTTATATTGCTTTCTTGTTTCTCTTGTGACCTCATAATAAGACTTGCAAGAGTTAAAAGATATAGAAGTAGGAATCATATTTCTTTATAGTTCTTGAACCATGCAGGATATGCTATGGGAAAAATATCAAAATGATATCCAAAGGTGATACAAAAAATATGGGTATCGAACCCCTTCGAGATGTACAATCGAAAGAGTGAGTTGCGTCCATCTGGTTAGGAGTTATATTCGGTATCAACCATTCATTTTAAGGCAATACGTTGAGAAAGTTATGATGGTATTACATCGAGAGGACTCATTAGGGTTACGCCAAGTAAAAGTTTTGTTGTTTTGTGCTGAGAGGATTTGTTGGCGTTTCACCAAATGAGAATTTGGAGGTATTGTGCCAAAAGAGGCTCGTTAGCATTGTGCCAAGCAAGAGTTTGGAGGGTTGCGCTTAGAGGGGCTTGTTGGCATTGTGCCAAGCGAGAGTTTGGAAACAGTGTGCCTAGAGTAAGTTTAGTGTCTGCATGTTGTTTATAGGCGATTGCGATCAATCATAGTCAAGGCATTACATGAATGTAATAAAGCATGAAAAAATAGGGACATTATTATTGGAGTAAGCAGAAAATGAAAGTTTCAGACTAAAATGTCTAGTTGGTGACACATTGTCACTAATAAAATAGCAAAGAATGATGAATAGAGATTACCAGACTGGGTAACCGAAGGGTTTTGGTCGTAGTTGAGTATCTTGATACTAAGAGGCATTCTGAATTGGATCTTCATATGCTTGGTACTCAACAATGCTTCAAGTGCATTTAGACTTGGGCGACCCAGTATGGCATTATACAACGATATAACTTGACCACATTGAATATAGCCATGGTAGTAGAGTGACTAAGTGACATTCCTAGAGTTATTGGAAGAGAGATAGTACATTCAGGAACTCGCCTAAAAGTCCCTTTACGGGTCCAACATTAGGTTGAAGATATGCGTGAACGAAACCCATTTATCGGAATGTGTCTCAGTAAAGTAAATCACAACTGCTCCCTAGTCGAGAAAGATTCTTTTCACCGCATATTGGCCAATTCTAGTTATGATGACTAATGGATCGCCACAGCTTGAATCAACTCCTACGAGGTCATCGTCATCAAAACCAATCATTGGTCTCTTTTGTTTTTGCCCTCTTTTGACATGAGCCGAAAGGACCACCTTAGAAATGGATGCTTTAGTCATTTGAAAAATCGGTGCAACTATCTACTTGTTCGGGTATGGGCTTGATCTTAATGGGTTAACTAAGCCCTGTGTAGGAGGGCATTGTCAGAGGCAAGAGATGCTTAAGGAGGTGTCCTCCTTATATGTGGATGTTTACTCTATTTGCTAGGTCTCGAGCAACTCTCATAGGCTGTTGCTCATTCGGTTCATCTGTTTTGCCCATACTATGTGGTTCCTAGGGGGAACCAATCTTCTCGATCCACGTGGACAAACTTTCGGAACCTGTTATCTCAAACCAATGCCTTAAGTTCATCTTTCAACTTTCTACAATCGTTTGTCAAGTAATCATATTCCCAGTGAAAGTATAATATTGGGTCTTGTCCTTCTTAGAGTCATCCCTTGGAAGGCATGGGGCCCACCTGACATAGAGGTGTAGTGATTAAACCTTTGGTGGAGTGGAGGTGCTGGCTAACTCCTTTTGGCAAGGATTAGTGAGGGGAGCGACTATGCTAGTTCCTTCTGACTTTTTTTCGGTGGTTGCCGAACGTCTTTACTTCTTCTATAGTGATGTATTTTTTGTCCTACGAGTAGATTTCTTGAATCATAGCGAAGGGGTTTTTCTTGATCGAGGTCTTCATTTCTGAAGACCGCAATCCGATAAGTAGTATTGCCAAAGCAATAGAGTGGTCAAGACCTAAAACTTTCATTATCTGTGTCTTGAACTTTTCAAAAAAAAAATCTTTCAAGGGCTTGTATCCCTTTGTTGCAATGATAAGAGAGAAGTAGATTTCTTTTTGGCTTCTCGACTGATTACAAAGTGGGTCTCGAACAGTTGCTTTAGATGTGAAAAACTTTTGATATTGAATGGGGGTAGAGAATTGAATCACGTCAGAGCATTGCCCTTCAGAGTTGTGAGAAAATGCTTGCACATGGTTGCAGCAGACATGTTTTTTGAAATCATCACCATCATGATGAAGTAGGTAGCATGGTCCTAAGGATTGGCGGTGCCGTTGTATCTCTCCATAGGAGGGAGGAGCACGTCCTGTGGTATCAACTCAATAGAGATTTTGGGATCAAAGGGTAAGAGACTTGTGGTGTGTTGAGTGGGCTCATCTCTTCCTCATGGGCTTATCTCTTCCTGCATTAACACACTTCAATTTAGTGACCACGAGGTCCTCAACCTGCTTTGTCAAGTTATTCAAATCATGTTGGGAGGTGACCAAGGGCTCTTGGTGCCCTCAAGGTTGGAGTCTGTGCAAATGCGATTGCTCTGACCCCTATGGGGAAGACAAACCTTCTGTCAGTGACCACGGCTAAACTCTTCCAATTGTTTGATCATCTCCTGTATCTATGATTTGAGTCTCTCCATTTCAGAGTAATAGACTTTGTCGGGAGAGATGGGAGTAGGGGTAGAATTGGTTGGTTTTGAGATTGAGTGATATGTGGTTATGCTTTTCCTCAAGGAGATGGTCCCATTGGATTTTGGGAGTGGTCAATAGAAATGTCCATTTGATTGACTCGAATCATTCGTTGAACAAGGTCCATTGAGTTTGGCCTTTGTCCTTCCGCTATGGAGATAACCTTTGAGGTGTTTTCATTTTATCTTTTCGGAGGCTTGACTACCAAGAAGACAATAAAACAAGACGTGAATGAGTTTTGTTAATGAATCAGTCTATTTTCCATAGACAACGTCAATCTGTTGGAGGAAGTTTCGCTCCACAGATAACTGTTAGAATTGGTGTTACCGAGTGTTTTAGACTTTCGTAGATGGTGAAACCTGCAAAATACCACTGGAGGTGGTTCGGGCAGAGTAAGTTTAGATGGTCAAGTTAGAAAGAGCAATTGAGAGAGAGAAACAGATCGAAGAGAATTGTAAAATAGCCCATGTAATCCTTGTATATTTTGTGTAGAGAGATTTAATGTACTTGACCAGTCATCTCTGCTTAGTATATATTGCATGTACCTGCATGGCAAGTCTCATTAGAAGGTGTAGAGAAATTTAATGTACCTATGGTCAAAGATTTCCTAAAAAATTTGAGATCCTTGCAATTAAAGAAAAGTTCAAGTTGTCACAAAGGTTACATTCTTAATCGGAAGTAATTATAGAGTTTCCCTTTCTTATCAGGGAAGGTTACTTCTGGTATTGAGGGAGGTTCAAATTTTGGGTGATCATTATCTTGATCAAGGAGTGTCACTAGCCAAGAGTCTAGCAATGATCGAGAGCAGATTTAACATTGAAAGCCAAAGTGGAAAGCAAATCTATAGAATTCAGAGAAACATAGGGAAAAAGGAAAAGAGAGTATAAGTATTTTCTTTGCTCAATAGAGTGACTTTCAATAAACTAACAAAAAGGGTTTAGAGAAATGAAGAAAAAAAAGGAAAAGAAAGTCATTGGTTGAGATCACACAACCTATAAAAATGAAGGGATTAAATAG
The DNA here is from genome assembly GCA_033439265.1 of Dillenia suffruticosa. Taxonomy (NCBI): domain Eukaryota; kingdom Viridiplantae; phylum Streptophyta; class Magnoliopsida; order Dilleniales; family Dilleniaceae; genus Dillenia; species Dillenia suffruticosa. Next base: position 10,041,384 of record JAVTVX010000013.1, on the reverse strand, counting down.
AAATGGAAGTGAAGGGAGAGAAGTGTAGATCAAGGATGATGTTGGTGGGGGAGGATTTTTTCATATTTTCTTGTGAGAATTAAAAGGATATAATTTTAACTTTTTTTTGGTTATTTTATTGATAGTATCAAACGGTTCTTGATGAATGGATCATTTTTGCAACAATTCAAAGTTTAAGGGAGAATAACGCAAAAAGGAGAAAAGAAACTTTGTGACTCATTTCGAGAGCACTAAAGTTCGGGAAGACATGTATGGATCGACCTTAAAATATAAAAAAAAAAAATTAAAACAATCCTAATGGGAAAAAATTTCCTTTTCTAATCCATGTAAGTCACGGGTTGAACCTGCAACATGGTGTATCACTTTAACCTGCAATTATATCCTACCTCCAATTAAAAACAATACAACAATAAATATAAAATTTTCAATAACATATAAACTCAATCTCTGAACAATACAACAAAAACAATATTTTTATACCTAACTATATCAATTATCACATTCAAATTTCTGAACAATATATAAATAAATTTCTAAATTATAGAACAGAAACAAAAAAAAACAAATCAGATATAACAAACGAATATAAAAGAAAATAAAATTTTCATTAATATAATACAATATATAAAATACATGATACGTAAGTGTTAACGTCATTTTCTTCTCCTATTATAGTGTTTAACACCTAAATCAGTCATGACATCTATAATATCATCATTAGATACTAAATCAAAATCATCTATCTGTGTGATTTGGGAGAATCTTACATAATAGTCGTGAATATCAGTAAACTGTGGAGGAGACATATGATAAACAGGTCGTACATTATCTCTCTCAAGTTGTGTCAATCCCTTATCTATACGGACTCCCATCTATGGAGCCTCTGTAGTAAAAATATGAGAAAAATCAAATACAGATGTGTAGAAAGACGAAATCTCTACATACCCACTAGAAGGTCCTGCTACATCCTCTGAATGCTGAGATGGCAACGGTGATGCATGATGTGACAGTCGTCTCGGACGTGCTCTCTCTTGGCGACGTCAGTATCCCTAGTCCTTATCACTTCTGTCATCACGACCTCTAGGCAGTTTAAGTCTCAACAGATATATCATGTCATCAGTTAAAGTCAAAATGGCTGAATTCGCCAGTCCATAGATGTCAACACCCTCAGAGTTTCGAATCCGTTACAACGAATTCCACTACAAAAAAATATATACATGTTAATTAAACAAACAAAATAAAATCATTGATATAAATGAAAAAAATTAAATTATACACTTACCACATAATCCAAACAAACTCCTGGACGACCAATGAATCGACAGAAGATATTGTGGTGTAAGCAGAATCGATGGGTCCAAATGATGAATCAAGTAGTACTAACTGATCGTGTCGTCGAATCCAAATATCTACGTAATGGGCATACTCGATTAACCAATCTGTCTCCTATGAATCATACGTATTAGTGTCGTGAAATCGATTCTTTGTATCACAATGATCCAGAATAAACTGAAATCCTCCGTACTGACAGATCATTCGATCCGAAAAGTACCATTTGATAATACTAAAACAGATAAGTGGTTCATGGGCGTGCCAAGTATCTCTCCCCTCTTGACAATAGTAGGGGAGAGAAGACAATACGTTCTCAGTGTAAGGCCTCCATACAACATTATCGATTATTAGCATATCAAATGCATCCCTATACATTGTCATGACGTATGTAGGAGGGGTAATGATGTCAAAATTTGTCTTCCACCACAAAACTAGTGACTTATCTTGTTGTACGTATAATGATCGTCTAATAGGAACTATGTAAAGGAATCTCTCTCATGCCCAAATCTATAAAAGTATAAGAGCCCCTCCTATCTCATACGAGTTTGCGTGCGTGACTATACAAATCTGTCTATAAAGTAAGCTAAACATACAGAATCCCAATTACAATAACTAGAAAAACTAAATCCTCTAATACTAATAAATACTGTAAATATACATAATATCCACTGTTATCACTAAACAAAATACCCCTGATCAATAATAAGATGTACGTCCATATTCATTATAAAATATGTAAGTTATCTGTATAACCGGGCAAGTCACCAAAAAATTATGATAATTAAGGCATACTCAAAGTGTAGCCCCTAAATATTGATCGTGGAGATCTCATACCTAATAATCTCTCACACACATCACCCACGAGATAGCTATTGTTCTACCGACTACGGGTATCCTATGCACAGATAAATCTAAAAATATCTTTACATCCTGTAATATAATAGTAATCTCACTGTGGGGTATATGAAAAGTGTGTATCTCTTGCCTCCATCTCTCGACTAAAGTTGTGATGAGATGTCAATCCAATTGAATGAAGTGTAATCAAGCGATACACAAAAAACTTGACTATTGTAAGAGCAGAAGAACTCTATCATTAGTATGACCATACTCCCAACGTCATAACACTGCCTCACATCTATGGCAAATGACTCATATAGAGTCATCTCAATCCAAAACTCTAAAAGAGCTGTGTTCTCGTTGTAAGCGTAGAGCATTCGGATCAGTAGATCCGAGATCCATCTAAAACAGAGAAAAATATTAAATCAACAATTGTGCATTAATAAAAAAGATACATCAACACATTATGAAATGTGTAATAAGAAAAATAGAGATGTACAAAAATATAAGAATTACAGTGAAAATACAAGAATTATAGTCTTCAATTATAATTTTCAAATTTTAGTATTCATTAAGAAATATAAGAATTACAGTTAAAATAAAAATAAAATAAAGTATCATTCATTTGTCATCAGACAATATCTTTGATTGTGGCCCTATCTATCATAAAGTCTACACATCATATGTCTCTTGCATCTCCTCCTATTATAACCCTCTACACTACAACTCTCACATGATGTTCGTGTGGATGATTTTGAAGATCATCTCATTGTGATATTAAGATGATCTAGATCTTCCTTTCTCACGTCTAAGTGATATATCGGAAATGATAGTTGGGTACGAATCTACCAGCCATCCCGAATGGTCTCCTACCGGGACAAAATGATGCTGATATACTCTAAGTTGATATTCCCATGTATATCATTTTCCAATGATCATATGCGCATTAATCATCATCCGTGTTAGTGCAGTGATCGCATGAGAGCAAAGAATTCTATACGTTTGTCATTTCCCGTATATGCAATACTCATATCTCATATTCACAATCTATTTATTGCCTCACTTATGGGGATACTGTGTTTGTTTCTGATCTGTTTCTACCTTAAAGATTCGATGCTCCATGCTGAAAGAAACAACCGTATGGAGGTTAGCAATGTTTATCCATCTCTCTAGCATGACAGAGGCATATTTTGTGTACCGCTCTCCTCTTCAAATTCTCACTTTTGCCTCACCCAATCAAGTCTCAAAATAGTTCACTAAATTATAAAAAGTTTTAAATACCAAAATAGAAATAGGTAAATTTCTTACACCCTTTAACACAGTATTATAACTTTCACTTATATTTGTCATCATATACCCAAAACGAATACCACCATCGTGAGAACAGTCTATTGTTCAGGGGGAATATTTACAAAATAATCAGGAGCATCTTCTTGGATCTCTTTTATTCTCGCCATATATAAGTCAAATTTCTTCTGTTGTGGTTGTAATGCAGTAATGGTAGCAACTTTTTTACAAACTTGATTTTTGTGGTGCGTGTTGAAATTACTAGTAATATGGCACATGCAAATAGCCAACAGTATTTAGAGGTGACCATCCAAACTCTGAACAAATAATTATTGGCCTTATCCCTTCATGTCGATTTGAAATTAAGCAAATGAGACCTTCTCTATCTCCAACAACATGCTCACGTACAAACATAAAAAACCACAACCACGAAACAGGTGATTCTCTATTTACCAACTCGAATGCTAATGGAACAATGTGATTCGCACCGTCCAAACTACATGCAATCAACAATTTGTACTCGTATTTCCTGTAAAGGTGAGTCACATCTATACTTATCAATGCCCTACAACTCCTAAAAGCTAAAATATTAAAACCAAATGTCCAAAACAAAGTCTCAAATACCCTTTCACCTTTTGCGTTAGGTGGACCCAATTTCCAACTTACTTGTGTCCCAAAATTTCTTTACACTATTGCATCCAACAACCAAAATAGTTGTTTGTAAGAGTCATCCCAATCTCCATATACTATCTTTATAGCTCTTCTTTTTACTACCTAAACTCTTCTATGGGAAACTGCATATGTGGTTCTTTTGGTCATAACAGTTCAGAGAAAAGAAACTTTGACACTGGGATTTTCCCTTACATAATTAAGAAAATACCGAACTATTAAATTTGAATCTAACTGTCTATGATATTACGTCAACCCAGCGTTTACACATATGTGCAGTCCCTCAACAACAGTAATCACAAAGGCACCAACTAGTCTTGTTCTATGAGCACACAATCTCCATCTATAACTTTCATTTCTTTGAGTACATATTGCTATTCAAAGTTCAGGGGTTAATTTCCCAATACGAAATTGATAGTGGTACTCCATATGATATATTTTAATAGTATGAATAAGCTGCTCCTTTAACTCAAATCTCATCATCCTTTTCAATTCATGACTGTTACATAACCATCACCTCTTGGTGCGGTCCTCATGAATGGAATTAATTCGTCTATTCGGCCACTCCCATATCTCAGACCACCACCAATGTTTACAGAGACTAACGAAGGCCCAATCATTAACTCGTTGACACCACCACCAATATAACCACCACTAACTTCATCGTCTTCTTCATTATCAACATTATCTTCTTCCGTCATTTCTTCTTCATTAATATCATTATCCATCTCTACACAGATAACATCCACTCGAGATTCAATATGTAGATAATTTTCTGTATAATCACAATCTTATTGTACAGACATTTCATTATCATATAATTTTATGGACAACTCATGAGTGGTACTTATACCCACACTCATCGCAAACTCAATAAAATTTAAAATATCGTTATCATCACTTATCGGCACCAATTCAAACCATATATTATCACATTGTATGTTTGATATGGGACAATAATGAAAAATCTCTATATGTTGTGTCATACGATTTATTTGAATATCCTTATACATTACATTCACCAACTTATTAAAATTTACATTTTTCCTCACCCTAATCAATTTTGCTAGATCACGATTGTAACAAACTCCATATTCACTCGTTACAATTTTACCATTGTTATAATATAATAATCTTACCATATCTGTCATTTTTATAAATATTAAAAAAAACTTTTTAACATTCAACAAATATTGAACAAACATACAAAATAATTTAATAATTTAAAAATAAATAAATTATAACAATTAATCTATATTAATTAAAATATAATCTATCATACAATGTCGTAAATGTATACTAAATTTAAAATTATAACAATTTAACAAATTTTCAACAAATATATTAAATTCATATCTATATTAATTAAACATTTAGCAATTAATAAATTGATTAACAAATCCTAAACTTTAATTTTTTACTAAATATTTATAAAACCCTAAAATCCTAATTTTTAAATTTATAATAATTTTATAATTTTTCAATAAATATACTAAATTTATATTAATTTCTATTAACTAAATATTGAATTATTATTAAAATAATTAAAATAGCATAAACTCTAATTTTCTATTAAATATTAAACAAACCATAAATTCTAAATTAATACAAAAATCCAAACAAATATATTCAATTATGATAACAAATATCATTAAACAAATATCATTCTTATCAAATTAAGTATTTGAAATTAGTTAATCGGAAATATTGAAAAATTTATATATTGAGAATTTTTGGATAAATTGTCGTAGAAGTTTCGAGAAATCATCACATAGGGTTGCAGGTTTCAAATAATGTTGTTGCATGTTGCTTCTTTCGCCAAAATCATTGTGGTTGGATTTTGAATAGGGAAGTTTTAGGGTTTTGGTTTATCACGGGAGAAGAAGAGAGAAGAGAGAAGAGAAAAGATGAGAAGAGAGAAATAGAAAAAGAAGAGAGTGCGTGGGGTTAGGACGTATATGTTATGAGTTCAACTCACGATATCTTATATCGTGGGTTGGAGTTACAATATTCATGGATTAAAAATCTTTTTTTTTTTTTTGTTCTTCGGTTTGTTATAATTTCTTTTTAAAAAGATCCGTACATATCTCAAAGTTCGGGAGTAATTATCTCTCCTCTCTCTCTCTCTCTCTCTCTCTCTCTCTCTCTCTCTCTCTCAGAAAGTAAAACGTGGCCGTATTCGTGTTTCTGAGTGCTGGAGTCGTTGCTGGCGCCTCTGAATTAGTTCTCATTCAAGTTCCTTCCTTAACCAAATGTAGTTGGACTTGAAGTTTAACCCATTTTTTTGGAATTAAAATTTTGAATTCATCAGATTCTCTTCTCTCTCTACATCGCACTGGGTTGTGCTGTGCAGTCGAATTTCTCGAAGACAATGCAACAGGCACAACCACGAACGGGAGAGCAGCGGGAGTCGGGGGATGCGCCACCGAAGCAGGTGGCGCAAGCAATGGAGCGGCTAGGGCATGCTGGTCGCATAATTGCAGAAATCAGAATCGGAGCCGATCGCCTTCTCGAAGCCCTCTTTGTCTCCGCCACGCATCCTCACCAATCCGATAAAGCCTTGAATTTGATTCTTAAAGAGGAGGCTTCTATGCGTCAACTCTTTCTAGATCTCCGTGCCGTTGGTAACTCTTCTTGTCTGTTCTCTGCGTTTCTAGGGTTTCTTCGATTCCAAATTTTCCTATTCGAAAAAGTTACTTAACCAATGCATTTCAATACTATGAAATAATCTTGGGATAACCCCACTTCATGCGCACAACTTGTAGTTGAACAGTTGAATTCATGATGGACAACCAAGCAACTTTAGGACTAAACCTAGATATAGTTTGGTTGCTTTTTTCTGCTTCTCGAACAGTTCGGGGAAAATAATTGCAATAGTCATAACTGCCACTACAAAGCCAAGTGTTCCTGCTTACACACATTTGGGACTCATACATTGGCTTTCAATTCGACTTATTGAAAAACCTTGATTTAGTTTCTCACTTAAGCCTTTTATTTCCATTTTCTATGTAGCATTTGCAATCTTAAGATTTGCACAAACTTATATTTGCAAAGATATCCAATTCCCTGCCCATTTGATCAACCTTTCAATAATAATACATGGAAATACTGGAAAAAAATTGAAAGGCTTCAAAATGATCACAAAAGCAAAAGTTAGCTGTTAAATTCTCTCTTTGTGTAGATCTGTTGGCAAATGGCGTTATTCAACTTTTGTTTTTCTATTTAGGATACACGTATTTTCCAAGTGTGGATGGATTATACAATATGCATATTCAAAATTTTAAACTATTAAAGTTGACTAGAGCAAGATTTGATACACCAGAAATGATCTGAAGTACTTTTCTTTCTTCTTACACTGATTGTTGGAGGGATTGATTGAAGATGTCCTGTTGTGATGCTAATTGATTTGTATGAATCTTTCTAGAGTGTTGTCTAATCATAGCTGCCTGTTAGGTGGGTTGGTGATATTGAGCAAAAGAAAGATAGAAATGAGTGTATTTATGAAGATGTAGACGTAGTCTTAATTGTTAAAGATAATAGGATTTTGACATTGTTTGTCTGGGCAGACAACAAGTGATGGGTGCACTAGATGGTGAGGAATTCTTGTTATTTAGTCAGTTTTAGGGATTGTGATGGTTAGTCTTGGTGCTTCTACAGTCCTGCTTTGGTACTCATGTTGTCTATGGCTGATACTCTCTACCTTATGTGGTTTGGTTGCCTTGTAACAAGTGAAGCCATCAAGGAGAACTGGATATTCCTTTGCTATAAACTTCTTCTCTTATAAATCACCAGTATTTTATTGAATGATATCATTTTATTCGTTTATATTTGGAGTGGACTATAGAACTGCCTTTATGGTTTCATTTGTTTGCACATTCTTGCCTTGTGGTGCAAAGTTTGACACCTTACTATCATGTGCTAGTGCTTACCCCACTACAACATGACCATCCTTTTTCAAACACTCTAGCGGATTAGTCACGTATTTGTTCATGACACTCAAAGAAAAGGTCATGCAACAAGGTTGTGTCCCATTTGCAACAACTCAAACTCTACCTGATGTCGACAAAGCTTTTTTTTTGGGAACTATTTTAGGCGAGTAAGAACATTTTTGTCATCGTTACATATTGAGCAACAAGATTTAATCATTATTTTTACAACCAAATCAAATTGTTCTGACAACACATTGTATGTTCTTTTTCCATCGATGAGGATTTTTCATTTTTGGAACTTTTGTACATTCTTTAATTTATCTAGTACAATTTCTTTTTCTATGAAAAAAAAAAAACTGACCTCAACTTTTCGTCTGATTTAAATATCATCAAATTTTGCAATATAAGAAACAAAAAGTTTTAACTTAAGCATAAAAAGTAACCGTTTGATTATTGATTTGTAATGGAATATTTTAACATTTAGAACGGTGGTGATTGTAGTATGTTGAGAATTTGGAAGATAAAACACGCAATGGTGGTGGTGGAGAAAAACCTTTTTTTTTTTGAAATTATCTTTGGGTTTACTTTTTGCTTTTTTGAAATTAACCCACTATTTAGGGTTTTTTTATTTTTGTGGCTGGGGAGGTGGGGAGGAGTTTCACACTTTTTGAATCACGTGTTAAAGTGACCTTGGGTCAAACCACAAGGGTAAAGTGATTTCTCCTTTATTTGATTTTATATATCTTTGTTTAAATACTATGAAATATCTCTTATGTGAAATAAATTATTGCTTTTCTTTTCTAACTTGTTATAGTTTTTGAATTTGTATAATTCCTTTTTTTTATATGGTTTAGCTGAATATTGGACTTAATTTGCATTGTTTTTGTATGTAAGTTATTGGTTTTTAAAGTTTAGGAGTGAAAATAAAATGGAATATAACTAATAAACAACTCATTGCTTGTCCTTATCTATGTTGATACAAAGAATTTGTCACATCATGATGTATTGGGCATATCCTTGTGGCAACTGAAATCTTTTTTTGCATAAACAAAATGAAATAAATATGTTTGAAGTGAAATCTAAATATTGAGGAAAGCATTTATGGAAAGAAAAAGTAACCATGATATAAAATTTGAATATGTTGTAACTTAAGTGTTATGTTATATGAGAAAAAAATTATTGCAGTAGTGAATCAATGTTGAATATAACATTATGAAGTTGAATCTCATAAAACAAAGAAACAAAAGTTCACAGCCAAACTGCAATTGAGTAGATTGACTATTGAACAAACTTCAATATATCTTGATATCTTATCAAGCTGTTGTTTTTTCCCCTTTCTTTCCTTCTACTATGCTCTAGAATATCTATGAAGAACAATGTCATTGATGTTTGATATTAGAGAAGCAGAGTTATCATGAATGATGTAACTTAAATATCTTGCTCTTAAATCATTTTGAATCCATCTCAAGTTTGATAAGATCTGTCTTGAACTTGTCAGATCTAAATCAGGCTTGGATTAAAGTTTTCTATAGGTAATGGTTTTGAATTGCCATCCTTAACTCGAGCCGTCCCATTGCCATCCCGAGGCATATGGGTTTGAGTGCTTTTGAATTATAGTGTGACCGAAAATTGTGGCTGTCTAAGTTAAATTAGAAGGTTTATTACTTGAAAAAAGAAAAAATCATCAAGCTGGATTTTATCTGAGGAATGTTTGGTTTGGACAACCATCTTTCAATCATTAAACCTATATTCTGAGCTCACTTAATCTTGAGATTTGCTATTTGCTATTGATCGCCTAATTTATCATTAACTTCAAGATGGGGCATGCCATGCACATTTCAGTTTTCGTACTCCCAGTTAGTGCTTGTAACTAGAACTTGATCATGGCATAATGATAAGACAATTGTTGCATGGACATTCTGAGCTTCTCTAAATTTATCACGTGAAACTGTAATGGACACTACATAAATGTTACAGAGTCACAAATATAGATTGTGCAATAATGACCTTTTGAACCATTATCCCTAGCATAGGCAGAAAAGGAGTTGGAAATTGATGCGGCTCAAATGTATATTTCATAAATATGATGCCCATTCGCTGTGGGTCTTGGTCCTCTTGAATAGTATTTTGTTTTGATACCTAATTCATTCTATATTAGCCTATTTATTATTATTATTATTATTTTAATTTTTCTTTCCTCTGTGGGGACATGTTTCCATGCATAATAACCTGGTGACATCTTATTGATTATGAACCCGTGTAATATATTTCCAAGAATCCTTTGGACCCTGATTAGTACCTCATCACCTAGAGAAGATCATAGTCTTTGAATTAAGTGGATTGGTAAGTAAACAAGAGAAAATCTTCATTGTGGGAGGTTAGAGGCAATAGGAATAGATCATGATTGTTTTCTTATACCACCAAATTTTTAGAGAAGATCCAAGTAACAAAATTGTGGATATATTTCTTGCAAGTTGAAGATGCTGAAAGGATGAAAGAAATTTGGAAAGAAAAAATTGGCTTTTATCGACATCTTATTAGTGCCTCATGCTGTTAGAATTCTTGCGATATGATTGATGTAGCTAATCCAATCTTCTCTTTGGCCCATTTGTTTGTTCCTTTTTCCTTTTCTTTTCTAGTTATCTTTGTGATTTTCCTTGAAAATTCTGGGAAGTGGGAGACTGATATCAAGTCCAATTGCTGAATAATGTCTTTACAATCTGTGTGTGGTAGGCATCATTGACTGGAAAAGGAAAGGATAAAAATTGATCTCTGTTAAATATACTCGGATATATATGCCTCCTCTAATTTTTAATTGATGGGGATCATGAGAAGCCACTTGGTTCTGCCCTCAGATAATTCATCATGGGTGTAGTAGGGGACTAGACTGCCTTAGGATCCTAATATGTGAAGATGCTCCACACTGACCTTTCTACATGAGTCCTGTGATATTGTGTTTTGTAATTAAATCAGGATAGTGGAGATAACATTTTCCATCAAAAAAATTTAGTTATACATGCATAGAATTCCAATGTCGGCCTAATATCTCATCTTTCTATGCATGTCATATTTACTTTTATAATTGTACTTTTGTTAGGTAGGAAGTTGGAAGAAACGGGGGTACTAAATGAATCTATTAAGTCACTAAGTAATTCCTGGGGTGTACACATGCCTTTAGTTTGTCCAGATGCTGCTGTTGTTGCCTATGCTTGGAAACGCCAACTTGCTGGCCAGGCTGGTTCATCTGCTGTTGACAGGAGCAGGTATAATTTTTGAGAAGTATGTGGTATGTTATTTTGATACTCTTTGTCTGTTTCCATATTAGCTCAGGCATATATTTCTTCTACACCTGGATGTGTCTTTAAATATTCTATTGTAGTGCTGTCAAAAGCAAGAGGCATTAAAAAGTGCCAAGGCACCAGACAATTGCCTGAATGACCCAAGACACCATGCTACAAATTTTCAAAATTTCAATTGAAATAAATAATGTATATAAGATTATATTGTGATATATAAGATTATCATTAGAAAATCAAAATGAAATTCAAAATGCTAAATGCTAATAAATAATCATGTACGTCATATTTTTCACCCTTAAAACAAAACAAGATGATTCAAAATAACAAATAGCCAAGTAGATTAAAATGTAAATCATCATCATCATTATTCATCAATCTTCAAACACTTTATCATCCATGTTTTCGTCTCCTTCGCTTGAGTCCTCCATATCCTCCATCTCAAGATTATCATCTGAGTCATCATCTCTAAGAACACAGCCAGATGAGGAAAACAGCACAGAACAGAAGAGTTTCGGCAGCAACTAAAAAAGGAGAAGAAAAAAATAGAGGAACAGTTTTTTTTTTTTTTTTAATCTGAACCAAAATAAAACCTGTAATTCGATGAAGAACAGATGAAGACCAAAAACACAGCCAAGAAGCAAAAAAAAAAAAAAAAAAAAAGAATGAAAAACACAGCAAAAAGAAAATAAATAAAGTGTTGTTGATGAGTGATTTATGAAAAAAATAGGAAATTTCGGCCAACACCGTGAAAATGGACATTTGAAGAGAGAGAGAAGGATGATGGAGAGGGGGAGGAAAAAAGTGAAAAAAAGGAAGAAGATGAATTAAATAGTACGAGGTTAGATGAATAAATTTTTGTGTTTCCATTGATATCTGACTCTCTGCGACTAGTTTGCTTCTACTTCAATGGCTTTTGTCTCCCACTTCAACTGAATCTTTTTTTCTTTATTCTTTATAGCCTAATGTAATTAGATAAATATCGTTTAATTGTTTCTTTTGGGGCAAACGTGTCAAAAGTACAAAATAAATTAACTAATCTGGAGCTTCAATCAGGTGTCACCTTAGGCATGCTGTCTGAAGTTCAGGGGCTTGTATGGATGACTAGGGGTGTTATGAGACTCGTGTCACGGGTACATGTGACACTAACCGATCAAAGCCTGACTCAAGCTTGAGCTCACGTAGTTCGGCATCGAGCTCAAGCTCGAGCCAATATGTGTTGAGCTTGAAGGCTCGTCGAGCTACCCTAGATCGATGAATTATATTTTTTTAAAATAATTTTTATGTGTGAAATTACGTTTATAGGTATATTCTTTTGAATAGATTATCCGACATTAATTAATTAATAGAGAATGTAATTAACCGAGCTTATGATATTACCTATGACACTATCCGATGACATTACCCGATAAAATTTCGAGCTGAGCTCAACCTTGAGAAATGCAATCTCGACGAACTCGAGCTCATCAACCAATACTCGAGCTGAGCTCGAGTATTGACACTACCTGACTCGATTCGAGTGTCATAACACCCTTATGGATGACAATGGGGCGTGCGTGGGCATAGACGCGGATGGGGGCGGGGATGATACCTGCATCCCTTGTGGGGGGAATTTCCCGTTCTTCCCCATCCCCACACTCCGTGGTACTTGCGGGGATCCTTGTACCATTAAAAAATAAAAAATAGAAGGCAAAAGTTCAAATTTCCAATAGAAATTTATATCAAATCAGTTCGACATTCACTTTTTAATTTTAATGTAATGAATATAGACATCAATTAGCTCTCCACAAATTAACAAGAAAATAAATGAAACGTGAAATAAAATTTAAACACCATGTGATTGCTTCATCATCAAACTTTTTTGTATGTCTTCTAAACAGCCACTTGATCAGGTCATGATCAAATCACCGAGTCACCCCTATTAGAAAGCAAATTAAATCATTAGTGTACTCTCTAAATTTTCTGAGTGTAAGAACAAAATGAATTATATTAAAAATTTTTAAACAGTTTCATCACCAAGTAAACAAATTCAACCAATATATAGATCATGTAATTCGCACCTAATAATTGAAATTGAAGATGTAATAATGGAAAAAAAAAATTCACAATCAAGTCCTAGCTGACATCTACAACAAGTTTCCAGGTCTACCCAAAAAAGATTCACCTATGATTTTCTATGGAAAAATCATAACTACGGAAGAATAGAACGGTAATTAAGCATTTCCTGAAATTAAATGAAGAAGAAGAGGTGTTTCTTGAAGAAAATTAGATTAATAATCCACAAAAAAGTTCACAATAATAGAAACCAAAATCAACACAAGCCCAAATAACATCAGAAAATTGGACCTTAAAACCACAAATATTAAGACTGAACCGACCTCTTTTAGATTACAGCTGCTGTGAATCTCCAACATTTTGATCACATTGGGCTTCTGATTGCAATCGCCATGGTAGCACCAACACAGAGGGATCTCGATTTGGATTTGAGAAGTGGTATGTGGTTGGCACCAATGAAGAGATGAGGCGTAATGACTCGGTTGAGACTGAGAGGAGACGGCACGACAACGACAAAATATTGAGACTTAGAGTCTTGAGTGAGAAAGAAAAGATAGGATTGATTAAATAAAGGGAGAATATGGATTTAGGTTAAGGTTTCTGATTTAATTTTTTTAAATGTGGAGTAAATTACTAAAATAGCCTTTATCTATAACATGTACTATGCTACATAATAAGGGTGTATATATAATTTAAGATATTTGAGGGATCCCCTGGGGGATGTGGGGTGGGGGCACTTCTCACTCCCCATACCCATCCCCTGCAGGGTGGAATTTCCCCTTCACCCCCATACTTCACAAGGCAAAAATCTCTCCTACTTCCACCCCCATATGGTACCCACTCGTGCTGGGAGTAATTGCCATTACTAGGTACTTGCCTGGGCGGTGCCTGATTGAAGCTCAGTGTCTGAGGCAAAGGTAGGAATGTTGCCTCACCTCGCTTGGGGCGCCTAGGCGAGTGCTGGCGACAACACTATTCTATTGCATAAAAAAACTTAGAATACAGTTTAAATACTGTTTATCAGTGACTGCTAGACGTTATAGTGTTTGTGAAGAATACCATACTTAGTTTTATCACCCCTATATGGTTTTTAACTCAGTTCATTTAATTAACATGATGCATATATCAATTTGTTCTTCTATTAAGCCTATTAAATTATATTAAGTCCTTCAGTATTATGTGAGCTTGCTTGACAGGGAGCTTATTTGAGCTTATGTGGACTATAAGCATGCCACATTCACACAGTTACAGGACGCTAAGCTTGAGCTTGGCTTATGTGAGTCTTTTAGGATGTTGGGCCATGGTTGAGCCTCATTTTTCATGCATGTTTTGGATGCAAGCTTGATTTGAGCAACACATGACATCTTCTGATGGGATGGACAAATGGGAGCTGGATGAGCGTGTTGATGTAGGTATCAAGAAATTTGTGGCTTAAGGAGATGATTCAAATGTTTTTGAATGTCAATATAGATGGTTCAATATCATCATGCTAATGTAGGTTATGTCATTGGTGATGCATGAGAGGTAAGGAAAGGTTGCATACAATCAAAAGAATGGTTGAAAAATTTGTAAAAGGGGTTGGAGAATGGAACTTTTATGTTGGTTCTTGGATAGGAAAAGAAGATAAATATTACCAGGGAAACATTAAGTTTTGGAATTGCTTCAAGGAGGATAAGCTTCCGCTTATTGTTTTTGAAGGGCTTGATCTTTTGTTCAAACTTGTATGTTGTTTGAATCTTTAATAGGGGTAGGCTAGGGTGCTTATTGTGCTTGTTGTTGACAGTGGGAAGGATGTGGTTGTTTGGAGGGATGGTAGATGAGGGTGCTTTGAGCTTTAAGGCTTATATAGTGTTATTTCATAAGGTTCTGATAGACCAAAAGAAGGGGTTCCCCTTAGAGGGCCATCTGGATTCCATCTCCTTTCACAGTTATTTTTTATTTTTTATTTTATTTTCTTTTTGGTGTTTGTGGAGGAGAATTTTTAACTCAAGGTAACCTACAAAAAAAGGGAATTGCCCTAGTAATAGGTGTCCATTATGTAATGTGGCTTGGGTATCAATGGATTTCCTTTTGCTTTATTATTCTTGGGTTCTATGTTTGTAAGACTTGGTGTCCCTTATGCTTAATACCCATTGGGTCTCTTGTAATAATGTTTATACTGAGTAGTGCGCTTGGAGGAGTATGAAGTATGTACAATGAAGAGTAAGTTATTAGTTTGATCACTCTAGCTATTTTTGAGGGAGAACTTGAGGCTTTTGAGGTGGTGAAAAGTTCCCTTTCCACCTTTATTGATCTATGAAGACCCCTTATTTTGGGTTATACTTTGATTTCATGTTACCAAGATGGATGTGGCTAATTTTGTTAATTCTTTTCCTATCGTATAATTAGCCTTTTTGCACCACCCTGGTACTTTTAATGAAGTTGCTGCCTTTCCTATGAAAATTAGAATAAGGTAGATAGAGATTAAGGTTAAAAGAAAGAAGTGGAGAACAAGAATGCAAATAACCTGGGGGCATCTTATAAAAGTTGAACAAAGTGCTTGCCTAACACCCTGGTGCCTAGGTCCAAAAAACAAGTGCCTTTTCTAAGGCACCTCGTCTGAGAGCCTGTAGTGTGTTGGACTACTTCAAGTGTAGTGTGTTGGACTACTTCAAGTGCTTAAGCAGGCCTCGGGAGTAACTTGGACAACACTGCTTGAGACAGTTAATAAAATGTTTGCACTTGTCTTAGATCAAATATCTGGAAGCCTCCCCAAATTTCAGCCTTACCAACATGATCGGTTTCACAAATGAGCAACTGAGCCACCCTACAGTATTGACAAAATTGTCATTAATTGGCTTCCATGGCTTTTGGGTTGTGTCAGCTTTTCTGGTGAATTAAAATGGTAAACTTCTTTATGCTGTCTCAATCTCAATCACCAAAAGTTACAAAAGGTGCAAAAAAGGGTCTTTGTTAGGACAATCAATCATCGAAGAGTTTTGAAAGAAATAATTGCAAAGATCAAATCAGAAAGATTGTATCTTTCCTGTGTTCGCATCCTTGGAGGTGAAGTGAGATTGTATACTGGCTTGGTTGGTTTGATTAAACACCAAATCATCATCGAGAACAGATGTGAAGGTAGGTTTACTCAGAATCCCAACCCAACAGTGACCATTTAAAACGATAAGTATTAATAACCCAGTGATGTCCAGTTCAGTTTCTCTGGTAATTGGAGGCTTAATTGGGTTTAATTGGTTTTCATGGTTGAGAACTGTTAATGGTCGATTAAACTAAAAACCTGGTCATTTTTGGCAGTGTTGGTTCGGCTCGGTCGGTATGGTTGACTTTTGGTATATATGTCTGTGCCTACATGTTAGAAATTGTAAATACTTCCATAAATAGGGGATACATGAGGAGCATGGGTGTGTTGATCATGGCAAGGACAATTTTTTGAAAGTATTCTTAAGGTTACTTAGAACTTTGAAAACTACTGTAGTATGTAGTTTTGTGAAACTTCATAAGTAGTTTTACAAAGGTAGTAGTTAAATTAATCCCCAAAAAATCCTCCAAATTTTCAAGCCCTTTCATGTCTACCAGAAAAACCTTCTCATCTAGCAATCCTCCTTCTACCAGGAAAACACTCTCGTCTCTAAAGAGCAATGATATTGGTTGAGATAGGAAGAAAAAGGAAAGGAGAGATGTTGTTCAGGGGGAAGGAAGAAAGAACTAAAGTATGGTATTTATTTGCCCACTAAATGTCAGGTCCTTTTTAGGACATAGCAAGTACTATTTCCTTTCTTAACACTCTTCTCCAATGGCAGTTTCTCCCTCTGCTGTGTTTTCTTTGTTTCTAATATTATAATTTCCAGTGTATAGATGTCATGTTTCCATGCAAAAGTTTAGTGAAATAAATATGACTAGTAATATATATAAAATATATATTTATGTTATCGTTTTGTTGCTATGACTTATCCAATATTTGGGAATTGGCATCAGTGCATTGTTCATGTTTTGTGGTATTTGTGTCCTGCATGTGTACTTCATCGGCGAGAAACCCTCAAATTTTAATGGACACTTGCCATTCGCCAATAATAAGTCTCTAACCCATGTAACATAAAATATCAAGAAATAAAGAAATTAATAAATATGAAAATTGGGCTACATTGGGTTACATCAAGGTTTGGCGTTAAGTCCCATTTTTTTGCAATATTGATAGATGAAATCATAAAAAATATTTAAAATAAAATACCATGATATATGTTTTTTGTAGATGATATAGTGTTGGTTGATAAAATTAGAGAGAGTATTAGTGTTAAATTAGAGTTATGGAGTGACACATTGGAATTCAGAGAGTTTAGATTGAGTAGATCGAAAACTGAGTATATGAGGTGCAGGTTTAGCAACAATGATCAGAATTATGAAGAAACGATTAGGTTAAATGGACAAGATATATCAAAAAGTGAAAGATTTAGATATCTTGGTTCTATCATTCAAAATGATGGCAATATAGATAAAGATGTGAATTATAGGATTCAAGCGGGTTGGATGAAATAGAGAAATGCATCTGGAGTTCTTTGTGAACGCACAATACCACTGCATTTGAAGGGAAAGTTTTATAGAACTATAGTAAGACGTATTATTGAGAATTAGTTCAATTGTGGATAAAATGCGAAAGTGTCGTTTGAGATGATTTGGGTATGTGCAAAGAAGACCCGAAGATGCACCGGTTAGAAGAGTTGAAAACTTGAATATAGGAGATCTGGTAAAATGTAGAGGTACCGCTGAAAACTTGGGTGCAAGTTATCCGTAAAGATATGATAGTTAAACGTTTAGACGAGAAGATGATTTTAGATATGAATGAGTGGCGTAGAAGAATCCGCACAAATTAAACTATCGTATTTATTTATTTAATTATTTATTTTTATCTACTCATTTTTTTAATTTATATTTATATTTTTACTTTTATTTATATTTATATTTTTTATTTTAAATTCTCATACTTGTCTCTTAAATGGACAACCCCAAATTGTTTGGATTAAGGCTCAAATTGTTATTATTGTTGTAATAAATCTGAAAATTATTTTGTGGATCTGATGTCCCCTTATATGTGAATCCACCGTTGGTGGAATGCTAGGGGGTGAGGTATGGTCTGTTATTGGCACCTGTCACTTAGCACCATGGGCATCCTGTTCCATCATAACCAGCACATGGAGTTGATATTATCGAGTTTCAGAGCAGTAATTCCTTATTCCTTTTTTTTAACCTTGTGGAATTCAACAGGTTGGCTCTGAAGGCCTTCACTGATCAGAAGAGGCGATTTTTTCCTCACCTGGATGATGGCCTAAATGACCAGACTGCAGGTGGTCAATCAGCTTCAAAAAAACATTCTGGTTTCCATGCATCAACTCTAAGCCAGCAAGAAGAGATTAGTGATTGTACGACACTATCAGATATTCTGATGCATCTAGAAAAAGATGCGCCAACTTTAAAAACGTCTACATATCAACGGTTGGACTGGTTGAAACGGGCTTCGTCACTGCCTTCTTCAGCAAATGAAAGTGTATTAGAGTCATCTAATGACCATAATTTTCATTCACCTAAACTGGGATCAGGGTTATTGAGTGGTGCTGCTGATGATAAGATCTCTGTTGTTGAATTGCTTTGCCCATCAGTTTTCAGAGCTATAGTATCACTGCATCCAGCTGGTTCCATTGAACCTGATGCTGTCGCCTTCTTTTCTCCAGATGAGGTAATTTTGTTCACCCTACTTTTAGAATGTTTTTACTTCTTGCATTTGTGACTGCATGCAAGATGCATGTTATGCTGTAGGGTACTTTATGTTTAGTTTCTGCAATAATAACAATTTCTGTTATCCTAGACAAGCAGGAATTGCAACTTGGTAAAGTGTGAGGTCAGCTTATGTTGAGTGGAGCAGTGGCAATAAATTTTTTGTGTCACCACTATCGTTGTTTGATTCTGACACCACTTGATGTCTCATCCTAGTTTTTATGTTTCCTATGAAGCACTTGAACACGATTTGATGTCTTGGCAAGTTCGATACTTGGATACAGTGTGAAGTCATGTTTTTCTGTGTCTAAATGAAAAAAAAATAGTTTTGATCTTAGACGGTGCTTGAACATATGCGACCAACATAGCTTTAGACAATACTAATTAATATATATTTTTTAGACAATAGCTTTAGACAATACTAATTAACATATGCGACCAACATAGCTTTAATATATACAGTACTTTTTCTTTGGGGGAGGGGGGATGTCAGAGGAGTTTGAGGAGAGACGGGAGAGCATCTTTCATGTGGGCTACATGCAAGGGTGCTACACTATGGTAAGAATATTATTACACTCTTAAGTATGAGTTTTGTTCATCAATTCCTTATTGATCATTATTTCTTAACATATTTTTAAATATTAATTTTCATTATGTACTCTTATATAATGAATAATTTTTGCATTTTTTAATGAACACGTCCATTTTGGTCATGGGTAATGAACTCCAACTAGTTGATTGTATTTGCATCATTTATTTAACTTAGGGCCGAGTTCAATCAAGTTAGGGAGAGATGATAGGGATCAAAGTTCCAATAATTGATCATCTTTTTTCTTTTGGTGGGTGGGGGGTATTAGGTAAGAAGTGCTGTTCACAGCCTCTCTTTCTTGAAAGTTCCCTAAATGTTTGATTTTTATTTTAGTGTCTAATTATTTAGAAAATTCATTGTTAAGACTATTTAGGTGTTTTAAATTTTAATCTTAGTAGTAATTTCTATTTTTTTTTTTTTGGTTAAGATTTGTCTATTTGTAGGCTTGTATCCTCATGATGAGGAGAAGAATAAGACTTTCAATTTATTCTTTATCTCTATTTCTGAACATGTGATGCATTTTTGCGCTGCCTGAGGATTTACTAGTGTTGCTAGTAAACTGTCCTCTTTCTTCATTGCTCTTTTTCTTTCAATTTAGTTGTTGAATTTTCTGCAGCAAACCTGAACTCCTTTGGCCCAAACCTTTTCCCTAATTCCTCTAAAGTCATCCTATATCAAGGATTTTATTTTATTTTAATTTCATCATCATCATTATTATTATTTTTTTTTTGGTATTGATGGGGTTGTTTTTCAGTTTACATGCAAAACTTCCATGACATCCCTTTGACATCTCTCTCACTCTTTCTCCCTCTCTCTCCTCTAATTAATTGGATTGTTTTTTGATTCCTTTTCCTTCTTCCCAATTTTAGTTTTTATGCTATAATGTGGATGAACTTTATTCTAGAATTTCTCGAATATATGGGCAATTTGTTTACACATTTTCTTTTGTGTGGATCTGCCAATTACTCCTGCTTTACCATATGCATTTTGCCTTTTGTTCAAAAATTTGCTTGTTACATAACATGCATCAAATTCTCTGTGCTACCATAGAGTAATAGGATTGGAACCATTGAGATTTTTGAATAATGAATTGTGTGGAATGAAGTTAGTGCAAGTGAGGATTGAGAATGAGGGAGGTCTGCTATTGGCAATAGTCGAGGGTGCGGAAGTCACTAGCCTTGCTGGAGACCCCTCTCCCCCCACCCCGCGCATGCGTGAAAAAAAATGGAAAAAGGAAAAGAGAGAAGGGTATAAGAAAAGGATAACTTTCTGTTTTGGTTTTATCACAAAGAGTCAAGGTATTGGTTGTGATTGGGGAAGTGGAGGGTGTGATGGTGGAAGATATGTAGGCAATAATGGTGGCCAGGGAGACTTTTTGTGGTTAAAATTTTATAATTATTTGATGATTGATTTTTGGAGATTAAAATTTGTAAAATAATAATCAAATTTTACTTTTATAATTGTAATATTTAACAGTCGGGTGACAGGCACATGACAGATCTGTTGCATTGGTTAGATTTATTGATAATTACAATATGTGACCAATTTTGTCAAAATTCAAAGTTTAGGGACAATATTGGGAAAGTTTGAAGTCTAGGGAATGATTTGATATAGTTTAAAGTTACAGGGTACTTATGCATTTTTCCTATTTATAATGATATAATTATTCAGATAATTTGACTAGCATATAGTAGTTAAAAACTTATGATAGTGTCTTAACTAGAATACTTATGTTGTGGTACGCTATAAATATGTTATGATACCATATGAATTTATGATATACTAGATGCATTTTACTACACTTTTCGCTCCCAACTTTTCGTTTTGATGAAATCTTATAAGAATTTGACAACTTTTCTTTTGTAAAAGAAATTAGTAGTCGTTTTTAAGGATCATTCCATGTTGAGGATGTGAAGCTTGCCCTTTCATGGAACAATTACATGTTGAGAATGTTGTGAAACTTTTAGTGAACAAGTTGGATAAGTTTATTCACATACCTATGGCAAAGGATACTTCTGATTTTATTAGCATGGGAAGAGGAAGAATTTCTGGTGAATCTTGTAAACGATAATTATGGAGAAAGAAGGTCACAACTTCTTAGAGAAGTCTTTGTTTGTAGTTCACATTCTTGTTAAGCTTGTCAAAAGACCTAAGGAGGTCAAGAAGTGGCTTGATATCATCAAAGTGAGATATAAAGTCTCTAGGCACACAGAGAAAAAGCCATGAGATGCAAAAATTGTGTGAGATTTTCTTCACTCTAGGATAAACTGGAGGGTGAGATTTTTTTTTAATTATTTTTTTCTCAAGTGGAGGGATTTGATGCAAGAGCACTTGGGGCCAAATTTTCAGACTGTTTGGCCAAATCCAAATTGAAGGAAAATTTGAAAAATTCGTATCAAAGTTGTTTGTACACAATCCGCATTTTTATGCAAGCAATCGCCACTTTTAGCTTAGAATTGCCATTTTGGAAACTATGATTGCCATTCTTGTTGGCAGCACAAGATTTGATGTTAACTTATGCATTTTTCTCGTATTTTATTTTAAGTTGATTACGGAGTGTTTTTAAAGTCTTTGGTTCATTACTTGCGGAACAAATCTTTTATTTTAGAATTAGTCATTGACAAGGCACTTGATTTTGATCCGATGATAGACTTTTAATTCGTTACCTTTTAGGTTTCTAGTCTGTAAATAGGCTTGTTAAGAATTGTAATGAGCTTTTGGTTTTTATCAGTTAATATTCTGTTTGAGAGTCTCTCTTCTTTTTTTGAATTCCAAAAGTTTGCTTAGTTGGAATCCTAGTGTTACTCTGTGATATGCTTGACAAGTGAGAGTATCATGCTTCCATCGTGCATCACTACTTTGTTATGATCTCTACAAAGTGTGTTTAGGGTTGCAAATTATATAGAACTGATTTAGTAAGCAAAGATATGGATGCTTAATATTTCTTAGGAACTGATTTAATAGAATGAAATGATGGAGTTTGTTTTCCTTGTCTCTGGCTAATTTAATTTTCTTTTGTAGCTATTTTATGGATAAGTACATGATTAAATTCTGTGCAAATATTAGTTCTATATGAGTAAAATTATACAGAATTTCTTTACTAAGTTGAGTTTTCAACTCAAAGATCGGAGAGTTCTCTCTTAATGAGCTCTCAAACAAATTAGTCACCATAGCTAAACACAAGGTCAGGAAATCCCACAAACATCGACCTAAACTTAAATCGTTGACTCTCTTCACAATTAGTCGCTCGATAACCTGATCTGAGGCCATAAGATACCTGTTAAAGGGCGTACCCAGTGCCGAAGCTCCCACATTGTGGGGTCTGGGGAAGGGAATACCTAGGCAGCCTTCCCCTTGCTTTTTTGCAAGGAGGCTGATTTGAACCCTGGACCTCCAGGACACAATGGAGAGACTCCACCATTGCGCCAGGCCCGCCCTTCCCATAAGATACCTGTTGTGCCTAATTAATAATACAATGTAGTTGTAGAGTGTTTTTGGACTAAATTCATTGAGTTTCTTGCTCAAGTTTGCAGGATGCCCCTCCTGCCTTATTTGTATAATGCGTATGCCCTATTTACTAGTTGTAGCCTCAAAACACCTCAATGAAGTCAGTATGTCAAAACTAGTAGTATTTCTTAGGAACTGATTTAACCGAATGAGCTGAAGGAGTTAGTTCTCCTTGTCTCTGCCTATTTTTAGTTTCTTTTCTAGCTATTTTATGGATAACTACTTGATTGAATTCTGCATAATATTAGTTCTATATGAATAAGAATACACTGAATGTCATTACTAAGTTGAGGTTTTGACTTAAAATATCGGAGAGTTCTCTCTCTTAATGAGCTCTCAAACAAATTAGTCACCATAGCTGAACACAAGGTCAGGAATCCCACAAACATCAACTTGAAGTTAAATCCTTGACTCACTTCACAATTAGTTGCTCAATAACCTGATCCGAGACCATAAGATACCTGTTGTGCCTAATCAATTTTGCCTAATCAATTTTACAGTGTAGTTGTAGAGTGTTTTTGTGTTAAATTCATCGCGTTTCTTGCTCAAGTATGCAACAGTATGCCCCCTTGCTTTATTTTTTGTATAATGCGCGTACCCTATTTAGCAGTAGTGACCTCAAAACTCCTCCTAGAAGTCAGTATTGCAAAATTTGGATGCCTGAGTAATCCATTTTTTAATTGCAAGATTCATTTTGGTAGTCAGTAGCGTATGCGAATCTTGGTCATTTTAGATTGTTTGAGTGTTGGGAGCCGTGATAGCAGTAAAGCCCCAAGTACATCCCGCTGTTAACTTTGGTCTAGCCTGTGAATCTCTGTGATAGCACACAGCAGACTCCCATGGGAGGCGATAGTTGGGAATTTTTTGCTATGGGCGAGAGACCGACAGAGCAATGTCGTGTGGAGGTAGAAGGCCCACAGGTCATGAACTTTACCCAGAGAAGAAGCAATGATGGTATCTAGGTAATATGCATTTTCTAACTCTGTGCCATTAATTGTGGTAATAAGAGGATTTAAGCATAATCTGTTTTAGCATATTAGCGTCAGTCGCGAGACCTTGAGCTAAGATTATAAAACCCACTGGCAATATAGGACCCTGCCTTTTTTGAGTGTTGCGTATTCAGTTCTCATTCACGATATTTTAGCACGTCTGAAGACTGCAGCTTCAGGAGTTTTCTCGTGAAGTCCATTTGGAGGCTGTAAAAACTGAAAAATTAGAAGTAGGGTTATATTTTACATGCTTTATAATTGGAATTACTTAATTAATTCAAAGCTTGAAGTCTGCATTACATAGTGTGGTTTGGCCAGATCTTTCATTAAACTTGATCCATTAGTTTAGTGAGTTCCATTTGTGACCGTGAAGCTGTTCGGTGCGATTCTTAGTTTCATGATGATCTCTGGTACTTTAACTAAAGTGCTCAATGGTTTCTCAAAAAGTGTGTTCTCTCTGGACTGGAATTTTGGTTGCTCTAGGTTTATTATGTTTATTTGGATGATATACTAAGGATTTTCTTTTTATTTATTTTTGGGTCCACTAATCATTTTGGTTTTTGAAGTAGGGTGGAAGCTATGTACATGCCCGAGGCTTTTCTGTCTATCATGTATTTAGACACATCTCGGTATCCTTCTCAATTCTTTGGGTTTAATTTTTTCTCCCCTTTTTGGTCTTGAGCATTTTACCATGCCAGATGATGTGTATAAGATAGTATTCACTCTCTCCTTTCAAATTCTTGTTGCAGGAGCATGCAGCAATGGCTCTGCAGTATTTTCTTGGTCTCAGCACTGACAAGGCTCTGCATTCTCTTTTGGTACTTGATTCATATTTAGTTCAATGCTTTTTATGTTCTCATCGTAGTTCTGCTATGCAGAGTCTTGATATGATACATTTTTGGTCTCTGTAGTACTGGATCTGTGGATATCAAACTCTATTTACAAAAGTATGCAGGTTTGATTTAAACCCTTAGCTATGTGCTCTTGTTGTTACTTCTAGTTTACGGTAATTGATATTTGTTCTGTGGTCATTCGTTCTTTTTACAGCAAGTGTGGAAGGCTTCTGTCCATGGATAAACAAAGAGCTTTACTTCTACCTCCTGTCAATCGTCCATATCAACGCTTCTCTGTTAACAAAATATCATCAATGCAAACAGTGCCACCAACAAAGGACAAGAATTTAGTTGTCTCTCGTGCTTATCATATTGATTGCTTCACAGAGGAAAGTTGATTGCATTGGGCTGGGACAGACTTGAAGAAAATTAAGAATCCTTTTGGAAGGTTTGTAGATGATGCTTGGAGCATATCGTGAACTGTTAGTTTTTGATATTCTGCCTTTATTACCACTTACCATATCTATTTTGATGCTCTGGTGGTTTTTGACACTTTTACTAAGGGAGTGTTGCCTAAAATTTTTTGTTGGCCTTTGGATTTGCGGTTCTCCAATACTCCCAAGTGTGTCTCTCATGTGACTCGCTAAATTTTATGATAGTAGGGCCGGTGAGCATAACTTTTGAGGATAGTGCACTTTGGACCTAGTTTTCAAGAATTAATGGTGACAATTTGTACTTTGGAAGAAGATATAGTGTAGTTTTGTGAGTTGTTGCCAAGGTATGAGAGCAATGTGGCCACCTAACTAAGGAGACATAAGAGCAAGAACTGCAGAATTCAGATCTCTGCCTTGATGTGAGTTTGACACTTGAAAGTTTCTTATTGCTATTGAAAGGTAAAATTAATCAAAATGCGCCTTTTTTCTGATCAAGACAATTTAAATTGGTCTTGAATCTTGAAATGCGACGGGATGTTCCGGATTGGAAATTACATGTTGCTGCAAGAGGTGAAGACAAGCCCTTGATGATGCAAGAATAAGATTTTTGCAGTTGTGAATCCAGAGGAACAAGAGTAAACTTTTAATTCCATCTATTTTGATTTTTGAGATGTGCACGCAAGATTTTCAGTCCATAATCTCATATTCAGGTTATTTTTATTTTTATTTTCTGTTACCAGATAAAAGATCGTGATCTCCTTAATTATTGTGACTTCATGATATGCATGTATTGACTATCATTTTATCTACGAACACTGGTTTTACCCTTTATGTTGTACAAGGTGCTTGAGTAACGAGTTACGCCTTCTATTATTGAGATTGTTGAAGTAAAGAGAAACCCCAATGCCTCAAGGTCTGCTTATCTTTGAGCTCTAAATATAAAGCAGCAGAAACGTAATATTGGTGTAATCTGTTTTAGTTTTTACTGTCCTGTAGGTTTGAGTTCTGCAGTGGCATAACTGGTTAACCTTACATAGTATACGCTCATTCAATTATGTTTTTACACTTGTGTTTTGCTCTGTCCATCCTTTATTGTTACTGATCCATGTAAGTTGCATGAAAATCATTTTGCAATTTATTGATTCAGCAGTTACTCAATTTTGGTAGTTTTCAGTTGCATATGGAAAGCTAGTTACTGACCTGGGAAAAAATATTGTAAGCAAGTATCTGTTCGATTGAAACAGTAAGGAAAAAAAAAATCTAAAAGAAAGGGGAAGGCATGTGAACTTTGTTTTCTCCCATATCTCAAAATATAGCTGTTTTATCATCACCTCACCACCATAGTTTTATTCGTAGCATCAGCAAGAGCATGTCCTCTTGACCACGCATTAGTGGTGCAACATTGTGTTTGTGGGTGTGACACTCTAGCCACCAACTTTTTCTACGGACATTCTCTCTCTCTCTCTCTCCAAATTCTCTGACAGAAGAGAAGGGGAGTCAATCATGAATGCTTGTACTAGCCTCTTCACAAAAAACATAATTAAAACAGCGGAATTGGAATTGTATAGGTGGTTCATATTTCTTTGAGAAAAAAAAAAATCAAATGGAATTGCTCTAACTTTAGGTTCGGGCGCAGGATATATTGTATGTTGAACAGGAGAAAAATACAGAATGTGTAAGCCTCGTAAAGAATCAACATGGTCGTCCGACTAGGCCTTTGTAGGATAGGGATTCCAACGTTTTTCAACAAAGGTTGAGATGCATGTCCTGCTTATGCATCAGTATAGTCGTCCCTTCAACAAAAGCTATTATGGTGTTCTACTGGAATGGCTCATGAGTGTTGCTTATTGGATTGATTCTTCTAGTAATCATAATCCTATCAAAGTGTTGATGAGTTTTAGCTCAAGTGGTACCAATCTCCCTCCTCCTTGTAATAGACTTAGGCTGTGAACCAAAAAAAAAAAAAAAAAAATCCTATCAGAGTGATAATTTTTTTTTTTGAGAGATCCTATTAATATTAAAAGTGAAAGGGTTAGTTAATAAATTATGTGGACAATTGGGCTTAAGCTCGCGTCTTTGCCTTTATGAATACAGTGGACATTAATTCCTTGCCCGGAAGCCTACCCACTTCAGTGGTTCCAAATTATGTTCTTATTTTTTTTTTTGGTACATCAAATTATGTTCTTATATGTAACTCAAAAAAGACACTTGTTGTCAAGACTAACAATTTTTTTGAAGTATTTATTTGGTTATTTTTTATATATTATTTATTAGTTCCATTTGCAAGAGAATATTTTTCCCATGGGGACAAGTGATTGGTGGGTCCATGACATTGCTTGTATATTATAGTTTAAAAGATCTAAAATTAATCACCAAATTCTAATTATTCCTTAGTTTCAAATTAAACTATTAAGTCTGCACGCAAGGCATCTTATTTCCTATGTGGTACAATTTCATTCCCACCCAACCAGCCAAAAAAAAAATGTCGGGACATTTAATTTGGAACATACCCGTCTATTTATGAAAAAAAAATATTTTTAAGTCACCTGCACACATTTATGTAAAAATTAGATTATACCCACCCACCCCAACCTTTGGAATGACAACCTTGATAACGACAGGCAGTATTCTTGCTATGGTATGATACAGTATATTATGTTTTTGTGCTTCAAATGTGTTGATTTTGAATTTTTTTTTGGTAGTTGTCTGATTTTTTAGTAGTGAATTTGTGGTAATAATTTAATTTATGATTTGAATGGAGATAAAAATAGAAATATTATGTGGAACCTGTAAAATTGGCTTTTTGGGGGGGGGGGGGTGGGGGGAATAATTAGCCGACATTATTGAGATCGAGGAGGGATAATATATATAATTGGTATCACTTGATGTTAGAGAAGTAACCGGGCCGGTTTGGGCCCGAAAACCGGCCCGGCTGGCCCGGGTGAAGCTCGGACCCGGAACCGGCCCGTGCTACAGTAAACCGGTCTAGTCCCGAACCGTTTACTGTAGTGGGCCGGGCTGGTTCAAAAAAAATTTGAACCGTGAACCGGTCCGGTTCCAAAAACCGGCCCGGACCGGAACCGGCCCGGAACCGGAACAGGCACGGAACCGGAACCGGCCCGGAACCGGCACTGAACCGGCTGGAACCGCCGGTTCAGGCCTGGAACCGGCCCGGCCCGGAACCAGCTCGGCCCGGCCGGTTTCGGTTCAAATTTTCCCCATTTTTTTTTTAAATTTGAAAATTTTCCAATTAAGTATCCTCCCAACAGCTATAAAACGGCTACTTCTAAGGTTATTTTGGTCCATAGGGTCAAAAAATTTTCCTATAAATACCTTATACCCCATTTCCAAAATCTCCATAACAAAATCTCTCTTTCTCTCTCACATCTACATTCTCTCAATATTACTATATTCTCTCAATTTAATTTTCCATTATTATTTCCTTTCTATTACCATTTTTTATATCATTTCCATCATTTTCTACACCATTTCCAATTTTTCATTTTCATTTTCTCCATTATCTACATTTCCACAATTATCTACATTTTCACAAATTTGTACACCATTTCTATTATCTTATACCACATTACCTACACTATTTTTTATATCATTTCCATCAATTTCTATACCATTTCATCATCTTATACACCATTTTCATTTTCTCCATTATCTACATTTCCACCGTTATCTACATTTCCACCAATTTCTACACCATTTCTATTATCTTATACCACATTACCTACACCATTTTTATACCATTTCCATCAATTTGTACACAATTTCATCACTTTATATCCCATTATCTACATTGATCAAGATTTGACAAGATTTCAAGGTTGGGAGCTCATTCAAGATTTTACGAAAAACAACTGCGATATTCGTCAAATCGGTACATTTAATTTTTTTGCATATTTATTTTTTTGCATTTGCATTACATTTGCATTACCTTTTTTAAAAATTTAATCTTAAATTTTCTTTAAAAAATTTTATCGTATATATTATTTTAAAAATTTTAATCTTAATTTTTTTATAAAATGGCCAGAACACATTGTTCACAATCTTCTCAACAATCTCCTCTTCCTCTATTTTTTGAAATTCCAGAGCATATAGATATTGAAACTTTTTTAGAAGAAACTGAATCTAGTAACACTGAATCTAACACAACACAAACTAAAAAAAATAATTTTAATATATGGACATTTTTTTAAAGGAAAAATGATGAACAAAAAGCAATTTGTAAAATTTGTCATCAAAAATATAAATTTTTAAAAGGTTGGGGGATAGGCATACTTAAGAGACACTTAATTAATAATCATCCAGATAAATTATCACAAACAAAACAAATACAAATTTCTACAGGGGAGGTAATATAACTGGTACATTTAAATATAATTCGGATAAAGAAAAAATTGGACAAATAGAATGGCTAGCAAGAAAAGAATTACCACTTAGTATAGTTGCATGCCCTGTATTTGAAGAATATGTACAAAAATATTTACAACCCGATTATAAAAAAAAGTAGTAAAAAATCCGGTAGGAGGAGATCATTAGATAGATATCAGAAATTAAAAAATGGTATAGTTACACAATTTATGACTAGTCAATGTAAATTTTCATTAATTTCGGATAGTTGAAAAAGTGAGCATAAAAAAGAATATTATATTGTAATAACATGACATTGGATAAATAATTCATGGTTTTTAGAAAAAAGAATTTTAGTTTTTCAACGTTGCGAATTTCCACATTTCGGTGCACATATAGTTAGAATAATTTCAAATGTTGTTTATGATTATGGAATAAGTGATATAATTTTTTCTATTTTTTTTGATAATGTTTCGACTAATACTACTGCGGTTAATAGTTTAAAAAATTATTTAAAAACAATTTTAAATGAAACTTTTTTTCATATTAGATGTGCATGTCATATAATTAATTTATGTGTTAAGAATGGTTTAGCAATGGGAGAACTAATTGTACAACCTATTCGCGATTTAATTCATCAAATAAGAAATTCTGCTGTAAAAACTCAAGAAATGAGACAATTATGTATTTTACATAACAAAAAATATAAAAAATTTAAAATAGAATGTGACACTAGGTGGAATTCAACATATGACATGTTACAAGGTGTTCTTCTTTTTCAAAATATTTTAATTGAATTTACAAATTCAAATTACGAATATAGTTTTATTGATAATACCGCTTTTGAATTTGCGTCTACACTTACAAAATTATTAGAAATTTTTTATTTATGTACAAATTTATTTTCTGGATACTATTATCCAACTACTCATTTAATATTACCAAATCTTTGTAAAATTATTTATAAATTTAATGAATTTGAAAATGAAGAAAGATTTGATGAAATTGTTTTTTCAATGAAAACAAAATTTTTAAAATATTATGAAAAAATTTCAATTTTATATTTAGTTGCAAGTGCATTAGATCCACGTGTTAAGTTTGAAAGTACTGAAATGTTAATAGATTGTTTTGCACATTTTCCATCAGAAATGTCTATTAACCCACATTTTTTAAAACAACAAATATCTCATACTTTACAATCAATATTTGAATTATATGAAAAGGAAATTAATAATTTAAATACTAATAATATAGTTAGTAATAATAGTAATAGTATTCAATCATCTTCATTTTCATTTAATCCCTTACACATGTTAGGAAAACAATAAAGAATTTCTTCATCATCATTTAATGAATTACTTTTATATAAACAAACACCTAAATTAGAAAGTTTTGATGATATAGATTTATATGATATATTAGGTTGGTGGAAAAATAATGTATCGTATTATCCAATTTTGGCCCAAATGACTAAAGATGTACTAACCCCTCCGGTATCCACAGTACCATCCGAAAGTGTTTTTAGTGCAGGTGGTCGAGTGTTAATAAAAAAACGTACAAATTTAGCGGACGACACTTTAGAAACTTTAATATGCATTAAAGATTGGAAGGATGCAGAAAAAAGAATACAAGGAATCATCAAAGTCTCGGAAGATGATGAACAAGAAGTAGAAGAAGAAGAATAATAATAATAATAATATTAATATTTTTATTTTGTTTAAAAGTCATTTTAAATAGAAAAAAAAATCAAAATGATGTAAAAATCAAAATAATATAACAAAAAAATAGTGGATTTTAAAATCCAAGTGATGAGTTTGGTAGTGGACGTACACCGAATTCGGTGGAAGTACTCTAAAAATCTTGTGTCTCTAATTTTTATTTAAAAGTGAATTATCAAAAGTGAATTAAAAAAAAACAAAGTTAAAAAAAATGGAGTTATAAAATTAAAATGGAATTAAAAAATAGAGTTACAAAAAAAATTTAGAAAAATGCAATAGAGAAGAAAAAAAAAATTTGGGCAGAATCGGGCCCGGCCCGCTGAACCGGAGCCGGGCCCGGAACCGCCGGTTCCGGTTCAGCGGGCCGGGCCGGTTCCACAAGAAAAAAAATTGGAACCGGCCCGGCACGGCCCGGACTGGCCTTGGAATCGCTGCCGGCCCGGCCCGCGGTTCCTCGAACCGTACTTGAACCGGCCCGGTCCCGGCCCGGTTACTTGACTACTTGATGTAGATCACACTAGAAGCCAAGTGGGTATTTAATTATATATATATAAACACATCTTAGAACTTAGTTCAGTCATGGGAATGAACGCTGACCTCGTGCTAAGAATTCTTTGCCTTACTGGAAATATACTATTTTTTTTTTTTTTGTATATTTCAATTTTCAATTTGAATGTCTTGTGGGATTTGTTGATTCTTCGATATAGGGTTTTGGGAATTTTGTTTGTTAGAAAAGGATGGTAACGATGAGAAGAACAAAAGTGTACATTTGGTTTGGTTGTTATATCGCTTAACCCCACCATTGTTTGGTTTTATGTTACCAAAATATGACTGAGCTTGGAAAGCTCTCTCCCACGCACAACATTTGATTCTTCCTTTTCCTGTTTTCAGAAGGACAAGATTTTACCTGTCACAAATTTCAAATTTGAAAATTTCATTTCATTTCATTTCTTACCAGATGCATTTCAAGTGTGTAATGTTGTATTTTCTCCCAAAAAAAAAAAAAAACGGAGAAGAAGAATTTGTAGGATATTTCTAGCTAAAGTATCAAAAGAAATAAACAGTTATAATTTTGAAATTGTCTTTTAAAAAAGGAGTAATGCATATTTTGGACCAAAAATATAATATTTGATTATACTAATGGACATGGGCAGTTAGTTTAGTTGGTAAGCGTAATTATTTTAATGGGTAAATGTGTTAATTAAATCTTGAATTCAAAACTTGAGAATAAGAAAAATTATAATAAAAAAGTTTTTTTTAATATGAATCCAACAACGTTTGAATCGAATAAAAAAAATATAATATTTGATTATAATTACCTGTATCTATTCATTTCATATCTCACAAACAATAACCCTATTTCTCCTTTTTTTTCCCGAAGAAGCATGCATGAGGTCAGTAATAAAATGAAAAATGATTAAAATTACAAAAGTTACCAAATAAAAAAGTATCAGTCATTATTAAAAAGAATAATCACAAATTGGGAAAAGTATTACATCAGCTTTCAAGATTATTACTTTACTTTTCATAATTTCAGTCACTTTGCCCCTTCCATTTATTACTTTATTCCTTTCTTTTATGATTTTCATCGTTAGGGTTTTCCGTCAATTATGACATGTACAATTCAGGTGCATAATTTGATAAAAGAGAGAAAAAGGAAGTTACTGTCCCTCTTCTTTTCTTCTTCTTCTTCTTCTTGGTTTCCACGACCTCAATTCTTCCTCGATACAATCAAAAATTAATTAATATATGATTTTAGATATTAATAACAGAAAAAAAATTTAAATAACACTTATCCACGTGTTGTTGATATTGTTGTTATTCTTTTTATTCTTCTTCAAATAATAGTTAAAGACTTACAAACTCCAAATTGCCATCAATTAAAGAAATACACCCAAAATTTTCAAACACAAAAACCCAGGAGAGAACAACGAGTTACACCAAAGAAGCAGAACAAGTAGACCCAAAATTTTGTTCCTTTCAACTTCAACAAATGAACTAATGCTCCTCGCCACCTTTCTTGGACGGATTTATTTATATTTGGATAAAAAAAGAATAGATAATCAACCAAATGAATACATAAACGTATCAAATAAAGTAGAGACAAGATTTACTGATTCTACACATAATTTCTTTTTTTTTTTTTGGAATCATAGCTAGCCCATAAATCCAGTATTTAAAATTTCGTCCCGATTAATATGGGTCGACCGCTTGTTAGGGTCAATTGAGGGGCAGCTCTCCCAACACTGATTTTTTCATTCCCATGGGATATCAAATTCCTGACTATAACTAAGGAGCGTAAGTTTCCAAACTAACTGAATTATCAGATATTGGTATTCTACACAGAATTTCACTATATCAAAAGAGAGATACAAAAAACGTGGAGATAATATTACCCGATAACCAAAGGGAATCTCTAAAAAGGGGAGAATCTTCAATCCTTAAGGCGTCCACGAAGGAGAACCATCTAAATTCTGTAAGGTTACCAAATATATAGAGATTATGGAAAAAAAATTATCAAATGAATACTAACTATACACATAGTAACTGGCCAATGAGATTCAGCTCAATGGGTGCCTTCCCCTTTTTCCATATAATAGATTTGCGTTCCAATCCCAATATATATATAAAAAAATACATAGTAACCAAACCCTAATACGCACTACATATGTGTGGAAAATAAAACTCTAACCCAAAATATGACAAGTAGATATCTTGGGCTTATCGGGTTGGAACAAATAGAATTCAAATCATCGTTTTATAACAATTTGCTTGAAGATAATATAGAGGAAATGAAAAAAAAAAATGAGAAAGCCCAAAAAAGAAAAAAAAAAGTCCATTTTTAACGGCATTTTTAAAAAATGTCGTGAAATACCACTAAAAGGTGAATAAATGCCGCTAAATGGGGGTATTACAGTGGCATCTTGTGGATTCTAAACAAATGCCTCCTAATTAGGCATCTTATGGATTATAAACAAATGTTGCCTAATTAGGATATTATAGTTGTTGGATTTAATCGTGTATGGGAAAGCGTAGATAAATATATCGGAATTTTCAAGATAAATACCACTATAAGCCGGTCTCCAAAAATTTGATTGTAGTTTCGACGTCCCTCAAGCGGATCGAATGGTCGGATGGTGATCACGCAATCGAACCACCACCGCAAAACCATGACGCCTCAAGCCTAATCCGGTGACAAATGTGTCCCGAAAAATTCTCTACATAGAATTTTTCCTAACCCTCATAGTATGTTCTCTCTCTTGAGAATTCTTGCCTAATTCCAAAAAAGTCACTTGGGGAGAGGAAGAGTGTTCCGACTCACATAGGCACATCCGGAGTTAATTAGGAAAATTACATCATTTTGGGTTAATGGGAGAGTTAATGGGATAATGAGAGTTACCTCATTATCCCAAGATTACTAAAATGCCCCTTAATGGACATAACTAACCAACATCTTCCACTAGCATATGAAGGTATTTCTATATTTGTCATAAGATCGCAACTCATGTAATTTATCACATCACCCTATTGGAGTTTCATATAGGATTGGACGTCATGCGACCGGCGAGTGCACCTGCAAGTAAGACTTCTCGATACGCCTGTTAGGATGTTCGAAGAGTTATGGTTAGTATAAAAATAACTCAATGTATCCCAAATTCAATACAATTACATCCATCGAGCCATTTTTCTCATCGAAAGTGATCTCCAATCAATTTGCTCGACTATATATTTACTATTATATTTAAATTCCAATATAGATTAACATAATAGGTCGACCTGTAAATACAATACAGTGATATGATGTCTATTGGTCTTCATTTTTTTAAATTTGAATCTATCGGTTTCAATTCAGCTCCTTTTCTATACCGCCCCTTAGACCTCAATATATCTTTCGGGTTATAGGTAAACAGACTAAAGTAGTAACACTGAACCATAACTTTTAGAAACAGTTGAAAGTAATAAAGGTGCAAGAGATCCCACCCAATGGATCTCTGGTCTCACAGAGTGGGAACCTGGATCAAGATCAAACTATCGTCTCAAATAATAACTCCCACTGTCCCATGGTTTTCTTATCACACGTGGTATGAAACACGTGCCACGGTGTTATTCTCCCATCTCACAAAAGACATATGTCAGATTTCTCTAACACTGTACAAGTATGAGACTCAGTTTACACATAAAACTTTATCCAGAAATCTCAAAGAGAGCATCTCAGAGACAATATCATTAATCGCAGGTGATATCTGAGATCTCAAATCTGGCTACTTATAGGTAACATGGATGTGGGTATTTCCACGTCGGTTATATTGCACATGACCTCATATTGAACACATATTATGGCGACTTATGTTCTAGCAGAGCCACTCTCAAAACCTTTTATAACTAGAAACCGTCTCATCTCCGTTCACTCAGAGTTGGAGGTGGTCACTCGTGTGAGAAAGTTGATCACGCCTGCTTGACACATCTTTTATCATAATATATCACAATTTATGATAATAAATAAGTGCATGATATAAACTTGTGATCCAATAATACATGCATGTCATATATTTCAATAAGTATCTAAAACAGTATATAATGAGAAATATTCAAGTATACTTAACCCAATAATTCCTTGTCTCACAAAAAAAATCTCTCACAATGGATTTTCTGAAGGAATTAGCCTCGATACTTTATGTAAAAGTGTACTTTGTTGTCACAACACCCTTCTCGGTGATATCTCTCACAAAGTGGTCTCCGGTATTAATATATTTGGTTTTACTATAAATTTAGGGTCTCGATTGTTGGCAACAGCGGTCTGATTATCACAATAATTATCACTAACCTCCCACTATCTGCCACCTTAAGTCTTCCAGAAATTTTTGGAGCCAAACACTCTTCTGAACTGCAATTGAGCATCCCACAATCTCAGTCTCTATCGTAAATAGAGTATACAAGTTTTCTTCTTACTGCTTTAAGAAAATAAAACCTAATATTAATTTGCGTTTATTCATATCGCTACTCTCAGTCAGCATCTGAATAACCAACGAAAACGCAAATCACCTCATTCGTAACACATGGAGAGGTCCGCAGTTCTAATGAGATATTTCAAAATTCTTTTCACTGCTCTACAGTGATCCATTGTAGGATTTGATTGATACCTACTCACCAGACTAGCTACAAAGCTAAATATCTGGTCCTGTACGCCTCTTCGCATACATTAGACTGTATATTGCACTGACATAAGAGATATTCATCTCTCTTATTTCTTCCTAAATTCTAGGACATATATCAAGAACTAGGTTTTCACCTTTAGTGATAAAGTATTTATTAGGTTGTCATCACTCATCTCGAAATGTTTAAGAATCTACTTGATGTAGAACTTTTATTAAAGAGTTAACACTATTCTCAAGCGGTCCCTCTGGATCCAAATTTCGAGAATAAACTAAAACCTTTTCCATGAACAATAACTATTTTACAATGGTCATTGGATACTCTCTGTTGTTTCCGACCAACAGAATGTCACCCACATATTAGAACATGATCATGAAAGAGTCATCGGGATGTATCAAATAAGTATAATGATCCTACTCGATCATTACAAAATCATAAGATATCACCTCTTCGTGAAATCTCAGGTGCCATTGTCTGGATGATGGTTTAAAGTCATATGTTGATTCCCAAAATCAACAGACCTTATCCACTTGATCAACTAGAACGAATCCAGAGGGATGCTCTATGTAGATTACCCCATCTAAACTTCCATTACAGAAAGCGGTCTATACGTTTATCCGGTGTGACTCTAGATCCATGTTCGTGATAATCGCTAAACGGATCAAGGTAAATTGGACTACTACACCTTGGTATTCCACCCTTCAGTCTAAGTGTAACCCTCGGTTACTAGACGGGTCTTATACCTCTCCATTAATCCGTCGACCTTTCTCTTGACCTTAAGAACCTACTTGTTCCCAATAGTTCTTCTGTCTTTAGGCAAATCAACTAGGTTCTAAACCCCATTGATTTTCATCAATTCCTTTTCTTAATCTATGGCCTTTAATAAAATGGTCCTTCATAGAACTCTCGAGAGTCTCTTGGACCGTTTTTGATTTCTCATCAACCTCAAGAGTCACAATAAGGGACTCACTCTCAATCGGGAAGTGACGTTTAGGTACGCATCCTCGATACTCCTAGAGAGAGAAAAATGTTTACCTCTTGATAGATCGCTCCCACTGAGATCAAGATCCGTAGTGGATTCTTGTATCCCGCCTTTAGGCTTTCCGAGTTACTAGACTCATTCATCTTATAGAAAGTAAAGCCAAATTGATTTCACCTCTCTCAGGGAAATCATTCTCAAGAAATGTGGTATTACGAGACTCAATCTCGATTACAGTGCTATCCGTATATTCACCTAAGAACACATATTTTCTCGCGGGCTTAACTCATCGTGTAAATGTGAGAAGTCACGGTACAACCCAATAAACTTAAGTGGCTAAGATCAGACTGCCTCCCTGTCCAAAGTTCAAATAGGGAATTAACTGTAGACTTTAATGAGACATAGTTGAGGACGTAGGGTGCAGCCAATAAGACATCTCCCCAATGGGAGACAGACATATTGATCTGCGCCATCATAAACCTCACAATTTCTAACAAAATCCTATTCCTTATCTTGATTACTCCGTTCTATTGAGAAATAACAGGAATAGTCAGAAATCTCGTAATACTCTTTTTGAAATAGAGCTCTAATAGATGAACCGA
The DNA here is from genome assembly GCA_033439265.1 of Dillenia suffruticosa. Lineage (NCBI taxonomy): Eukaryota > Viridiplantae > Streptophyta > Magnoliopsida > Dilleniales > Dilleniaceae > Dillenia > Dillenia suffruticosa. Next base: position 10,003,046 of record JAVTVX010000013.1, on the reverse strand, counting down.
AACGCGCGTAAACGTCTATGAGCATCATTTTCTACACAGCTCCATTTCAGGCTCTCATGCTCAAAAGGCCACAAAAATTGTAGTGGACTAACTGCAATGGAGTTCCAACTCTCATTCGTTGTCAAATAGTTTTCTTGTTGTTTTGCCAGTTAGGCAAAAAACTCACATACGGGCAACTTAAATCTGGTTAGTAGGTCATACAAACCACTCGCTGCTAACCAATTCATCATCTCTTGCCCTATGTGTTCAAGTCTACTATGTCATTTATTTACATCATCATTTACGCAATTAGATGTAAAAACAATAGGAGAATGATAAGAAACCATCAAAAGGAGCAGCACCCAGTGCATACAATCCATCATGGATTAAAATCAGAACAATTCAGAAAATTGTCGTATTTATTAAGAAAAGATGATTTTATTGCATATCCTGATCAATCTCAGACAAGATATTAAATTCAAGTTCCGTCGAATGCCTGGAGCATAGAGAACGTCATAGTAAGTGTCGGTCTCTCTGATGACGACAAATGCTCTGTCTCTAACGTAAATCCTCCCAAATTGAGGATTCACTCGGCGGAACTCTATTTACGCGCTTTTATCTCGAGATACGTGGTTGGTGGCTCTTGAGTGTATAATCCACAAAGGAGAAAAATCAACGAACCTCACAATAAATGAGACAAATCTCAAACCACGTAAATAAGAAGGACATTCTTTCCGCTCGTCACACTTATGAGCGAAATGACCAAGTCTACTTCAAATGTAGTACTTCTCATTGGTCTGTCAAAATCCTTCTTCCAACGCTTTTGTACCTTGTTGTCGATTTTCTCGGATAGCTTTTATTGCCTAGATCTCGAGTTTCGTTCGCGTGCTTATAGTGTTGGCTTAGTGCCATGGGAGTCCTTACTTGACTCCTCTGAATAAGCATCACTTGAGTGCGGCCTACTCGCCTCTAGGTACTCCTACCTACTCATATTAGCGAAAGAAAGAATACTCTCGTCACGCGTGAGATAGGTTTTCATGATTTCCCATGAATTAGGTAAAAACTAGATCACACCCAGCACTTGAATTCCATCCGAAATTGGCTTGTCTGTACTTCTTAATTCGGTAATCATACTCGAACCTTGTATCAAATATTGTATCATTATATGATCAACCCTTTACTTCTGCATCCTCATATTAGGAGCTGAAGAGAGCAACACAATGCTCTTATAGGCCGAGCTTTATCGACATATTCGTAGGATATAACTCGTAGAACAAGATCAAGTCATCATGTAGGATTGCCCTAACTTGGCTATTATTTTCTTCCACGCACGATAGATCTCCTTATCTCGTCTATCCTAAGGTTTGGTACCCTCCCTGGGGTCCACAATCTCGTGCCTCAGAATTTCAGTTAGATTTTGCCTTTCAAAAAATAAATTGAATTTACTGATATGAAATATCGCAGATCACATTATCCATTTTACACTCATTGCAAAATCTAATACGACAATTTTTTAAGCAGTCTTCGAGGCTTTAGTGACTTATCGATGCTTATTTTCACAATTTGTGCGCCTTACGAATCATTAAGACCAAAATGATTTGAATATAAACCCCAAAACGAACGTATAAGTTAACGGATACCACACACAACAACTCGGAATCACATCTTATCATTCCGGATTTAGATTCGGCATACCAAAACCCACAAAAAAGTTACAATTATGAGATAGAACTCCAAGAAAATTAGAAAAATCCAATTTTAAGCGACTTGACGCGCCGCCGGGGCCCACACGCACCGCTACATGCCGGCGGCATGCCTCCATGCACTGGCAGCAACCTGGCGCATGTGCCAGACGAGCGGCGCACCTCACACGCGTTGCCACGCGCCTGGCGTGGCACTGCTCACGCGTGCCAAGTCGTGGCGCACGGCTTACGTGCCTTCATGCGCTGAGCTGTGTCGAGCCGGGTTAGAGAGCGGGTCGGACCGGGTCGGTCAACAGGTTGGTCAACGGGTCAGTCTTGACCCGACCAACCGGTCAATGGGTCGGGTATCCGACCTGCTCTGTTGGACACGGGTTAGGATTCGACCCGAACTGGCAACTTGCCCTTCACACGCTTTGCTCGTCCGTGAAGTACGCGCCTCTCCAAGGCACCAGACGCGCCTTCCTATGCGTGAGATGCACGCGCCTGTGGGTCTGATCCGGTTTTTCTTCGCTCAACGGGTTCTATAACGGGGCTTTTGACTCAATTGTCGGAAAACTCATTTCTGGTTATTTTTTCTCACATTTTTCGAATGAAAAGATTACAGGGTATCCTCCATACATCCTACACTTGATTTTACAAGGATCCAAGCCCAAAAATGACGGAACTCAACCATCCCAGTCGTAGCCCTCAACGGCCATTTGGAAATCCCGGTTTCCGGCATCCAAAACTCACAATAAAATACATGAAAAAATAGATGAAGATGCTAGGATCACAAATAAACTATTTTCATGCAGAGATCCGCTCTCTAAAGCCACAGATCTAAGGTTTTAAAGTCCGTGCAGTCGCAAATTTCGACCAGACTTTTCATGGCCTAATCATACTCGAAAAATTAAACAAAAATTATTTTTGCAATCCCTGGGCAATAGGTATTCCTATGTTGTTCTCGGATTCACGAAACTCATTTGTGATACGGACTTCCAAAAAATTTTTATATCCAAAAATAATTCCAAAAATAAGTTTAATTAAATCTAACGATTGCTCTGATACCAATGTTGGATTTAATTGCGCATGCGGAAGCGTAGATAAATAGATCAGAAATTTTTGGGATAAATACTTCTATAGGGCGGTCTCCAAAAATCTGATCGGAGTCTCGACGTCACTCGAATGGATCGCACAGTCGGATGGTGATCACGCAATCGAATTACTACCACAAATCCACGACGCCCCAAGCCTAGTCCGGTGACGAATTTGTCCCGAAAAATTCCCTACACGGAATTTTTCCTAACTCTCATGGTATGTTCTCTCTCTTGAGAATTCTTGCCTAATCCCAAAAAAGTCACTTGGGGAGAGGAAGAGTGTTCCTACTCACGTAGGCATATCCAGAGTTAATTAGGAAAATTACATCATTTTGGGTTAATGGGGGAGTTAATGGGATAATGAGAGTTACCCCCTTATCCCAAGATTACTAAAATGCCCCTTAATGGGCATAACTAACCAACAATAGTAGTAGCCTGTTCATAAGTTAAGAAGAAAGAGAAAAGAAAAGAAAAGAAAGGCAACTTTAAAAAAATAATAAAAAAAAGAAGAAATATATATTTTATTTGGGAGATTAATGAAAGATGGGATTTGAGAGTCGGAGAGATTTGAAAACAAGGATCTATAATATTTACCATTTCACAAAAAGGACTAAAAGTTTCTTCGCTTTGCATTTGGTCGATCATTGAGGGGTGTCCAAAATTTACTTTACTTTACACTTGACTAAATGCATGATAAAAATAAAAAGATTAAAAAGCATGCATTTGGTCGACCAGCTTAGGAATTCGGCCAACCAAGTAGTAGGGAGCTGCCCAGTTGACCCTGGCCACAAGATTCTACCCGGTCAACTGAGCTGAGAACTCAGTCTGACCAACCTTTGTCAGTCGACTGGCTGGAAGATCCAGCCAACCGAGCAGGCCACTTCTAGTTGATAGAATGAAAAGGCAATACTTCGTATTTCCTGGCATAATAAAGAGAAAAACTTCATATATAAAAAGGTCTAGTGGGACATATCAGACAAAGGTTTGTTTTGTATCAACATAATAATGGCACACTTGTCATATTAAAAAATTATTTTGCCGGTCAGAATTGTTTCCTTCCATTTCTTTCCGATTTTGGACGGAAATATTTTAGTCATCTTTTTTTGTTTTCTATCTGTCTATATCACTTGAATTCTGTCCTTGTTTAACTGCCAAATGAAGGAAAGTAAGATTGTTTTAGAACTCTTTCATTTCTGCCCATTTCTCTCCATCCAAACGGGCGTTAGTGTTCAAAAGAAAGGGTGATTTTTGAATTTTTGATTCGGATAACTCGTAGAAATGATTGAAATGTATTTTCAAGCGGACTGTTTTTGAGCGTTGAACAAGAATCTAAGTGGCGGATGACGGTTTTCATAATAGAGGGTGAAGGAATAGCAGCGGTAACCTAAAAAACTGTGGGTATGAGAGGTTGAAAAGGTGAAATAGAGGGAGCTCAAAATGTTGAATTCACAATGATTTGAGCTTCAAATTTGGGTTCAGAAATCTCATCGGTGATAGACAACGATAGTGGTTTGCGATGATTATGAAAATAAGATATAATAAATTATAAGTTTGAAAAATATCTTTAGACCTTTTAAAAGTTTACAATCTGTTCAAAACAAGATTAATTAAACCCACTCCAAATCTAAACACTCAATATCTTGCCTATTTTATTTTATATATTTTAGGTGGAGGAAAAAGCTAGGGTTGCCCATGTGTATGTTTCTTGCAAATTGAAAGATCTCCACTCTTATAAATAAAAATTGTTATATGATAAATCTATATACATATTTTTTTAAACTATTTTGGAAATCTTTTCGGATATCGAACAATTTATTGAAGTTATTTGGGTATTGTGCTTGCATTTTGATATTGAATAGTTTTTTTTTGGATTTTAATTTTTATTATGAATTTGTAATTATAATCAATTGTTTATTAATTTTCCAAGTTGGATATCTGGTTTTGTAAATTTAATTAGACTGGTATATGCGAACACATGAACGGAGGCCAACCGCTCTAGTTCATTCTAACACAGATCCCAAAAAAAAAAAAAAAAAAGAAATTTAAAAATTGAGTTAAAATTATAAGTTGAACAAAATTAAATTAAATTATAGTTGCCGGTATGTATGTAATGACTGGTGATAGTTTCTTATATTTATAGGGAAAAAAATGGTCTAAACATCATCGGGCATGAGCTCAAGTTAGGGTTAATTACTTCTATATTTCTGCCTTTCGTATTCAAAAGTAAGCGTGTATTATTTTTGGATGTTCAGAGCAAAGGAATATTGGGAAATTGTTAAGTGGTACCGTGGAAAATGAGATCCATTGCAGCAGTCATGATCATAGACGTTTGTTATATATATATATATATAGCACCGGATGCTAATGGGTTATCCCCAGCGTCACCACATACTTTTGAATGATGGAGAAGATATATTTGATCTGTCGATCTTCAACATGAACAAAACTTTTAGATCATTCTACCAATTATTTGATATAAAATATTTGTTATCACAGAATTAGATATCTTGGATTGATCACAGTACCAAATTACAAAACGGAATGAATGATCTAAACAATAATTTGTCACTTGAGAAAATTCATGACAACTTGAGAGAGAGAGAGAGAGAGAGAGAGAGAGGCGATATTCTCTAAAGATTTTGGCTGTTGTAGCGTAAGCAAACAAAAATTTTCACTGTGGTGGTGGGTAGGGGAAAAGTATCAATTCCACACAGCTGCAAATCTGAAAAAGATGCTAAGACTATGGTCTTTCAAACGTCAAAAAATATGATTTTTTGGCACACCCAAGAAATTAAGAGTCAGCTAAAAGCCAAATGCGTCGGAGAAAATGAACACCGTAACCTTACATCTTTCTGTTACAAAGTCATTTTCTCGCATCTCACAAGGTTTGCAATTGCAACTTGAATTGATCCCTATGCATCCACAGACCCCACAGCTCCACCCATGCACAGTCAACCTAGTAGGTAAATATGCTAAATTTTTTAATTAAATTTTAAATTTAAAAATAAAAAAATAACATTATCAGAATTTTTCTTAAATTAAATCCAATAATATTTGAATGGAATTAATTAGATTATAATTTCGAGATTGAACCAACATAAGAAAAAAAAGGCTGCACCTCCTATCAACACTATACCCATCACCACCTTGTGTGCCATTAAAATATTCATTCAAAATCTTGTCTCCCTAACTCTTTCCTCTCAACAGTTGGAGAGAATTTTAGGATTCTTCTAGCTTAGTCAATGATCAACCAATAGAATAATGTTTCATTTGTGGAGAAAACCAAGCCCCACTTGCTATTTGATTTTAACGATAGATGAGGATGGGGTTGTTGTTTTTAAGGTAAAATTTTTGTCTCTTCATTTTATCTTTTATTATTAGTATTTCATATTCACAAATTGAAATTATTATTTATTCAAAAGTTTACGAGATGTGAATTGAAAATTTATTAATAAATAAGTTTCATATTCCACACTTTTGAAGGGGAAGAATCAGTCCAAAAAAAGGTTCTACTTAGTGCGGGATGCCTTTGAATGAGACCCCTTCTTTTTCAACAAAGGCTGCTTTTAGTGTCCTGTTTGTTTCAAAAGAGACAGACCTAACTAATCCTCCTCAGTCTCAGTCTGCTTTTCGAATACTTTATTGACCGTTTTCAAAAAGACAAGTTCACATTTTGCTCTATGATTAACTTAAGTTGAAGGTGTTGGAACTGACACGCAGGAAGTTAATGAAAAAACTCTTAACAATTTAATAAATAAATAATAAAACAAAAATTAAATAAAGACACAAAAGTAAAAAATAATAAAACAAAGAGAGAAGAGACAAAACATATATGGTTCGGTCAGAAAGATTTACGTCCACAAGTAAGGATGGAGTCAAATTCACTATCAAAGAAGAAAATTACAAATGTTTTAAAAAAGAGTTTTTACACTCAAAACACTTAAAAACACAACAGAGATTAATAAAAAGGTTCAAAAAATTAATGACCTAAAAAGTTATAATAATAAGCTACTAACAAACTCTTTTGGTTTTGATGCATTCAATTTCAATAAAAACATTCATATATTTATACTTACAAATTTAAGTGTTGTCCTGACAAATATCCAGATGGCATAGAACCTTTTAAAACATGTGTAAAAGAAGAGTGCGTATCCAAATAATTAATATGAAACAAGCCACCTTACAAATTTTCACCCCGGTAAGTTCCAACATCAACAAATACTAAATCCAATCCACCTTCTCTACATAAAAACCCAATGCACTAATCATGAGTAACAAACATCAACCAAATTCAAGTATTGCTTAAACTTGTAAATCGAAAAAGGTTTTGTAAACTTGTCAACATGATTGTTTCTAATATTGATTTTTTGAACAACGATATTTCTCTCAACAATGATATCCTGAATGAAATGAAATTTCACATCAATGTATTTTGTCCTCACATGATACATCTGATCTTTAATCAGATGCAGAGTACTTTGACTATCACAGTGAATAGAAACGACATCTTAAAATATATTAAACTCACAACACAAATCTGTCAACCACAAGACTTCTTTTGTTACCTTGGTCACTTGCATGCATTTTGATTCTATTGTAGATAATACCACAATAGATTGTAAAGTAGTCAACTGATTGCACAATTGCCAATGCAAAAATACATACCCTGAAAGTAATCTTCTTTTATCAAGATATCCGGTATAGTTAGAATCTACAAAACTAACCAAAGTGTTATTATTATTTTCAAACTCCAAATAAGTATTTGAAATATCTCACAAGTATTTGAGAATCCATTTTAGAGCATGCCAATGAGCTTTTTCGAGATCAGACATATATATGCTATCAACACTAACAACAATAACTGCCAAGGTGAGTATTTTCGACAAATTCTTAGCAGCAATAAACATGTCATCAATATAAAGTAGCAAATAAATAAAAGAGCAATTATTTAACTTGCGGATGTAAGCACAGTGATCATACATCCTCCTTAAATAACCATGACGAAACATAAACGAATCAAATCTTTTATACCATTGTCTTGGAATTTGTTTCAATCTGTATAAAAATTTCTTCAACAAATAGAAATGCTCTTCCTTCCCTTTAATTTCAAATCCCTGATGTTGTTTCATATAAATTTTCTCTTCAAATTCATTATGTAAGAAAGCTGTCTTAATGTCGAGTTGTTCTACCTCCAACTCATACATGGAAACTAAAGTAAGTAAAATACGAATAAAATTATGCTTAACAACATGTGAAAATATTTCATTAAAATCAACACCTTGAATTTGACAATTAGCTTTTTACAACTAGACATGTTTTGTATCTTGCATTTTCAACCCCGGAATGCCTTTATTTGTTTTTGAAAGCCCATTTGCAACCACAATTTTCTTACTCAAAGGTGGCTTTACAAGAATCCAAGTTTCATTTCGATGAAGAGATTTAATTTTCTCATTCATCGCAATTAATCATATTAGTGGATTCTGGTTCATCTACTGATACCAGTTGAATTGAAGAGTTTGACTAAGGAGGACTAGAACTGCTAATCTCAAGTTTCACCCGCTTTTGCATAATATCATCTGTACCACAAGAACTAGAGGACTTTTTCTTGGAAGATAATATAGATAATTCATCAAAAGTAACATCGCTACTGATTTCAAATATTTGGGGACTTGAGATCAGGACACCATAATCTGTATCTTTTTACCCTTGAAGCATATCCAAGAAAAATGCACTTCTTAATGCAAGACTCTAATTTACCATCATTCACATGCATGTATGTTGGACACTAAAAATTCTTAAATTAGAGTAATCAGTAAGAGTACCTGACTAGACTTTCTCAAGAGTTTTAAAATTAAGCGTCACTGACGGAGCATGGTTGACAATATAACAAGCCATGTTAATTGTCTCTATTCAAAATTCCTTTGCCAAACATGTACCGGAGATCATACATCTTGCTCTCTCCAAAAACATTCTGTTTATTTGTTCAGCCATACTATTTTGCTAAGTGGTCATTTTAGCAGTGCGATGGCGAACAATTCCTCCATTTTGCAAAATTTATCAAATTCACATTCATAGAATTTCATGCCATTATCTGTTCTGAGTTGTTTAATCTGTTTATATATTTGCTTTTTAATCAAAACTTTTCATTATTTGAAAGAATATCTTTTTTATACTTAAAATAAACCAAACTTTTTAAAAATAATCATCAATGAAGGTCAACATATAGCTGTCACTCTTAGAATGAACACGAGCTAGCCCCCACAAATTTGAATGAATGTAGTCAAGAGTATCTTTTGTTTTATGAACTGTTGGCAATTTGGATCTAACCCCTTTCTACTTCCCAAAAATATAATATTTATAGAATTCCAATGACCCGCTATTTTATCCACACAAAAGACTCTTTTTGCTTAATATGCTTAAATCTTTCTCGCTCATGTGCCCCAAGCGTATATGTCACAATTTGGTGATATTATAATCAAATATTTTCATAATTCCATTTTCAGATGTGTATTTGCACCTAAGAGCCTCTAGGGTATCTAAAGAGATGGGATTTTTCTTCAAATTAGGAACATGTCTAACATCAGTGAGTGTCCTCACAATACTATCATGCATTTTAATTTGGATTGTACCCTTGCCAACAATATTACAAACAATATCATTGCACATCAAAACAATTCCACCATTAACAAGTAAATATGTAGAAAATATATCCCTATTAGGATACATGTGATGAGAACAAACCAAATCTAAAATCTATTCATTTTTAGATCTTGTCCTGTTATTAGTTATACAAAAAATATTTCCATTATTTTCATCTGCTACAATGCTAGCCTCGACAGTCTTATTGTTTTTTTTTCACCAGATTTTTCCTTTTCTTTTGACTTATTTTTCAACTTAAAACAATTGGTCTTAATGTTTCCCAATTTGTGACAATAATTACATTCCAAATTTTTATATTTAGATTTGGATTTAGATATACTATTATCAAATTCTCTCTTATCAATTCTGCCTTTAACAATCAAGCTTTCAACTTGCCCACCATTAATTTCCCCAATAATATTCCTATCTATATGCTCTTTATATTTTAAAGCAGATTTTATTTCCAAATACGAAATAGTTTTTGTTAACATAAATTATAGTATTACAAAAGTATTTAAAGAATTGGAAAAGAGAATACAATAATAACAGGGGCTGATCCTCATGACTAATTTTTGAATCCATATTTTCCAAATCCATAATAATAGAATCAAATTTATCAAGAAAGTATAGATGTATCTTCCGTCATGCAAAACATATAAAGACTTTGTTTTAGATAAAACCAATTTTCAACTATCTTCTTCATATATAAATCTTTAAGGCTATACCACATGGTCTTGGTTGTGTTCTACATGGCAACGTCCCTCAAAAACTCATTGAGAGGTTCAAAATAATCCCAAATCTCACCTTTTTATCCCTCATGGCAAAGTCTGTATTTGCCAAATTAGCTGATTTTTTTCTCTACCTCTTGTAATGCAAAATCAATTCTGTCCTAAATAAAAATAGCCTTCATCTTAAGTTGTCATATCCTGAAATTGATATTTCTGTCGAATTTCTTGACAACTGTCTTTGTTATTGTCATGTTACCAAAAAAATTGCTTAAAAAACTTCCTGAAAAAATCTTTGATACCAATTTGTTATAACTGGGATGCAGAAAATTAAGCAAAGAGTTCTTGATAATCCAATAAACAAATAACAAAACAAAAATTAAATAAAGAGAGAAGCAAAAAATAATACAACAAAGAGATAAGAGACAAAATTTATGTGATTCGTTCAGATAGATCTATGTCCGCCGAGAGAGGAGCAAAATTCACTATCAAAGAAGAAGATTAGAAATATCTTAAGAAGGTGTTCCCATGCTCAAAATATTTAAACATACAAGAGAGATTAATAAAGGAGCTCAAATATTAATGATCCAAAAAGTCACAATAATAATCCACTAACAAACTTTTTTGATTTTGATGCACTCAATCCCATCAAAAAGTCTATTTATTTATACTTGTAAATTTGAGTGTTGTCTTAAAAAATATACAATAGGACTTTTTTAAACATGTGTAAAAGGAGAGTGCATCTCCAAATAGGCAATGTGGGACAAGCCACCTTAAAGAAGTTCTCTTTCATCCAACAAGAAGTAACTAAACCCAAAAACCCCTTGTGGCGGATTTACAGTTATAGAAGTAAACACTTTTGATTTCCCTTGTATTAGTCACTTTAGGTCGAGCCTAACATCTTATTAAATTGCGAAAAGCAACTACAACAATCGAAAGCAAAACAATAAAACAGCAAACAAGAAAATTCTTGGTTGATGTGTGGTGTCATTTTTTTAACCCATGAGCCTCTATAAGTTTTATTGGCAACTTTCTCTTTTTAGGATTTAAATTCCGAGTAGTCCTATGAATAGAGATCGGTAATAATAGAATATTTAGCATATTTTCCAAAATTTTACTTTTCTCTGCAGTTGGCTTCTTCTTCAAGTATTTCTTCTTCATATATACTTTCCAATTCGGTCAATCTGTTAAGCCAATTTCAAGAATGTTCCAGGTCTTTGCAAGATCACGCGTTACTTTTGTTGCCACATTCTTTCACTCAACTAATACCAGCCATATTGTCGACAGCCCAACACACCATGATGACCAGCCAACATAGTGCCCCGAATGTCGTATCATGGCATGATTTTCAAGGTCATTAATGCTAGTCACGTCCGCATGTCGAAGTATCTCATCATTAATTCTGATAATTGATGGCAACATATGGCAACCTTACTTGTCTCAAATCCTTATGCTTCTACCACATGCCATTTGTGTCTTCAACCCCAAGCAACACCCTTTTTGATACCAACAACACTGAACCCCAATGTTGATTGCATGTATTGAGGACCTAGATTCTGAATCTTTTGTTCTCAGTCCAACTTTAAGAGATTCTGGTAATGATGTCAACTCCGTGAAAAAGCGATTGATTTTGGAAGGGGCTAATCTCCTCACAATTGCAAATTTTGTTAGTTGTGCATCTTGCTCAAGTGCAATTAGAAGTTGCACAGTCCATGCTAATAGTAACGTTGATGGGCTCAATCGGGTATCTTTGATTTGATTCAATTAAGTTGTTTTGACACCTTAGCAGACATCGGCCTTCTACCAGGTTTTCTCAACTTCTGGTTAACAATTATCAATAGGTCTGTTTTTCTTTTCAGTATGACGAGCTTCACACTTCTAAATATAGTTACCATCTCCGGTCTTCCTATTTGCAATTGACAAATTTCTACTATGCCACGTGCATAATTTACAAATCTTCGTACCGTACTTAATAGGAAATGTCATACTTAGAGCTTATTCATAACAGATAATCGGCAAAAAGAGACCAAATTTCCAATGCTGAACATCACTCTTTCCTACGAGGAGAACTACCTACCCATGATTTAGAGCTCCTAACCATCATATTTGTTCTTAAGATTTGAAGACATTATCACTAAAAAACAAATGTACCATTGAGACGGACGAAAACCGCCTGCTAAACTTACTAAAATCATTGGCCAAACCTTCTTTAACGGATAAGCCTTCATTTGGCTATATACCAGTCGGGATAGATCTATCCCGATAATTTTGATCATCGTTAGAGCATGTGATGGATTTATATTGACGGTTAAAAAAGTATTGGTAAAATTATTGTCTACGATCAGTTTCAAAAGAATTGATAAAAATTATTATATTTTATCGTTGATTACCACATGCGTCAGAAAATGTTATTATCTTTTATCGTCAGTTATCAAAACTGTTAAGAAGTGTTATTGCAATTTATCATCAGTTACCACATATGTTAGGAAATGTTATTACTTTTTATCATCGATTACCACTCGATTACCACATGTATTAGTTTAACTTACTGATTGTATTATCGGTTACCATAAGTGTTAGGAAAAATTACTATTTTAATTATCTAGAAAAGTATTGGAAAAAGTTACAATCATTTACTATCGGTTATCATATGGTTACCACATGTGTTAGTATAAATTAGTGTTTTGTATCTTGTATCGTCGGTTACACAAGTGTTAGAAAATGTTACTTCAAAATTACTATTTTTATTATCTAGAAAAGTATTGAAAAAAGTTACAGTCATTTACTATCGATTACTATATGTATTAGTATAAATTATTGTCTTGTATCTTGAATTGTTGGTTATACAAGTGTTAGAAAATGCTACTCTCTTAGAAAATGTTACTCTTTTTTATCATTTTAGGTTATGAATGTTACTCTCTTTTATTTTCGGTTATCATAAGTATCAGAAAAAAGTTATTACGGTTACCGTAAAGTACTACCTGTTACTACATGATATCAATAGTTATGGGGTTTTTTTTTTAAATGATAGGTAAATTAAAAGACTGAAAAAATAAAACAATTACAAAAGTAATATAAACGTAACAAGGATTGTAATTAATACAAAGTAGAATGACAGATACATATAAAACAAAAAAAAAGAAAAGAATACATATCCTACAACTACATGTCTTCTGAGATATTCCAAACAAAAAATATTCATCACAATTTGAAGGTATCTGTATTCACAATTTTTCATATCTATCTATTCATTAACAATCAATAGTGAAATAGTGAAATCATTGTAAATAATAAATTGTACATAATAAATAATGATTGTAAATGAAAATATTATCAAAGAGTGTTTTCATTTCTCCAAATTTAAAATATCTTGATAGTGTTGACTTTTATATTTCTTCACAACTGTTCAAAATAAAAAAAATAAAAAATGGCATTTTAATATTAAATTTCAAATTAAAATAATATGTTTATTTTTAAAATCTGGTAACATATCGAATGATTGAGCTTGTTCAGATTGAGCCTTTTCAGATTGAACTTGTTCTGGGAATGGTTGTAATTCTTCATACAATGCTCATCCGTAGGATTACATGGGTTAGGGGAGGAAAGCTTCCAAGAGAAGGATGAAGAAATTTTCACTATAAAAAAACATGGTTTTTGCTACGAAATTTAGCGATGAATTTTTTTGTTACTATTTTGCGACAAATTTAGTGACGAAAACTTTTTTCATCGCCATTTGCAACGAAATTTGCGACGAAAAAATAGTCGTAGCTAATTTAGCGACGATTGGAAATTCGTCGCTAATTTTGCGACGAATTACGAATTCATCGCTCATTTTGTGACGAATTTCGAAATTTGTCGCTAAATTTTAAAAATAATAAAATACAATAAAATATTAATATATATTTATTAAATAATAAATTAATTTAGTGAAAAATTTTTGAATTCGTCACTAATTTTGCGACGAATTCCGAATTCGTCGCTAATTTTTCGACGAATTTCAGAATTTATCGCTAAATTTCAAAAATAATTCAATAAAATAAAATATTAATATATATTTATTAAATAATAAATTAATTTAGCGATGAATTTCGGAATTCGTTGCTAATTTTGGGACGAATTCAGCAACGAATTCAATTAGTCCCAAAATTAGCGACGAATTCTGAAATTCGTCACTAAATTTGAAAAATAATAAAATAAAATAAAATATTAATATATATTTATTAAATAATAAATTAATTTAGCTACGAATTCATAATTCGTCGCAAAATTAACGACGAATTCCGAATTCGTTGCTAATTGTGCGACAAATTTCAGAATTCGTCGTTAAATTTGAAATAAAATAAAATAAAATAAAATATTAATATATATTTTTTATTTTTTATTTTTTAAAAATTATCATATTTATTATTTTTACTTAATGTGTTATATTTTATTTTTATTTTAACTTTTTAAAAAATAGTATTATTATTTTTTTAAATCTATTATTATTTTATTTTAAACTAATATTTTATTATTTTATAATAAATTGTTATTTTATATTATTTTATTATTATTAAAAAAATGTGAAGGAAAGATAATAAGTAAAAAAAAAACTTATAACAGATGCTAACATTTAGTTTGATGGTTATATGATCTTAAAGGTTTACGGAAGCGCAGGAGTTTGAACTATTGTGGGAGCAAAGTGGAGGCATTTTTCAGGAATTAGGTGAGGGAGGTCGTGTGGGTGGATGTTGGCTCGGTCGGGCGGGCGGGGTTTCAGGCGGGATCGCATTTTTTTTCATTGCTAATTTAGCGACGGATTTAACAACGAATTTATATCCGTTGCTAATTTAGCAACGAATTTTTTTCGTTCTTAAATTAGCGACTGATAATTTTTCGTCCCTAAATTTACGACGAATTTAACGATAAAAAATTATCTGTCGCTAAATTTAACGACGAATTTAAAATTTATTTACAAATTTAGCGACGAAAAATTACTTATCGCTAAATTTAAAGACGAATGACGAATAATTTTTCGTTGCTAAATTTGCGACGGATTTAGTGACAAAAAATTATCCGTCATTAAATTTAGCGATAAATTTCTAATTTTCGTCGCTAAATTTTTACGACGCGTTATTAGCTACGAAAAATCTTTTCGTCGCTAACTTCGTTGCTAACGTTTTTAGCGACGAATTTTTATTAAATTTTTGTCGTTAAATTTGTGCCTAAAAGTTTGTTTTTTTGTAGTGTTTGATGGTGAAAGGATGGAGAAACTTTGATGGCCGCGTAGGATTTATCATATAACATTTTTATAAACAAATTTTTAAAACCCTGCCCATTTTTTTTCGCGTTTTTTCTCCCGCCTCTATTTTTCATTACCGCATTCTAATTTTGTTTATACTTTAAATCAATACCGTCATGTGTTGTTGAAAAAATCATTTATTCTTATTACTGCAGTTCATACAAACAACTTACTACATTTGATGTAAGCACATGCCTGTAAGTCTTGTACTATGTTAATTATATTCATTTGATTAATAAAAAATAACGTCAGCATAATGTTATTAATATTATTAATTTAAATAATATAATGATATGAAATTAGTAATTTATATAATATAGTGTTATAGTTTTGAAAATTCATTGACTAATTATTAGATAATGTAGTGTTATAATTTGAAAATATGATAATGTAATGTAATTGTATAATTAATTATGTTGGTATAATTAATGAAGAATACTAAATCTTATATCTATTGTAAACAACAAAAATAACAAATTGAGTTTTAATTCCAATATTTGGAGTTGCTCATTTAAGAGACAAATTTAAAAAAATAGAGAAAAGAAAAGTGAAATAAAAAAATAAAAAATAAAAAAATATATAAATAAAAATGAAATAAAATAAAATAAAATAAAACTAAAAAGGAAAAGAAAAAGAAAAAGAAAAATATATGAATAAATCAATAGATAAATATCTAAAATATATTGATTTAATTTGTGTGAATTCTTTTATGTCATCTATTACTATTCAAGACTATTTTCTCTTTTAAACTCTTAAGTTCCATGTTTTTGCAAATAATTTGTATCTAAATTTTCAGCACTTTACTCTTACATTTTACTATATCTCTTATATTTAAGTTCTTGATTTTCCTAATCGGTATATTTTTGAATTTTCTTTGTACATGTCCGAATTATCACAGACGATACTTTCGTATTTTTTTCTATAATTGAACTAATTCATAATTTATTATGAATTTCTTCATTTCTAATTCTATTTTTTTTTTAGTTTTTCTACACATTCACCCAAATATTTTCATTTCTGCTACAGTTATCTTTTGTTCTTATTGTTTTTAATAAATCGGTACTCAATATCATATAATAGTGTAGGTTTAACCATGATTCTGTAAAACTTTCCCTTCAAATGCAATGAAATCGTGCGATCACAAAAAACTCCGAATGCTTTTCTCATTTCATCCATCCCGTTTGGATCCTATAGTTCATATCTCCATCTATATTGACATCATTTTGAATGATAGAATCTAAATATTTAAATTATTCACTTTTGGGTACATTTTTGTTTATCTAATCTAATCGTTTTTTCATCATTCTAATAACTGTCGCTAAACCTACATCTCATATATTTGGTTTTCGATCTACTCAATCTAAGTCCTTTGGATTTTAGTGTGGATCTCTATTACTCTAGTTTAACACTAACACTCTCCATAATTTTATCAACTACTACTATATTATCTGTGAAAAGTATACGCCATGGTATTTTATTTTGGATATTCTTTATGATTTCGTTTATCACTATTTCAAAGAGGAGGATATTTTATACCGAATCTTGATGGGGTCCAATGTTAATAGGGAAACTGTTGCTCAAACTACCAGAAGTTTTTACGCCGGTTACAACTCTCTCATACGTATCTCTAACGAGATTAATATATCTCAATGATATCACTTTTTTTATCAATGTCCACCATAATAAATCTGTAGAAATCATATCATATGTTTTTTTTAAATCAATAAATACCATATATAAGTCTCTATATTGTACTCTATATGTTTCTATCAAATATCTTAATAAGTGTATTACTTCCGTAGTGAATTTGTTTGGCATAAATCCAATTAGTTTTGAAATACATTTATCTCCAATCTCAATTTATATTATATTATTCTCTCTCATAGTGTCATGGTATGGTTCATAAGTTTAATTTCTTTATAGTTGAAGCAATTCTGTACGTCTTATTTATTTTTATATAGCGGTATAATTACATTTTTTCTCTATATTTGAGACATTCTCTTATTTTATTATTTTTTTTTTGAAAATAACCGTTAACATTTTTATACCAAATTCACCAAAACATTTCTACACATCTATAGGAATTCCATCAGATCCTATGACTTTATTATTCTTCATTCTCTTTAAAACTTTCTTCATTTCATAAGGGCAAATCTTACATTTAAAATCTCTATTAATCTCTTCTGTAGATATTTCAATATTTCTTATATCTATTGTACTCTTTAACATTAAAGAGATCGTCAAAATAATCACACCAACGCTTTATTATGTTCTCATCCCTTACAAGTATGTTATTGGTTTTACTCTTAATACACCTAACACCATTTAGATCCTTATCCTTTATTTCCCTTAGTTTGACAATTCTGTAAATCTCTTTCTCCGTCTTTAATTTCTAATTTTTTATATAATTAATTATACACTTTATTCTTTGACTTTTGGATAATCATTTTCATATCTTTTTTTTATTTTATTTTTGTATTTGTCATATGTATCACTACTACTATTACCTTTAAAGTTTCTATAACACTTTCGTTTGGTATGAATAACTATTTAAATTTTTTCGTTCTACCACCATAACTTTTTCCCTATTGGGACCTAACTCTTAGATACATCTAGAACCTCCTTACCCATATTTATAATATTAGTATATATCTCTTTCCACATTGTTTCTAAATCATCATTAGTAGACCAATTTGCCACTTGAATTAATTTATCTCTAAAAGTCATCACCTTTTCACATTTCAGATTCCACCACTTAATTTTTTGCTCTACAAAGGGATGGTACTTCTTTCGTCTAAATCTTGTATCTATTGTATCGGCATAAATTGATTTTGTGCTTCAAAACTCATATTAAGTTATTTCGACTCTCAACTTCGATGAAAATTTATAATTACAAAGGCATGATCCTAAATTTAATCTCTCATATTTCACACTCTACACAATTTCCACATGCACAACTTTCACTTTTCGAACCACCAACTCCAACCCTACCTCAACCACTAATATTTCACATGTAATATTATTTAAAATTATTAGCATAGTGCACTTCAATATTTTGATTTGGATATATTAGTTTTTTGGCATTATGAAATAATTCATTTGTTCATCATTAAATGCATGAGAAGTTAGCTCATGTATATTGGTGATTATGTAAATCTGTGAATGAATCATATAACATGTCAAACATATATCATGTAGTTGAATATATTAGATGCATATAAATTTTCATTACTCTCTCCAGTGATTAACAAGCGATTGAAACCATGTGTCTAGGAAATCTCAAAGTATTGTATTGGATTGAATATTTGCAGATGTAAATTCAAGAAACACATTCACCTACCATTATATGCACCACTTAGAATGCATCCATGATTTGTCTATCATATTAAATACAAATCAAATCAGATGTTTTGTATAAATTTGTACTGAAATAAATACACTGAGCAATAGGAAAAAAGGTAAATAAATGAAATAAATACAAAAATGTTTTTGCCAAAAAAAGATTATTAAATTGGCACTAAATAAGGGAATAAAGAAACAAAATGTGTTGGGATGAAAAAAAAAGAAATTTGATTCAATTGGCACTAAAATAGAAAATTGTTTTTGGCAACAAAATGAGAATTTTTTTTGCGGAGTTATGATTCAAATGTTTGTAAATGTTAAAAAGGTAAATATTGTAAATTAAATGTGAATTAAAATAAATTAATATTAATGTTGCTAGTTGTTTTTTTAATTTTATTTAAAATTATATAATATTGACAATTATATAAATTACTAATTTAATATCATTATATTATTTAAATTAAAAATATTATTAATTTAAATTAATAATATTAAAAATTTAAGTTAATCATTTCATATTATTATAATATTTAAATTAATAATATTAATAATTTAAATTAAAAATATGGAGGGCATAGCGGGGACCGCACCGCTCATGTAACTGCGCAAGCAAGTGCCCGCGTGGGTGCCCGCCCATGCCCGTGCGGGCGCCCACCCATGCCAACGCTTGCATGCATGGCACATGCCCACGTGGGGCAAGCGACCATGCAAGCGCCCGTGTGGGTGCCCGCACTTGCCTGCGCGGTTGCCTGCGCATGCCACTGCTTGCTTGCACGACACATGCTCATTCATGCAATTTCGCAGGCAAGTGCGGGGCCACTGAGCATGCTTGCATAGGGCAAGCACATGAAAGTGCCCACACGGGCTCCTACCCATGCTTGCGTAGGCGCTTGTGCATGCCACCGTGCAGGCAAGTGTGCTGCAAGCGCCCGAGAGGGTGCCCACCCATGCCCGCGTTGTCGCTCATGCATGACACCACTCACATGCATGCCCTCACGGGGCAAGCGCGCATGCAAGAGTCTATTGCATGGGCGCATGCTACCCTGTAGGAAAGTGCGGGGCCACTGCGCATGCCTGTGGGAGGCAAGCGAGCATACAAGCACCGGCACAAGCGCCGACCTATGTGTTGTGTTCACTTGGTGATGGGTGCGCAACACTTGGGTTACTTCTCACGCAAGGGATATAAGAAGGGCAAAGATCCTTGGCTTGGCACTAGGATGTTAGAGAGTGCCTTAGATCCTTTGCACAATTTTTGGTCAGGGAGGTTTGAGTGGTGGGTTCAAGTGTTCCTTGTGCAAGGTACCGAGATGCTCTTTGCACAAGGCCTTAACTTGTAGAGAAGTAGGTGGAAATGAGAAGAAGATAAAGAAGATAGAAAGAGGATTGGAACTTGCCTTTGATGGGTCTTCAAGGGACAAGAGCCTATCACGCAAAGGTAATGTAACCTAAGGGGTTGTTAAGCACTCTTAAGCCTTATTCTCTTACTCACGTTGGAGAAGAAGTTTCTTGGAGTTTACTTAATATTTTTGGATTGTTTACAAGAGGGGGAGGACTGCCTTATTTATACTAGAGGGCTGGAAAGCCAAAGGTCCTCAATACTTAGGTCCTTTCATGCTAAAGGACTTTATATGGCATTAACTATCTCTAATAACTACCAAACAGTTATTGTCCTTATTACAACACTCAAAAGACATAAAATAAATATAGGAATTTATTTAGAATAATAGTTAGGGACTAATGGCTCTTTAGTTGGACAGCATGTGGCTGCATGTGCACGTTGGCACGCATTGCTCCTTCCTACTCGAGCAGTGGCCCTATCTCTCTGCACTCAGGCCCATATTCTACCATGCATTCATTGAGCCATGGCCCTATTTCATTGAGCCATGATGCTTTTTCCTCGAGCATGGGTGGGTCTTCTTGCATTTCCTTGCCTGCAGCCTCCTTAGCACTATGCCTTGGCTCATGGTGTGCTGTGCCATGGACTGCATTGCCTTGCTCATGCTGTGGCTCGTGCTGGTGCCTCAAGGGTTGCATCTCTTCATGCTTTAATGACTCATGGTGAAGGCTGCTAGGGATCTCTTCATGCAAAGGCGTTACTTTGCTCGAGCATATGTGGAGATTGCTTGTGACATGGTACAATCGCATGTGTTGGTTGTTCGAGTAATGGTAACTCTTCGCATGGCATCCTTCAAGCGGGAGCCTTCTTGATCGCTCTTTCTCCTGAGCAATGGTCTCCTTTACTGCCTTGGGGACATTTGCATGTGGATTGCTTGAGGTTATATGAAAGGTCGTGACCTTTGCTTGAAGGGTTGCGTCTTTTGGTGTAGGAGTGCTCGGTTGGCTCATGCAATGGCTCAAGTGCTACTTGTCTTTGCTTCGGTAGCCATGTGCAGTGTTGTGTAACGCCTTAGGTAGTTGCTCCTTGGTGTAGAGGGAAGGTAACTCTTCAGTGGTGATCCTTGGTGAACTATGAGGAGTTGTGTCCATAGGAATCTACCTTGGAATTATGTCAAAGCGAACCTCCCTTGCTTCCTTTGGCCTATGCAGAGTTGCCTTGGTATGAGCGCTGCATGTTGCATTATGCAATGTTACAACACTTTACTCACGCGGGCACCCACGTATGCCACCACAGAGGCAAGCGCGCAAGCAAGCATCTGCATGGGCAGTGCCCATGTGTTGCAGCATTACACGATGCAACATGCAGTGCTCATGTCAAGGCAACTTTGCACATGCCAAAGGAAGCAAAAGAGGCTTGTACGAACACAATTCCAAGGGAGGTTCACTTGGACACAATTCCTCATAGTGTACCAAAGGTCGCCACTAAAGAGTCATCTTCCCTGTACATCAAGGAGCAACCACCTAAGGCATTACTTGAGGAGGCACCAGTCCACTCGAGCAAAGACATGTAGGACAAGTGCCAACTGAGCACTCCTATGCCAAAGGACGCAACTCTTCGAGCAAAGGTCACGACCTTTCTTGCAACCCGAGTAATCATCATGCAAATGTTTCCAAGGTAGTAGAGAATATCATTGCTCAGGAGAAAAAGCGATCTAGAAGGCCCCCGCTCAAAAGGGTACCATGCGAAGAGTCACCATGCCTCAAGCAACTAGCACATGCGATACCACCATGTCACGAGTAGTCTCCATATATGCATGAGCAAGATATGAGCAAAGTGACGCCTCTGCATGTAGAGATCCCTAGCAGCCCTCGCCATGAGTCATTAGTGCATGAAGAGATGCGACTCTAAATGCACCAGCATTAGCCTCCACATGATCAAGACAATGCAGCCCATGGCATAGCATACCATGAGCCAAGGCATAGTGCTAAGGAGGTCACGGGCAAGGAAATGCAAGAAGACTCACCGATGCTTGAGGAGATTACATCATGGCTCGATGAGTGCATAGTAGAATATGGGCCAGGGTGCAGTGAGATAGGGCCACTGCTCGAGCAAGCAGGAGCAACACACGCCAGCGCACACATGCAGTGCAGCCGAAGGGCCATCAGTCTCTCCAAGCAATAACTACTATTCTGAATAAATTCCTTTATTTTTTCTTGTCTTTTGAGTATTGTAATAAGGGCAATAACTGCCTGATAGTTATTATGATTAGTTAATGCCATAAAAGTCTTTTAGCATGAAAGGACTTATGTAATGAGGACCATTGTCTTACCAGCTCTCTAGTATAAATAAGGCAATCCTCCCCTCATGTAAGCATCCAAAAATTGTTAAGTAAAATACAAAATTCTTCTTCTCCAGCGTGAGAAAGAGATTAGGGTTTAAGGGTGCATAACAATCCCTTAGGTAATATTACCATTGCGTGATAGACTCTTGTGCTTGAAGATTCCATTAAGGCAAGTTCCAATCATCTTCCATTTTCTTCATCTTCTTTCTTATTTCCACCCACTTCTCTGCAAGTAAGGCCTTGTGCAAAGGGCATCTTGGTACCTTGCATAAAGAAACACTTGAACCAATCACTCAAACCTCCCAAGCCCCTAAAGCCATGCAAGGATCTAAGGCATTGTCGGCCATCCTAGTGCCAAGCCAGGGTCTTTTGCCCTTCTCACAGTCTTTGTGTGAGAAGTAAACCCAAGTGTTGCGTGCCCATCACCAAGCGAACGCAATACCATGCCCCCGCGGTCGCCTGCGCATGCCACCATTCACAGTAAATGCCCATGCCTGCGCGGGGCAAGCGCGCTTGCAAGTGCTTGTGCAGGCACCTACACGTGCCCGCACAGGCGCCCACGCATGCCATAGCGTAGGCAAGTGCGGGTCCACTGTGTATGCCTACATGGGGCAAGCGCCCACCCATGCCTACGTAGGTGCCCGCACAGGCAAGTGGCTGATTTCCAAATCAGTTGGTAATTTAAATTAACAACTACAAAATATATCAGTTGGTAATTTAATTTAGCGACGGATTTCCAAATCCGTGGCTGATTCAGCGACGGATTCCAAATCCGTCGCTGAATAATTATAATTTTATTTATTTTTATTTTATTTTAATAATTTCAGTAACGGATTCCAAATCCGTCGCTGAATTTTATCTTCTTTTAATTATAATTTTATTTTATTTTTATTTTTATTTTATTAATTTATATTAACAAATCATATTATTATTTTAAAATATTTTAATTTACATTTTATTTTATTATATTATTTCATTTTTTTAGAAGAATAATATTATTTAATTCTTAAAAAAACCATATATTTTATTTTATTTAAATTATATATATATTGTAATTAATTTATTATTTTTTTTCTTTTTTTTGATTTAATATTTTTTATTATTGTATAGGTAATTTTATTTTATTTGTATTATTTTATTCAATAATATAAAATTTTTAATTAAATATTAATCAAACCTATGTGGGTGCCGGCCATGCACGCACGGGTGCCTGCCTGCCTGCGCGCGCCTGCCTGGGCGCTCGCGCCCTGCGCGCGCCTGCCTGGGCGCTCGCGCCCTGCGCGCGCCTGCCTGGGCACCCGCACGCCTACTGGGGCGTGCCTGCGCGCCCTTCATTGTTTTAATACAAAATATACAAATTTGTAGTTGAAGGGATTCAAACATTGGAATTCGGGATTTAACAGAAAACATATCACTACTGCACCACCGCTTAGTGTTAGTATTGTGTGATAATATTTTTTTTTCTTTCTTCCTCCTCTTTGTTCTCTATTCTCATTTTTTTTCCTTATCTCTATTTTTGGGTTTTTTTTTTCTTTCTACTCTCATTTCTTATATATAATAATTTTGTTATAATATATAATAATTTTATTATAACGAATAAAATTATTTTGTAATTAAATATATAGATTTTTTAAATTATTAATATATTATAATTTATTGATAATTATAATTTTATAGTTTTGAGATATTGTAATCCATTTTTAAATTATGGATTAAAAAAGTAAAATAAACATGAAAAAAATAATAATAATAAGATAAAAGAAAAAAGAAGAAATCAAAATATAATATTAACATATTTTTTAATTAATTTATTATTTTATTTTAAATTAGTATTTTATTTTTTTTTATTAAAAATTATCATATTTATTATTTTTAATTAATATTATTTTAGGTGGGTGGTATAAATAAAAAAAGTTATTGTATTTATTATTTTAAATTATTATTATATATTATTTTATTATTATTAGAAAAATATGAAATAAAGATAATAAATAATAAAAAAGAAATTTATATCATAATAATATCTTTGACTCGGTGGTTTACAGGTTGCGTGTGTGCATGCAGGAGTTCGGAGTTCGAACCATGGTGGAGGCAGAAGGCGCGGTATTTTCCAGCAATTAAGAGTGCCTGCGCGGGGGTACTGGCTCGGGCAGGCTGACGGGCGGGCGGGCAGGTTGCAGGCTGGTATTGGCTCAGGTGGGCAAGGGTGGCATGTGCGCTGGCTCGGGTGGGCGGGCAGGTTGTGGTGTTGGCTCGGGTGGGCAAGGGTGGCACAGGTGACACGTGTGACATTTTGACGAAATTTGAAATCAGCGACGGATTTTTTTATTATTACAGATTTTTTTCTCCTAAATTAGCGACGGATTTTAGCGATAAAAATTATCTATCGCTAAATTTAGCGACGAATTTTAGATTTTTGTCGCTAAATTTAACAACGGATTTTTTTTTTTCGCTAATTTAGTGACGGATAATTTTTTGTCGCTAAAGTTTATGACGACTTTTAGCGACGAAAAATTATTTATCGTTAAATTTAGCGACGGATTTCAATTTTCGTCACTAAATTTAGCGACGGATTTCTAATTTTCGTCGCTAAATTTTTGCGACGTGTTATTAGCGACAAAAAATTTTTTGTCGCTAAATCCGTCGCTAATGTTTTTAGCAATGAATTTTTTAAAAATTTTCGTCGCTAAATTTGTGGTGAAAAGACTGGTTTTTTGTAGTGCTTTGCCTATTTTTACACCATAAAATTTCTCCCTTCTTTCCTTACTTCCTTATTTGGCTACCAAGAACCTTATTTGCTCCCACTCCTCTCCACCCTTTCTTATAAAATTCCATTATGGAGTTGAGGAAGCAGGGAAGTAGTAAGTAATTTTTTTGTTACGTTATTTTTTTATGCCAATACCAATTTTGAAATTTTTTTCGTTCAACAAAACTTCTTTCCATATGCATTGAGACACGATGACAACAACGTATGTTTAATGTGGCTAAATGATATTAAAATTATATTGTTATAATAAATTAAATTTCAAATTAAAAATTAATTGTTATAAGAAATTTAAAATATATTGTTAAAAATTAAAATATAGAAAATTTTAAAAAATTGATAATACTTTTGCAATTTATAAAATCTAGATACTGTATAAAATTTAGTGAAGTAATATTATATAGTTTTTTAAAACTTCATAAAATAAAAATAAAAGTTAATATATATATATATATAATTTAGTACTATTTAGAAAACTTTTAAAAATTGAAGTAAATATAATATTTATATAGAAATGATATTTTTTTATTTTAATTTTAAAACTATTAAATCATAAACCTTTTCAAAAATTTCGTTATACATTTTAAAATTTAATAAAAATGTACAAAAGTTAATATTAAATTAATATAAATAATTAAATATTTTATAAAAATATTTAATGTATATAAGTAATGTATATTGATAAATATTTGTTAAGAAAATTATTGTTTTCTTAGTTTTGATAATAACAAAATCTCTCATATTACTCTAACAAATTTATTTAATATGCAGATTTTTTATTCAATAGATAATTTTTGTTAAAGAAAAGTCATATAATCAGTCATATAAGCAAGATTTCTTGATATTTGTTGAAAACCCAACCAGCAAGGTAAGCGTAGTTTGAGTACTACACTTATACTATAATTGACCCTAAATGTATATAAAAGATTTCACAATATGAAAACAATTCATATTCCACTACTTAGAAATTTTCCTAAGTGTTGAAGTGTGATCATTTGGGTATGTTTGGATAGACATATCTTCTTATGTGTTGAAATATTTCTAAAACTGAAAATTATGTTTCAAAAAAAGTGTGTGTAACTTCAATTTCAAGTATTTACAGTACAAATATCTTGCAGATATGTCAGAAAAAAATCAGTTGAAAGTTGGTCGATTACCTGTTTTACATAGTAGAATTATTTGTTAGAAAATGATTCTCCAGAGGTATTTCGCCTTCGATATCTTCACCACTGACTTTGTATTTGTGAATTTAATTATTTTATATTATAATACTATAGTTGAATAATAGATATGATAATTCGTGGTATAATTATTTCGAGATTTTGATGAAAAAATAAATAGACAAAGTTAGCTATTTGTTCTAAAAAATTCAGAACTGAGACTGAACTTCTGGAGTAGTTTTCAAATTTTATGGAAGAACAATCATTTAGATATAATCAAAACAGTTTTTGAATATGATAGAGGGATGTTTAAAGTTTAGAAGAAAATTATTTACTATCGGTAAATATTAAAATTAATGAGTATTTGAAACATATTTTTCGGGATAGTTGCTGAGATTGTTGTAATAATTTGGGGACTTTTACTGTAGTTTGTTGAGATTCACTGGTATCAAATAAAGTAGTAATTCAGTAGGTTTCAAAATAGAATAATAGTGGCCAAATGACAATCATTTTTGAGACTTCATAGCATCAAAAAATAAAGAAGACATTCTACATTTTGAGATACAAAAAGAGTCTGTTGTTGTCATTTTCATTTACAGATTATGTAATTTTTTGATATAACATTTGTGTGAGTTGTCTTCCATTATTGGACGAAACAATTTTCATGGTGTAAAGATCAAAAGTCGATAAGTGGATGTATATTGTTATTTTGGATTATAGTGGAAACTAGCAGATTGTTAGATCCCGGCTTGCTTGACTGGAAGAGTGGATGTAGGTATAAGGCCAAACCACTATAAACTAGATTTGTCTACTTACTTCTCGTTTAATTTTTACTATATATTTTATAGATTGACCATAAGTTTAATTAGTTTTAAGTGGAGTTAGATAAAAATTTGAAAAACTAAATTTTAAACAATCAATTCAACCCCTCTTCTTAGTCGTCTTTGGGACCAACAATTTTAAATAATGTATATTAATAAAAAATAAAAATAAATATAATGGTAGATTGTCTTCTTCCAAGATCATCATCTACGAAGGAAGTTAAGAGAGACTCTCACTCTGATCTAGATCTATGTTACTATGTTAGTAAGAAGGCACAATGTGAAGGAAGTAGATTGAGAGAAAGTTAGAATTGTATTAATATTTTGTTTTTTGAGAGAAAGTTAGATTGCATTGTCATGTTGTCATTGTGCATTGTATTAATATTTTGTTTTTTTTTTGCTCTCACTCCAGTTTGAAGTCGAGAGTTTGACTATATGAGTACTTTAAAACGGAGGAAAACTAGACGATAAGAATAATAATTTTATATTAGAAACAATAGAATGCTTGGAATGGTTGATAGAATAATCCAAATACTTCCATCACTTTCACACATCCATGGATTATACCTAATAACCGATGGTTGATCAAACTTACTTTTTATAGTGCTAACTGGTGGTAAGTGATAAGTGGTGGTAACTTGCAGACGATACATCACAAACTTACCACAAACTTACTGCTATACAAAATTTCCACTATACAAACTTCTTACCTACTTACCTACCTACTATTTACCACCTACTTACCTACCTACCTACGTTATTTATCATTATCACCTACTTACTAGACTACCCCTATCATAAATTTATCACAATTTATCACAATTTATCACCTAGACTATTTTTAAGTATAGTCACTAAACTATAACAGAAATAGTATATAGAATTTAGAAGGGTATATGATATAAAAATGATAACAATCAAATGTTTTTACAAACGTTACAATATATAGGTTAGTATAAATAAAATTTATGCAAATGGTTAATTCTAACAATGAGAATTGAATTTAACTTTAAAAGACAATGGAATTTATGTGTTACCATACATTTAAAACCATGCCAAGAAGACTATCATATTTACTGATCAAAATTTATAATCATCACAATTGAATATTGTTTTACAGATGGTTGTGGTAGTTTTATCGATAATTGGTAAATATTTCTTCATAGACATTTTATCCTATTGGGAAAATCCTATATTTTTTGACGGTTTTATTATACGGCATCTCTATAACCCATAAAAACCGTCACTAAAAGTTCCTAACCCTAAAAGTTACTATTAGTACAGCACTTTAATATTGTAGTGTATCTTTCTGGTGAGCATTATATAATTTTTACTGATCATCATAGTCTCAAGTACCTATATATGCAAAATGAAACTGAGACAATACATATGGTTAGATTATTTAAAAGATTATGATGTTACTATTCAATATCACAATGGTAAAACCAAAGTAGGGGAAGATGCTCTTAACTGTAAATCTTTAATCAAGGAGCACTTCTAGCTTGATTTATAATTTGACTTGATTTGTTTGAATAGATTAGAGATGCTCAAAGAGTCAATTATGATGTTTCCAAGTTAAGAGAGGATATCACTAAAGGGGGAGATAGGCTTTGATATCACTGTTTGAGTTGTTTGTTTTCAAAACCAACTTGTGGTACGAAGTCACAGGAGTTAAGAAAACTGATTTTGAATGACGCACATCATTCACCATTCTTTGTTAGTCTCGATTCACCGAGATACATCGAGATCTCAATAGATCATTTTAGTGGGCTGGTATGAAAAGAGACATAACAGACTTTAAAAGACAATGTTTGGTATGTTAATAGGTAAAGGCGGGGCATTAGAGGCCCAGGGGATTGCTTGAACCTCTCACAATTCCCAAGTGGAAATGGAAACATGTGACAGTAGATTTAGTATCAAGACTGCCCATGACTTCTTAAGAATTTGATACTATATGGATAATTATTGATAGACTCACTAAATCGGACTATTTCCTTCTTGTAACTGCAATTTACGCAACAGAGAAGTTACTTAAGTTATACGTTGATGAGATTATCAGATTATGTGGTATCCTCGTCTCGGTTGTATTTGATAGAAATGCAAAGTTTATTTCTCAATTTTAGCAAAGTTTTCAAGCTCGACTAGAAATCAAAGTTAGTTTCTCTACTGCATACCCTTAGAGAGTGGGACATAGACACTTAAGAAGTGTTGAGAGCATGTATATGTGAACTTTGTGGTAGTTGGGCTAATCATCTATTGTTGATAGAGCTTGCTTATAGTTATAACCACGAGTCTAACATTGACATGGCTATATTTGGGGCGCTGTATGGGAGAAGATGCTAGTCTCCATTATGTTTGGATAAGATTGGTGAGAGGCAAATAGTTCACACTGAGACAAGGCAAACCTATCTTCAGGAGACTACTGAGATTCATGAGACTATTGAGAAAGTGCAGATAGTTCTTGAGAAGCTTGTGGTAGCTTAGACTCAATAAAGGAATTATGCAGACCAAAGGCATTCAGATTTGGAGTTTTACATTGGAGACAAGCTTTTCTTTTTCAAGATTTCTCCAATCGAAGAGGTGATCAGATTCGTGAAAATAAAAAAGAAGCTTAGTCCAAGATTCACAGGTCCGTTTGAGATATTGGTTAGAGCTGGATCATGAACTTATCAATTAGTATTGACATCTGGGTTAGAGGGAGTTCATCCTACTTTCCATGTCTCTATGCATAGGAGAAATATATTTGATCATTCGTAAATGATTGGATATGAACCTCTACAAACAAAAGAGGATTTATTATTTGTTGAGCACCCAATTCAAATCTTAGGTCACCGTAAGCAAAACCTCAGGAACAAGATAAACAAGATAATTTTCTTGGTTAATGTCCCATGGAAGCATCATGGGAACTAGAATATGAAATGAGGGCACAGTATTTGCACCATTCGAGAATGGTCAATGATTCGGAGTGTTGGATCATAAAAAAGTGGAAACAATCTAAGGACACATTCTTAAACTACGAGGAAAACCCCAAATCCCAGGCATTTGCATGGAATTGTATTAAATGGAACCTATCTCTAGATTGTGAGTCGAAGTGAGAAAAAGATATGTAGGGGTGGTTAGTGAAGTTTTCCCTATTATTGCGTAGTTGTAACTCTAAATATAATGATTTCTTAAATTATGTAAGTTAAATTAATGAGTTATGTTGCACGGTAACGGAAATGGAAAACAAAAATGGATACGGAAATCATACGAAAAAATATCATTTTATAAAATATAGAAAATAGAAATGTGTAGGAAACGCGTATATATTAAAAATATAAAAAATTTTATATAAATATTAATTATCTTATGACATAAAAAAATAATATATTTTTTAATAAAAATAAAAAATATCAAATATACAATCATTAATTATAAGATAAATAAAATCAAAAATAAAAGTTAAAATTAAAACTAAATAAATAAATAATTCATTAAATTAAACATATTTATACTTGAACAAAAATAAATTAAAAAACAAATGTAATTTACTAAACTAATTATATGTTATCACTTTCGTTCTCCCTACTTTTATTTGCATCTTCATAAAAAAATGCAATCTCCAATTCTGATTCATCCAATGTTAGATTAGCACTTTCAAGAATACCAACATCTTTCGTGCTTCCAAATTGATCTCCTCCAATTTCTCACAATTTTGTCCACTCATTGTGATATTAAGATATACCTCTTGACAAAAGACGGGGATTATTATGAATAAATATCAAGTCTTCTATACATTTTGGACCTAATTTGTTTTCTTCTAAATGAATGAATAAAAGAATAAGTGCTCGAATTCTTTTTATAACAAGAGGAGGAACTAAATTGTCCAAACACTTTAAAAGCCAATTTTTGAAGCAAAAGGTGCCTTGAGAACAGTAACATGCCCAACACTTTTTTGGATCCATATTATATCTACTCGCAATTGAATCCAAATTTCCAAATGATCCATTTTTTAGAGAAAAATCAATAAATTCATTATAAATGCTAACACGTTCATCTTCATTTAGAAAAAGTCTTCTAAACCACTTGTTTCGTTCAATTGAGATTTCTCCGTCCATATGAGGAGTCATTTTAT
Source organism: Dillenia suffruticosa (assembly GCA_033439265.1). NCBI lineage: Eukaryota > Viridiplantae > Streptophyta > Magnoliopsida > Dilleniales > Dilleniaceae > Dillenia > Dillenia suffruticosa. The sequence goes on along the minus strand of JAVTVX010000013.1, from coordinate 9,971,762 downwards.
TTTCTCTTTCTTGAATCACTTATCATCATAAAATCTTAAAAAGAAAAAGAAAATTAATAATACGTTAGAAAAAATCATTCTATAAAAAAAATTAGCTAATGAATTAGAAAAATAAAAAATTTAGCTAAATGATTGCCTTGGATTAAATGAATAAGCTAAACAATATAGTGGAGTTTTTATTTTTTTTCGAGCAGTAAGAATATGATGAATCACATGATAGAAAGAAGAGAACTCGTGTGCTGACTTTTACTCATATTTATAGATAACCGTTTTTACATTCTCAATTATAAAATCTCACATATCATAAATTAAATGCAAGCATAGTTAATCTGTATCATAAACTCTAATCATATCATAAATGAGTGCAGTAAATGTAATAACATAATCAACTTTCTCCCTCTAATTTTCATCTACCACTAGCTTACGAACAAATCTTGCTTTCCCTTTATCATCATCTTGATATTGAATCCATTGGTCACTCATTACCATCGCTTCAAGTGCACGTCTCATAAGTTTAAATCTTTTAAGTATCACAACAATTGAAACAAAATGAGTATCTGCGATTGAAAGAAACTTCAAAGAAGTAAACCGATTGAAAATAGCCAATCTCATGGAATGATTCATAATAAAATTTTTTATTTGTAAAGTATCTTCATGCATAACAGTGATCCAATGACATTCATCATATATTTTCTGATTATTTTCTGAGTTCTTAGCCATATATTTATTCTTTAATAAGAAGTTCAAAAGATATGTGAAAATATACGTTGAATGATTTTTCCAACACCTTTGCAATTGGCAGCATTATCAGTAATTACTTGAATTACTTTTTCATTACCAACTTCATCAATTACCTTTCTCATTAATTCAACAATGAAAAACTTATCATTTACTTCACCTGAACAATCTATTGCTTTAAGAAACATTGGTTCATTTTTAGAAACAACCGTGAAATTAATTAACAGTCTTCTTTGGGGGTCGCTTCATCCATTACTAACAATGCTAACATCTATCTCCAACCATGTGCTTTTAATTGGCTCCAATAATATTTTTACATTTTCCTTCTCTTGCTTAGGAAATGTAGTTCTCAATTTATTATAATTTAGATGCAAATATCTATCTAAGAGTTGATTAGTAGCAAATGTAAAAACATTTACATAATATGGATTTTTAACAAAATTAAATGATAAACCCTTAATATAGAATATTCTTGCAATCTTAGTATATAATTTTTGCTCGAATTCGTATGTCAAAAGATTAACTAATATGTGAAACTTCAAATCTTCTCTTCTTTTGCTTTGAAATACTCAAATCACTAGAAGTATTGGGCAAAGACACTTGTTTAGATTGTGAGAGTGAAATATTTTTAGCAACTTCATTTTCAATTTTTTTTAAATATAGAGAAAAATTGTTTATAATAAATTAGTTAAAAAGAAATTAAACAACTAAATAAATAATAAATCAAATTTAAATAAAAAACTGCAAACATAATTTTTAATTCTAATTATAAAATAAGAAAATTATAACCTAAATTATTAATAGAAAAATATGGACCATTAACGTACCAATATAATAACAATTTTAAATAAATTCTAATTTTAATTACTAAGCTCTAAATAATATTAAAATCTAAATTAATATAAAAAAATTATCTTTTCCAAAATTAAATCTAAAATTATAAAATTAAAATTTTAAATAAAAAAATAATATCTAAAATCTAAAAGAAAACTATCATAAAATTAAATTTAATTTTAAAGTAAATATAAAGCAAATAAAATATAAATGAAAAGTAAAATATAAATTTTCTTTAAATTTAATACAAATGCATACGTAACATTCATTCATGAAAAGGGCAACCTAAAGATAAAATTGTAGGAGATTTGAGAATTATGGGACATTGATGAACAGAGTAAAATACCGATGAACAGAGTCGTTACCGTGCATGACTTTTTGCGAATTTTGAGAGAAAGCGTCTTGGTTTTCACGGCCACACGTGCAGTTTCGTCTGCTCTAACCACGTGAACCACTCATGGGATGGGACTTCTTGCTCTTTGATTTGATTTGAACTGTGGTAACGGTTTTCCACTTTGTTACCAAACGTGCATATGCTTGTACTCAACTCATCAATTATGCTTTCTTGTATTTAATTCCTGTGGTTCCCTTCTTTTCCCAATTATTTATTTATTTATTTAGTTTTTTTTTGCTGTCCAATGGGAAAAACCGAGAAAGAAATACTAATCCATTCCTATAAAAACTCCTGCTCATAATTTAGGGGCTGCCATATTATATATATTTTTTAAAAAACCAACATTTTACCACTTTTACTTATTAAAAAAATGATAGAATTTTTAATCATAAAAAAGTATAAATTAAGAATTTTCTTATCCAAAACCTTAGTATAGAAAAGGAAACTCCAAAGCAAAAAATAGATTTTTTCATTTGATTAGTCATTATTTCTTTACGTGTCTTTTGTAAGAATTCAATAAAATGCGGATGGTTACATACTCATTAAAAGTGATGCACAGAAACATTGCCCGGATCATGTTTCGCATTTGCAAAACGTATTGGTATAATTTCATTATAAATTCAACAAAACTTTATTATGAATTCATAGGCAAGATTCCCAAAACGTAAAAATTTAATAAAATCCGAAACCCAAACCATTCGTATAGACGCAAGCGTTTCCTCACACTCTGCTCATCGGTATTAACACGTAATGCACCGTAATGACTCTCTCTCTCTCTCTATGCCCCACCCTCCCCTCCCCCTGAATTCTCTTCAAATCATATAAAGTTTTAAATTATATTATGTTAATTATTACAAGGAGAGCTCAAGTATATAAGAAATCAATTTTAGAAGCTATACCTAGACCACTCAGTGGCATTGGAGCAATAGATTCCCTTCAGGGTAAACTTAAACCGAATATTTCAAAATTAAAGAAACCCCTAATAATATCTAAAGAGAATAATTAGTCACGTATATTTATTTATTTATTTAATCAAAGATATGAACTATGATCTTATAAAAGAAATAAAAAAGGTAATTATGGGATGCTCCATGTGAATGGACAGAAATTGCTCCTCAAATCCAAGGGAAAGCATAAGACTAATTGGGAGGAGATAAAAGATTCGAGAAAATTACTTGTTAATGTGTTAGATTATGCCTCACTAAATAAATAAGATTCTAAGTTTTGATTTCTCTATATTTGAAGTTTTAAACTTCAATTTTGCAACTCATAAGATTTTTCTACCAATGGACTTTAATGTTAACCTATTAACGTTGTAACGAAATTCTAACAACCTATTAACATTGTAACCAAATTCTAACAAATCTTGTTTAGGAAATATTTGAAACTTTTTAGGAAACATTTGAAACATTTTGCACCTACATAGGATATAAGTGTAGTTTGGAATTTTGGAAGTTAATTTTGGGATCTTTGATAATTTTTGAAACTTTTGTTAGTCCTTAGACCTCTAAATAAGAATAACTATCATCAACATCAGTTTGGTTTGATTTTCAATAATTGATAAGCTCGATAATTATGTGATAAGAAGGTATTCATTGACAATTAAAATCAGTTATTATCTACTATCGTTTGATATACTGTGAGTTAAAGTTTACCTTGATATTTTGAATTATTTTGACTTTATTTTGAGTTTGTTGATTTGATTATAATAAGTTGGTAAATTGTAATTTGATTCATTTTTCTTTTCTATTGTGTTAATTTTTGTTGAATTCTCATAACTTACCCATTTTAGTCCTATTTATTTATTTATTTATTTTTCCACGTCTAGTTAGTTTGTGCAATTTGGAGATATCTTAATTGTACAAATTACTGCTTTTTGATTAGACCCCAAAAAACCTTGTAATGTGGCAATGGGGTGGGGTTTTGTTGTGAGGCCTTTACTCTTTTTGAGACCTTCGACCTATATATTAAAAAGTTTTTTTTTTTTTTTTTAATTTTCTAGTCTGACTAGTTAGACTTTCTTTTGATAAAATATATATAAAAATAGTATAATTATAAATAACATATACTATGCTATCATAACATTTAGCCCAAATTAAAGTGATCTAATAGATTTTGAAGTCAATGGGATTAAATCATCTCATTAAGTATGAGCTATTGCATGCAGAAATCCTAAAGTCTTATTTCTAATTTATGATGGGCAAATTAGAAATAAGAATATATATATATAAGGTTGTAGTTCCCAACTTCTATGTAGGATTTTTAGGTTTTCTAATATCACATCCTTAGAAAATTTTCACTTTTTAAAAAGATTCACATCGATTATCATGAATTCAAGTACACTTCTAGATATGGTGTGTGTGTGTGTGTGTGTGTGTGTGTGTATTTTTAAATGACTGAACATGAAAGATTTGAGATTTTATAATGACTGAACATGACTTTTGGGATGTCCCTACAATTTTTGAGTCCTTACAAAACGGGTCGTTTCACCATGATATTCAATAGTGGGTGTTAAATTCCTTGACATCCAACCATATTCAACAATCACCACAAAGTGCAGAACATAGGAGGTCGTTTGTTGTTGGAATTTCGAAGCCAACTTCTTGATTATTAGTTGAGTTATAAACGATTTGAAAACTTTGAAAATCTAGTTTTCAACACCAAAATCTATATATAATTTAAAATTCTATAAAAGAAGTTTAGACCGATTTACTTAAAGCTATTGGGAGATCTCAATTCACTTCAGGACCTGATTTTCATAAGTTTAAATCCTGCTTTTATTAGGACCGAATATAGTCAAATTACATACATAGAAAAGCCCAAAAGCGTAATTTTCCAAGAAAAAAGACCGTATAAGATTTCCAGCTCCCAAGAGGAAGTTATTGATAATTGTAAAAAATTTTGATGCAATGTTAACTACATATCTCACAATGTCACAATGTCATCCTCAATGAGGGGAGATCTAACAACCTGAAGTGCAGGAGTCTATTGAGGCCTAAAGCAATGCTATTCTCTCTATGGTCTTTAAGCCCACATCTCTCTCTCTCTCTCTCCCCCCCGCCCCCCTTCCATAGCTTGCAGACACATAGACACGCACTCTTACATGTCCAAGAGTTATTATATTTTGTAAAATCTAACCTTGTTCAGTTGAGTCCTAATCTCAGACCATATCTTATTCTAGTCTCCTCCATCCGTCTAAATCTCCTACTTTCTTGATGTGTCAGAGCTTCACTATGAAAGAAATAGAATTCTAATTAGATACATTCCCTCGGTTTCACTTTAAGTGTTACTTTAGATTTTTTTTCACAAGTATCAAAATCAAGAAAATATTGATTATTTTTCCTAACTCTCTTATGTATAACATTAAATAAAAGTAATGCCTTATGGAAATTATAGGGAGTGTTACACAAGAAAATAGGTTTATTTTTTTATTTTAAAAAGGATTAGAAATTTAATTATCTATTTTTCTAGAGATATAATTATTGAAATTATTTGATATTACAATAATGAAGTTATTTAATTGTGGACTATTATTATTGTAATTTTAATATTATTAAGTATATACAATGCATTAAGTAATATAGAAATGATTTTATTTTTATATTTAATATTTTCTCCTTTTCCTCACTAATTTGCCTCTTCTTTTTCTCAGTAATCCGCTTATTGTTACATAAAATTACGGTGGTCAAAGTCCCTTTTTTATTATCTTATAGTGGTTGTAGAGAATATCACGTATGAAAATAGATATATTTTTATTTTTTGAAAGGTTAGAAATTTAATTATCTATTTTTCTAAAGATATTATTAATGAAATTATTTGATATTACAATAAATGAAATTATTTAATGGTAGACTAACATTTATTGTAATTTTAACATTATTAGGTACTTTTTTATATTTAATGCTTTCTTATTTTCCTCATTAATTTGTATTCCCTTTTTCTCAGTAATTTATTTATCCTTACATAAAATTACGGTGATTAAAATAGCTTTTCTTCCACTTCTATGGCAGGAACAAGAAAAGTAGTATTTTATGGAGGTGGTAGAGAGTTTCACATAAGAAAATAGGGATAATTTTTTTAAAAGATTAGAAATTTAATTATTTATATTTTAGAGATAAAATGTTTTTATTTTTATGTTTAATACTTTTCCATTTTCTCCACTAATCTACTTCCTCTTTTTTAAAAAAATTTACCTCTTATCCTTATATAGAATTATGATAGTCAGAGTCTATTTCTTTCACTCCTCAAATAGGAACACAACCCAATTTTCATCCATTTGTATTTTTGATTTTGGGAATACCATTCGATCATTGTTGGAATTATGGCAATTTATTTTACATCCATCGAGGAATGATTAAGAGATATTTTGTTTAAACTTTCCTGCTTTATTCTCTATCACCTTTGTATTGATCTAGATTTTCAATAGATATTGGATATTTTGTTAATTTGATACAATAGGTTCGTAAGATTCTTTAAAATCGCTATTCTATTTAACTTATATATTCCTTCTTAACCCGCAGTATAAGATAGACATATGACTTAGTTTATTATTATGTCTACAATATTTTCTATAATAAATTGACTTTTTAAAGGATAATTAATAAATTCAATATTCTTCTAGAAATTTGGTTATTCAATAGTTTTCTTAATTTTTGTATAATTAGCTTAAACAACACTTGAAGTGAAACAAAAGGAAATATTTGTTTAGAATTATATTTTTATTTTTAAATCAAAATTTTTGTGCTTTGTCTCAATAGTGAAGTCACTCTGGAAAGCAAGGGCAAACGGCTCATACTAATTATATGCTTAAGAGCTTACATTATGTATGAGAAGGAATTTAAGGCCTAATCTTAGAGAAAATTGAATTTAATCAAGTTGAACTAAATTTAAACCTAACTTAAAGTTGATGGAGAGGTCCTCCTAAATGGAGAGAGGCTATGCCTATCACATGAATCAGACTTGGTTTTAATCAAGCTTATGGTCATCTTATTATTATTTTTTATTTATTCCTATTCGTGATTATATATTATATCTTTTTTTGTTTCTTAGGAAAAGCAAAAGGCTGAAAAAAAGACAAGCAGATTCTGGATTCGTTCGAGGCAGAGAGAGAGAGAGAGAGAGAGAGAGAGAGAGAGAGAGAGAGAGAGAGAGAGAGAGAGAGAGAGAGAGAGAGAGAGAGAGAGAGAGAGAGAGAGAGGAGGAGGAGGAGGATAACATCATAACACAAGTGGGCGTTTTTTTGAGAAACTCCCCACCACCCACACGAGTGGTTTTAAAGTTTGTTGCACAGAGTTTAGTAGTCACTGATTGTACTCCGAACCCTCAGATCATATAGATAGATACATAGGAGAAAGAGAGAGAAAGCGCGCAGCAGAATGTTTTTGCTCTCTCTTTTAATTCCAACAGTAAAATCCATTTCCTTTCCTGTTCCTCCATTTATACTATACGCCGTATTTCTTTCTCCTGATTTCTCCCTAACTATAATGGATACACAAACTCGATTCATCTCATCCATTAGTTAGAGAGAGAGAGAGAGAGAGAAGAGAGAGAGAGAGAGAGAGAGAGAGAGAGATCAACCACCCCATTTCTGGTGTTTTATTTTCTTGAGGATTTTGACCAAAATAAGACCAAAAAAAAAATGAGTACTTTCCACCGCCACTTGAAACAAGAGAGAGATGTTTACAATGGATTCCACTTTCTCACTCCTCCTCTTCCTGCTTCCCCTCAATTTTCTCTTTCTAACATGGGGTTTTCGGAAGATCAGACAAAACCTGCAAAGCGGTCTGAGAATGGGGTTGAGGGTAAAGGTCTTGTTTTGAACAATAATGGGGATGAGAGCTATGTTTCAGAGAGAAGCCTTCATGGAAATAGCACGAAACTGTGTGCTAGAGGACATTGGAGGCCAGCAGAAGATGCTAAGCTCAAAGAGCTTGTAGCCCGTTGCGGTCCTCAAAACTGGAACTTGATCGCTGAGAAGCTTGAAGGAAGATCAGGTACCTAAAAAGTGTATGATCAGTCTTTTTTTCCCCCAAAATATTCCAGTTTCATGATTTTAGATAAAAACCGATTTGTTAAATTAGGTAAAAGCTGCAGGCTAAGATGGTTTAATCAGCTAGATCCAAGGATAAACAGAAGGCCGTTTACAGAGGAAGACGAGGAGAGACTGTTAGCTGCTCATACACTATATGGGAACAAATGGGCTATGATCTCTAGACTATTTCCTGGAAGGACTGATAATGCAGTCAAGAATCATTGGCATGTGATCATGGCTAGAAAACACAGAGAGCAATCTAGTGTTTATAGAAGAAGAAAGCCCTCTTCTTCTTCTTCTTCTTCTTCTTCTACTAATCAGAATCAGAGACAGACTACTGATTTTGATATAAAAAGTTACTTGAACAGTGCATGCAGTGAATCAACTATCACTAGTACTAGAGATGAATCTGTCTCCACTTGCACTGATCTGTCTCTTAGTCCCTCCCCTGCTCCCTTCACTAGGCTGACCTCGCTTCAGCACCACCAATCCTATGCATTACATGGTTTGTTATCTCTTCCTCTCTCTCTCTCTCTCTCTCTCTCTCTCAAGAAATGATTTCTCTTTTCTGTTTATTAATTCACATTCTTGTGTTTGTTAGGAACCTTTTCTGGGGAGCAGGAGGTGAGAGTGAGCAAAGCAAATGGAGTGGTGATTAAGATGATGTGCATTGACCAATCTGGTTGTAGGGGCAATTCAGATTCAAATTCCGAGGTGTCAGCAGCAGAGTTGGTAGCTAAAAATAACAAGACCGATTCGGCCTCCATCTACGACAATGAGATTGCTGAGAAGATCAATAGACCTTTCATTGATTTTTTTGGTGTTGGAGCCAATTAGAAATTATGGGGGTTGTTCTTTGTACCATTTTGGTTTTGAAGTTAACTATGCCAAATCAAACTTTAGAAAAACAATGATCGCAATTAGCTAAGAATGAATCTCTCTCTCTCTCTCTATCTCTCTCTCTCTCTGTGTGAAAGAAATATAGTAGCCAGTTTGCTCTATTTTAATGAGACTACTAAATTTTCGGGAGAGATTCGGCGCACTCATGTTAGAACTCAAGTTCAGGGTGGCCAAAAGTAACTAAAGTTCATCCGTAAGAACATATAAATTTTCACTAATTATATCCACGAATATATCTTAAGGTTTCTTTCAAATTTTCGCAGTGTCCTTTTCTATACAGTTTAGCTTCCATAAGGGCAGAGGTTAACAGGGAAAATAACGGGGAAGTAAAAAAGAAAAAAAAAATGATGAGAGAGAGAGAGAGAGAGAGAGAGGTTGATGGGTAGTGATTTATGCGTTTCAATAATCATCGAAGATGACTCAATAGTTTTTGGACTTTTCTCACATTTCTGCTTTTGTTTTTTGTTGGCCATGTTTAGTATGATTTCAGAGGTGAAGATCAAGCTGTGGAAAAGGGCAGGGGGGGGGGGTGGGATAAAAGTGTGATGTTAAACTGAAATTGTCCAATTCTGATGAATCTGCCCATCATTTACGACCTTTCATTTTTTTTCTTTTTCTTTTTGGTTGACTGTGCATGTTTTAAACAAGCCACTGCTATCTTCAATTTTTTTTTCTGATATATCCCCCGATAGTTTTTGTCACACGTTCTGTCAACATTTTTGTCTCTCTCTGTCTCTCTAATCCCAAAATATAACTTTGTTTTGCCAAGTAAACGTGGGTAGGGGGGGTACCAATTTCATTACTTTGTCCCTAAATATTATGATAAAGATCCAGTTTGAGACATAGTATCGTCTTTTGGGATAACTGATCTCCAGAACGCTATCAAAGTACAAGTAGTCCAATATCTCTATGGCAACTGTTTTTGATTTACGAACTAACACTGCAAACAAGGAACGCAGGCTACTACCACCGTAGTCGTACAGTGTGTATGAAAATGTGTATGCTAGCATTCCACAGTAGTAATCCACTGACAAAAATTTATTGCTGACTAAGACGGATGCTTTTTCTTTTGGAGGCGGTGCTTTGTAAAGGGGCAGATCGGTTTGTAGAGAAGCGAAGAGGGGATAGGACTCTGAGACTGTATTTTTGTTTGAAAAATTTTATTTAATTATATTAAATTTTAATTTTCAACTATTTAAATTAAAATTTTGATATATTTAAATTTATATCGTATTTTAAAAAATTTATATAAAATGAATATATATATATATATATGTAAATAATAATAATAATAATGAAAAAAAGAATCGAATTAGGACTTAAAGCTCTAATTCTTCTTTTCTCTCTCTCTCTAGTCGTCTCTTCCTCTCCCGCAGCCGTACCCGACCGCCCACCACCATCGATGCCGCCCTCCCTTCCACTCTCCCTTTCTCCCTCTGTTCTTTCTCTTTCCCTCGGTCTCATTCTCTCTCTCAACCCATTCCTCTTCCGCGACGATTTCTTCCACTCCGCCGTGATTCTCCGCCACTAACCGCTCTCTCCATTGCTGCTCCTCCCTCCTTGTACGAGCGTGCTAGCCTGCAGCGCCTCCTTCCTCGCGCGAGTGTGCGCACTGCGCTGAACCTTCTGCCCGAGGCTCCACAGCGCGAGCGCGCGCCTACTCGAGAGCATGCCTACGCACGAGCGCGCTCCAGCCCACAGCGTGTGACCCCTGTAATACCCAAAAAAAAAAAAAAAAAAGAAAATAAAAAAAACAAAATTAGGGCTTAAAGCCCAATTTTCAATCTCTCTTTTCCCCTCTCTTCTCTCTTCTCTCTCCCTCTTCTTCTCTCCCTCTTTCTTCTCTCTTTTCCCTTCTCCCCGCCGCCGTGTCTCTTCCCCTCCCGCTGCCGCCGCCGCCGCCAGCACCGCCGGTCACCACCAGCGCCACCCACAGCCGCTGCAGCTTCCCCCCTCCCGCGAGCGAGCCGCTGCAGCTCCTCTCTGCACGAGCGCCGCTACAGCTCCTCTCCTTCGCACAACAGCGCGCGAGCTAGCACGAGCCAGCGCGCGAGCCCAGCGCGCGAGCCCAGCGCGCGAGCCCAGCGCCAGCCCAGCACGAGCAGCCCGCGAGCAGCGCGCGAGCAGCCCGCGAGCAGCGCGAGAGCAGCGCGCGAATAGTGCTCGATTAGCGCACGAGCAGCGCGCGACACCCAGCGCGCGACCCCAGCGCGCCCTTGCGCGCCTCTGCCCGAGCCCCTGCGCACCTCCAACACGAGCGCAAGCGCTCCAGCGTGCGACCCACTGCGCGAGTGCTCGATCCAGCTCGTGAGCGTGACCCTAGCCACTGCGGCCCAGTCCAGCACGCGGCCCAGTCCGGCCCGCGGCCCACCAGGCCCATCAGGCCCTCCAGCCCGCGGCCCACGGCCCGCGACGGCCCGTGACAGTCCGTGAGCCTCTGCGAAGGTAAATGACTCTAAGTTTCGATTTTCGCACTTGGGTTTCGAAATTCTTTAGTGTTGGACTTAAATTGTTCGCAATTGTTTCAAATTTGGAAACATTCAGGTTTTAGACCAAACCAACGGGCGAACGAAAGCTAAATTCGAGATCCGAAGAATCCTAGGTGAGAGAAATGAAATCTCTTCAACCCTTGAATAAATCTTGTCAAATTAGGTAGCATTAGTTGATTTGTTTATAAATTGAGGAATTTAGGGTTCGTACGAAATTAAGAAAAACGATAAACCCTGAAATAGTCGGAAATTGATGAAAATCATGATGACTTGATTAGGTTGGCTTTCTTGGTGACTCGATTGAGGGGCGCTTTGTTTTGCGTATTTTGGTGTTATTGGGGAGTGCGCTACCTTCCCCAAAACAGTGAGTGAGATTTATTTCAATACTTTTGTTTAATATGTAAATCCTGTTTTACAACATTTTGATAATGAGCATGATTTGTCGTATGTTGGAAATGTTTTGACTGGTTTTAAAATTGACTTTTGTGAACCGTTGGAGTGTCCAAAAACTGTATTGAATTATGAAATTATGCATCCATGTGGTTGAAATGTATAATGTGCCATTTTATGCTCTATGTTGCATTGGTTTATGAACCTGACTTCGGCACATTTTGATGTGATATTGATTTTGGCTTTGAGAGCTTTGATATGTATTGTTCCGTAGCTACGAAGGACACCGTGAGAGGCGCTTTGGTGGCGTCCGGATATGCCTAGGCCTGGGGTATCCCACGAGTTGTCGTGATTTGATTATCTACACGGTACTAGCCAGGTTGAACCCGAAAGGGGGAGGATTTGGATTTGGATTGGATATCCTCTCCAAGTCTAGCACCTGGACGAGGTTCGTCGCCAACGCCGGGGTAGAGAGCACTTTAAAGAAATTTGCATATAACACCCTCGGTGCGCCTGTCATAGGTCGCGGTAGACCTCTGCCAGGACATTTTCGGCTGGCAGCTCTATGATTTTAATGACAGTGCTTTGGATGCATATTTGACTTGAAAATGCGTGAAATGATATATTGTTGAAATGAAGAGCATGATGATTTGAAATATGATTTATATACTTATGTTTTGACACTCCAGTTTCACACTCCATATTTGATGACTGCATTGACCCACTCACTCACTGAGTATTCTCTCCCGAGTACTCACCCCTCATTTCCCTTTTGTTTCAGAGATAGTATTTGACAAGGAGTGTCGCTTTTAGGACGCTCAGTATCTTTGGGAGATCAGGCCTGGACTTGAGGAGTCATTGTGTATTTCCGTTGCAAAAATTTGTATTGGTGATGTATTTGTATTCTGAGGTCTATAGATGACCATTTTTATAATTCTGGGATGACTGTATAAATATGGACATTTAAATTGTGGAACTCTCATGTCACTGCATGACATTGCATTGAGGCATTTCTTTTTCGTTGCGTCTGTATTTGGGAATGTGTCATGTTTTAGAATTGTCCTCTAGGATCGCTCGGAGCCTCCTCTAAATCACAGGAGGGGCGACTGGCGGCTGTCCATGCCTTTGACGGGGGCATGGCAGTAGAGGTCTGTGGTTAGGACTGTGGAGAATTGTTTGTTAGCCTTGCGTTGCCCTGAATTGTGCAGTAGGATGATCTGATTTGTTGTTGAGGATAATATATGCATTTTGAGGCCGGGATGGCCCATTTTGGACAGGTAACAGGTTTATTTTAATATGGGAGACCTCCGATATATGGGGAGATTCTGCCCGATTTTCTGTAAAAATACAGCCGGCATCCAGGGTAACGGGCGGCTGCTCACGATCCCGGGTCGGGGCGTGACAACCCCTGCGCGAGTGCGCTTGCCTCACAGCGCGGGATCCTCTCGCGAGTGCGCGCCTCAGCTCTCGAGCGCGCTCCTCCACTCGCGAGCTCGCGCCTTAGCCCGTGAGCGCGCGACTACAGACCTCTTGCGAGCGCACGCTCCAGCCCACTAGTGCGCACCCTGCTAGCGCGCCCCTGCGCGAGCACGCCACAGCACGCCGCGAGCCTGCGAGCCCGTGAGCCCACCAGCCTGTAAGCCCGCAACCGGCTTTCTTCTTCGAGAGCTCACTTGAATCTTTACTGCAGATAACGACTACAATTTGATTGAAATTCTAGAGTTTGGTGTTAAAAATTTGAGTTAATTGCTAATATCGTTCAAATTTGAAAATATTACAGGTTTTAAACCAATTCGACAGGTGAACGAAAGTTAAGTCTGAGATTTTGTGAAACCCTAGGTGAGAGAGATATACGATTTTTTCAATATTTGAAATAAATTTTATCAAATTTAGGTTTCAATACCTTTAAGATGACATTTGCGTATATTTCTAAATTGAGGAATTTAGATTTATACTAGGGAAGATGATAAACCCTAAAAATAATTGGAAATTCCATGACAATTGTGATAATCTGATTAGGATGACTTTTTTAGAGATTCAAGAAATCGATTTGTTTTGATTTTGGAAAATAGGGAGTGACCACCTCTCCAAGAAATGTGAGTGAGATTTTAATCTCTTGCATGAAATAGTAAAACTTGTTTTTGTCGTATTTTCAATAAAACATGCTTTTGTTATGCATTGACTCGACGTGTGATATTAAATTTCAAAACTTGTTTTGTGACATTTGGAGTATCGTAAATTTATGCTTCTGATGACTATGCATCCATATTTAAAATGAAATGATATTGTGCCATTATTTGAGAACTAGATATATTTTCTATTTTGCCGTCGCATTGGCTTGGAATTGAAATGATTTGATGAATGTATTGGCACACGGATTTGAAATGTTTTCGATAAACTATGTGGGTTGAATGTTCACCAGTTATGCAATGATATGATTCTTACCTGTGGGATGTTGTACCCTTATGATACTATGATGATGATATTGATGATTCCGTAACTACGAAGAGCGTTTGTAGAGACATGGGTTGCTCGGATACGTTTCTACAGGAGGTATCCGCAAACGTCATTGATTCTAATGGCTATAGGCGCGGCCGGTTGAACCCACGACGGGGAAGGACGTGTGTGACGCTACCGTCTATCACCGGGCGGGGTCCTATACACGATGATGAGCTAGCTCCAGCGAACTCATGGCCAACATCAGGGTAGAGAGCTACTTTGAAAACTTTTTGCATAATAAAACCCCCGATACGCCTGTTCTTGGTCATGGTCGACATTTGCCAGGATCATTTTTGACTTGCTCTAATATTACTTGATTTCGAATGGATGCATATATGTATGATACCATGTGATTGAATAAATGAGTTCACTTTATTGAACATACTATGATTTATTGCAAAAACTTGAATTATTGTTTATGAATTATACTATTTGACACTCCAATGTTCACCTATACTATTTGTATTTGAGATTAATCCTTTCACTCACTGGGTATCTTCCCATGATACTCACCCCTCTCTTTTCCTTCCTCAGACAGGATTTTTATGATAGAGCGACATTTCAGACTTTAGAGGGTTTGACAGCATACCCTGGGATTTGGTATATATGACGGTGAAGTTTAAGTTAAATTTGAAATATGAATTTCGTACTTTGTTTCGACCCTGCGTGGTCTTGATATTGAGAACCTTAGTTGACCGTGTATATTATGGGATGACTATGTAACTTATGGGTAGTTGTATACATAACTCTCGCTTTGATTTATTTTACTTGTATTGAGACATCTGTAAGCGTTTTAAACTTTCTAGTTGGGAAATTTGTTATACATTTGTATAAACTTTAGGCCCGCTCAGTGTAGTGATTGCTCATACTCTAGTTGGACATGACAGTAGAGGTCTGTGGCTAAAATTGTTAGTAATTTATATAGCCTGACGTTGCTCTGGATGTCTGCTGTGGTTGGTAGGTTGTTGTGAGATCGGGATGACCATTTTATTTTATTTACAAAATGATTTTAAATTAAACAGATTTATTTGTATATGGGAGACCTCTGATTTATGGGGAGATTCTGACCGATTTTCTGTAAAAATACAGCAAGCATCAGGGCAACGGGCGGCTGCTCACGAATCCGGTTTGGGGCATGACAGTTCTATTGGTATTAGAGACAGGCTAGGTTAGAGAAAAGATAGTAGTAAAAGTCTTCTCAAGTATATGAAAAGTTCTCAAGACATTAGAGAGTTTCATATAATTATTTAAAGTCTCATACTTGACCAAAATTATATATGTTCATCTATTTTATGGAGTTGAATACATAACGTATCTAACCCATTATTTCGCATTCAAATGTTTTGAATTATAGTTCATTTTTTTAGGGGTTAGTTACGGAGCAACTAACCCTAATTCTTGATTTCTATCTAATAAAAATGTATTCTTTTCGTAGAATTATGTCATCTAGACGTAGTAGGAGAGGTGCTAGATTCATATCACTTGAGGGTCTTTCAGTGCCTGATATAGCTAGGGCACCCGAGGCGCCACGAGTGCTAGAGAATGCTTCCTCTACTTGAGCATGCTCACCAGCGCCACCCCCAGCACCTCCATTGGCTGTTACAGTCGAGATTTCTCCACCACCACTTGATGCCTTAAGGCAGTGACAGGAGTGGTACAGTAGATATGGGGCGTAGATGCCACCACCTCCACTACAGACTCCAGCGACCGCACCTGCAGCCATACCTGCTCCTACAGCATCGGTTCCTCCTTTGGTGGTCGGTCATTCTGTTTCTACTCTGACCGATGAGACCTCGGCTACTTTGAGGTGCATCCACGAGCTCACGCAGTTGGTGAAAGAGTCTCGGCAGCTTAGATGCACAGACTTTTTAGGATCCAGTGATGTCATAGCGGCGAAACAATGGATCAACAGGATTCGTAGGATTCTTATAGATTTGGGGTTGTCAGAGGAGCTCAGATTGAGAGTTACTGAGAGACTCCTCGACGGAGATGCCCTCTTGTGGTGGGAGGCTATCCGTGACAGTGCTATACAAACCTTGCGGTGGGAGGACTTTCTACGAGAGTTCGACCGTAGGTACTTCACCCTGTTCTAGTAGGACCGGATGAGGATGGAGTTCCTGCACTTACGCCAGGGGACGAGATCAGTTTCAGAGTACGAGGCTGAGCTTAGACGACTAGTGGCCTTTGTCCCTGACATGGCTACACCGGCTCGATAAGATTCAAGTTTGAAGATGGCCTCCAATTGAGTATTAGAAAGTATATGATTGTGACTCTCTCTTTTACACTATCAGAGGTGATTAATTCAGCATATCGGCAAAGGAGATCGTACGAGCGGAGGCTAGATAGAGGGAGAGTCACCAGAAGAGGAAGACTGGGTCACAAGGTGGATAGTCTTTGAAGAGGGGTAGAGGTTCTGGATATCCCGGAGGTTCTTCTTGTTTCAGACCAGCGGGACCGGGACAGGGACCTTGACCACAGGGTTTTGGGGTACCAGTCCCTAGTGTCTCTACATAGTCTACTACACAGAGACAGCTTTTCTACCATAGATGCAACAGCCACTATGCCTTTGGGGCATGTAGAGTACCAGTTACTTGCTTCCAGTGTGGGAAGCAAGGTCACGTTATGAGTGTCTATCCCAATTTAGGTTGAGGAGGATCGACTTTACAGAGTCGTACTGGTACGTCTAGCACAGGCCAGTAGGGGGCACCTGCGCACTCAACTCTTACTGCTCCTTGGATTGCAGCTGGGAGTAATACAATGCCAAGATCGTTGCGACAGCAGCCTAGGGCCCAGGCTTGTGTGTTTGCGATGACACAGGAGGACGTATAGGCAAACTCTGATATTATTATGGGTAATCCTCCCGTAGAACACTCAGTGTAGTACTTTTATTTTACTTTCTGTATGACCTTTTTGTATATTATGATGTCGATGTACAGTTTTGACTAGTTAAACTTTTAGAAATTTAACTAGTTTGATACATATATAAGAATTTGTCTATTTTTTCGCATTTTAAATATCTTTAATCTTTTTCCTATTTTTAGGTATCATGCGAATATTTGGTATCGACCCCCGTATTCTTATAGATACTGGGTCGAATTTTTAATATGTGAGCGACAAGTTCGCTCGCCATTCTGATAGACCACTCTCGCCACTTAATGAGGAGATTATGGTAGTCACTTGTCTTGACAAGCATATCATTCGAGATATAGTCTATATGGGCTGTGAGGTTGGTATTGGGAGAGACAGTATTAGAGGCAGATCTGATTCCGCTCCCTATCATGGATTTTGATGCCATCCTAGGGATGGATTTGCTGAGTTTACATCGGGCTTCCGTGAATTATTTCACGAAAGAGGTTTAGTTTCGGAGGTCCGGGCAGCCACCATTAGTTTTCCGGGACGAGAGACGAGTATTACCCCTCTGTATTATATCTTTTATGAAAGCCAGACGCTTGGTACGCCGTGGTAGTGTGGCTTATCTGACTTATGTTGTCGACACCACCGTTGAGGGACCGAGACTTGGAGATGTCCCTGTAGTGTAGGAGTTTCCAGAGATATTCCCCGAGAAGCTTCCCAGATTACCACCATTTCGGGAGTTCGATTTCGAGATTGATCTAGTACCGGGGACCAATCCTATTTCTATTCCGCCATACAGAATGGTGCCTGTTGAACTGAGAGAGCTTAAGACTCAGTTACAGGAACTCCTAGACAAAGGGTTCATTCGCCCAAGCACTTCACCTTGGGGCGCTCCGGTACTGTTTGTAAAGAAGAAAAATGGTACATTTCGGATTTGTGTGGACTACAGGCAATTGAACAAAGCCACCATAAAAAATAGATATCCCCTGCCACGTATAGATGATTTGTTTGATCAACTGCACGGAGCCAGGGTTTTCTCTAAGATTGATCTACGTTCGGATTATCATCAGTTGAGAATTTGGGCCGAAAATGTATCAAAGACAGCTTTTTGCACCCAATACGGCCATTATGAGTTTCTAGTCATGCTGTTTGGGCTGATTAATGCCCTAGCTGCTTTTATGGATCTGATGAACTGAGTTTTTCACGTCTACTTGGATTGGTTCGTCATCGTATCCATCGATGACATCTTGATATATTCACGGAGCGATGAAGATCATGTTGAGCACCTTCGGGTGGTATTGCAGATATTCTGTAAGAAGCAGCTATATGCCAAATTCCCGAAATGTGAGTTTTGGCTGAGACAAATTAGATTCTTGGGGCACATTATTTCCGCAGAGAGTATTTATGTAGATCCGCGGAAGGTTGAGGCTATAGTGAAGTGGGAGCAGCTACAAATAGTTACCGAGATTCGTAGTTTTCTCGGTTTGGCCAGGTATTATCGTAGATTTGTAGAGGGATTCTCCCGAATAGCTACTCCGTTGTCTAGATTGACCCAGAAGGGGGTCAACTTTGTTTGGGACGATCGTTGTGAGGTGAGATTCCAGGAGCTCAAACAACGGTTGACATCCTCTCCTATTTTAGTCCTCCCATTAGTAGTCGGGAGTATACAGTGTACAGTGATACTAGTCGATAGGGATTGGGTCGTGTTTTGATGCAGGATGCTCGCGTTATTGCATATGCCTCGCGACAGCTGAAGAAACACGAGGTTAACTACCCGACCATGATTTAGAGTTGGCAGCCATAGTCTTCGCGTTGAAAATATGACGACATTATCTTTATGGGGTGACTTGTAGGGTATTCACGGTTTACCAAAGTCTAAAGTACTTGTTCACCCAACGGGAGTTGAATCTCAGACAGAGGAGATGGTTGGAGTTATTGAAAGACTATGACCTCATTATTGACTATCATCCGGACAAGCCGAATGTTGTAGCAGATGCCTTGAGTCGGAAGTCAGTACTATCCTCACAGTCGACAGAGAAAGCCTACTTTTCTTGTTTAGTAGGACTCTAAGATTTGGGAGTCAGTTTGACTAGTAATGATCAGGGAGGCTTACTAGCCAGATTTGAGGTTGGACCGAATTTGTTCGACTGTATTCGAGAGCTCCAGAGTACAGATAAGGAGCTTCAGAGTATTGTGAATAGAGTCCGCAGAGTTGAGGGTGGAAACTTCAAGATTTGAGGAGATGGTTTGATAGTGTTCAAGGAGCGGGTTTGTATTCCCGCTGATTCAGATCTCCACAAGGCTATACTCGAGAAGGCATACTCCTCTGCTTATGCATTGTATTCGAGTGGTACCAAGATGTATCGAACCATTCGGGATAATTATTGGTGGCCTGGCATGAAATGAGAAATCGTAGATTTTGTGCCTAGGTGTTTAGTTTGCCAGCAGGTGAAGGCCGAGTATCGGCGACCGGCTGGTATATTACAGTCCTTACTCATTTTTGAGTGGAAGTGAGATCACATTACTATGGATTTTGAGACAGGGCTACCGTGGACTTCATCACGGCATGATGCCATTTGGTTTATTGTAGATCGACTCACTAAGTCCGTGCATTTTCTTCCTATTCGCAGCGACTATCCTTTGAAGACCCTGGCATATTTTTACATTGATACGATAGTCCGGCTGCATCGTATTCCTATGTCGATAGTATCAGACAGGGACCCGAGATTCACATCCAGATTTTACCCCAAGTTATAGGAGGCAATGTGCACAATACTGAATTTTAGTACAGCCTATCACCCGCAAACAGATGGTCAGTCAGAGAGGACCATTCAGACCCTTGAGGACATGTTGAGAGCATGTGTGATGGATTTCCGGGGTAGTTGGGATCGGCACCTTCCACTGGTCGAATTCGCATATAATAATAGCTATCAGACCAGTATAGGAATGCCCCCGTATGAAACACTGTATGGCAGGAAGTGCCGCACCCCGATATGTTGGGATGAGGTCAGAAAGTAACGTCTTAGTAGTGTTGAGTTGATTGAGCAAATGAAGGATAAAGTTAAGGTCATCCGTGAGCGGATAAAAGCCGCCTAGGACAGACAGAAGGCATATGCCGATTGTAGGTGGTGACCTCTTGAGTTTACCACGGGAGATATGGTTTTCTTGAAGATATCTCTTTAGAAGGGAGTTATACAGTTTAGGCAGCGAAGCAAGTTGAGTTCAGATATATTGGGTCCTTCCGTATCCTTGAGAGGGTTGGGAGTGTTGCATATCGGTTGGAGCTGCCAGATGAACTATCCCGTATTCATGACGTATTTCATATCTCAGTACTCAGGAAATACTTGGCCAATCATTCTCATGTACTTGAGCCTCCACCTGTTGAGTTACGTGAGAATCTTAGTCTTCCAATTCAGCCTGTGGCTATTCTAGATTGGAAGGTCAGAAAGCTGTGGAGTAAGGAAGTCACATTGGTCAGAGTTTTGTGGAGCAATGATTAGGTCGAGGAGGAAACCTGGGAGCCCGAAAAGGCTATGAGGAGACAGTACCCCCATTTATTTGCTGTTTAGTGCTCTTTTAGTTTTGAGAACGAAACTTGATTTTAGGGCGTTAGAAAATGTAACGCCGACTCTGAGATGCCGTATTTTTGTACGAGAAATTTTATTTAATTATATTGAATTTTAATTTTGGGATATTTAAATTGAATTTTTGGTACACTTAAATTTATGCCGTATCCGTGAAAATTTGTGTAAAATGAATATGTATATATATATATATAAATAATAATAATAATAATGAAAAAAAAAAGAAAAAAAGAAAAAGAAAAAGAAAAGAAAAGAAAAGGAAAAAGAAAAGGAAAAGAAAAAGAAAAAGAAAAAAGAAAAAAGAAAAGGAAAAAGAAAAAAAAATCGAATTAGGGCTTAAAGCCCTAATTCTTCCTCTTTTTTTCTTTCTCTCTCTTTAGCCGTCTCTTCCTCTCCCGCAATCGTGCCCGACCACCGCCCACCGCCATCGCCGCCGCCCTCTCTTCCACTCTCCCTTTCTCCTTCTATTCTTTCTCTTTCCCTCGGTCTTATTCTCTCTATCTATCGATCTCTCACTCAACCTATTCCTCTTCCGTAGCGATTTCTTCCACTCCGCTGCGATTCTCCACCGCTAACCGCTCTCTCCATCGCTGCTCCTCCCTTGTTGCACGAGCACGCTAGCCTGCAGCGCCTCCTTCCTCGCGCGAGCGCACCACTGCGCTGAACCTTCTACCCGAGCGCTCCACAGTGCTGATCCTTCTGCCTGAGTGCTCTACAACACGAGCGCACGCCTGCTTGGGAGCACGCTTGCGCACGAGCACGCTCCAGCCCACAGCGCGCTATCCCTGCACGAGCGCGCGCGTCTTACAGTAAGCGATCCTCTCACGAGCGTGCGCCTCAGCTTGCGAGTGCGCTCCTTAGCCCGTGAGCGAGCGCTCCAGCCCACTAGCGCGCACCCCGCTAGCGTGCCCCTGCGCAAGCGTGCTACAGCACGTCAACAGCCCGTAAGCTGCCAACCCGAGAGCCCACCAGCCGGCGAGCCCGCGAGCCGCGAGCCCACAAGCCCACAAGCCACAGCCCACCAGCCCGCGACCCCACCAGCCTACGAGCCTGCAACCGGCTTTCTCCTTCGAGAGCTCACCTGCATCTTCACTACAGGTAACGACTACGATTTGATTGAAATTCTAGGGTTTGGTGTTAAAAATTTGAGTTAGTTGCTAATATCGTTCAAATTTTAAAATATTACAGCTTTTAAACCAATTCAACGGGCGAACGAAAGCTAAGTCTAAGATTTTGCGAAACCCTAGGTGAGAGAGAAATACGATCTTTTCAATATTTGAAATAAATTTTATCGAATTTAGGTTTTAATACCTTTAAGATAACATTTGCGTATATTTCTAAATTGAGAAATTTAGATTTATATTACAAACTTAGGGAAGATGATAAAATCTAAGAATAATTGGAAATTCGATGAAAATTGTGATAGATTAGCTTGACTTTCTTGGAGATTCGAGGAGTCGATTTGTTTTGATTTTGAAAAATAGGGAATGACTACCCTCCCTAGAAACGTGAGTGAGACTCTAATCTCTTGCATAAAATAGTAAAATTTGTTTCTGCCGTATTTTCAATAAAACATGTTTTCGATATGCATTGACTCGACGTGTGATATTAAATTTCAAAACTTATTTTGTGACATCTGGAGTGTCGTAAATTTATGCTTCTGATGACTATGCATCCATATTTGAAATGAAATGATATTGTGCAATTATTTGAAAACTAGATATGTTTTCTATTTTGCCGTCGCATTATTTGAAAACTAGATATATTAACTAGATATGTTTTGGCACACGGATTTGAAATGTTTTCGATGAACTATGTGGGTTGGATGCCCACTAGTTATGTGATGATATGATTCTTACATATAGGACGTTGTGCCCTTGTGATACTATGATGATGATATTAATGATTTCGTAGCTACGAAGGGCGTTTGTAGAGGAACGGGTTGCCCGGATACGCTTCTACAGGAGGTATCCACAAACGTCATTGATTCTAATGGCTATAGGCGCGGCCGGTTGAACGTACAACAGGGGAGGACGTGTATGACGCCACCGTCTAGCACCGGGCCGGGTCCTATACACGATGATGAGCTAGCTCTAGCGAACTCATGGCCAACGTCGGGGTAGAGAGTTATTTTGAAAACTCTTTGCATAATAAAACCCCCTTTGCACCTGTCCTTGGTCATGGTCGAACTTTGCCAGGATCATTTTTGGTTTGCTCTTGTATTACTTGATTTTGAATGGATGCATATATGTATGATACCGTGTGATTGAATAAATGAGTTCACTTTATTGAACATACCATGATTTATTGCAAAAACTTGAATTATTGTTTATAAATGATATTATTTGACACTCCAATGTTCACCTACACTATTTGTATTTGAGATTAATCCTTTCACTCACTGGGTATTTTACCATGATACTCATCCCTCTCTTTTCCTTCCTCAGACATGATTTTTGTGATATAGCAACATTTCAGGCTTTAGAGGATTTGACAGCATACCCTGGGATTTGGTATATACGACGGTGAGGTTAAAGTTAAATTTGAAATATGAATTTCGTACTTTATTTCGACCCTGCGTGGTCTTGATATTGAGATTCGTAGTTGGCCATGTATATTATGAGATGACCGTATAACTTATGGGTAGTTGTGTGTATAACTCTCGCTTTGGTTCATTTTACTTGCATTGAGACATCTGTAAGCGTTTTAAACTTTCTACTTGGGAAATTTGTTGTACATTTGTATGAACTTTAGGCCCGCTCGGTGTGGCGGCTGCTCATGCTCTAGTTGGGCATGACAGTAGAGGTCTGTGCCTAGAATTGTTGGTAATTTATATAGCTTGGCGTTGTTCTGGATGTCTGTTGTGATTGGTAGGTTGTTGTGAGGTTAGGATGACCATTTTATTTTATTTATAAGATAATTTTAAATTAAATAAGTTTATTTGTAAATGGGAGACCTCCGATTTATGGGGAGGTTCTGTCTGATTTCTAAAAAAATATAGCCGACATTCAGGGCAACAGGTAGCTGTTCACGAACCTGGTTTGGGGCGTAACAGGAAGAAGGAGAGAGAAAGCGAGAGAAGAGAGAGAGAAAGAGAGAGAGGGAGAGAGAAAGCAGAGAAGGAGAAAGAAAGAAAGGTACTTCTATTTTCCTGTCTCTTTTTATCTACATACATGCTAGTTATACAAAGATAATTTGGTTATTGGATTTCTTGTTACCAAATCTGTTATTTCCTCTATTATAAACTACCAATTAGTTACAATAGTTTTGACTATTAGTTGTTTGTTGAAATGGGTAGTTGGAGTAGTTGAGATAGCCGTTGGTTTTGGATGTCTAAAGTCTGCTCCTATTTGTCTAAATTCTTCCTAACGTTGCTGTTGTTCCTTCTTTTTTTTGCTTACCGTAACATATCCCACCCCTTTAAATCATCCTTGTCCTCAAGGATGAAAGTTAGGAAACTGTGCACGAATGAAATTCACATCCTCCCATGTAGCTTCTTTCGGGCTCAAGTTAATCCAGCGGATTAGCCATTGGATAACAGGTCTGCCATTCCTCAAACTTACACATCTCTTCAAAACGGCTTCTGGTTCTACCAAGGCTTGTTTATCTGTTCCTATGAGAGGTAGTTTAGGCATAATTTTCTGCTTAGGTCCCACTTGTTTCTTGAGCATTGAGACATGAAACACAAGATGGATTTTAGACCCTGGTGGCAATTGTAACTTATAGGCTACTTTCTCAATCGTTTCTGTAATTTGAAATGGTCCATAGAACTTGGAAGATAATTTCAATTGCTTCCTAAGTTCCACAGATTGCTGACGGTAAGATTGGAGTTTAAGATAGACCCAATCTCTCACTACGAACTCTCTCTCCGTTCTATTTTGATCAGCCTTCAACTTCATTATGTTCTGTGCCTTTACTAAATGATCCTTCAGAATGTACAGCATGGCTTGCTTGTGCTATACAAAATCTATTGCTGCTGGAGTGACTATATCATAATATGGGCCCCAAGGAATAGATTTAGGCTTATACCCATATAATGCCTCAAAATGGGTCATTTGTATGCTTGTATGATAAGTGGTATTATACCACCACTAAGCTAAGCTAAGCCATTTGTACTGGAGCCCTGGTCTATCAGATGTCATGCACCTTAATAACATTCCACACACTGAATTAACCTCTCACTTTGGCCATCAGTTTGGGGATGATAAGCACTGCTCAAGTTCAACTGAGTACCTACTAACCTGAAGAGTTCTTGCCAAAATAGGTTTGTGAAAATCCTATCCCTGTCTGTTACAATAGAATTAGGAAGGCCATGAAGTTTGAAAATGTGCTCCACAAATACTTGAGCTACTTTGAGTGCAGTGTATGGATGTTGTAGACCTATGAAATGGCTGAATTTTGTGAGTCGATCAATGACTACTAGAATAGTATTGTGTCCTTCAGACTCAGGCAGTCCTTCCACAAAATCCATGTTTATTTGAGACCATGCTTGAGTAGGAATGGGTAGAGGTTGCAGCAGTCCCGGATATGACACATTCTCATGCTTGTTCCTTTGACACACCTCACATTCTTGCACAAATTTAATCATTGTTGACTTCATGGAAGGCCAATAAAAAGCAGTCTTAATTCTCTGAAGGGTGCTCTGCTGTCCTGAATGTCCAACCACTACAGAGTTGTGCATCTGCTGTAGTATCCTTTCTCTGATTTTTCCTCTACTGCCCACCAATATTTTCTTTCTGAATTTGATTATCCCATTCTGGAATTGGTAATCTGAGTCAACATCAGGGTCCAATGTAAGTTTTGCTATCAAGGTTTGGCAATGCTGATCCCCTGTATAGCTTTGAATCACCTCCTCAATCCATTGTGGCTATACTGAAGTGACTGCCATAAGAGCTCCATCACATTGATCCCCCTCTGCGCAATCTCTCCTAGATAATGCATCTGCTACCTTATTTTCTACTCCTTTCTTGTATTGAATTTTATAGTCCATCCCAAGCAATTTTGTAAGCCATTTATGTTGTAGGGTGCTAGTTAACCTTTGTTCCAGTAAGTACTTAAGGATTTGATGGTCTGTTCTAATGATAAAGTGATATCCCACTAAGTAGTGTCTCCATGTGGTAACCGCCATAACCACTGCCATCAATTCCTTTTCATAAATGGACAACCCCATGCTCCTTGGTCCTAAGGCCTTGCTTAGAAATGCTATGGGTTGCCTTTCTTTCATGAGAACAACTCCCCACCCTTGAGAACTTACATCAGTCTCCAGAATAAATAGTTTAGAAAAATCTGGTAGTCTCATCACTGGAGTTGAACTAATAGCTTCTTTGAGATGTTGGAAGGCTTGTCTAGCTCCATCATTCCAACTATAGCTGTCCTTTTTGAGTAGATTGTGGAGAGGCCTAGTAATCAATCCATAATACTTGATGAACTTTCTATAATACCCTGTCAATCTTAAGAAACTCCTTAGTTGTTTGACAAAAGCAGGCTCTGGCCATTGTGCAATACATTCCATTTTCTGAGGGTCCATCTTCACCCCTTCTTTGGACACTATATGACCTAGATACTCAACTTGAGATTGAGCAAAGGAGCATTTGGATAGTTTGACAAACAATCGATGCTTCCTTAGGATTAACAGGACTTCTCTAAGGTTCCCTAAGTGGGTTGAGTAGTCAGAACTGTAAATGAGTATGTCATCAAAGAAAACTAGCATAAATTTTCTAAGACAGGACTGAAATATGTGGTTCATGAGAGTTTGGAAGATTGTAGGTGCATTGGTTAGGCCAAAAGGCATGACTAAGAACTCAAAATGCCCATGATGGGTTTGGAAGGCTGTTTTGGATACATTAGATGGTTTGACTTTAATTTGGTGATATCCTAATCTGAGTTCAATTTTTGAGAACATTGTGGACCTATGTAGCTCATCTAGCAGCTCATCTGTATTAGGGATAGGGTACTTATCTTTGATAGTAAGGTTATTGAGTTGCCTATAGTCGACGTAAAATCTCCAAGTGTTATCTTTCTTCTTGACCAACAGCACATGAGAAGCAAATGGACTGTTGCTATGCCTTATGACTCCAGTATTCATCATTTCTTGCATCTGCTTCTCTATTTCATTCTTTTGGGAATGTGGGTATCTATAGGGTGGAAGTTTAAAGGGCTGAGCCTCGGTTATGGGATTTTTGGGGTGGTAATGTACTTGGGACTGAAAATACATCCTCAAAATACTTTAGCAGTTCAGGGATAGCTGATGGTATTCCTTTCTGATCTCCATTCATGGGTAGGGAAAGTGTGGCATAACTCTGCAGCTGCTGGTTTCTAATTTCAGCTTGGAACACTCTACCATCCCCCTCAGAATTACTTCCCCTTTTTCCCTAGCTATCTTAACTTGTAGGAGTTTAAAATCAAATGTTATTGGACTGAAAGTATACATCCAGTCAACTCCCAATATAATGTCCCACCCACCTAATTGAATCACCTTCAAATCAAAAGAAAAATTATAGCCCTGCACATTCCATTTAACTCCCTTTACTTGCATAGAACTACTTATCCTAGTTCCATCTGCTAGGATAACTTATAGGGGGTCTGCTGTTTCTACCTTAAGTCTGAATTCTTCAGCTAATTTTTTATTTATAAAGCTGTTTGAACTTCCAGTGTCCACCAATATGACAATCAGCAACTAACCTATGACTCCTTGTATAGCTATAGTCTTTCTCTCGAGTGAATTAGCTACTATACATAAATGTATGTCATATACCTCACCTGGAAGTTCTGCTTGGTCCTTGGTGATCTCCATTTCTGAATTTGAGCTTGTTTCCTCCTCCTCTACTGTAATTATCAGGTCGAGAGTTCTGAGTTTATATTGATGCCCAGGTGTATAATGCTTTCCACATCTGTAACACAGATTATTGGCTCTCCTATACTGCAATTCCTGGGAGATATCCTTGTTTTATTCTCCACAACTCCTTTAATCCCTGTTCTTCCTTTCTGCAGTTCTCCCCTTTGTTCCCTCCTATGATCACTTGGTTCCCAACTCTTATTCACTACTCCTCTTCTCATCTTACTGAGTTCTAAAGACTGCTCCTGGAGTAAGGCTATTTCGAAAGCTCGTGTTAAAGTAGTTGGCTTCAACATCCTCAAAATGGGCTTTATTTTTTCCTTCACCCCACTTACAAAGCTAGATATGAAGTATTACTCTATAAGATTGGGGTTTTTATGGAGCATAATAGACCACAACTTCTCAAACTTTTCCTGGTAATCAGCTACTGTCCCAGTTTGTTGCAGCTTATTAAACTCTTCAATCTCATCTTGAAGTCCCTTCTCTTCAAATCTTTGACATAACAGTCTAGCAAACTCATCCCATTCTACTTCTTTTTTCACCATTTGTAGTCTTTGAAACCAAACTTCTGCTTTTCCATCCAAATACATCTCTACCGTATCCATCTATACTTGGTTGGACATTTGATAAACAGAGAAAAATTTCCTGCATTTCCGTAACCAAGTGCAAGGATTTTCCCCAATGAACATGGGCAACTCTACCCTAGGTAAACTAGGGAAATTCTCTCTTACAACAGGGTGTTTGCGATTCACATTGTTCACTGCATCTCTTCTCAACCTTCCTTCTATAGGAGTTGGCAATATGGGAGACTTATGCAGACGTTCAACTTCTGATTCCTCAGTTCTGTCTACTCCCATTTTTCGCATGATGGTATTAACTTTCTCATCCATAGTGGATATTAAACATCCACCCTTCGGCTCTGCTCTTCAAACTTCTTGTTGTGTTCTTCCAATTGCCTTCCTAGCTCAATTTGTTTTTCATAGTATTCAATAGCTAATTCTTGAATTCTAGCTTCTTGTTTCTTGATCTGGTCTTCAAGGGCTTTGGACCTTGTTCCTTCTGCCATGTCCAAGAATTTTTAAGCTTTGATACCAATTTGTTACCACTCTCTCCCAATTAAGGAAATAATGCAACTGACAGAAATTTATTGCAGACTAAGACGGATGATTTTTCTTTTGGAGGCGGTGCTTTGTAAAGGGGCAGATAGGTCTGTAGAGAAGTGAAGAAGGAGAAAGGAAGAAGAAGAGAGAAAGTGAGAGAAGAGAGAGGGAAAGAGAGAGAGGGAGAGAGAAAGCAGAGAAGGAGAAAGAAAGAAAGGTACTTCTATTTTCCTGTCTCTTTTTATCTGCATACATGCTAGTTATACAAAGATGATTTGGTTGTTGGATTTCTTGTAGCCAAATTTGTTATTTCCTCTATTGTAAACTACCAATTAGTTACAGCAGTTTAGATTATTAGTTGTTTGTTGAAATGGTTAGTTGGAGTAGTTGAGATAGCCGTTAGTTTTGGATGTCTGAAGTCTGTTCCTATTTGTCTGAATTCTCTCTAACTGTTGTGGTTGTTCCTTCTTTCTTTTGCTTACTGTAGCACACTACAAACAAGGAACGCAGACTACTACCACCTGAGTCGTACAGTGTGTATGAAAATGTGTATGTTAGCATTCCACAGTAATACTTGTGTTTTGCTTCAAGAATAAATTAATAAAAGAGGCACCTAGGCCCTAATATGAGAAGACAAGACTGGAAATATGAACCGCTTCAGTGTCCTTTGGAGGAACAAAATATGGGTGCCCCCACCCTTACAAAGGCCCGTCCTTATTAAGTATGACATTTAATGGGCCGTCCCAGACCCAAATCCCTATAAAAATAGTAACAAAATAAAGAAAAAAAATTGTCTAGCCGGGGAGGGGGAGGGGGCAGAGAGAGAGAGAGAGAGAGAGGAAAAACAAGCTTATATCTCTTTCGTTACAAGAAATTTATCTCTAATACACCCATTCACCACCCATAAACTCCATTTTCTCTTTTTTTTTTAATTTTTTTTTAGTTTCTACATTATACATCAAGTTTACCTTTTTAGAGCCGTCAATTGCAGCCACCTGGCTAGGCTTAGGAATTAAGGGTTGGACTGGACCATATTTCTTGGAAAAAAAATTTTCAAAGGGATGGCCTGTTCACTATTCATCTCAGTAAATATGCTAAAAAAATAAACATCCATCAATTAAGCTACATTCATGACTATGAATCAATTAACAATTCTATTTTTTCTTTAGTTCTAAATTGAAATTTAGAGTTAAGGTTCTTTCGATTTGATTCATATTCCGATAAAAATCTTTACATCTTACAAAGTTTAAATTAAATTTACATCCATGAATTCAAACTTAGTAAACATCTAGTCCTCTTCCTCAATTTGATGGAGCAGCTTTTACCCTACATCACTCACATTAGAATTAAAATCACCCTTTGAAAATGTTGACACTAGGTCATTGATAAATTGCTTGATGTTCATCTAAAATTTAAATCAAACAATTGTTAGTAAGGAGAAGCAATTACTTACTTTCTATAGGTATGTACACACTATAATTTATAATATAATGGTTAGTTATTTACCCAATAACTATGTAAAATAGTGCTCATGTAATTAACAATAAAATTAATAAAATTGTAGATTGATTAAAGAAAATTTATTTCAATTATAATTTTACCCCTTAAATTGTAAGGTCCTATTTTGGGAAAATATTAAAACATACATTTATATTTGTATTTTATTAAACACATTTAAATTTTTTGTATTATATTGTGACAAAATGCCTTGATTTTCTTTTTATTTGTGATGCATATATTGATTTTTATGTTTATGGTTTTAAATAGAGGTCGAGTATATTAAAATCAGTATAAACTATTAAACATATTATCAAATGAAAATAATCAAAATAAGGCAACAAGAGAACCGAATTCGAGTTTGGAGTGGAACCCACAAAAGAAAAAGAAAAAAGAAAAAGAAAAAGAAGAAAAAAAGAGAATACCATGGCACATCATCACCCACCATATGACACTCTTACCTTTGACACCTTACCATATCTAGGAGATCTACAATCCTAGAATTGAAATGAGAGAGGGAGAGAGGGAGGTCTTTCATTCTTGAACACTTTCACGTTTTCCTCTTCCTCCTTCCAAACACCAAACCCTAGCTTCATGAAAGGTGTTCTTTAAGTTTATATTAAACCATCTCCATCCATATACATGTAAACCCTAGTCTTTGGGAAGCAAAAAGGGCTATAGGAAACATAAAGGACAATATAGAAATTCAAAGAAAACTTGGAGAGTAAATGAAGGAAATTTAAAGAAAAAATTGCAAATCAGAGACAAGTATTATGTTTGTGTCTATTTCTTTAATGCCTAATAACCATATTTAATATATTTTCGGATTGTTTATAATATTGAAATAAGGATAGAATGAAAAAAGAAAGGAAAATTTCATATTGGAACATTAAAAGATGGAAGAAAACCATAATTTAACAATGTGTATAGCTTGATCTTGATGCAATTTTTAGTTCATAACATTTTTTTGTACAACTCTAAATTGAATACAATTTTCTTCTGATAAAATTATTCCATAACTTTAAAACGACATATGATTCGAAACTTTTCGTGGAAAATTGAATTTTTAGTGAATTTTTAAAATAATATGATTTCTATAAAAAAACTACTCTATTTCACAGTATGACTATATTATGTTTTCTATTCAATATCTTTTTTTGTACAACTGTAAATTGAGTAAGGTTCTGAAAAAATTAAACTTCCATAACTTTAAAATGATATATAATTCGAAAAATTTTATTAAGAAATGAATTGTTAGTAAATTTTCATAGTAGCATGTCTTCTGCAAAAATACTACTCTGTTTTTGTCTGTTTCTGTGCTAAATTTTGTTTGGATTGTTAGCTACATTCTAATTTGAATTAGGCTAACCTTTAAATATAAATATTGAAACTCTATGTCTCATCTTTATATGCCCACTAGAATCACCTCAATCCAATGTGTAGAAAAAATTATGTTAATTTTTCTATAACTGCGTAAGTTGTATTGTGAATTTTGAGATGTAATATTGTTTGATATGATTTTCTCTGTGTAATTGAATTGAAATTAGCTATGAATATAAAAGTCATAGCCCCAAGTCTTAATTCTACGTGATAACTAGATTCACCTCAATCCAAATATTACAGTTTAAGATATGACAGTTTTATTAAAACTTGTTTGTGCTGGAAACTCATTAAAATAACTCATTGGAGTGTTATGAGTTGGTTGACTATAAGGACTACATATTCATGATATTTGGTTATGAATCTTGTGTAATACTTGTAATAAATTAGGATCTTTGTGATTATTAGTTCATGTGAATATAAAATAATATAAAGAGAAAGTGATAATACGATAATTTCTTCAAAAATTTTACGAAATATGCAGGTGAAACTTAAGGAGTACAATTGGTATATAAAGTTTCGAAAATTTTGCGAAACCTGTGGGCAAAGTTGGAGAAATTATAAATGTATCTTTTCTCATTATGAGAGTAGAATTAGAAATAGGTAAAGTGTTTGAGGTGTGTAATCTAAAAAGATCGAAATTTCATTCAGAAATACTAAATTTTGGTTTACTCTTCCAGACCTTCATACACTAACTTGGTTCGACGTTTTATTCCTTTATTTAAATATCAATTTTATATTAGAATAACAAAAATAGAGAAAGATAATGAATCTAGAGTAGTAATTGTACTTATTTTTTTAGAATTGTTTGAGATAACATGTATTTTTTGTGTACTCTTCAATGTCGCGCTATTGCATGTTGATATTGATATTTCTATATCTGTTTACTTATTATGCATGCTATTGGTCCCCGTGTACTTACTCAACTTATCTTGACTCCAATATCCTTGTTTTAGGTAATTAAAGAGACAAGAGGGAATCGCAGGATAGAAGTTTTTGAGCCAAGAGATTTCGATCTTTACTCATTTCTGACCCACTTATATTGTTAAGGCATATTGTTTTTGTGTTTCTTTTGAATTTATACGCTTTACCTATTATATGTAGTCGTATAGTTGAAGGCCAATGATAGTCTTATATGTATAGTTTTGTTTATATTGTGATTATATATCATAGTGTGTTATTGGATGGTCAGGAAAGTCATTAATACCTATTTGTTTGATATTAGAGGATATTTGTTTACTTTATTAGGTTTTATATTATCTGGCTAAAGAGTCACTAAATAGGAGAAATTTTGTCAAAATTTTTATTTAGAAAGAACAAATAATTTATTTATTTTTAATATAAATCTCATTCAATGTTATCACACACGGGAAGTGTAACTGTTGCGAGTCCAGACGTCACATTTTAATCAAGTTAATTGCTTCTATATTTGCATGTTTATCTTCTTTTGCTAGGGGGTGCGACATCTAGATAGCGGATTGTCACAGTTGATATCAGAGTGCAAGATATTGGGTAATCTACACTTAAGATTTGAGATTATAGGTATATGTTACTAGATAGAGGGTGGTTTATCTAATGAGTGCATTGTTTGTCATTTACATTCATCATGTTATTTGCATATAGATTGGTTAAGACTAGAAGATAAAATGAAATACCTCTTGAAGGAGAACCAAGATATAGTGAATAGAGATATGAGCCTTAATCCCAGACGCTCGGTGTTCAAAGACCACTGGAGCCAAATCTGTGACAAGTTTTGGATGCTCTAGTAATTATGGTAGGTACCATGTTTGAGGACATTCGTAGATTGACAAAGAGACTATCTCAACCAGTGACAAGGAGTAAGACTACAAATGTCTCTCCAACTATTTATACCACTCCTACTTCCTCTGCTATATCCATTTCAACAACTCCAGCCGTATCAATTGGTTTTGAATCATATCCGACTATATCAAGTAGAGATCAAAGAGCCATTGAGTATGAAGAGAGACTTGGAGATAGAGGGAATACTAATATGTCTCAAGAGAATCATCGTTTTAGAAATTAATAACTAAGTTCAAGAAGATGGAGCTGATGATTTTTTTGAGAAGTGATGATTTTCAGGTTGTAGAGACCTGGATTGTGGAGCTGTATAGGCTTTTCTCAAAATTTATGGTTATTAAGAAATACATAGTTAGACTTGCCACCCATTATCTGAAGGAAGCTGCCTATCATTGGTAGAGTTTGGACTTGAGACTCTGATATGAGAATGACCTTCAGTATATTTGCTGGGGTGATTTCACTCATATTTTTCATGAGAGATATGTACCTATTTTTATTAGAGATTAGAAGATTTTTGAATTTTTGAGTTTGAGATATAATAGTTAGATTGTTAGTTGGTATGAGAACTATTTACTAGACTATCGATTTATGCTCCAAGCTTCAAGCATGAAGAAGAAAAAGGAGAAGAAAAGGCATTTTAAGTCGGGTGAGAGCTCCTGTAAGAGGGCATCATGTTCTATTTATGGAAATCTTCATATAGGACTGTGCAAGGGAGAAATGAGACTTTGTTTTGCATGTTTTCAATTGGGCCATTATGCTTTATGTTGTCCCTTAGTAGTCATAACCTGCTCCTTTATAACATGTTCCACCACCTAGATGTCTACCGACTCAGCAGGCAGCTGCTCCTCTAGTTTCATTGAGGTACAACCACATAAACCAGCTTTACCACCACAGCCACAACAGAAACAATCCCAGAGTATGCCACAAGGCTCAGGAGGTCAAGATAGAGTTCATGCAGTTACTGTGCAGAAGATTCATGCATCATTTGATGTGTTATAGGTAGAATGAAATTATTTTCTTGTGATGTGTGTGTTTTGATTGACCCTTATGCCACACATTCATTCATTTCATTAGCATTTATTATACATTTGTCTCGTGAATCTGAACCCCTAAAGCAGTGGTTGTAGGTTGTTACCCCACTTGGAGATGATGTTTTTATTACTGAGATTTATAGATGTTGTATTGTGAGCTTCCAAAAATATGATTTTAGCATTGATTTGCTACCATTGGAGTTGATAGATTTGGATGTAATTCTGGGTATGGATTGGTTATCAGCTAATTATGTACTGATTAATTGTCACCAGAAGATTGTTTGCCTTTCACTATTAGGACAGTCGTAGATTTTGTTTATTGGTGATAGATTTATTGAAACTCCAGTTGCATCTTTTATTTGAGCGACTAGAATGCTATCCAGAGTTTGTCACGGATATTTAATTTATATAATGAAGACAAGAAAGAGCAATCTCAATTGTTTGACATACCAATGGTTTGAGATTTTCTGGATGTGTTTCCATATGATTTGCCCGAATTGTCATAAGTTAGAGACATAGAATTCACTATTGATGTGATGCCAAATACCATACCTATCTCCACAGCTTTGTATAGGATGTCACTAGCTGAATTGAAAGAGTTGAAAGCTAAGCTATAGAAACTCGTGGATAAGGGGTTTGTTCGTCCGAGTGTTTCTCTTTAGGGTGTACCAGTTTTATTCGTAAAGAAGAAGGATAGTTCTCTGAGATTGTGTATTGATTACCGTAAACTAAATTAAGTTACGATCAAGAATAAATACCCCTTACCGAGAATTGATGATATGTTTGATCAGTTGGGAGATGCCATAGTTTTCTTTAAACTGGATCTTAGATTGGACTATCATCATATTAGTGTTAAAGAAGAAGATATGCCTAAGATGGATTTTCATACTCACTATGGTCACTACAAGTTCTTAGTTATGCCATTTGGGTTAACCAATGCCTCAATAGTTTGTATGGATTTGATGAACCGTATTTTCAAACTCTATCTAGATGAATTCTAAAGATAGAGCTCAATATGAATAGTGTCTACACTATACTTTATAGACTTTGAGTATCAAGAAATTGTATGTCAAACTAAATAAATGTGAATTCTAGCTCAGAGAAATTATTCTCTTAGGTCACGTTGTCTTAGGTAGAGTATTTTCTATAGATCCAAAAAAGATAGAAACTGCTGTTAAGCGGTCCATACCTACTACAGTTATAAAAGTGCGTAGTTTTCTAGTTTTTATAAGTTATTACTATAGATTTGTTAAGAATTTCTCTTCGATAGCTGCTCTACTTACGAAATTGACTCGTAAAAATGCATCCTTCAACTAGGATGAGCAATATGAAAATAGTTTTCGGACTCTAAAGGATAAACTTGTATCGGCTCTGACACTAATATTACCAGTTGGTGGATAGAGATATGTGATCTTTAGTAATGCATCCAGGACCAGTTTGGGTTGTGTACTGATAAAGGGACAGAATGTGTAGTCTATACTTTTAGACAGTTGAAACCTTTTCAAAAGAATTATCCTACGCATGATCTAGAGTTTGCAGCTATTGTTTTTGCTTTGAAAATATGGAGACACTACCTTTTTAGTGGGCACTATGAAATATTTACTGATCATCAAAGTTTCAAATACTTATTTACCTAAAAAGAGTTGAACTTAAGACAATACAAATGGTTTGAATTATTAAAAGACTATGATATTTCCATTCGGTATCAACCTGACAAAGCAAATTTTGGAGCAAATGCTATCAGCTGCAAATCTACTATACTAATAGTAGCTCTATGAGTAAGAGAATATTAGATTATAGTTGAATTTGAGCAATTGAGGATTGCTGCTGAGATTAGTAGCCAGGGGTTCTTTTGGCTTGGTTTATAGTTTGACTAGATTTATTTGGTCGCATTAGGGTAGTTCAACAAAGATCTGGTGGACTTGAGCCACTCCTTATCCTTAAGTGAAAATGGGAGTATATCACCATGGATTTTGTCTCAAGATTGTCCAAAACTATGGGGAGATATAATGCCATATAGATTATAGTAGATCGTCTTACTAAATCAGCTTACTTTCTCCTAATTACAGTGACTTATTCTATGGAAAAATTAGCTAAACTTTATAGATGAGATCGTGAGATTACATAACATACTAGTATCTATTGTTTCTGATAGAGATCTCGATTTTGACAAAACTTTCAGGCTAGGTTAGGAACTAAACTTAATTTCTCCACAATATATCATCCTTAAACATATGGTCAGTCAAAAATGACTATACAATTCTAGAGGATATGTTGAGAGCTTATATTCTAGAGTTTTGTGGTAGTAGGGTTGAATATTTAATATTAGTGGAGTTTGTTTATAACAATAGCTATTACTCCAACATTGACATGGCACCATTTGAAGTATTGTATAGGAGAAAATATAGGACTACTCTTTGTTGGGATGAAGTAGAAGAAAGGCAGTTGTTTTGATCCGAAACTGAACCTACTTATCTATAAGAAACTATAGAAAAAGTCCTGATCATTCAAGAAAAGTTTAGAATTAGTCAATCCCGCCAGAAGAATTATACTAATTAGAGACGCAGAGATTTAGAATTTGAGATAAGAGATAAAGTTTTTCTTAAACTTTTTCTAATCAAAGAGGTGGTGAGATTTTGGAAGAAAAAGGAAAAACTCAACTCTAGATTTGTTGGTCCTTTTGAGATCCTAGATATAGTTGGATTAACTATTTGTTGGTCCTTTTGTTGGTCCACATCATTACCCACCATGTGATACTCTTACCTTTGATATCTCACCATGCCAGGGGACCCACAATCCACTTAGAATTGAAATGAGAGAGGGAGAGAGGGAGGTCTTTCATTTTTGAACACT
Organism: Dillenia suffruticosa; assembly: GCA_033439265.1. Classification (NCBI taxonomy): domain Eukaryota; kingdom Viridiplantae; phylum Streptophyta; class Magnoliopsida; order Dilleniales; family Dilleniaceae; genus Dillenia; species Dillenia suffruticosa. The sequence continues at coordinate 9,934,536 of JAVTVX010000013.1, read as the reverse complement.
ATTCATGTTTTCCTCTTCCTCCTTCCAAAAACCAAACCCTAACCCCATGAAATCTATCCTTTAAGCTTAAATTAAAACATCTCCATCCATATACATGTTAACCTTAGTTTTTGGGAAACAAAAAGGGCTATAGGAAACATAAAGAACAATCTAGAAATTCAAAGAAAATTTAGAGGAAAGGCAGGAAACTCAATGGAAAAATTGCAAGCTAGAAGTAAGTATCATGCTTGTGTTTGTTTCTTTCATGCCTAATAGCCAAATTTAATACGTTTTCAAATTGTTTGTAGTATTAATACGGATAGAATGAAAAAGAAAAGAACATCTCACATTAGAATATTGAAAGATGGAAGAAAACCATGATTTAACATTCTGGACAATTTGAACGTGATGCAGTTTTAATTCATAACATTTTCTACACAACTCCAAATTGAATAGCTTTTCTTCTAATAAAACTAGACTTCCATAATGTTAAAATGACATATGATTCAAAGAGTTTCATGAAAAATTGAATATTTGGTGAATTTATAAAATAACATGATCTCTATAGAAAAACTGTTCCATTTCATAGTATGACCATACTCTATATTTTATTCAATATCTTTTTTTTGCAAAACTACAAATTAAGCAAGGTTTTCTTCTAAAGAAACTAGATATCCATAATTTTAAAATGACATATAATTCGAAATGTTTAATTGAGAAATGAATTTTTGGTGAATTTTCAAATTGGCACATCTTTTGTAGAAAAACTACTTTATTCTGTCTGTTTTTGTGCTGAATTTTGCTTGGATTGTTAATTGACTTTTAGGCTGAATTAGACTAATCTCTAAACACAAACATTGAAATCCTATGTCTTATATTTAAATAGCCACTAGAATCACTTCAATTCGATATGTGTAGAACAAATTTTGTTAATTTTTCTATAACTGTGCTAGTTGTATTGTAAATTTTTGTATTGTAAATTTTGGGCTGTAATATAGTTTGATGTGGTTTTCTCTATGTAATTGGAATTGAAACTAGCTATGAGCATAAAAGTTATAGTTCTAAATCTTAATTTTGTATGACAACTGGATCATCTTAATCCAAATATTACAGCCCAAGATATGACAGTTTTGTCAAAACTTTTTTGTGCCGGAAACTCATTGAATTAGGTCATTGGAGTGCTATGAGTTAGTTGACTATAAGAACTTCATATTCGTGTTTTTTGGTTATGAATCTTGTGTAATCCTTACGATAAATTGTGATTTTTTTATTATTAACTCATGTGAATATAAAATAATATAAAGAGAAAGTGATAATACGGTGATTTCTCTAAAAGTTTTGTGAAACTTGCCGGCGAAACTTAAGAAGTATAATTGGTATATGGAGTTTCAAAAGTTTTGCAAAGCCTATGGGCGAAACTTGAGAAATTATTGGTGTATTTCTTCTCCCTATGAGGGTAGAATTAGAAGCAGATGAAGTGTTTGAGATGTTTAACCTTAAAAAATCTAGATTTCAATTAGAAATACCAAATTTTGGTTTGTTCGTCTAGTCTCTCATATACTAGTTTGGTTTTACATTTTATTCCTTTATTTAAATAATAATTCAAATTAGAATAACAAAAATAGAAAAATAATGAATCTTTCTTTGAGATTGTTTGAAATAACGTATATCTATTGTATACTCTTCAATGTCGTGCTATTGCATATTGATATTGATATTTTTATGCCTGCTTACTTGTTATGCATGCTATTAGTCCCCATGTATTTGCTTACTTTATACTGATACCGATATCCTTATTTTTAGGTGATCAGGGAGATGAGGGGGAATTGCAGGGTATAGGTCTTTGAGCTAAGTGATTTTAATCTCTACTCATTTCTAACCCGCTTATATTGTTAAGGCATGTTATTCTTGTATTTTTTTTTTGAATTTGTATGAGTTACTTGTTATATGTAGTCGTATAATTGAATGTCAAGAAGAGCCTTATATGTATTGTTTTGTTTATATTATGATTATATATTATTGTGTTATCGGATGGGTGGAAGAGCCATTAATACCTATTTGTTTGATATTAGAGGATATCTATTTGCTTTATCAGGTTTTATATTAACTTTATATGACTAAAGAGTCACTAAATAGGGAAAATTTTGTCAAGATTTTATTTAGAAAGAATAAATAATTTATTTTTTTTTAATATAAATCTCCTTTAATGTTATCACACACGGGGAGTACAACTGTCGCGAGATCAGATGTCACATTTTAATCAAGTTAATTTTCTGTATTTATATGTTTGTCTCCTTTTGCTAGGAGTGCGATGTCTGAATAGCAGGTCATCACATGAATATTGCGAATCATGCTTCATTCTCAAGATGCAACTCACAACTTTAAGTTAGTTGCACGTAGTATGTGTGTTGTCAAGATGAAATTTATTTTCCTAGACAAATAGGTATAAGATCCTATGATTTTCTAAATATTTCTCAACAAATTAAGTTTTTGGCAAAGATTGCAAAATAGGATCAGGAAAAAGTTTTAGTGGAGGTGTTGCCAATCGAGAACGGTTGTTAGAGAAGTGTATATAATTTGTTTAATAGAGTTTTGACCGTAATCGTGGTTGTAGATAAATTGAGTGCATTTTATGCAAAATAGGGATTTAATTTGAATTATATGACAATTTGTTACTATTTAGATATTCATGATATTTAATATTAGATGTTATTCATGACTTGTTAGACTTAAGGGTATTTTGGTAAATACATCAAATATAAATAGGTTTCCATTATTATCACAGGGTTAATGATGGTTTCATTACTATATAGCAAGGAACCTAAAAGTCACAAGCATAGGGCATTAGCCATCCAAGATTGAAATTCAATTTTAAATTAAAATTTATGAGTATATAAATTGAATTTGTTTTAAGAATCAGATCCATAAGCAATGAAAGAAAATGTGTTTCTTATTTTTCTATAAAGCTGGTAAATGTTAAATTTGAGGAACTTTTTTTTTTTAATTTTTCTAATTAGTTCAAAAAAAAAAGATCATTTTCTAAATTAAATAAAATCCCAATATTTAATTTGAAAAAAAAATCTATTTTTGAAAGTATTTCCGAGAAGAAAAACGATTTATCTAAATTGCATGCCTCACATATCCTTATGTCGATTCAATTATTGAAAGCATCTTTGGACTAAAATACCCTTAATTGTTGAAATCTTTGGAAAGGAAAAAAAGGGTAAAAGGTATGATGGAGATCAAATATCTAAACTACTAATATTGTTTTATTTAACAAAAATCTCTTAATACCTCTCCACTACCACCCATAAATCCTCCTTTTCACTTTCTCCAAGTATTACTTTGTAAAAATTCTCTTTTTTTCTATTAATTTGTTTTTTTCTTTTTGAACTAAAGAGAATACCAATAATAGAAAGAGAGAGATAGAGAGAAACAAAGAAATTTTTTATTCTCTTATGTATAAAATGAGGTTACAAAGGATGTATTTATAGGTTCTTGAAATGAGTATGAATGGCCATTTTCATTAAGTGTTACAAATGAATAATTGCCTAGTCCAAAGGCCAAGAGATACCTACACATTTAATATCCTGAATATGAATAATTACACAGAAAGCCAAAAGCCAAAGTTCATTCACATGTTAAGTTGATGTTACTCTTAAATGGACATCCATCAAAATTCTTCTAGAATTTATACTACTCCCCCCTTGGATGTCCATTACATGGAGAATAAGCTTTGTTAAAAGCTTACTAAAGAAAAACCCAGTGGGACAAAAACCCTAATGAAGGAAAAAGAGTACATTATTCTCCATGATGCGCATGGGATGCTGCCTCACTAAAAACCTTACCAGGAAAACCCAATGGGATAAAACCATGGTTAAGGAAAAAGAGTACAACATGTATTTTACTTCCCCTCATGATTATATAATTTGGGATTTTTAAGTCGACACAATCCAATATTATGAACTAACTTCTCAAATGTAGTGGTAGGGAGTGTCTTGGTTAATAAATCTGCCAAATTTTCACTTGAACAAATTTGTTGAACATCTATATCACAATTCTTCTAAAGAACATGAGTGAAAAAGAATTTTGATGAAATATGTTTTATTCTATCGCCATTGATGTATCCTTTCTTGAGTTGGGCGATGCATGTTGTATTATACTCATATAAGACCGTAGAACGTCTTTTCCTGAAGATAAAATACAAACTCCTTATATGTGCTGAATCATACCATATGTGTTTGTAACTAGTTTCATGAAGTGCCAAAATTTCAGCATAATTTGAGAAAGTGGTTACTATTGTTTGTTTCACGGAATGCCATGAAATAGCAATGCCACCATATATAAACACAAATTCAGTTTGTGATCAAACATTATAAGAATCAAATAGGTACCCTGTATTTGCAAATCCAATCAAATTTGATTTGGATAGTTTAGAAAAGTATAGACCCATATGTTTTGTATCTTGTAGATAACGAAGTACATGTTTAACCCCATTCTAATATCTTCAGGTCGAACAAGAGTTATATCTCACTATTAAATTAATGGAGAATGATATATAAAGTCATGTATGACTAGCGAGATATATGAGTGCTCCGATTGCACTTAAATATGGTACTTGAGAACTAAAAATCTCTTCGTTATTTTCTTGAGATCAGAAAAGGGTCTTTATTTATATCATGTGACTTCACAACTATTGGGGTTGTTGACAAAATGAGTTTTGATGATGACCAAAAAATGAGTTTAAGGTGTATGGTGATGAAATGATTATGTTAAATTAATAAAAGATTGAATTATATGGAGATAGATATAGTTTTGGCTTGATACAAAACATATAAGCAATTCACAGTAGAAGCCTAGTCAACTACACAATGTAGCAGTCGACTTGCCCAAATACACATAATCTAAGTCTAGTTTGACACAGTACAATAGTCGACTAACTCATTCTTCTAGTTGATTATTACAATTAGTCTATCTATAATAATCAAATTTTAAATGTTAATGGTTAAATAATAACGGTCAAAATTAGAATGGGACACATTATAGTTGACCACACAAGGATTAGAGTTGACTTACACTTACAAGTTAGGCTATACGAGTATTAGCTCATTAAGTACATGGCATTGCACATGAGATAGAGGCTATGGCACATACAACATGCCAAAATGAAATAACACAACACATGCATAACTTAGATAGCCCATGAGACATTTAGGCTAGTCGACTTGCATGGGGATGGCAGTTAACTCATATATCTAGAAAAGACTGAGCCATGAGTACATTGCACATTGGCTTGAATTAGCACTGCTTTGCCATGACATAGGCATAGTACTAGCACTGCACGAACATGACATGAGCATTAGCATGCCACAAGGCACTTGCCACAAGGCACATGTCACAAAACTATTGCATAAGGTCACTGCCCATACATTTACAATGGGCATATGGCCTAGTTGACTCATGGCTTTACCATAGTCCACTCACTTTTTCCTAACTTAAAAAAATTCTAAATCTAGAGGTGAAGTACTAATCCTTGGATAACTAAGGATATCCTCTCATGTTTTGAACATAAGGAAGTCGACTTCCACAAAAGAGGAAATCAACTCTTTTTGCTCCCAGAATAGAACAAGTCACATGATTTAGAGCCGAGCAACCCTAGAGCATAATGCCACTTAACACATGTCATATGCTCATAGCATTATAGCACATGCACTAGGCCACCTTATACCAACATGATGCACATACATCAAAACAGGTTCCAGAGCCAGTCGACTACGCAAAATGAGGGAGTCGACTATGCCAAGTTTCAAAAGATGAGGATCAATCTTTGGAGATGCAAGTACTGGTCCTTAATATTATAGAAGTCCAAGAGCTAAGTTGGAGTAAAGATGAATTTGACTATCATGGATAGAGGTAGTTGACTCACCAATGAGGTAAAAGGGAACACAGTGACGGGTACCATTCTTTAAAGTTGGAGTATCAGTACTTAGAACTATTCAAAGAGTTAAGTCAAAAAGAAGTTGACTATGGCAAGAGAAGCAATCGACTAACTCATGAAGGAACATAGACAAAATTTAAATTGTAGTCGACTAGTAGAGAAGAGTAGTCTACTAGCACATGAGTAACGACTAGTTTCCAGAAAAGCTATTTAAGCATATAATGTCCCTCAACAACTTCCGAATGGCTAGTTTCAGTATTAAATGAACTCTAATGGTTAGATCAACTTGAGAGGCTATAAATACAACAATTATTGAAGATCAAACAATTTTTTTGGAAGTACCGAATACATTCATTCTTCATTAATACTCTCGGTCTTCATTGTTTTTATTATTTTAAGTTTAGTATTTATTCTGGACTATAAAGTCATCATCTGAGTATCAAGGCTCAAGTTATAACTTTATTTTTGTCTCGTATCTTATGAGAGATCAAGAAGAGAGGGTCTTCTTGATTTGGGATTCAATTGTCTGTGAAGGACAAGTTAGGGTTTGCTAGAGCTATGACGTCTAGTATGAGTATTCATGAGCAATACTTGTAAAGGTTTACTAGGATTTTTGAATCTAGTTGGTTGTACTATTTGAGGAACAAATAGTGGATTAGAAACTCCAGGGGGAGCTTAAGAGTGGATGTATTCCGAGAAGGTAGAACCTCTATAAATTTCTATGTTGATCATTCTTCTCTCCCGTTCTGTGTACTCCTTTATAGCTTAAAGTTAGAAAAACTCAAAAAGTGTCAACAACCTATACACCCTTTCCCCAATCTCAGTTCTTCAATTGGTATCGAAGCATGTGTGTTGGATAAATTCTAACAGTTTTAACACCAAAGATCCAACATAACACTAAATGGAGACAGTGTCCCATTTGAGGCTTGCTATACAAACAGAGCACCTTTCTTTAATGGTAGCAACTATAGCTACTAGAAGCAAAAGATGCTGAATTTCATCATAGCTCAAGATGAAATTGCATAGAAGATTATTGAAGAATGCAATGAATTTCTCACAGAAGTAGAGATGGTGTCAGGTTCTAGTCAAAATGAAGAATATGATACCGGAGGAAAAGAAAACCTACAAAGCAAATTGCAAGGCTATCAACTTGCTATACTTGGCATTGAGCTTGAATGAGTACAACAAAGTCTCTCGTGCATCACTACTAAAGAAATCTAAAAAATACTTAAGGCTACATATGAAGGCACAAACCAGGTGAGGAAGAACAATGTAAGGATATCGAAGCAAGAGTATGAGTCCTTCAAAATAAAAGATCGGGAATCAGTTCGAGAGATGATTACTTGTTTCAACACTATAATAGATAAGCTTAGATTGCTAGGAAAGGGTATATCTAAGGAAGACATGGTTGACAAAGTCTGAGATGTCTGTCTAAGACTTGGGAGCCTAAAGTTACTGCAATTTAGGAATCAAAGATTCGGAAACACTCTCAATGGATCAATTGGTGGGATCTCTCATAATGCATGAAATAAAAATAAACATAAAGCGATAGTGAGTGAGAGAAGAGGAAAGACTGTGGCTTTCAAGGCAGGCAATGAAGAAATCACCTCAGATAGTGATGAAGATGAAGATAAAGATGAAGTTGACGAAGAAGAAGAAGAAGATATGGCATTGCTAAACCAAAAATTCAAAAGACATATACTGGGAAGAAGAAGAAACAAAAGGAATGCAATCTTCAGAAAGTTAAAAAAGAAAGGTAAAGTCCAATGCTTTGAGTACAAGAAGTCTAGACATATTAAGGTAGATTGTTCTCAACTCAACAAGGTTGAGAAAAAGGACAAAAAGATGAAAAAGAAGAAGAAGACATTGATTTCTTAGAGTAATGAATATAGTACCTCTTCAGAAGACGAAGTTGAGACTGAGGAAGCAAATATTTGTTCATGGCTTTGGAAGACTCTCAAAACAATGAGGTAAGCTCCCAATTTCACTGTGATTCTTTAAATTCCTCATATTCTGAAGATGAATTTTTTGCATATGAATTGCATGAAAAACTCCTAGAAACTCTTAAAGATCTTAATAAAGTAATGAAAAAAAAATCTTAAAAAAGGCATACACTGAACTAGAAGGAGAAAAGAATATGTTGGCCTCAAAAAACAATAAATTAAAAGAGGAATATGATATGCTGATGCAATATAACATTGAATTATATGCTGACGTTGAAACTGAATCATAGAAGGCTAAATGATTAGAAATTGAACTAGAAAATCTTATAAGCATCTTAGTATGTATAGAAAATGAAAACACTAAATCATCAACCACATAGGAAATCCTTAAGGAAGGGAAAAACAGAAATCGAAGACTGTGTAGAATAGTCTATGACAAGGCTGACTTAGGATTTGATCCAACCAAAACCCATAAGAAGCTCTACAACTTCTTTGTGCCCAGCTCAGGACCCAACAAGGCAAAAATTAGATGTCGTGATTGCATGAAACTGAGACATAAAGCTAAGATTGTAAACTCAAGAAAAAGACTAATAAGAGCAAAAATAAAAGCCCATTGAAAAATATGAATGCTCACATTGTCATAGAATAGGGCACACAAATGATGCATGTTGGATTAGAAATATTGAGCCTAGAAAAATAACAAAACAATGGGTGAGTAAATTAGCTAAAGATAATTCTGTGACTAACCATACTGAAACTAAAAAGATTTAGGTACTGAAAGGCTGAATTCTCTCTTGAACAGACTTGCTTGAAAGCTGAAGGATCTGGGAACATTTGGTTTCTAAATAGTGACTGCTCCCAACATATGATAGGGGATACATCCAGGTTCAGCTGCTTAAAAGAGAGACTTGAAGGCAAAGTTGTCTTTAGAGACAACTTTAAAGGAAGGATAAATGGTTTCACCAATATAGGCACTTCTCCTACTTTCATTGAACATATTTTATTAGTTAAAGACTTGAAACATAACCTTCTTAGTATTAGTGGATTATGTGATAAATGTTATATTGTTTTGTTTGAATTTGATTATTGTAAAATGATTGATAAATCTTGTAAAGAAGTTAGATTTAGAGGACTTATGTAAGGAAACATATGTGTGATCAATCTAAACAATATAGATCATTTAGAGGAGGCATGCATTATGGCTAAAAGCCATGACAATGCTTGGCTTTGGCATAGGAGGTTAGACTATACTAGCATGGATCTAATATCAAAGTTAGTAAGGAAAAACATAGTAAAAGGTTTACCTAAATTAAAATTTGAAAGAGATAGACTATGTGATGTTTGTATGAAAGGAAAGCACATAAGAACATCCATTAAACCAAAGAACATAATGTCAACCGGTAAGCCATTAGAACTTCTACACGTAGACTTGTTTAGACCTACTAGAACTCAGAGTCTAGGGGGAACGCACTATAGATTTGTAATCATAAATGATATTTTAGGTATACGCGGTGCTATTTCTAGCTAAAAAAGAAAAGGCTAGCAATGCCTTTATTAAATTGTGTAAGAACGTCCAGAATGAGAAAGGATACTCAATTAAGAATATAAGAAATGACTATAGGAAGGAGTTTGAGAACAAAATGATAGAAGAATTTTATGAAAAGTATGATATAGACCATAACTTCTCAACTTCTAGGACACCCCCCAATAGAATGAGATTGTAGAGAGAAAAAATAGGATCTTAAAAGAAATGACAAGAATAATGTTCTGTGAGCATGACTTGCCTAAGTACTTTTGGGCATAGAACTCTAATAAGACCAATACTTAAGAAACCTCATATGAACTGTATAAGGTAAGAGACCAAACATAGCCTATTTCCATGTATTTTAGATGTAAGTGCTATGTGTTAAACAATGACAAGGACTCTTTAGGCAAATTGGATGCTAAGAGTGATGAGGGTGTATTTCCAGAGTATTTAACCTTTAACAAAGTTTATAGGCTATACAACAAAAAAAACCCATAATGGTTGAGAAGTCAATAATGTAAAATTTGATGAAAATAACCAATTAAACAAAAAGAGTTTTGATAATGATGTCTTAGATGAACTGATTAAGGTTCCAAAAGGTATAAAGAATGAATATACTCATGAGCAAGCATCTGAGATAGAATCATAACCAAAGGAATAAGAATCAATCCCTCAAGAACAAGAAATTAAACATCCTACACTTAGGAAGACTATGAATCCTGGAAACAATATAAGAAATATTAGTTTAGGTGTGAGAACAAGATTAGCACTATAGAACTAGTGTGAATTTGTTGCTTTCATGTCCAAAATAGAGGCCAAGAATGTTGATGAAGTCTTAGGTGATGAAAATTGGGTGTTAACCATGCAAGAAATCTTGAATCAATTTGAGAAAAATAATGTTTGAGATTTAGTACTGAAAACTAAAAATCAATCTGTTATAGGCACAAAAATGGGTGTTTAGAAACAAATTAGATGAGTATGGCACTATCACTAAAAATAAGGTAAGATTAGTAGCACATGATATAGTCAAGAAGAAAGAATTGATTATGATGAAATCTTTGCCCTATAGCTAGATTAGCTTTGCATGTTTTATAGATTTTTGATTATAACAAATGGATGTCAAAAATATATTTTTGAATGGAATTATTAAGGAGACAGTATATGTTAAGCAACCACCAAGTTTTAAACATCCTAAGTATTAGGACCATGTATATAAATTATCAAAAGTTTTGTATGGTCTAAAACAAACTCTTAGAACTTGATATAAAAGACTAAACAACTTTCTAGTAGAGAATGATTTATAAGAGGCAAGGTTGATACAACCTTGTTCATTAAAAGGAAAGACAAAGAAACATTGATTGCATATATTTATGTGGATGACATAGTCTTTGGAGCTACCAATGAAAATCTTTACCAAGAGTTTACTCAAACAATGCATGTTGAGTTTGTGATAAGCATGATGGGAAAGCTCAATTATTTTCTAAGATTACAGATAAAGTATGTCACGCCCCGAACCGGAGGCATGAGCAGTCGCTCGTTACCCTAGATGCCAACTGTATTTTTATAGAAAATCAGGCATAACCTCCCCATATTTCGGAGGTCTTTTAAGTATAATTTGACTTGTATAATTCACAACCATCCTGTCAATTAAATAAAAGGGTCATCCCGACCTCAAGACAATGAACCAAACCACAGCAGACAACCAGGACAACGCAAGACTTTTTAATTATTAGCAGTCCTAACCACAGACCTCTACTGTTATGCCCAACTAGAGTATGAGCAACCGCTATATCGAGCGAGCCGCTATATCGAGCCGGCCTAAAGTTTATACAGTATACAACAATTTCCCAAGTAAAAATTTTTAAATGCTTACAGGTGCCTCAATGCAAGTAAAATGTGGGAGTTTCCCAAACAAAATCCATAATTTATACAGTCATCCTATATAAATATATACGGCCAACTACGGACCTTAATATCATGACCTCGTAGGGTCGAAATAAAATAAGAATTTCAAATTTTTATTTGAATTAAATCTCACCGTCGTGAATACCGAATCCACCAATATGCTATGAAAACCTCTAGAGTCTGTAACATCACTCTATCATAGTAATCTTGTTGGAGAAAGGTAAGAAGAGGGGTGAGTATCAGGGAAAATATGCAGTGAGTGAGGGGATTAATATCAAGTATAAATAGTGTGGGTGAACCATTAGAGTGTCAAACAACATTATTCATAACAATAATTTATATTTCACAGTAAAATATGATATGTTTATCAATTTGAAATTATTTAACCAATCACACGATATCAAACATATAGGCATCCATTCAAAATCAAGTATTATTAGAGCAAATAAAAAATGATCCTGGTAGAGGTCAACCATGACCAAGGACAGACACATCGGAGGTTTTATTATGCATAAATTTCAAAAGTCGCTCTTTACCTCGACGTTGGCCATGAGTTCGCTGGGGCTAGCTCATCATCGTGTATAGGACCCCATCCGGTGCTAAACGGTGGCGTCATCAGACGGTGGCGTCATGTAACATCGACATTTTGGTATCCGTACAAGTGTACTAGTTTTGAAATATATATATATATATACATATATATATATAGAGAAAAATTTTTATTTATATTGATTTTTGATTTTGGGGTATTTAATTTAAAATTTTGAGTATATTTTAAGTTTCCGTGTTCGTAATTATAATAAATCCCATTTTTAAGAAATTCAGATTCAACGAAATTGTAAACAAAAAAAACAACAGGGGGGAAGCACTGCTTTTTGGCCCAAAACGTAGCATCTCCCCTAAATGGGATTAGGGCTTTTAGCCCTAATCTCCTCCTCTCCCGTCTTTTTATCTCTATCTCTCTCTCTCTCTCTCTCTCTCTCTCTGGCTTCGCCCGAACCCACCACCCATCGCCGCCACTCGCTTCACCACTGCTGCTCCTTCCTTCCGTGAGCACCGACCTGCCGCGAGCGCGACTGCAACTCCTTCCGCCACCATGCGATCTCCCTAGCACGAGCCGAGCGTGCCCCTGTGTGATCCACCCAGCGCGAGCACAATCGCGCCCTTGCATGATCCTCCCCACGCGAACACCTCATGACCGAGTCCGTGAGTAAGCGCCTCAGTCCGCGAGCGTGCGCCAGCCCACGAGAATGCGGCTGCACACAAGAGCGCACCAGCCCGACAGCCCGCAAACCCACTAGCCCACTATGGCTCGCGAAACCTACTGTGGCCCTCCAGCCTGCTGACCTGCGAGCCCGCTGTAGCCCGCAATAGCCCGCGATGGCCCGTGAGCCCGTGACAGCCCATGAATCTCTACGCAGGTAACTGATTTAGGGTTTTGATTCTGATCTAAGTGTTTATGATCTAACTAATAAATCTTGTCTTGATAAAGAGCGTTTCAGATTTTGAAGTGATCTAGGAGACATTCGGACGAAAGTCTGCGCTCTGAGAAAACCCTAGGTGAGGGATTTCGGACCCATTCGATTTGGTTATTGAATTTAGGGTAAATTTAGGATAAGAAGTTTTGTATATGCTAGAATGTAAACTAGATTCGAAATGAATACATTTTCGGACATTATATGCAGTTCATTAGGTTAAGTGTAGGAATTTGTATTAAATAGGATTGTTCAGGATGATAGAATCAAATTAAGTTGATTAGAATAGTTTCCCTTGGAGTTTAAATTGACCTATGCATGAAAATAGTCGAAAATTGGGATTTGAGTTCAAGGGTTGATGCAGCCTTTCTCATTATAAATTGTTCTGCTCATAGGCAATTTAAATACGATCTCCGTATTATGAAAATAGACTCATATACTTTGAAAATGACATATGGCTTGAAACATTTGGATGGGAATCGAAAAGTGTATGATTTTTCAAAGATTTTCCATCTTATAGGAAAATTATTTATTTTAAGACTTATTTTCGACCTTGAGTGGTTTTAGGGTTGAATTTGACTTAGTTTAAAAGTACGTTAATTATTTATAAATGAAATGCAACTGGACATTAGAGTGTATTCATGAATTGAAGAGTTAAGGTTTGTACAAACTTAGGAAAAATGGATAAACCCTATAATACTTGAAAATTTGATGTTAAATTGTGATGATCCAATTAGGTTGATCTTTTTGGAGACTCGAGAAGTCAGATTGGATTTATTTTGAAAATAGGGAGTGACCACCCTCCCTAGAAAGTTGAGTGGAATTTTGACATCTACTATTGATTGATAAATCATGTTTTGCCGATTTTCAAACGATATGATTTCTATACATATGAAAACTAAATTTTTGGATTTTGATAAACATATTTTTGTGATCATTGGAGTGTTCCAACTATTGATTTTATTGATTTGCATCCATGAGTTTGATAACCAGATACTGTGCCATTCTTTTTAACATATTGACATGTTTTAATGCTTCTACTATATTGGCACGTAGTTTTAAATGGATTTACATGTACTATTTAGGCTATACGCCCAGCTGATGTTATGTTACAATGCATGGGGCTATATGCCCGGCCGACATGATGATGTGATGCATGGGACTACGTGCCCGACCGACTTGGTGATATGGTGATATGTTTCCTTTAGCATTCCGCAGCTACGAAGGACATTTGGTAGAGGTACCCCTTATGCCCGGATATATTTCGGCCGGAGGTATCCGCCAGATCGTCATGTGTATGAGTGTCTCAGGTTAACCCTCATCGGGGAGGACGTGAGTTTACCTCTGTCTAGCACTGGGTGGGATACCATACACGGCTGACTATATATATGTATTATTATTATTATTTATAGGCTAATTGGAGTAGCCTGTGGTCAACATTGGGGTAGACAGTCATTATTTGATATTTACATAGTGAAAACCCCCAATACGCCCGTCTTTGGTCGAGGTAAACCATTGCTGGGGTTGTTTGTTTGGCCGGCTCTACATATGTGACTTGATATATGGATGGATGCATCTGTTATTTTCTGATGTGTGCCTTGAGATATGTTTTATTCTGTAACAACACGTTATTTTCATACACTCGATATTATGTTACATGCTTTCACACTCCAAGTTCACCCTTGATATTGATAGCACGATATCAATTCCCTTATTTGCTGAGTATCCTCCCATAGATACTCACCCCTCACTTTCTTTCCCATAGGATTAGTCTCGGACTGAAGAAAAATTTTGTGATTTCATACTTGTGACGTGGACTTGATAGTATCAGGTTTGGGTATGGATGTTACCTTATCTTCCGTTACGATTATTGGAGATTTTAGTTTGATCAATGTATTCATCTATTTATTTTATGGGGTGACAGTATAATTATGGACATTTATTCGAGAAACTCTCATATTGACTCAGTTCACTTGCATTGAGACACCTATATGTATTTAAAATGTTATCTTAGGAATTTATTGTACATGTGTGTAAACAATTAGGTTCGCTTGGTGTGGCGGCTACTCATGCTCTAATTTAGCATGACAGTAGAGGTCTGTGGCTAGAACTGCTAGAAATTTCTATAGTCTTGCGTTGTCTTGGTTGTTAGCTATAGGTTGGTTAATGGTTGTGAGGCCGGAATGACCATTTTATTAAATTGACAGGATGGTTGTTAATATTATAGGGTAAATTGTATATGGGAGACCTTTGAAATATGAGAAGATTCTGCCTGATTTTCTATAAAAATATAGACGGCAATCCAGGGCAACAGGAGGCTGCTCATGACCCTGGTTCGGGGTGTGACAGTTCGATTGGTATCAGAGTGTCTAGGTTTGAGAAAGGATAGTAATAAAAGTCTTCCCAAGTACATTTAAAAGTTCTCAATGCATTAAAGAGTTTCGTACAGTCATTTATAATCCCATACATAGTCGTAGACTACTAATTTCATTCATTTTAGGGGTGCCAAACTCTAGAGTTATATCAAATGAAAATTCTCTCTTTACAGAATTATGCTGCCTAGACGCAGTAGACCAGTGGGATGCGGAGCTAGACTCGCGATACCTCAAACTCCTCAAGTGCCTGACCCTTCGAGGGAACCTGAGACCCTTGGAGTGCCTGAGGCTACTTCCTCTTCACAGGTGCCCCCTGCAGTGCCTACTTAGCCGGCTCCTCTGGCCGAGGTTCCACCACTAACCCTTGAGGCATTTAGGCAGGTGTATGAGTGGTATACCTCCCACGGGGTTTAGATGCCACCCCCACCACCACCGACGGCAGTGCCAACTCCTACGACCGTGCCACCTCCACCAGTACCGATAGCCGCACCGACTCCTACGGTCGTGCCACCTTCAGTTGTACCAGATCAGCCCCCAGTTGTTTGTCTTTGCTCTGTTTCAGGACCTAGGGACACTACCTCCTCCACCTTGAGGCATATTCATGAACTCACCCAGTTGGTGAAGGAGGCGAGGCAGTTAGGCTGCACGGAATTTGCGGGAATGGGTGATTCCACAGCAGCAAAGCACTGAATCAACCGCACCCGTAGAATTTTGACTGATTTGGGTTTAAGCGAGGACTACCGGCTTCGGATAGAAGAGAGAGTCTTGGATGGCGACACCCTCACTTGGTGGGAGGCGATTTGTGATGATGCTACCAAGCCTCTGTGATGGAAGGACTTCCTGCAGGAGTTCGATTGTAGGTACTTCTCTGAGTTCCACCAGGACCGCAAGAGGGCAAAGTTTTTGTATTTACGGCAAGGAACCAGGACAGTGACAGAGTATGAGACGAAGATGTGGCGACTAGCTGCTTTCGTTCCAGACTTGGCAATGCCGAAATAGCTACGGCTCAAGTTTGAGGATGGTCTCAACTTGAACATCAGGAGGTATATGATAGTGACTCCTAGTCTCTCCTTTGCGGAGATCATGGACTCAGCACTTAGGGCGAAGGAGATCATCCGTGCTGAGGGTAGATAGTTGGAGTACAGAGAGCAAAGGAAAAAGAGATCTGGGACTTCTTCGAGCCGGGGCTTGAAGAAGGGCAAGACTTCAAGATATCAGGAAGGTTCTTCTTAGCCGATACAGGCACATACTGGGCAGGAATCGTGACCTCAAGGGTTTACAGCACCGGCCCCCTAGTGCTACTACTCAGATTTCAGATCAACGGCACCCCTTTTGCCGCTGATGTGGTGGACACCACCCATTTGGAGAGTGCAGGGTGCCTGTTACATGCTTCCGATGTGGGAAGCCAGGGCACATCAGGAGCGCCTACCCTGAGTTGGGATTTGGAGGTCAGATAGCTTTAGGACACTCAAGTGTTCCCTGAGGAGGACAATAGGGAGTACCTGCGTACTCGAGTCACACCACTCCACGGACAGCAGTCGGGAGCAACACAGTGCCAGGACCAATTCGACAGCAGCAGAGGACACAGGCCCGTGTATACTCAATGATGCAGGAGGGCGCTCAGGCAAGTCCTAACGTGATTATTGGTGCTCCTCCCACTGATCCCCATGTTTAGAGATATTTTTTTTATGTACCTTCTTTTGAGCACCATCACTAGTTAAAGCCTTAGAGATTTAACTATGTTGGTATGTATATACATTTTGATATATATATATATATATATATGTAAGCATATATCTTTCCATATTTATCAACAGATCTTTTTATTTTTTCACAATAGGAGTTATGAACATATGGGGAGGCGACGCTCGTGTCCTCATTGACACCGGGTCAAACTATTCGTATGTGAGAGCGTCTTTTGCCCATGGGTTGGGTAAGCCTTTGCCACCACTTGATGAGGAGATATTGGTCATCACTCCTCTCGGTGAGCAAATACTTAGAGATTCTGTCTAAAGAGGGAGCAAGGTCACGATCAGAGATGCGGTACTTGAGGCAGACCTGATTCTTCTTGAGATGACAGATTTCGATGCCATCCTAGGGATGGATTGGCTAAGCATATATAGAGCCTCAGTAGATTGCTTCACCAAAGAAGTGGAGTTTCGGAGACCCGAGGGGCTGTTGTTGAGGTTCCTAGGTGAGAGGCGAGTGTTACCTCGCTATGTTGTATCGGTGATGAAGGCTAGGAGATTGATACGCCGAGGGTGCACGGCATACCTGGCTCATGTTATTGACACCATAGTGGAAGGGCCAAGGTTTGAGGAGGTCCCAGTGGTGCAGGAGTTCCCAGATATATTTCCCAAGGAGCTACCCGGACTACCCCCAGTTCGGGAGTTTGATTTCGAGATTGACCTAACTCCAGGGATCACTCCCATATCTATTTCGCCATACAGAATGGTGCCAGCTGAGCTTAGAAAGTTAAAGGTCCAGTTGCGGGAGTTGCTGGACAAAGGTTTTATCCGTCTGAACACTTCGCCTTGGGGTGCTCCGGTGTTATTCGTGAAGAAGAAGGATGAGACTCTATGATTGTGTGTGAACTATAGGCAGCTAAGCAAGGTTTCCATCAAGAATCGATACCCTCTGCCGCGTATTGATGATTTATTTGATCAGTTCCAAGGTGTGCAGGTTTTCTCAAAGATCGATCTTTGATCTGGATATCATCAGTTGCGGATCAAGGCTGAGGATGTGCCCAAGACTGCATTCCGTACCCGATATGGACATTTCGAGTTCGTGGTCATGCCATTTGGGCTGACCAACACACCAACAACCTTTATGGACATGATGAGCCAAGTTTTCTCTAATTAGTTGGATCAGTTCGTCATTATGTTCATCAACGATATCTTTGCATACTCGCAGAGCAATGAGGAGCATTTGCAGCACCTTAGGGTGGTCTTGTAGATTCTCCGCGAATGACAGTTGTATGTCAAATTCACCAAGTGTGAATTTTGGCTTAGACAAATTAGATTTCTTGGCCATATTGTTTCTGCGAAGGGTATTTATGTTGACCCGCAGAAAGTTAAGGCCATATTAAGGTGGGAGCAGCCACAGACAGTGACCGAGGTGCGGAGTTTCCTTGGTCTTGCGGGTATTATCGGCGGTTCGTAGAAGAATTCTCCCAGATCACTGCTCCACTTACCAGACTGACGTGGAAGGACATCAAGTTCTTTTGGGACGATCGTTGTGAGATGAGCTTTCAGGAGCTGAAACAACGACTGACAACGGCACTAGTGCTAGCTTTCCCCACAAGCAGCAGAGAGCACGTTGTATACAGCGATGCCAGCAGATAAGGATTGGGTTGTGTACTAATGCAGGATGGTCGAGTGATTACTTATGCTTTACGACAATTGAAGAAGCAAGAGCTGAATTATCCGATGCGTGATTTGGAGTTAACGGTTATAGTCTATGCATTGAAGGTATGACAACATTATCTTTATGGAGTGAATTGCAGAGTTTTCACTAACCACCAGAGCCTGAAGTATTTATTACTCAGAGGGAGCTAAACCTCAAATAGAGACGAAAGATAAAGTTAGGGTCATTTGTGAGCGGATGAGAGCTGCACAAGATAGGCAGAAGTTATACGCCGATCATAGGGGGCGACCTTTTGAGTTTGTCAATGGAGATATGGTTTTCTTGAGGATATCTCCTTTAAAGGGAGTTATACGTTTCAGGCAGCAGGGCAAGTTGAGCCCTAGATATATTAGACCCTTCTGTATCCTTCAGAGGGTCGGGAGTGTGGCATACAGATTAGAGCTGGCAGATGAACTATCCCATACTCATGACGTTATCCATGTCTCAGTACTCTGAAAATATCTAGCTGATCCTTCTCATGTACTTGAACCTCAACCTGTTGAGTTGCGAGAGGACCTTAGTCTTCCAGTTTAGCCCGTGGCTATTCTAGATTGACTGGTCAAAATTTTGTGGAGGAGTGACCAGGTCGAGAGGGAGACCTGGGAACCCGAGGAGACTTGTGTAGTATATCGCTTCCCTTTTGTTTCGAGAACGAAATTTGTTTTTAGGGGGTTAGAAAATGTAACACCGACATTTCGATGTCCGTACAAGTGTACTAGTTTTGAAATATATATATATATATATATATATACATATATATAGAGAAAAAGTTTTATTTATATTGATTTTTGATTTTAGGGTATTTAATTTAAATTTTTTGGTATATTTTAAGTTTCCGTATTCGCAATCATAATAAATCTCATTTTTATGAAATTCGCATTCTAATGAAATATGGGTGTGAAATTATATACATACATATATATATATATATATAATTGTAAAAAAAAAAAAACCCAGGGGGAAGCGCTGCGTTTTGGCCTAAAATGCAGCATCTCCCCTAAATAGGATTAGGGCTTTTAGCCTTAATCTCCTCCTCTCCCATCTCTTCATCTTCATCTCTCTCTCTCTCTCTCTCTCTCTCTCTCTCTCTCTCTCTCTCTCTCTCTTCGACTTCGCTCAAACCCACCACCTATCATCGCCGCTCGCTTCACCGCCGTTGCTCCTTCCTCCGGCGAGCACCGACCTTCCGCGAGCGTGACTGCAACTCCTTTTTCCACTACGCGATCTCCCCAGCACGAGCACGACCCAGTCCGCGAGCGAGCGCCTCAGTCCGTGCGCGTGACCTAGCCTGCGAGTACACACCTGCCCACGAGCATGCCTACACATGAGCGCGCACCAGCCCGTTAGCACGTAGCATGTGAGCCCCTTGTGGCCCGCGAAGCCCACTACGGCCCACAAGCCCGCCAGCCTGCTGACTTGTGAGCCCGCTAGCCCACTGCGGCCCGCAGGCCCCCCAGCCTGCTGACCCACGAGCCCGCCAGCTTGCTGTAGCCCGCGACGGCCCGCGACGGCCTGTATTCTCGTGACAGCCTACGAACCTCTACGTAGGTAACTAATTTAGCTTTTAATTCTGATCTAAGTGTTTACGATCTAACTAATAAATCTTATCTTGATAGAGAGCGTTTCAGATTTTGGAGTATTCTAGGAGACATTCGGACAAAAGTCTGCGCTCCGAGAAAACCCTAGATAAGGGATTTCAGACCCATTTGATTTGATTATTGAATTTATAGTAAATTTAAGAAGTTTTGTATATGCTAGAATGTAAACTAGATTCGAAATGAATACATTTTCGGACATTATATGCGGTTCATTAGGTTAAGTGTAGGAATTTATATGAAATGAGACTGTTCAGGATGATAGAATCAAATTAAGTTGATTAGAATAGTTTCCCTTGGAATTTAAATTGACCTATGCATGAAAATAGTCAGAAATTGGGATTTGAGTTCAAGAGTTGATGCAGCCTTTCTCATTATAATTTACTCTACTCATAGGCAATTTAAATATGATCTCCGTATTATGAAAATAGACTCCTATACCTTGGAAATGACACATGGCTTGAAACATTTGGATGTGAATCGAAAAGTGTATGATTTTTCAAAAATTTTCTATCTTATAGGAAAATTATTTATTTTAAGACTTATTTTCGACCTTGAGAGGTTTTAGGGTTGAATTTGACTTTCTTTAAAAGTACATTAATTGTTTATAAATGAAATGCAACTGGACATTAGAGTGTATTCATAAATTGAAGAGTTAAGCTTTGTACAAATTTAGGAAAAATGGATAAACCCTATAATACTTGAAAATTTGATATTAAATTGTGATGATCCTTTTAGGTTGATCTTTTCGGAGACTCGAGTAGTTAGATTGGATTTGTTTTGAAAATAGAGAGTGACTACCCTCCCTAGAAAGGTGAGTAGGACTTTGACATTTACTATCGATTGACAAATCATATTTTATCGATTTTCAAACGACATGATTTCTATACGTGTGAAAACTAAATTTTTGGATTTTGATAGACATATTTTTATGACCATTGGAGTGTCCCAACTGTTGATTTTATTGATTTGCATCCATAAATTTGATAACCAAATACTGTGTCATTCTTTTTAACATATTGACATATTTTAATGTTTCTACTGTATTGGCACGTAGTTTTAAATGGATTTACATGTACTATTTGGACTATACGCCCGACCGACGTTATGTTACGATGCATGGGGCTATATGCTTGGCCGACATGATGATGTGAAGCATGGGGCTACGTGCCTGGCCGACTTGGTGATATGGTGATATGCTTCCTATAGCATTCTGTAGCTACGAAAGACATTTGGTAGAGACACTTCTTGTGCCCGGATACGTTTCGGCCGGAGGTATCCGCGAGATCGTCATGTATATGGGTGTCCCAGGTTGACCCTCATTGGGGAGGACGTGAGTTTACCTCTGTTTAGCACTGGCGGGATACCATACACGGCCGACTATATATATGTATTATTATTATTATTTACAAACTAGTTGGAGTAGTCTGTGGCCAAAATTGGGGTAGAGAGCCATTATTTGATATTTGCATAGTGAAAACCCCCAATGCACCCGTTTTTGGTTGAGGTAAACCATTGCCGGGGTTGTTTGTTCAGCCGACTCTACATATGTGACTTGATATATGGATGGATGCATATGTTATTTTCTGATGTATGTCTTGAAATTTGTTTTATTCTAAAACAGCACGTTATTTTCGCACACTCGATATTATATTACATGCTTTGACAATCCAAATTCACCCTCGATATTGATGGCATAATATCAATCCCCTCACTTGCTGAGTATCCTCCCATAGATACTCACCCCTCATTTTTTTTTCTCACAGGGTTAGTCTCGGACTAAAGAAAAATTTTATGATTTCATACTTGTGACGTGAACTTGATAGCACCGGGTTTGGGTATTGATGTTACCTTATCTTCCGCTATCATTATTGGAGATTTTAGTTTGATCAATATATTCATCTATTTATTTTCTGGGATGACTATATAATTATGGACATTTATTCGAGAAACTCTCATATTGACTCGGTTCACTTGCATTGAGACACTTATATGTATTTAAAATGTTAACTTAGGAATTTATTATACATGTATATAAACAATTAGGTTCGCTCGGTGTGGCAGCTGCTCATACTCTAGTTTAGCATGACAGTAGAGGTCTGTGGCTAGAACTACTAGAAATTTCTATAGCCTTGCATTTCCTGATTGTCGGTTGTGGGTTGGTTAATGGTTGTGAGGCTGAGATAGCCCTTTATTAAATTGACAGGATGGTTGTGAATATTACAGGGTAAATTGTACATGGGAGACCTCCGAAATATGGGGAGATTCTGTCCGATTTTCTGTAAAAATGTAGCCGGTAATCCAAGGCAACGGGCGGCTGCTTATGACCCGGTTCGAGACGTGGCACGTCACAAAGTCCTCCCCCTTACGTAGGTTCAACCGACCGTGCCTATAGCAATTAGACATATGACGTTTGCGGATACCTCACGCTGAAACGTATCTGGGCAACCCGGTGTCTCTAAAAACGTCCTTAGTAGCTACGGAATTTATCAAAGAATATCATCTCATCACAAGTAGGCAC
The DNA here is from genome assembly GCA_033439265.1 of Dillenia suffruticosa. Classification (NCBI taxonomy): domain Eukaryota; kingdom Viridiplantae; phylum Streptophyta; class Magnoliopsida; order Dilleniales; family Dilleniaceae; genus Dillenia; species Dillenia suffruticosa. The sequence continues at coordinate 9,911,875 of JAVTVX010000013.1, read as the reverse complement.
TCGGCCTATGCAGATCATCTCATCACAAATAGGCACTCGGCCCGTATAGATCATCAAAACATTTTAAATCCGTGTGCCAATACAATCATCAAATCATTTCAAATCCATGTCAATACGACGGTAGAATAGAAAATATATCTGGTTCTCAAATAATGGCACAATATCATTTCATTTCAAACCATGGATGCATAATCATCGGAAATATAAATTTACGACACTCCAAATGTCACAAAACAAGTTTTGAAATTTAATATCATACATCAAGTCCATACATATCGAAAACATATTTTATAGAAAACACGGCAGAAACAAATTTTACTATTTCTTGCAAGAGATTAGAGTCCCACTCACTTTTTTAGGGAGAGTGGTCACTCCCTATTTTCAAAATAAATCTAATCTGACTTCTCGAGTTTCCAAAATGATTTCCCTAATCAAATCATCACAATTTAATATCAAACAAAAGTCTAATAAGGGATTTTCAATTTTTCATTCCAATTTAATACAACCCTAAATTTACACAATCTCCTTTCTAGATTCCCATTTCATCAATTTTGAAACATTTGGCTCACAAATGATCAAATTTCTAATATTTCTCATTTTTCCTAATTTTCCTCGAATTAAACATATTTCAGAATATATATGAATATAGCTTCCGATTCTAAATTCAACATAAATTCGACAAAATAAATTCAAATGTTGAAGTGATTGTATTTTTCTCACCTAGAGTTCCTCAGATCTCAGACCTAGCTTTCATTCGCCCGTTGAATTAGTTTAAAACCTATAATATTTCCACATTTGAAACTATATTAGCAACTAACTCAAATTCTAAACACTAAACCCTGGAACTACAACTAACGCAGCCACTACCTGCAGTAGGTTCGGGGGTCGGTTGATGACTGCGATTTGGGCTTCAGTTGGGGTTGTAGCAAGGGGGCCCGCGCATAGGAGAGCTCTCGAAGGAGAGAAGAGATCACGGGCTCGTGGGCTGCCGTAGGCTCGCGGCGGGCTGGTGGGCTCGTGGGCTGGTGCGCTCACAGGCTGAGGTGCGCGCTCGCAAGTGGTACTACAGTCATGCACTTGTGGAAGGTCACGCACTGTGGCGCGCTCACACTGTGGTACGCTCGTGCGGTCGCACGCTCGCGCTTGCACTGTGGTGCGCTAATAGAAGGTCGGGCGCTGTGGCGTGCTCGCACGAGGAGGATCACGCTGTGGCGTGCTCCTGCTCGTGCAGGGAAGCTTGCACAGCAGCACGCTCGCACGGGAGGGAGGAGCTGTGAAGAGAGAGCGGCGGAGGGTCGCAGAGGAGAGGAAGAGCGCGACAGTAAGAGGGAGACAGGGAGAGTTAGAGAGAGGCTTTCAGCCGAAAGGGAAAGAGAGAAGTAGAGAAGGAGAGAAGAGGAAGAGCATGGGGGTGGTGGTGCGCTGCGGAGGAGAGCGGCGGATTCGGGTGAGGGAGGGTGGTGGGTCGCTGGAAGGGGAACAGCCGGAGATAGGGAGAGAAGGAGAGAGAGAGAGAGAGAGAGAGAGAGAGAGAGAGAGAGATTATGGCTTAAAGCCCTAATCCAATTTGGGTGGGGGGTGCTGCGTTTTGGCTCAAAACGCAGCACTCCTCTGTTATGTTTTTTTTTTAACTCTTATTATTATTATTATTATTTATATATATATATTTATATTCATCTTACGTTAAAATTCACGGATACGGCAAAATTTAAAATATACCAAAAATTCAATTTAAATACCAAAAAATGAAAAATCAATATAAATAAATAAAATTTCTCTCTACACATATATATATAGACTTAAGAATATTTATTTATATATATTTTTCGAGAATAGTATACTATTACTGACACTGCAGTATTGGTGTTATATTTTCTAATCTTTTAAAAATAAGTTTCGTTCTGGAAACTAAAAGAAGGCTAAACAGTAAACAAATGGGGGTACTGTCTCCTAATAGTCTCCTCGGGCTCCCAGGTCTCCTCCTCGACCTGGTTACTCCTCTACAAAACTCTAACCAATGAAACTTTCTTACTCCACAGTTTTCTGACCTGCCGATCTAGAATAGCCACGGGCTGAACTGGAAAACTAAAGTCCTCTCGTAACTCAACAGGTGGAGGCTCAAGTACATGAGAAGGATCGGTCAAATACTTCCTGAGTACTGAGACATGGAAGACGTTGTGAAAACCGGATAGTTCATCTGGTAGCTCCAATCTGTATGCTACACTCCTGATCCTCTCAAGGATACGGAAGGGCTCAATATATCTGGGATTCAACTAGCTCCACTGCCTGAACCATATAACTCCCTTCCAAAGAGATATTCTCAAGAAAACCAAATCCCCAGTGGCAAACTCAAGAGGTCACCGCCTACGATCGGCATATGCCTTCTGTCTGTCTGGGCGGCTTTCATTCGCTCACGGATAACCTTTAACTTTATCCTTTGTTTCCTCAATTAACTCGACACTATTGAGACATCGCTCTCCGACCTCATCCCAGCATATTAGAGTGCGGCACTTCCTGCCATACAGTGCCTCATACAGGGACATCCCTATACTGGCCTGATAACTATTATTATATGCAAATTCGACCAGTGGAAGGTGCCGATCCCAACTATCCCAGAAATCCATCACACATGCTCTCAGCATATCCTCAAGGGTCTGAATGGTCCTCTCAACCGACCATCTGTCTGCGGATGATAGGTCGTACTAAAATTCAGCCTTGTGCCCATTGCCTCCTGTAACTTGGGCCAAAACCTAAATGTGAATCTAGAATCTCTATCTGACACTATCGACACAGGTACTCCATGAAGTCTAATAATAGTGTCGATGTAGAGACGTGCCAATACTTCCAAAGAGAAATCGACACGAATAGCAATGAAGTGCGTAGACTTCGTAAGTCTATCTACAATCACCCATATGGGGTCATGCTGTGCTGAAGTCCGAGCCAATCCTATCACAAAATCTATCGTGATATGTTCCCACTTCCAGTCAGGAATAGGGAGGGGCTACAATATACCAACCGGCCGCTGATGTTCGGCCTTTACCTACTGGCAAACTAAACATTTAGCCATAAAATCTGTGGTCTCCCTTTTTATCCCGGGCCACCAATAACTATCTCGGATAGTCCGATACATTTTCGTGCCACCCGGATGCAAGGCATAAGCGGAGGAATGAGCCTCCTCAAGAATAGCCCTACGAAGATCGCTGTCAGCGGGAATGCAAACCCACTCTCTGTATACAACTAGTCCGTCATCGCGAACTAGGAAGTCTCCACTCTCGCCTCTGCGATCTTCTCAAGAATACTCTGGAGCTCCTCATCTAACCCCTAAAGCTCTTTAATACGATCAAGTAAAGTCGGCCTCACCTCAAATTGAGCTAGTAGTGCTCCTTGATCATCATTAGTCAAACTGACTCCGAGTGTACGGAGTCTCATCAAGCAAGAGAGGTAAGCACTCTCTGTCATAGTAGAGGGAGAAGAGGAGGATGATGACTTTCGGCTCAATGCATCTGCCACCACATTTGCCTTTCCCGGATGGTAATCAATGATAAGATCGTAGTCTTTCAATAACTCCAACCATCTCCTCTGTCTGAGATACAACTTCCGCTGAGTGAACAAGTACTTTTGACTTCTGTGATTTGTGAACACCCTACAAGTCACCCCATATAAGTAATGTCACAATATCTTCAAGGCAAAGACTATGACGGCCAACTCAAGATCGTGCGTCGGGTAGTTCGACTCATGCTTCTTCAACTGCCGAGAAGCATATGCAATAACCCGACCATCCTGTATCAGAACACAATACAATCTCTGTCGGCTAGCATCACTATACACTGTATATTCCTGACTACTAGTGGAAAGGGCTAAAATAGAAGTAGATGTCAATCGTTGTTTGAGCTCCTAAAAGCTCACCTCACAATGGTCATCCCAAACAAATTTGAACCCCTTTTGGGTCAATTTAGATAACGGAGCAGTTATTTAGGAAAATCCCTCTACAAATTGATGATAATACCCGGCTAAACCGAGAAAACTATGAATCTCGATAACTGTTTGTGGCTGTTCCCACTTCAAAATAATCTCAATCTTTCGCGGATCAACATAAATACCTTCCGCAGAGACAATGTGCCCCAAAAATCCTATCTGTTTTAGCCAAAACTCACATTTCGAGAATTTAGCATATAACTACTTCTCACGGAATATTTGTAATACCACCCGAAAGTGCTGAACATGATCTTCATCACTCCGTGAATACACTAAGATATCGTTGATAAATACGATGACAAACCGATCCAAGAAATCATGGAAGACTCGGTTCATCAAATCCATAAAAGTAGCTGGGGCATTAGTCAATCCAAGCGGTATGACTAAAAACTCATAGTGGCCGTATCAGGTGCGAAAGGCTGTCTTGAGCACATCTCCGGCTCGAACCCTCAACTGATGATAACCCGAATGGAGATCAATTTTTGAGAAAACCGTAACTTCCTACAGCTAATCAAACAAATCATCTATACGTGGCAGGGGATATCTGTTTTTTATGGTGGATTTGTTCAACTACCTGTAATCCACACAAAGCCGAAGTGTACTATCTTTTTTCTTTACGAATAACACCGGAGCACCCCAGGGTGACATGCTCGGGCATATAAACTCCTTATCTAGAAGTTCCTGCAACTAAATCTTAATTGATACCGTGTTTTAAAAAGTTTTCAAAAGTATGATTTAAAATGGTATGATTGACCTATTCTCCTGGATTTATGAAAATGTTTTGTGATATATGGATGTCCCAACTTGTTTATATCGATATGCATCCATGATTTTGATACTTGATGATTGTGCCACACTTTGATATATCCACATGATTTTATGCTTCCATTGTATATTGGCACATGCTTTTGACATGATAGGGCTTGATGATTTAGCTTGAGATATGTGATTTGGGCTGGATACCCCTGTGGATACTGTGATGATGATGATGATATGCTTCCTATGACATTCCGTAGCTACGAAGGACATTTGGTAGAGGCACCTGTTGTGCCCGGATATGCCTCTGCAGGGGGTATCCGCCAGATTGTCATACATATTGTATGGACAGTCGTCGGTTGAACCACTCCGGGGAGGACCTTGGTAGGTCTAGCATCGGCGGGTTTCCATACACGCTTGATCCTTGATACATGTACGATATATATATACAGGTTAGTTGGAGTAGTCTGTGGCCAACGTTGGGGCAGAGAGCCTTATTTTATTACTTGCACTGTGAAATCCCCCAACATTGCCCGTCCTTGGCCATGGTTGGCCCTTGCTGGGATATTTTTGGCCAACTCTACATGATATAACGGACATACATACTAGATGTATATTTGATTTGATACGTATGCTGTGAATTATTTATTGAGATGTCATAATATTTTTTTTTACATACTATGGATTTATTGGGACATAATTTTGGCACTCCTAATTCACCTAAAAATTAATTGTAGCATGTCATCCCCCTGACTTGCTGAGTACCAACCCCCCTCTCTACAATACTCACCCCTCACATTTCCCTCCTACAGGGGTAGACTCGGATTGAGAGATTTGTACGCATTTTTGTATTGGATATTCTTTGGAGACTACTGGGCCGGGATATGACTACCCGCTCTTCTGCTATATGTTGAGCTTATTGTTTCCTCTTGAGGAAGTTAGGATGACCATTGTATTTGTTTAAATTGGGATGACTGTATTTATAATTCTTCTAGTCTGTATAAGGTTAACTCTCACTCGTTTTAATTTACATTAAGACATACATGTATTATTTTTATCACTTGGGGATCTCTGTGATTTGGAAACTTGGATTATGTGAATATTGACAGCCTTATGGTGCTTCGATGTGCGGGACGTGGTGCCTGTCATCTGGGTGCTACGACGGGCTGGTTGCGTGCTTGGCTCGGGAGTGGGTCGAGGCGTGACACTCTCTCTCTGCTTAGCCTCAGCTCAGATGATCTCCTCTGCTCGATATACTGAATCAATCACCTCTGATATTGTAAAAGAGGGAGTCACCGTCATATACTTTCTGATGCTTAATTAGAGGCCTTCTTCAAACTTGAATCTCATCTGAGCTGGTGTAGCCATGTCGGGGACAAAGGCCGTTAGTCGTTTAACCTCAGCCTCGTACTTTGAGACTGAACTAGTCCCCTGGCGTAAGTGTAGAAACTCCGTCCTCATACGATCCTACAGGAACAAGGTGAAGTACCTGCGGTCGAACTCGTGTAGAAAGTCCTCCCACAGTAGGGTTTTGCGTAGCACTATCATGGATAGCCTCCCACCACGAGAGGGCATCTCCGTCAAGGAGTCTCTCAGCCACTCTCAACCTGAGCTCCTTTGTCAACCCTAGATCAGTAAGGATCCCACGAGCCATGTTGATCTAGTGCTTCACAGTTACGGCATCACTAGATCCTAAAAAGTCTATGCATCCGAGCTGTCGAAACTTTTCACCAACTGAGTAAGCTCATGGATGCGCCTCAAAGTAACTGATTTCTCATCGGTCGGAGTAGAAATAGAAGGACTGGCCACCGAAGGAGGAATCAGTGTCGTAGGTGCAGGTACGATCGCAAGTGCGGTCGTTGGAGTCTGTAATGGGGATGGTGGCATCTGCTCCCCATATCTACTGTATCACTCCTGCCACTGCCTCAAGGCATCGAGTGGTAGTGGAGGAATCTCGGCTGTAACAGCTGGTGGAGGTGCTGGGGGTGGCGCTGGTAACCGTGCTTGAGTAGAGGAAGCATCCTATGGTACTCGTGGAGCCTCGGGTGCCCTAGGAACATCAAGCACTGGGGGAATCTCGGGTGGTGTGACTCTAGCACCGCGTTTGCCACGTCTAGGTGGCATAATTCTGCAAAAAGAGTATCTTTTTATTAGGCAGAAATAAAGAATTAGGGTTTGTTACTTGTAACTAACCCCCCGAAAAGAATTTGAGTTATGAATCAAAGCATTTGAATGCGAAATAATGAGTTAGATGCATCATGTTTCTAACCCCCTAAAATGGATGAACTTATATGTGTATAGCTAAGTATGGGACTTTAAATGACTGTATGAAACTCTTTAATGTATTGAGCACTTTTAATATACTTGGGAAGACTTTTACTACTATTCTTTCTCTAATCTAGATGCTCTAATACCAATAGAACTGTCACACCCCGAACCGAGGGCGTGAGCAGCCGCCCGTTACCCTGGATGTCGGTTGTATTTTTATAGAAAATCGGGTAGAATCTTCCCGTATTTCGGAGGTCTTTCAAGTACAATTTGACCTGTATAATTCACAACCATCCTGTCAATCAAATAAAAGGGTCATCCCGGTTTCAAGAAAATGAACCAAACCACAACAGACAACTAGGACAACACAAGGCTTTTTAATTACTAGCAGTCTTAGCCACAGACCTCTACTGTCATGCTCAACTAGAGCATGAATAGCCGCTATACCAAGCGGGTCTAAAGTTTATACAATGTACAATAATTTCCGAAGTAAAAATTTTTAAATGCTTACAAGTGCCTTAATGCAAGTAAAATGTGAGAGTTTCCCAAACAATGTCCATAATTTATACAATCATCCCATATAAATGTACATGGCCAACTACGGATCTCAATATCATGACCTCGCAGGGTCAAAATAAAATAAGGACTTCAAATTTTTATTTGAATTAAATCTCGCCATCGCGAATACCGAATCCACCAATATGCTATGAAAACCTCTAGAGCTTGTAACGTCGCTTTATCACAGTAATCCTGTCTGAGGAAGGTAAGGAGAGGGGTGAGTATCAGGGAAGATACCCAGTGAGTGAGGGGATTAATATCAAGTATAAATAGTGTGGGTGAACCATTGGAGTGTCAAACAACATTATTCGTAACAATAATTTACATTTCACAGTAAAACATGATATGTTTAGCAGTTTGAAATCATTTAACCAATCACACGATATCAATCATATATACATCCATTCAAAATCAATTATTATTAGAGCAAGTCAAAAATGATCCTGACAGAGATCAACCATGACCAAGAACAGGCGCATCGTGAGTTTTATTATGCATAAAGTTCAAAAGTCGCTCTTAACCCCGACGTTGGACATGAGTTCGTTGGGGTTAACTCATCATCGTGTATAATACCCCACCCGGTGCTAGACAGTGGCGTCACACACGTCCTTCCCCTTACGTGGGTTCAACCGGCTGCATCTATAGCCATTAGACATATGACGTTTGCGGATACCTCCTACAGAAGTGTATCCAGACAACCCAGTGCCTCTACAAATGCCCTTCGTAACTACGGAATTTATCAAAGAACATCATTTCATCATAAGTGGGCACCCGGCCCATATAGATCATCTCATCACAAATGGGCACCCGATCCATACAGATTATCAAAACATTTTAAATTCGTACGCCAATACAATCTTCAAATCATTTAAAATCCATGTCAATGAGACGGTAGAATAGAAAACAGATATGGTTCTCAAATAATAGTACAATATCATTTCATTTCAAACTATGGATACATAGTCATCGGAAATATGAATTTATGACACTTCAAATGCACAAAACAAGTTTTGAAATTTAATATCATACGTCGAGTCTATGCATATCGACAACATGTTTTATGGAAAACACGGCAAAAACAAGTTTTACTATTTCATGTAAAAGATTAGAGTTTCACACACTTTTTTAAGGAGGGTGGTCACTCCCTATTTTCAAAATAAATCAAATCTGACTCCTCGAGTCTTCAAAAAAATTTCCCTAATCAAATCATTACAATTTAATATCAAATAAAGGTCTAATAAGGGATTTTCAATTTTTTTTTTCAATTTAATACAACCCTAAATTTACACAATCTCGTTTCTAGATTCCCGTTTCATCAATTTCGAATCGTTTGGCTCACAAATGATCAAATTTCTAATATTTCTCATTTTTTTTAATTTTTCTCGAATTAAATATATTTCAGAATATATATGAATATAGTTTTCGATTCTAAATTCAACCTAAATTCGACAAAATCAATTCAACTGTTGAAGTGATTGCATTTCTCTCACCTAGGGTTCCTCAGATCTCAGACCTAGCTTTCGTTCGCCCGTCGAAGTGGTCTAAAACCTATAATATTTCCACATTTGAGACTATGTTATCAACTAACTCAAATTCTAAGCACCAAACCCTGGAGTTACCTGCAGTGAAGAAGCTGCGACCTAGGGTTCGGGGGTCGGTTGATGACTGCGGTTTGGGATTCAGCTGGGGTTGCAGCAAGGGGGCCCGTATACAGGAGAGCTCTAGAAGGAGAGAACAGATCGCGGGCTGTCGCGGGCTGTCGCGGGCTCGTGGGCTCACGGGTTGTCGTGAGCTCGTAGGCTGTCGCGGGCTAGTGGGCTCGCGAGCTGGCACGCTCGCAAGTTAGCACGCTCACGGGCTGAGGCACGTACTCGCGAGTTGTACTACAGTCACGCACTCGCGAAAGGTCGCATGCTGTGGCACGCTCACGCTATGGTATGCTCGCACGCTTGTATGCTCGTGCCCTCATGCTTGCACTATAGCACGCAGGAGGAAGGTTATGCGTTGTGGCATGCTCGCGCGAGGAGGATCGCGCTGTGGCGTGCTCGTGCTCATGCAGGGAAGCTTGTGTTGCGGCACGCTTGCGCGGGAGGGAGGAGCAGTGAAGAGAGAGCATCAGAGGGTGGCAGAGGAAAGGGAGAGCGTGACAGCGAGAGGGAGAAAGGGAGAGTGAGAGAGAGGCTTTCGGCCGAAAGGGAAAGAGAGAAGTAGAGAGGGAGGGAAGAAGAAGAGAATGGTGGTGGTGGTGGTGCGCTGCGGAGAAGAGTGGTGGATTCGGGCGAGGGAGGGCGGCGGGTCTCGGGAAGGGGAAGAGGCGGAGAGAGAGAGAGAGATTAGGGCTTAAAGCCTTAATCCAATTTGGGTGGGGGTGCTGCGTTTTGGCTCAAAACGCAGCATTCCTCTGTTGTGTGTTTTTTTTTTAACTCTTATTATTATTATTATTTATATATATTTCTTTTTATAAATAAATTTATAAATAATTAAATTTGTAAATAAAAAAATTTTAAAAAATTTAATAAATGGTTGAATATATATATATATATATTTATATTCATTTTATACTAAAATTCATGGATATAACAAAATTTAAAATATATCAAAAATTCAATTTAAATACCCAAAAATCAAAAATCAATATAAATAAATAAAATTTCTCTCCACACATATATATAGATTGAAGAATATTTATTTATATATATTTTTTTAGAATAGTACATTATTACTGATACCGCAGTATCGGTGTTACAAAGTAAATTCATAAAGAAATTTTCATTAGTCAATTTAAATTTGTTGAAGAATTAGTAAAGAAGTTTGGCTTAGAACATGACAAAGGAAGTGCAACTCCTATAAGCACAACTCTAAAGATAGATAAGGATGGAGGAAAGCTTGTGTGCTATAAATTGTATAGAAATATGATAGATTCATTGCTTTACCTCACTGCATCAAGACCTGATATTCTATTTAGTGTATGTTTGTATGTAAGATATCAGTTAACTACTAAAGAATCACATATGTCTACAGTGAAGAGAATTCTTAGGTATATTAAAGACACACATAGCTTAGTGGGACATGTTAATTTTTTGGAAGTCTGTTGGTGTTTTGGTCTTCAAGGAAACAAAAAAGTGTGATGACATTAATCACTAAGGCAGAATACATTACTGTTGGATAGTGTTATGCTTGGTTTTATAAATTAAGTATCATATGATGGACTATGGAATAGATTTAGATAGCATTCTAATTAGGTGTAATAACACTAGCGTTATTAATTTAACAAAGAATCATATCCATCACTCAAAAACCAAGCAGATTGAAGTAAGACATCACTTGATAAGAGACCATATATAGAAAGGAGATGTAATTCTTGAGTTCATAGAAATAAGGTGACATATTCACCAAACCCCCAGGTAAAAATAAGTTCTATAACCTTAGAAGAGAGGTAGGTATGATGAACTTTGAGGATTGACAATTGTTTGTTTGTTTTGGTTTGAGTTTATATTGAATTTGTATGAGTCTATGCTGTTAAACATCTCCGCAGATAAATCAACTCACTTACAATGCCAATCAACTAAGTCTCATGGAGATAACAAAAAATGAAAGGATCTCATACTTAGAAACTTGACTGAGTTGAATACCTATAAGGTAAGGAGGCGATTGACATCTAGGAATATAGCATGATTAGTGCTAAGTACCAATCTTTCATTGTTGAAGTACCGGTACTCTCTACTATAAACTTCAGACCATAACTTTGAAGTCGGCTGCATAAAATTCCCATAGTCGACTACCGCTCAACACTAGGTGAACATAAGGTATGAATATATTAAGTATTGATCCTTCAAAGATGAAATACCGGTACTCACTACTATATACATAGTTCTAAACATAACTAGTCGGCTATCCCTCTTAAAATGAGTCGACTACTGGAAGTCAAAATTGTAGATAGAAATTTGAGATAATCGGCTACATTAAATATATAGTCGACTACATCGCTAGACAATCGTGGGTATAAATAGAAAACATTCGTATCCTCCCTCTACATCACACGAAATACTCTCTCTCCAAGCTAACTTTCCATTAAACTAACACACTCAGAAACAACAACTCTAATCTACCAAAATCATTTCCGAAGCACAAATACAACCTCTCCAAGAAAAGAAATTTTGTCCATCACTATGGCAAGAAGTTCATCAAGATACAATCATATGGATTTTTTATCCGAATCTCAATGCAAGTCTTTTGAAGAAAAGTTTTCTTCTAGGGACATTATTCATTCTAGGATAATTGATTAGGAATTTCTTGAAAGTATAAATTTTCCCTATCAAAAGTACATTGAACAAGTATGTCCTTCCTGTCTCATCTTACCATTTTCTTCATCTTATGATAGACTCATGAAATTATTTTATAATAATATAAGAGAATTTAATGGGAACAAACAAGATAAGAAAGAAAGTGATATAATTATTCAAGATTGTGAGAAGACATATATGTTCAAAACATATGTTGGAGGAATGCTAATAGTAATAATACCCAGAATCATATGTAGCCTAGGTCGGCAAGAATGGATATCATATAATAAATATGAAGAATATCCAAAAACGAAACTCATAGGTCACTACTAGAAAACAGATCATCATCGACGGATTATTACCAACGGAAAAATTTCATCGGTAATAGTGACGGTTTTGTGAGCAATTAATGTCAAGCCGAAACGAAAAAACTTCCATCAGATCTGCGACGGAATTATGGATGAAATTCCGAAACGGATAACTTCCGTCGGTAATTCTAACGGTAATTCCGACACGAGATGCTTTAGTATTCCGCGAAAGTCATTTCTGACTGAAATCCATCGGTAACATAATTTTTTACTTTAACTTAATGATGGATTTCACACGAAAATTACCGTAGGAATATCCCCAACGGTAATCTGTCGATGAAAGGAATCCAAAAAGACCATAACTTATCAAAGAGCAGCCACTTTGCTTCGGTCGCTTCATCACGGAAATTACCATAACGGTCGTTCATCCCTTGAGGTTCGTCTCCATCTCTGTCTCCCTCTGTTTCATACTTTAGGGTTTGTGACAAAACATAACAATCTTTGCTATGCATACATCAGAACAATCTGTATTTTGCAATTTACCAGGTATAAATACTTGTACAAATTTTGTGGGAGGAATTTGAAATAGGGGTTACAAACCTGTTAGATCGAAATGAAAGTCAAAATTTTGTAGGAGAAAACTCGAATAGTTGTAATACTCCTATTATATCCAAATGATTAAAGTTGGTATTCTCTTGTCAATCCTTGATCTTCATGTCCTTGATCCATTCTTTTCGGTTAGTGATGTTATTGATTAGTTGCTTATCCTTTTATGTTTGGGAACTATGGAATCTTTGGTGTAGTCTTATTTTGCTTCTCCAAACCATGGGCTATTTCTTTGTTGCTCATTCGTTGTTTTGGATCTTCTTTTAGCCTTATTTTGCACAGTCTTATGTTTTGGATCTAGTATATCTTATATCTCCTCCTTGGTAGATTTAGAATGAGCAACAGTTTAACCATAATCCTATTGAGAGTTTGAGTGGAGATAAGAATGAGAAAACCTATACTAGTATATTGATTTTATGTTATTATTAGAATGGCATATGTTTTTTTAGGGTAATCTCAAAAGTTTATCCTGAGATATATAAGAGATCTTATATTGAGACCCATACTTTGTAATAAATAAATTTGTCCTTTAAGAAATTTGAAAGGACTTAACACGTAAAGATTACTGAGAAAGTGAATAGTAAATATAAAAAAAAATATATTGAATTTCCTTGTCCAACTAAAGATTACTGAGACAAGGGCAGAAGGGTTGCATTTCAAATTTGCATTGTCTGTAAAATAAAACATTTTTTTTCCAAATAACTAAGGTGGTTATTTTAGTGAATGTGATGCATATTTTATAAATTTAAGATTGGATATTTTAATTGCAGAAATTGTGAGGTCTTTTTTTTCTATTTTTTAAAATTTTAGTGTGACTGTGATAATATACCCTGTAAAAATAATAGTTATGATAAAATTAAACATTTTACAATAAATTGAGACCTTCAGGCTAATATTTATAGATAAATAATACTATTACTATTAATGAACTATAACTCAATTGATATCATCTCTTTTCTTTTAATGATTTTGAGTTCAAATCTTTATTATGTATAAAAAAATTAATACTAGTAGTTGCTCTGCTATACATGAGGGAAGCAAATAATAAATCTTTGGCTCTAATATTTATTTAATAAATATCAGGCAATGGCTGAATGTCTCTAGTTGCATGCAAAATCCAGAGTGGAAATGCTGATTATGTGAAAAAAATGAATCAATGCAAAAGGGATTAATAAATAATAATGATATCTTCATTTTGATTGTGAAATTTTTATGTGAAATATCAATACTTGGTGAGTTGTGAAACTTTATTCTTTGGTAATTATTTTAGATACACCAATGACATGTGGCGCTTACAGCATGGAGTATACCCCTTTAACTAAGGTCTCTACTTTGATTTATAAATGGTAATGTGATTATAATATTTGTAATTGATTATTTGTTATACAATTACTACTTCGATAATGGGGTCCATTGATCGTAGTTGGATGTATCGTCGACTAGCTAATGGATACTTGACAGATGAATTTGTTAAGGGTGTTAATGAGTTTTTGGATTTTGCCTGTTCTTAACCTAACTTCATGGATGGAGTCAAATTAGATGTCCTTGCCATAAGTGTCGCAACCATAAATTTTGTACTCAGGATGAAGTCGCAGTTCACTTATTTTCGAGAGGGTTTGTTAATGGTTACACCATTTGGGTTTCTCATGGAGAAATGAGAAATAGAGAATATGTTGAAGGGCAATCATCTCGATGGAGACAGGATGATGAAACTCCATATAGATCCATGGTTGTCGATACATTAGGTGCTCAACATGATTGGAGTTCCATTTATGATGACTTGAATATAGAGAATATGGACGGTCCTAATCCTGTTGCAACATTGTTTTATGACTTGTTTAAAGCTTCAACATGATTGGGTATGAAAAGATTGATGTTTGTGAAAATGATTGCATGTTATACTATCAACAACATTGTGATAAGTCGAAGTGTGTTGTCTGCGGTCATTCTCATTATAAATTAAGAAATGTTGGTAGTTCAAGATGAAAAAAAGTCCCAAATAAGTTGTTACGATACTTGCCTCTTACACCGAGGCTTCAAAGGCTTTACATGTCAAGAACTATATCAGAACACATGACATGACATGCAAGAAATGAACGTAGTGACGATAAAGTTGTTTCGCACCCAGCCCATAGTAAAGCATGGAAGCATTTTGATTCTATTCATCCATCATTTGCCTTTGAATCTCGAAATGTGCGCTTAGGGCTATGTATAGATGGATTTAACGCATTTGGTCAGTTTACCATTCCATACTCTTGTTGGCCAGTTTTTGTAATTGTGTATAATTTGCCTCATTCTATGTATATGAAGCAACCATTCATTTTCCTTAATCTTATTATCCCGGGGCTAAGAAATCCGATAAAGCATATTGATGTCTTCTTGAAACCTTTGATTAAAGAATTGAAAATGTTATGGAATGAAGGTGTGAACACCTATGATATTTCAAGAAAGCAAAATTTCTGTATGAGGACAGCCCTTTTATGGACAATAAGCAACTTTCTTGCTTATGCGATGTTGTCTGGCTGGAGCACTCATGGATAGTTAGCTTGTCCTTATTGCATGGAGCACACAAAATCATTTGTGCTAGCAAATTGTCGAAGGAACACATTTTTTGATTGTCATTGTCAATTTTTGTATCTTGATCATCCTTATCGGAAACAAAGGGACAAGTTTCGAAAAGGGAAAGTTGAGATTGCTGAGCCACCTCATACACTGTCAAGGGAAGAGATGTTTTCTCGAGTTTGTTGTCTTCCAGATATTATATATGGCAAAAAATACGGTAAACAGACTATTCAAGGGTTTGGGATCGAACACAACTGGGTGAAAAGAAGTGTTTTTTGGGAGTTTCTTTGCTAGAGAACACTTCTTATTCGTCATAACTTGGATGTCATGCATATTGAAAAAAATGTGTTCGAGAATGTTATGGATGTGAAAGGAAAGACGAAAGACAGCATAAAGGCAAGACTGGATCTGGGGTTGTATTGCAAATGAGCAGAATTAGAATTGAAGGAAATTAATAGAAGAACTTGAAAGCCCAAAGCTTCATACACATTAACAAAAGATCAAATATTTGATGTATGTTGATGGGTAAAAAAATTGAAATTCCATGATGGCTATGCTTCAAACTTGACGCGATGTGTTAGCTTGGAGGAAGGCAAATTTTATGGGATGAAGAGTCATGACTGTCACATCTTCATGCAAAGATTGATCCCTATTGCCTTTCGTGACCTTGTACCAAACGCTGTTTGTGATGCATTAACAGAACTCAGTACTTTTTTTCATGACTTATATGCGACTGAGTTGCGTGTTAATCATTTGGAGTTATTAGAGAGCAATATAGTTGAGACAATATGTAAACTTGAGAAAATATTCCCCCCTTCGTTTTTTGATAGTATGGAGCATTTGCCTATTCATTTAGCATATGAAGCGAAGGTTGGAGGACCCGTTCAATACAAATGAATGTACCCATTTAAGAGGTATCATGTACAACTTTTTATCAATTCACATGATTTCAAGACACTTTTCTAATTAATGATATTTTAATATTAGGTGTATGTTTCGTTTAAAGAAGAAAGTCCGAAATCAAGCGTGCGTTGAAGGATCCATATGTGAGGACTACATTATTGAGGAGATTTCCACATTCTGCTCATTCTATTTCGAACCGCATATTGAAACAAAGTTTAATCGAGTTCCTCAAAATGATGATGGGGGTTGTCTTCAAACAATGGGAAGATTATCCATATTCTCTCTCTCAGGTCAAGCTATGGGGAATGCAGTCGTAGATTTCTATCAGAATTAGAATACAAGACTGTTGTTATATATGTGTTATTGAATTATATTGAGCTAACTGAATTTATATAGTATGTATCTTCATTTCTATTTAGTAGTTACGTTTATTGAAATTTTAGCTGTCATGAGATGATGTTTCCTTGTTGTGAGTAGGATGTTTGATGATGTCGTAAGACAAGGAAATACCTTCATCACAGACGCGTAACCAGAGAAAAGACGGGAACAAGAGTTCGAAAGTTGGTTAAGGCAATTTGTATGTACACCATTTTCATTCCAAGTATAATGTGATTTGAGAGCTTATATATATCGTCACTTTATCTATTTATTTCCTATTTATTTTTTTTAATAGGTAACAGATGAGAGAAATTCCATATCAAAAAAAGTTAGGGATAATGCACAAGGGTCGTCACGTTTAGTAAAATGTTACAATGGATATTTTGTTAATGGTTTCAAGTTTCACACATATAACTATGGTCTATGGAAATCAACAATGAATTGCGGTGTATGTGTGAAAGAGAGTTGTTACAATGATTTTGAGCATGACTTCTATTAAATGTTGGTTGAGATCATAGAGTTGGAGTACTTTGGAATTGGTAACATATTGGTGTTATTTAAGTGCATTTGGTATGATCTGAAAAAGGAATCAGGGTTCACCCTTGTCATGGTCTTGTTGAAGTTAATCATAAATCAAGACTGCATTATAATGAGCCTTTTATCTTGGCAACACAAGCACAACAAGTGTACTATAGTTGCTACCCTTCTAAGAAGAAAGAGAGAAGTGAGTGGTGGGTTGCATGTAAAACAAAGGCTAGAGGGTCTGCTAATGATGGGGTTACGGTTTCCATTGTAAATAAAAGCTTTTATCAAGAAGATGAACCTCAATGAATGTTGGCATAGATCATCCTCCCAAACTTGATGATTCAAGAATTCTATTTGGCGGTAATATGGAAGAGGTAAATACAAATGAACTTCTACAAAATGAAGACATCTTGTATCATTTGTCAACAGATATCGAAGATGCTGAAGGAGACGAAGAACAAGAAGAAGAAGAAGATGAAGATGAAGAAGAAAAAGAAGAAGGTGAAGAAGAAGCTGATGGTGAAGAAGAAGAAGACGCAGATGAAGACGAACAAGAAGAAGAAGAAAAAGAAGAAGACGATGAAGAGGAATAGTTATGTTGTTCCGAAATTGAGCACAATGCAAAAATTGATTGTGATGGCGGTGACGATGACATGGAATGATCACACTTGTAATACGGAAGTGCTTTGCCAATTTATATAAATTTGAGAAACATTACATAATGACTAGCATTCATCCCTGTTTGCTTTCGACTCTCAAGGCTTGTCACAAAACTGATTTGCTTTTCATACATTGTTGTTGTGGTAGAGGGACTTAGGGTATTCTATTTAGTCGTACGAGAGGATTAGGCAGCTCCCAGCATTAGTTGGTAGTTCTGTTAAAAACCATGAGTAGTCCTATCACTTTCGCTGTGTGCTTCTTACATATTAAACAGAGTCTTAAAACCTTGTACAATCCAATCATTTTGTTATGAGCTATGCTGTGTTTCTTCATTCAGGTTTGTTTGAATGTAGATAGTTGACCACTATTGTTGCTTCCATTTTATGCAACAGGCAGGCCTGAAGAGCTTCTCTTTTGTTTGGACCACTTGCAACAAGAAAGTAATACTGACCCAAGGCTGCTACAACTGAAGAACACTCCACGTTTATTAGGTAATTTATCTTTCACTACAAGTAATGTTATGCAAGTAATACTAATGGTGTCATCCCAAAAGTAAAGAAGCCTGTCCTTACTTTGGCAGCTTAATTGAGGACAAATGCTTGTCACAGATCTGCATGCTTGGTACTTCGAAACCCCTTCTTTCTTTTATTTAATTACCTCATCATCCTTGAACATGATGCTTGAATCTTGATACAAGAAGTTTCAGTCTTGGTCCCCCTCTCCTTTGGGACAATACTCTCCGACTATTATGTATATTGAAGTATTTGGACTAAACACCATGTTATGTGCAATTCTCCAATTGTTCTTCTATTTGCTTAGAGGTTTTATGAACCCTATTAAGCATATGAGAAGGTTGCTGATTGTAGAAGAAATCAAAGAGGCCATTGCCGTTTTGAGAAGCAATATCTCTGGTCAAAATTGTCTCGGCCTCTACAGTTTTGTTAGGTAGAGTGTTTGGATTTTGCATGGTATTGATCTCCATCTCTGATTGGGGTTATGATATCACAATGAGATAATATTTGGTTCAACCTTTTAAGCAAACGTTTCCCTTCTGATATGATTTTTTGAGTAATAGTTATGTACCTTACGAATAATCATCTTTAGTGTTTGACAGAGTTGAAATATGGTACGAGACAGAGGATCGACCTCTAAGGGAAGCAGTAAGAGAGGCGGTGAGAGTAGTCTAGGGTCATTACCTGTATGTAATATCCCCATCACCATTGTCCAGCACGAAAAGTCAACGACTATAGATGAGGAAAATGTCGATTCCTGTTCCCCTCATATTAGAGGGCCAAACCGTGGGATTGAGGTCCCACTCAATCCGGAAGGTAGAACCTTCATTGAAGCGGCCAATCATATGTAAGATAATTATTTCTTCTAATTGTATATTTTTCTAACCCTAATCGTTTGATGATGTGTGTAAGGAATACTAACGCAATACTTTGTTTGTCAATAGCTTTCTGAATCCTAAAGTCGTTCGTTCAATTACTGAGGATATTAAGGGACGTATTGTTGGTGCATGGCCTACTTGGCTCATGGTGCCAAAGGATATCAAAGAAGGGCTTTGGGAGAAATTTTAGGTTTCAATTTCTTTCCTTACCCTTATTGACTGAAGTGAACTCAACTACATCATTAAAAGTATATCATGTGTCTTCACAAGATCATTAGACAGATTGATTAGAAGTGATCATGCAATATCATTATAAGTGAATAATGCATTTTCACATGCCAAATGACTATATGCACTGTCAGGATAAGAATGTCAATTTATTGGCATGTATGCAGCCAAATTAATGTCAACTCTGAGTAGGTGGACTCTATTTCTATTCTCTCTTGCTTGCCTAGTTATCTTTTCTGCACACTATTTCTCCAGCAAAGACTTACACGATCATATGCAGGTAAATTTGTTCTAAATTAAAAGAGGGTTTAACATAAAAAGAGAGGCTGGGGTCTAGGTTGGATAGAGAAAGAAATATTCTAATGCTATAAACAACATCCCAATGTCGTCACCTATAAATAAATTTTGTAAATTCACATGTCAAGAAGAGATTTTGCTCGGACACTTGTAATAATGCTGTTATGATAAGGAAAAAAAATTAGTGAACCACAATTCCTTCTCCCTCTCCCTTCATACAGTTAGAAGATCAATGATGACTTACAATTGATCAATTTTAAATTAAAAAAAAAAAAAAAAAAGAGGTGGAAAGCATGATATAGTTAATGCATATGTCAAGATTGGATTGAATTGATCCCATGGGTGTGGACAGTCATAATCCTTAAGAATTGGACAAATGGCCTATGGTTATAATACGACAATGGGACTGATAACAAAAGAATATAATTATTGCAATGGTTGTCTTATTCCGTTCAAATCAAGTAAATTCAAATAGCTTTTGTGACCCAGTCATGGGACGACGGAAATTCCATGCCAGAAGAATAAAAATCTTGGGAGAGGTTTGATATATTTGGTTCAAAGTTAAATCTATATTTTTTTCTCTATATTCACAATCTTCAGCTTACAGTCACACATTCATGTTTCCCATTCATATGCTAAGATGTTGTTCGGATTTGAGACTGACCATACTAATGAGTTCTTTATTTCAAGCGCAGCAAAAATTTGTGTGGCCAGCTGAACAATCACCTTCAATCTATCATGTGTGGAAAGCTTCGTGCAGACAAAGATATTCAGATATGCCTGGTGCAGTGAGGAAGCAAGCAATGCAAGTTGTTGGCACAACAAATATTGTCGAAACGAAAGGTCATCCACCTATTTTCTTGACATTGGCTGTATGGGATGAACTGATTAACAAACATTGGACCACACCAAAGTGGCAGCAAAAGTCAAATGCGGCAAAGCAAAATCGAACTACTGAGAAAGAAGGCGAGATTACAAAGCACACAGCCGGTTCTATCGTGTTTGCCACCCACATGAAGAGAATGATCTCCTTTTATATGTAGTATTAATCAAATGTGTGCTAATGATTTATAAGTTTGTCAATTTAGTAATGATAATTTGATTTCTTGTTTATAGGTTGAAGAAACACAGTAGTCTGTTTCCCATCTCAACCTTTTTAATCGTACTCACAGGCGAGATAAGGGAAAAGGACAGTATGTTGACAAGAAATCTGAATCGATAAGTGTATGGCAATTGCATTTATCATTTAATTTTATGTAACTTATAAGCAATATTAACTTCACCAATTTAATAACATATGTTTATTGTAGGGCAAGTACAAACAAAAGATCGAGGAAAATTTTGGCTCAGATACCACTTCTCAGCCTAGGTTTGATGCGGGCTTATGGTGTAAGGTGACTGGGGGTCAGATGAAAGGACGTCTATATGGTTTTGGAGAGAGGTGATGATGTAAGTCTGATTAATTCATATGCTGCTACATCGGGTCTATCCATTGGTTCATCTTCTATGTATACTAAGGATAAGGTTGATCAAATGATGGACAAAATGAAAAGTCAGATGCGTAACCAAATTATGGAAGAAGTGCAGGCTAAAACGGACGCAAAGGTTCGTGACATTCTTTTACAAATTCGTCTCGAACAAACACCACTGGACTTTGATAGCACTGAGTCACCAGATTCTTATCGCCCACCATTGTAAGACTGATGATATGGTTCAGCTTCTACTTGAGTTTCTTCGATGTTAGTCGAATTTAACTTCATTTTATACATTTCTTTGAGAAATGTAGTAACTTTTGAATTTATTTATTGTGTGTTAGAACTATATTAGGTTTTTTAGCTATGAAATGTTTATATTCCTGAAATAGTTGGTAACAATGTGTCTAAGATAAAACAGGTTCATTGTAAATAGGTGGATAAAAAACGTTCGGCCTGTGCAGGGAAGGAAATTGGAAAAAACCGATGGATTTCGGATAGAATAATTCCATCATTGAATATTTCGTCAGTAATCCGTTGGAAAAAGCTTGACAAGATTCAGTGACGGAATACCAAGGGATCCAATCCGTCGGTAAAAATTGCAATGGTATTCCGTCAGAGATAGTGCAAACTATTTAGCGTCGGATTTCGATCGGAATGTAGTCGTCGCTAACTATTCCATCGGTATTCTGTCGCAAATAGCCATACACAAATGCGACGGATTACCAACGGTTATGTCTGCGACGAGAACATTCCATCGGAAATCCGATGGAAACTCACTGACGGATTAACGACCGCTATAATTAGCATCAGAAATTAACGTCGCAAATCCGTCGTAAATTTTAGCGACAGAAAAAAAACCGTCACTAACAATTAGCAGGTGAGTTTTCACCTACGGTTTTACCGATGGAAATTTATGTTTCACCAATGGAAAATGCCGTCGGTGAAAGCTCTATTTCTAGTAGTGGGTGATGCAAGAACAATATTTAAAAATACTCGTCTTCAAAAAGTAGATAACAGAGTCTCATCTTTAGATCTTCACGAACATATACTATACTTAATAGTATCTCACTGCTTGAGACCTAGAGGAGCAAAACATGCTATATTTACAAGAGATGACTTCTAGTTAATTGCCTGTTTGATGAGGGGATTAAATCCTAGTCTTCATTTCTTAATTCCTCTCCATATGATAGCCATAAGAAAATCTAATAAAGGAAATCTTCCCCATTCCTCAATGATCATAGAAATTTTACATAAGTTTGTAGTAGATCTGTTTGGAGAATAAGAGTTGAGCTTAACTCTAGAATAAGCATTATAGTCTGCTCCTTCAAGCCAAATGGACAGAGATTGACGGAGAATGGAGAAAGGGAAGAGTGGAGGATCAAAACAGAGAAGTTGAAGATAACAACCCTAAAAATGGTGAACCAAATTAATCAACTCAACCCTCTATTAATAAACCTCATTCATCACTCTCAATCATTCCTTTTAAAGAAAATAGTAGCACTCAAGCTCCTTACACTTAACAAATCAAATTAAACATGCTTTGGTAATATATGCATAAAATGAATGATAGAATACAAAACCAACTCTTTGAGTTGCAAGGTGACGTATCTTGCCTAGAAGAACAAGTCGTTAGAGTAGAAGGGAAAATTGACTTACTACCACTACAATGGAAATGGCTTATGGAGACGGACGAAAACTGTGAGGAAAATGTGATAAATCCGTCGATAAAGTTTTTTCTGATGGATAAAGGATCAGTTGGCTAAACACGGGTCGGGATAGACCTATCTCGACACTTGTGATGACCATTGGAGCATATTCAACATCCAGATGATTACAAAAGTGTCGGTAAAAATCAACGTTATATCATCGGTTAGAAAAGTGTCTGTAAAAATCAATGTTATATCATCAGTTGTAAGGGGATAGTAAAAATTACTATATTTATCGTTACTTTTGTAAAGAGTTAGTAAAACTTACATCTTTTATCATCACTTGTAAAGGATTAGTAAAAATTACAATTTTTATTGTCACCTTGTAAAGGGTCAGTAAAAATTATTACTTTTTTCATCAGTTTAAAGGTTAGTAAAAGTTTCTACGTTTATCATCACTCAATGACTCAATATAACCATTAGAATTGGTATAACTATTTATTGTCGCTAATGAAATAATAGTATGTTAGAAAATATTATAACTTTTATTGTCGATAAATACAAATGTTAGCAAAAATATTACTACAATACCGTCGGATTTTAGGATATAGAAAATGTGAATTCTTTATTGTCACACGTTTACTGGGTTAGTAAATATTATTAATTTTATCGCCGGTCATTGTGTTAGTAAATATTATTATCTTTATTGTCGCTTGCTTACAGAAGTATTGAGTTAGTAAACATTATTACCTTTATTGTCGCTTAGAGAATTATTGGATTAGTAAATTTACTACTTTTATTGTCATTATTACAGAGTCATTGGTCAGTAAATGTTATACTTTATTGTTGCTTACAGAATTATGGTTCAGTAAATGTTACTACCCTTAATATCGGTTACAAAGATAATTTGTTAGTAAATGTTACTATATTTATTATCGTTGGATAGTAAATATTACTACTTTTTACAGAATTATTGTTGGTGAGTAAATTTTACTCATATGTTATTTGTTACTTAATATTGGTAACCAAATGTTATTACTTTTTCAGGTAGATTATCACAAGATTAGTAAATGTTAGAATATATTAATACAAATATTACTACAGGATAAGAAAATGTTACAATTATGGGTTAGAAAAGAGTTAAGAAATATTATAAATACCGTATCTTAGGAAATGAAGTATCTTTTATATCATCATGAAATATACATGATAATGTTATAGACACATTACAAGAGAAAAAAAAAAGATGATAATGTTACAAACACATTACAAGAGAAAGAAAAAGATTGTAACTTCCGGTCAGTACATATCTTATCTTCTGAAATGAAATGTTTATGCCAAAAATGTTAACTTGGAGCACCCAAAAAATTCCAGCATTTGTGGCATCCGATTCCAGGATCCAGCGTGATGTGTGGTATCATGTTATAGTAATGAAATTAATATAATTATAAGATATATTATAAAAACTTGTACATTTAAGTATTACCTTTCGGGATAGACTAAGGAGGTGGTGATGATGATGATGGTTGGTTTCGATGTGTATTCCCAGCATCTTGTATTGGAGGAGGCTAACAATACAAATGAAAATAATGTGGATTATTGTTCAGAAATAAAAGTAGTTAGATTATGGTCAAAAGTAAAGAAATGTTATTTGTACCTCAACACCAGCAATGAGCCTCGCTTCATTAACTAAGTTCAATAATTCATCTTGTTGTCCACTTCTGGCATGCATAGCAACATGCATAAGAACATTGCTCACCAAATTAGTAAGATTTTGATTTTGTTCCATTAATCATTCCATCATAACAGTCATATGTTCGTTCTGAGGTTTGTTTGAATGCTGCCGTTGCGATGGAGTTATAACTTTGCCAAAACTTCTGATTCTTCCCCTGGAATCAGGTCCTTTAACTTTGGATATGATATCAGTTCTCCAAGATAAATTTGAACTTTGTGTTTCGCTCTTAGTATCCATTCCACTCTTCATCATTTCCTGTGTAAAATGAATTAACCCTGTGTAAAATGAATTAAACGTGAATGTTCATAAACATATCAATTGAGAATACATAAAAACAATCAATCATACCACAAGTTTTGATCTTTTGTAGAAACTAAACTCTTATCTGATCGGGTTCTACTTGTAATATAAAGTTCAGCTTGATAAGGTTTTGTCCCAGATTATGTTGTCTCATAAAATGATTTAGTTTGTATTATGATGTAATAAAAAATAATTTCAAATAAAATAAGATATGAATTGCTTATACCTTCTCATGTATGAGTTTAGCAAATGACTTAGATCCTAAGCAATGTGGATCGCTTAACTTTGCACGAGATTCTGAATTTCTTCTACTCATTTCCTAAACAAGGAAAAAGTATCAGACTACAATTAAATTTTTCAAAGAAAAAAGTAAAAGTAGTAAACTTCTACCTTCCCTTTAACACTCAACCAAAAAACAACAAGGTTCTTGTACTGATTCGGATCAACTCTCTTATCCTTCATTCTCTTTATATTTTCTTCTATTCCAAATAAATTATCGAACCATTTTGATTTAAGAGAATTTTTAAAATTCTTCCATTTGTCGGATAAATTTGCAAGAACTCATTTCTTGGTATCATCTCTAAGTGGCTTAAAGGTAATCTTTGACTACAATATAAGAAAAAAATTAGATATCTTAATTTTCATATATGGCATGATTCGATTGAGTAGTAGAGGTAGATACCTCTACAATTTTTCATATATTTTCTTTATACTCGGTTGGCATGTCACGCCAACTTATATAGTTTATTGGAGCAATGGAATGTACTCTGACTATGGAGTCAAGGAATTTGGTGAAGATTGTATATTTGATTCCTATTGGTTGATTCAAATCATTCATTTCAATCGGTATACGTTTCCCTTTTTCTAAATTCCAGACATTTTGATAGTGGTTTGGACCCCTACATTTTCTCTTGAGAACTAGTGCAAATGAAAAAAAATAGATAATATAATAATTACATTGAAATATATTATAAAAATGAAATGATCTATTTTTTAACATAAACATAACAAAACCAAACCTGGGATATCATTTTCGAATAATTGGACTTCTTCAAAGTAAACTTGTTCTTCGGATGGTTCTGATTATTTGTCTTCAGCTACAATGGTCATTTTTCATTTATTTGGTCTCATATTTTTCGTTGAAAATTTTTGGGTGAAAATATTTAATAGAATGAGATTTTGTTTGAGTTAGAAATTTTGAGAGATGTGAGGGAGAAGAGTTTTTGAAGGAAATGAGAAGTTTCGATATTTGTGGATGGAAGAAGGGTTCGTAGTATATATATTTTGTTTAGCACCAAATAAATTTTGATTTATAGAATATATAATTTGTTTAGCGCGAAATATATTTTTCAATACTCGGCCCTGTTTTTCATATTTTAGTTTTTGAATTGTTTACTATTTACCTCTCTTTTTAGTTTGAGCGATTAACAGAGAAGTTTTGACTTTAACGTATTACTATGATTCTGTGTAGTAGTAAATATTACTACCATATTACTAGATCTCGAGCGACTGCTTGTGCGGCACAACCGCCTGCAGAGCCGCCCAGGCAAGCGCACCCTGAAATGCCTGGACGGCACAATCGCTGGCTGAGCCGCCTGGGCACAAATGCCATCGCGGCACAACTTGCGGCTCAATCGGACAGTGTAATTTAAAATAATAATTGTATTATTTTAAATAACAAAGCATATATATTATTATATGAAATCTTTAAATTATATTATTAAATTTGTTATACGAAATAATACTAGATCTCGGGTGAATGTCTGCGCGGCATAACCGCCGGCAGAGCCGCCCAGGCAAGCGCACTCGGAAATGCCTGGACGGCACAAACGCAGGCTGAGTCACCCAGGCAAGCACGCGCAAATGCTATTGCGGCACAACCTACGACTCAACCGGGCAACATAATTTAAAATAATAATTGTTTTATTTTAAATAACAAAACATGTATATTATTATATGAAATCTTTAAATTATATTACTAAATTTGTTATATAAAATTATGAAATTATGTTACTAATTTTGTTATATACAATCATTAAATATTTTAAATTAATAATTTATATTATATAGTGTCATAATACATTTATTATATTTTTTTATGAATATATAATTTTTAAATAAATGATATATTACAAAAAGTCATATATTGTTTATCCTATTATTACTACATTATTTATCTAATTTTATATGATCAGATTATTTAAAATAATAACATTTGATACTTAATTTATAATTTAAATTTTGCAGATATTGTGGTTTGGATGGATTGCATATGATTTATAAGTATGAGTTATTTAAATTAATAATATTAATTAGATATGTTAATGTCTAATTTATATTTTAGATTTTATAATTAAGGAATTTGATAATTATATTTAATATTATTTATTTAGAAAGATAAGGAATTGAAATCAAAATATGATAGCAAACTTTACAATCCATAATATTATCGAAATTATTTAAATTAGCAATAATTTAATCGAAAATAATAATAATAAAAAGCTAAAATAATTAAATGAGATATGAAAAAAATTAAGGAAGCTACCATAAAAATATTATGAGTATATATACCAGTACCTTATATAAAATGTTACCCTACCTTAAACAATAATTAAATTTAATAATTATTTGATATTAGTAATAGAACATGATTATTGAAATTAGTAAGTAGTATTATTTAGTAATATTAATATTGAGAAATAATTAAGTTGTATGGAATAATAATATTAAATTATAGTTATATAATATTAATCAAATAATTTTGATAATCATAATTATAATATATTGGACAAACAACATAATTTTGCTTCGTGCTTATATTATACCGCCTAACAACGTTTTCATATTCAAATACTAAGAGTTTATGTTTCAAGCGAAACTAGCAGAAAATGTTGAAAATCTAACCGCGCATTTTTTCCCTTATTTACAAATTTATTAGGAGGTTTGAATTTTTAATGGGCTTTTTAAAATTTTTAAGTTTGGAATGGAATGATTATAGTGAATACTCTTGAGTAGCTACAGTAATTACCTCTCCGATATTTATATGTTTTATATTTGTTATTTTATTATTACGTGTGTAATTTTTAACATTACATATTTTCATTAACATTATTTTCCCTGTTAATATAAATTTCAGTTTTAAAAAATACTCGTTACAATATTTGTTACTATTTGTTATCAGTACGAAAATGAAGTAGTAATTCTTACTACTTGTTACCACGCGACTCGCTTGTTATCAATTGTTACCATTGTTATGATATTCTATTATACAAAATTTATATAATTATTGTTTTACCACTTATTACATTTACATTAAGCCAAAATCACTTGTTACAACTTATTATCATTGTTATCACAATAAAAATCATTGTTACTAGAATTAAATTAATTGTAACAATTTGTACAAAGAGTAAGTAGTAATTCTTATCACTTGTTATCAGACGATCCGCTTATTACCAATTATTATCATTGTTATGATATTATATTATACAAAATTTATATAATTATTATCTTACCACTTGTTATATTGGACCAATATCACTTGTTACCATAATAAAAATCATTGTTATCGGAATTAAAGTAATTGTTATCATTTATTACCATTTGTTTCTATTTGTATGAAGAGAAAGTAATAATTCTTACCATTTGTTACTACGCGACCTGTTTGTTTCCAATTGTTACCATTGTTATGATATTCTATTATACAAATTTTATATAATTATTGTCTTACCACTTGTTACATTGGATCAAAATTACTTGTTACCACTTATTATCATTGTTACCATAATAAAAATCATTATTATCAAAATTAAAGTAATTGTTACCAATTGTCACTATTTGTATGAAGAGAAAGTAGTAATTGTTACTATTTGTTACCATGTGACCCGCTTGTTACCAATTGTTACCATTGTTATGATGTTATATTATACAAAATTGATATAATTATGGTCTTACCACTTGTTACATTGGACCAAAATCACTTGTTACCACTTATTATCATTGTTACCACAATAAAAATTATTGTTACCAAAATTAAAGTAATTGCTACCATTTGTACGAAGAGAAAGTAATAATTCTTACCATTTGTTACCACGCGACCCGTTTGTTATCAATTGTTATCATTATTACGATATTCTATTATACAAAATTTATTTAATTATTGTCTTACCACTTGTTATATTGGACCAACATCACTTGTTACAACTTATTATCATTGTTACCACAATAAAAATCATTGTTACCGGAATTAAAATAATTATTACCATTTGTTATCATTTGTACGAAGAAGAAGTAGTAATTCTTACCACTTGTTACTATTTATTCTTTGTTAGTTATCACTTGTTACTGTGTGCATACAGAATAAAAGTTACCATTTATTTTTTATTATACTATAATAAAAGTACACGTGGAGTTTATATATGTTATTTGTTATAAATCACTTTTTACCAAGGATATAGATAGAGAATAAAAGTAAATCTTACCATTTGTTAGCATTTGTAGGAAGAGAAAGTAGTTATTATTACTACTTTTTACCATTTGTTACTATGCGACGTCACAATAAAGAAGAATGAAAGTAGAGTGATTAAAAATAAAAAAAATACAGAAGATAAGAAGATAAATGTATATAGGAAATTACATTTGATACGTATATGCATCACATCCTACTTTATCAACATATTTATTATCATTCATTTCTGTTGATACATTTCCTTCATCTTTATCTACATTAGTCCGAACCCACACCTGAGTTGAGGGGTTACTTTCTGAATTCATATGTTGATTGATCAATGCATCACCCATGTCAAATCCATCTCTAACTTTCACATGTTTTACAACAAGCTATCGTTTATGTCTTTCATTAGCTAAATAAAATATCTTCCTTGCTTGGGATGCCAAGATATAAAGATCATCCGACAAATCAATTCCCATATGATTGAGATAGGAGAAATTTACAAGTGTTAAATCAAATCCATCATTCTTACATCCCCATTGTAGATCAACCCAATCACACCGAAATAAAATAAAAGTATACATTCTATTATAGTTTACTTTAATGATTTGCCGTAATATTCCATAATAATTAATTTTACCTTAAATGGGTGTTTGATCGCTCATAGTTGCATAGGTAATATCATCCACTACTATTACAACTCCAGAATTCTGAGTTTGAAAACATTTCTCATGATCATTTATATGGAATCGATATCCATTGATTATATAGCCATTGTAATTTCTAACGAATGGATGTGGTCCACGAGCGATCCATTTAAGTTCATCTCTAATCTCTGTGGTGTTTTTTTGAATTTGTAACCTAAAAGAAGAAATCATAAAAAAACAATTAATAAGAAGATTAACTCAGGATATATATTGAAAAGATTAAATATCAATATACTTACACGATGAGAAAACCAGCTACTGAAATATTTACTATGAAGTTTGTCAATTTGAAAAGTATTTAACTTTTTTCTAGGATTTATTCTTCGAAAATGTTGTATATGTTCCCTGATCATGAACACATGATATTATATCACAGTTTAATACTTTTAAATAAATATATGAGAATGTAGACTTACAGTTTAAAGGAGCCAAGTGAGTTATTATTTAAAAGTATATATCTATCGCATTGCTTCAATGATTTCTCATCCGGACGAATTCGAGATATCTTCTTTTTTCGTCTTTTAGTAGATCTATGTGTTCTTAGTCCCAAATGTCTTCCAATAGTCATAAAAGCGGACTCATCTTCTCCATATATAATTTGGTTGTCATCATTTCGTAACACACGATTAAACCTTATCTTAACTCCATCTAAATATCACGAACAAAACAATAGGCACTCATTTGCTATATACCCTTCGGCGATGGATCCTTCAGGTTGTGCTCTATTATGAATATAAGATTTCAGTTGAAGCAAGTATGTGTATGGATATATATTGTAATAAGTTAACCTAAGTTAAATGAGCATTATTATTAAATAAATAAGTTACGGAAATAAATAAATTATGAGAATAATAAAAACCTTGCAACCAGATACATCCATCTATATGTGACTGGTCCACCGATCCTTGCTTCTATTGTTAAGTGCACGATTAAATGTATCATACTAGTAAAAAATGATGACAGAAAAATATTTTCAAGCTCACACATAATTTGTGGAATTGATCCTTTCAAATCCTCAAGTTCTCGTGGGTCAAAGACCCTAGAGCATAAACATTTAACAATGCTACAAATTTTAATGATAACAAAGCTAACATTTTCAGGCAACGATTCTCAAATTGCTATGGGAATAAACTCTTGCATTAAAATATGACAGTCGTAACTCTTTAATCCCATTAACTTCCATTGCTTCAAATAAACACATTTGGAGATGTTAATAGAGCACTCATCAGGAAGTTTTAAATCCTTCAAAACCTTGAGAAACACTTCTTTTTCTTGTAGCGTCATTTAGTAACATGCTTTAGGTACAAATATATTTGAAGAGTTTGATGTATGTAGATGTAGATATTTTCTTATTCCCATATCTTTAAGATCAAGTCTACTTTTATAATTATCCTTAGACTTTCCTTCTTATCCTATAATTGTACCAACAATTGCATCAAAACAATTTTTCTCCATATGCATCATGTCAATATTATGCCTAATTAAAACATTTTCCCAATATGGCAAATGAAACAATATGCTCTTGTTTTTCCATCCATGCATATCATTTGGACTTGTTAAGTCAATCTCATGTAATTCTCGCAAGACATTAGCTCCTGACCGTTGTTTAGGAGCAACTTTACATTCCGCTGTCCTATCGAAAGAAAATTTATCATACCTGAATGGATGAGTTAAGTCCAACCATCTTCAATGTCCCATATAACAAAACTTGTGGCCATAACTTAACTACCGAGAACATGTATCATATCCACATTCGGGACATGCAAATATACCTTTAGTGCTCTATCCAGATAGATTAGCATATGCAGGAAAGTCATTAATAGTCCATAAGAGTGCTGCATACATTTTAAATCTTTCACTGACTGAAGAATCATATGTATCTACTCCTTGATTCCGTAATTCTTTTAGTTTTTCCACCAGTGATTGCATGTACACATCGATCTTATCGCCAAGACTTCTAGGACTAGGAATAAGTAATGTAAGTATAAAGTTTGTAGACTTCATGCATAGCCAAAGAGGGAGATTATATGGTATGATGACTAGTGGCCAAGTGCTATGTGCAACATTCATTATTTTAAATGGATTAAACCCATTTGCTGCTAACCCTAATCAAATATTTCCCGAATCAGAAGAGAAATTAGGGTATAGGGTATCAAACTCTTTCCATGCAGGAGCATCAGCTGGATGTCTTAGGAGTCCATCTTTTGTTCTCTTATCATGATGCCATCTCATCAAAAAAGCACTTTGAACACATGAAAATAGTTTTTGCAATCTAGGAATCAAGGGAACCATATCAATATTTTAACAGGTTTTTTTTTCCATCTCCATTTGGTTTCCATTTGGAAACACCACAGACATAACATGCATCATCATTAGAACAAACATGTATTTTCTCATATCTCAACCCTAAAGCTGAAATTGTTTTTTTCACTTTAGGGTAACTATTTGCCAATATGTTTTCATGAGGTGACAATTCTGCTAAAAACTCTAAGAGTAATGAAAAAGATTTATTGGTCCACCCATATAAACACTTTAAATGATATAAGTGCACGATAGATGCTAGCATGGTATATTTAGAATTTAGATATATTGGTTTTTTGGCTTTCTCAAGTAATTCAATAAACTTATCTGAAGTTGAAGGCGAAGTTGAAGTTGAAGTTGATTCATTCACCTTAGATGGATAAGAGGTTGGTTGGGATAGGTGAGAGGTTGGTTCAGGTGATAAATGTGTAAATGTATCACGTGACATACTGAACATATCATGGTAAAAAAAAAAGATTATCATCTAAGTTGGATGAATAAGATGTATGAGAGGTATGAGATGTAGAATTTTTCTTACTCTCCCCATGATATATCCAGTTATCATAATCCCGTTGAAAACCATAACGTAACAAGTGATTGAAAATGGTATGTGTAGGAAATCTGAAAGTGTTGAAACATTTGACACAAGGATATGATAGCTTGCCATCGACAGATTGAATATTTATAGATGCAAATTCAAGAAATGCATTAACTCCACTAATATATTCATCACATGCCCTTGATTTACAATACATCCATCTCTTATCCATTGCAAAAACAAAGTGCAGAAAATAAATGAAACATGAGATGAGAGAAGCAAATAAAATAAAGAGAGAATGTCAAAAGAAGAGAGATTAATTAATAGAGAATATTTTCTTGGCGGTGGCAAATCCTCAATATGGAACAAAACTAATACATAATAGTAATAATATTAGCGCGAAACTTTTGACGCCTCTTTATAAATGGCACCAAAGACGAAAGAGGAGAAGAGGGAAGCGGGAGGATTGTGTTAATTTGATTTGATGTAAAATTAGTTACTCATAATAAT
This sequence comes from Dillenia suffruticosa, assembly GCA_033439265.1. Classification (NCBI taxonomy): domain Eukaryota; kingdom Viridiplantae; phylum Streptophyta; class Magnoliopsida; order Dilleniales; family Dilleniaceae; genus Dillenia; species Dillenia suffruticosa. The sequence continues at coordinate 9,878,516 of JAVTVX010000013.1, read as the reverse complement.
ATAATAATAAAAGGGATATAATTCAGCAATTAATAATTAAATTTAAATACAAATTGTATATAATAAAATTTATAACATAATTATATATTTCATATGATTATATCATATAATATAATAATAATGATATTATTATTTTTTTAATTAAATTAATAATGTTATTAATTTAAATAACTGGCGGGGCGGTACGGTACAAGGCATGAACCGCCAACACAAGAGCCGAGAGGCATGGACACTGTGGTATGCGGCATGACGCACAACCGGCACAAGCAGGTGAGGCATGGGCAGAGTAGTGCAGCATGAGGCATGAACCGTCGGCACAAGCAAGTGATGATCGGGTAGAGTGGTGCGGCATGTGGCATGAACCGGCGGCACAACCAGGTGATGCATGGGTAGAGTGGTGCAGCATCAGGTATGAATCGGGGGCACAAGCAAGTTAGAGCCGGGAGGATTAATTAATTAAATCATAGAACATAGAATTATATTTAATTACAAATGAAAAAAGTTAGAAATTACAAAAATACATTCATACATTGATACATCTTCATGACTACATATTCAAGCATGAAACAAATTAAAAACCTAAATTTAACTTTGGGTCTATATTTTTTCGATTGACGAGAAGGGGGTGGACTTCTAGTAGAGGATCCAATTGCAGCAGCAGGAGAAGAGGATGAGGATGGTGGAGGAGCTGCAGCAGGAGAAGATGGAGCAGAGGATGGTGGTGGAGCAATGAGGACGGGGCAGCAATAGCAGGTGCAAATGCAGATGTAGATGCAGGAATATGAAATGGATTATGCCCAGGAGGAAATGAAGATCTCGGGGGAGAACCAAATGGTCGCATCACAAATGGATAAGCAGACGAAGTAGACTGAGGATGAGGTCTAGAAGAGGAAGATGGTGCAGCTCTAGAAGTTATGACACAATCCCTTATGGATATAATAAAATTCAAATTTATCCTTTCAACATCACTCATTTCCATCAACCCCATTAAAATTTGTTTAAACTATTCCTCACGTCGTTCCTAGAATTGGTCATTTTGGTGCTTGCACTAATGAAAACTCAGTTTCCTTTCACCCATTTCCTTTCGAACTTTTGCCATTTCTCCACGAATTTCTCACATTTTCCTCCGAACTTCACCAAATTTGTCATCAACAACAACTAAAAACCCTATTTTGAGACCATTAATAGATTCAATCAGTTCAGTCCATCTATCTTCCTTCCCACTCTCTGGCTCTACAGCTACTGTCTCATCTGCCTTTGCTTCTGCCCTATAATTTGCATCTCTTCTTTTAACATTAATCCAAAAATCATCTTCAATAATCCAACAACCTTTACGTAACGTTCTCTCATTTATGGCATGCGTAATACTTAATTGCACATAGTCTTCTTTACATAAATTTATTCCTTGACTTTTTAAAATTCCCCTAACCATGCTGCAATATGTCAAATGATTTAAAGAACAGTTGGTCCTTATCATAAAGTGAGGAATCAAAAAATGCAAATCTGGATTTTTTCTTTCTATAATTCGAGCCATCAACAAGAAATCATAAGAGTAATATAGGTAAAATTTCTTGCGCGGGGCTTCATAACTTGTGCTACTAAAAAGTGAAGAATTTTTTCATGAAAATTTAAGTCTGAAGCATTTGTACTAAAACTCTCTAAACTGTAATTATCAAAAACTATTTGAGCATACATCAATATGTCAGTTTCAAAATACCGAACACATTCTTCATAGTCAACCCACTAAATACTACCCTCATTGCATATCACTGTCGGATCAATATATATTTTTTGTCCACCAAAATAACTTTCAAAAGCACACGCCATATTTTTACCATCAATAACTATATCATGCTCACCATGAATTTTTTCTATATTATTATAAAAAACTCTAACCGCATGCTTATAAACCTTTTTATTTGGATGAACAAGCCAAGAATGATAGATATGTTTGATAAAACTTGCATGCAGAAATCCTATTTTTTCCAAATAATTCCAATTAATTAAACAACCATGAGTGACTTTTCTATCAAAAAATACCTCAAAATTTTTGCTTTTTCTGAACGAAGGAAAGTAATTGCTATTGTAATTTTGTCGTTCAATGATAACCCCTTTCCATTTTTGAGAAGATGCCATATCTTTGATTTGAGATATATCTAATGGAATGGAAAGTAACAACGTGTTATTCGGTCTGTAGAGGAAGAAGAAGAAGAAGAAGAAGAGGACAGCTGAGAGACAGATTTGGGCTTCTTCGTGATTTTGTCTGAGGAAAAAGAAGAATCAGAGGTTTTTCGTGTTCTGAGAGAGAGAGAGATAGGAGTTTGTGTCTAATATTAATCCGGTAGCAATAAGAGCCAAAATTAATAGTTAGGTTAATAAGAAATAAATAGTCATAGTTGAGGGAGTGTTTAACGGGATTTAATGAGTTCTAGTAGAGTTGCTGTAGAGTTGTAGTAGAGTTGTCAGAGTAACTTTGCAATAACATAACTTTCTTTGTTTTCCTTTCGTCTTATTCGTTCAATTGGTGTTTGATTTTCAAACTCCCGCACATGCCTATTGCACATTTTATCTATTCATGCACATCCTTTTTGTACACGGTAGCCTTTGCACATTTGCTGCATGCACATCACATTTGCAGCCTTCAGTCAAAAATTTTGAAAAATGTGTACTAATTTGACTTTATATAACCTAAACATAATAGTAACTGTTATATAAAATATATGGTAACATAATAGTAACCGTTATATGTTACCAATATAAATTTTATATATTAAAGATAATATAATATTATAGTAATAGAGAGTGATATAGTTGTAATATCATATAATAGAAGAATATAATCCCCGTATTATTACTTATTAGATATATATATATATATGTAATAGTAATGTTAATCATATGTTATTCTAATACGTAGTAACATAGTAGCACCCCGTACAATATATATAGTAATATAATAACTGTTACTCAATTATAAAATATATCAATAATATAATTATAATATACAAAAATAATATAATATTATAATAATATAGAGAGATGTAGTTGTAATATAATAGAACAATATAATAATAGTATTAGTTATTACATATTACATATATATGTGATAGTACATTACCTTAATGCTATTAATAATAAATAGTAACATAATAGTAACTCTTACTCTATTATAATTACCAACATAAATAAATATAATATAATATTGTAGTATTATACAGTGATATAGTTATAATATCATAAAACAATATAACAATAATATTGTTGTATTACGTGGTGATATAGTTGTCAAGAATAATATTATAATATTACTTATTATTATATAATATATGTATATATATTACTACGTAAATGTAACGTTAATAATTATTCAATTACAAAAAATATATATTAGGAATATAAATATAATAAGCTAACCATTATATATTATATAGTTGTAATAACATATATTATATATATGTTATTATATATTATATAATTAGTTTGTAACCGTTAACAGATATAAAGTTAGGGTAATGCAATAAAAATATAATAATAATGATATGGGTGAGCAATTAATCCTACGATTAATGGCTAGGATGGGTAGGGATAGGGTTTCAAAAATTTTTGCACGAAAGTGTCTTCTCAGCACCCTCTTCCTTTTTCACTCAAGATGGATGCTTCACCTTCACCGTAGATGGATGCTACATCCATGGATAAGATTTCATTTTACAAATAATTTCAGAACCGTAAACCACCGTGAGGAAAACGAATAAACCCACGAATCAACGAAACGACAAAATGACGAAACCACTAGTGTAATACTGACACTGCGGTGTCCGTTCTATTGTACTTATATTCTGAAATTAAATAAAAATATTTCTCAGTTATATATATAGAGAAATTTTTATTTATTTTGATTTTTTATTTTGGGGGTTTTAAATCGAAATTTTTGATATATATATATATAAAGTGTCCATATTACAAAATTGAGGTATACCCTATTTTGTAAAAAATTGGAACCTTAAAAAAAAACAAAAAAAAGGTGTAAAACATAGCGTTTTACCCAAACCGCTACGTTTTCCCCCCCAAATTGGATTAGGGCTTTAAGCCCTAATCTCTCTCTCTCTCTCCCTTTTTCCCTCTCGCTGTTGCTTTCTCTCTTCGACTCTGCCACCCTCCGCTGCTCTCTCTTTGCTGCTCCTCCCTCCTGCGAGCACAACCTTTCCGCGAGCGCGCCATAGTGCGAGCTTCCTCGCGAGAGCACGCCACAGCGCGCAACCTTCCGGGAGCGCGCGATTGCAGTCCAGCTCACGAGCGCACGCCTTAACCTACAAGCGTGCTAGCCCGCGAGTCCACGAGCCCACGAGCCCGTGACAGCCTACGATCTGTTCTCTCCTTCGAGAGCTCTCCTGCACGCAGGCCCCCTTGTTACAACCCTAGCTGAAGCTCAAACCTTAATCATCAACCGACCCCCAAACCTTAGGTCACGGCTTTTTCACTACAGGTAACGGCTGCGTTGGTTGTAGTTTTAGGGTTTGGTGATTAAAATTTGAGTTAGTTGCTAACATAGTTTCAAATGTGGAAATATTATAGCTTTTAGACCAATTCGACGGGTGAACGAAAGCTAGGTCTGAGATCTGAGGAACCCTAGGTGAAAGAAATGCAATCACTTCAATATTTGAATTGATTTTGTTGAATTTAGGTTGAATTTAGAAGCGGACGCTATATTCATATATATTCTGAAATATGTTTAATTCGAGAAAAATTAGAAAAAAATGAGAAATATTAGAATTGATCATTTGTGAGTCAAATGATTCGAAATTGATGAAACGAGAATCTAGAAAGAAGATTATGTAAATTTAGGGTTGTATTAAATTGGAAAGAAAAATTGAAAATCCCTTATTAGGCTTTTGTTTGATATTAAATTGTGATAATTTGATTAGGGAAATCTTTTTGAAAACTCAAGGAGTCAAATTGGATTTATTTTGAAAATAGGGAGTGACCACCCTCCTTAGAAAGGTGAGTGAGACTCTAATCTCTTGCATGAAATAGTAAAACTTATTTCTGCCGTGTTTTTCATAAAACATGTTTTCGATATGCATGGACTTTGACATATGATATTAAATTTCAAAACTTGTTTTTGTGACATTTGGAGTGTCGTAAATTTATATTTCTGATGACTATGCATCCATGGTTTGAAATGAAATGATATTGTGTCATTATTTGAGAACCGGATATGTTTTCTATTCTACCGTCGTATTGGCATGGATTTGAAATGATTTGATGATTTGTATTGGCACAAGGATATAAAATGTTTTGATGATTTGTATGGGCCGGGTGCCCATTTGTGATGAGATGATCTGTATGGGTAGGGTGCCCACTTGTGATGAGATGATGTTTTTTGATAAATTCCGTAGTTATGAAGAGCGTTTGTAGAGGCAACGGGTTGTCCGGATACACTTCTGCAGGAGGTATCCGCAAACGTCATATGTCTAATGGCTATAAACACAGCCGGTTGAACCCACGTAAGGGAGAGGACGTGTGTGATGCTATCGTCTAGCACCATACATGATGATGAGCTAACCCCAGCGAACTCATGGCCAACATTGGGGTAGAGAGCGATTTTTGAACTTTATGCATAATAAAACCTCCGATGCGCATGTTCTTGGTCATGGTTGACCCCTGCCAGGATCATTTTTTGCTTGCTCTAATAATACTTAATTTTGAATTGATGCATATATGCTTGATATTGTGTGATTGATTAAATGATTTCAAATCGCTAAATATATCATGTTTTACTATGAAATATAAATTATTGTTACGAATAATGTTGTTTGGCACTCCAATGGTTCACCCACACTATTTATTCTTGATATTAATCCCCTCACTCACTGGATATCTTCCCTGATACTCACCCATCTCCTTACCTTCCTTAGACAGGATTACTGTGATAGAGTGACGTTACAGGCTCTAGAGGTTTTCGTAACATATTGGTAGATTCGGTATTCACGACGGTGAGATTTAATTCAAATAAAAATTTGAAGTTCTTATTTTATTTCGATCCTGCGAGATCATGATATTGAGGTCCATAGTTGACCGTATACATTTATATGGGATGACTGTATAAATTATGGACATTGTTTGGGAAACTCCCACATTTTACTTGCATTGGGCACCTGTAAGCATTTAAAAATTTTTACTTGGGAAATTGTTGTACATTGTATAAAATTTAAGCCCGCTGGGTGTGGCGGCTACTCATACTCTAATTGGGCAAAACAGTAGAGGTCTATGGCTAGAACTGCTAGTAATTAAAAAGTCTTGCGTTATCTACTATGGTTTGGTTCATTATCTTAAAGCCGGATGGCCCTTTTATTTGATTGACAAGATGGTTGTGAATTATACAGGTCAAATTATACTTGAGAGACCTCCGAAATATGGGGAGATTTTGTTCGATTTTCTGTAAAAATACAGCCGATATCTAAGGTAACGGACGGCTGCTCACGCCCCTGGTTCGGGGCGTGACAACTATAAAACCATCGCGAAAGAAGATCAGGAACTTTTCTAAAACCAGAAGATGTTTTGCAAACCACAACACAGAAAGAAGAAGACCAACAGAATGAGAGAGAGGAGTCACAGTTTTGGAAGATCAAAAAGTTGAGAGAGCAGAGGGAAAACAAAAAACCAAAAAATGAGAACTAGATCCGCTTATAGGAAGAAAGAGGATATGATAAATAGGGAGGAGAACACAGAAAAAACGGTCCAAGAAAACAGAGGAAACATGGACGACATGAAGACACAGAAGCAGAAGATCACAGGTTAATCTATTTTAATCAATTTTAGGTTTTTCTTTTTTATTTTTTCTTTAAAATATAATCAAAACTTCATTTCAAATAAATTTTTGGCATCAAAACAATTTGCATATTCGTATGGATCTGACACATACCAACTATTTTTCCAATAATAGAGTAAAATCCACCTCTAGCTTGTGCTTGGTTTCATTCACAATTAGTTAATTTCTTCTTTTATATTTCTGTGATTATTTAATCTTATAGTTAGTTTCAATTATGTATATCGTTATTATCTATATTTTCATTTTGTCTGCTCTTTGTGAATAGTCCAAGAATTGGAAAGAATATGAAGATCAGGAGAAGTTTCAAAAAATAGATAGCGTAAGGAGGAATAGGATAGAAACAATACCCATTCTAACAAGGTGCTCTCCTAAACAACTGAGATAAAAGTTATTGTACAAAATATAGGATTCGAAAAACTTTTGAAGCTTAGATGTGACATACTAAGTAGAAAATTATGTGAAGAACTTGTCATGAGATTTGAATCTATGGAAAAACGTCTTTGTATTGCCAGAAATCAACATTTTATGCTAACTTCAAAAGAGGTAAGATGAATTTCAGGTATTCTTTATAGGGGACGTGAAGTTTTAGGTTCTCTCAATGAATCGTCAAAGGAATCCTCAAATATGAAAAAGTTTTTCTCAAGAATAAAGCATAGTCAATTAAAAGAGATGATGATGAATACTAAAGATGTCTCTTCCCCTACTTCAAAAGATATTTTTTGTTATTTTTTCTTGAGTGCATTCTGTATCCTACAACCAATGTATTTCCTACTTCGAGGCATATTTCTGCTACCATTACCATTGATCTTGATAATATTGGAGAATACAACTAGGCTAATTTTGTATTACAATGCTTGGCCGATGAGGTGTGGCAATTCAATAGTCTTCTAAAGAGAGGAAGAAGAGAGGAGGAAGACATGAGGAAGATAGGAATTGGTCGCTATTTATTTCTATTTATGGTAAGTTTACTTTCAATCAATGCAATTGAATATTTATAAATATTACTGTAGAAATATATGAATTGTCATGTAACTCATTTGTAGTTTGTGGTTTCTGCATAGCTTTATTATTTTGAAAAAGTAAGGGTCGGTGATTTGGGGGGAGGGGGAGAGAACCAAACTATCCATTCACTATTGGAGTACTGATCGGGTTAGTGGAAGGCTTGGATTTGAGCGTGTAAATGTAAGTTAAAGATCACTTTCACTACAAAATTAAATCCCTATACTAACGATAATATTTAATAACGGTTTTTTCTTGTCTATGCCGACCCTTTTTACAAAACCGTAGGAAAATATTTACATATTTCAATGGTATAAATCATAATGTCGAGAAAAGTTTATAAACCGTAAGTAAAGTTAACACAGCCGTCAATAAAAATGATATTCAATTTCTGATGGTTATCATTTGTGGTCAGTAAATATAATAATTTTTAGGGACAGTTTAAAATTAATCAGGTCTACTAGATCTATTTAACTATTATAATTATGATAACTTGTATTTTATTGTTTGTAAATGTTATATGTCTATATATATTTATATAATTTTTAAAAACAGTTTAAAATTTTAGAGTTAATGTAGGAAGAAATAATTTATGATAAAGTGTGTTGTGTGAGTTGTAATACATTATAACTTGTGATGTTATAACTTGTGATAAGTAATGGTAACAACTGATAAGTAGTGGTAAAATGTTATAACATGTTATAAATTGTGATAAATAGTGATAATAATTTGTGAGAAATTTATAAAAATATAAAAAATTTATAAAAAAATTAGAATTATCTTGAAATACATAATATATAATTTTTTAATAATACATACATAATATTAGTACTGTATATATTATTGTAAATTATAAATTATTGAAAAATATATGTAGTTAATATTAATTTAAATTCTCTTATATTAACAATTTAAAAATTTTAAATATTTTTGTATAAAAAAAAGGAAAAAGAAAAGTAGAAAAAAATATGGAAGATTGAGAGAAAAAAAGAAAAAAAAAAAAGAGATAGAGTCAAACTCCATAGTTTAAATCTGTTGGCCGCTTTTTTTTTGCTATTTTTTGGCATTTTGGCAATGAACAGTTTTTATTAATATGAAAGTGAGAAAGGTAAAGACTAAAAAAAAGAAAAAAGAAAAAAGGGACACATGGCAAGTTGTGGCGTTGACATGTCAAGATTTCAAATAGAAAGAACGTGTTCGTGGTAAATTTATGATATATAGTTGTGGTAAATGATAAATAGTAAGTGGTAAGTAGATAAATGATAAATAGTAGTAAATCAAGTTTTATTTTAATTTATATTTCAACTATTACATTTTATCATTTTATATTTCCATTAATTTTATTTCATTTAATTTAATTGTATTTGTATTTCTTTTTTTTATTTTGTGTTTTTTCATAGAATTTATATAAATCATTTCAAAAATAAGTTGTGATAATTTATAAAATTTATAGAATTTTTTTAATTTATGATAAGTTATGATAAAAAGGTTAGTAATTGTGATAATAAGTGGTAAGTAATGATAATTTTGAGTGATACATGATATATGGTAATTGATGATAATTAGTAAGTAATGATAATTTTGAATGAATGATATTATTATATTAGTGTAATAATATAAAATGATGGTTATTAATATTAATTTAAATTATAATATATTAGTAATTTAAAAAAATTTATATATTTAATTACAAATATTTACCAAAATATATAATATTAATAAAGATGAAAAAAGAAAAGAAAAAAAAAAGAAAAAAAGTGTCATGATTTGCATTTTGCATTTTGCATTATATATTTACAAAAAAAAAAGAAAACAAAAATATTTACCAAAATATATAATGTTAATAAAGATAATTACAAATCATGAATTTTTGTTTTGTAATTTTTTTTGAAATTTTTTTCTTGTAATTTTTTTTCATTTTTATTTATGAAGAAATCTCAAATTGTTTGTTTAATTCTTCTACTTGCATTTTCTAGAGTTGTGTGATTAAAAAATAGATGATTTGTACAGTTTCTCTTATTCAAAACTCAACTTTCTGCCCAAAGACTTAATTTGAAGTTTTCTTCATAACAACTCCAACACTTCAACTTTAGTTGTGCGCCCGAGGTGTCCGTGCGTGCCAAAATGGGAGGAATATATTGGTGGAGCGTGTTAAAATGGAAGAAATATATTGGCATAATCGTTAAATTTATTTATATTTATGTTAGCAAGATCAAACAAATTTATCATAATATAAATATAAAGTTCATTGTCTCATTACAATATGATTATAAGATGATGTCATGGTTTTGACAAAATTAATCAAACCACTTTATTATTGAAAATGTGTCATCTTTCACAAAATTGAAGTAAAAAATTTGGATTAATTTAAATTACTTTATATTAGCAGATGAATGAACCAACAGGTAATAAACTTAAACATGTAGCATGACAACAAGTGTATTTTTTAATATTGGTTACTTTAATAATCATCTAATTAAATTAATATATCTATCGAATATATCTATCAAAAATAATGTTAATAATGTTGTATAAAATAATGTTAATAATGTTGATAGTATAATATAAATTTTATCTCGATGCCTAACAACATTAATTTTGTCTTGGCGCCTAACTGTTAACAATAGTAATTGAGGAAGCAGTGATTGCATTGTACAACTAATGCACAACAGAAGAGAAGAATATTGTTAGTTGATAGTATTGCACAACTTGATATTATTCTCTTAAATATTATTGATAATTAATCTTAGTAGTAGAGTTTATTGTCTAATTTTGTACATGATATTATTCTTTTACAACTTTTGACTTGTTTCAAATGAAAACTTTAAAATATTTTTTTATGGATTAAAATCCTAAGTTTTTTATTTTAGTGTAGGAAATGTAATTTTGTTTACATATTATCCAATCATTCTATATTCTTATATATTTTTACATTTTATTTAGTGTATCATGGTATAATCATGATAACAAGTGGTAATAAATAATAATAACAGGTAACAAATGATAGTGTATTATGATATAATATATGGTAACGAGTGGTAATAAATAATAACAACCGATAATAAGTGATAGTGTATCATAGTATAATGTATCGTAACAAGTGATAACAAATAGTAATAACCGGTAATAAATGATATTTTTATAATAAGTGGTACAATTGGTATAAGTGTAGTAACAATATTAACAGAAACGAAAATACAAAGAAAATCATATACAAAAATTACAAAATAAAATTCATAATATGTTTTGAACATGAAGAGAGTAATGAAAATTTATATGAATCTAATATATCCAATTACATGATAATTTTTTGAACATGATATATTTAACATATATGATTCATTCACAGATTTATATAATCATTCATAAATTTACATAATCGTAGATAAACCAACTTCTCATACATTTAATGTGGATGAAAATAAGTTTTATTAATTATTTTTAGAATGTCAAAAAATCAATATATTCAAATTAAAATGCACTATACTAATTTTAAATAATGTTATATGTGAAATATTAGTGGTTGAGATATGGTTGAAATTAGTGATATATATGTGTGTGTGTGTGTGTGTGTGTGTGTGTAACATGTGGAAGTTGTGTATATGAAAATTGGGGAGTGTCTATGAAAGATTAAATTTTTATTTATTGTGAATTATACTTTGTAATTAGAAATTGTGATCGAATTTGAGACTCAATTTCTACCGGTATAATAGATTCAAAATTTAGTGTTCTTCATTAATTATACCAATATAATTAATTACACCATTACGTATAATTACATTATATTGTCATATTTTCAAATTATACTTAATAAATTTTCAAAACTATGACGTTATATTATATAAATTATTAATTTTATATTATTGCATTATTTAAATTAATAATATTAATAAGTTTATTATCATTGAATATAGAATATATATTATTTTTGATTAATCAAATGTAGTAACTAGTTAATAAGTAGTTTGTTAATAAATAGTAAAAATTATAAGTGATTTTTTAAAAACACATATGAAACATATATGTGAAAAATTAAGAAACGCGGTAATGAAAAAAGAGGTAGGAGAAAAAATGTTGTAACAAAAAAAGAGACGGGCGAAAAAGCACGAAAGCGGAGTTTTAAAAATTTGTTTGTAAAAATTGTATATTATAAATCATACGTGGACAAAAGTTTCACAATCAAAATTTTTCTATTCTTTCCTTGCAAACTCTTCTTCCAACCCATTTAAACCTCTCACTCATATTTTATGAAGTTTTATCAAAAGTTAATCACGTTTGGTATTTGAAAATTTTGACGAATGACGGATGAGTATTGTATGAAGAATCACAATTATTCCAAGAAAAAATAAGTTCAGTCAAACAAGCTTAATCATCCAAGATGTTATTCAGGTTTTAAAAATAAACATCTTATTTTATTTTAATTTGAAATTTAATATTAAAATATCATTTTTTATTTTTTATTTTGAACAGTTATAAAGAAATATAAACATCTATACTATCAAGATGTTTTGAATTTAGAGAAAGGAAACGCTCTGTGCTTACTTTTCTGGTAATATTTTCATTTACATTCATTATTTATTATTTATAATGATTTCACTATTTTACTATTGGTTTTTAATTAATAGATTGCCACGAAAGACTGTGGATAAATATACCTTCAAAAATTGTGATTGTGGATAAAGATATTTTCAGAAACTGTAACGAACATTTTTTATTTGAAACATCTCAGAAGACATGGAGTTGTGAGACATGTAATCTTTTTTATATTATTTTTTATCTTATATGTATCAATCATTCTAGTTTATATCAATTACAATTCTTGTAATATTTACATTATTATTAAAATTTCTTTATTTTTCAGTGTTTTAATTTACCTATCATCTTTTTTAAAAAAAGATATCGTCACTATAGATATTATGTGATAATCATAAGATAACAGTAGTAACGAGCAGTAATTTAGTAGTAACCGAAATAATAAATTTTTTTAATATTTGTAATAACAGAGAATAAAAAAGAATAACATTTCTAACATAATATGATGATAAAAGAGAGAGAGTAATATTTTCTAAAACTTGTGTAACCGACGGTACAAAATGGTAACCATGACGATTAGTAATCATGTGGTAATTGACAGTAACCGATAGTAATCGATAGTAACATGTAGTAATCTACAGTAATCTTGTAATAACCTACAGTAACTTGTACTAACATTTTCTAACCGATAAAAACAATAATTTTTGCTCACTTGTGGTAACCGATAATACAAACAGTAACTCATACTAACATATGATAACTGAGTGGTAATCGACGATAAAAGATCGTAACATTTCCTAACATATGTGGTAACCAATGTTAAATGGTAGTAGCATTTTTTAACGGTTGTGATAACTGACGATAAAAGATAGTAACATTTCCTAACACATGTGATAACCGACGATAAAAGATAATAATTTTTACCGATATTTTGAAACCGATGATAAAAGATATTATTTTTACTAATACTTTTCTAACCGTCATTATAAATCAATCACATGCTCCAATGGTCATCAAAACCGTCGAGATAGATCTATCCCGACTGATGTATAGCCTACTGAAAGCGTATCTATTGTAGAAAGTTTTGCAGACGGTTTTAATATGTTTAGCAAACGGTTTTCGTCCATCTAAATAGTGCATTGTTTGTAGTGTTTATATATAGTGAAATCAATCATCAATGTTCTCTATAAATAAATTACGTGTTTATATATTCATTCAATATATGTCATCAATATATTTCATCAACTTGTTGCTAGGGTTTGTTGTCTCTAAAAAATGAAACTAGTGTTGAACTAGAAGCTGGTAAAGACAAAATACAGGGCCAAAAATTGAAGGTAAACTTCCTTAAAAGCACCCTTCTATGTAAGTGTGTTAATGCGAACTTATTATTATCCCAATCTTACTATCTCTTTTTTTATAGCGAGGCTTTAAAGAGGAACTTAAAAAGTTCTTCGCGGAGTCTATTCAAATTCACTCCAAGCTGCTCCAGATTTAATCTGATATGTTCAATCGATTATACTCAGAAGATGATAATGAAGATGATGACAATGATATAGAGGATGTAGATGAAGAAGAGAAACAAAAAGAGAATGAAGAATGGAAGGGGGCAAAGAAGCAAAAGAAGCAGGGGAAAGGAAAGGTGGTATTAGAGCCATAGGAGGATAGGTTTTTTGAAGATGAGGAGAGGTTAGATCAAGATGAAGATGAGGATGAAAATAAGGATACAGATCCTAAATTATATGAAGTTGTCAATACATTAAATGAAATGAAGGAAATGAAGAAATACACAACTTCTCATTTTTCCTTTGCTAGCCTTAGGAATTTTTTAGAGAAAGAAGAAACTGTTTGGATTTTCTATGGACGAAAAGCCATAAAAAATAATGCAAGGCAAATGTGCAAATTTCTCATTTGACATTTTTGTTGTTTTTCGTTTATACTATATGATCTTTGATTGTCATACATCTTACTTATTTCAAATTTTATGATATTTGATAGAACAATCTTGTGTAATATTTCTAGAAGCTACATGTCTTGGAGTGATGCTTATGAATTGCTTCCCCCTCATTGGATTGGGACACTGGTATGAATTTATAAATTTATTGCTACCTTTTTTTTAATATTACGATGATTATATTATGATTATGAAATTATATATTTTAGACTATGGAATGCTACATACGTTTCCTCAACACCAACACCTTCAACACCAACATGTCTAGATGCATTCTACCATTATGGTTTTCGGTAAGAAATATTTATGTATATATTTCATCCTTTGTATTCTTTCCTATTCCATCAATGCCTGCCTTCTTCTTCCATTATTCGAGAAAGATACTACTCCACCAAATAGGTATAAGGAGCACATCTTGTTAATTTATGCATATGTACATAATACAATATGTTGTAATTATCAGTGTTTTATTTTTTATATTGGTAACATATTTCCTTTTTTCTATTCCTTTGTACTTATTTTTAATTTTCTATATTCTAACATATTTCATATTTTTTTCCTCTCAATAGATATCTGTGGTTTTTGCCTTTGAGACAAAACAAGAAACCAAAAGCAATGAAACCAAGTGGGAATTTTCTACGGTTGAAAGTTGCTTGTCACAGAAAGCACTCGGATTTGATTTCCGTTTCTGTAACTTAGTGAGTTATTTACATCAAAGACATACATTTCTATTAAGCATATACATTTCTAAATATACTATTCTACTTTTCTATTTTGATTATAGGTTTTTATTCATATGATTTTCAAATATCATTGGTTTTGTTATGCTCTTCATTTGGCGGAGCAAATTATGTATATTCTAGACTCAGGATCTTGCTTTAGACGCGATGAAGATTATGACCTACAAACTTTCATGGTAATTTTATTTATTACATTTAAATATCAAAATTTTAAATTGGTTCAATGATAAATTTTTCATTTTTGTCTTGCAGAAAGATTGTATTAAGAAGACTTATGGAAATTCTTTCACTATCTCTCAGATTGTGCTTGTTCAAGTTCCACAACAGCCTAACACGTAAGATTAAGATTAAGATTAAGATTAAGATAAGTTTAATTACTTATACTACATCTTTTTAAACTGTGACTTTAGACTTTAGAATTTAGACTTTATAATTTTTATTTTAGACATTATCTAAAAATATTTCTATAATTTTTATATGTAAAAATGATTGTGGAATTTTTGTTATGAGATTTTTGAAAATATGGGAACCGGGTATGATTATAAGTTTACCCACTCAAGAAGTAAGTTGTCTATAACTGTTTTCTTATTTTGGTATTCTCATATATTATATTTATCTGCTTATGGTTTTATGATTGATTTATTGCAAAATTTTAATTTCTTGAGAAAAGAATATTTTTTCAAACTTCTCATGTCTCACCATAATATTGTTCATCCTGAAATTATGGCGAAGATAGAACAAGCAAGGAAAAAAAAATTCGACGACCATTAGAAGAAGAAAGGAAAATGCACAAAGGAAAACAAAAATTGTGAATCTCTTAAATTTCAAATTGTAATCATTTTCTTCAAAATTGTAATTATTTGTTTTTCTTAGCTCAAATTCAATTTTGATGAAAGAAATTTTTCTTCTCCAATAGTCCTACCATCAAATGATAAATCAGACCCAGGATGAGTTAAAGTAGGTTGAATGAAAGATGAACCAGGTGTTCAATATCAATACAAATCATTTTTTCTTCTCCACCGTACCAGTATGCGATATGAATCAAACACTACACTTACTCATCTTAACTAATTATCTTATATATGAATCAAACACTACACTTACTCTTCTTAGTGAGTTTACCGCACTCACAATCCACTAAATTTACCGCAATCCACTTACTATACTGACCACCTATACCAATTTATCACATTTATCACACATCAGATGTATATAAAATATAATTCAATTTTCAAAACCACGCACGCGATAATGCCTGCACGGTACAGCCACACCGATGCTCGCATGCGTGGCACATTCGCGCTAGCCTTCGCGGTACAGCCGTACCAACACATGCATTATTACACCAGCGGCATAGCCGTGGTGGCCTCCACGGCACAATGTCTAGGATTGAGCTTGCATGCATTATTGCATGCCTGGCACAGCTGCCCTTGCCTCGCGGCACTACTGTTTAGGCATGTGCATGCATTCTTGCATGCTATAAAATAAAAACATTTACTACTACAAAATAGTAACATTTACTATAAATTAGCAATATTTACTATAAAAATTAATAACATTTACTATATAGTAAATTTATTTGTCTTTCATGATAAAAGATAGTAACATAACACAATAGTCAAATTAAGAGATAATAAAATATAGTAATATTTACTATATAATCACAATGAAATATAGTAATATTTACTATAAAATAATTTTATAGTAACATTTACTATAAAATAATTTTATAGTAACATTTACTATTATAATAACGGATGTGAAAGATAGTAAATTTATTTGTCTTTAATAACATTTACTATTAAATTAATCACAATAGTTAAATTAACAGATAATAATATCTAATAACATTTACCATATAATCATAATAAAATATAGTAACATTTATTATAAAATAGTAACATATACTATTATAATAATGGATGTGAAAGATAGTAAAATTATTTGTTTTTCATGATAAAAGCATAGTAACATTTACTATTAAGTTAACACAATAGTCATATTAATAGATAATAAAATATAATAATATTTATTATGAAACCACAATAAAATATAGTAACATTTACTATAAAATAGTGACGTTTACTATTATAATAATGGATGTGAAATGTAGTAAATTTATTTGTCTCTCATGATAAAAGAATAGTAACAATTACTATTAAACTAATCATAATAGTCAAATTAACAGATAATAACATCTAGTAACATTTATCATGTAACAACAATAAAATATAGTAACATTTACTATTATAATAACAGATATGAAACGTAGTAAATTTATTTGTCTCTCATAATAAAATAACAGTAACATTAATAGATAATAACATATAATAATATTTACTATATAAGTACAATAAAATATAGTAACATTTACTATATAACCACAATAACTTATATAGTAACATTTACTATATAAAATAGTAACACTCACTAATATATATACCCGATAAACTATTTCCAACACTTTTCTAAATGTTAATTTACATATTCTATATTTACCATATCTTAAATATCCTATACTTACCATATCTTACCATAACCTACATATCCTACAGTTACCTACCTTACATCTCTATACTTCCCATACATTATATTTCCTACACTTACCACTATTTATCATATCCTTTTACACTTACCATCCCTTACCATTTTCACCCATCATCACAACGGCTGCACATATACCATCGCCTATACAGACACTTTTTAAAATCGTGACAACAAAATCTATATTTTGTCATCACAACTTATAGCCGTAAGGATATGAATATGTAAATTCAAATATCTTTATATCCGTAAGTATAGAGTATTGTTTATACAAACGGTTTGCTACCTATACCCATGGTTCGAATTGTTTTATCGACGACCATTTTAAAACCGTCTGCAAATCTATACTATTTCTGACGGTTTCAACCATAACCGTCGGAATAGTTTTAAAAAACTGTCACTAATACTTACCGACAGTAAACGTTACCGTCGGCATAATACTTTTATTTTGTAGTGTACATGTTGTTACGGGAGCTCAAAATGAAACATCATAGGAGCCAACTCAGGAGCTATGACATGATATCCTACATGACTGTCTGCATGCTGTCTTTGCTTGCTGCTTGCTTGCTACTTGCTTGCTGGTTTCTAATGCTTTCTAATCTAGTTGCTGATATGTTTAATTTTATTTTGGATTTTTGTATTGAACAATGCCTAAGTTATATGGTTTGTGATGAACTCTCTCGTTGTTTTAAAGTCTTCGTAGATGTTGGCTGTTGCTATGATGTTTGGTTCATGGCTGTTTTGACTGTGATAAAACATATTTTCATTAATCATGTTATGTTTAGCTATGCGCTTATGCTTCTAAGTTTTTATCTCTATTAAAGCATGCTCAAATACTCTCTACATACTTCACACTCCCACAGATATTTGCATACATGCCCACTGCTGGCATTACATTTCCATGCCATGCATTGCACTTACATCATTCCTGGACATTGACCTAGGGTAGTTTAGGTTCGGTTTCCTCTATTGATAGGTAAATGACCTTAAGGTTAAGATATTCTTTTGCCCTCTTAGTTTAACTCTTTTGTTGATGACGAAAAAAGAGAGAAAATGGGAATCAAAGTGTTAAGAATGCTTAATGCATAGGAGAAAATATGGAATAAATATGGAGAAATATAGGAATAAAAAGGAACAAAGTGAAAATCCAAGTCATAAATTGAGGCAGAGCATAGAAACACACATTAAGGGAGAGTAACGATCCTTACAACACCTCATGCATTTTTAGACACATTTAGAAACATCTTTTATTAACATAAGTTTTGTCATCATAAAAAATGGAAAGATTGTTATTAAAATGAGTTTTGATGATAAGCAAAAAATGGGTTTAACATGTATGGCG
The DNA here is from genome assembly GCA_033439265.1 of Dillenia suffruticosa. Classification (NCBI taxonomy): domain Eukaryota; kingdom Viridiplantae; phylum Streptophyta; class Magnoliopsida; order Dilleniales; family Dilleniaceae; genus Dillenia; species Dillenia suffruticosa. The sequence continues at coordinate 9,859,578 of JAVTVX010000013.1, read as the reverse complement.
AGGAAATGATTGTGTTAGACTAATGAAAAATTGAATTATATGTAGTTAAGATGGTTTAGGATTGATACAAAAGATTTAGGCAGTTCACAGCAAAAGTCTAGTCGTGTATACAATGTAGTAGTCAACTTGCCCAAATACACAGAAGCTTAAGTCTAGTTTGACACGATACACTAGTCGACTAACTCATTCTTTGAGTTGACTATTACAGTTAACATAGCTATAATGATCAAATTTTGAATGTTAATGGTCGAACAATAACAGTCAAATGAGAATATGACACATAATAGTCGACCACCCAAAGATTAAAGTTGACTTATAGTTACAAGTTAGGCCATACGAGTATTAGCTCACTAAGTACATGGCATTGCACATGAAACATAGGCTATGACACATGCAAGATGCTAAAACGAATGCCAAAACACATGTAGGATTTATATCAACCTATGAGACATTCAGCCTAGTCAACTTGCATAGGAATGCAGTCGACGTATATATCTAGAAAGGACTGAGCTATGAGCACATTGCACATTGGGTTGACATTAGTATTGCATTGGCATGGCACAGGCTTAGCACTAGCACAGCATGAGCATGATATGAGCATTAGCATGCCACAATGAGCAAATGGCCTAGTTGACTCATGGTTTTACCATAATCGACTCACCTCTTCCTACATTAGAAAATTTCAACATTTGAAGGTGAAGTACTGATCTTTGTATGACTAAGAATCGATCCTTTCATGTTTTGAACATGAGGAAATTGACTACCACAGAAAAGGAAGTCGATTCTTGGTGCTCCCAGAATAGAACAAGTCATATGACTTAGAGTCGAAACCCTAAAACATAATACCACTTAACACATGTCATATGTCCATAACATTATACCACATGCAGTGAGCCACCCCATACTAGCACGATGTACATATATCAAAGCAGATTCAAGAGCCAGTCGACTACTCAAAATAAGGGAGTTAACTATGCCAAGTCTCAAAAGATAAGTACCAATCCTTGGACATGCGAGAACTGATCCTTAATATTAAAGAAATCCAAGAGCTAAGTTGGAGTATAGATGAAGTCAACTATCATGGATTGAGGCACTTGACTCACCAAAGAAGTAAAAGGGAAGATAGTAACGAATATCGATCCTTGAAGGTTGAAGTACTGGTACTTGAAACTATTCAAAGAGTTAAGCCAAGAAGAAGTTGACTATCAAGAAAGAAACAGTCGACTAACTCATGTAGGAATACATGCAAAATTCAAATTGCAATTAACTAGCATAAAAGAGTAATCAACTAGCACATGAGTAACAGCTAGTTTTTAGAAAAGCTGTTTGAGCATTAGTGTCACTCAACAACCTCTAAACGGCTAGTTTCAGCATTAAATTAACTCCAACGGTTAGACCATCTTAAGACGCTATAAATACAACCACTATTGAAGACTAAACAATTTTTTTGGAAGCATCGAATACATTCATTATTCATTAATACTCTCGATTTTCATTGTTGTTATTATTTTAAGTGCTACATTTATTCTGGGTTGTAAAGTCGTCATCTTAACATCAAGGCTCAAGTTGTAACTTTTATTTTTGTCTCATATCATGTAAGAGATCAAGAAAAGAAGGTCTTCTTGATCTGAGATTCAATTGTCTGTAAGAGATAAGTTAGGATTTGTTAAAGTCGTGAAATCTATTGTGAGTGTTCATGAGCAACACTTGTAAAGGTTTGACTAGAACCCGTGAACCCAATTAATTGTACTATTTGGAAAATAAATAGTGGATTAGAAACTCCATGAGGAGTCTAGGAGTGGATGTATACTGGGAAAGTAGAACCACTATAAATCTCTATATTGATCATTCTTCTCCCCCTCTCTATGTACTTTGTCTTTGTATCTTGAAGTTAAAAAAGGCCAAAAAATGTCAACAACCTATTCGCCCCTCATTTCCAGATTGTCTAACCTCAGTTCTTTAGGGGTGCTCAATGGATGTGCTTTGTTCATGTCGTTTCAATACATGTTCTATATAAGTTGTTTAATACAGAAGAATCTCGTTCTTTAAATTTCATATTTGTAACATAATATAGAATTTTGTCTTTTCAAGATCTTTTATCTCAAATTCTCTATTCAACCACTCTACTGATTTCGAGAGCTTTTTAGGAGTTCCAATAATATTCAGATTATCAATATATACTGTAATAATAATAAATCAGATCTCTTTATAAAAATACATGGGTAAATGAGATCATTTTTATATCCCTCTTTTAACAAATATTCACTAAGACTATATCACATGTAATCAGATTGTTTTAATCCATAAAAGATTTATTTAATTTGATTGAGTAATGTTCTCAAGAATCGGAATTACATACTTTGACAGTTTAAATCCTTTTGTCAGTTTCATATAAATGTCATTATCAAGTAGACTATATAAATAAGTTGTAACGATATACATTAAATAAAAATTGAGTCCCTTTTGTACAGTTAAACTGATTAGAAATTGAAAGATAATCACATTCACCATAGGAGAGTATGTCATATCATAATCAATATTGGGTTTTTGTGAAAATTCATGTGCAACTAGACGTAGTTTATATATCATAATTTCACATTTTTTATTTTGTTTTCAAACAAAAACTAATTTGTATTCCACTTGTTTTACACCAATAGGTGTACGGACTATGCTCCGAAAAGATTTTTTTTTAAGAGATTTCAATTTTGCCTCAATTGCATTTTTCCATTTGACCAAATCATGTCTATGTTTGCATTCTCAATAGACTTTGGTTTAATATCCTCATCATCATCCATAACATTTAGTGCTACATTGTATGCCAAAACATCATCAATGCGATTTCATTTTAGTTCCATATTTTTCTTGTTATGACATAATTTATTGAGATTTCTTTATTTTCACTAATTTCAAATACCTGACTTTCTTTTGGAACTGTAATGTTAGTCATGTGTTGGGGTCCTTTTGTATACCCTTCTGGAGTGACTATTTTCTTAACCTGGACGTCTTGAATCTTTGCACCTTTTCTCTTTCGTGAATTCTTATCTTTGGAATCGACTAGTCTTCTACGCTTTAGGTGTGCTTTAGACTCGTTGGCAACAAGAGGTTTTCTGGGACATCAATTTTAATTGAAACATTAGCAGCTGAAATATGTGACTTTGTCACTCTCTTTTGGTAAGTAAATGCATCTATCAATTGATTTGCTAAACTTTATAAATGAACTATCTTTTGAATTTTAGTTCACATTGTTTTGTATGAGAATCAAGATAAAATAATGATAATTCATTTCAACTTATCGCCTTTTCCAGTTGTCTATTTTCGTGCCCTAATGTTGGGAAGACTGATTCATTAAAGTGATAATCAGTAAATCTAGTTCTAAATAAATTCCCGTTGATGGTTCTAAAGGAATTCTATCCAACACATATTCCTATTCTACTTTGAGGACTCATTTTAGTACACTATGGTGGAGGAATTAGAACATATACAACACATCTGAAAATTTTTAGATGAGAAATTTTTTGTTCCTGACCAAAAAACCAATTGTTAAGAGGAGGACTTATGATAACTTGTTGGCTAGGTACGAATTAGTACCACTGCGTATAAAATAGCATGGCCCCAAGCAAAAATTGAGAGTTTTGATCTCATTAGTAATGGTATTGCAATTAATTGAAGACGTTTAATAAATGATTCTGCAAGACTATTTTGCATGTGAACATGTGTTATAGGATGTTGAACATTCATCCCAATGGACATACAATAATTATTGAAAGTTTAGGAAGTAAATTCATAAGCATTGTCAAGATGAATTGTCCTGGTGGGATAACTTGGAAGATGTGCTCGTAATCTAATTAACTGAGCAATGTGAGTTGATAATAATAATACATGTGATCGCCTAGTTGATGCATTAATTAAAACCATAAAATATCTAAAAAGTCCACATGGTGGATGTATTAGTCCACATATATCACCTTATATATGTTCTAAAAAAATAAGAGATTCAGTCCCTATCTTAGCTAGTAATGGTCGAACAATTAATTTTTGAATAATTAATTTCCCTTGAGAACAAGCAGTGCATGGGAAATCCTTCGATTGAGAATCTGTTGGCCCTTCAATGAATGTCCATATGAATTCTCAATTATTTTTCGCATCATTATCAATTCGGGATGGTCTAGTTTGTAACCACGTGTTTTAATTGTTCTAATTTTCGTGTTGTACAAATCAAAGGAAATATCGGTAATTTTTTTAATATTCTTTTATCTCCTGAGCTTATACTCGTAATGTGAAAATACTCAATGTTTCCTTCACTTGTTATCTCAATATAATACCCATTTTTATAGATATTTTTAAAATTCAATAAATTTCTTTGAGACCTAGGAGAGTATAATACTTCCATCAATTTCAAATTTAATTCTTCTAGAGAAGAATATATTAGCTCTTTTGAAACCTTCTATTAATTTTGTACTACCAAATGTAGTATTAATATTGACATCTTGTATTATCAAATAAGAAAAAATATTTCTTATCTTTTAATGTAGTATGTATAGTGGCATTATCTGCGAGACATATGTCTCCACCATTTATCGCGAATCCAACTAAGAGAGTACCTATATTCTTAATATATATATATATATATATATATATATATTTAAATAAACAAACTAAACATGACTAATATTTTCGAATTCAATATGTTTAAAATAAGATATAATTATATTCTTGTGAGATCTAAGAAATTTATTTTTGGACACCCATCACCAATCAAGTGGTCAATTTTTCCTTCATGGTATGAGAAGAAATCTGCAACATTTAGATGAATGACATCAATATCACCATAATCAAATCATCATCTCCATAAGCAAAATTTGAGTCAACTTTTCCATCCTTACTAGCAAAACCGGTCTCTATCTTCTTTTCTTTATGCTTTAGTGACTGTTGATAAAGCTCGACAAGATGCTTTGGTGTACGACAAATACGTGACCAATAAGCTTTGCCTCTGTAACGATAGCACAAATTCTCCACAAACCTTTTGTCTTTCCCACTTTTATCTTTGTCGTGTTTTCTATCCTTATGTCTTACTTCTAGTAGGGATATGTGTTTTTGGAGTGACCACCTCGATGATTACCTTGACCGCATCCACGTCCACAACCACAGCCATGACCGCTGGCATGGCCTCTATCATTTCTCTGTGATGTTGCTACATGAAATGCAACCTAGAGTAGAATTCAATAGGCTATATAGCACTTTTTCAAGGGTTTAAAAAATTGTGTAGTTAGTAGCAAAAGAAACCAGAATTGGAAATAAAAGAATAGAAGAAAAACAGAGCATGAGGAAGAATAAAAGACAGAGCACTCAAAGTTTTATAATGGATCCACCAAAATCAATGTACATCCATTTTCACGCACCTCCTGAATTTTTCACTATTTTTTTCTGAAATAGCTCAACTACAAACTTGCTCGTAGGTGCAAGTTAAACCTGTACAAGTGTTTCCCACAAAACACTTCCCAACCATATAGCTTCTCTTTCTCTCTCTAAACCCTAGACCCAGTAAACATACCTGGGTCACGACCTTTTTGTACAGAAGAGAATAAATATTACAAAGGCGAAGTCCTAAACTTTGGATGTAACTGCAATTAAGCTCACTAAAAGTATTTAAGAAAATCTATAGAAAGTAGTGAGTATTATAAAGAAGGCTCTCTCTTTTTTTCTTCCGAATAATTGTTGTGCTACACTACAAAAAAAGACAAAATTTGCGACAAAATTTGGGACAAATTTGTAAGAAAAATTCGTTGCAAAACAAATTTGCGACGAATTTTTCAACAAATATTTTTTTGTTGCTAATAAGTTATCGCAAAATTTTGGGACGAAAAATTAATTATTTGTCGCAAAAATTTCCAACAAATATTTATATGTCGCAAAATTCGTAGCAAATTTGCAATGAATTTTGCAACGAAAAATTTATTCGTCGCAAATCTGTCACAAATAAAATATTCGTAAAAAATTCTGCAACAAAACCATTTTCGTCACAAAATTAGCGATGAATAAATTTTTCGTCACAAAATTTCCAACGAAAAACAATTTATTACAAAATTTGCGACGAAAACCGTTGCGTCGCAAAATTCGCAACAAAAAAATATTCGTCACAAATTTTGCAACGAAAAAATACTCGTCGCAAATTTGTCGACGAAAAAGCATTCATCGCAACTTTTGCAACAAATATTTTTTCGTCGTTGATTTGCGATGAAAAAAATTTCGTGGCAACATTTGCGAAGAATATTATATTGTCGCAAAATTTGCGACGAAATAATATTTCGTCGCAAATTTTGCGACGAAACAATATTTGTGACTAATTTTGCAACGAATAAGTTATTTGTCGCAAATCACCAACGAAAAATAATTTGTCGCAAATATGAGACGAATGTTTTTCGTTGCAAAATTCGTCGCTAATCAAAATTTACAATTCACTTTTAGTAACGAAATTTGCGATGAGCATAGTTTGCAGGGATAAATTTTGTGACGAATATGTATTTTGCGACGAATATAAATTTTATTAACATATTTGGACAAATTTGCCTGCTCACCCAACCTCATCAACAATTAATCATCCAAATCGTTTTTAATATCAAATTTAAGCAATCTATACTCATAATTATAACTAACTATTCAATAAAATAAATTAATTAAAAATTTAACAAGAAATCATAATTATAATATCAAACAAAAAAGCAACATCAAAACTAAATGTTAAAATATCAATAACCATACATAACAAAAAAATCAATGTAACAAATATCAAAATGTAACAGTAAAATAACATTTCACAATTTCAAGTATGACCTCCACCATCACCATCATCATCATCGTCGTCAAAGAAATCATCACCCTCATCACCATCGAAGCATTATCAGGAGGAGAAATAGAAGGGGGAATCTGATTCGGAACGGAGACTAACTGAAGATGTTGCATGATTAACATTTGCTGCGTGCGGACCTCGTTCATTTCTTGCGTGTGCTTTGCTTGAAGTTCACTGAATTCCTGATCTCTTTACAGTAGCAACTCCTTCAAATGGGTCACCTCTTGATTCAATTGATTTATTTCTGCTCTAACTACTGGTGGGGTGGAAGAAGATGAACCGGCGATTTTGTATGTTCTGCTCAAAGAACCTAGCCCAACTACTCTACCCCCTTTTCATCCACCAGTCACCTCGAGCCATGTATTCATCTTATCAACAGATGGCTCAGATCCGCCAGTATCATCACTAGCACTCAAACTTCTGCATGATAGCTCATCATATTTCTCCTACATTGTCATGAGAAAAATTAAAATAAATTTACAATAATATTATAATACAAACACATATAATCTTGATTAGATATATATATATATATATATATATATATATATACAAACACATACATTGTTATGATATGTTCAACATAATATGTTCAAATCAACATTGAAAATGTTCATAAAATAATTGAAAAATTTGAAATTACAAACCTTAATTGCTCTAGCTCTCTCCCCGCTCCAAGTCTTGTCTTTTTTCTGAAATGTGCGCGTGAAAATATCTATGAATGAAGGCTCGGTCCCCATTCACTTGGCCTAAAATAAAGAAACACTATTAGAAATAATGAAATAATTTAAATTAGATAAAAAAATTAGTGTTTGTATAAAATTACCAATCTATTTCTACGTTCACCGATAGTGATCGAGCCTCCCGCATACGTCGTAGACGATTCCCCTGAATTATAAGCTCGGTTTTTTTTATTCTGCTCACTCCTTCGTTTGCTCTCCTCCGATTCCCAAAAATTCAGAATCCTGTCCCAATTTTGCTCGGTGATGCAATTGGGCTTTTTTACATGTCTCTTTGCATGATTTAGAATGTGTCGGATGTGATCGGCACATTTTTTCTTGAAAATCCTTCTTACTTTCAACTCTTCAGTCTCGTCCCAAGTGAATACTCACTGCAATGGAAAAAAACTAATAACTTATAAAGCTATTAACTTAATTTCATATATAAACTGATTGGGATAACTTACTTTGAACTCGTTCCACCATAGTTCTTTTGTTTCATCCGAAGTGCTTGTGTAAGACATCGAAGCCCCTCCCCAATGATTACTCACTATTCTATTAAACTCGTGAATAACATGTATAGAATTTGTAAATCTATCATAAAGTTTCAAACAAACAATGTTAAATAAATAAGATAGTTAAAAGAAGAATTTATTTTATAAATAAAAGAAATAATACATCTATAATTTTAAAATTTAGTACTTACGAATCTCCATAAGGGGCTATTAACTCTCGATTATCTTCTTTATCTGCATATGAGTGCTCCACCGAAAGGACTAGAGAAGGTACATTGCTAGCGATGTGTTGAGAATGCGAAGGGTCTGCAACAGAAGGGGGAGGCGAAGGTACATTGCCGGCAAGGGAATGAGATTGCGAAGGTGCCAAAGCGGACTGCGATGGTGAAGAGCGTGAATTTCCATCAGAATTTCGTCTGTACCCGCCACATCGAAACTGTCAACCATAATATATTTTAAACAAAAATAAAAAATAAAAATTACATATTCATCATATGCATAATGAAGAACATGAATAAACTTACCATATTTAATTTGATAAATTATTTGCGACGAAACAAGGTACCAATATGTGAAGAAATTTTCTCTAATGACTTATAGAAAAAAAATAATATATTAACAAATCCAATATATAAATTTAAGAATGAGACAGTAAATAAACAAGAAATTGAATAACGAAATTTGCAAATTATATGTGTCGACTAACTTACCCACTTAAAAAAAATATATTATCATATATCAAGATAAATATCCGATTTTTATTATATTAAGAGAACAAAACTTACCCGTTATCAAAAATCAAAATCCTCATTGTCATCCTCATCCTCATCCTGCGTCTCAAAATTAGACTCTTCAACATCATTTTCAGAATCTTCATCCTCATCCTCATCAGAATCCTCATCCCCATCCTCATCATTTGTCTCAAAATTAGATTCTTCATCGTCTTCTTCATGAATTTCACTTGCATCCACATCTATCACTACTCCGCTAGGATCTCGTAACGTTGGAATATTATATTCCTCGGTCTGAACTGTATTGGCAACTTCCTCTTGTTGATATGTTGTCTCTTCCCAATGTTCTTCAATTTTTTTCTGTGCTTTCGTTTTAAAAACAGCCCACCAATCAATTTTGTCACGTTTCAAACTAAGATATGAAACATAAAATACTTGAATCGCTTGTTGTGCCAACACAAATGGTTCATATCTTTTATACAATTTCTTTTGATTTATTTTAACCAAATTAAACTGTGGATGCACTTTCATCCCTTTGACAGGGTCAAACCAGCGACACATAATTAAAACAACCCGTAATGCTGGACCAGGGTACTCTACCTCTACGATTTCATCCAACAAACCATAAAAATCATTTTGACCTTCACCATCATTGGATGACTGAACACAAACCCCACTATTCATTGTCGTTTCCCCCACTTCATATTCTTCAGTATGAAAATTATACCCGTTTATAAAATAGGATGGCCAAGTTCGTACCATTGATTTTGGACCCCATGACAAATAGATTAACAATTCTTGTTGAATTTGAGCTTGATTATCATGGATTTAAAGTTAAATAAATATGTTAATATGTTTTAAAGTAAATATTTAAATAATTTATAGTCTACTTACATATTTTTTGAACCATGGTGTAAATTCTTCATCGCAAAAACGATCAAACTCATGTCTCGAATGTTGAGAATATACGTTTTGGAAAATTCTACCATCAAAGGAAATAAATTTTAACACAAATAATTTACGACATAAGAAATACATAAAATAAAAAATATATACTTAATCGAAATATGGCGTCACTTATGGACAGTTCAGTAAAATATATGTGTGGGCTGCCCACCATTCTTGATCAGTTAAATATCTACGCTTACATGATCCACTTGGTCGACCAAGGTAGTTAAAAATTGAGAATGATTTCAAATTATGATCAATAGTACCCTCATCATTTCTTCGCGATCTCTGCCTCTTGCACTGAATGTGAGGCTCAAAATAATATGATGCAAACGTTGTTACTTCCTCCACAATATATGCATTGACAATAGAGGTTTCAACACGTGCCTTATTTTTCACTTTCTTCTTCAAATGATATAGGAATCTAATTGTAATAAAACAAAATGTTTTAGAAAATTATATGTAATGAAATTACAAATTTTATATGCCTTGATAACGAAGTATAAAAGATGAAAAACTCACCTTTCAAATGGATACATCCATCAAAATTGGCAGGACCTCCAACTTTCACCTCATATGGCAAGTGAACCAAAAGATGTTCCATGGAATCAAAAAATGACGGTGGAAATATCCTTTCTAAATTACACAAAATGATTGGAATCTCTCTCTCTAACATCTCCATGTGTGAATGTCTCAACACTGTCGAGCAAATATCATGAAGGAAAATGCTTAGCTCCGTAATGGCACCCCAAACAAAATTCGATAAGAGTTCCTTAAAAGCAATAGGAATTAGTCTCTCCATAAATATATGACAATCATGACTTTTCAAACCAATCAACTTACATTCCTTTAAATCGACACATCTTCCAAGATTTGAGACATAACCATCAGGAAACCTCAATGATTTCAACCATTCACAAACAATCCATCTCTGATCCTTATTCAATGTATAAACTGCCTTCGGTTTTGGTCCCTACTACTTTCATCAACATCAAGAGTGGGTCGTTTACAAAGGAGTCGCATATCTTTTCTTGCATTCAAGTTGTCTTTCCTTTTTCCCAGTGATATCCATCACTGTATTTATCAGATTATCAAAGACATTTTTCTCGATATGCATTACATCGAGATTATGATGAACCAAATGAGTCTTCCAATACGATAAATCCCAAAATAAACTTCGTTTAGTCCATTTATGCAAATGTCCATAGCCATATGTTGTACCATGTAGCTCTTCAATAACAGATGGAAAGTTAAGGACTCTATGCCAAATTTGTTCACCGGTTAATCTCAATGGAGGAGGTGTTCTTTCAAATCTATTCTTAGTGAATTCTTCTTTATTTCTTTTGAATTTATGAGTTAACGGAAAAAATTATCTATGACAATCAAAGTAACTCGCTTTCTTCCCATGTTTCAATCTGAATGACTTTGATCTCTCCAAACAAATTGGACATCCTAAAATCCCAGCGGTACTCCATCCCGATAACATACCATACGCTGGAAAGTCATTTATGGTCCAAAGAAGAACAGTTTTCATTACAAACATCTGATTAGTATGAACATCATATGTAGGAACACCTTCATCCCATAGTTGTTTCAACTCCGTAATCAATGGTTGCATGTAAACATCTATTAACTTCTTTGGATTTTGCGGGCCAAACACGACCAATGTTAAAAACATATACGGTATCTTCATACACATACCGGATGGAAGATTATGCGGAGTTAAGATAACTGGCCAACAAGAATAAGTTCTTCCTGATTTGCCAAATGGAGCAAACCCATCAGCACAGAGATCTAATCTAATATTTCGAGTCTCTCTTGCAAACTCAGGATATGTTCTATCAAAATATTTCTACGCTTCTACATCTGAAAGATGACACATTAATCCCTCTTCTGTTTCATGATTTGCATGCCAGGTCATGTGTTTAGCAGTGATCTCAGATGCATAAAGTCTTTGTAACCTAGGAGTTAAAGGCAAATAAAACATTTGTCTGTATGATTTACGCTGCTGATTACGACCCGACCTCCGAGTACTCTTGTATCTACTTTGATTATAGAATTTACAAAAATCTACATCTTTATCATCTCCCCAATATAGCATACAAGCATCTCTGCAAACATCTATTTTTTCCACCGGAAGACCTAATTCTTTCATAAGCTTTTTCATACTGTAGAAATCATTGGCCATAATATGATCACACAACAATACTTCTCCAATAACTTGAACAAAATCATTAAAACAATTCTCAGATACATTATGCTCTGTCTTGACATTCAACAGTCTTGCGGTTAGAGATAGCTTAGTGTGGCTGTCACAACCAGCCCACAAAGGTTCATCTACAGCTCTTAAGACTTCCTGAAATTGGAAAGATGATTCATTATTCACATTTTCATCAACACCTACTACTTCTACCTCCTCCAATGGTGATGCATAACTAGTATACCCATGTTCAAATATTAGAGCAAAGCTAGAACTTGCAGCGCTTGGATCGGGAACAAAATTCGGACCCACTGCATCAATTACCGTCCTCTAAAACGGATTCAATTGATCATAATAACTCTAATCCCTACTAACTGAGAATTGTCTATTTCGTTCAAACTCCTCATCAGAAATGAATGGTTCACTATGACATGTCCAATTATAGTAATTCGGGGTAAAACCAACTCTACAAAGATGTTCCCTAACTTTACCACACTGCAAAAATTTACCATTACGACACCTTCCACACGGACACCTTAACTTATTCCCATCTATAAAATCAACTTGAGTACAAGCAAAGTCTAAAAATTGCTCTAACCCAAAATTAAATTCATCAGTTCCCCGACAATCAGATAAGTTCTTTTTATACAAACAACTTCTTTCGTTCTGCATTTTCCCTGCATCCAAATTTTAAATTTTTTAAATATTAAAAAACTACAAAAAAAACTACTAAATCATCAATACTAATATCATCATTAATTCCAACTAAGTTCATATAATAATAAATAATAACGTTAATTGTACAAAACTCAAATCATCATTAATACAAAGCTTAATTTCACAAAAATTAAATATAATAATAAATAATATTATAAACTTAATTAATATCAAACAAATTAACTAAATTATTACAATAACATTAAATATTATCATAGAATTAAATAAAGTATCAAATATTAAACATTTAACAACATTGATTATTTAACAAATCGATATAAGATTTACTATAAACTGCTCATTATTGTTAACATAATATTTCACATAATCAATTATCACATAAAATTTACTATAAATTGTATTTTTCAATCATTACAGTACATATTAAAACATTTTTCACTACCAATTAATAACTCACCAATAGACTCCGATATCAACACCAGTAACAGCTTCCAATCCAAATATTCGAGAATCGCAAAACCTAACACATCAAAAACATTTATAAATAACGAATATATTATTAAAACAATATTATAAAAATATTTTTTTAAATAACATTTTTCAAAAAATTTTGAAAAAAAATCAATTAAATTAAATTGTTGGGCCGGGCCGGGACGGGCCCAATGTGCGGGGTCGGGCAGTGCAATGGCCCAGGCCAATGGGCCACGATGGGCCGCGCAGGGGCCGCGGCCCCTTCGAGCGTTTGGGCCGCGAAGGGGTGGCGGCCCTTTCGCGTAGCAGGGCCGTGTAGGGGCTGCGCGGCACCTTCGCGTGTATGCGCCGCGGAGGGGTGGAGGAGGCGCAAAGGGGCCAGCAGCCCCATCGCGCGTATGCCCCGTGGAAGGGCGGCGGAGCCGTAAACGGGCCATCGGCCCCTTCGTGCACCTGGTCAGCGCATGGGAGGCGCCCACTTCGCGCAGCGGAGCCGCGAGGAGCCCAGAGGCCACTTCGCGCACCTTGGCCGCACAGGGGCTGTCTTCCCTTGCCGCGGCTCGCCCGCGAAGGGCATATCCGGTGGCTGGCAGTTCGATTTGCCTTTTGCAACTTAGATCTGGCGGCTGGCCGCCGGATCTGCCATCGACGGCCAAGAGAGAGAAAGAGAGAGAGAGATTACCTAACACCATCGTAGATCCGACATCCCATCCGCCATCCCTTCGCAGTACCCCTTTGCGGCTATTCTTCAAAAATGAACCCGAGAGAGAGAGAGTAAAAGTGAAGGAAGTGTGAAATATATTGAATTTTGGGACAAAACATTTTTGTCCCAAAATTCATCCCAGAATCAGGGACGAAAATATTTTTCGTCCCAGAATCAAGGACGAAATTTTTTTTCCGTCCCTGAATCAAGGATGAAAATATTTTTCGTCCTTGAAGCAGGGACGAAATTTTTTTTCATCCCAGAATCAGGGATGAAAAGTTTTTCTCAGGGACGAAAAGTTTTTCATCCCTAAATCAGGGACGAAAATATTTTTCGTCCCAGAATCAAGGACGATAATTTTTTTCGTCCCTGAATCAGGGACGAAATTTTTTTTTCGTCGCAGAATCAGGGACGAAAATATTTTTCGTCCCTGTATCAGGGATGAAATATTTTTTAATATTTTTCATCCCAGAATCAAGGACGAAATTTTTTTGGTTCCAGAATCAGGAACGAATTTTTTTTGTCCCAGAATCAGGGATGAAAATTTTTTTTCGTCCCTGAAACAGGAACGAATTTTTTTTTGTCCCAGAATCAGGAATGAAATTTTTTTTCCCCCCAAAATTAGGGACGAAAATTTGAATTTTTTTTCGTCCCTGAATCGGGGACGAAAAATTTTTTTTGTCGCTAATATTTACAACGAAAGAATGGTTTCATCGCTAAATTTCCGATAAATATATGTTTTCGTAGCAATTTGTAGCAAATTTAACGATAAATAATTTTTTCCTTTTCAATTTACAACGAATTTTGCAACAATACTTATAGTTTCTGATAAATAACTCTTTGAATACACTAAAATAGAAACTAAATCGACAAACTATTAACAATATTTGCATACTATGATATAATTATAAAAAAATATTCAATATATTGATTATTAGTTAACAAGTATTTCTACTTTAACTCTTAGTTTAGTTAATCGAATATTTAAACAAATTTATAAGATAGAGTTATCAGTACTGGGAATGGAAAATTAAATAGATAATGAATAGAAAATGAATATACTAATATTATTCTTTTGTAATAATTTCAAAGATTTGTAAAGTTATAGAAAATAAATGTATAAATTTAAAAGATTATACTATATTATCATTCTTTTATAAAAATAAATAATGAATGAATGATTTTATATAAGGTTTTTTGAACATCTTAAGATTTTATACGCTATAAGAGTATAACACCATTTACAAAACATTTTTTATATTAGAAAATGTTTATAATACTAGCAAATGTTTCTAATGACTGAAAAATAAATTTTAGTGACGAATTTTGCCACAAATGTTATATTTGTCACTAATTTTCAACAAATTTAGCAACAAATAATCGAATTTATTGCGACGAATATAAATATTTGTCTCTAACTTTGCGATGAATTTAGAAATTCGTCACAAATTTAGGGACAAATTCATTTTCGTCCCAAATTTAGGGACGAATTGAGAAGTTTGTCGCAATATTTTGGGATGAATAAACGAATTCGTCCCAAAATTCCCAGATTTAGGGACGAATTTCTATTTCATCCCAAAATTTTGGGACATTTTTTTTTCGTCCCGAATTTAGGGACGAATTTTTCATTCGTCGCGAATTTAGGGACGAATTTTTCATTCGTCGCAAATTTTGGGATGAATTTTTTTTCGTCCCAAATTTAGAGACGAATTTTTAATTCGTTGCAAATTTAGCGACGAATTTTGAAATTCGTTGCAAATTTAGCAACGAAATTTTTATTCGTCGCAAATTTGTAACGAATTGTGCTTCAAAAAATTTTCGTCAAAAATTTGCTACGAATTTTGTAACGAAAAGTTTTTTTGTTGCTAAATTTGCGACGAAAATATTTTTGTTGCTAAAATTATGGCTAATTTGCGACGATAGCATTTTTTGTTGCTAAATTTGTTACAGATTTGGGACGAATATTTGTCGTTGCTAAAATTCATCGCTAAATTCTTGTTTTTTTGTAGTGCTATTTATATCTTCATTTACTTCATTCATCCAAAGAACCACTGTGGATGGTGACGTTTGAACGTTCTTCATTAATAGCTCAACCTCTTTTCATTTAATGTTCCTAACTTCCAATTTGCTTTTCTACATAAATGAATGTTAGAAACAATGTGTCGACTATGTGAGAATTTAGACAACTGTTGTATTTGAGATTCAAATTTTGTTTGTGTGTTGCTATAGTTTCTTTTGCTTAGTCGACTAATATTCTTTTTATGCTGCTAATTAGTCGACCATCTAGTTTCTTTAGTCGACAGGCTTTCAATGGATGTATCTTGTTAGTCTGAGTCAATATAAAATTAGTTGACTATCATTTGAATTTTTGAAGTGGTGTCGACTGGAGTGTCTAGATAGTAGACTACCAATTGACCTTTGATGAGCTTCTGTCAACTATTCACATTTATTAGTCAATCGATACTCTATTTTAGTGGAAAGCTTTGCTTCATTAGTTGGCTGTTATATTTTGATATGTTTTAAATGCAAACTAGTTCTGAACATATGTTGATTCGGATTTTCATTTGATCGACAGTGTTACAATATTGGTTGACTATGTTGCTCCTTAACCTTTAGGTGCAGATTTGCTTTAGGATTGTGTTGACTAAGTAAGTTTACTTAGTCGAAAGTCTCAATATGTTGGTCAATTAGTGTATGTTTTAACCTTTTTGGGTGAAAAATAATTTTAAACATAAGTTGACTAGCTTAATTCTTTTAGTCAGAAGGATTGATTTAATAGTTGACTATAGAGAGTGTTAGGCTTTTGCTTATTGACTGATCTTGAGAGTGTGTTGACTAATGTTTGGTTCCTTTTCGACTAATATTTTTTTGTAGTGAAGTCCTTGTCAAGTAACTATGATCTTATGTCGACAACTTATGTTTCTACAAAGGTCTTTAGTTAACTAAATTTAAAAATCCGTCAACTATATCAATATCTATGCTATGCATATTTGAACTCTATTGGCTAACACGATGACTTAGTTGACTAACCTAAGTTTCGAGTCGGCTATCCAATAAAGTTGGTCAACTGTTCATCCTTAATCTTATGCTATATGTCAACTACTTAATAGATTTTGTCGACCATGTCAATGTTAGGGATCCTTGGTTGGCTAACACAATAGTCGACTTGTGAAGACTATAGTGGCTGCTTAGTCAACTGAAACTTATGTGAGTTGACTAATTTGAATGTATATGGGCTATGCTTGACTAAAGATAAAGTGCAAGTCGACTACGTAGGATTTCAGTGGACTAAGGACATTGTTAGTCAACTAGGTTAATCATTAAATCGACTAAAGGCATGTATTGATACACAAGTTTAATACTACGAATTTGAACAAATATATTCTAATCGAATGTTGTGTATAATGATGAGATCAAGGATTGTTTCTATAATTATCAGTTATGAACTACCCTATCTAAGTTGAACAAATCGAAATATGAATAATAAAATATTAAAAATTATGAAAATATGAAAGAACTCAAATTAATGGATAAAACAAATCCAAGGACATCAACTTCATTTGTTTTAATTTTTCACTTGACCGAATTTTTCAAATCTCTTAAGTTTATTGACTAAAAATTTACTGTTGATGATGACAGATTTTCCTAAAATTTGATTCAATAAATGATTTTACAATGAAACTCTAATTCGACTAATCAAAATCTTATGGTAATGTAATCTTGATTAAATTGAATTGAATTAAGTTTTATGAAAAATCTATAATCTAGTATTTCCTCCAAATCCTACTCATAATCTTATATAGATTTTATTATATTGGACTAGTTTCGTATAATTATATTGATCATGCATGCATTCAATCTCAAATTATCAAAATGTAAGGCTTTAAAATGTTTAAAATATTAAAATCAACAATAAAATCTTATCAAACAATAATCATACCAATAAATTTTAAGAGAAAGAAATAAATTCAAACTATATAATTAATTAAAGAATAAAATCCATAGAATTCTAAAAACAAAAGAAATTAACTAAATATACTAAAAAAAACAAGAAAATAAAACCCTAAAATCTGAGTAGAGAAAGTCGTGGGGGAGGAATGAATGCTTTTGTTCGCCTAGAAAGTGCTATATTTATAGGACTAAAACCCCCAAAAAAATAATAGTTGTAAGATTTTAGGAAATTTGTTGTTGTTGTATAACAGGGATCTCTTACTTTCCTAAAATTTGGAAACTTTCTCTTTCTTGAATTTTGGAGACTCCTGAAGTAACTAGGAACTGAATCTCGAAATTCTCTCTTTAATATGCTCAAGTTTCCTTTTTCATAATGGTATTGACTTTTCAATACTGTAACAGCAATTTTGTCCCAATTTTCGAATAAGCTCATGTTTGAATTAGCCTCCTAACTCTTCACAAGGTTTGTAGATTTTGAAGTTTAGTTTCCAACCCAACAAGAATCCCCAACAGTTGTTTACGCAGTCCGAATTTAGAAAGTAAGTCCAATATTTTATAAATCAAAACCCATGAATTAAACAGTGTAAAATAATAAAATAACATTTAAAATAGTCCTAAAATTCATAAATAAAGTCTAAACTAATATAATTTAAATGTATAAAATTATTGGTATCATGTTAGATTGTAGTGAGTCGACTAAATGAAGATAATAGCCGATTGAAACATATATGTGTCGACTGAAGCATTTCATGAGTCAACTGATAAGTGTTTGCCTTATTTCCTTAGTCAAAATTATTTAAGTAAATGTCTAACTTTTACATTTGATATTTTATATTTCTATTTACTTAAAATATTATATGTAAATAAGAATATATTCTCCATTTAGATCCAATAAAAGATATTTCAAGACCTAATTTCTTAATAATAAAAATCAACTCCCCCTTCAAAAAAAAATTCCGATTTTGGTTTTTTTATGAGTTTTGTTCGAAAAGTTAATGAATTAGAAAAATTATGAAAAAAATATATTTTAAACTAATTGATACATAGAGAACAAAAATAGTCATTTTTATTCTTATTTTCTTGATATTTTAAATACTCATATTTTTAAGTACTTAGTCTCTGATGAGTTGGTCAAATATGAATTTTTAATATTTTAAATGCCTTATTTCCTTATCCAGCTTACTTCTAGTCGCACTATTATCTACTATCAGTAATGGATTATTTTTCTTTTTTTGTGAACTTGTTCTTCAATGATATAAACCACTAAATTTCGTGTCAGCTAATTTTACACATTTTGTACATATGCATCATTATTTTTTTCTTCTTGTGAGTTGTTTCATTTTAATCATATTTATTTCTAAATTCTTTTTTTAATCAAACTAATTATGTTTTGCTTATTATCAAAACTTATAAATATCCCAACACTGCGTTCGCTTCAGGGAATGGAGTAGATCCAATTAGATGGGTCTCAAGATTTTTCATCAATAACTCATTATTTTGCTCAACCACAAGTAGGCATGAAATTAATTAGAGTATTCCTTAAAATCCTTTTCACGATATTGTTGCTGTAGGAGCACATTGATGCGTGAAAGGTTGAGAATGTTTTTTTTCTAACATATCTTTATCAATGATCTTTTCTCCACATAATTTTAATTGAAAACTAATTCTAAACATAGTTGAGTTATATTTACTTACGGATTTAAAATATTGCAATCTCATTTGCATCCAATCATAACAAGATTTATGGAGTATCACAATTTTCTGGTGGTCATATCTCTCCTTAAGACTGGTCCAAAGGATAAGTAGGTTTTTAATAGTCAAATATTCAGTTTTAAGTCCTTTACGGAGATGATGATGATGAAGAAACATAATTGCTTTGGCCTTATCTTGACTACATGCTTTGTTTCCTTCTTTGATGGTATCTCCAAGATTGTTTGCATTTAGATGAATTTTAATATTTAACACTCATGATAAATAATTCTTTCCCTTAATATCAAGAGTCTCAAATTCGAGTTTTGTAATATTGAACATTATTAACTATAACAAGTGAGGAGAAAATACATATATTTATATTCTATTAATTATTTTCAATAAAAGCTTATTGATTAAATACGTGACGTCATTATATTAAATTTACGTTTTATAAAAGACCTTTAGACCAATAGCCTGCAAGATCTGGTTTTCAACCTATATAGTTAATCAATAATAAGATTATTAAATTAAGAAAACAATGAATATAATAAAATTATGATAGTTTTTTTTATGTGAAAAATCAGATTAAACTGTAACCATAGAGTATATTTTAGAAAAATTATAATTTTTAATAAAATCTCTTTATAAAAATGATAAATAAAATTTATAAAAATTTCATATCAAAGAAAATTTATTCTTCATCGGTAAGAATACTAATAATAGAGAAAGAAATAGAGAGATAGAGAAACAGAGAGAAATTTTTTATTCTGCTATGCATAAAATGAACTTACAAAGGGGGTATTATTAACTCTTGAAACGAGTATGAATGGCCACTCACATTGAGTGTTATAAATGAATAATTGTCGGGTCCAAAAGCCAAGAGACACCTATAAATTTAATGTCTGGTATCCGAATAATTACAAAGAAAGCCAAAAGCCAAAGGTTCATTAACACATTAAGTTCATGTGACTCCTAAATGGACATTCATTAAAATTCTTCAACAATTTATAACATTTTTTATTAAATTCATTTATTTATTTTTCACGCATCACATGTGTAGGACCACTTCTACTATTATTTAGTTTGCTTGGACGTCACACTTTTAAACAATAATCACATAATAAATAGTTAGAATTATTAGTAGAACTTACTCCACTAAATAAAATTGCATATATAGTTAATGAAAAGTTGATTTAATAATAAAAACGTTACATCCTGTAAATAACATTCAGATTCAAATTTAGAAATTAAAAAAAAATATATTGGAAGAGCTATTTCTTAAAAAATTCGATAATAATTCAGACTGATTTAATTAAAATATGATTTTGAATTTCATTTTGATAAAAAAAATTAAAAAAAAAAAGAGAGTGTACTGCTGTAAGACTATTGCGCGCGTGGAAATACTGTTCGACTTTGGTTCTCTCACTTCTCTAGAAGTATCCACCTGAGCCCAACCTGTTCTCAACCCAAGTTTGAGAGCAGTCAAGCTTAGCAACCTACCAAGTTCCAGCCCACTCCGACCGGGCTCTTCAAGATCCAAATTAGTTTCATCTCTGCCGGGAGCAACAACTTTGGACCCTCGGTTTTGGATCGTTGCATTCTTCGGGCCACCATCTCTGATTAGTTCAATTCTTTTCCATTTTTTGGTAAAAAAAGAGACGGACACAACCAGAAAAACAGTAAGAAAAAAAAAACAAGACAAACAGCAAGGAACTCCATTGGGAGCAGCCACTCAAGACGGATGCTTTCGAGAATTCTTCAGCCAAGAAACGCCAGACACATCAAGCCTCAACAACTCAGCCACCTTTGCAGGAGGAGAAGCAGCTATGAAGATGCCTCGAAGATGCCTCGAAGATGCCTCGAGCTTCCTTTTTATTTATTTATCTATTTACTTAGATGTCTTAAACTAGGAGGCGGAGGAGGAGGAGCATTTAGAATTATTAAACTCTTTAAGTTTCTTTTTCTTTTTTTCCTTTTTTTTTTACTAGTAACTAATTTAAAAGTAAAGCAAACTATTATATTTGTTTTTATCCGATATAAAAAAAAGCATAAAAAATCCTAATTATATTGTAAAAAATTATAAATAATTCTATTTTTGATTCATGTACAAATTATTACTGGTTAAAGAATTTAATCAGTCAAATTAATGACGGCCAAATTCTTTGACTAGTTTGGAAATGGTGCTAACATGACGTTAATGTATCCGATCAAATTTACTTGATAAAATAAAGTAAAAATAACTTTAAAAATGATTAATTAAATTTTTAATTTTAAAACTAGGATTTTCCCAAAATAGAAAAATAAGAAGAGGTCCCGGACCAAGAGAAATTATCAAGCGAGCCGACTTAATATGGTGTTTATTTACACTAAAATAAAATAAATAATTAATAATATAAATAAAATTATAAAATAGACAATTATTAGAAAAAAATATATAAATTTGTATTTATTAGAACAAAAGAAAAGGGCAAAAAGTTGACAATTTGGACACAAGTAAAACGAGAGAATGGACAAGGATGAAAAGAATGAAACCGCGTAGTAATTATCTAAGGCTGCGAGCTGAGTTGATTATTGGAATTTTGTAGCACCGATTCTCATTAGAAAAATGAAAAAATTGTAGGTGGTAGTAGAAAGTGCTCGAGGTATAAGCCTGCGTTTAAGGACACACCCATTTGTTTATTAGAGAGAGAGAGAGAGAGAGAGAGAGAGTCCTAACGTCACCCAAATTCTTATTAGAAAGTTTCCTTGGATGGTTCCTTCTGTCAACAGAGACGGAAAAAGGGGCAAGAGGCATAAAAAAACAAGGGGGCCTTTTCCTCTTTGACAGTGACTCAACTTTCCATGCAATAACCTCACATGCACTTGCACGCCGCTAAACCCTAGCTTTCCCACTCTGTCTTCCTTTACCCCCACCGTCTCAATTTCCCCCCCACCTTTTGTCTTCTGAATTTACCTTTTCGTCCTTTTATTCCTGTGTTCCCATTCGTCTCAATATGCTTCATAATTGGGTAATTTATTTTTATTAGTGATAAGAAGTTTAAATTGAAAAATGTATGTCCATAATAATAATATTAATGGAAGACGCAGCGTTGCATGAAGGTCTGCCATATGGCATAAACCTGAAGAGGATGTGATTAGGCTTTTTACATTTTATTATGGAGTAAAAACAACAATATTAGCCGTCAAACAACTTAATCTTCCTTAATGTCATCATTTTCAGTCACAAAAACTGGATTTTGAATGAGAATGGTTTCCCAATTGTGAATAAATAATTTCATAACCTATTTTGTTAAATAGACCTCAAGTAGATGAATCCAAATCATCTCTCCCTCTTTTGCTGCCCCCATCTCATCCTATTGCTATATATATATATATATATATTAAAATTTACATTACTTCTTAACTAAATTATCGATAACTTAGAATGATAAATTTTGTGCAGCTTTTTTTCTTATTTAATTCTGATAATTTTGTTAGATTTGTTCCCTAATCTGTATTTAAGGTTGCATGAATATCTATTGATTTCATAAATACAAAGCTATGATTTTACATATAAACCTTAAATAGTTTCCATGTCAATTATACTGAATTTAAAATCACAATTACGAGTCACCAATTTAAAATCACAATTATACTAAATTAAAATTTATTTATTTTACAATTATTATTGACATGGAAACTACAAAAACAATTACCCCAAATGGCCGAATTCAAAATTTTGAATTAAAACTCAACTTGTTATTGCTATACTTTCCATATCAATAATAATTGTAAAAAAATAAATTTCAATTCAGTATAATTGTGATTTTAAATTGGTGATACAACATAAAAATCACTTTTCAGATTGCAAAAAGAGGGACCAAATAGCTCTGCATAATAAGATGGAGAGTAAAATCCCATTTCAAGATAGAATTCTTGGTTTCTCCACTTGGTTATTCCCATCACTAACCTCAGAATCTTAACTTGATACTGGTAAATGTCCCTTGGGCAAATTTCCTGCGAACCAAATTATTAGAGATATCCTGCTGCACCCACGCCTTGCACTGTTAAGCACAAACCAAATCATTTTATCTTTTTTTGCAAACCCCAAAAGGGGTCCAATAGATTCATCTCCCCAACTTGAGTGTGTATTGCTGACTATGATTTCCTCCATCCTGAAAGATGCCTTATGCAACTTCCATGCTGGTCTGAAGTAGAACTAAATATTTATATTTTATTGCTTGTTAAACACTTTTTTCCCGACAATCCCATCTCAGGTTTGTTACACAAGTCCAAAATTAACTAATCATGTAGTCATGTAATTGTGACAAATTAACAGACATTATGTCCCCCACCAATTCTCTAATCACATCAATCCCTCCAAAGGTGGGGAAAAAAGAAAAGGAGCCTATTACTTTCTCTACCGGTATATGTTAAAAGATGATGATGATTTAATTATTAATTAGTTAAATAAACTACTATAAAAAATAATTTATTTTAAATAAATATTATTTGGTTAATATAATATTAAACAGCATCAAACTCTCTAGCTAATTTCTTACTATTGCATCGCAGCAAAACAGTCGTGAACACGTGAGTTACCACCCTCAATTGAGAGGAGAAAAGCCCTCACCAAGCATTTACCGAAAAGAAAATAAAGGGGCAACTTGGAAATTTCACAAACATTCCTCTAAAGCCTTTAAATACCTTATACTATTTGCCCACAGTTACAGTAAATTCATATGCATTTAAAATTCTCTGATATTCTTCACAGTTTTGCGCTTCAAGGAACAAAGAAGATATATTTTACTTCCTTCTTCTCTCCTCACTGTGATGGAAGATCAGGTAACAGACCCTAACAGTAGTCCAAACAATGGGTCTGAGAGGAATAATGAACCAGTTAGGTCGAGATGGACTCCAAAGCCAGAGCAGATCTTAATCCTGGAGTCTATCTTCAACAGCGGAATGGTTAATCCTCCAAAAGAAGAGACTGTGAGGATAAGAAAATTGCTTGAGAAGTTTGGCTCAGTTGGGGATGCTAATGTCTTCTATTGGTTCCAAAATCGCCGGTCGAGATTGCGGCGTCGCCAACGGCAGCTCCAAGCTGCCTCTCTCACCGGAGATCAGCAGCAGATGGCGGTACAACATGCCCCAGGTGGTGCTGGTGGTGCAATTCAATGTCATACAAGTTTTGCAACAAATTCTTCACATCAACAGCTATCATTCGGTCAACCAATATCTTCACCTTCTTGTTCTTCTTATGTTGGATCTTCGTCTTCTTCATGTGGAGGAGTTGTTGTTGGTGATGATTGTGGGGATGATCTCTTTTCCATGTCTACTCAACTGGGTGTCCCAGAAATGGAGCGTAAACAAGCTTTAACTTCAATTTTATGTCCTTCCAATTTGCACTATGAATCTGGTAAAGTTGCATTGGTTTCTCTCGTTTTCCTACTTTTTTCTTGAATATGTTTTTATAATTTTCTTAATTAATTTTCATGTTGTTTGTATCCAATGTCATGAGTAAAGTCCATTTTCTTAATCCTACTAATATTTTTCTTCACATTAACTAATAATGATAAAAAAAAATTGAGATTCAATTCGACTTGTGCTTTTCCCCCTTTTTGTTTCCATCTTTTCTTCTAGTTCTTCCAATGCATCAAAGAGAGATTTTTTTTTCCTCCTTTGTTTTTTCCTTAAAGATAGAGGGTTTCATTTTGTCCAATGTGAAATGGTCTAAAAGTCTTAATCCATTGATTAAGCACTCTTTAAGGTAGAATTTGTATGATTTATAAAATTCAATGTATACTATTGTACTGTGGCAAGTGAAATTAACTGGGAAACAAATTAAATTGCACATTTCAGGATTTATCACAGTGTATATCAATGGGGTTGTAACAGAGGTTCCAAGAGGGCCACTTGACTTGAAGGGCATGTTCGGACAAGAAGTGATGCTGGTTCATTCCTCTGGATTGCCAGTTCCTTTCAATGAATATGGCTTTTCACTGCAGAGCTTACAGCATGGTGAAAGCTACTTCCTGGTAAGACTTGCCTATCTTAGAAAACGCAAAAGCTAAGGAGCCACTTGACGATATAAATCAAAGAAATTTTTTATCAGTTATGCGTTTCTGAAAGAGTTGGACAATTCTAATGACAAAACTCATGCAGAAAAATTTCTTCTAAGCAGCAAAGTATACCCATTAAATAACATCTGTCAGTAATGTTAAATTATGTTCAATCTTTCCTTTTTAATGGATAGTCTGTTGTCAAATTCTCTATATAGGGATCACTGCCATTATGATCTAATGATAAATTTCAGTACATGGAAGGTTTTAGACCCTGGAATTTCCTTATGAGTTAGAAATTACCCTTTTTTGTGGGAGCTAAACCTTGACATGCGAACTTTTGAGTTAGTGATAATAAGTTTCTTTACAGGTTCCAAGACCGGCTTAATGGAGGATACCAACCAAGGGCACACATGCAGTTCACTCGACAAGAATTTTGCCACTTTTCAGTTTCCTTTTGTTCTATATTTTTGTTCCATGTTCATTTGAGCTGTTTGAATCAAAGCTATCAATCAGATCAGTTTCCAAATCCCCAAGGCAAAGTCAGCAGACCTCCCATGTAAGAGAAGAAAATATGCTTCCCAGTTTTGGACCCCAAGAGAAGCCAATAAAATCATGAAGGAATACTACAGCTTCCTATTAGATCTGACATTTCCCTTTTGCAATTTTGTTGTATTTTCATCGAATACAAGAGGTGTGCCATTTAGTTCGGTCTAAGCTTAGTTACACAAACAATAAATTTTACATTTTGAGGTTGATAACTCTGATGCAGAGGTTGATTCAATTGGGCAAGCCCTGGCCTTAATCTATTTTTATTGTCGCATTTTAGTTGAAGTAAAGAAAATAGTAGAAATAGGTTTTTTACATAAGTAAATATAACTTGATTATTAGTATATTTGGTAATGGTAACTTTACTCAGATAGCGTATTCAAATTTTAGTATTGATTTTGGTCCATTTAGTAGTTGGACAGAAATATATACTTGGGAATATAAGTTATGAATGATTGGATTATCATGCTTTGATTGTATGATTTGCATAATTTTTGTACCGAAAAGTTGTGCTGTAATAGTGTATTAAAGTTTTCTATTATGGTTTTATAGAATTATCTACTTTGATTATAATTACAAAAAGATTTAATTAATATTAAAGTGTAAGTTGATTTATAAAACTATGAAATGCTAAATAAATAAATAAATATATATATATATATATATATATAAAATTAAGAACAATATGATATAAAAATTTATGTGTGTTTTATTGAAAAAGAATGAGCTCCTTTAATAAATAATTTTGTAAGGTTATTTTTGTCATTATGAAAAAAAGAAAAAAAAAATTCAAGTGGTTTTAATATATTAAGTGTATTTTTGATAGTTTGGACACTTTATTGCCCCTCGGCGAGTACTCTTGGGGTACTCGTTCTCACATGAATAACACTTACATTTTCAAAAAATGAAATAAAAGTAAAAAAAAAAAAATTATATTTTTCTTCGCATTGAGATCGTCTAAATTTTTTCGAGTAAATATTGATCAAAATATTTCAGATATATTTCTTGTTTTATGCGACCCTAATTTTAATTTTTGTATTAACGATGGAGATGATATTTGATGCTCTAACTTATACTTATTTTGCATTAAAACCTCTTAAATTATTTTGACGATTTGTTCTTGTGTTTACATACTATATAATTTGAAATTAATTTATTTTAGAGTTGAGCTAAAATTTGTATTTATTGAACTTATATTTTAAATTTTATATATTTATATGCATAAGCTCCTTGAGAGAAATGGAAAAATACTCTGGTAGTGAAACATATCATACTGATAAAAAAAATTAAAAATCACAACAAATTTGACAACTTTGATACTAGAATTCATCGTTGCTTCGTGCAATGTCTATTGTATTCAAACATCTCCCATTGAAATTGTGAGTATGATGAAGTTTAGGAATTTTCTTTTTCTTTGTTCCTTTCTTCTAAGGGGGTCAAGCCCTAACAAGATAACCGAAAAAGCAACCGAGGGAAGCAACCCTAGCAAAGCAACGGACTCTGTCCACTAAGCATCCTAAATCAGAAGACAAAAAAACAAGCCAACAGATGGCCTAATTACAAAGTTGCATTTAAGCAAACCAAAGAGGAAGACTCAAAAGCGACGACACCGCCTAGATCGAGCAAGAAGATTCATCCTTTAGTCTATCTTGAGACTCATTTGTAAAAAGATCCTGGTTTCTAAAAGCCCGCAGCTACATTCAAGAGGCTATACCTCTAAGCAACTTGCATGACCTCGTCCCAAATGCGGCATCTGGCTAGAAGCCACTCAAGTTTCTTCACGTGCTTGCTGTGGACAAGCATTGTTAAATAACTTTAATTATGACAAAGAAATTAAAATCTATTATCATGTCCCGAATCCTTCATGTTTAATTATTAAGCGGAGTATATTAAATGCGGAAGCATACCTCAATTCATGAGAATTGAGGTGACTGTAATTCTTGCGGTTAATAATCTTCCATATTGGTATGAATTACTTTTTTTTTGTTGGAGTGATGGCTTTGCTTTTTTTAACAATAAGATATTAGAAAACCTAAAACTCAACCTACCATTTAGGAATCATAACCATTTATTTACATATTTCTTTTCTTATTTCTAATTTACCCTTCGTAAATAGAATAAATAAAAAAGAAGATTTTAGTGTTTTAAATGATAATTCATGCTTAATATAATGATTTAAACTCATTTAACCTTAAATCTTATCAGATCACTTTAACTTGGACTAAAATTTATGATAACATATTATACATATTTATATTTTATATATGTGTATACACAATAAATATGTCCAAAAGAAAGTCCAAGGAGCATTCGTTGAGGGAAGTGGTCTACAATAGTGCCATCTGCCTCTTCCCTTTTAGGCAACAGCTATATACTTTATCTTCAAACTCTCTCGCCCCAGTCCCCTCATGGATTTATGCTCTACTTGCTGACAGTGACGGATCCACGACCCAAAGGCAATGGGGGTTGTGAGTCGACTGACAATCTTAATGGAAGCAATATTTTAGATTCAATGGGATAATATTTATTTGAAAAGAAATCACGACCATACCAATATATAAAATTAGAAATATTCCCTTAACCACCGCCACTGCTTGCTACCCATCTTCTCTGCTTTCAGGGTTAAGGGACCACAGTGATTTTCCAAGGCATAAGATGCCGAGCAATTTGTGGACGGATTATTCTTTGGTCAACACAAAAATATTTACAAGTACAATTGGGCGGCATCTATAATGCCAACGTTTAAAATTCTTTGGGTTTTTAATATAATAACAATGAATGCCAGCCAATTAAAAATAAGAAAAATTGCAGATAGAATCTTAGATTGTGTGAGGAAGGAGGTGGAGAGAGTCATTTTCACAGGATGCAATCTCGGAAAACGTGGTTAATTGTTTTAAAGGAATCACAAACAAACATCCGTCTGCTTATGATTGGCGACAGAGGTCGGTTTCTTACAACCCCCCCCCCCCCCCAAAAAAAAAAAAACCTATTTGTGATGTTTTACGACTTGAACACCCCTTTGTTAGATTGCTTCGAGAAAATGTGGTCCCATTAACATCGAATGGACATAATTTTTTGACCTCATAAATACTTCTAGTCCTTTTGTTCTCAAATGTTTCACGCACCCCACTTAGATATAAACATAGAGAGAGATATATCTATATTACGATGTAATCGATAATTATTCATATTATTATATCAGAACTCTATCATTCAGATACTCAACTCATGAGAATCGAGTTTCTATCAAATAAATACGGTTATATTCATTTTAAAACACCACAATGCATCTCACAAAGGGACATTTCTATTTAAAAAGGGATATTTTATTGCCAATGACACTTTACTAATAACAACAAAATTAAATTTAATTCCAAATTTTAAAATCAACAGTTTAAACCAATATAAAAGAGAG
The DNA here is from genome assembly GCA_033439265.1 of Dillenia suffruticosa. Taxonomy (NCBI): domain Eukaryota; kingdom Viridiplantae; phylum Streptophyta; class Magnoliopsida; order Dilleniales; family Dilleniaceae; genus Dillenia; species Dillenia suffruticosa. Next base: position 9,830,118 of record JAVTVX010000013.1, on the reverse strand, counting down.
AAAAGAGAGAAAATAATAATAATAATAATAATAATAATAATAATAATAATAATAATAATAATAAATTACCAAATGGTACTTAAGTTTATTTAATCAATGTAATTACTTCAGGGCATACTGTTAATACATAGACAGCTTAATTTTTACAATCAAGTCCAAATCCGTTTTTTATATTTCTTTTTTCAATATGTACAAGGAATGTACCTTATTTCATTTCATTTCGTATCATAAAATAAAGATTGTAACTGTTTTCATGTACATTATCAAAACAATTGTAAAATTATATATAAACTTTTGTTATTCTATTTAGCACCTATCCTCTTATTTAAAATAAATAAAGAACCGCCCCCCCCCCAAAAAAAAAGAACAAGGTTCAGGGTCTGCTTCACAAAACAAGAGCCTTTCGAAGAGCGACATTAAATCAAAACTTGAATATCAATTCGAGTTCAGGGGTCGAGGTTCAAGTCCGCTTGACTCAGGGGGTCGTCCCCGGTTCTTGGGTTGTCCTAAACTGTGGTCAGGTGTACGGCATACAATTGAAGGTTTTAAGATTGCTCTAGAGCCCCTTTGTTGAAGAGACCCTTCGTGAGAGAGAGAGAGAGAAAGAGAGAGAGATTCGTGTAGTGTACTTTGGCATTAATATTGCCCTCAGTTTTGATGGTTCCACGGCTTTTCTCAAGATTTTTAGGAAGTTGTTTTTCAATACTTGTTTAAAATCTTGACTGGTGTTGTTAGATTTTTTTTTTTTTTCCTTTTCTCATGGAATAGTTACTACCAAAAATAAGGCTTTTTTTCCAACGGTCAAGTTTTCGGGGCAAATACTTTTAATTTCTTCGATGTTTATTGTAAAAATGTCGGAATAGTAAATATTCCTACAAAAAATAATACTGTGAAAATTAAAACCGGTGGAAACCTTTATCGAAAACATCAGGGATGGCTTTGCAAAAGGCCCCGATCCTCTTTTCAAAATGGGTTATCAACTCGTGTGTAAAGTCAAAAATTGAGGTTGTATCATGATATCTTTTATAAAATATATTGTTATATCTATTGTAAATATATCAAAATCAAGTCACAAAAAATAGTCAAATATCTTTATCAAAACTTATTCACCTTTATGGTTGTTTCATGATCCGCTATTTCTAGACCAAATTGAGGAGCTGCAATACCTCAAACGAAAGGTATTTATCCTGAAACTCATGACATAGAGTCATAGACTAATTAAAGGAGTAGCTCTCCATGGTCATAGGTTTATTTTCCAATAAAACTATGTTTTGGCAAGTATCCGTTTTGCTAAATTTTGTTTTATACAATTCTAAGAGGAGTATGGACACCTAAAATACCAGCAAAATGAGTTGTAAACCATGACCTATTTGTGCGTAAAGTATAATCAGAGAAAAGTACTAATTCTGTTAATGAATTATAATTCAATTAACATTATTTTTTATTTTTTGTAAAAATTTTAAATTTGAATTTTTTCTATAAAAGAAAAGAAAAAAAAAAAGAATACTCTTGAAAACCTTGAATCCTTGTTAAAAACGTCTTAATCTTTCCTTCTAATAGGAGACAAAAGGATTGTAAAACTCCAGGCAAGAATCTAACACACCTAAGAACCGGTCTTTGACCATTAATCTAACTTTTTAAAAACGACTTCTATAATAAATTGTATTTGGTCTTTCTATTTAATAAATTTATTATTGGCTCGATCTTGTTCATTTATTTGCTTTCACTTACAATATTCATAATCGGTGGTACGAACACTCTAAGTGTACTTGTTTGCTTTTAAAGCACTATATAGAAGAAATATTTCTCCATTGTTATGGTCGGCAACACTTTTTAAATTACCCTTTGTAAGTGCGTGTCACATGCATCTAACTTGTCTAAAATTAAGCCTAGCACAACAAATTCACCCCATGATAGCGAGGTCACAGAACATTAAATGTCTTTCCACGTGCAGATATTGTTCCCACTAAAAATTTCCCCGTCGACCTATATGGTCATTCATGAATGTTAGTAGAATTAATTTTTTTAATATATTAATCGATATCTATAATTATATGTTAATTAATTTAATTCGAACGTTATTGAATTAGATTTAAAAAAGAATTTTTTTAATATAATTTTTTTATTTTTAAGTTTTGAATTCAAATTTTAATTATAAAATTTAATATTTTATTTATTAAATCAACTGTTCATAACAGAGTCATGACATCCGAGAAAGGATGAGCTTTACTCGAGCATCAGGGAAACCGAAAGATTTAATTGCATTTCGTCCTGGTCCCATGGGCTCAACTACTTTCTTTAAGTTGCAATTCAAGTTAGGGCTCACAATCTACCTAAGAAAAAGTATGAGCATTAATTATATAACAATCAAAGCTTAAGCGCGACCACCACAGGAAGGAGCCACCAAATTCACACGCTACCACTATGATCCCATCCAAAGAAGAGCCCAAAAGTTGGACTAAAAATTAAGATCAATAATTGGGGAAGTTAATGGATTCCACCATCACCATCATAAAAAAAGGGTGCAAGCTAAAAAGCGAGTCTTGTTGGCTCTTTGCCTCAATTACATTGAATCAGACCTTGGAAAAGAGCATTTAGAGTTTGGAATTTTTTTGCAGGTAGCGGCTAAATTTACACCAGAAAACAAAACCTAGAAGAATATAATATGAGCGCAGATTCCTGTCTCTCCCTTATCAACTCATCTGCAATTTTCCGTTTGTGACTAAAATCCAAAAAGGTTTGCTAAAATCTTGTCACAATGTCTCTACTGCCCGTGGCAACCTACCAACCCCAAGCGGCGGCAAACCAGTCTTGGAGTGGAAAAGGATTTGCTGCCCTTACTGGGGGTGAGGTGATCCGTATTTTCGGTGGGACACCGACTAAGCCCTTTTGGTCTGGCTTTTAGGGACATGCGTCCAAAAAAAGTTGAAAATGGGAAGAGATGTTCGACGTTTAACTAAGGAAAGATTGTTCATGTTACCGACGAGATACCCGCAATAATAGAAAAAGACTTTGAGACGAGACCCATAACCCAAGCACACCTCGCTATAAATGTAGCTAAACCCCGTTCGGATTAACCCGACTTATTAAATAATCAAGACCCGTTAAGCCCAAATTTAAAATTCCTGAATTATAATAGAATCGAAACTAAAAATAGTAGAACCAAATCAAAATTTTAAAAATAATTATGATTTGATTTTAGAACTAAAACCGTCAATTCATTAGTTTGATTGTTTTAAGTTTTTAAAACCAGATTTGGAATACAAATCAGAATTTTTAAAGAACTATAGAATCAAAAATTAAGAACCAAACCATGAAAAAATATAAAGAAGGGTGAAAACGAGGCGTAAAATATTAAAGTAAAGTCAAAACCATTTTAGAATTAAAATTAGACTACAACTTTTCGATTTTAGAATCGAAACTGAAATAATGAGATAGGTTTTGATATTGTAACCATGATCCGGTTCCAATTTGTTTGGGATCCTTGGCGATGTCTAATTGCAGCACAATTATTTAATCCCCTTTTAAAGACTCAAATTGAATATCTTCCTATTATGTCATGGCGCAGTTTTTTTTAGTTGAATATTCATGGAATTAAAAGTCTATGTTATCACAAATTTAGTCCTATTACAACATTCAAAATATCTAAGTGCCCCTCTAAAACATATATATATATATATATTGGGTGCAAGTGAGTAATTATGATTTGGAATTAAATGTAAAAATTTGATATAATGATAATTTTAGTTCTTTTAATCTAAAAATACAAATGAAATATAATACAAGAGTGACAAATTGAACTTATTCGCATGGAGATGTAGTTCATGATTTATCAAAGAAAATGCTGCTAATTTAGTTTTGAGGGATTATTTTAGGGCAACGTGCGTGATAAGGGGCCTTGGACTGCACTAAGCTTGTTTATGCGTCTGGTTCAATCAAGCCCAACTTTGCCACTGTGGAGTAGGGGTGACCATGTCAGAAACCTTCAGTTTCCGATTCATAATCCAATAGAACCAGAACTAAACTGGTTATCAACAGTTCAAGTTTCTGTTCCTCACGGTTTGATCCCGGTTCCAAAACCGATGGTTCCGATTCATCATCCACTAAAACCAAAACCGAATCGTTGGTTTTTGTTCTTTGCGTTCGGTTTCGGTTTGAACCGTTTAAAATCGAAATTTAAATTATTTAATTTTAATTCTCTCACTCTTTTATTAAGTCGACTTAACTATTTTGCTTTTTAATTCATGAACTTGGTGGATTCATTTTAACTTAATTGTTTTGTATTTAAATTATATTTAAATTTAAGTTTTATATGTATAGATTTGACTTAAATCGATTTATTTATTGTATGAACTTTTTAAATAAAAAATTTATCGTAAAAATATTTTTATCGAAATATATTTGAACAACAAATTCACATCACCAAATAAATAAATATATATATATATATATATATATATATACATTCTTATAATTATAATATGTCATATTTAATTATTTGGTTTTACAATTAAAAAAAAAAAGAGTTTGAACTTAATTTTTATAAATTAAACTGTCTACGTATTCTTTGGGGCCTAAGAAATCAAAGCCCTCATAGTTCACTTACCATTTGAATACACGACTCTTTTACCTTGACTTAATCTGAAATGTTGTCAGAGGGAGCGGTTGATATACTTTCGGTTATAAATTCATATAAATTTTCATTATTCTTTTTCGTTATTTCTTGTTTCTAAGATCTACTCTACACCAATGATCCGGACAGATTTGTTCCTTAAGTGATTCGGGAGTCATACATGACCTTGTCTCATCCAAAATATTTCATCCCGCATAAAATGCTTGTTCAACCGTCACAGTTGAGAGAGGAGTTGTTAAAATTTGTTTAACAATTTGTGATAATATAAGAAAATTGTTTGCATGCTCTTTCCACCATTCTAGAATTAGAAAATCTTTCAAAGATGGGTAGACATTAACTCAAAAGGATTTGAATGATTTTGATTTTTGTGTATGTTTATTATTATGATTGTGATACAATAATAAAAATTTTAATTTTAAATAAATTTAGTATTTGTTCAAAAATAAAAACTACTTATTTTTAAAAATTCAATTCCGATTTCAACAAAAAAATACTTGGTTCCAGTTTCGATTCTGGTTTCAGATTCGGTTCTAGTTTTTAAAAATTAGGAACCAGAATTGAATCATATGTTTTCGATTTCGGTATCAGTTTTTAAACCGGAACCGAAAAGACTATTTCGATTGGGTTTTTGAGCCTTCGATTCTGATTCGGTTCATGGTTCAAACCGAACCATGGTCACCCCTACAATGGAGAAGTTAATACTGAAAAATATACTTAGAATGCAAATGCAATTTTCTTTGTTTTACATGAGATTTAAATTTCAAATTATGAAATTGAAGGAAAAAAATGATGTCTACTAAAGTGTCTCGGGAGACCAAATGCTACGTTGTTGATGACTAAAGATTTGGATGAGACCTGTTAGTCTGATGTCAAAATAAACTAACATGACTACGACATGAACACTCGTGGAATTGCTGCTCTAAATATCTGGAGGTAATTGAAAACTTTAGCGACAATTGAAAACTTTCAAGAGGCTGCCACCGAATGAATAATTTTTCAATCAAAATAACGTTATTTTCTTGCCAATCATCCATCATTGTTGGATTTTTAAGATTCTCATGCAGCGAAAGTATACAATAATTTTCGAAAAATAAAATAGATCAGGTTTAGGGTACCTCAATACGTAGAATCTTCAAAGCCAATCATACGACACGTCCCTTGATCCGATTTCGCGGTCGGGATGGTGATCACAAGATTAGTCGAATCACCACCACAGCATCACAACGCCGCAATCCTCATGTCCGGTGATTCGTTTGACGATGGGAGATTTTCCTACGCGAAAATCTTCATCCCTCACTCTTTTCTCTCTCTAGAGCATTGTGCAGAACCCTAGCCACCTTCATGGTTGCCCATGGCTGCTATCCACTCACAAGGAAGGAATCATCCTATCTCAATTGAATCAAAAGAATAATAGCCATTAGGGTTAAGTTTTTTGGAGTTACCAAATAATATTGGTTAATATTGGTAAGTAATAATGGGAGTTACCACATTATCTCATTCTTACCAAAATGCCCCACAATGGGCATAAATAACCTACATCTTCCACTTGCACATTAGGGCATTTCACTTCCGTCAGTCACAAGATCGCAACTCATGCAATCTATCGCATCACCCTACTGGACTTTTCATACTGGATTGAGCGTCGTGCGACCGGCGAGTACACCTGCAAGCAAAGACTTCTCGATACACTTGTTAGGATGATCGAGTAGTCACTGTTAGTATAAAAATAACTCGCTATACCCCAGACTCAATGCATTTACATTCATCGAGCCACTTTCCTCATCGAAAGTGATTCCCAATCAATTGCTCGACTATATATTCACCATTATGTTTGAATTCCAGCATGGATTAACATAACAGGTCGACCTGTGAATACATGACAATGATGTAATGTCTATTGACCTTCCTTTTCCCAAACTCGAATCTATCGGTCTCAATTCAACTGTTTTCCTAGACCTACCCCTTAGACCTCAATTTATCTTCCGGACCATAGGTAAACAGATTAAAGTAGCAACACTGAACCAAAACTTCTAGATACTGCCGAAAGTAATAAGGGTATAAGAGATCCCACCCAATGGATTTCAGGTCTCACACAGTGGGAACGGGGATCAAAATCAAACTATCGTCTCAAATAATAGCTCACATTGTCCCATGGTCATCTCATCATACGTGGTATGAAACACGTGCCACAGTGTTATTCCTCCGTCTCTCAAAGGGCATATGTCAAATTTCTCTAACACTGTACAGGTACGGGACTCAGTCTACACATAAGACTTTACCCAAAGATCTCAGAGAGAACATCTCAGAGACAATATCACTAATCGCAGGTGATATCTGAGATTTCAAACCTGGCTACTTACAGGCAACATGGATGTGGGTATTTCCATGTCGGTCATATCGCATATGACCTCATCCTGAACACATATCAGGGCGACTTATGTTCTAGTAGGGCTACTCTCAAAGTCTCTTACGACTAGAATTTGTCTCATCTCCGCTCACTCAGAGTCGGAAGTGGTCACTCGTGTGAGAGAGTCGACCACGCCTGCCTGACACATCTTTTATCACAAGATCACAATATATGACAATAAATGATGCATGAAATAAATATGTGACCCAATAATGCATACATGCCATATATTAAAATAAACATCTAAAACAGTATATAAGGAGAAATGTTAAAGTACACTAAACCCAATGATTCCTTATCTCACAAAGGAATCTCTCACAACGGGTTTTCTAAAGAGATAAGCTCTCATGCTGTATGTCAAGGTGTACTTAGATGTCACAATACCCTTCTCGGTAATATCTCTCATAAAGTGGTCTTCGGTATCAATGTGTTTGGCTTTACTATTATACTTAGGGTCTCATTTGTTGACAGTGTCGGTCTTATTATCACAATAATCATCACTGACCTCCCACTATCTGTCACAACCCCTAACTCTTCCAGAAAATTTTTGAAGCCAACCATTCTCATGAACTGCAATTGAGCATACTATAAGCTCAGTTTCTATCGTAAATAGAGATATACAGGTTCTCTTCTTACTACTCTAAGAAGATAAAACCTTTTTGCGTTTATTCAGATCACTACTCCCAGTTAGTATCTGAATCCCAGACGCAAATTACCTCATCCGTAACACATGGACAGGTCCGCAGTTCAAATGAGATATTTCAGAATCCTTTTTCACTACTCTACAGTGATCCCTTCTAGGATTCTATTAATACCTACTCACCAGATCTACCATAAAATAAATGTCTGGTCATGTATGCCTCATCGCATACACTAGAAATGTATTTTGCACTGGAATAAGGGATTCTGCTCATCTCCCTTATTTCTTTATAAATTTTAGGACATGTGTCAAGATTCAGGTCTTTTTCCTTTAGCGATAAGAGTATCTTTTAGGTTGTGTTCGTTATTCTCGAAATGCTTAAGAATCTACCTGATGTAAAACTCTTGTTAAAGAGTCAACACCATTCTCAAGCGATCCCTATGGATCCAAAATCTGAGAATGAACTAAAACCTCATAACCACGTTACAATGGTCATTGGATACTCTCTGTTGTTCCCGGTCAACAGAATGTCACCTGCATATGAGAACATGATCATAAAGGAGTTATCGGGACGTATCAGTTATATACAATGATCTTACTCGATCATTACAAAAACATAAGATATCACCTTCTCGTGAAATCTCAAGCGCCGTTGTCTAGATGATGGCTTAAGGTCGTATTTTGATTTCTAAAATCAATAGACCTTATCCACCTGATCTACTAGAACGAACCCAGAGGGATGCTCCATGTAAATCGCCTCATCTAGACTTCTACTACGAAAACGGTCTTTACGTCTTTGTGATGTGACTCTTGATCTATATTCGTGACAATCGCTGAAAGATAAACGGATTGAGATAAATTGGACTATGACTCCTCGATAGTCCACCCCTCAGTCTAAGTGTAACCCTTGGTTATTAGACGGGTTCTTTACCTCTTCATCAATCCGTTAACCTTTATCTTGACCTTGAGAACCTACTTGTTCCCAATAGTCATTCCGCCCTCAAGCTAATCAACTAGGTCCCAGACCCCATTGATTCTCATCCACTCTTTCTCTTTATTTATGGCTTTCAATAAACGGTCTTTTGCTTCTTTTGCAGAACCCTCGAGAGCCTCTCGACCGTTTTAGATTTTTCATCATCCTCTAGAGTCGCAATGAGGGTCTCACCCTCAATCGAGAAAACAACGTTTAAATACGCATGCTCGATACTCTTAGGAGGATAGAAAAATCTTTACCTTTTGATGGATCGTTCCCACTGGGATCAAGATCCATAGTGGATTCTTGTATCCCGCCGCTGGGCTCCTCGAACCGTTAGGCTCATCCATCGCATAAAAGGTAAGGTCCAAATTGATTTCTCCTCTCTTAGGGAAATCATTTTCAAGAAATATGGTATTACGAGACTCAATATTAATTATAGTGTCGTCCGTGTTCACCTAGAAATACGTATTTTCTCGCGGGCCTAACTCACCATGTGAATGCGAGAAATCGTGGCACAACCCCATAACCTCAATAATGTGTCATCCTTCAGATGCAGAAGCGTGAAAATATTTTGATAGAACATATCCTGAGTTCGCGAGAGAGACTCGAAATATTAGATTAGGTCTTTGTGCTGATGAATTTGCACCATTTGGTAAATCAGGAAGAAATTATTCATGTTGGCCAATTATCTTAACTCCGTATAATTTTCCACCCGGTATGTGTATGAAGGCACCGTATATGTTTTTAACATTGGTTGTGCCTGGCCCGCAAAATCCAAAGAAATTAATAGATGTTTACATGCAACCATTGATTGCGGAGTTGAAACAACTATGGGATGAAGGTGTTCCTACATATGATGTTCATACTAATCAGACGTTTGTAATGAAGGCTGCTCTTCTTTGGACCATTAATGATTTTCCTGCGTATGGTATGTTATCAGGATGGAGTACCGCAGGGATTTTAGGATGTCCAATTTGTTTGGAGAGATCAAAATCATTCAGATTGAAATATGGAAAGAAAGCGAGTTATTTTGATTGCCATAGACAATTTTTACCATTAAATCATAAATTCAGAAGAAATAAAGAAGAATTCACTAAGAATAGAAATGAAAGAACACCTCCTCCACTGAGATTAACCGGTGAACAAATTTGGCATAGAGTCATTAACTTTCCATCTGTTATTGAAGAGCCACATGGTACAACATATAGCTATGGACATTCGCATAAATGGACTAAACGAAGTTTATTTTGGGATTTACCGTATTGGAAGACACTGTTGGTTCATCATAATCTCGATGTAATGCATATCGAGAAGAATGTCTTTGATAATCTGATAAATACAGTGATGGATATCACTGGGAAAACGAAAGACAACTTGAATGCAAGAAAAAATATGCGACTCATTTGTAAACGACCCACTCTTGATGTCGATGAAAGTAGTAGGGGACCAAAACCGAAGGCAGTTTATATATTGAATAAGGATCAGAGACGGCTTATTTGTGAATGGTTGAAATCATTGAGATTTCCTGATGGTTATGTCTCAAATCTTGGAAGATGTGTCGATTTAAAGGAATGCAAGTTAATTGGTTTGAAAAGTCATGATTGTCATATATTTATGGAAAGATTAATTCCTATTGCTTTTAAGGAACTCTTACCGAATTTTGTTTGGGGTGCCATTACAGAGCTAAGAATTTTTCTTCATGATATTTGCTCGACAGTCTTGAAACATTCACACATGGAGATGTTAGAGAGTGAGATTCCAATAATTTTGTGTAATTTAGAAAGGATTTTCCCCCATCATTTTTTGATTCCATAGAACATCTTTTGGTTCACTTGCCATATGAGGCAAAAGTTGGAGGTCCTGTCCAATTTAGATGGATGTATCCATTTGAAAAGATGGATGTATCCATTTGAAAGGTGAGTTTTTCATCTTTTTTTCTTCGTTATGAAGGCATATAAATTTCGTAATTTCATTACATATAAATTTCTAAAACATTTTGTTTTATTACAATTAGATTCCTATATCATTTGAAGAAGAAAGTTAAAAATAAGGTACGTGTTGAAACCTCTATTGTCAATGCATATATTGTGGAGGAAGTAACAACGTTTGCATCATATTATTTTGAGCCTCACGTTCAGTGCAAGAGGCGGAGACCGGGAAGAAATGATGAGGGTTCTATTGATCCAAATGAGAATTCATTCTCAATTTTTAACTACCTTGGTCGACCAAGTGGATCATGTAAGCATAGATATTTAACTGATCAAGAATGGAGGGCAGCCCACACATATATTTTACTGAACTGTCCAGAAGTGACACTATTTTTCGAGTGAGTGTATATTTTTTATTTTATATATTTCTTATGTCGTACATTATGTGTGATAAATATTATTTCCTTTGATGGTAGAATTTTTCAAAACGTATATTCTCAACTTTTGAGACATGAGTTTGATCGTTACAGCGATGAAGAATTTGCACCATGGTTCAAAAAATATGTAAGTTGACTATCAATTATTTAAATATTTATGTTAAAATATTTTAACATATTTACTTAACTTTAGGTCCATGATAATCAAGCTCAACTTCAGCAATAATTGTTAATCCATCTGTCATGGGGTCCAAAAGCAATGGTACGAACTTGGCCATCCTATTTTATAAACGGGTATAAATTTCATACTGAAGAATATGGAGTGGGCAAAACAACAATGAATAGTGGAGTTTGCGTTCAGTCATCCAATGATGGTGGAGGTCAAAATGATTTTTATGGTTTGTTGGATGAAATCGTTAAGGTAGAGTACCCTGGTCCAGCATTACGGGTTGTTTTATTTATGTGTCGCTGGTTTGACCCTGTGAAAAGGATGAAAGTGCATCCACAGTTTAATTTGGTTGAAATAAATCATAAAAAATTGTATAAAAGATATGAACCATTTGTGTTGGCACAACAAGCGATTCAAGTATTTTATGCTTCATATCCTAGTTTGAAACGTGACAAAATTGATTGGTGGGCTGTTTTTAAAACGAAAGCACGGAAAAAAATTTGAAAAATATTGGGAAGAAACAGCATATCAACAAGAGCAAGTTGTCAATACAGTTCAGACCGAGGAATATAATATTCCTACGTTACGAGATCCTAACGGAGTAGTGATAGATGTGGATGCAAGTGAAATTCATGAAGAAGATGATGAAGAATCTAATTTTGAGACAAATGATGAGGATGAGGATTCTGATGAAGATGATGAAGAGGATGATGAAAATGATGTTGAAGAGTCTAATTTGGAGACGCATGATGACGATGAGGATGACAATGACGATTATGATTTTTGTTGATGGGTAAATTTTGTTCTCTTCATATAATAAAATTCATATATTTATCTTGATATATGATAATATATTTCTTTTAAGTGGGTAAGTTAGTCGACACGTATTTTTTGCAAATTTCTTTAAAAAAATTCTTGTTTATTTACATTCTTATTCTTAAATTTATATATTGAATTTGTTAATATACTATCTTCATATTGGTACCTTTTTTCGTCAGAAATAATTTATCAAATTAAATATGGTAAGTTTATTAATGTTCTTAATTATGTATATGATGAATATGCAATTTACATTTTTTTGTTTAAATTGTAATATGGTTGACAGTTTCGACGTGGCGGCCATAGACGCAATTCGGATGGAAATTCACGCTCTTCACCATCGCAGTCCGCTTCGGCAGCTTCGCAATCGCATTCCCTTGCCGGCAACGTACCTTCGCCTCCCCCTTCTGTTGCAGGCCCTTCACACTCTCAACACATCGCTAGCAATGTACCTTCAGCAGTCCCTTCGGTGGAACAGTTGCATGCCGATAGAGAAGACAATCGAGAGATAATAGCCCCATATGGAGATTCGTAAGTACTAAATTTTAAATTTGTAGATATATTATTTCTTTTATTTATGAAATAATTTCTTCTTTTAACTATCATATTTATTTAACATTGTTTGTTTGAAACTTTACGATAGATTTACAAATTCTGTACATGTTATTCACGAGCTGAATATAATTGTGAATAATCATTGGGGAGGGGATTCGATGTCTTACACAAGCACTCCGGATGAAACAAAAGAACTATAGTGGAACGAGTTTAAGGTAAGTTATCCCAATCAGTTTATATATGAAATGAAGTTAATAGCTTTATAAGTTATTGCTTGCTTTCCATTGCAGCGAGTATTCACTTGGGACGAGACTGAAGAATTGGAAGTAAGAAGGATTTGGAAGAAAAAATGTGGCGATCACATTCGACACGTTTTAAATCATGCAAAGAGACATGCAAAAAAGCCCAACTGCATCACCGAGCAAAATTGGGGCAGGATTCTTAATTTTTGGGAATCGGAGGAGAGTCAACGAAGGAGTGAGCAAAATAAAAAAAAAAATCGAGCTTATAATTCAGGGGAATCGTCTGCGACGTATGCGGGAGGCTCGATCACTATCGGTGAACATAGAAATAGATTGGTAATTTTATACAAATATTAATTTTTTTTATCTACTTTAAAGTATATCATTATTTGTAATAGTGTTTTTTTATTTTAGGCAAAGGAAATAGGGACCGAGCCTTCATTCATAGATACTTTCACGCGCACATTTCAGAAAAAAGACAAGACTTGGAGCGGGCAGAGAGCTAGAGCAATTAAGGTTTGTAATTTCAAATTTTCCAATTACTTTATCTACATTTTCAATGTTGATATGAATATTTTATATTGAGCATATCATAACGATGTATGAAGATGATTTCTTTATGTTAGTCTCTCCCAAGTTTATTTTTATTGTTGACTTGATTCTTTGATTTCTAATGAATTACTTGCTACAGATTCTCTTTTATTTTTTTTTTCCTCAAATTTCAACTTATTCAATGTTAATATGAATGTTCATAATTTAGATCCTATATGGTGTCATGATTTATGTTACAAAATTTTTTATTTTCCTTGATTATGTGTTTGAATTATAATGTTATTGTAAATTTATTTTAATTGTTCTCATGACAATGTAGGAGAAATATGACGAGCTAGCATGTAGAAATTCGAGTGCTAGTGATGATGCTGGCGGATCTGAGCCATCTGTTGATAACATGAATACATGGCTTGAGGTGACTGGTGGACGAAAAGGGAGTAGAGTAGTTGGGCTAGGTTCTTTGAGCAGAACATACAAAAACGCCGGTTTATCTTCTTCCACACCACCAGCATTTAGAGCACAAATAAATCAATTGAATGAAGAGGTGAGCCAATTGAAGGACTTGCTACTGCAAAGAGATCAGGCATTCAGTGAACTTCAAGCAAAGCACACGCAAGAATTGCACGAGGTCCGCACGCAACAAATGTTAATCATGCAGCATCTTCAGTTATTCTCCGCTCCAAATCAGATCCCCCCTTCTATTTCTCCTCCTGATAATGCTTGCGATGGTGATGAGGGTGATGATTTTTTTGATGATGATGATGATGATGGTGATGGTGGAGGTCATCCTTGAGATTGTGAACTGTTATGTTACTGTTATATTGATTTTTTTTTTGCATGGTTTTTGATATTCCGACAACTTATTTAGTTTTGATGTTGCTTTTTGGTTAGATATTATAAATATGATTGCTTGTTACATTTTTAATTTTTTGATCTTATTGAATAGGTAGTTATAATTATGAGTATAGATTGTTTAAATTTTATATTAAAAAAGATTTGGATGATAATATTGTTGATAAGGTTGGGTGAGCACGTAAATTTTGTCCAAATATTATAATAGAATTTTTATTCGTTGTAAAACATATAATATTCGTGACAAATTTAGCAACAAATATTGTTTCGTCGTAAATATTTGGGACGAAATAAGATTCGTCGCAATTTTGCAACAAAATAGTATTCGTCGAAAATTTTGCGACGAAAATAGTATTCGTCCGAAAATTTGCGACGAAATAATATTCGTCGCTAAATTTTGCAACGAATTTTGCAACGAATAATTATTCGTCGCAAAGTTTGCAATAAAATTTTTTTGTTGGAAATTTGCGACGAACAATCTGTTCGTCGCTAATTTAGCGACGAATATTTTTTCGTCGCAAAATTAGCGACGAACAGATTGTTCGTCGCAAAATTAGCGACGAAAAGCGAAGAAAAAGTTTTCGTCGCTAATTTTGCGACGAAAAAATATTCGTCGCAAAATTTCCAACGAATTTACTTTCGTCGCAAATGTCGTTGCAAATTTGCGACAAATTTCCGAACATATAAATATTTGTTGCAAATTTTTGCGACGAATAATTAATTTTTCGTCCCAAATTTTTGCGACAACTTATTAGCGACGAAAAAATATTTGTTGGAAAATTCGTCGCAATTGTGTTTTCCGATGAATTTTTCTTCCAATTTAGTCCCAAATTTTGATGCAAAATTTGTCTTTTTTTGTAATGATATATTTTAATGCTTCAACTGCATTGGAACATGGTTTTAAATGGATTTACTTATATATTTGGGCTGTATGCCCGGCGACGTTATGATATGATGCATGGGGCTGTATGCTCGGCCGACGTTATGATATGATACATGGGGCTATATGCCTGGCCGACATGGTGATGGGATGCATGAGGCTACGTGCCCGGCCAATATGATATTGTTATCCGTAGCTACGAAGGACATCTGGTAGAGACACCCCTTGTGTCCGGATACGTTTCGGCCGGAGGTATCCGCTAGATCGTCATGTGTATGGGTGTCCTACCTCATCGGAGAGGACGTTAAGTACGGCTCCGTCTAGCACCAGGCGGGAGCACCATACACAGCCGACTAGTTATATGTACATTATTATTATTTACAGAATAGTTGGAGTAGTCTGTGGCCAACATTGGGGTAGAGAGCTATTATTTAATACTTGCATTTGGAGAAACCCTCAATGCGCCGTCCTTGGTCGAGATAGACCATTGCCAGAAATATTTCATTGGCCGGCTCTTCATGACATTGATGTAAATATTGGATGCATATCTTGCTTTCTGATGTGTGCGTATTATATATGGTTTTGAAATAACATGATCGGTTTGCACACTGTGGATATTTTTTTACCTTATGTTTTGACACTCCAAGTTCACCTCGATATTGATAATATGATGTCAATCCCTTCACTTACTGAGTATCCTCCCATAGATACTCACCCCTCGTTTTCTTTCCCACATGATTAGTGTTGGATTGAGGAGGTATTGTTGGGTTTGTATAATTGTGACGCGAACATGATATCATTGGGTTTGGGTATGGATATTTTCATCTCTTCAGCTACGATGATCGGTGATATCTTTATATATTGGAGATTTTAGTTTGACCAATGTATTTATCAAGATTTATGGGATGACTGTATAAATTATAGACATTTATTCGTGAAACTCTCGTATTAATATATTTCATTGCATTGAGGCATTTGTGAATATTTAAAAAAATGACTTGGGAATTCATTTATATATGCGTAGAATTTAGCTCCGCTCGGTATGACAGCTGCTCATGCTCTAGTTGGGCATGACAGTAGAGGTCTGTTGCTAGGACTGCTAGAAACTTTATAGCGTTACGTTGTTCTGGATGTTGGCTGTGGTATTTGTTGATTTTGGAGAGGCCGGGATGACCATTTGTTTATTTTACAGGATGAATGTGATATACAGGTGAAATTGTAGATGGGAAACCTCCGATTTATGGGGAGGTTCTGTCCGATTTTCTGTAAAAATACAGCCGGCATCCAGGAATAACGGGCGGCTATTCACGATTCCAGTTCGGGGCGTGACAACACGGACAAGGTAAAGAAATACCACCAGTTTCATATTGCTCTTGCCTGAAATCAGCATCTTAACAAATAGGATATTATGGAGTGCAAAAAGGCTTTTTAATTCTGGAAAGAGATAAAGAGTAGAAGCCTATTGATAGGAAATCTGGGACCTAAACTCATTTTGATTCTACATGTGAGAACAGAGATACTTGATCCCCTCCACGTGATTGGTATACAATTCTAACCGAGAGAAGTCAAACGAATTAAAACAAAGAAATATGCCCCTTTCACTACAAAAAAAATACGGTTTTAGCCACGGATTTTCACGACGGAAAAAATTCGTCGCTATTTTGCGACGAATTTAGTGACAAAAACTTTTTCGTTGCTAATTTGTCACAAAATTTGTAACGAAAAGGAAGTCGTGGCTAAATTAGTGACGGACACATCATTCGTAGCAAAATTCGTCGCTAATTAGTGACGAAAAAATTTTCGTGATGAAAAAATTTTCGTGACTAAATTCGTCGCTAATTGGCGACAAAAAAAAATTTTCATTGCAAATTTCGTCGCTAAATAAGTTTTTTATATATAATTAAATAAAATAAAATATTAATATAATATTTAAATTAAAAAATTAATTTAACAACCATGGTTTAGCGACGGATTTCTAAATCCGTGGCTGATTCAGCGACGGATTCGAAATCCGTCGCTAAATAGGTTTTATATATATAATTAAATAAAATATAATATTAATATAATATTTAAATTAAAAAATTAATTTAACAACCGAATTTAATTTAGCGACGAATTTCCAAATCCGTGGCTGATTCAGCGACGGATTCCAAATCTGTCGCTCAATAATTAGAATTTTATTTTATTTTTATTTTATTTTAATAAATTCAGCGACGGATTCCGAATCCGTCGCTGAATTTTATCTTCTTTTAATTATAATTATAATTTTATTTTATTTTTATTTTATTTTATTATTTTATATTAACAAATCATATTATTATTTTATAATATTTTAATTTACATTTTAAAAAAAACCATATATTTTATTTTATTTAAATTATATATATATTTTAATTAATTTATTATTTTTTTTTCTTTTTTTTGATTTAATATTTTTTATTATTGTATAGGTAATTTTATTTTATTTGTTTTATTTTATTTAATAATATAAATTTTTTAATTAAATATTAATCTAGCACGGGCGCCGGCCCATGCACGCACGGGCGCCTACCTGCCTGGGCGCCCGCGCCCTGCGCGTGCTGGGGCGTGCCTGCCTGGGCGCCCAGGCAGGCGCCCAGGCGGGCAAGCGCGGGCACCCGCGCGCCTGCTGGGGCGTGCCCCACAAAAAATACAAATAAATGTAGTTGAAGGGATTCGAATCTCGGACTTGGATCTCGACCTTAAAGACATGTTACTACTGCACCACTGGTGTTGTTGTGTGACTTTTTTCCTCCTCTTTGTTTTCTATTCTCACTTTTTTTTCTTTATCTCTATTTTTTTTTTCTTTCTACTCTCATTTCTTATATATAATAATTTTATTATAATATATAATAATTTTATTATAATATATAATAATTTTATTATAACGAATAAAAATATTTTATAATTAAATATATAAATTTTTTAAATTATTAATATATTATAATTTATTGATAATTATAATTTTATAGTTTTGAGATATTGTAATCCATTTTTAAATTATGGATTAAAAAAATAAAATAAAAATGAAAAAAATAATAAGATAATAAGAGAAAAGAGAAAAGAAGAAATCAAAATATAATATAAACATATTTTTTAATTAATTTATTATTTTATTTTAAATTAGTATGTTATTATTTTTTATTTTATTAAAAATTATCATATTTATTATTTTTAATTAATATTATTTTAGGTGGGTGGTATAAATAAAAAAAGTTATTATATTTATTATTTTAAATTATTATTATATATTATTTTATTATTATTAGAAAAATGTGAAATAAATATAATAAATAATAAAAAAAGAAATTTATATCATAATAATATATTTGGCTCGGTGGTTTACAGGTTGCATGTAGGAGTTCGGAGGAGTGCGGAGTTCGGAGTTCGAAACCCGGTGGAGGTAGGAGGCAGAAGACATTTTCCAGAAATTAAGAGTGCCTGCGCGGGCGGGCGGGCTCGGGTGGGCAAGGGTGGCGCTCGGGTGACACGTGTCCTCCATGAACATTTCATTTGACAGAATTTGAAATCAGCGACGGATTTGAATCCGTCGCTGAATGTAGCGACGGATTTTTGTGACGGATTCCAAATCCGTCGCTGAATTTAGCGACGGATTTTTTTATTATTACAGATTTTTTTCCCCTAAATTAGTGACGGATTTTAGCGACAAAAATTATCTTTCGCTAAATTTAACGACGAATTTTAGATTTTCGTCGCTAAATTTAGCAACGGATTTTTTTATGTCGCTAATTTAGCGACGGATAATTTTTCGTCGCTAAAGTTTGTGACGAATTTTAGCAACGAAAAATTATTTGTCGCTAAATTTAGCGACGGATTTCAATTTTCGTCGCTAAATTTAGCGACGGATTTCTAATTTCCGTCGCTAAATTTTTGCGACGCGTTATTAGCGACGAAAAATTTTTCGTCGCTAAATCCGTCGCTAATGTTTTTAGCGACGAATTTTTTTAAAATTTTTGTCGCTAAATTTGTGGCTAAAAGACTGTTTTTTTGTAGTGTTTTTTCTGTTAGATAAGGAGTTTTTGGGTGTGTCTAGCATATATCTTACATGTTTTCTTACCAAACCTTAACATGCGCAGTTAGTTTCCTGTGGAAATATTTGATGTGAATTCATATGCTTTCTTACTTAAATTTTCATAAATGGGCATAGGCAGAAGAAGTTAGCCTTGTTCAAACTTTTTCATCGTCTGAATTCCACAAGCGGTGCCCGTGAAAGGACTTTTTTGACTTTCTTTCATTGCAATCTGTATGTTAAATTATAATCTTTATTGAAAAATGATATCAACTTGTAATATTTGACCCAAACCAGCATTTAATCTATCATTAACGCTAATTGAAATAAAGAAAATTTGAAACAAGAAATATGATTGCTGTGCCAAGGTTCTGATGCTGTTCTCTATCGTGATATATGCTATTCATCATTGTCAAAGTGGCACTGTTTTTTCAAATTTTAGTAATTGCTTCTTTATATATATAAAGTTATTATTTTGTAGAGCTAATAAATATTGTAACATGGTCACATCTTGTTTTGTGGATGAATTTAGGATTTGGGTAGATAAAGAGCAGAGAGGTTGTTCTGGGGTTTTCATCATCGTTCTTGTACCTTGCTTGGTATATAGTGGGTTACGCTTGTCTCTTTGTTCACGGTATTTCTGTTTTTCTGTGGCTTGTCTTTCCTTTTCAGCCATTGTTATAACAGTAGCCCCGTTTCTAAGTCGGAGATGGGAAATATGTTTAGAGATATATGCAAGTAGGGAGAGTTGGATCACATGATTAATGACCAGGATGCCAAATGCATCACTTGTAGCGTGGGGGACTATGTCATTCCCCACAATACTGGTTCTTTCCTCAACCAATTTTTAAGTGTATTTGATATCCTATCTACGTAGAATCAATAAGCTCATGGGTTTTTTTCCTTTATATCTGAATTGTTTATTTAGACTTTTTAACTCTGCAATATATTTATGAGTATTTCACCTTTGGCTAGATGACCAAAGCCATACCTGCCCACATTGTCAAAATTGCATGTTCCACTAGTCTCCAAGTTGCAAGCATCCAATGCTGGAATTTAATAATCCGTCGGTTCTTTTGGGTTCAAAGACCAGACAGAGTACTAAGTTGCCATTTACCTGGTTCAAATTTACACCATCCATGAGAAACATTTGTCAAAATACCGGTGCAAGCAATCTGAATATTGCATCTCTGTTATGACAAATATGCTCTGTGACAAGAATAATAGCGTATTATTATTAAACAATAGCACTTGATGTTTGCTGATTTGATTCAGTCTGCTGCTACAAGTTATTCGGTAAAGCATATAATTTGTACTTGCAATAATATAAAAAAATTGATAATAAATAATCTTTCAGATCATTCAACATTCTTGATGGATTTGTCAAAAAATTGGGTATGCGATGGATACTCATACCTCTTTTTCTTTTTCCTGTCCTTTCATTTTTTTTACCCTTTTTGGTTGTGAATGTTTAAATTCTTGTTGCCTAAACCCAAACAATGACCTTTTTGGTCATATGTTAGCTAACTCAACTTGAGTTGGTAATTGGCTAGGCCCTCATTTCCTAGAGTTATCTCATGTGAAGAGTATACAAGAAATATGGAGATAAAATATGAATAAAATTCTCTCTCTCTCTCTCTCTCTCTCTCTCTCTCTCTCTCTCTCTCTCTCTCTCTCTCTCTCTCTGCGCGCTCTTGCTTCATTCACATTCAGAGTTGCACGTTAAAAGCTATCCACCTTACAAGTCGTCTTCCTTTGTACCACACACTCAGGTTTATGTTTTCTTTTTGGTTGCTTTATCAAATGCATTTGGTCAAATTGAGGGGGCATTGAACCATTTTCTGTAGAAAGTAAGATTCCGAGTGACTTGTTGCACTGTAAAACCTGTGTCTAGTCCCTCAGAATGGTAAAATCTGTCGGTACAACTCATCCAATTTGGACTCTTAAAGCATCTATTTTTTTGCCTTAAGACTATAACACTCAATGCGATTGATTCCTAATATTGTTGCTTTTGTGTCTGCACCTTTTTTTATTAGGGGTAACATTTAGGCCAATACAGTACAATTTTGTATTGGTTACAAGTTTTAGTAAGTTTAATTGATTTTAGGTGCTTGGTCGCAAAATCATATATTATTTTCACAAAGTAGTCTCTAAGCATAATTTATTGCTTGTTAAACATGTTTTTCCACCATTAAATATGAACGAATTATTGATTCATATGTTTTTTACATAATTTATTGTTTCATATTTTTTCACAAAGTAGTCTCATAGTATTGGTTACAAGTGTATACATTAAAGTAATATTTAAAATCAACATAAAGCGTGAACCTAAGGACTTATCAATGTTACATTCACACCTTACTAGACCATATGCAGTGGCAATTTATTTGTTACCTATATATTTACTTTCCAGGAAATAATTCTTATTTTAATATGTGTGCAAATGTCACATTTTTTGAGATTATTATTTTCCAATTACATTCGATTACAATATTTAAATATACGTTTTTTATTTTTTCTAGATTGTAATTCATTATCTTCTAATTGTGTATTTTTAAAAATCAACTAATTTATTTTATATTATGTGCTAATTGAATATTATCACAGGATGGATAAATCGTGAATATATCTGGATGCAAAAGCAAGTCCACAATATGTAAAAGGAGCTATTGAGTTTTTAAACTTTGCATTTAAGAGTAACTCCTTATGGAAAATTTTGTGTCTGTGTGTGAAATGTTTCAACACATACTTGTTTCCTAGAGCCACCATGTTGGATCATATTATATGGAATGGTTTTCTGAAAAGTTATGTCAATTGAATTTTTCATAGTGAGGATCACATTGGTGTTTGTAGTTCCAATGTCAGATGTACTGTAGATAAACAATTGTTTGACCATGATACGCATGGCTTGCTGCATGATGCCCCTTCATTTCGAATGAGATAAAAGATACGAGGGATGAAAATATGGGTCGAGAAAATAACCAAACTTCTGAACCTAATCAATGAGAACAAAGGGGTCATAGTTTATACAAGTTTTTTGAGTTGTTTGAAGATGTTAAGCAACCAATATACCCAAATTGTAGCAGACACACAAAACTTTCAACAATGGTACACTTGTTCCATCTTAAATGGTTGAATGGGTGGACAAATAACTCATTTACCAGTTTATTAGAGTTCTTGAATGACTTGTTAACCGAGAGAAATACTTTGCCAGATATCTTTCATGAATTCAAGAAAACCATTTCAGGTTTGGATTTGGGTATGAACAAATTCATGCTTGTCCTAATGATTGCATGTTATTTTGGAAAGACAAGGAGAAAGATAAGACATATTCCAAGTATGGTTCTTCTAGGTGGAAAGAAGTGGATGATTTGGAAACTAATGATGAGCAATGCACAACTATAAAGAGAAAGAAAAAGCATGTCAAGGTTTTGAGATGGTCTTCACTGGTACCTAGACTTCAACGGCTATTTATGTCCTCAAAGATAGCTTCACTTATGAGATGGCACCATGAGGGTCGTACTAACGATGGTCTCTTAAGGCATGCGGCTGACTCTATTGGTTGGAAGGATTTTGATTTTGATTTTCCTAAATTTTTTAATGATTCTCGTAATGTTCGGTTGGCACTAGTTTTTTATGGTTTCAATCCTTTTAAAAACACGAATGTTATTCATAGCACATGGCCTGTTATACTTATTCCTTTGAACTTGCGTCCGCGGTTGTGTATGAAATCATATAATTTCATACTTTCTTTACTTATTCTTGGTCCCAAAAGCCCTGGTAATAAGATTAATGTGTATATGTAACAATTGATGGAAGAATTGAAGGTGTTGTGGGATATAGGTGTTGAAACAATCGATTGTTGTAATAAAATGAGGTTTCAATTGTGTGCAGCATTGATGTGGACTATCAACGACTTTCCTACATATGCCAATTTATCAAGATGGAGCACTAAAGGAAAATATGCATGTCCTATTTATGGTTATAATATAGAATCTAATTGGTTAACTAATAGTAGGAAGTATTGTTACATGGGTCATCGCAAATGGTTAGATATAAATCACAAATATAGATATGATGGTCAGTCTTTTGATGGGACTCAAGAATTTAGGCATGTATCCAAAGAACGCTCAGGGATAGACATTTTTAGAGAGTTGGAGGGTATTGACTTCTTAGTAAATGCATATGAGTTACAAGGATGGAAAAAATCCAACATTTTCTTTAAATTGTCATATTGGGAGTATAATCTAGTACGCCACAATATTGATACGATGCACACTGAGAAAAATTAGTATGACATACTTGTAGGCACAATTATGGGTCAAGAGGGTAAGTCAAAAGAACAATTATAAGTCTCGACTTTTTTCAAGATATGGGAATAAGAAGCGATCTTCACCTTGTGACTCGTCTTGGTTCTAATACTAAATATCTTCCTCATGCTTGTTATCAAATGGCATTGAGGGAGACAGATGCTTTTCTAAAGGTACCAAAGGAGTTGAAACTTCCATATGAGTATTCTACTAATATAACAAGATGTGTTCATTTCAAGCAACTGAAGATAATTGGACTAAAAAATTATGACTGTTATGTTCTACTACAAGAATTCCTTCCAATTGCAATAAGAGGATCATTGTCGATGAAGTTAGTAAAGTTATTATTGAAATTAGTAATATTTTTAAAACTCTTTGCTCCAGAGTTCTTGACCATAAAAATCTTGAACAATTGGAATCTTTTGTTCCTTTAACTCTATATGCTTTGGAAAAAAATTTCCTCCTTTTTTCACAAATATGGGTCATCTTCTTACTCATTGGATGACACAAATTAAAATCGGAGGTCCGATCATCTATCGATGGATATATCTTATAGAATGGTATGTCTTTAAATTTTTGTATAGATATTCTATCGTACCCAGTTCAATGTTTAAGTATTTATTCTTATTTTGTATTATATTGTTGTAGGTTTTTGTTAATTCTCAAATGTTTTGTACATAATAGAGCTTAACCAGAGAGTTCAATTGTTAAAAAATATATAGCAAATGAATGTTTGATCTTTTGTTCACGGTATTTACGAGAGTCGAGACTAGGTTGAATCATCCCTTATGAAACAATGACAATGTTCGCCAATCACTTGATGAAGAAAAGGCTTTGTTTGTTGCATCAGGACGACCTTTGGGTAGGAAAATACAAAAGGGAATCAATGTCGAAAAACAGAAACAGGTTAAAATGGTATCTCTTGATAATAAATCATTACAACAAGCATATAGATATGTTCTATTTAACTCCGATGTAGTGACATTAGTTCGGGAGTAAGATTATTTCTTAACTCAGACTTTTGATCTGTATGCCACCGCAATATCTCCTTGCTGATTTTATTTTTAATATTTATTTCATTTCTTAGGAAACACAAACAAATAGTAATGAGACAGAATCGTGGACGGCATTTGGCACCTTATATAATTGATAAACTTCATTCACAATCATTTGTTGATTAGTTGAAATGTAAGGTATGTATAATAATATTTGTAATACATGGTATTAGTTTTAATTTAAATTTTTTATTGATAGCTACATTTTTCATTTTAGGTAGATCATATATTGGAGGATGGTAGTGCGGAGGTGACAAGTGACCTCAAATGGCTTTCACGTGGACCAAGTGTAGGGTTAAACAGTACACTGGTTATATGATCAATGGATTTAAATTTCATATTACAAAGCATGAGAGATACCTAAAACTCATAATAGTGGTATTTTGGTATCAGGGCAAACTATTAATTATTCTATTATAAGGGATAGAAGACTTACTAAAGCAAAGGTTAATTACTACGGAAGACTGAAACAAATAATTGAGTTAGATTATAGTGGGATGCTAAAGTTTGTATTGTTTATATATGATTGGGTTGAATCAATAAGAGGGTACAACAAAGATAAATATGGTTTTGGATTGTTGAAACAAGTAACGATACCACTAAAACCCTAAATTGGGCAAGAAATGATGCAGATGCACATGGAATAGATATTAGACCACACATTGATGTTGAACATTCTGATGATGATGAGATGCATGATCCCTTTTAATTTTTTGTATTAGAAAATCAGGTCTTATTTCTAACTATATTTATCAAGCATTTGGTTTTGTTAGTTTCTGTATTAATCAAATATTTGGATTGTTAATTACTTTATTTATTAAAAGTTTTATTTTTTAAATATTTATTACTAATCTTATTTCTTTAACCAATGGTATGCCAAAACAAAAGGATAATATATGTATTGTACTAGCAAGCGATGAAACTCCATCTTTAGATGGGCAAGCTGAGATGCAACTTTGGATAAAGGTTTCAATACAATACATGATGATGCAAACTTAGATTTGGTATTCTTAATATCTTTCATATTAAATCATTTTTACATGGTTTTAACACTTCAATTATATACGTAAACGATGTAAGTGAACAAAGGCCTACAAGAAGAATGAGAGGACAACACGTTGTGCTGAAGTTTGGTCCTTGAAAGATAACAAGTGCATGCTTGTTAGGTTTACAGATCACAACCAATATATGGGGACAATTATAAATGTTTTACCACTTTTCTTGATTCAGTTGTAAGGATAAGTAATCTTACTCCAATCCAATATCTAAGTTGACATAATGTTCCTTAAAAAAACAAAGATGGCATGTGGGAAATCATATCGGTATATATTTTACCTCTTCTAACTTTCTCCTTTTTTTTATTTTTAGTTATATTTGTTTTCAATGCTAACATTGGTTTCAATTATAGTCGAAGTGTCATTTTGAGACCAACAATCCAAAGGTTCGAAAATGGGTTATGAAAAACATGGGAGAGAAATGGAAAAATTGGAAGAACTCAAAAAAATCAAAGTAGTTTGATGAGTCACTTGATCTAGAG
The DNA here is from genome assembly GCA_033439265.1 of Dillenia suffruticosa. Classification (NCBI taxonomy): domain Eukaryota; kingdom Viridiplantae; phylum Streptophyta; class Magnoliopsida; order Dilleniales; family Dilleniaceae; genus Dillenia; species Dillenia suffruticosa. The sequence continues at coordinate 9,804,078 of JAVTVX010000013.1, read as the reverse complement.
GAAATGACAGTTTGAGTTAAAGATAATCGAGTCAATCTTGTTCAATTTAAGGAGCTTGTTAAATATTGGAAAAATGATGAGGGAAAGGTAAGTAATATATATATAATCTAAATCAAAATTAGTTATATAGTAACATGAATATTATGGTTTTATATGATATTTGTGATAAACTAAACTTTTGATTGAATAGAATATAAATGTTCGGAAAAAATCATGAACATCACTGTCATGGTTCAAGATCTTTTCCTATACTTGTGGAAGAAAAGATTGTTTCTTTGTTTATTTTTGTTTTTATTATTTTTGTATAAATGTAAGTTATTGAATAACTAATGATAATATCTTTTTTTTTTACATTTCATTGGTGTTAGAAAAAGAAGTCAAACGGCACTAATCCGAATAGGGTAAAATTGTATATAGCGAGTAGAAAAAGAAATAACGGCTCCATTATAAGTGATGCTATATCAGAAGTTGTAGTATGTTTTACTTTATTCTCTTTCAATTATGTATTCCTTTTTTTTATAACGAATTGGTTTATAAATATTCTATTTATACGTCTTTCTTTCAATTATTTTTTTTTCGCATGACTTTTTAGGAGATAATGAAAATGGACATTGAAACCTCTCGATCCCAAAGCGAGGGAAGACTAATTAATTCGAAAACTTGGGAGAATAATGTTTTTACCCAAGTCAAAGGTGTTAAGAGTAGAGGTCGAGTGAGATGCATGGGATTTGTTGCCTCTATGTCAAAAGGCACGTCATTATAATCACAACAAGGCAAAGCAGTGGCAATAGAAAATTTTAAATAAGAATTTATTCAATTCAAGAATTCAATGTTTGCACTTTTTGAAAAATACTTTGCCGATAGTAATGATGAGCTCGTAGACAATTTTCTTATACAATCAAGACAAATTTGCAACATACCAGTATGATATATATACTACTTTCGTATCACAATTTTTATAGTTATATTTTTCTTAAAACGTAATACACATCATTTTTTTTCTATCATTAGATTTCATCTACTCATGGTGCACACCAATCACAAGAAAGCTCATTTAATCCTAATAAAGATAAGAACTATATTTTTTTTTTCTTTACTTTCCATAATCTAATCATTTTTTTTTTCTATGCAAAAATGTTTAGACAAGATTAGCTCAAATTTTATCATTTGCGGGTAGGGGTCTATTGGAAATATTCCATTTAGAGTTGTTGCCTCCAAAGAGAAACAAGATGTAACTGTTTATCTATATTTATCTTTAATTAATTAGCTCAAACTTTATTTGCTTTCACCGGTTCCTTTATATATTTCTAGTTTCTATATTCCTAAATTGATGCGGCCACTTGAGGAAACTGCTGTGAAATTAGTGCTGCTTTTATCAACGTCAGTGGCACATATACAATATCTGTTGTGCTTTCTTATGATCCCTTCTGTTAGATGGTAAATCTTTAATCATTGATTAGTGCTAGTAGTCCTTAACAATTGGAGTCGTGGGTTTATTCGAATATAATGGCTCTTTAAATAAAGTTGCTTCTTCAATACAACTTGATGGTTTTTCGTCATAGTGGATCCCCCCCCCCCTCTTCATTCAGTTGATTACCATGGAAAATGTTGCTTCAGCTCACTTTATACCATACAGAAAGTGCTATTATATTATTTTTCTACTATTTTATTTAACATGCGGTGAGCAGATTGTAGTGTATGCTAGTTGCTGTTGCAGCTTTCAGGTATAGGACCGCACTGGTGAGGCATCTGCACCTTGTCTGATTGGTATGATCTTATATATGTTGGCCAAAAGACTTCCCAAACAGTGCACTCTGCACTGTAGTCTGCACAATATGATCTGATCTGCTCCTTGTCTGATTGATACGAGTTACGGCATATCATTTTTGCGGTTATTTTCCATTCTTTTACTTTTGCTGGTTAAATAAATGGAGAGTCTGCACTGTTGCATGAAAGAACTCTTATTTGCTTTGATTGTCACATATTCTGTTGCAATGGATATAAGCTTCAACTCCAGCCTCTGATTGTTTACAATTTGAAATTGGTTATAACTTTTGTCCTTTTTTTTCCTGATTAATACAGATTAATGGGTGGCAAGGCTTGCCATTAAGGATTTGATGGCCCGGGGTTCAATCCGGATGATCTCAGCCCACGCCAGCCAGCAGATTGATACCAGGGCTACCAACACCTAGGAGATTTGGCAATCGTTAGAAATTTGTCGTTTGAAAGTTGTAGTTTATTATGTTTTTTTTTTTTTGTGAAAGTAGTTTATTATGTTGTTAAAGACAGTTTTGTTTCCTAAGCCATTTTGGTTATGAATTTTATTTTTCCTACATGTGATTGAGAATGCTACTTTTTCATTTAGACATGAATGCAAGTCCATTTTATATTTTTAAACTCTTTTGTCTCGTTGTTTCACTTTTTGTTTGTGAAGTCTATGATGGGATTCAATCAATTTACCAAATGTATGCCAAATATGCCAAACAAGATAAAGAACTATGCCAGCAGCCACAGCGGCGATGACCGCTAGCAAAGGTCTGGACCTATGCCAACGGTCACCCTAGCCGTTGACATAGGTCCAAACCCTTGCCTGTGCTTATAGTCGATGGCATAACCCTTTACAAGAGTCTCAATAGCCGGCAAAAATTTTGACTGTCGGAAAAGACGACTCCATAACTTTTACCAACAGTTTTTAAGGTCTTTACCGATGGTTTTTGTCCGCTACTAAAAGTCTTTTTTTGTAGTGAAAGTAAGTGGGAGTTAGTTGAACCATGTCAACACATTCTTCTTTAGGGTCGTAAGGAAGTGCTTGCACATGATGGCATCCGACATGTCTTTGGAGATCATGACCATAATGAAGTAGAGCCACATAATCTCGAGAATCAGAGGTTCTATTGTACATCTCCATATGGGGAAGGAGGACATTATGGGGCATTGGTTTGGCTCAGCATCGAATAGTAAAGGGTCGAAGAGATAAAGGACGGGATCATTTTGTTTTACGTCAGCTCTTTAGAGTTCAGCAGCTACAAACTCTTCGACTTGCTTTCTCAAGTTCTCTGGTTCCCATCAAGATATTACCAAAGGCTTTGGACGTGCATGAGGCTAGAGTCCGGTGGAGTGCAAGTGCGTTAAGTTCCTAAAAAGAGGTAGAGCTTCTTGTCAAAGGTACAGCTAATGTCTTCTAGGTGTTTATTCATCCCATATATCTAGGATTCCAATTTCTCGATTTGAGAATAGTGGACCTGGTCAGGAAAGACTTAGGCAGGGGGAGAGGCAAGTGACCTAGAGGTTGGGTTGCTAGAGGTTGCATTGTCGGAGGTTGAACCTACAAAAGTTAAGCCTCACCCTGATGGGGTGACTTCGCTTGTTGTTGCAAGTGAGCAATTGAGGTGTCTAGCTATGCAGTTGGGAATGCCGTCAGGGGTAGGTCAGTAGGATTGGATGTCTGTCCTCCTATTCTAGATGTCATTTTGGAGGCATTATCTCATTCTTCCTTTTCGGTGGCATGGTGCAAAAAAAGGATGAGAGATTAGCTAAGGACAAGGTGGTTAGTCAGTCATTTCCATGGACAACAACAATCTATTGATGTCAAAAAAATGATTTCAGTAGATCGTCCTCTTGTCTTGAACAGAGAACTGGTAGTTGAGAATCTTCAGAGTAATCTTCAATAGAAAACCTATAAAAAAACCCATCAGAGAAGATTCCAACATAGAAGATTCCGGCAGAAGAGATTCCGACACTAAGTCAGAAAGAGCAATTTTAGAAGAAAAGATTGAGAGAGGTTGAGTCATGTGTAGTCTGTGTGTAGTGTGTAGTGCGTAGTAGGTAGAGAGAGATGTATATCAGGCATGTTTCATTTACTAGTATATATAGCATATATGGTAGTAGTGTTTGGGAATATAGAAACCCTACTTGCGTTGCAGAGAGATCATGTAAAATTTTCTGAAATTATAGAAACTACAATAATGAACTTTCTATAGATTCGATCTCTCAAGTTAGGAAAGTTTCCCTGACTATCAGAGACCCATGAGGGTTTGAATCATTAAGAGATTTGTTCCCTTATTGAGATGGATTATAATAAGCCTATATTAGATTGGGAAAGGTTTAAACTTGTCACAAATTTCCTTACATATCGAGCGATCTTAACTAAGACTTAACGTGGTAGGAATCAAATTTTAGGACCAAGAGAGGTCGGGACCAAAAGGTTCTAAGGCCGAAAGGCTAGGAGGCCTAACAACATTCATCTTCATAAGGCGTGAGGTCGAACAATATGAGGATTGAAAGGATTCTGCCGAAATGGTTATGCCAAGACTTTGGCTACAACTGACCAAAAGGTTGCTTATGGGCATACTCGGTCTCGTGATAATGGGTTGTTAAACTATGTATGATCAGTAAAAGTTTTATTTGAATTTTCTTATATCGAAGAAAAATCCTTAATATAATACGAGTAAGTTTTTTATAATAAATTGTACACATCCCTAATCTCGACATCTAGTTGGGACAAAGATGAGGATGCTAAACAACTACCCAAAACATGGTTGGTTGCTTTTCAATGGTGCCAATGATAATAGAACAAGGGACAAGCCTATCTCACTCTCACTAAGGAATAAAAACATTATCCTAAATTATCTATTTTTTTTTATTACATGATATTTAAATTTTAGATTAGGAGATTAAAAAAAATTATGACTCTTAAATTGTCTCATTCGAGACCTAAATTGCACCTTATCAATATACCAAAGCGTACCCAATTTTTAACTTCAAAAACAAGGTTTTAGGCTACCTTAAACGACCAAAACACTTCAAAAAAAAAAAAATACCGTGAAAATGTGAATTTGACAAAATATGGAGGAAAACGTCAACTTCATAACCAATAGTTCTCCGCCACATGTAAAACTTGCAGTCGCCTTCATTGGTCAAAGAATTATGCCCTGCCTATAATTGCTTTCAGAAAATCTCATTGCACCACTTGGCATCTAAAATGAAACTTAAATTCCCATGACATTGTTACAAATCGTCATACTTCAATTTTCACAAATTGTTCCCTTAATTTCTAGCTGCCAAGCACCCATTCTGTTTTATAGAAACTAATAATAATAATAACCATAATTGTTTTGGGGCAATTTTCTATTATCTATGGAATGGAAATAGAGAGAAAAGTCCAAAGAATTGGGCAAAAACAAACTCAGTGTTGTGCTTGTGATAAACATGTCCCACTTTTCTAAACTTCCCTTCCCATTTCTCTGCTTGTGTAAAATGCTCTCTCACTCCACCAGCCTATTCTCAAACCAAACCAAACCATTTCTTCTCTCACCTTGACTTACCATAAACAAGTCGCAAAGTACATTTATCCACGATCAAAAGAACTACGACATTGAAAATGAAGATGACTGTTATGTTTGTTTTTCCTTTCCTTGCTGCTTGTTCCTTTTGCAATGGCCCAACTCCGAGTTGGTTTCTACAGCTCAAGCTGCCCCAAAGCTGAGTCCATCATTAAAGAAGTGGTGCAGAGTAGATTTCAGTCTAATCATTCTATCACTTTAGCTTCACATACATTTCCATGATTGTTTCGTTCATGTAAGCTTAGGCTTACACATATGCATTTTTATTGCCTTTTCTTCTCATGGTATTTTACATGCCTTTCCAATATTACATAATCTTGCAGGGCTGTGATGCATCAATACTCACAGACTCGAATTAAACCAAAACCAACTCATCCGAAGAGGATGCAGGAGCAAACCAAACAGCACGAGAATTTGAGATCATGGATGACATCAAAAAAGTTCTAGAAACAAAATGCCCCTCGACTGTCTCTCGCTCTGACGTCCTTACGGTGAAAACCTGTGATTCGATAGCTCTAGCTAGAGGACCTAACTACACTATCCCAACAGAAAGGCAAGACGGGCAGGTCTCGGACCCAAAGCTTAGTCAACTTGCCAGGTTCAAGCATACCGATCGAGCAAGCAATAAAAATTTTCAAAGGCAAAGGACTAAATGCTAATGAAATGGTGACTCTTTTAGGTGCACATACTGTTGGTGTTGCTCATTGCGGATTCTTCCAATACAGCCTTTTGAATTTACATGTGGAGCTCCGGGCTCAACAATGGATCCAACATTGGCTTCTCAGTTACTGAAGACAAGTGGAACTACCTACAAGCCTATAGAACAAGATCCGACAGTTTTTCTGGATCAAAATACTTCCTCTATTGTCGACAACCAATTCGACAATCAAATCTTACAGGAAAAGTGAATACTAGAGATTGATCAAGCACTTGCTCTAGATACTTCTCAGTTCTTGTTGGAAATGCTGGAGAGATTAGGACAAATTGTAGAGCTTTTAACCCGCCTAAGCAAAACAAAACAAAGTCCTCTTAAATTTTCAGTTCATTTCAAGTAAAATTTTGATGTGTTTCTAAACTCTCGTTTGGGCTTAATTGCCAAGCCTTCTGCGTTATATCAGTTTCATTGTGTGTGTATGTGTGCGCGCGCCTTTTTTAAAGAGTCAAGATACATGGTATAACTATTCAAGAAATAAAATTGTGCTATTATAGATTTCGTTTTAATATTTTTTTTCGAATTTTTAAGTACATCTCAAACAAGTCTAATCAAGCATACTTGTTTATTTAATAAGCTTAGGGAATATCAAATTTCTTTGAATTGAGTGGTCAGACACTCTATCTTCTTAACCAAAAATTTTAAATTCGATACTAAAAATAAAGAAAAATGATTTGGAAGAGTAAATATCTCAATGAACTCCATAATACTCGGATCGGATTACTCAACAAAACTCAGATACCAGTCGATGAAAATAAAAAAAAAACATAGGGAATACCACCAACGTTCCGTGAGTCTAGTAACAGAACATTAAATTCGCTTAATTAAAATCTCAAATTCGAGTTGAAAAAATAAATACGGGAAAGTCAGTCCCTAAATTGAATCACGTAACTATTTGAACAGAATTAATCGTGTTTCCATATACTAGTTGTTAGGTAAAAAAAAAAAGCATAGAAAATACCTCATCATTGGTTCTTTTAACAATAAAAAATGGTTTGGAGAAAAATCTATAGTAATAAAAGGAAATTAAGTTGCCATGAGAAGCTAGAAGGGTTTGTTCATAGGCACCCATGGCCATCCCCAAGGAGATAGCCTAATAGTCACAACTCTCATTCCCTAATCTGGATCTCACGTTCTAATATCTGTGTAAAAAAAAAAAAAAAATACACCTTGGCCCCAGTGACCTAGCCCAAGCCGCTGGAGGTTGAGAAATGGGCTTTCAACCTCAATGAGAATATCAATGACACAGGCATTTTCGTGCAAATATTGAAAAAAAATGTATTTCAAAAGTAATTTTCACCATAGACACAGAGTAGTAAATAGACAACCAGATCAACACTTGTTGATATAGGTGGAATAGATACTTTCGTTCCTTAATTAAGTCAGAAATTCGACTCCCCTTTAGGTACGAAAAAAACAATATTGAGAGATCCGTCCCTCACAAAATAAACCGTGTAATGGTCGATTTATATTAGTTAGGACGACACTCCGGATACTGTGTAGTGATCGAGCCACGAAACTAACAAAAAAAAAGTTACTAGAATGAGCAAGATTTTACGTACTAAAATAAGGAGAATATGATAATATCATAGGCCCTAGTTTTTCTCGAGCACATTTTGGTAGGGCTAAACCGGACGCAAAAGAATAAGATGCCAGCGGAGACTTTGCAACAATATTTTGTTTTTTGTATTTTTTTTTCTTTTTTTCTTGGCTTTCCATTTTTTTCCCCATTCAAACATCTTTTTCAAAAATGCTCATCCTCCCTCTACTACATATTTAAGGGCAAAAATGCAAAATAGCCCTATGGTTTTTCCAGTTGACAACTGACTCCGGAAATTTCCAAGCTGGAAAGGGGGGAGGGGGGAGAGAGAGAGAGAGAGAAATCTTAATTATAGTACTCAAAGGTAAAGCAATTGATATCCTTCGGAAGAATTTTTGAATATTGGATATTTGACCTCAATGAATACCGAGGTGATGCTCCTCCTGGAGCCTTAAAACCATTACATAGGATGACAATTTCAATTTCTTTTTCGCCTATATCATTGCTCTCTCTCTCTCTCTCTTCATCTCGGCCACCTTCCATCTGTAAAGAAATGGGGTAGGGAATACAAGTCACAAAAAACAAGGTCTTAAGTATTTAGTGATCCGGAACATATTCAATCTCCAGGTAGCACATAATAAGACATGGATCGGCTTCACTTTATTCAAAGCAAAGTTGGTTAACCATCACACCAAAGATGCCATGTTTGAGATCAGCCGATCCACCAGGCAAACTTTGTGTGGGTTCCTTCAATTGCGACTGCGGTGCCTTCCTAAAGCTATTATGTCAAAACTAGATACGATTGTTTTGTTTCGACCAAAGCAAAGCCATGCCCAACACAAACTAAGCTGTTCATCAAAATTTAAGACTAAAAGTTTGACATTAAGCACCTTAACCAACTTCATGAACAAAAAGAAATAAACAATTTCCCAAAAACAAAGGAAAAGACTTGTAAAGGTACTAGATAAACTCACTTTCACAAATCTGGTTCTAACGCGAAACTTTCTATGCATAACCATACGAGGATGAAGCACAACTCTAATGATGTAACTAAAATCTACAACGCATATCCTTAAACAATAGGAAACAATACAAATATAGATTTTGCCTCATTACTTACAACTATCCTATCCTGGTTTTTGCTAAATAAATTGAAACATTAACATGTAATTAATTAATTTATAAGGTATTAGAATATGCTATTATAATGGATATGCTTTCTTAACAACTTGACTTAGCATTAATGAAGAAACCCGATCCCAAAGGTAAATCAAACTTGATCTGCAAATAAAATAAATAGATTATATAAACATTCTGGAAAAGGCAAATAATTCATTGCACATGAATTCTACAGTGGTGGCCAATATCTTTAGCAACAAGTCCATAAATCTTGTGGGCTAACCCGGTACACAAAGTGCTCCCCTGCTTAGTGTGGTGGTAGAGGGAGGATAGACGTATATGTACACAGCCTTCCTCTAGGATTTTTTGCAAAGAGACTATTTCCACATCCATAAATCTGGTGCCAGCTTAAAATTTTAAGACCAGCTAAATGAGATTTATCACTTTTTTGGCTGAATCAGATAGAGATGCACATATCCCTGCATACACACTAAATCTTAAGTAGGCTGCCAAGAACAATAACCCAGTATGCCTACTACTTACATCATTGACTCTAAATCAAAAGGGGAATCACGCACGACAATCATACGAGTTGATAAGGCAGCATTTAGTTCAGAATTTACCATTTTCACTGCCAAAAATGTTATCATCAAAGTCACATTTGGCTTAAACTGAATTCCATGACATACCTGCCGACTAATAACCACCATTGTTCTCTGACACAAGCCGAAGCAAGAGAATAGGCAATATCACATTAAATTTGGATCCGTTTTGCACCATTGACGAGAAGTTTAAGATTATGTGCTCTCCTGGAAAGTTTGAGACCGAGAAAGGGCAGCTGGATTTGCTTCTAAAACCTGACAGACATCTGATAGAGTGTTCTTGCATTCCTTTTGAGATTTGAAAGATTCAAAAATGCCACCTTTTGATACTGGTTCTTCCAGGTCAGGTCTGATACCCAGTGTAGCCCAGATAGAACTCTTAGAAGCCTCAACTGGGTCATCAATTCTCAAGGTCTTTGGAACCAGGACAGACTTCTCTAACTTGTCATCAATTAATGGAGTTTCTCTTGAATGCTTACCCAAGGTTGGCGAGTTTTTGCCTGAGCAATTGTTGCTAACGGATGAAGATGGAGAAAGGTATCCATTAGCTCCAACCAATATATTGTTCCCTGTCCCTGTAGCAAAGACAGGCATGCAATTCCAGTATGGAGCAGGCACAAATTGTAAGGAAATGCTTTGAGTGCAAAAGCTTGGAACTGCAAACATCGGAGTAGGGCACCACTGGACAGGTCCAGGATTATTGCCATCTGGCACATAAACAAGCTGAGAAGAGGGACAAGCTGCAACTTGGGGAGCCACATTGCTCCAACCTGGATTCCAGTGAAAAAAACACGGAGGACAAGCATAACAATTTGAAGGGTGTGTGGGGTTAGGTTCCGTGCAAGAGCCCAATGAAGCTCCTCCATCATTCTGGGAGATATTTTCAGGTAAATCATTTTCTCGTACACTGGAAACTGTTGCAGGAGAGCCACATGAAGAGGACTCCTCTCCATTTCCTCCACTATTTTCTGAACCCATCCCAGCATATCTCTTCTGCTCTCCAAGTTTAAGCACAGAAGCCATAGATTCACAGAGTGGAGCTTCAAAGCCAAATTTGAGGACTGTCCCATTGCCAGATGGAGCCCCAAAAGAAGTGGATATTTCACCACTTGAGAGAACCTGATGATTGAATGACTCTTGGGTTTCAATCCTAGTAGATGGTGCTCCATCTGATGACACCATTACTTGACAGAATTGAGAGGTCAAGTGCTTATTCTTCCGTCTCCCAGCACCCACAGGTACATTTCTCATTGTCCCACCAGCCGTCCAATACCTCTGGCAATTCTTGCAGAAATGTCTAGGCTGGTTAACATTGTAGTTATTGAAGTAACAAAATTTGGTATCTAAACTATTGCATCGCGGGCATGGAATGATCTTATCTGGTTTTTTTAGAACTTTCTTTCGCCTGGCCATAGTATTTCCAGAAAGGTCTTCACTTGCTTTTGGATTAGTTGCCACCACATTATGCTCATGTTGTTGGTCCTCTTCTTTGTCATCTTCTCCTGTAGAACTACATGATTTTCCAGTTTCTTCTGCACAACAATCTTCAGCATCATCTTCCACCACAACCTAAGTTTCACAATGTAAGATCCCAATATCACTTCCACAAATATCTCAAATTCAAGCGTCAAACAACAAAGCACACCATGCAGTTACAGATCCCCCCCCCCAATTTCCTTGAATCAGCAAAGAATGTCAAACGCCAGATTAAAGACTACCATGATTTATGTTGCACTGACATTTCTACAAATAAACTCTGTTTGTGTCGGACATAATTCTTAAACACTACAAAATTCAGCATGTTGTAAACTAATAATGGTGTAAAACTTTTATGAGTTTCCCATGTGACCGTGCTTGTGTCATGTAGCTAGCCTAGCTGCAAAAGATAAGCCGCTTGGATAGAATGCGGATGACTCCATTTATGACATGATCTCAAATCTTAGATCAAGATGTCGACCTTGTACTAACAGTCCATTTCACTCCAAAGTGGTCAAACCTACCAGTAATTAACAACAAGTAACATGGGAATCATACAAATTCAATTGCTTTCAGTACCCGAGGATGGCAATGATTCAAACCAAGCCATTTCTGCTCATAAATTAATTACATTCCAGATATTCAAAACAGTCTAACATACGTCCTATTCTTCAAACAAAATCAAGACATAAATTCAACCAAGAAAAATTGCAAGCACCTAACTGATCAATTACCAAACAGAAAACAGAGAGGACCACCAAACAACGCACAGACGTTAATCAAGCCATAAAACAGATTAAAGGGCATACAATTTAGGGTCCCGCAAGTCTTTAACTCATAAAAAAGAAAATGTTAAAAAAATTAACAAGCCAAAAGCCAATGAAGAGAACCCAGAAAAGTCTAGGGTTTATGAAACAGAGAAATAATTGTTATTCTATAGAGCAAAGGTTACCGTGTTGTCGGGAATCTGAGTCTCCGGGAAAGCAAACGTTTTCCCAAATAGCTTGATAGCCGGATCTTTATTATTCTCAGACATTTCTCCCAACCCCCTACCTGGAGTCAATCACTCGTCAGTTGCAACACAACCATGTGAGAGACGGAGAGAGAGGAAAGAGTTTATCGAAAAATCCCACAAAAACAAAACCCTGCTCCTGCTGCGAATATGATGCGGGGAGAGAGAGAGAGAGAGAGAGAGAGAGAGATGTGACATATTAAAGGATAACTGAGAAATGAAGTGATGTTTGAAAAGAAAAGGGAGAAAAAGCAAAATATTTGTATAAAAATCGAAGGATAGGATAAAAAAGTTTGATCGTCGGTTTCTCTGTTTGTTTGTTTGTTTATTTATTATAGAAAGGATGGGAATGGAGTTTGATAAGTAAAAAGTGGAACCTTTTTTTCAATTCTTTTTCTTTTGGGTTTTACTGGAAGAGACGGTAGCGGGTGAAACTGCCAGCTAGGACGCCAAGAAAGCAGGAGGAGGTGAGGGTAGTGGACGTGAATGGAGATGGAAATGGAGATCGAGAGGACGTCAAAAGGTGGACCCCCATTCATTTCGGGGATGCTTTTTACGCCGTCTCTTGTTCTTTTTCTGGGTCCCACTCTTCAAAAAGGCTGCACCTTCGGCCATCGGTTAAATTACCAAATCTCCTCCGGTCCTATCTCCCATGCAAAAGGCATTTCTCTCTCCAATCCGTTCCGTGCCTTGTCCCCCTCAACAAAAAAGGAAGATCGGTTCGTCCGGTATTCTCATTAGAACATGATTTAAAAATAATTTTTTAATTATAAAATATTTATTTTAAATTATAATTACTGCACTAAATAGTGGTTGTTATAACCACTGATAAAATGTTCAAGAGCCCAAGCTTTAGTCAAAATAGTCGTTACATATTTTTGTAAATCATCCGTAATAAATTTATAATTTCGTAATCTTAAAATCATTCCTTTAACAATTGTTACTTTCTTTGAAACAACTTTTAAATTATAAGTATGATCCATTATAATTCCATGAGAATCAATTGAAACTTGATAGATTTTTCTATTATTTTATTAAAAATTATTGATTGTTCACTATATATTTTATAAAATATTCTATCACTAATATTAGGGTTTCTGATCTATATATGCAACCCCTAATGTATCACACCAAATAATACAAATATCATTCCATATTCTCTTTTTCTCTTCGTAGTATCAAAATCAAGTTTCTAAACTCAAACTCTGACCGCAGGATATTTTATGGAATGAAAGTGAATATGCTATCAATATTCTCTAAGCATGGACAGAAATTGAATTACCTAAAATATATTGATCGAAAATTAACATATTTAAATTGTGGACTCTGCTCAATTATTCTCTAAGCCCGGTTTTTCAACAATCTTACGGATTATGGACTCTACTCCGATCAACAATTATTCTTCTCCTGCTACCGGGAAATCTGCCGCTGCAAATTCTGGCAACATCTACTCTATTGTTGTCGTTCATGGTGCGGCTGTCTCCGTTGCAACTGCAATTCCATATGCCAAACCTTTTCGTGATATCCCCCAAAATTGACATTTTTACCGGACAAAATTTTAGTAATGGCAAGAATCTATTGTCTCAATTCTTGAATTGCATGAACTATCTGCCGACACAAAGCAACCGGAGATCTGCTCTTCTGCTAACAAGGTCTGTGGGCATGTAATTATCAGCATTTTATCTAATGATCTGTTTGATGTCTATTGTTCATATAAGGAAGCTCGGGAGATATGAGACTAAGCGCACCTGAGTACACTGCTGGGCAATTTCAACGGATGAGAGATGGCAAATGACTAAGATATCAAGATGCACACTAATTTTATACCAACAAACTATTAGAAGATCTCAAGGCGAAAAAACATCACTTGTCCTCTATATAAAGAAATGTCCTCTGACCTCTAACCACACACCACCCTTGAGAAGGAAAGAGCAAGAGAGAGGAACAGAGGAGCGAAGGAGTGAAGAAAAAGAGTGAAGAGTGAGGGTGCTACTTGAAGAAGAATGAAGAGGAGGCTCTATTGCTTCACAGAGAGAAACAAAAGACGATAAATAAGAGCATTTGTGCTTTGTTTTTGCTCGAAAGAGAAAGGAAGAAGAGGAAGATTTCTGCAATAGTTTTTGTTTTTGAAGGTGTAAGAAAAGAAGAGAGAACTGAGAAGGGCCCCAATCTTGGTCAAAGATACAAAGTGGCTAGGGAACCGGAAGTTTTGGGAAGGATGCGCAACTCTATGAAAAGTATCTATTAACTTGCCCCTTTTGTTTTTCTAATTATTTTTATTTTCGTTTTATAGAATTCAAATCTTGAATTTTAAAATTAGAGTTAAGATCGGAGAAGATAATTATAATCACCAAATTGTCCGATTGGGGACCTAATTGTTTTTGTTTGGTATAAGTATTAACAAATCTTTTTTTATTGAATATTCACTACAAAAAAACACGATTTTATTTATGGATTTTCGAGACGAAAAAATTTAACGATAAAAACTTTTTCGTCGCTAATTTGTCACAAAATTTGTAACGAAAAGGAAGTCGTGGCTAAATTAGGACGGACACATCATTCGTAGCAAATTTCGTCACTAATTAGTGACGAAAAAATTTTCGTGACTAAATTCGTTACTAATTGGCGACAAAAAAAATTTTTCATTACAAATTTCGTTATTAAATAAATTTTTTTATATATGATTAAATAAAATATAATATTAATATAATATTTAAATTAAAAAATTAATTTAACAACGGTAATTTAATTTAGCGACGGATTTTCAAATCCGTGGCTGATTCAGCGACGGATTCCAAATCCGTCGCTGTTTAGTCGCTAAATAGGTTTTTTATATATAATTAAATAAAATATAATATTAATATAATATTTAAATTAAAAAATTAATCTAACAACCAAATTTAATTTAGCGACGAATTTCCAAATCAGTGGCTGATTTAGCGACGGATTCCAAATCCGTTGCTGAATAATTAGAATTTTGTTTTATTCTTATTTTATTTTAATAATTTCAGCGACAGATTCCAAATACGTCGCTGAATTTTATCTTCTTTTAATTATAATTTTATTTTATTAATTTATATTAACAAATCATATTATTATTTTAAAATATTTTAATTTACATTTTATTTTATTATATTATATTTCTTAATTCTTAAAAAAAACCATATATTTTATTTTAGTTAAATTATATATATTTTTTAATTAATTTATTTTTTTTTCTTTTTTTTGATTTAATATTTTTTATTATTGTATAGGTAATTTTATTTTATTTGTATTATTTTATTTAATAATATAAATTCAGGCAGGCGCAGGCACCCGCGCACCTGGGCATGTTTCGTTGTTTTAATACAAAAAATATAAATTATTTGTAATTGAAGTGATTCAAACTTTGGACTTGGATTTCAAATTTAACAGAAGACATGTTACCATTGCACCACCGGGTGTTGTTATATGACTTTCTTCCTCCTCTTTGTTTTCTATTCTCACTTTTTTTTCCTTATCTCTATTTTTGGGTTTTTTTTTTCTTTCTACTGTCATTTCTTATATATAATAATTTTATTATAATATATAATAATTTTATTATAACGAATAAAAATATTTTGTAATTAAATATATAGATTTTTTAAATTATTAATATATTATAATTTATTGATAATTATAATTTTATAGTTTTGAGATATTGTAATCCATTTTTAAATTATGGATTAAAAAAATAAAATAAAAATGAAAAAAATAATAAAATAATAAGATAAAAGAAAAAAGAAGAAATCAAAATATAATATTAACATATTTTTTAATTAATTTATTATTTTATTTTAAATTAGTATTTTATTATTTTTATTTTATTAAAAATTATCATATTTATTATTTTTAATTAATATTATTTTAGGTGGGTGGTATAAATAAAAAAAGTTATTATATTTATTATTTTAAATTATTATTATATATTATTTTATTATTATTAGAAAAATGTGAAATAAAGATAATAAATAATAAAAAAGAAATTTATATCATAATAATATCTTTGACTCGGTGGTTTACAGGTTGCATGCAGGAGTTCAGAGTTTGGAGGAGTTCGAACTTCGAACCACGGTGGAGGCAAAAGGCGCGACATTTTCCAGCAATTAAGAGTGCGTGTGCGGGGTGCTGGCTCAGGTGGCACGTGCGCTGGCTCGGGCGGGCTAGGGTGGCACGTGTAACACGTGTGCTCCCTCAACATTGACATTTGACGGAATTTAAAATCAGTGACGGATTCCAAATCCGTCGCTGAATTTAGCGACAGATTTTAGCGACGAATTTGGAATCCGTCGCTGAATTTAGCGACGGATTTTTTTATTATTATAGATTTTTTTTCCCTAAATTAGTGACGGATTTTAACGACAAAAATTATCTGTCGCTAAATTTAGCGACGAATTTTATATTTTCATCGCTAAATTTAACAACGGATTTTTTTTGTCACTAATTTAGCGACGGATAATTTTTCATTGCTAAAATTTGTGACGAATTTTAGCGACGAAAAATTATTTGTTGCTAAATTTAGCGACGGATTTCAATTTTCGACGCTAAATTTAGTGACGAATTTCTAATTTTCGTCGTTAAATTTTTGCGACGCGTTATTAGTGACGAAAAATTTTTCGTTACTAATGTTTTTAGCGACGAATTTTTTTAAAATTTTCGTCGCTAAATTTGTGACTAAAAGACTGTTTTTTCGTAATGATTGATTTTAATATTGACCTTTGTTATATATATATATAGATATATATATATATATATGTATGTATGTATATATTAATTCTATGTTTTTCGGATTATTTTTATATGAGCTTGATATAAACCACAATAACTTCGTACCCTTTTATAATTTTTTTGTGTTAATATGATAATTTGTTTAAATAATTAAGTTTTGTATGAGTATCAACATAATTTGTTTTGACTTTCAACGATAAGATTTGTTAACTTTGTTAGCCTCCAAACTTCTAATTCGCACATAGTTTATAGATTTTTACTAGCTTTTACACTTTTTCGAATTTTCAAACTTTTCTTAACTTTCTGCTTATGTTATAATTGAACTTATGTGAATTATGAAATCTTCCTAATTTTGGAATCTAAACTTCTGCTAATCTTTAAAACTAGATGTGTTAATTTTAGAATTTTCATTAGTCATCTAACTTCTAGATATTAAGTATAAC
The DNA here is from genome assembly GCA_033439265.1 of Dillenia suffruticosa. NCBI lineage: Eukaryota > Viridiplantae > Streptophyta > Magnoliopsida > Dilleniales > Dilleniaceae > Dillenia > Dillenia suffruticosa. The sequence goes on along the minus strand of JAVTVX010000013.1, from coordinate 9,787,086 downwards.
ACTCATAAATAATAGTTTACTATCTTCACAAAATATTTGTAAATCCTTGGGGAGTTTTGCGTTATTTGATTCTTATCTTGTAAATCCTTAAGAATAATTTTTTTTTTTTTTTTTTTTTGCCTTCATATTTCATATTTCGTGCAAGATTTTGTTTCTAGTTTTATTTTTGTTTAATAATCTATTCAGTTGTTGTGGTTAAATCGAGTTAATGTTTCCCTCTAAACATTGATTAGGTTGTCTCTAAATGGACCGAACTAATTTAATTAACCAATATTGATGGCTCACAATCGATAATTGAAGGTTGACGGCTGGGCTGATGATCAATAGTCGATTAGTAATAGTTATTATTAATTAATATTAATGTTTGATCTTATAAACACAAATAATTGTTGTTTAAATATAAAGTAAGTAAAAAGAATAACAATTGTTATTTATATATAATAACAGACAACGATGACTTCATTTGCATCGGAAATTTGGGGGTTGAGTGAAAGTATTGGGCGGAGGTATAACAAAAAGTATTATATTCCTGCGAGAAACAATAACCACGACTAACTTTTTATCTCCTTAAATGAGATCAATCATATAAATTCTTTTGAATCATTATATTTTCTTTTATATCATATTTTTATCCATAATTAAATAATTTATATCATATTTTATTATTCTATCTAAGTGTTTGTAGATTTTTCTCTCCCAATATGAGTACTTATTATAGTATCATACTATCTAACTAGAGTCTTTATTAGTCGTCTATTACATATCTCTATCATTTTAATCATATTTCTTTTAATTTTTCCTCGATAGATGTAACTTCAACTTGCTCTCATATACAATCATTTTTTATGTTATCCATCTTTATGTATCCGTATATTTGTATTAACATTTTCATCTTCACAACTCTAATACTATGATATTTATATTCTCACCAGAAAATTGAGCAAAATTATGAAATGATTGATAGATAACTAAGATTTAACAAATTATCTTGATATTTTATTATTTTAGGTTATTTATTGTCATGACTCGACTCAATATCAAAATTAAGATGTTATGACACTTCGGGTCAAATCAAGTTGTATCAATACCCGAATTTGGATCGAGTGTTATTTATGTGAACTCGAACTCACTGAGTTTGCATTTTTCAAGCTCGAATTCGAAATGTCATCGGGTAGTATCATCGAGAGTATCGTTCGGTAGTATGACTAAAAGTATCATTGGGTAATATAGATAATGTATTCAAAAAAAAAAAATACTTATAAAAATAATTTTATATATATAATTATTTTTAAAAATATAACTAATAATCTTGGATAACTTGCTGAGTTTTTAAACACAATATCAAATTATCCGAGTTTGAACTTGATACCAAATAAGAGCTCGAATTGAGTTTTGATCGGGTATTATCAATTCCCAAGTCTCGTAACAGACTGATCAAAATCCACGGGTGCACTTGTGTGTGGCCAGGGTTCGCAGGCACCAACAAAAATATCTTTTATTGCGTGTTCAAAGTGTAAAAGACTATCATCAAGATTTGTCCCAAACATCATCCTTGCCTTTTTCTCTTTTCTTTTCTTTTCTTTTCTTTTCTTTTCTTTGTCCCAATCCCACTTTTGTCAAGAACAGGGGTTCCTATTGAAAAGTATGGCCTACCAGCAAAAGCTAGCTTTTCCATCAAAAGAGAAAATGGCGCCACTTTAAAAGACCCTACTGACTTTGGCTTTTTTTTTAAAAAAAAGTTAATATGAATAAAGATTTTAAATGGTCTGATTCGTACACTTAGCCATTCGAAAATTAAAGTTGGATGTCCTTACAATTTACTTTTTGAGGGGTTTATCTCGAACTAAAAAGAGGAATAGTTATATGGATTTTATCCAACTTGCTATAGAATTAATGTTCCATTCCATGACTTGGTTTAGTAAATTTAATTTATATAATACCTTTTAATTAAAATAAGTTTTTAAGAAAATATAACATTTTTTAAAATAAAACTCAAATTTTAATAATTATTTAGATTAAAAATATCAGGAAATGTCCACCTAACCTCGGCTTCTCTCTCATTCAGAAACATTTACTCACCAATCTAATTAGACTGGAGTAATTCTAGATGGGATGGCTTGCTCAGTCCACGATTATTATTAAGGAGAAAAATAGTGATTTGGAAAAACCCAATAAACTAATATTAAATTAATATGTAATAAGGTTTAAAGCTGAATTATACTTTACATAACCAAATCAATTAATTGTCAAGATACTCTACATAACCAATAAAATCTTAAATTTTTAGAAAGATATGGTTGAGATTTTACAAAAGTAAGAAATAACATTCAAACCTTTTGAACAGTCTTTTTGTTTTTGAGAGAGAGAGAGAGAGAGAGAGAGAGAGAGAGAGAGCTGTAATCTTGAAGGACTCTGATTTAAGCTTTTTTTTACGAGCTGATAACATTTTAATCTGTCGCTTCCAAGAGAGAGAACAAGGAGCTACTCTGATTCCACGTCTTCTCACATCTTAAATGTTGTCCATCAGCGACATCTGTCAGCCTATGCTAGCTTTTGAAAATGGCTTCCATTTAATCAGCTCAATACTTCAATTACAGAAAACAACAATCAATCTATAGTCGATAGGAAATATCATCGGTTAAATTTTTTTAAATTAAGTGGTTAAATATTTTATTTTTTTAATTAAAAATCTTAAATTTGATTATTGAGAATAACAAAAAAAAGATTTAAAAATGTAAACTCAAAAAAATAGATTTTATGATATTATAATCAGATTAATTAGAAAAAATTTGAATATCATTAATAAAAACAAAATATATATATATATATATATGAACGATAGAGTGAAGAACCAATAAACAAGAAATGCTCAGTGGGAAAAACAGTTTATAAACGCCAAAATATGGCCACAAAGGAAAATGGAAAACTCCTAAAATGAGAATTTTGTTTTCTTTCTAAAAAAAAAAAAAAATCACTTTTAGTTGGCCATATATTTTTCTGACCCTTACCCCCAAGTATTCTAAACTCCATGGCGTTACTTGCTAATTAGAATATAACTTGGAATATACCTTTCTCCGTCTTTGGCTAAGATCAAAATGTATAGTGTAGTGTCTGTTATTATCATTTTAATATCTTTGGTTCACATGATACCAAATATATATAACTTGGAATGTTGATAAGTAATTTGTTCTCAAAGAAACTAGGATTACAAAGTTTGAAAGACCAACAAACAGTTGATGTAACAGATAAGTCACTATATCTTTTAATTAAGGTCACGAGTTTCACTTGCGATTTAAAATAGAATCGATTATGTTGGGAGACCCCTAATCTCTAAGAGAGATCTTAGTTGGGTCAACCCGGATTAATCGACATGAATCTCCAAATACTGGGCGGTGAACCAAATACAAGTGCACAAAAAACAAAAGGTTTGGAAGAAGTGGGGCCGATGGGCCGGTCCAAAACTCGGGAGCAATTGGCAGCTTAATCACGGATCTATGTACTCATGAAAAGGTAAAATCAAAATTAATTCCCCATAATCATTTTCCGAACACCAACACACAATCGGTCTAGTGATATATATGAAGTGTATCACTTGACCAAATATTAGATTTGAAACTTTAAAATAAAAAAATTACACCGGCAGAGTTAGCTCTAGGATCCTCTATAGACATTTAAATGAGATTAATCGAAATATGAAACAGTGAGAAAAAAAAAATTCTTGGGTTGTCAGCATGACAATGGCCAGGCGGACCTGGAGTTTTGACAGGCTTGGGGCGTTTGAACACATGCACTATGTAGACCTGTTCAAATACAGGGTGGGCCAAACCTGTAAACTAACATGTAGCGAAACACACTAGATCTGATTTTGGGTAGGCTTAAGTAAAGATACTGCCCTAAGCCTCGAACCCTTTGTGATACAGTTGTCGGGGTCCATGTAAATTTGGCCCAAAGGCTACTGCACTGACGTCATTTTTTTTTTTTTTACAATCGATATTTTAGTTTTGTCTGATTAATGCGGTTCAAATATTATGGAACCTATTTTAGGGGTTGATTCTCTCAAATCCCGAATATATTGATACTCAATGATATGGTAGAAAATTCCAAGTGTTTTATGTTTGCGAGGGGGGATCCATGAGATGTAAGATCATTAAGGATGGGGGTGGAACATCAAGCTAGTAATGGAGCTCACTTCCGTGAAGTCAACTAGCACCATGGATTCTTATCCTCCCTATGCATTTTTCATTGGCACCCAACGCAAACTGCATAAAGAACCGATAATTCCATTCAGGTTTGTGAGTAGTGGATATAATTTTAAGGACAATTTACGACAGAACAACAAAAGTAATAATAGAACTTTTTCATTTGCAACACATAAATGGTGGTGCTAGGCTAGGTAAACACTGCCAGAATTCATTTATTTTCTTTCTTTTAGTTGGTCTAAAGGGCCGTCATTATTTCTTAAACTCTGCAAGCAGCTTTGAAATAAGTTGGACTCATCAGTTTTCAATGATTCTTTTTTTTTTTTTTTTTTTTGATTTCTACCACCGGTATCTGGAGTCATGTATCAACTAATCTGGTTTAAACGTTTGCGGAGATCTTATTCAAGGAATAACTTTTCTGGCGTAGTTTTCTCCTTTACTAAGTTTCAAATCCAAAACTTAGTACAATGATGCTAAGCTGTGTTTATTGCTTTTTAACAATTGAGGGGGAGAAATCACAAAAATAAATAAATAAACAAGTCAGCACAATTTGTATTGTGTCTCAACTTGAGACCAAGTAAGTGTCCTCAATCAGAGGAAAGCTTCTCCCTCGGACTGATGTACAAGAGGATTTGGCTTCAAGTTTGAAGTAATTAATCTAAAGTGACATTATGGTATTTCTTATTGCTCGAGTGGTTTTTAAACTCCCTATATACATATTCCAAAATACTTAAATATTGAACCCTTTACCATTTTTTATTCAAAATACTTTATGAAACTTAAGGTACATATTCCAAACTAATTTTAACTATATACATTATTGCCCTCAAAAAGAGGTACATATTCCAATGTAATAATCTTTTATTTGTTCTTAGAGAAAAAGACTTAGCACATTATTTTCACAAGCCATAGTGCACTATGAACTGTTTCCAAGTTTGAGTCTGCCTCCACTTTGCAAGAAAAATTAGGATATTGTCCATGTAAAGGACCCTTCCAAACAAAAGCATCCGATATGAAGTGGAGGTTCAAGAGTTACTTTGAAATAATATCCTCTGTACCCACCTTTTGAAACATTGCCCTTTTCTTAAAGACCACTATAAACTATATATAACCAAATAACCTATACATAATATTTCACCACTAACTATGCAAAATGCCTTCAAAGTTGTACCTCACATGTGTCCAAGACATTCCATGTGTAAGAAAGCATGCACCACCCAACCCCCAGGTGACGTGATAGTGCTAACAATTCTATTGTCTCTTGTACTAATAAAGATGATGTATTTAACTAACTTAATAGTAATGGTTTATAAATTTAAACACGTTGTGAACAACTGTTTTACCATCAATACTTTTACACTATTAATACTGTAGTAGTTATACGTCTTGCCAATACGTTGCATAATAATAAATTTATTTTAAAAATGAATGTATCGAACTAAATATTATCGAGTTAGAATACTTGCTATAAAATAAATAGCAGATAGTTTAGTTTACTTTTCTACTCTTTCATTCATCATAAAAGGGGGGGGGGGGGACATGCTACACACGTACATCCAACTTACCAATTATTTTTGTTTTTCTACACTGTACACAAACATGAGAATTTGGTAAGCTAGGCTGTTCATAGAGACAGCACACGTTTGATCCAGAAAAATATAAGACAATCCAAAACTAAGGACAAAACTTTCTTGTTGGATGTCTTTCTTATCCATATACCACATCTAAATTTGAAGTACATGTTGAATCAAGCTTTTCCGGGGGGTTTGGGATCATGGTGGTTGTTTGCACCTGTTCCTGGATAGTCTGTGAATTCCAGATTCATTCTCTCCTTCAGTAGCTCGTCATCCTCCCACAAGTCCATTGCAACCTGCATGAATGATTAAGATTTTTAAGATACATAATATGTGTGTGCCGTATGCAATATTTTAGATGTTCAAAAAGATTTGTGGGGAGAGAGAGAGAGAGGAGGGAGGGAGGGAGGGAGGGAGAGGGAGAGGGAGAGGGAGGGGGTGAGAGAGAGAGCGGGAGAGAGAGAGAGAGAGAGAGAGAGAGAGAGAGAGAGAGAGAGAGAGAGAGAGAGAGAGAGAGAGAGATGACCTGAGTATGTGAATATTGGAATGATGGGTCTTCCTTAGTTGACTGGAGACTTCCTAAGAAACCGAAAATATTCAATATTGTTATAGACTAATAAAAATTAAATAATTAAGAACATCAAATCCAAGGTTTGACGAAGATGAAGGAAAGGGTTTACTGGAGGTAGGAACTGCAGCAGAAGTGAGAATATAAGAAACCCCCAGGAAGAGTATGAGCAGATGAAGAAAAGGCTTCTGTACCATGTTTTGTTGATAAAAGATAGAGAGACCTATGATATGATATGAGTAGGTGGGAGAGGAAGTAGAGGCTGCTTTTGGCAAGAGAAAGCATGATTGCTTGGTGCTTTATATAGAGCTGAATGAATGAATAATTTACAAAAGAGGAACAATACTACCACAAAGGTCAACTTTCATCTATGTTTATGTGGGGTGTGCCCACTTGCCTAACTTTATCTCATTATGTCTCTATCTGCAAATTCCAACTTTTTCTTAATCAGAACAAGGAAAAAAAATGATAGCCCAATTTCCTAATAGCTTACATTTGACATACTATTTTCTGAAAAACTAATATTAGATAATTTTAGGCAAATTATAAAAATTATTCTTCTAACTGCATACCTATTTTCAAATATTCTTTAAACTTCAATTGTATTTTATTTAAATTTGGGGTATTGCAGCAATATTTATGTTTTCTTTCGAGGTTTATAGAGTTTTGAAATGGTTGATGGTACTGTCATTTTGGTTCTTAGTAAATAGATGGTTTCAAATTTCATTGAAGTTTGGCTAAATTAATTTATTAGGGATGGACTAGAGCTGATCTTAGCTCGTTCGGAATTTGATTCTGGATTCATACGTTTAAAAATTATTTGATTGCAATTGAAATTTTGGAAAATTTTTAAATTAAGTAAAAGTTGTAGGAGATTTTTGAAGTTTTGCCCATAATTTATTTTGTGACAAATTACAATAAACATATTCCAAAATATTATTCTTAATTGACAAACTGAATAAATATATTTTGTAATTATTAAATTCAGGGCTGTATTTAAAATGAAAATTATGTAATTTTACTTTTCTTTCACAATCTCAGACACCCTTAATTATGAAATATTATTTGTAATTTATAAGAACAAGTATGTACAAAATACAAACGAAGAAAAAATACGATATATTTTTGGGTAATTCACTCCTTCTCTTTTTTTTTTTCCTAGACACAACTATTTTTTCCCCCACTTTTCTAGCTTACATGCACGCTCTACAAATTTGATAATAAACACTTCCCTCCATCTGTGGATTGCCTAAAAGGAAAGGAAAAAAATCTTCTTATAACTCGATAATCGAATGATTCGGGATGGAATCCTTAAATAATTATTTATCGATAAAAATCAAAATTTATGACCGGGAAGAAATTACATTGCTTTTGTTTTACATGGGAAATCACTTTTTTCTTTTACAATATAAGATTTGATAAATTGTTTACTAGAAGTTGTTTTGGTTATCACTTTATCTTTCTTATAATCATTACTCTTATTTTTTTAATAAATTATTGGGCAACACAATGAAGCAGAATCTCTCCACATAATTACTAAATTCTTGGGTTATTGCTAACTTATCCTTGCAGAAGTAGACCTAATCGGGTGATTTAGGTATCCAATAGCTTTTTTGATGGAATATGTTCTATGGTTTGTTTAATGGTATTATAAGATAAACTCGAAATCTAAGAATCTCTTATTGAATAAAAAATCTTTAAAAAGAAATTGGCTGCTTTTTTTTTAACCAATTACATCATTAGATAAAAGGTTTAGAAATAAAGGATGGAACATAGAATTTGGTAAACTACTGGTAAAAGTTTTTCTTTTGATCATAACACTATTTAAGGATAACATAATATGTGGAAGATGTTTTTCTATGTCCTTTTTTGATATAAAAGTGAGATTCTAACTCCATATCTCAAATAGAAGTACTTGGATAAGAGATGGGAAATTGTGCCACTAGTATCGTAGGGTGTGCGTTAAAATATATTCATACGGCAAAATCTTTAAGTGGACTTTGGGTTGAAATTGAAAATAAGAAAAATGTGAGAATCATAAAATTAATGAGGCATGCTTGATGTCATTTTCAAACATGTCACGGGGAGGGATCTGAAAAGTGTCAAAAGTGGACTTCATCATACCACTGTTTGTGTTGTAACCCTATCGTGTGCAATGGGACACTACTTGTCGTATTGTGCATCTCCAGTGGGGTGGGCTCTCCTCATGAGAAAACATATATTCCCTCAAATTTATTTTTTGTCTTTTTTCTTTTTTGAAAAAAAATCCCTAATTAGACTTTCTCGCATCATATACTATAGTTTGTATACCAACGATGCATAAATTCAATAACAAAATTTAATAATAAAAAAATAAATATTATGAGAATTAATTCTTATATTGAGTTTTATATCTATTCGAATCAAATTAATTAAATTTTTAAATATCGATATTAAGTGTGAAAAAAAAAAAAAGAATTCTACGGATTGTGTCTTGTTTTGAACGACCCACCAAGGGAATCGATTTCAATATGATGATATGTATAGGAACTCTTAAATTTGTATTGCCACACTATCCAGCAAACACTCATTACCTCTTGTATTCTACGTGCCTTTGGCACAATGATTAAGCACCCACCCTACAAACATTGGAACATCAATGTGTGTTTTATATTCATTTGATCAGTTCGAACTATAGGTTTTGTAGCTCAAAATGCAGGCATCATGGGATTTCTTCTATTAAATATGCTATATGATTTGATGCCCGGACATAAATTATAAAAATAAGATATACCATAAGTTGCACAATTCTATTAAATATTATAAAAATAATATTAGGCCATCCGAGTCGAGCTTGAGAGTCTGCTGCTCGACTACAAGCACTACAAAAAAACAGCATTTTAACCACAAATTTAGTGATGAAAATTTTAAAAAAATTCATTGCTAAAAACATTAGCGACGAAAAATTTTTCGTCGCTAATAATGCGTCGCAAAAATTTAGCGACGAAAATTAGAAATCCTTCGCTAAATTTAGCGACGAAAATTGAAATTCGTCGCTAAATTTAATGACAAATAATTTTTCGTCGCTAAAATTCGTCACAAAGTTTAGCGACGAAAAATTATCCGTCGCTAAATTAGCGACATAAAAAAAATCTGTTGCTAAATTTAGCGACGAAAATCTAAAATTTATCGCTAAATTTAGCAATAGATAATTTTTGTCGCTAAAATCCGTCACTAATTTAGGGAAAAAAATCTGTAATAATAAAAAAATCCGTCGCTAAAATTCGTCGCTAAATTCAGCGACGGATTCCAAATCCGTCACTGATTTCAAATTCCGTCAAATGTTAAAATGTTGAGGGAGCGCACGTGTCACCCATGCCACCCTAGCCCGCCCGCCCGAGCCAGCACACGTGCCACCTGAGCCAGCACCTCGCGCACGCACTCTTAATTGCTGGAAAATGCCGCGCCTTCTGCCTCCACCGTGGTTCGAACTTCGAACTCCTCCGAACTCCGAACTCCTGCATGCATCCTGTAAACCACCGAGCCAATGATATTATTATGATATAAATTTCTTTTTTATTATTTATTATCTTTATTTCACATTTTTCTAATAATAATAAAATAATATATAATAATAATTTAAAATAATAAATATAATAACTTTTTTTATTTATACCACCCACCTAAAATAATATTAATTAAAAAAATATTAATTAAAAATAATAAATATGATAATTTTTAATAAAATAAAAAATAATAAAATACTAATTTAAAATAAAATAATAAATTAATTAAAAAAATATGTTAATATTATATTTTGATTTCTTCTTTTTTCTTTTATCTTATTATTTTATTATTTTTTTTCATTTTTATTTTATTTTTTTAATCCATAATTTAAAAATGGATTACAATATCTCAAAACTATAAAATTATAATTATCAATAAATTATAATATATTAATAATTTAAAAAATCTATATATTTAATTACAAAAATTTTTATTCGTTATAATAAAATTATTATATATAAGAAATGAGAGTAGAAGAAAAAAAAACCCAAAAATAGAGATAAGGAAAAAAAAGTGAGAATAAAACAAAGAGGAGGAAGAAAGTCACACAACAACACCGCAGTGGTGACATGTCTTCTGTTAAATTCGAGATCCAATTTCAAGATTCGAATCTCTTCAACTACAAATAATTTATATTTTTTGTATTAAAACAACGAAAGATACCTAGGCACGCTCAGCAGGCGAGCAGGCGAGCGGGCGCCCAGGCAGGCACGCGCAAGGCGTGGGCGCCTAGGCAGGCAGGCGCCCGTGCGTGCATGGGCAGGCGCCCATGCGTGCATGGGCCGGCGCCCGTGCAAGGTTCACAGATTAATATTTAATTAAAAAATTTATATTATTAAATAAAATAATACAAATAAAATAAAATTACCTATACAATAATAAAAAATATTAAATCAAAAAAAGAAAAAAAAATAAATTAATTAAAAATATATATAATTTAAATAAAATAAAATATATGGTTTTTTTAAGAATTAAGAAATATAATATAATAAAATAAAATGTAAATTAAAATATTATAAAATAATAATATGATTTGTTAATATAAATTAATAAAATAAAATAAAAATAAAATAAAAATAAAAATAAAAATAAAATAAAATTATAATTAAAAGAAGATAAAATTCAGCGATGGATTTGGAATCTGTCGCTGAATTAGCCACGGATTTGGAAATTCGTCGCTAAATTAAATTTGGTTCTTAAATTAATTTTTTAATTTAAATATTATATTAATATTATATTTTATTTAATTATATATAAAAAACCTATTTAGTGACGAAACAGCGACGGATTTGGAATCCGTCCCTGAATTAGTCACGGATTTGGAAATCCGTCGCTAAATTAAATTACCAACCGTGGTTGTTAAATTAATTTTTTAATTTAAATATTATATTAATATTATATTTTATTTAATCATATATAAAAAACTTATTTAGCGACGAAATTTGCAACGAAAATTTTTTTTTGTCGCCAATTAGCGACGAATTTAGTCACAAAAATTTTTTCGTCACTAATTAGCGACGAATTTAGTCACGAAAATTTTTTCGTCACTAATTAGCATCGAATTTTACTACGAGTGATGTGTCAATCGCTAATTTAGTCTCGACTTCCTTTTCGTTACAAATTTTGTGGCAAATCAGCGACGAAAAAGTTTTTGTCGCTAAATTCGTCGCAAAATAGCGACGAATTTTTTTCATCGCTAAAATTCGTGGCTAAAACCGTGTTTTTTTGTAGTGAAGGTTTATAGTGGTGTAGAATTGATAATGATAATAAAATTGAAAGATTTTGAGATTTTGTTGAACAACTACAATTATTAAAAGCAATAATAGAAAAAGCAATACCCACAAAAAATAATAATAATAATAATAAAAAAGCAATAGCACGATAATATATTTGTTATATCTTACAAAAATCTTCTGTTTTGCTTGCTCTCAAGTATATATTTTCTTTCCTTGCAGATTTTCCAATTTCTTCGACTGCCATCTGCACTCTTACAAATGTTCGGGTCTTTACTTGCTACATCGTTCCACATCAACCAAAAATCTACTACACCATTGACAACTCAAAATGCTATGTCGACCATCCAAAAATGGCACCAACATAGTTACTTTATATTGCCATCCAAAGAATTAATTTTAAAACGATTACATTTCAATGTAAGAATTTAATATTACAGGACTAGAAAAATGAATTTGAGGTTGAAGATTTTCATATAAACCAACAAATAATTTCTTACATATAAAAATTTTCGGATCTAAATTATATTAGAATCATTTATCTTTTTTTGATGACTGAGTATTTTTGATCAAGAGAATATCATATAGTTGGATCACCCTCGATTGCCACAATCCAAATACCATGGCACCAAGTCTTCAAAACCTTTTCCCTGTTTCTCAAATGCAAGGAAAAATTGGACTCTCTCTTGTTTCTACATTTTTTTTTCTCATTTTTCTACATTTAAGAAAAAAATAGTCTTCCCTCCTTTTGTTTTAAATTTGTATTCATTCCTTCACACTAGGAAAGAGGTACCCTTTTGTAATCTTTTGAAGAGAGCGAAGTTGGGGTTAAGGGGTGGTTACCAAAAACCACCCTTACCCTTTTCTTTTTAAATTCAAATTCAAAGGAAAAAGAAATTGGGTCGGGTCTACCCTCATGGGCGGACCCGCCCCATTTTTTAATATCTTTCACTCGCGTAGGAGGGCTAAACTCACACATAGTATGATCATTACTATTGAATATCAATTTTATATAGGCAAGTGGATCATATGACCTGCGAGAATACCAAGAGCTCTAGAACTATATGCCGGTTAAGAAAATATAACAGCTTATCGTCAATGTGGTAATGAGAATATCCTATCTCATTATACTCCAACCTCTTTTACTCGATATATTCAACGCATTTCTCATCCTTAAAAAATATTGTAAGAGCATATTTAACTCAACTCTAATCATGTAATCACAATTACGTCTCTAAAAACTAAGTCATAGATATAATTGACCGGTCTGTAAATATTAAGCAATGTGTCAGTCAAACATAGTTTTCCTTTCATATTACAAACTTTCAACTTTATCTTAACTATTCTTCTAGATATACTCCGTCAAATCAAATTAACCATGATTTTTTGATAACATACTAAATTAGTAACATCAAGATAAAATTTCAAGAGACAGATAAAAGTCCAAAGGGTATAAATTGAGATTAAATATAAACTTCCGAGTTTCACACGATGAGATGAAGAGGGACCATCTCATTACTTATGTGGTCACATAAGCACATGTATTATAAAATACGTGTTATGAAACACGTATATGATACTCTTTCTTCCGATTTGGAAACGTATGTCTTCTTTTTCTAAAATTAATGTATCATACAGGTCTTACTCCAAATGAACACAACACTTGAACTGAGTTTTTCTTCTTACAAGTCCTTCAAAATATCTCACAATATCAAGAAAAAACTCACACTTGACTATTAAATAAATTTAATGGATTGTAAGGAATCCATTTCGATTACTACATATATATATATATATATATATATATATATATATATATATATATATACAATTAGTAATCCTATCTTAGTACTTAACTAAGGTGACATATATATGTCAATCCACCATAAATTAATATTGTTTTATCTCTACATATCACAAAAATATTAGAGACAATTGCTCATATGAGAGAGTCAATCTAAAAAATTGTCCGGCATACTTTCAACCGTAGACACAAAAATTTTGAATACAAAAATAAAATTCAAATATTAATAAATATAAGTATTATATCATATATACTCTATATATGATTGCGGTCACAATTGCAATTACACTTACTATAATGACCTACGCAAATCCTGAAACCCAACATGTCACACAAACATGCCTTTAGGTACTGGCTTTGTAAAAGGACCAACAATCATCAAATCATAGGCATATAATTCAGTATTAATTCCCTCATTTCAATCGTGTTGTTGATAAAATTGAATTTTGTGTCTATATGTTTGGTTTTGCCATAATATTTGAATTTCTAGCATAAACAATAGCTGATTGATTATCAGAAAATCATAACTCCCACTGAATTATTTACTACCAAATATTATAAAAATCTATACAATCAAACTTTTTCTTGAATTACAAAAGTACAGACCACAAAGTCTACTTTCATTATAAAAAGAGAGACATAAGTTTGTTTATTATTATTCCATGAGATAGTGCTATCATTGAACAAACAAATATAACCTGAGGTAGATTTTTTCTCATCTAAATCACCACCTCAATCACTATCTGTATATCATTTCAATACTATATCGTTTCCTTAATAACAAAATAAATAATTTATAGTTCCATTCAAGTATCTCAATATTCTATCATATTAATCCAATCACTTTTTTCTGAATTGGACATATGCCTATTGACTAAATCCATAGCATGAAAAATGTCCAAAATGAGTACTTATCCTAGCGTACCTCAAACTCCCAACCGTGCTATAATATAGTACTCTGAACATTTCATCTATTTTTTTAGGAGTTTTCAATCAAATTTCATCACTTGAGCTAACACCTTTAGTCACAAGAGTATTAATGAATTTGCAGTTTTCAACTTTACATCGTTCCAAAGGCTTTGTAATATGCAACTTTTGAAATAATCTCAATAATCTCTTAGAACGATTTTTATAAGTTTTAATTCCTAATCTAGCTCAACCCATATATTTCATCTCAAAATTGGAAGACAACCATTTCGAAATGTGAAGGATGTACTACTTATCACTCGTGGCAAGCAATATGCTCTCGATATATAGGAATAAAATTATAAACTTATTATCGGATTTCTCAACATAAACACAATCCATCATGATGAAACCGTAAGAGATCATATCTCTATGAAATATCAAATACTATTGTATAGAAAATTGTTTAAGCTCATAAATTAATCTATTCAATTTACATACTTTGTCTTCTTGATCTTTAATTACAAAACCCTTCGATTGTGTCATATAGACTTCTTCCCCAAGTTCTCCACTGAAAAGTCAGTTTTTATGTCCATCTGACATAATTCTAAATCCAGATTAGATACTTTTGGTAACAATAGACGAAAAAAAGGTAAATCTCATTATTGGGAAAAGGTTTTCTGATAATCAATACTCTTTTAGAGAGTGTAATCTCTTATCACCAGTTTAGTCTTATATCTTTTAGTAATTTCATCTATTCTACGCTTCGTTCTAAGAACTTAGCTGTTCTCAATAATTTAGTGCCTCAGTAGAAGTTCAACCAATTCCTAAAATATGGTTGGACCTCATTGCCTCTAATTCTTCTTCCATTGTCTTTTCCATTCATACTTGACAAGACTAGATAGAATCTTATCTATATTTTAAGTTCGGAGAAATAATAAGCATACCATTTAATTAAAAAAAAATTGAGTACGCTTTTCCTAATATTTTTCTGAGTTCGTAACTCAGCTGAATTGTTAAAATTTAAATCTTTCCTATTGGGATCAATATCATTCAAATGATCCACCATAGATAGAGCCATCCTTTGAATTGATTAATTTAAATAAAATGCTTTATGTCTTTCATGTCATCTTTGCTAAGAAGTTCATTCTCTAGAAACGTAATATCCATGATCCAATCTCTACTGCAATACCATCTTCTCATTCACCAAAGAAAACTTAAATTTTAGATTGGTCGGAGTATTCCATAAAGATACTCTTATTTTCATAGGTACCCATTTTTCTAAATTTATTAGAAATCTTAAACACAAACGATCGATTCCTAAGGTCCAAGATTACTCAGACTCGCTTTTTACCAATCTAAAATTCATATAATGTTAATGGTACTGATTTTAAAGATATTTTGTTCAGAATATAACATGCAGTTAACAAAACATCTCCTCAAAAGGAAATCAATAAGTTAATCTGTACCATCATAGATTTTGTTATATCCAACAATATCCTATTCCTTCCTACTACAACACTACTTTATTGAGGTGTATAAAGAATGATCAAACGTCGGATTATATCTTTTTCATTATACAGATCCTTAATTCGATCTGATAGATATTCACGCTATCTATTCATCTAATTCTCTAACTCGCTTATATAATATCTAAGACATTCAAATGTTTCAGATTTGCTAGAAATCAAATAGATAGGACCAAATCGCGTAAAGTCATTTATGAACGTAATTAAACATAAAATTCTATGATTCTTGCCTTCATACTTATTGAACCACAAATTCCGAATAGACTAATAGCAATGGAATTCAGCCCAAATAGCCTTTCCAAATGTTTTTTGTGTCATTTTGCAGACATGACAATATTTAATTTAATCATTAAACATTCATCCATTATATTACAAAATTATAAAACCATTTACAAATTATCTAGAACCAACATATGTCATTCAAATGCAAATTCATCTTATCTTTCTGAAAATTTAAAATATAACCATATTTTAAAAAAAAAAGAATAAGAACAGATATTAAATTTCGTCAAATTTCTAGCGCATGGAGAACATCATGCACAATTGAGAGTTTGGCCACTTTGTAATTTCAATTTACAAATACCAACTCCTCTAACTTCTATTTTTGTATTATTTTCTACGTAACTCAATTTCCTACAAAATGACACTCAAAAAAAAATTAACAAATGTCTCTTAGTCTGTTCTCATATCTAGAATTGTTTTTTATGATCTATCTTCATTCTCTTTTCCTTTCTTACATTCGTTCTAGTCCATTTCATACTTAGAGTCCAAAATTCTCCTTGGAACTAGACTCTGCTATAAAAGTATCAGTCGTAGATCTTGTAGCACCAATCCACTTATTCTCAAACTCAACATGGCGAGCAATACTCGAGAAAGTTTTTACATTGTTATTGTGAGTCAAATTGACTTTTAGGTGGTTTCACTTAACAGGAAGAGATCGGATCTAGGCTTGAACTTTCTGTTTATTAGAGAGGATATGACCAGTTGACTACCATCTCTTTAATCATGTTAGATATGACCACGAATTATTATTTGATACTATGACCATATCGCTTTTATTCAATATCAAACTTTATAGTCATTTATCTAAGATAAGTTACCGGTACCTCCATGTTTTACCCTAAGGTACACTTAATATCATGAGCAGTTGTATATTGCTCATACTCAGGAATCATACCATCAATCATAGAACTAACCAGAATCACACAAATAGTGGAATCTATCATTTTTCACGTCTGGTAAGTATCTTGTTCTCTCTTTTGCGGAGCAACATTGCTCACATCAAGATCTTACATGACATATTTGATACCATTCAAGGTATTTGGTTCTTTTAGCAGATATCAAATTTTATGATATCATATCTTATGATTGTCGTCATTCAATTTGTCACCTCTATTCAAGTTCGCAATAATAGACTTTGATATTATAGTTTGGATTTCTAAGAGGGTTGACTCTAATACTAATGGTCAAATCATACATAGAATTTTGTACTTTAAAATTAACATTTATAACAAATCAACATTAGGTGTAGAATCGAAAATTCACTAAATTTTCAATCATCATCTATGGTCATAATATATCACAATCACAAATTTGATTTAAAGTTACAAAATTCAATAGGTTTTAGGTAAAAATTACTTAAATTCTTCTAACTAAAAACCTCCTACTTAAACACACAAATTATTTAAATAATATTATAATTTTGGATGAGAATTGCTCAAATTCTGTCGATCTAAAATTTTAATTTAAATATACAAAATATTTAAATACTTTACTTTTCTTTGCATGTACGATCATATGAAAAATAACAAATATTTTCAATCGTATTTTTAATATAAACTTTATATTAAAAAAAACTCAAAAGTTTTTTATATGTAATCATATTTCCAACAAATAACTATAGTGCACAAAAGAAAATATGCAAATTTATTATTTCAATTCACAATATGTCCATTTGAGTAATCATTCACTATTCTCTTGAATTGTGTATCTCTAGGAGAAAAATCACCTTATAGCCCGTGGACTAGTGCTATTTATACTATGAAATAGTTTTTTCTTTATTTGGTTATCTAAATTCTAGCATTTATCCTCCCAAAAAGGATGACCTATTTTAAGAACTCCAGATGAGTAAATATGAGATGGTTTCATCTTATAAATCAATATTAAACTCAATATTATCAAACATTCTGGACTTCTCAAATCTCTCTCCCTTCCCCAGAGGCCCGGAAGACTTTCAAGATGACGTCTGAATATCACTATTTTCCTTGAAAATGGGGACAATAGGTTTGACACGAAACCAACCATAATATTACAATAAATCTTAAAATATTTATTGTAAAGATATTTGCTCAAATTTTAAATAATTATATGTTAGAAAAACTAATTTTTGAATATAAATAAATGAATAAAAATTCAAAACAAATGATAAGTGAAAAACAAATCTTCATCCAGGTAATCAAAATTAAGAAAAAATTTTTCTCAACATATAAAAAAAATTTCAGAATTTTTTGTGTACCAAAAATCATATTTTCTATAATTTTAAATAATTTCTAAGTTTAAAAATTAATAAAAATTATTTTTTGATTCTGAAAAATAAATTAAAAAAATTATAGAAAAATTTGAAGGGATCGAAAAGTATTTTGGTGAAAATTTTGACCAAAATGGAGCCTTCACGTGCTCCCACGGGCCGCCAAAGTGGGCTGTCCAAAATGGACATGCGCCCACTCTCCTTGGGTGGCATGCCAATTTTTGCATTTCTCAACACTGATATGATGCATGCCAATTTTTGTAAATTTTATCCTCATGCAACAAGTATCTTATTGTATAAAATTGAAAGCATTTCGTGAGGTCTATGCCAAGTTGCCATTAAGGTACCATGAAAAAATTATGGCATTTTGTATTTTTTTAATACTCAACAATGAGATAGGAAACACCCTAAATGGCTATGATACCAATGAAGATTTTCATATAAATCAACAAACAATTTTTCGTATACGGAAATTCTCGGATTTAAATTGAGTTAAAATTACTTATCTCTTTTTGACGATTGAATATTTTAAGTCGAGAGAATATCAAATAGTTAGATCACCTTCTATTGTTCACAATCCAAATGTCACGGTGAAGAATGATTTTTTTTTTTTGTTACAAAACCTGATTGCAATGAGTTAACCAAGAGGAACTCTAGGAAGAATCAGAAGAATAAAGAGTATTAAGTGAATGGATTGTGACGATTTTGTGATCTTTTAGAGAGGAAATGAAAGAGTGTAGGCATTGACTGTATGAGAGAGAGAGAGAGAGAGAGAGAGAGAGAGAGAGGGAGAGAGATTCTGATGAGGGACGGCGAAGAAAGATCACAAGTCTTCAAATCTCTTCTCTAATTCTCAAATGCGAGGAAAAATTGGACTCTTTCTCTCTCTTCTACATTTTTTTTTCTCCTTTTTCTACACTTAAAAAATGGTCTTCCCTCCTTTTGTTTTAAATTCACGTCTATTCCTTCACACTAGGAAAGAGGTTCCTTTTTGGAACCTTTTGAAGAGAGGAAGTAGGGGTTAAGAGGTGGTTACTAAAAAACCACCCATATCCTTTTCTTTTTAAATTCAAATTCAAAGGAAAAAGTGATTGGATCAAATCTACCTTGATGCTCAGATCCACCCCATTTTCCAACAGAGGTTAAAAGAAGATATAACCAAACAAGCCAACAACGGGGTGCTTGGTTTACTTGACACCATAAGCTGATTTCCTTTTTCATTTTTGTTCTATTATTATATATTTGATCAACTTTAAGAATCCTTGACCACATTTGGACTGAACCATCCTAAACAGAAAGTTCACAAGCGAAAAAGTTTTTGCATACATGCTTTCTTTGGTTTCTTTTTTAATGGGCAACAAACGTTGTGATTTATTGTTTGTTACCATGTATTATATAAACAGTTGGATGAGCAGTTTGTGAGTACAATATTTTAAAATTCTATGTTTCTTTATTGCCAACAAAAATGCCCAGAGTGATTTGCATATAAATGGTTATTTCTTATAAGAATGTGCTTATGATCAACAGAAGGGTCTGCATTGGCCTTGGCTGGACAAGGTTGGGTCTGGGTCTGGGTATGGGTCTAGGTCAACTGGAAGCCTGACTGTGGTTCTCTTCTGGGACCATTTTGGACCTCCAAGTTATTTCTTATTGGATTGTGGACCACCTGCTATACCAAATTCAACGTTTTCTCTTAGCCTTTCCAACTTTTGGGCTTGTGCAATTTCTAAATCACGAATCTTGGTTTATTTTTTCGTCGCAAAATTTAATGCATGAAAAGGCACCGAGTAGGGGATCTTTTGGTTTATAATATATTT
This sequence comes from Dillenia suffruticosa, assembly GCA_033439265.1. Classification (NCBI taxonomy): domain Eukaryota; kingdom Viridiplantae; phylum Streptophyta; class Magnoliopsida; order Dilleniales; family Dilleniaceae; genus Dillenia; species Dillenia suffruticosa. The sequence continues at coordinate 9,766,883 of JAVTVX010000013.1, read as the reverse complement.
TCCTCAAACGGTCATAAGTCTTGAGATGTGAAAATGGTGTGATGTAGAAAATATTTATATGCAAAGTAATCTTATCTAGAAAATGGTATTTACTTTTGTTGGATCCCTATCCCTCGTTTTATATATTTTATTAAACTTTTAAATCTCTCTCTTATCTTTATTTTTTATCTCTTTATTATCTCACTACAAAAAACAAACTTTTAACCATAAATTTAGCGACGAAAATTTAATAAAAATTCGTCGCTAAAAACGTTAGCGATGAAAAATTTGTTACTAATAACGCATTGCAAAAATTTAAAGATTAAAATTAGAAATTCGTCGTTAAATTTAGCAACGAATAATTTTTTATCGCTAAATCCATCGCAAATTTAGCGACGAAAAATTATTCGTCGCTACATTTAGCGACAAAAATCTAAAATTCGTCGTAAATTTAGCGACAAATAAATTTTCATCGCTAAATTTACGACGGATTTAACGACGAAAAATTATCCGTCTCTAAATTTAGCGACAAAATGTAAAGACATTACGTGATATTTTTATTAGAGAGAGTATAATATGAAAGATTTTATGTACAAGGAAAAATATACTCTTTTTTCTTCACTAGACTTTTTGTCCAATTAGATTTTTACCCAATAAGGTTTTAATGAGACATATTCCTTATACAATGGATATCTAAGGGGGAGTGTTATAAATTCTATAGAATTTAGATGGATATCCATATTTATCATGGATAAGAATAGCCATTTGAATGGATGACCATATTGAAGAATGACTATTGGCTTTTGGATTACTCTTCAATGGTATACTTTTGGTGTTTGAGATCATTAGTGATTAGTGATTTTTTGGTTGCCATATTAATAAAGATATTCTTTTCATCCTTTCTCCAAATGCCTATAAATAGGCCCCCTTGTAATATCATCTATGCACCAAGAAAAGAAATAAAATATTGCTCTCTCTACTTCATCTCTTATTGTTTACATTGTGTTTGAATTTTCTTTTGAGTTAGATTTTTTTCTTTGTGATATTTTGATTTCTATTTTGAGTATATCCAATTGTGAGCTCCAAAACCAAAGTTTTACAATAAAACGTTGTTAAAAATATACATCATAAATTTTTTTTAAAAATTCTAAGAATAGTTCCCCCTGGCCGTCTCTTGCGACGAATAAAATATCAAAGTGTGAATTATCACTACAAAAAAACAGTATTTTTGTGACGAATTTTGTGATAAAAATTTGAGAAAAATTCATCACTAAATAAATTTACGACGAATTTTCTGACGAAAAATATCATATTTGTCACAAAATTAGTGACGTATACTATTTCGTTATTAATTTCGTCGCAAAAATTAGCAACCAAAAATTTTTTGTTGCAAATTTCCGACTCATTTTCCGATGAAAAATATCTGTTGCACATCTATATTACTCGCAAAATTCGTCGGCAAAATTAGCATCAAAAATTTTTTTGTTACAATTTTACGACCAATTTTGCGACGAATATTTTCTATCACAAATTGACGACGAATAATTATTTGTCACAAAATTGGTGACAAATTTTTTCGTTGCAAATTTTCAACAAAAAATTTTTTTTCACTAATTTTTGCAACAAATTTTGCGACGAAAAATAATTTCGTAGGAAATTTGCGACAAATTGTTTTCGTCGCATAAGTGCGACGAATATTTATTTGTCATATAATTTGTCGCTAATCTGCAACAAATTTGACGACGAATTTAGCGACAAATGTTGCGACGAAGTGTGAAAAATTTAGCAATAAATTTTGCGACGAATATCAGAATCAGCGACGAATTTGGAAATTTTATGACAAAAATTTTGGATTGTTTTTTTTTGCACCAATTTTTCCTATATATCATATTCCTCTCTACTCAGCTAACTAGTTTATGAAGTAAACATCCAACATCACCATCAACAAATCATCGAGGGTACCATCCAACAACCAATAATATGAAATTTATCCGGTCTCTACTCATCCAAATAACTAACCATCTAATAGTATCAATCAAATAATAATTGTAAAAACACTACTATCATCATGAAATAATAATAAACAGTAATAAATAAGTAACAGAATATCAAATATCTAGCAGTATGAACCAAGAAATAATAACAACCATATTTAAATGTAAGTGTGAAATAATAAAAAAACTGTCTCAAAAAACATCATCACCATCACCGTCATCAATACCAAATATGTCATAACCATCATCACCATCATTTAGAGGTGATTGAAAAGGGGGAATCGGACTTGAAGCGGAGACTAACTGAAGATACTGCGTTATAAGCCTATATTGTGATTGAAACTCTTCAAATTCATTGTCTATTCGCCCGAATTCTGCATGCATGGCTTGAAGTTCATTGTCTTTTTGTACTAACTGCTCCTTCAAGTGGCTCAGCTCTTGGTTCATTTGCATTAATTCTGTTATTACTGGTATCTGGGTAGAAGAAGATGGACCACTCATTCTGCAAGTTCTGCTCAACGAGCCCATCCCAAGTACTCTTCCCTACTTCGCTCCACCAGCAGCCTCGAGCCATAAAGCCATATTATTAACATATGGCTTAGACGTAGCAACATCATCACTACAACTAAAATTTTTCAGTATAAACTGATCATATTTCTCCTACATTGTCATAAGAGAAAGTAGAAGAAAATTAAAATAACATTATAATAAAATATCCAACAAAAGAAATAAAAGTATCAATTAACAGTTTAACAATGTAATAAAATATCCAACAAAGAAAATCAAAATACAAAATTGTATTCCTCATTAAGTGATTAACAGTAAACAGTAAGACACAAAAATTAATATGTGAATCAAATATTACAAATTTAATAGACTTATGGAATTGAAATTAAATATACTTCTATTTATGTATTTAGTTGTTTTATCCATTAGAATGATACTTAGAAAATAAGGAGTGCTCTGATTGAAATTAAAATTCAGCTACCATTAGGAATTTGAAACTATAATAGATCAAATAAAGAAAAATTATACTAGTACGTAACATAATGAATCAACAATTCGGAAATGACGTAATAAAATTGATATTATGTATTCCCTAATTTTAATTAATAATGATCAAATAAAAAAGTATAAATTAGACATGAAAAAATCAATTTAAATAGTGAAAAAAATTTAGAATAAACAAATCTAATAAATTCATTTTCTAATGTTATTATGATAGATTCAGCATAATATATTAAAATTTTTGTTGTAAAGTGTCTATAAAACAATTAAAATTTTTGAAATTACATACCATAACCGCTCTAACTCTCTCCCCACTCCAGGTCTTGTCTTTTTTATGGAAAGTCCGTGTGAAAGTCTCAATGAATGATGGCTGGGATCCCATTTCCTTGGCCTAAAAAAAACACTATTAGATATAATGAAAGAATGAAAAAATAAATGAATTAAATTCAAAAAAATAGTAATTTAACCAAATTACCATTCCATTTCTATGCTCATCAATATTGATTCAGTTTCCCTCATAAGTAACAGATGATTCCCCAGAATTATAAGATTGATTTTTTTTTATTCTGCTCACTCCTCCGTCGGCTCTCATTGGAATCCCAGAAGTTTAAAATCCTGAGCCAATTATCTTTAGTGATACAGTTTGGCTTCCTTCGGTTAGTCTTTGCATGATTTAGTACGCCTCGGATATGATGACCGCATTTTTTCTTGAAAATTCTTTTTATTTCAAGCTCTTCGGTCTCATTCCAAGTGAACTTTCGCTGTAATAAATAAAAATACAATTAGTTATATTTAAATTATACACTTATTTTTATATTTAAACTTAGAGGCCTAATTTAACTTGAATTCTATCTACCATAACTCTTTGATATTATCTGGAGTACTTGTATAAGACATCGATACCCCTCCATAATGGTTGTTAATGATTCTATTCAACTCATAAATAACACACACAGAATTTGTGAATCTATCATAAAATTATAAACAAAAAATGGTTAGTAAAAAAATAGTTAAATAAACTCATCAGCTATATAAATAAAAAAACTATTGTGATAATATTTCAAAATTTACAACTTACGAATCTCCGCAAGGGGATATCACCTCTCGTGTATCTTCCCCCTCAACGTGTGAATCTTGCATTGAAGGTACAACCCAAGGTGCAATTGAAGGAGACGGTGAAGTGCATTAGTAGAAGGTGCAGGGGCATGGGAAGGTGCAGCTGAAGCGGACGGTGACGCTGAAGAGTTTGGTCTTGTATCAGAAGATCGTCTATGCCCTCCACATCGATACTGTCACAAGAGTTTGGTCTTGCAAGTAATGAAAATTGCATGTTTATAAAAAATATAATAGAGTATATGAAAAAACATACCATATTTAAATTGTCGTCTGAAATGATCTATATAAAAAAATACACCGTATTAGCAAATAATATTTCAAAAATAAAACATGAGACACTAAATATAATATACAAATTGAGAAACGAAATATACAAATCTAAATGTATTTTCACATTCAAACAATTAAATAAAATTTGATCTGGTGTTAGACAATTATAATAAATCTTAAAAAAACAACACTTACTGATGATCAAAAATCAAAGTCATTATCATCCTCAATGTCAGATTCTTCAACATCAAATTCATCATCATCTTCATCCTCATCTTCATCGCCTGTCTCAAAATCAGATTCTTTATTGCCAACCTCATGAATTTCAGTTTGATCCACATCTATCACTACTCCACGTGGATCTCGTAATGTTGGAATAATATATTTCTCAGTCTAAAACGTGTTGGCAACTTCCTCTTGTTGATATGCTATGTCTTTCCAACGGTCCTCAATTTTTTTTTGTGCTTTCGTTTTACAAACAGCCCACCAATCAATTTTGTCACTGATGCATAATACACTTGAATCCCTTATTGTGCCAATACGAATGGTTCATATCTTTTATAAAAATTTTTTATGATTTATGTCGCCCAAATTAAACTTTGGATACACATCCATCTCTTTTACGGAGTCAAACCATTGGCACATAAATAAGACGACCCGCAACTCTGCTCCAAGGTACTTTACCTCAAGAATTTCATCAAACAAACCATAAAAATCATCTTTTACACCTCCATCGTTGGATGACTGAACATAAACACCACTATTCATTGTAGTTTTTCCGATTCTATATTCTTGAGTTTGAAAATTATATCCGTTTATAAAATATGATAGCCAAGTTCGTACCGATGAGTTTGGATCCCATGACAAATGAATTAACAATTCTTGTTCAACTTGATCTTGATTACGTTGAATTTGAAGTAAAATAAATGTGTTAACTTTTTATTAATCAAATATTTATAAAATTTCAAAACTAACATATGTTTTGAACCATGCTGTAAATTCTTCATCGCATACACGATTGAACTCATTCATTAATAGTTCAGACCGTGAATATTGAAAAATCCTACCATTAAAGAAGGCGATTTATGTAAAAAATTTTAACAACACAAAGAATACATTTATTTAGAAAAAAAGTACTTACTCGAAATATGGCGTAGCTTCTGGATAGTTCAATAAAATATATATATGAGTTGCCAGCCATTCTTTAGCAGTTAAATATCTAACCTTACATGACCTACATGGTCTACTGAGATAGTTGAAAATAAAGAATGAATTTGAGTTAGGATCAACAGGACTCTCATCATTTTTGCCCGCTCTCCGTCTCTTACATTGGACATGAGGCTCGAAATAATATGAAGCAAAAGTTGTCACTTCCTCCACAATGTATGTATTAACAATAGAGGATTCAATCCGTGTCTTATTTTTCACTTTTCTCTTCAAATGATTTAGAAATTTAAATGTAATTAAATAAAGTATATCAGAAAATGATATATAATAAATTTAGTAAAATGATATCCGCTCTAAATGTTGCTATGAAGAGAAGGTACTAAATTTACCTTTCAAATGGATACATCCATTGATATTGGACAGGATCTGCAACTTTAGCTTCATAAGGCAAGTGAACTAAAAGGTGTTTCATAGAATCAAAAAATGACGGAGGAAATATCATTTCTAGATTACACAAAATGATAGGGATATCTCTCGCTAATTTCACCACATGTGATTCCTTCAACACTGTCGAGCAAATATCATGTAAGAAAATACTTAATTCTGTAATGACACCTCATACAAAATCTAATAAAAGTTCCTTAAAAGCAATAGGAATCAATCTTTCCATAAATATGTAACAATCATGACTCTTCAAACCAATCAACTTGCATTCTTTCATAATGACACATCTCCCAAGATTTAAGGCATAGCCATCAGGAAATCTCAACGATCTCAACCATTCACAAACTTTCCGTCTCTGATCTTTATTTAATGTATAAATTGCCTTTGGTTTTGGTCCCTTACTGCTTCCATCCACATCAAGTATAGGTCGATTACAATGATGCCGCATATATTTTCTCACATTCAAGTTATCTTTCGTTTTTCCATAGACATCCATCAATGTATTAATCACATTATCAAAAACATTTTTCTCGATATGCATTAAATCGAGATTATGATGAATCAGATGTATCTTCCAATATGGTAGATCCCAAAATATACTCCGTTTGATCCATTTATGCACACTTTTATGTCCATACGTTGTACCATGTAGGTCTTCAATAACAGATGGAAAGTGAGACACTCGCTCCCAAATTTGTTGATCAGTTATTCTCAACCGAGGAGGTGTTTTTTCAACTCTATTTTTCATAAACTCTTCTTTATTCATTCTAAATTTATGATTTTGTGGCAAAAATTATTTATGACAATCAAAATAACTCGCATTCTTACCATATTTCAATCTGAATAACTTTAATCTCTCCATACGTATTGATCATCCTAAAACCCCAGCAGTACTCCATCCTGATAACATGCCATAAGCCGGAAAGTCATTTATCGTCCAAAGAAAAGTAGCCTTCATTACAAACATCTGATCAATGTTAACATTATATGTAAGAATACCGTCATCCCATAATTGTTTTAACTGCGCATTAAAACAATTATGCGGAGTAAATATATAGGGTGTCTTCATACACATACTCGGAGGAATATTATCCGGAGTAAAGATCACTGGCCAATATGAATAAGTTTTTCCTGATTTTCCAAATGGAGCAAACCCATCAGTACAATGACCTAACCTAATGTTTCGAGTCTCTCTTGCAAATTTAGGATATGTCATATCAAAATTTTTCCATACCTCTGCATCTGAAGTGTAACACATTAACCCTTCTTTTGTTTGATGATTTGCATGCCATGTCATATATTCAGCAGTAGCTTTCGATGCATAAAGTCTTTGAAATCTAGGAGTCAAGGACAAATAAAATATTAGCTTGACTGGTTTAGGTCGCTGATTATGACCTGATCTCCTAGTACTCTTGTACCTACTTTGGTTTCAGAATTTACAAAATTCTATATTTTCATCAGCTCCCCAAAATAACATACAACCATCTTTGCATACAACCATCTTTGCATACATCAATTCTTTCCACTGGAAGACCCAAGTCATTCACCAACTTTTTCGTGCTATAAAAGTTATTCGGCATTGTATGATCACGAGGCAATACTTTTTCGATTACTTGAACAACATCATTGAAGCAGTTCTCAAACAAATTATGCTCTGCTTTGACATTCAACATTCTAGCCGTTAATGACAACTTAGTGTGGGTGTCACAACTAGCCCATAAAAGTTCATCTACAGCTCTCAACATTTCTTGAAATTGGTTAGACAAATAATTTTCATCTTGCACATTCTCATCAACACATGTTACTTCTACCCCCTCCAATGATGATGCATAACTTGTATGTACATCTTCATTTGTTAGTGCAAAACTAGAACTTGCATAGTTTGATTGGGGTACAAAATTTTGATTCGCTGCATCAAATACCATATGTTGATATGAATTTAACTGATCATAATAATTGTGATCCTCTCTAACTGAAAAATGCATATTTCGTACATACTCTTCATCAGATATAAACAGTTCATTATGACAAGTCCAATTGTAGTAATTTAGAGTAAAGCCAAATCTACAAAGATGTTCCCTAATTTTATCACATACATGAAATTTACCATTACCACACTTTCTACACGGACATTTTAACTTATTCTCATCCATAAACTCAATTTTACTAGTAGCAAAAGTCAAAAATTGTTCCACCTCACAAATAAACTCATCGGTTAAAACACGATGATCAGGTAAATTCTTATTATACATCCAACCTCTTTCATTTTTCATTGTCGTTGCTTACAAAAATAAAATCTATAAAAAATTAACAAATAAAAGTATTAACAAAATGTAGATGATATTGAAAAAAAAAACATTAATAAGAAATAATTAACATCTAATAACAAAACATTTAAAAAATATTAACATATATTGAGATAATTTAACAAATATAAAAACGTTAATAGAAATTATTAACATATACTACTTACGCAAAATAATAAAAAGTAAATATAATTTTTTTTACATTGAGTCGCAAAAAAATGTAAAAATAATTTATAACTATAGTAATTTATAAAAATACAATATACATACATGCATACTAGCAACAAGGGATAAAAGAAAAGAAAAGAAAAGAATAAATGCGATGAAAAAATGTATACGTCACCGCTTCAATATCTACTTTTCTCCTCTTTACTTGAACAACAGATTCAATAAGAGCAAACACATCTGCAACACAAAACCTTTAATGTTATTTATAATTAATCTAATGTTAAAATATATAATAAAATATTTGACATTAATTAAAATATAATATAATAAAATAAAATAAAATATATAATTATAATGTTAATGCTAGAAAAAATATTTAATGCAACATAAAATTCTGCATTATATAATTTTTTTATAATTACAAATATTTAATATATATAATAGAACATTATACAAAATATATATTGTTAAATATATATAACATTACATAAGAATATATAGAACATTAATTATATATATTATATAACATTAACTATATATTAACTATATATAGCATTATATGTATTATAAATTGTTAAATATATTTAGAACATTATCCATTTAAATTTCTACATTATATATATTATATATTATTAAATATATATAATAGAACATTATATAAAATAATATAATTAAAATTATGTTATAATTTTATAATTATAATATATAATATATATAATATGTTATAATATATATAATACATAAAATTATAATGTTATAATATATAATATGTTGTAATATATGTTATAATGTTAAAATTATAATATATAATATATTATAATATATATAATATATAAAATTATATATGTAATTTATAATTTATAATAAAAAATTAATTATATAATTAAAAAAAAATCAGTCCGGCGGCGACTGTTGTCGGACCTGGGGACGGGGAGACGCTCCCCTGCCTAGATCTGGTGGCAGCACCGCTGGATCGGGCTAGGGGGAGGATCCTCCCCCCGTAGGCCTCAGCGAGGTCTTTCGCCAAGGCCCGTGGGGGAGGGAGCCTCCCCCACCCAGATCCGATGGCACTGTAGCCGGATCGGGGGAAAGAGGGAACCCTCCCCCCTTGGTTGCCTCGGCGACCGAAGGGGAGGGCCGGCCCCTCCCCAGATTTGGCTGCCTTGTCGCCGGATCAGAGAGGGGAAACCGGCCCCTCCCTAGATCGGGCCGCTGCAGCCGGATCTCGAAGGGGGAGGCGGCGCCTCCCCTTTTGTTTGAACAAAGTCGGGGGAGGGGTGCTTTGCCCCTCCCCTGCCAATATCTGGCGGCATTGCCGTCGGAGGGACCGAGTCAGAGAGAAAGAGAGAGAGTGCCTTTTCGCACTTGAACCTGTGAGAGAGAGGGAGAGGCACCGGGGGAAAATTGCAAAGCACACACTAAGGATAGGTTTTTAAAAAAATCGGCGAAGAATGCGGGTTTCGTCGTTGAAATCAGCGATGAACTCGTGGTTCGTCGAGGAATTCAGCGATGAACTCGTGGTTCGTCGAGGAATTCAGCGACGAACTTGTTGTTCATCGTTGAAGTTGAGCGATGAACGCGTGGTTCGTCGCTGAAGTTGAGTGACAAACTCGTGGTTCGTCGTTGAAGTTGACGACGAACTCGTGGTTCGTCGTTGAAGTTGAGCGACGAACGCGTGGTTCGTCGTAGATTTCAGTGACGAACCATGCGATCATCACCGATTCCGCCTGGACTCATTTTCTGTAGTCAATTTTTGTGACAAGCTAATTTCTCGTAGCAAATTTTAGCGACGAACAGGATTATTGGTCACAAATTTTAATGACAAATAATATTTGATTGCTGATGTTAGCGACCAATAAAAACGTTTGTCGCTATTTTAGCGACCAATTTAAATTTGTTGCTAAGATCAGCGACAGAAAAAATATTCGTCGCTAATTTGCGACAAATTATTTTTTGGTCGCAAAATTAGTAACGATAAATTTTGTTTGTTGATAATTCAGCAACGAAAAAGTATATTTGTTACAAATCTGCAACAATATTTGCGGCGAATATTTAAATTTTTTCACAAATTTAACTAAAACACTTTAAATTCCTTTGTTAAACTGTTAAATGAGATGCAAGTTATTAATTATTAAATTAATAACATTAAACAACAAAATTATAGACCAAAATTTACTATCTCAATGTCGATCATTATTAAATTCATTATAAAATGTATAATACCTTCAGTGTCGATCATTATTAAATTCATTTGTTTATATCAATAAAATTTACTATCTCAAACAATAGTATTTAATTACAATTTTTTATATAAAATGTCAAATAAATAAGTATTATTATAATGAAAAGTGATTATAACAAGGTAATACTCATTCATTATGTATCGAAAATCGATTTCATTATTTTAAAAATGTTAGAAAATTGAAGTAAAAATTGATTCACAATAGTAAGAAGAGAATTAAACAAATTAACGACGAATTTAGTAATAAATAACTTGTTTATGGCCAATCAGCAACAAATTAAGCGACAACATTTAAAAATTTTGCAACGAAAAGTGTATTTGTTGCTATTTAGTGACAAATATTCCGATCATTTTTTTTTTCGTCGCACTATTAGCAACAAATTCAAATTTTTGTTGCAAATTTAGCGATATGAAATTTTTTTGTTGCAAATTTGTGACAAATTTTGCGATAAAAATATACTGTTGCTGATTTAGTATCGAATTAATTTTTGGTCGCAAATTAACGACCAAATTATGTTTTGTCGCTAAATTAGCTATAAACTTTCTTTTTTATTGCAGATTTAGCGACGAATGTTTTTTTTGTCGCTAATTAGAGATGAATTTCCAACAAATTATTATTCATGGCTACTCTCTTATGAATTTTGCGACAAATATTTATTTGTGACTATTTTAGAGACAAATTTTTGTTGTTGTAGAATTTGTTGAAAATTTGCAACAAATATATGTTTTGTTGCTAATTTCATTGGAATTTTGCGATGAATAATATTTGTCACTAAATTTGGTCGCTAAAACAGTATTTTTTTGTAGTGTATATTTGTTTCTCTTTAGACAATGGCTCTACTAACTCGAACGGGATGACGGGTTATCGTACAATCTTAACTGATAGAACCTACAAAAGACTGCCAGAAAGTGTTCCGACAGGGACTCCGACTCTCAAGTTAGAAAGTAGTTTTTGAGAAAAGAAACAAATTGAAAGAGAGATTTTGCTATACCTTTGTGTGCTACGTGTGAGTTGAGAGAATTTACTTGACCAGTGGCCTCATGATGTATATATATAGGTTAGTTCCCTTGAGTCTCATGTGTTTGCAGAACATTGAAACCCTAGTTTTCATATGAAAGTGTCTCAAAATCGCAAGATCTTTTAAGAAAAAATTTTCATAAGATTCAAAATTCTTCTTGTTAAGAAAGTCTACTTACCAAGAGATTTCTTTCCTTATTGATTAGAATTTGAAATCTCATTGTCAATTATGAGATGTTGTTTCTGTGATTTAAGAAAAGTTTAAATCGCTCCAAGCTTATTAGATACTAAGCACCGAGGAGGTCTTAAGATCAATCAGCCTCCTACCGGATAGAACCTGGTCGATGAGATCAAGAGAGCAGGTTGTGTCCCCCTACTAAAAGGTTCATTTCATTCATGTGAACTACTAATCATGAAGCTAAGTTCTATGATAATAGGTTTTTGGGTCATGTATCATTATTTGTCTCCTACTCCATGTGTCATTTTAAAGAAAACTACATAAGGAGTAAATTATACCTAAAAAGTCGTAGTGGTATTAACGGAGATAACCACTAAATAAATAATTTTTGAATAAATGTTACATGAGAAATTGAAGAGTTTGAATTCTTCATTCATTACGTACATATTTATTGTGTTTCAATCCAACAAAAAATATCTATTTCACAAAAGATGAGTTTAGGGTGAGTAGGGTCATCTCCTTATGGGTCTCCCGACCTTTCGTTTCTCTCCCCCACCGCGGCGCCGCTCACCCTTCGTCGCGAGCTCCGCCACCAACAGATCGCCACCACCTTCATCATCTTCTTCTTCTTCTTCTTTCCCTCTCGGTTTCTATCTCACAGTCCTCTCCCTCTCGTGAATCTCCTGCGGTCTCTCTCCCTTCCGAGACACACACCGCCGCGATCTCCACCACCAGCACGCCACCACACGACTGCTGTTGCTCCTTCCTCCCGTGAGCCTCCGCGAGCGCAACCCAACGCCTTTGCACGCGATCGAGCCACAACGTGCGACTGCAGCACCTTCTGCAGCGCGATCTCCCCAGCCCGAGCAAAGCGCGCCCCTGCGTGATCCACCCAGTGCAAGCATAATCGCGCCCCTGTGCGATCCTCCCCGCTCGAAAAAAGCGCGACCCAGCCCGCGAGCACGAGCCAGGCAGCGAGCAAGACCTAGCCCGCGAGCGCGAGCCAAGCCACGAGCAGAACCCAGCCCGAGAGCTCGAGCCAAGCCGTGAGCACGCCTCAGTGCATGAGCGCGCTCCAGCGTGCCTCAGCGCACGAGTGGGCACTAGCCCGCGAGCCACTGTTGGCCCGTAGGCCCATCAGCCGCAAGCCCGCCATCCCACAGGCCCATCAGCCGTAGGCCCGCTAGCCCACAGGCCCATCAACTATAGGCCCGCCAGCCTGCAGGCCCATCAGCTACAGGCCCGCTTGCCCGTAGGTCCTCCAGCCGCAGGCCCGCCAGCCCGCAGGCCCTTCAGCCCGTAGGCCCATATGCTCGCAGGCCTGCCGGCTCACTAGCCCACTGGCCCGAAGACCAGTGAGGCTGCTAGCCAAAGCCCACTGGCCCGCTGACCCACGAACCTACGAGCCCATTGTAGCCCACGAGCCCGCAACGGCCCGTGAGCCTGTGACAGCCCACGAACTTCCACGCAGGTAACTGACTTAGGGTTTTGCCTCCGATCTAAGTGTTTGAACCTAACTAATAAACCCTATCTTGATAGGTAACATTTCAGATCTTGGAGTGATTGAGGAGACATTCGGACAAAGGTCTGCGATCCGAGAAAAACCCTAGATGAGTGATTTTGGATCCATTCGATTTGGTTATAGAATTTAGGGTAAATTTAAGATAAGAAGTCTTGTATATACTAGAGTGTAAACTAGATTCTCATAGAATGCATTTTTTGGACATTATATGCGGTTCATTAGGTTAAATGTACGAATTTATATGAAATGGAATTGTTCAGGATAATAGAATCAAATTAAGTTGATTTGAATAGTTTCCCTTGGAGTTTAAATTGACCTATGCATGAAAATAGTTGGAAATTGGGATTTTACAAGGGTTGATGTAGCCTTTTTCATTATAAATTGTTTTACTTATAGTCAATTTAAATACAATCTCCGTATTATGAAAATAGACTCATATAACTTGAAAATGACATATGGCTTGAAACATTTGGATGAGAATCGAAAAGTGTATGATTTTTCAAAAATTTTCCATCTTATAGGAAAATTCTTTATTTTCAGACTTATTTCCGACCTTGAGTGGTTTTAGGGTTAAATTTGACTTGGATTAAAAGTACGTTAATTGTTTCTAACTGAATTGCAACTGATGATATTAGAGTGTATTCATAAATTGAAGAGTTAATGTTTGTACAAACTTAGGAAAAATGGATAAATCCTATAATACTTGAAATTTGATGTTAAATTCTGATGATATGATTAGGTTAATCTTTTTGGAGACTCGAGGAGTCAGATTGAATTTGTTTTGAAAATAGAGAGTGACCACCCTCCCTAGAACTGTGAGTGGGATTTTGACATCTTCTATTGATTGACAAATCATGTTTTACCAATTTTCAAACGATATGATTTCTATATGTGTGAAAACTAAATTTTTAGATTTTGATAGACATATTTTTGTGATCATTGGAGTGTCCCAACTGTTGATTTTATTGATTTGCATACATGAGTTTGATAAACGGATACTGTGCCACTCTTTTTAACATATTGACATGGTTTAAATACTTTTACTGTATTGACATGTAGTTTTAAATGGATTTACATGTATTATTTGGGCTATACGCCCGGCCGAAATTATGTTACAATGCATGGGACTATATACCCGGCCGACATGATGTGATGTATGGGGCTACGTACCCGGCTGACTTGGTGATATGGTGATATGTTTCCTATAACATTCCGTAGCTACGAAAGACATTTGGTAGAGGCACCCCTTGTGCCTAGATACGTTTCGGCCGGAGGTATCCGTCAGATTGTCATGTGTATGGGTGTCCCAAGTTGACCCTCATCAGGGAGGACGTGAGTTTACCTCTGTCTAGCATTGGGCGGGACACCATACACGGCCGACTATATATATGTATCATTATTATTATTTACAGGCTAGTCGGAGTAGCCTGTGGCCAACATTGGGTAGAGAGCCATAATTTGATATTTGTATAGTGAAAACCTCCGATGCGTCCATCCTTGGTCTAGGTAGACTATTGCCGAGATTGTTTGTTTGGTCGGCTCTACGTATGTGACTTGATACATGGATTGATGCATATGTTATTTTTTGATGTATGCCTAGAGATATGTTTTACTCTGAAACAACACGTTATTTTCGCACACTTGATATTTTGTTACATGCTTTGACACTCCAAATTTACCCTTGATATTGATAGCATGATATCAATCCTCTTATTTGCTGAGTATCCTCCCATAGATATTCACCCCTCACTTTCTCCCTACAGAATTAGTCTTGGACTGAAGAAGAATTATTGTGTTACGACGTAAAATTGATAGACCGGGTTTGGGTATGGATGTTACCATATCTTTCGCTATGATTATTGGAGATTTTAGTTTGATAAATGTACTCATTTATTTATTTTTGGGATGATTATATAATTTATGTATATTTATTTGTGAAACTCTTATAGTTTATTTGTATTGAGGCGATTGTATATATTTGAATGTCACTTGGGAAAATTATTGTATATTATGTAAAATTTTAGATCCGCTCGGTGTGACGGCTACTCATACTCTAATTGGGTATGATAGTAAAGGTCTATTGCTAGGACTACTAAAAACTTTATAGTTTTGCGTTATTCTGAATGTTAGCTGTGGTATTTGTTGATTTTGGAGAGATCGGGATGATCATTTGTTTATTTTACAGGATGAATGTGATATACAAGTGAAATTGTACATGGAAAACCTCTGATTTATTAGGAGGTTTTGTCCGATTTCTGTAAAAATACAATCAGCATCCAGGGGTAACGGGTAGCTGTTCACGATCCCGGTTCGGGGCGTAACAAAATGTCAATGAGAATAAAATCTAGTCAAAAGAATTATATCCGCCTTATTTTCATGAGATTGATCACCGATATAAAAATTACTCAATATTATATGAACAAATTGATTATAGCCGTTAAGTACTACAAAACAATCAATAGCTCCTTACTTTTTCGGTAATTAAGATATCATCATTAATTATTTCACTAATCGAAAGACAACTCAAGAGACTTTCATTAGATTTATTGTTTTGACAGTATTAAAATCTAGAGAAATCCAATTCTAATTAACAAATTCTAACATGGATTTATTTGACATCAGTTAAACTACTTGCGAGACCATGAAACTATATCAATTACCACTCTATTAAAAATATACAAATCTTACTGTTTTAAATGGTCGTAGACTATAATTATTAAATACATGCTTTTATTTAATAAACCCAAAATAATCATAAGTATTAGGACATAGAGATCAAATAAATATTTATAAATATCAACTTAATAAAATTATTTAGATTTTACAATCTTCATTTATTAAGATTTCAACAATCATTTGACTAAAAAAATAAATTAAAACTAAAGTATGGTAAAAAGAAAAACTCAAAAAAAAAATTTATTGCCACTGGAAAATTGAAAGGAAAAAGGAATAGAGCAAAGAAAGTGCTGCCAGCTACTGCCTTTGGACGTGGGGGGCTGCTGCCCCTCGTTTAGGCTACCTCTCTCAAAAAATCATTATGTAAAAGTCAATAAACAATATATATATGTCCTTGGGATACTGGCTACGACCCTAGAAGTATTGAAGTCCCTTCCTTTTTTAATTAACAAAATACTCTCATTTATTTTAAGAAAGGGAAAACTCTTAAAAAATAATACTTTAAGAAATTTCAAATAAAAGAATTTTTTAAAAGATAAAATAATTTGATTCAAAAATTCATATTTTTAAATATTAAGAATAGAATAAAATCTTAAAAATATTCAATATCTTCAATTGCATCTCAATTTCCTTTTGAATGTGTCATTGGGAAAGGAAATTTTACTATAGTAAATCTTCAAAAACCTTGCATTGTTCTTTGAAATCAGCGTGTCCACGTGTTAATGAAAGAGTATTGTTGTCTAATTTTCCATCATTTGTATAATTGCTCCAATTTATCTCATTTTTCTTCACTTTTCTTAATAAACCTATTCCATTAATTCTAGCATATTAAATATCACAAAATATAAATATTAATATGATATTTATTTAAAAATAAAATAAAATCAATCATAAATATTACATTCATTTAAATCTTATCAAATTCCCACACACCTAAATGACGTTTGTTCTTAAGTATCCGTAACTCAAATAAAACTAAAACTAATCAACCTATTTTTCTTCCAAGTTTCCAAGTCAATAAATACCACAAGAGTTAAACCGAAAATATAATTGCAATAACAAGTACTTTATAGTGTTCTACACTAAAATAACCACTACACATCCCAACAACTTCTTATAAAATCTAAATAACAAGATTTCACAATTCTCTCAAAGAGTTCACTCAAATGCACTTGAAAGGGGTGAAAAATTTATATATCTCTTAAATTAACAACATAGAATGGCATTACCATAAATTTGAAAATATATTAAATCTTTACCATTTAAAATTTGAATTTCAAGCATCAATCTAAAGTTCTTTCATTTGGTTGTAATGGGAATAGGGTAAAAGGTAGGATAAATGTGATATTGAGGGGTTAAAAACGTATCAAAGGAAATATATAATTAATTCATACAATTTTTATGACATCAACTAATTTTTGTCTCAAACAAAAAGTATACAGAAAATGATTTCTCATTGTTTAAATGAATAGCAAATAGTAAATAGGTTACAAGAATGTCAATCAATTTTTCTTATTTTCATAACTGAAGTGTAAATAAATAAATTTTCAATCAAGATACAACACTTCTCTTTCTAATCTTTTTTTTTTCTTCTTTTTTTTCATCATTTTTTTCTCTTTTTTTTGAATGGGATATAAAAACATCAACATTAAGATTCCAATCACCATTTTTCTATTGAGACAAATATAAAACCAAAATCATACAATTAACTATATATACCTTTAGTTCAAAAGTTTGAAATGAAAACCAAAATAAAAGGTTTGGTATTGCATTGAAGGGGTTTTAAAGTAGAAAAATGGGGTAATGTTTCAAATAGTTAACTAAGGGTTTATAATATCAAAGTAGGGTATTTTAGAAAACCAAAAAGGGGTAAAAACCAAGTGTTTTGCCATTTCAATGAATGAAATCTGAGAATGTGTTCTCAAAATTCATAACAATGCAAGTTTTAGAATATATAACCCAAATGTGATAATCACTCATCAAGAAAAACCATTTCGAGCATAAAGAATGAAATTGTTCGTTTTCGTCTCAAAATTTCACTTTTTAAGTAGGATTTGTATCAAATTTTTGCATGTTCATCATTCAAAGAATACCATTAAAGACAAAAACAACCATTCTAAACACAAAAAACCATTGATATAAGCAATTTTTCAAACATTTTCAACTAAACAAATAATATATATCAACTAGGAAAACTTGAAATTTTTATTTTTATTTTTTCCTTTTTTATTATTTTATTATTTTTTATTTGAAGAAACAAAACCTAACTAATATAGCTAAGAATACATAATGTCAAGAACTAAAACAAAGAAGAAAACACATAACATTCCCATACACCTAAATCATACATTAACCCCAATGTATGTTTAAGTTGAGAGATAAAAAATGTATAAAATCAATTAACCAAAATAAAAGAAAGAGAACAAAGAAATAAAAGAGGAAGGTGAGAACAATACTCGCTTAGGGTGAAGTAGAGAATGAAGGATCAATTCCAATGAACATGAAGAAAAAGTTATGACATGGGCACACCTTAAACATCAAGCACTTCTGGTCCATTTGCAAAACTTAAAGGTAGAGAGAGAAAGCCTAAAAAATGAAGTATAAACTGTTAGAATAGAAGTGTAATTCGTTTCTCTCTTTTTCTTTTCTTTTTTTTTTTTTTTATAGAAGTGAAGTGTGGTTAGAGCGTGGGCATGCCCCCTAAATCATAAGTATTTCTATCCAATGTGTGCTCCCGCGGTAGAAGTGAAGATAGTTTAGGACGTGGGCCTGCCCTAAAGTGAGAGCATATCTATCTATGTATCTGGTGCTGGCAGAACTGAAAGTTTGTTAAGGTGTGGGCACGCCTTAACAAGAGACCACTTCTTTTTTTTTTTTTTTTTTTTCAAAAATCAAACCTAAATCAAACCTACATAAATGAAATTAAAAAACAAAATAACAAAATAAAATAAATAAATAAATCATAAAAGAGAATATTGGGTTGTCTCCTAATAAGCGCATTTGTTTTGTGTTTTTGGCTCGACATGTTCTCTTCGCTTCAATCTCGCTCAAATATCAATCCAATTCATTTAGACTTCAACTTGTCTGGCATAAACTTCAATCATGAATTGAAGTGAATGACTTTTTGGGCTACCATGGATTGCTTTCGGTATGAGATTTTGTCTTCGAAAAACTTATCCCATTATACAAAATTATTTGTAAAATTCTCCTTAAATAAAAAATCTAATTTATTTTTTACAAAAGTATCATGTATAATGAAGTCCACCTCTTTTTCATCATCTTGCTTCTTAAAATATGCCAACCTACCATAAAAAGGAGGAGAAATGATTAGTTTTGAATCTGAATTATGTGGTACCTCACTTACCTTTCTTGGTGTAGCATCAAGAGCTGTTGTTTCATTTTTGTTTTCCTCTTCTTTGTGTGCCTCTGTTGGTGAAAAATTATCCACTTCTTTTTTACTTCTGAACAGCATAACACTTTCATTCTCCTTTAGATTACCCTCAACTTGAGATGATAATTTTCCATGATTAGGTTTGATTTTGCTTATTGCTATCACCAATTGTGACATTTGGATATCGAAACTTTGAATATTTGCTCTTGTTTCCTGCATAAAGCTTTTAAAAAGATCCTCAAAGGCCGATTCTTGGTTTTGCGGATGTTGGAATGGTGTTCTTCCATAGGATTGCTGCAAAATTCTTTATGATTTGGCCCCATAACTTAGATTCGAATAATCTCTCAATCTGGATTATAGGTGTTTAAGTAAGGATCACACTTTCTATGAGGCTGCCCTAAAAATCCACTGATAATATTCAATTGTTCATTAAACTTCTCTTGAAAGATATGATACATATAGGTCGGGTGATCCATATTCGAGCAAATTCTGCATGCCTTCACTTGTTGCACTTGTCCTATAACCAACATTTCCACAATAGACGTTAGGAAATCTATCTTATGTTCAAGGAAAGAAATACTCATCTCGTTAACCCTTTTTAGAAAATCTTGTTGTCTCATGCTGTGATGTATTTGCAATCACATTAAGAAAATTACTGCAAAAAAAAAATCATTAATATCAGAGAATAATAACTCCCTAAAAATCCTTTAGGTAGTCATATCTTCGTGTCTAAAGTTTTTCTCTTCTACGTTCTTGACAATTTCTAACAAATTCACTACAATGATTAGTCTTGAAAACAATTAGAAAATAAAAATTAAAAGAAATAAATTACTTAACACCGTTTCTCGGTAATGGTGTCAAAATTTGGTAGGAGTCAATCCAACTAAAAATAAAAATACCTACTTCACAAAAGATGAGTTTAGGGAGTAGGATCGTCTTCTCAGGGAAGTGGTGGATTTATCTCTTTTAAGAAAAATATGAGGGGTTTGAGAATTCTCTAGAGCCAACAGAATAAATAAATAAATGAAATTAACTAAAATAAGAAAATTAAATAATACCAATTAAATAAGAAAAATATCAATGAAAATAAAATCTAGTCAAAAAAATTATGTCCACCTTATTTTTATGAGATTAATTATCAATGCAAAAATTACTCAATATTATATGAATAAAATTGTTATAACCATTAAATACCATAAACAACTAATATCTTTTTACTTTTTCGGTAATTAAGATATCATTATTAACTACTTTCCTAATCGAAAGAGAACCCAAGAGACACTCATTGGATTTAGTGTTTCGACAGTATTAAGATCTAGATAGATCCAATTCTTATTAACAAATTTTAATATGAATTTATTTAAATTAGATTATCTAATATCTTGACATAAGTTAAACTAATTGCGATGTTATAAAACTATATCAATTACCACTATATTAAAAACACATAAATTTTACTGTTTTTAAATGTTTGTACACTATTCTAAAGTTATTAAACATAGGTCTCTATTTAATAAATTCAAAAAATCACAAATATTAGGGAATGAAGATTAAATAAATACTCACAAATATTAAATCAATAAAATCACTTAAATCTCACAATTTTCATTCATCAAAATTTCAACAATCCTTTGATTCAAAAGTAAATTAAAAATAAAATATAGTAAAAAGAAAAAGTTACAAAAAAATTTATTGCTATTAGAAAATTGAAAGGAGAAAGGAATGGAGCAAGGAAAGTACTGCCAACTACTACCTCTGGACATGGGGGTTGCTGGCCTTCTTTTGGGCTGTCTCTCTCAAAAAACCATTATGTAAAACTCAAAAAAACACATATATATGTCTTAGGCTACCGACTGCAAACCTAGAAGTGTTGGAGTCCCTTCCCTTTTCAATTAACAAACTATTTTCATTTATTTCAAGAAAGGGAAAATTTCTAAAAGATAATACCTTAAGAAATTTCAAATAAAAGAATTTTTTAAAAGATAAAATAACTTGACTCAAAAATTCATGTTCCTAAATATTAAGAATGGAATAAAATTTTAAAAAATTTTTAATATCTCCAATTTTATTTCAATTTCGTTTTGAATGTGCTATTAGAAAAGAAAAATTTTATTACAGTAAATCTTCAAAAATCTTGCATTGTTCCTTGAAATCAATGCGTCCATGTGCTAATGAAAGAGTATTGCTATCGAATTTTCTATAATTTGTATAATTGCTCTAATTTAACTCATTTTTCTTCATTTTTCTTAATAAATCCCCTCCATCAATCTTAACATATCAAAATCATAAAATATAAATATTATGTAGTATTTATTCAAAAATAAGCCAAAATCAATCACAAATATTATATTCATTTAAACTCTATCAATCTTTTGTTGGAGCATTTTAGTTGCCCAACAGGGATCATGCTTTCATGATTATAAATGGAAAAGGAGATTTTAGTACCGTCTTGAACTAATTTCGAGTAATTTGAAAGTAACTTTATGAATTCCTTTTGTTGAGAGTCGATGCTTCCTAGAGATAGCTTGAATATGGGTTTTGAACCACAAAATCTAGTGACTTAGGAAACTTCTTCCAAGACAAGACTCCATTAAGAATGAGACTATCGATAAAAGGTTCCATCATGACTATCGGAGTTCCTTGAGAATGCTGGCTTTGGGTACAGAGAGATCTTAGTATGGATCGAAGAGATTTTTATTCATACAAGTAGCTCTCTTCTCAAGATCAAAATCATCGTCCAGCCCCTATGTACAACAGATGATTGAGGATTCTTCTTTAGCATTTTTTAGGTCAAAAGACAAAAAAAGTTGGGAGATCAGAGTATATCGAACGATGGAGAATGTGTGAAACTTGATGCATCTGTTTTGTCTCTTTTTTGCTATCCCCCACTCTTTCAAATTCCTTTCCAGCTTCTTGTGTAAAAATTTTGTAATTTTTCTTCCAATTGTATGATCTCTTTTGGCTTGTGTGGAACTTCGCACTTGTCATTTTATTTGTATCTACTCTATCTTGTAATAATATTAGTGGATGAACTTCTTGTATTTTCTTCTTGAAAATTGTACTGTATGTTTATCCTGTATCTATGATGTCAAGCATAATAATACTTTTCAATATATTTGAATCGTTTGACTGGCATTTTCCTTAGTGGATTATGTGTGCTTAAATGTTTGGTCAACTCGTTTTAAGAGTTTAATCAAAAGTATGGGTTGCGTCTATCCATCGGTGAGATACATCCCTTGTTGACAGCATACTATGTTTGATAAAACATTCGGTCACGAGAGTTCAAACAATAGGGTGGGCCGTAGCCACTTGTCGGAGAGATATATCCCTTATTGACAACACGCTATGCTATGTTCAGTAGAACATTTGGTCATGAGAGTTCAAATGATAGAATAGATTATGTCTACTCATTTGGAAGATATATCCTTTATTGATGGTATGCTATATTTGATAGAATGTTCGGTCAAGAGAGTTCAAATGATAAGATAGATAATGTCTACCCATCGGGGAGATACATCCTTTATTGATGACATGCTATATTCGATAGAATATCTGGTCATGAGAGTTCAAATGATAGGATGGGTCATGTTTACCCATCGGGTAAATATATCCCTGATTGATGATATACTATATTTGATAGAACATTCAGTCAAGAGAGTTCAAACGATAGGATTAGCCATGTCTATCTGTCGGGAGATATATCCCTTATTAACAACACATTTTAAAAAACATAGATATAGAGATAGATTAGTCGGAGGGTGGACAACCATAGAGGTCTTACTTAACTGTTTGACTAGGTACAAAGCAACGTGTGTTCCCAAGAGAGAGTGACAATCAACATTGATAGTAGATGCATATGTGTTCAGAGTTCTAAGTCCTAAGCATGATCGAGCCATCTAGGTGATTGAAACATGTCTCTGGGTGAACTTCCAAACATACCTAGTAAGGGTCTTCCCAATTGGGTGCTAGCTTCCCCTAGTTGAGGTTGAACGGTTGGTTTTACCTTCCTTAACATTAGTTCACCCAGCTGACCCACCAATTGTAGTATTGTGCCATCTACTATTGATAAACGGCCATTCAAATAAATGCGATTTCTTATAATTTGATAAGCAAATTTAATCGTTCGCATAATGCAAGCTCATTCTACCCATACTCATATTGTTCTACTTGAAGTGAATGAATGCCAATTCCCACCGATATCATTGATTCACAGTCATAAGTCAGATTGAATAGCATTTCTCCCGTTATCCTTCAGTGCATTGTTCTATAGGCATAGAGGATACTATAGAGCTTATCTACCTATCGACCTTTAACTTCATCTAGTCTTGCCTTTAGTTATTGTAGGATTCTTCGATTCATTAATTCTACAAGGCCGTTAGTTTGCGGATATTCGACGGAGGTGAAGCGATACTAAATTTCCAGCCTGCTATAGAATTCTTGGAAACTTTTTATTGTCAAACTGTTTATCGTTATCAATGATCAAAATGTGGGGCATGCCGAATCTGGTGATAATAGACGTCCACATGAAATTTTGCATCTTTCCGGTGGTGATCTGAGCCAATGGTTCAGCTTTTATCCATTTGGTGAAATAGTTAATGGTCACGACTAGAAATTTTTGCTGTCCAGTAGTTGGTGGGAATGGTCTAAGAATATCCATTCCCCATTGGGCAAACAGCCATGGGTTTGCTATTGGGCAGAGTTCGGTGGAGAGATGGCGGGGTACCAATGAGAAACGTTGACATTTGTTACATCTTTTGGCTTAATTATCCACGTTAGTCTTAATGGTATGCTAATAATACCCTTGTCAAAGAGCCTTGTTCGTCAAATTTCGAGCGCTTAAGTAATTGCCACAAATCTTTTCATGGATTTCTCTGAGCATGTAATTCCCTTCCTTGGGTGTCGGGTATTTTAGATACGGATGAGTATAAGATTTCTTGTAGAGATAATGGCATAGTGGGCGGCCTTATGCCTTAACTTAATGGTTTTAAAGGTTGAGCTTGGCAGATGCTCATGCTTCAAATAGGCCTCTATGAGGTCGTTTTTAACTTGGTGAACTGTTCGCCGATAAGATCTACTTGGAATTTTCAATGCTTATATAACACCGACACTACGGTGTCTATACTATTGTACTTCTATTCAGAAATTAAATAAAAATATTTCTCAATTATATATATAGAGAAATTTTTATTTATTTTGATTTTTGATTTTGGGGGCTTTAAATCGAAATTTTTGATATATATATATATATATATATATAAAGTATCCGTATTACCGATTTGAGGTATACTCTATTTTATTAAAAATTGGAATCTTAAAAAAAAAAAGAAAAAAAAAGACGAAAACACAGCGTTTTGCCCAAACCGCTGCGTTTCCCCCCCAAATTGGATTAGGGCTTTAAGCCATAATCTCTCTCTCTCTCTTTCTCTCTTTCTCTCTCTCCCGATTCTCTCTCTCCACCGAATCCACTACTGCTCCTTCCTCCCGCGAGCATGCCATTGCTGTCGCTCGCCACCTCTCGTCTCTCCCTCTCTACTTCTCTAACTCTCCCTTTCTCCCTCTCGCTGTCGATCTTCTCTCTTGGGCTCCGCCTCCCTCCGTCGCTCTCTCTCCGCTACTCCTCCCTCCTGCAAGCGCGATCTTCCTTGCGCCGCAGCGCGAGCTTCCTCATGTGAGTGCACCACAGCGCGTGACCTTCTGCGAGCGCGTGCCTCAGCCCGTGAACGCGCCAACCCGCGAGCGTACCAGCCCCCGAACCCACCAGCCCACAAGCCCGCGACGGCCTGCGAGCCCGCGACAACCTGTGAGCCCGCAATCTGTTCTCTCCTTCGAGAGCTTTCCCGTGCGCGGGCCCCTTGCTGTAGCCCCAGCTAAAGCCCAAGCCGCAGTCATCAACCGACCCCCGAACCCTAGGTCGCAACTTCTTCATTGCAGGTAACGGCTGCGTTGGTTGCAGTTCTAGGGTTTGGTACTTAGAATTTGAGTTAGTTGTTAATATAGTTTCAAATGTGGAAATATTACAAATTTTAGACCAATTCGATGGGCGAACGAAAGCTAGGTCTGAGATATAAGGAACCCTAAGTAAGAGAAATGTAATCACTTCAACATTTAAATTGATTTTGTTGAATTTAGGTTGAATTTAGAATCGAAAACTATATTCATATATATTCTGAAATATGTTTAATTCGAGAAAAATTAAGAAAAATGAGAAATATTAAAAATTTGATCATTTGTGAGCCAAATGATTCGAAATTGTTGAAACGGGAATCTAGAAAGGAGATTGTGTAAATTTAGGGTTGTATTAAATTGGAAAGAAAAATTTGAAAATCCCTTATTAGACTTTTGTTTGATATTAAATTGTGATGATTTGATTAAGAAAATTTTTTTGGAGACTCGAGAAGTCAGATTGGATTTATTTTGAAATAGGGAGTGGCCACCCTCCCTAAAAATGTGAGTGAAACTCTAATCTCATGCATGAAATAGTAAAACTTGTTTTTGCCGTGTTTTACATAAGACATGTTTTTGATATGCATGGACTCAACGTATGACATTAAATTTCAAAACTTGTTTTGTGATATTTGGAGTATCGTAAATTTATATTTCCGATGACTATACATCCATGGTTTGAAATGAAATGATATTGTGCCATTATTTGAGAACCAGATATATTTTCTATTCTATCGTCGCATTGACATGGATTTGAAATGATTTGATAATTGTATTGGCATACGGATTTAAAATATTTTGATTATCTATATGGGTCAGGTGCCCATTTGTGATGAGATGATCTGTATGGACCGAGTGCCCACTTGTGATGAGATGATATTTTTTTATAAATTCTGTAGCTATGAAGGGCGTTTGTAGAGACACTGGATTGTCTGGATACGCTTCTGTAGAAAGTATTCGCAAACGTCATATGTCTAATGGCTATAGGCGTGGCCGATTGAACCCACATAAAGGGGAGCACGTGTGTGACGCCACCATCTAGTACCAAGCGGGGTCCTATATACGATGATAAGCTAACCCCAGCGAACTCATGGCCAACGTCGGGGTAGAGAGAGACTTTTGAACTTTATGCATAATAAAACCCCTGATACGCCTGTTCTTGGTCATGGTTGACCTCTGCCAGGATCATTTTTTGTTTGCTTTAATAATACTTGATTTTGAATGGATGCATATATACTTGATATCGTGTGATTGATTAAATGATTTCAAATTACTAAACATATCATGTTTTACTGTGAAATATAAATTATTGTTACGAATAATGTTGTTTGACACTCCAACGGTTCACCCACACTATTTATGCTTGATATTAATCCCCTCACTCACTGAGTATCTTCCCTGATACTCACCCTTCTCTTACCTTCCTCAGACAGGATTATTGTGATAGAGCGACGTTACAGGCTCTAGTGAATTTCGTAGCATATTAGTAGATTCGGTATTCACGACGGTGAGATTTAATTCAAATAAAAATTTGAAGTTCTTATTTTATTTCGACCCTGCGAGGTCATGATATTGAGATCCGTAGTTGGCCGTATATATTTATATGGGATGGTTGTATAAATTATGGATATTGTTTGGGAAACTCCTATATTTTACTTGCATTGAGGCACCTGTAAGCATATATAAATTTTATTTGGGAAATTGTTGTACATTGTATAAACTTTAGGCCCGCTTGATGTGACGGCTGCTCATGTTCTAGTTAGGTATAACAGTAGAGGTTTGTGATTAGGACTGCTAATAATTAAAAAGCTTTGCATTGTCATAGTTGTCTACTGTGCTTTGGTTCATTGTCTTGAGGCCGGGATGACCCTTTTATTTGATTGATAGGATGGTTGTGAATTTTACAGATCAAATTGTATTTGGAAGACCTCCGAAATATAAGGAGGTTCTGCCCGATTTTTTATAAAAATACAACCGGCATCCAGGGTAATGGGCGGCTACTCACGCCCCCGGTTCGGGGCGTGACAGTTCTATTGGTATCAGAGCCATCTAGATTAGAGAAATGATAGTAGTAAAAATCTTCCCGAGTATATTTAAAGTGCTCAATGCATTAGAAAGTTTCATTCAGTCATATAAAGTCCCATGCTTGGCCATAGGAATATAAGTTCATCTATTTTAAGGGGTTGATACATGATACATCTAATCCATTATTTCGCATTCAAATACTTTGATTCATAACTCAAATTCTTTTGGGGGGTTTAGTTACTAGTAACTAACCCTAATTTTTTATTTCTACTTAATAAAAAGATACTCTTTTTGTAAAATTATGCTACATAGACGTGGTAGGTGCGGTGCTAGAGTCGCGCCACCCGAGAGTCCCCCAGTGTCCGATGTACCTAAGGTACCCGAGACTCCATGAGTACCAGAAGATGCTTCCTCTACTCGAGCACGCTTACCAGCGCCACCCCCAGCACCTCCATCAGCTGTTACAGCCAAGATTCCTCCACCACCACTCGATGCCTTGAGGCAGTGGCAGGAGTGATATAGTAGATATGGGGCGTAGATGCCACTACCTCCACTATAGACTCCAGCGACCCACCTGCGGCCGTACTTGCACCTACGGTACCGATTCCTCCTTCGGTGGTCGGTCCTTCTGTTTTTACTCCGACCGATGAGACATCGGTTACTTTGAGGTGCATTCATGAGTTTACTCAGTTAGTGAAAGAGTCTCGATAGCTTAGATGCACAGACATTTCAAGATCTAGTGATGTCGTAGCAGTAAAACACTAGATCAACATAACTCGCAGGATCCTTACTGATCTGGGGTTGACAGAGGAGCTCAGGTTGAGAGTTGCTGAGAGACTCCTCAACGGAGATGCCCTCTCATGGTGCGGGCTATCAGTGATAGTGCTACGCAGACCCTGCGGTGGGAGGACTTTCACACGAGTTTGACCGCAAGTACTTTACCCCGTTCCTGTAGGATCGTATGAGGACGGAGTTTCTGCACTTACGCCAGGAGACTAGGTCAGTCTCAGAGTACGAGGCTGAGTTTATATGACTAGCGGCCTTTGTCCCCGATATAGCTACAGCAGCTCAGATGAGATTCAAGTTTGAAGATGGCCTCCAATTGAGTATCAGAAAGTATATGATAGTGACTCCCTCTTTTACACTATCAGGTGATTGACTCAGTATATCGGGTAGAGAACATCGTCCGAGCTAAGGCTAGGCAGAGAGAGAGTCACCAGAAGAGGAAGACTGGGTCACCGGGTGGACAGTCTTCGAAGAGGGGTAAAGGTTTTGGACATCCGGGGGGTTCTTTCAGCTTCAGACTAATAGGACCGGGACAGGGACCTCGACCACAGGGTTTTGGGGTACCAGCCCCTAATGTCTCTACATAGTCTACGACACAGAGACAACCTTTCTGCCGTAGATGTGGCAGCCTCCATGCCTTTGGGGCATGTAGAGTACCAGTTACTTACTTTTAGTGTGGGAAGCAAGGTCACATTAAGCTTGCCCAGAGTTAGGTCAAGGAGGACAGACTTCTCAAGGTCATACTGGTACTTCTGGCACAGGTCAGCAGGGGGCACCTGCGCACTCAGCTCTTACAGTTCCTTGGACTACAGCCGGGAGTAATACAGTGCCAGACCGTCACGACAGCAACCTAGAGCCTAATCTCGTGTGTTTGCAATGACACAGGAGGACGCACAGGCAAACCCTGATATTATTATGGGTAATTCTCCCACAGACCCCTCAGTGTATTACTTTAGTTGTACTCTATTTTTGAGATTTTGTATAACATGATGTAGATATACAGTTTTGACTAGTTAAAGTTTTAGAAACTTAACTAGAAGATGTCTATTTTTTTCCGTATTTTAAATATCTTTAATCTTTTTCTTACCTTTAGGTACCATGCGAATGTTCAGTATCAACACCTGTATTCTCATAGATACCGGATCGAATTTTTCATATGTAAGCGACACGTTCGCTCACCATTCTGATAGGCCTCTCTCGCCACTTGATGAGGAGATTATGGTAGTAACTCTTCTGACAAACATATCATTCGAGATACTGTTTATAGGGGCTGTGAGGTCGGTATTGAAGACAGATCTGATTCCGCTGCCTATCACTGATTTTGATACCATCTTAGGGATGGATTGGCTGAGTTTACACCGAGCTTCCGTGGATTGTTACATGAAGGAAGTTGAGTTTCAGAGGTCCAGGCAGCCACCGTTAGTATTTTGGTGTGAGAGACGAGTATTGTCCTGCAGTATTATATCTGTTATGAAGGCCAGATGCTAGGTACGTTGTGGCTGCGTAACTTATCTGGCTTATGTTGTCGACACCACCGTTGAGTGATCGAGACTTGAAGATGTCCCTGTGGTGCAGGAGTTTCCAGATATGTTCCCCGAGGAGCTTCCTAGATTACCACCAATTCGGGAGTTTGATTTCGAAATTGATCTGGTATCGGGGATCAATCTTATTTCTATTTCGTCATATAAAATGACGCCCGCTGAACTGAGAGAGTTTAAGATTCAGTTACAGGAACTTCTAGATAAGGGGTTTATATTCCCAAACACATCACCCTGGGGCATTTTAGTGTTATTTGTAAAGAATAAAGATGGTACACTTCAGGTTTGTGTGGATTACAGACAGTTGAACAAAGCCATCATAAAAAACAGATATCTCCTACCACGTATAGATGAATTGTTTGATTAGCTGCAGGGAGTTACGGTTTTCTCGAAAATTGATCTCCGTTCGGGTTATCATCAATTGAGGATTCGGGTCGGAGATGTACCCGAGACAGCCTTTCACACCCGATACAGCCACTATGAGTTTTTAGTCATGTTGTTTGGGTTGACTAATGCCGCAGCTGTTTTTATGGATTTAATGAACCGAATATTCCATAATTTCTTGGATTTGTTTGTCATCGTATTAATCGATGACATCTTGGTGTACTCACGGAGTGATGAAAATCATGTTCAGCACTTTCGGGTGGTATTACAGATACTCTATGAGAAGCAGTTATATGTCAAATTCTCGAAATGTGAGTTTTGACTGAGACAAATAGGATTTTTGGGGCACATTGTCTCTGCGGAAGGTATTTATGTTGATCTGCGAAAGATTGAGACTATATTGAAGTGGGAGCAGCCACAGACAATTACCGACATCCGTAGTTTTCTTGATTTAGCCGGGTATTATCGCCGATTTGTAGAGAGATTTTCTCGGATAGCTGCTCTGTTATTTAAATTGAAACGGAAGGGGTTCAAGTTTGTTTGAGATGACCGTTGTGAGGTGAGTTTTCAAGAGGTCAAACAACGGTTGACATCTATTCCTATTTTAGCCCTTCTCACTAGTAGTCGAAAATATACAGTGTATAGTGATACTAGCCGACAAGGATTGGGTTGTGTTCTGATACAGGATGGTCGGGTCATTGCAATGCTTCTCAGCAGTTGAAGAAGCATAAGTAAAACTACCCGACTCACAATCTTAAGTTGGCCGCCATAGTCTTTGCCTTGAAAATATGACGACATTACTTATATGGGGTGACTTATAGGGTATTCACGGATCACAAAAGTCGAAAGTACTTGTTCATCCAGCGGGAGTTGAACCTCAGACAGAGGAGATGGTTGGAGTTATTGAAAGACTACGACCTTATCACTGATTACCATCCAGGAAAGGCAAATGTGGTGGCAGATGCATTGAGCTGAAAGTCATCATCCTCCTCTTCTCCCTCTACTATAACAGAGAGTGCTTACCTCTCTTGCTTGATGGGACTCCGTACACTCGAAGTCAATTTGACTAGTGATGATCAAGGAGCACTACTAGCTCGATTTGAGGTGAGGCCGACTTTGCTTGATCGCATTAAAGAGCTTCAGGGGTCAGATGAAAAGCTCCAGAGTATTCTTGAGAAGATCAACAGAGGCGAGAGTGGAGAATTCCGAGTCCGCGATGACGGACTAATTGTATACAGAGAGCAGGTTTGCATTCTTACCAACAACGATCTTTATAGGGCTATTATTGAGGAGGCTCATTCCTCCGCTTATGCCTTGTATCCGGGCAACACGAAAATGTATCGAACTATTCAAGATAGTTATTGGTGGCCCGGGATAAAAAGGGAGATCGCAGATTTTGTGGTTAGATGTTTAGTTTGCCAGTAGGTGAAGGCCGAACATCACCGACTGGCTGGTACATTGCAGCCCCTCCCCATTCCTGAGTGGAAGTAAGAACATATCACAATGGATTTTGTGATGGGACTGACTCGGACTTCAGTACGGCATGATGTCGTATGGGTGATTGTAGATAGACTTGCGAAGACTGCGCATTTCATTGCTATTCAGGCCGATTTCTTTTTAGAAGTGTTGGTACGTCTCTACATCGTCACTATTGTTAGAGTTCATGGAGTACCTGTATCGATAGTATCAGATAGAGATCCTAGATTCATATCTAGGTTTTAGCCCAAGTTACAAGAGGTAATGGGTACAAGACTGAATTTTAGTACGGCCTATCATCCGCAGACAGATGATTAATCAGAGAGGACCATTCAGACCCTTGAGGACATGCTGAGAGCATGTGTGATGGATTTTTTGGGTAGTTGGGATTGACACCTTCTACTAGTTGAATTTGCATATAATAATAGCTATTAGGCCAGTATAGGGATGCCCCGTATGAGGTACTGTATGACAGGAAGTGCCACATCCCGATATGTTGGGATGAGGTCGGAGAGCGATGTTTCAGCAGTGTCGAGTTAATTGAGAAAACGAATGATAAAGTTAAGGTCATCCATTAGCAGATGAAAGCCGTCTAGGATAGACAGAAGGCATATACAGTTCATAGGCGGCGACCTCTTGAGTTTGCCAGTAGAGATATGGTTTTCTTGAGGATATCTGCTTGGAAGGGAGTTATACAGTTCAGGCAGCGGAGCAAATTGAGCCCTAGATATATTGGGTCCTTCCGTATCCTTGAGAGGGTCGATAGTGTAACATACAGATTGGAGCTGTTAAATGAACTATCTCGTATTCACGACGTCTTCCATATCTCAGTACTCAGGAAGTACTTGGCCGATTCTTTTCATGTACTTGAGCCTCCACCTGTTGAGTTACGAGAGAAACTTAGTCTTCCAGTTCAGCCTGTGACTATTCTAGATTGGCAGGTTAAAAAGTTACGGAGTAAGAAAGTTTCATTCGTTAGAGTTTTGTAGAGGAGTGACCAGTTCGGGGAGGAGACCGAGAGCCCGAGGAGGAGACCGAGAGCCCGAGGAGGCTATTAGGAGACAGTACCCCCATTTGTTTACTGTTAAGTTTTCTTTTAGTTTCGAGAACGAAACTTATTTTAGGGCGTTAGAAAATGTAACGCCGACACTGCGGTATCCGTACTATTGTATTTCTGTTTAAGAATTAAATAAAAATATTTTTCAGTTATATATATAGAGAATTTTTTTTTATTTTGATTTTTGATCTTGGGGGCTTTAAATCAAAATTTTTGATATATATATATATATATAAAGTATTTGTATTATCGATTTGAGGTATACCCTATTTTGTTAAAAATTGGAATCTTAAAAAAAAAAAGAGGAGGAAAACACAGTGTTTTGCTCAAACCGCTGCGTTTTCCCCCCAAATTGGATTAGGGCTTTAAGCCCTAATCTCTCTCTCTCTTTCTCTCTCTCCCGATTCTCTCTCTCCACCGAATCTGCTGCTGCTCGTTCCTCTCGCGAGTACGCCATTGCTGCCGCTCGCCACCTCTCGTCTCTCCCTCTCTACTTCTCTCACTCTCCCTTTCTCCCTCTCACTGTCGCTCTCTCTCCCTTTGGCTCCGCCTCCCTCCGCCACTCTCTCTCCGCTGCTCCTCCTTCTCGTGAGCACAACCTTCCCGCAAGAGCGCCGCAACGCGATCTTCCCCGCTCGAGCGTGCCTAGCGCGAGACCTTCCACGAGTACGCAATTGCAATCCAGCTCGCGAGTGCGTGCCTCAGCCTGTGAGCGCGCCAGCCCGCTAGTGCACCAGCCTGCGACGGCCTGCGAGCCTGCAACAGCACATGAAATTGCGACAGCCCGCGAGCCCGCGATCTATTCTCTCCTTCGAGAGCTTTCCTGTGCGCGAGCCCCCTTGCTGCAACCCCATCTGAGGCCCAAACTGCAGTCATCAACCGACCCCCAAACCTTAGGTTGCGGCTTCTTCACTATAGGTAATGGCTGCGTTGGTTGTAGTTCTAGGGTTTGGTGTTTAGAGTTTGAGTTAGTTGCTAATATAGTTTCAAATATGGAAATATTACAGATTTTAGACCAATTCGAAGGGTGAACGAAAGTTAGGTCAGAAATCTGAAGAACCCTAGGTGAGAGAAATGCAATCACTTCAACATTTAAATTGATTTTGTCAAATTTAGGTTGAATTTAGAATTGGAAGCTATATTCATATATATTCTGAAATATGTTTAATTCGAGAAAAATTAGGAAAAATGAGAAATATTAGAAATTTGATCATTTGTGAGTCAAATGATTCGAAATTGATGAAACGAGAATCTAAAAAGGAGATTGTGTAAATTTAGGGTTGTATTAAATTGAAAAGAAAAATTGAAAATCCCTTATTAGGTTTTTGTGATGATTTGATTAGGGAAATCTTTTTGGAGACTCGAGGAGTTAGAATGGATTTTTTTTAAAATAGGGAGTGACTACCCTCCATAAAAATGTAAGTGGGACTCTAATCTCTTGCATGATATAGTAAAACTTGTTTCTGTCGTGTTTTCCATAAAACATGTTTTCGATATGCATGGACTTGACGTATGATATTAAATTTCAAAACTTATTTTGTAACATTTGGAGAAATGAAAGGATATGTCATTATTTGAGAATCAGATATGTTTTCTATTCTATCATCGCATTGGTATGGATTTGAAATGATTTGATAATTGCATTGGCATGTTTTGATGATCTGTATGGGCGGAGTGCCCATTTGTGATGAGATGATCTGTATGGGTCGGGTGTCCACTTGTGATGAGATGATATTTTTTTATAAATTCCGTAGTTATGAAGTGCGTTTGTAGAGGCACCGGGTTGTCCGGATACGTTTTTGTAGGAGGTATCCGCAAATATCATATGTCTAATGGCTATAGGCGCGGCCGGTTAAACCCACATAATGGGGAGGACGTGTGTGATGCCACCGTTTAGCACCGGGCGGGGTCTTATACACGATGATGAGCTAGCCCCAGTGAACTTATAGCCAACGTCGAGATAGAGAGCGACTTTTGAACTTTATGTATAATAAAACCCCCGATACGCATGTCCTTGATCATGGTTGACCTCTGCCATGATCATTTTTTGTTTGCTCTAATAATACTTGATTTTGAATGGATGCATATATGTTTGATATCGTGTGATTGGTTAAATGATTTCAAATTGTTAAATATATCATATTTTACTGTGAAATGTAAATTATTGTTACGAATAATGTTGTTTGACACTCCAACGATTCACCCATACTATTTATACTTGATATTAATCCCCTCACTCACTGGATATCTTCCCCGATACTCACCCATATCTTTACCTTCCTCAAACAGGATTAATGTGATAGAGTGATATTACAGGCTCTAGAGGTTTTCGTATCATATTGGTGGATTCGGTATTCACGACAGTGATATTTAATTCAAATAAAAATTTGAAGTCCTTATTTTGTTTCGATTCTATGAGGTCATAATATTGAGATCCGTAGTTAGCCATGTATATTTATATGGGATGACTGTATAAATTATGGAAATTGTTTGGAAAACTCCTACATTTTACTTGCATTGAGCCACCTGTAAGCATATAAAAATTTTTATTTGAGAAATTGTCGTACATTGTATAAACTTTAAGTCCGCTCGGTGTGGCAGCTACTCATCCTCTGGTTGGACATGACAGTGGAGGTCTGTGCTTAGGACTGCTAGTAATTAAAAAGTCTTGCATTGTTCTAGTTGTCTACTGTGGTTTGGTTCATTGTCTTGAGACCGGGATGACCATTTTATTTGATTGACAGGATGGTTGTGAATTTTATAGGTCAAATTATATTTGGTAAACCTCCGAAATATGGGGAGGTTCTGTCCGTTTTTTTGTAAAAATACAGTTGGTATCCAGGGTAACAAGCGGCTGCTCAGGCCCCCAGTTCGGGGCGTGACAAAGTAGGTATAACAGACTCTCTATATAGACTGTTCGGTTGGTTGCTATAAAGTCAAAGTTAGCTAGCTTTGAGGGAGTGTCAGCTCGTGCATTTTCTGATAAGGGGATCTGTTGTAAGTTTACCTTGTCAAATTTAACACCGCCTCGCGTAACTTGGCTATATACTTGCCATCGTCAATTCCTTAGTTTCGTAGATCCCTTTTATGTGCTTTACAACCAATTAACTATTGGTGAAAACCCTTATGTTTTGGTCCTCTAGTAATACTACGATTCGTAATCCGGTCAGAAGAGTTTCATACTCGACCTAATTGTTAGTTGCTTCAAAATCAAAACTAAAGGTGTATTCGATTTTGAAATTATCTGGTCCCACAAGAATGAGTTCGGATTTGCTTCTTGAAGAGTTTGATGACCTATCTACATGAAAGGTCCATTTGGGTACTGAGCATTCTTCCCTGTCATCAGTAGGGGTTTGTTCGGTGAGTGTACATTCAAGGATGAAGTTGGTGAGGGCTTGACTTTGATTGCTGGTCTCGATTAATATTTGATATCGAATTCACATAACTTAATACTCTACTTAACGAGTCGACCTGAGATATCCTACTTCCGTAAAATCTGCTTCAGAGGTTGATTGGTCAATACCACAATGGTGTAAGCTTGGAAGTAAGGTCGGAGGCATCTGGTGATTATGACTAGGGTAAAAGCCATCTTTTCGATAGGTCAATAATTTAACCACAAATTCTTGAAATATGTGGCTGATGTAGTATATAGGTTTCTGCATGGTGGATTCCTACCTAACAAAGACAGAGTAGAGCATTCAGTCAGAAATAAAGAGGTAATGATAAAGTTTCTCACAATAATAGGTCGGGAAAGGAGTAGAGGCGATGCGAGATATTCCTTGAGTTGGTCGAATGCTATTAGGCACTCTGGTGTCTATACGAACTTCTAAGATTTTTTCAAAGTACTATAGAAAAATTTATACTTTTCCCCTACTTTCAACATGAACCGATTTAGAGTTGCGATCCTCTTGCAAGACGTTGCATTTCTTTTACTATCGTTGATAGTGCCATGTCAAATATGATTTGTATTTTCTCCGGATTCGCTTCGATCCCCCCTATTGATAATTAGGAAACCTAACAATTTTTCAAAAATAATTCTGAAAGTACACTTTGTTGGATTCAGCCTCATGTTATAACATTCCATTATTTGGAATATTTCTTCCAAATCTAGCACATGATATTTAGTATTGGCACTTTTGATAAGCGTATCGTCGATATAGACCTCTACATTCCTGTTGAGCTATTCATTAAAGACCTTGTTAACCAATCGCTAGAAAGTTTTTCTAGTGTTCTTGAAGTCGAACGACATGACCTTATAGTAGTAGATATCGAACTTTGTAATAAAACTTGTTTTTATTTTCATCATCAGGGGCGGCTATGCGTATCTGGTTGTAATCGAAATATGCATTTATAAAACTTTAGAGTTGATGATCTGATAAATTGTCTATCAATTTGTTAATATTGGGGAGCATATAACTATTTTGCGAACACTTCTTATTGAAGTTGGTGAAATCTATACACATCCTCTACTTACCGTTAGCCATTTTTGTCATAGCCATATTAGCCAATCACTTCAAGCAGTTTACTTCTCGAATAAACTCCACTGTTATAACCTTCAAACTTCCTTTTGTATTGCACATTGACGTTCTAACGTGAATACATTTTTTTCTACTTAACAGGCTTATGATTGGCTTTTATATTTAGTTTGTATACTATGATTAATGGGTGGATTCTTGGTATGTCCTCCGAAGACCATGCGAATATTTTGGAATGTCATCAAAGACAATCCACAACTGCTTTCTGAAGAGATGCTGGTAAATGGGTGCCAACCTGGACCATCTGACCAGGTACATCCATGATGGAAACTTCAATTACTTCCTT
The DNA here is from genome assembly GCA_033439265.1 of Dillenia suffruticosa. NCBI lineage: Eukaryota > Viridiplantae > Streptophyta > Magnoliopsida > Dilleniales > Dilleniaceae > Dillenia > Dillenia suffruticosa. Next base: position 9,729,374 of record JAVTVX010000013.1, on the reverse strand, counting down.
TCCAGGATGAGACTTGGATTGATATTCAGCATCATCTCTAAACTCTAGTGTATCTAATGAGAGAACTTCTTTCAATGTCACCATTGAGTATTGCAACCCCTAAGGCTGTCCTCAATTTGATTTTCATATTTTTTGTGCTTGGTAGTGTTTCGAGACCATCCAAACTAGGACGACCTTGGGTGATATTATGGGGAGACGGGAGTTTCACCACATAAAAAGTGGTTTTAGTAGTAGTATAGTGACAAGGTGTTCCTAAAGTTACAACAAGTGAGATGGTACCTTTTGGATGCATACATTCATCTGCGAATCCTTTTATGGGTCCATTAGTGGATTGAAGATGAGATGGGATGAAACCCATTCACTAGAAATTGTCCCAAAAGTGAGGATCCCGTTCTACTCCTTGATCAATGAAATTTCTTTTGACGAGATAGGACCCTATTCCTACAGTGATGATTAGCGGGTCATTTCGGTCTGGGTGGACTCCTATTAAATCATTGTCATCAAAACTGATGATTGACATATTTCTCTTAATTGATGCCATGATTATAAAAAGAAGGGGATGGTGATAGGAACTTAAAAAATCAGTTTGTTCCTACGAGTGGCACCAATTTGTTGAGGGTGGGTTTTTCTCCCCAGATGATGATTCTACTAACTCAAATGGAATGATGGGCTATCATACAATCTTGATCGAAGGAATCTACAAAAAACCGCCAGAGGTTGCTATGACAGGGGAGACTCCGACACTCAAATTGGAGAGCAGTTTTTGAGAATAAAAACAAATTGAAAGAGAGTTTTTGTTATATTTTTGTATGCTATGTATGAGTTGAGAGAACTTACCTAGTTGGTGGCCTCATGATGTATATATATAGATTGTTTCCATTAGTCTCGCATGCTTTTGAGGTATTGAAACTCTAGTTTTCATATGAAAGTGTTCTGAAATCGTAGGATCCCTTAGGAAAGGATTTTCATAAAATTCAGAATCTTTCTTGTTAAGAAAGTTTTAGTTGTCAAGGGATTCCTTTTTTTATCGATTAAGATTCGAAATCTCCTTACCAATTACGAATGTTGTTTATGTGACTTAAGAAAAGTTGAATATCGCTTCGAGCTAATTATATACTGAGCACCAAGAAGGTCCTAAGACCGACTAGCCTCCTATTGAGTAGAACCATGTCAATGAAAACCGAGAGAGCGCGCTGCATCCCTCTACTGAGAGATTCATTTCATTTGCGTGAACTACTAATCATGAACTTAAGTTTTATGATAATGGGTTTTTGGGTCATATATCACCAATATTTAGTTATAATTATGATTTCATTTTGATGCTCCCTGTGTAGATAAATAGGATAATGGTTGGGATGGCTTCACTTATAAGCTCTTTGGAGTCATTGATTTATGCATTTTAATTTTTTTTGTGGGGGTTTGGATTGGCCAAGTGTTGGCGCATAAGGCACAACAGTGCGCTCCGTGAAAGTGATCAGGTTCACAAGGAAACGAGGGGCACTAACGTAATTGGATACGTGCTCATGTCCTGGACATCGCACATAACCCCCGGCTTATTTTTAGTCGTTATCCCGCGTGGTACACAACTCACATCAACTGTAACAAACCCCCCCACCCCCCGTCTCTTTTCCCAAGTTACTTGAACGCATTCTCACACACACTCAGTCTCTCTCTCTCTCTCTCTCTCTCTCTCTCTCTCTCTCTCTCTCTCTCTCTCTCTCACTATCTCTCATTCTGCATCGTCGGTACGCACTAGGCTATACATTTCTCGACCAATTCATTCGGTGCGAAGAAAAAATAAGGCAAATGCATCGGCGAGACAATTCGAATCCCTTTCCCGAAGAGCAAGTCAATCACTTCTCTGTAATTCTCTCACTCTCCCTCTATCTCAGATCTAACTTCCTGTTTTTACTTCTCTAATTTTATCCTTTTTCTTTAGCTGCATTATTTGGGATTATCGTTGTGAAAGCAAAAATGGGTCCGTTTTGGGGTTTTGTCTTTTTGGCTTCAGCTCCTTTCACTTTACTTTACCTTTTACTTTTTGAGAAAAAATAGTGGGCGTACCATCCAGATCTGGATTCCCTACTTGTTCTCTTATCTCATGGGCTCACCCAATTTAACTATTCTTAGTCTGCATTGCTCGATTTACTGCTGCTAACCTAAAATTTCCATCACATTAGACCTTACATACTTGAAATTAACAATGTCAATTTAGCTCATTTTCCAAGTTCTAAATGGAATCTCAAGTGGCTTTGATCTACAGGGCCCTTTAATCAACAGCTGCATTTTCCAGCAATACATTGCTATGTTTGATTAGAACCATGTTTTAGGGTATTTTAGACCCCTTGAATTAATCAAAGCTGGACTTCAGTTTTTCTTGGTATATGGATGTTGCCTGTCAGTTTTGAGTGCAGTCAAGTACTCGAATTTAAGTTCGTGTTTAAATTGATAGTGAGCTATTGATCTAATTCTACCTAAAGGATTTGCCTGTTTACCAAACTTGAACCCACCCTACGAAACATGTTGTGGCATTAAAACAGTATATAATTTTACAACTACATATAATATATATCCAATTGTATTGGTAATAGTTTTGTAAGTAATCTATGAAACGTTCCACAAGTGTCCAGGGTGTCTCTAGCATACAAAAAAGTCATGAGTTGGACTAGTCGTATGACACATCTGACACGTCTCTGGTGAGTGTTGAGTTCAATATATTGTTGGACATGAGCAAAGAATTCAATTTGAAGTGTTTTTGCTTCATAGTTAGACCAAATATCCAAGCAGTTGAGAGTTCCAACCCATGAATGATTTTCTTGCGGTTCCTTTATCAAGCTAGTTGATAAATTGGTTTTATGTGCTAATTTTGCACATTTCGCAAATTGTTTGGCTCACTGTTGGCTATTCTAACTTCTAGAGATACTTTAGTTCATCCTTTGTATTGTTTATGATAAGTTCCACAGATTTCACTATTGCACGATTTTTTAGTTCATGATTTTATCTTTGTTTCTGTTATTTACGTCTTTGCTAATGTCTCCTGCCTGCCCTTACCTTCTTATGCATGTCACTATTGTGAGATCTGTTTAGTTTGTGATTTTTAATTTTCCTTGTGTTATTTATTTCTTTGATTGAGTCTCTGTTCATTGCAACTGGATGAATGGCTTGTTAGTAACCATCATTGCCCCCCCCCCCAAAACAAAAAGGCAAAAAAAGAAAACAAAAGAAAGCAAAGAATTGCATGCATAACAGAAGGAAATTGTTACTTTCAAGTAGTAAAACCTTTCGGTTGTAATTCTTTGCAAGCTTTTGCTTCATTCTCAAATCCACCGTCAACCTGTAAACAACACTGAGCACCCTGGGGCAGCCTTGGTAATAGAGCATACTGCTGTGCAGAAGGGATCTGTGTAATTTGTGTTTTAGAGTTGGCTAGTTTCTTTGCTTCCCTTTTGTGATTCTGGCAAATTTGCTTCATATTTGAGTGAACAATTGCCACAGATACATGCATATTGGCACACACAAATGCACATTAGAATGTATATTTCGTGATTTGAGATCAGTTTGTGCATTCCAATACGGTTTATTCATTAACTTTTGACTAAAGAAGCCAAGGGTTTTTGAACTCTAGGTTTTATAAGTTTTGTGTTTTCCAATATCATATGTTTTATAGCATTTTAACTTTTAGAATCATGTTGTCCTATAATTTTCTTAGTTAAAACATCTAAAACGTTTCCTGTCATTTTCAGATTTGTAATTTCCTGAACATTCATTTCAATTATTTCTATATGCACTCCCTTTTATCTCCATATATTAACATTACTTGAACACTTAACAAAAATTGTTTTTTTGTTCGCTAACTTTCAAAGCTGAGGCAAGTCAAACACCTAGACATGAACTCATGCCCAACTCCTATACCTGCATATATAAGAACATGCAAGTAGCTTGAGTTTTTTCCTAAACTATTGAATATATTTTATTTATCTGATGCTTTAGTTGGCTAGAAGCACAACATTTGTGTTTTACAGACCCCCTTCTGGTGTAGCAAAAGGCCTTTCAGAGTTAATTCTAACATCTGCATCTTGGTCCATATTTTTTGCTATTAGTTTATTAGACCTATACTGTAGCATTCTTCTTATTTTTCTTATACCTCTGTGCTGACGCACCTATTTCTTCTACAGTAATTATGCCCTGGTTTTCTCCCATAAATAGAGGAATATGTAATGTACTTTATTTTAGGTTTATGTAGTACGCGCTCATCATATCTATAACAAATTTTAATTGATTGCTTACAGTTCCAGGTTCAGTATCTCAATCAAATTCCACCAACATTTTCTTTCCTCAATTTGTCACTCTTCTGGATTTCTTTTCATCTGTGATGTCATTTTTTGTCCACCAATTCGTTACCAATTTTCTTCATGCTCTGTATTGCTCACACTTCCAATTTTCTTCATGCTCCGTATTTGTTACCAATTTTTTGTCCATAAAATGGAGGTTGGGGAATTCACAAATTCATGATTTTCCTAAAGTTGTAAAATTTTAACAATGTTATATATAAAATGGAAGTTATCATTCATCTCAAGATCCAGCCAACCAAATATACAAATGAACTAGTCCTATTTTGCAGCTCCAAAAACTTCTTATAGCTTTATAAACTATTGCGTCTTCATCAAGGGCTGTTGCATTTGGTAAATGGTCAATTTACTTGCTTAAGATTGTCATGGTGATTGTTGACAGTTATTTTCCTCATTTTTCCACTAACCTCAGTTTATGAAGTTCATATTTTTTAATATATCCCTATTTTGAACTTAACTACTCCTCTTTTGGTCCTAAACCATTGATTTTTACAATATAGTATCAATTTTTAGCTTTTAGTTTATAAGGACAACTACAAAATAAGGTGTCTGGTCATTAAAATGAAAGCTGATCCTGGAGATTTACTTATAAGCAATGTCGATGTTTGATGTGGTTAATGTCTAGATGAAGATATGTGTTCAAGGTCTACATTTTCCTATTTTATGTGGACGACTATCTTTCGTATCTTCTCTGAGTGTTGGATATCCCCTTAATGATTTGAAGGAAGGAATCTAATGAAGTTGATCTTAGGGGGTTTGGATTATTTGCAGATGCCAAAACTCCTTGGAATTGTGTTATATGGACAATTATTTCACATATTTGTTATAAAATTTATGGGTTTATAAAGTTTTCTTCCAATATCCGTAAGCTGGGATAATAATTATTTTTTTTTATTTTTTTCTTTGCTTGTTATTTAGTGCTATAATTGTGGGGCTTTCGAAGGAGAGAACCTCTAAACATTGTGAAGGGGGATTAGAAAAACTTAGTTATCATGTTGTTTTCCTTTTGTTAATACTTGTTAATTTTTACATTTGATCACATCTTTTGTTAGGACTAAACTTTGTTTTGGCAATGTCCATCTTAGGGCTTGTTTGTTTTTTGTTCGAAGAATGAATTTTGGGCATTGTGTCTGGTTGAAAGTGCCAAATAATTCCGTCAGACTAAATGCACATTTAGTTTACATAGCAAAAGTAGAATTTAGAAAATGAACTTCCCCTGTTGGTTGATATAACTTTTTGTTGCTTCTGTCATTTAAAATGATTTTTTTTTTAATTTTTAATTCAGTTAACTTTTGTCAGATTCCTAAATTTAAAAACCTTTCCCTTATATAAGATTGATCAAATCTCTTGAAATTTCAGTCATTGTTAAATTGGAAAGAAGTTCCAAATGAGATGCATTTCATGAAATAATTGCCACATCTTTTGTTTTGATTTTTAATGTCTTATGTCCTCAAATATTATATATATATATATATATATATATATATATATATATTAACCAATCATAATATTTAGAATGTATCTTCAGTTAAGCTTATGATACTTCATATTGACAAAATTATTTTTAATGTTTCATAAGTTTCTTCCAAAAACCATGTCTACATCAGGAGAGAGTGTAAATCTTAGTGCTAAAGCTGGAACCTCTTCAATAATTTACTTTTGTAGTTGTTAAAAAGAAAAACATGGAATCCTAGTGACATCGCAAAGATAATATGCATTTTCAACTTTTTTTTTAATGTAATTTTTCATTAGAAATTATAGTTGTCAATTTATAGAGCTGTTATTCACTAAATAAAATCATTAGTACTTGCCTAATAAGTTGTGAAGGCCTAGAAAGGAACCAAATTAGTCACGGCTTTCATGTTTGGGAATGGATTAGCTCATGAAGCATATGCATGTCATGATGTATTTGTTTCTTGAAACATAGCCATTGCTTGCCAAGATGTATAACCATCAGATTTTATTGAAGTCCCACCTTTTGACTAACAAAATTAAGAAATGAATTGCTACTGGCGTGGTGGAAATATGTTTAGACATGTGCAGATTATGTTTCATGAGGACAGTCTTGCCAGACTGTTTGTTATTCTGCATGTGAAGGCCTTGCTTTTAACTCAAGTAGAAATTTGGGATCTAACTTGTAAAGCTGGCTCTTTTTCTTGACAACAGAAAAGTTGGGGAAAATGTTGGGGTGGATTGTCTTGTTTTGGTTCCCAAAAAGGAAGCAAACGTATTGTTCCTGCAACTCGTATACCAGAGGGTAATGCATCAGGTAACCAGCCGAATGGACATCAAGCCACTGGATTGCCCAACCAGCCTACTACATTAGTTCCCTCTATTCTAGCTCCTCCTTCTTCACCTTCATCCTTCACAAATTCTACTCTTCCTTCAACAGCACAATCTCCTAGTTGTTTCTTGTCAATGTCTGCCAACTCACCTGAAGGCCCATCATCCACAATGTTTGCCACTGGGCCATATGCCCATGAAACGCAACTGGTTTCGCCTCCCGTTTTTTCAACTTTCACAACTGAACCATCAACTGCTCCTCTCACTCCACCACCGGAGGTGGCTCACCTAACTACTCCCTCTTCTCCAGATGTGCCTTTCGCGCATTTTCTTTCATCTTCTGTTGGTCTTAAGGGCACTGGGAAAACCAATTATCTTGCTACAAAGGATCTCCATGCAACATATTCACTTTCTCCGGGAAGTCCTGCTAGTAGTCTTAGATCACCAATTTCAAGGGCCTCAGGTGAATGTCTTTCTTCATCTTTTGCTGAACAGGAGTCTCCCCAACAATGGGATCCTTCTCAAAATGACAAATACCCCAAAACTGAATCAGCCAGACTTTTTGAGCTCGATACAGAAAGGGGCACCATGTCTCAAGATTCAAATTTCTTCTGCCCTGCTACATTTGCACAGTTTTATCTGGACCACACACAGAAGTCATATCCATCTTTTCCTCTTTCTGCTGGAAGATTAAGTATTTCAAGGGAATCAGATGGTTTCTCAACAGGTGGAAATGGCCAACAGAACAGGCACAATAAAAATTGCAAGCAAGATGTGGAAGAAATTGAAGCTTACAGAGCGTCTTTTGGGTTCAGTGCAGACGAAATTATTGCTACTCCCCAGTATGTGGAGATTTCTGATGTAAATGAAGATTCATTTACCATGATGCCCTTTCCCAAACCACAAATTGATGAAATTCCAGAGCCTGTGGTAGTAAATGATGGACAAAAGACACAGGAGCCACGGCTAAACATGTTTGTTCAAAAGTGCCTCAGGTCAGAATCAGGTCCTTTGGATGTAGGTTTATGCTGTGAAGTGCCAGGAACATGCAATGGTTTTGGAGGTGAATGTCCTTTTAAACTTTTAGAAACTCATATCTTTGCTTGATTATTTTTATTGCACTTCACTTTATGTTTTATCTTTTACATGTTGGAGAGGGTGCATTTCTTGTCTATGATATTTAGAGGAAAATGCTATTACATTTGTTTCTCACCCAATGGTAAATGCCATATTTTTATACTCTCTAGGACTTCTTAATGCTGGTGGATGCCCATATTTTGTTACTGGAATAGAGCTGCAAAATTCTATATTGAGTAAACAAGTCTTTTGTAGCTTTTACATCCTACAAATTATTTTAATGCAGAGATATCTTGCCTTAGAACTTTCATGTTTTCACACTGTTGCTTATAAAGATCTGCTTTTGGCATTTCTATGTATTTTCTTCAGGCAGTTTTTAACAAATATTTCTTGCATGTTTCAGATCATATATCTCAAAAGCAACCTAAGAATATTTCTGAGCCCAAAATTCCTCCTCTGAAACATATGTGGGCTCCTGAGGAGGAGATATTCTCGAAGATGGACGCCTCGGGCTGGAAATGTCATATGGGTTTATCAAGCTCTGATGCAGAAATAGACTACAGGAGGGGAAGAAGTTTGAGAGGGAAGGGCAGGGGAGATTTTGCGTGGCATGAATAGTAAACCAAGCAGAAGAGTATGACAGTTATTTTCCTATATAAATATATACAAAAATATATATTAGTTTTCAGGTTTCCTTTTTACAGATCTCTGTTTGTGGAACTGTCTAATATAGTTGGAAAGATCTAACAACTGATCTAACCTCTCTCTCTCTCTCTCTGTCTGTGGGGTGTGTAATCAATATGATTCCTCTGTTTGATGGATGTCTTTGTATCTTTCTTTTCCACTTTCTCCATGTAATTTATGTGAAGCATCAAAATTTTATGTGCAAGTGGTTTATCTGTAGTGTCTTTGGAATAGCCTATTTTGATTTCGTACTAGCTCAACTTTGTTATTTTTAAAGTTGCATAATTTTAGTTCCCGCTAGTTGCTTGGATACTGTGTTGAAGTGTGAGGCTTTTTGCCCTTGATTGTGTCGGATGGCATGATACTTGCCTAAAATTCAAATTCTGATGCGAGTGATTTTACAATTGCAGGGAAGAGAAGCTAATTCCTATGTTTCAAGTGTTTCGTGTCACTACCATGAGGTGTAAGTTTGCAATAGTGTCAGCTTCTTCTTGCCCTTCCTCATTTCTCTACCTCTCTTCGGCTAAAATGGGATTGTTCAATTAGGAAAACATGTTTTATTTATGTATTTTTTTTTTTTTTTTGGGTACGTCTAAGCCTTATCTGAAGTGCCGAAATCTATGCACTCGTTCTTCTTGCAAGTTGCCATGTACTAACTAATTAGGAAAATTTTATCTTTTGCCTGGCACCGCTGAAATCTTTGTCCTTGTTCTTTCTAACTTGCAATGTTTATGTTGAAAATCAAAACTAGGGTTGACCTAGCAAGATTATTAACATGGACCTTCAAATCAATTGATTTTGAAATTACCAAATTCTACTTGCTTTATTAGGGGTTCAATTTAATTAAGCCTTTTTGACTCCAAGTAAAAGTAAAGACAGATCCCAAAATTTGGAATTAAAGTTGCTGTTGTTGTTTAAGTTTATAATTATAGTTTCATTGAAATGGTAATTATTACGGTTTCACGTAAGTTTATGCTTGCATTCAGTAACTCATCAAAGTAACCCTATTAGTAAGTAATGAGACATGAAGTATAGTGAAAAACTGAGATTACAGAGAATTTAAATTATTTCTGCAATAAAACAAATATTATTTGCACATAGTATATACTAATAATAGATTTAAAATAAATGACAGGATACTCTGCGGAGGGGGAGACAGCATCAAACACCTTTCTCTGTTCTGACTTGTGTTGATCGAAACACACTAGATCAAATTCTATAATTAACATTTTTGAGAGTGCCGTACGTATTGGAATTTAATTGCTTACCAACCAAAGCAAAATAACATAACATGGGGGTGGTGGGTTAGTTTAAATGCACAAAAACAAAAGCAACGTTCATTTCTGCAGTGCACACCAAGTGGGGGTTGGCTCTTGCTTTTTAACTTTTAAGTGATAAATCATAGGCATGATTTAATTAACTTAAAATCCCAAATGAGTAATATTAGAACACCTTCAATTTAAATGGATTAAACAATAATTGGACAAGAGATTGTCATTTAGAATGGATGATCGCACACCAAGAAAGCGTGAGAAAGGGGAGAATTGGGTTTTCCTTTTGCCACATAACAGATCAGAATGGAAGGAAAGAAATCAACATTGCACACAAATTTGGAAGAATCTTGGCCCAATTGAATACCAATGCCAGAGAGAGAAAGAGCAACATAATTGTTATTTCTCCCATCCCACGCGTTTATCATGACTCTCATGAATGAGTACCGTGTATTATTACGAGAGAGAGAGAGAGAGATGACATTGATTCCATTTGAGAGAGAGAGAGATGACATCGATTCCATTTGCCCCAACCATCTTTGCTGTTGCCTTGATTGCTGTGATACGCTAGGAAAGTTGGCCATCAACTACTGACATTTTTACCGGTAGAATTGAACAATAATTATACATATTTAATTAATATTTTATAATTTTAAATTTTTAAAACAGAGTTGAAATTCAAATTTTTTCTACCTAAACGACACTTGCTTTGGTGCAAGAAATTTCCTAGAAGGTTATTTTATCCCTTTCCATCGTTCCGTCTCTTTCCCTTTCTGACCGAGCGAGTGGCACTAGCGGATTCAGCTTCAGCCTTTGTAAACGCAAATATCTAATAACCGCAACAACAATTTCTAAATCTCGCATCCCAAGGCTCTCCCCACGTGGCCACACTTGTCGTACGTGTCAGTGCTGACCTGTCCAACGCTCCTCTCTTCTCTCTACCCCCAACCCCCACCTTTTTATATCCCTCCCCCATCCACTTCTGCCATACTCTCTCTCTCTCTCTCTCTCTCTCTCTCTCTCTCTCTCTGTACACACACAGTAAAAAGCAGAGTATACAGACGCACTCTCCTCTCTAAGTCCAATTCTCCATCAAATTGTGTATCCTTGAGGAAAATGGTTGAGAATTGCAACCGGAAGTTGATCGTCGAAGTCTGCAATGCCAAGAATCTAATGCCGAAAGACGGCCAAGGAACTGCCAGCGCTTACGTAATCGTAGACTTCGACGGCCAGCGTCGTCGAACCAAGACCAAATTCCGAGATCTCAACCCTCAGTGGGACGAGAAGCTTGAATTCCTTGTCCACGATTCTGAGGCTATGCCTTCCGAAATGCTCGAACTCAATCTCTACAACGACAAGAAGACCGGCAAACGGAGTACTTTCCTCGGCAAAGTCAAGATTGCCGGATCTACTTTTGTCAAATCTGGTTCAGAATCTCTCGAATACTATCCGCTCGAGAAGCGAAGCGTGTTTTCGCAAATTAAAGGCGAGATTGGATTGAAGGTTTGGTATGTCGATGAAGATCCACCACCGGCACTGGAAGTAGCTTCCAATCAGAATCTGGAGGAGCAGAAAGCTGAAGCTCCGCCGCCGACTGTGGAGGAAAAGGAAAAGCCAGCGGAGAAGGAAGCAGAGAAGAAAGAAGAAAAGGCAGCAGAGGAAACCACAGAGAAAAAAGAGGAGGAGAAAACACTGGCAGCAGAAGTTAAAGAAGAAGCAAAGGCGGCAGAAGAGACTACTCCGGCGGCGGCGGTGGAGGTTGTGGATCCGCCGATTGCGCAATCAGATAATGCGAAAACAGAGGAAAATGAGAAGCAAGGTGGCAGGAATCTGGTGGAGCTTCGACCAGTGAGCAGAAATGAGTGGAGTGGAAGCTCGTACGACCTCGTGGATCGGATGCCGTTCCTTTATGTAAAAGTAGTCAAGGCAAGACAAACAAAGTCAAGCTCCTCCTCCGAGTCTTTGTATTCGAAGCTCGTGATCGGAACATACAGCATCAAGACCAAGTCCCAATCGGACAACAAAGACTGGGATCAGGTCTTCGCTTTCGACAAACAAGCACTCAATTCTACCTCTTTAGAAGTCTCTGTTTGGTCCGACAACAAAACCGCTACAGAAAATGCTACCGATGCATGTCTCGGCACGGTGTCTTTTGATCTTCAGGAAGTGCCCAAGAGAGTACCACCCGACAGTCCTTTAGCACCCCAATGGTACACTCTTGATGCCTCCCCCGAAACTGACGTCATGCTCGCCGTCTGGCTCGGAACTCAGGCCGACGAGGCCTTTCAGGAGGCCTGGCAGTCTGATTCCGGCGGTCTTGTTCCGGAGACCCGAGCCAAAGTGTATTTGTCTCCCAAGCTGTGGTATTTGCGCCTAACGGTCATCCAAACCCAGGATCTGCAGCTAGGTTCGTCACCCGAGTCTACTAAGGCTCGGAATACGGAACTTTATGTCAGGGCTCAGCTGGGTGCGCAGCTTTTCAAAACGGCTCGGACTTCAATCGGCTCGTCCTCCAGCTCTTCAAACTTCAACCCCACTTGGAACGAAGACTTGATTTTCGTCGCAGCCGAGCCGTTTGAACCGTTTTTGGTTATAACGGTAGAGGACGCGACAAATGGAAAGGCAGTGGGCCATGCGAAGGTACACGTGGCGAGCTGTGATAGGAGGACAGACGAAAAGTCAGAGCCCAGCTCGAGATGGTTCAATTTGGTGGGGGACGAGACTCGTCCGTACGCTGGGAGAATACACGTGCGACTGTGCTTAGAAGGTGGGTATCACGTGCTGGATGAGGCTGCTCACGTGACTAGCGATGTGCAAGCTGCGGCTAAACAATTGGCTAAGCCACCTATTGGGTTACTTGAGGTTGGGATTCGAGGGGCCACTAACCTGCTTCCTGTGAAGACCAAAGATGGTACGCGCGGGACCACTGATGCTTACGTGGTGGCTAAATACGGGCCCAAATGGGTCAGGACCCGGACCATCCTGGACCGGTTCAACCCGCGATGGAACGAGCAGTACACTTGGGATGTATACGATCCGTGCACCGTGTTGACCATTGGAGTGTTTGACAATGGAAGATACAAGCACGATGAATCAGGTAAGCCAGGGAGAGATGTTAGGATGGGGAAGCTACGTGTGCGGCTGTCGACGCTGGATACAAATCGGGTATACGCGAGTTCGTATTCCCTCATAGTATTGCTTCCGAGTGGGCCCAAGAAAATGGGAGAGATAGAGATCGCATTGAGATTTTCATGCTCATCATGGTTGAATTTGATCCAAGCTTACGCTAGCCCAATGCTGCCCAGAATGCACTATGTCCGCCCGTTTGGCCCGGCCCAACAAGACATACTAAGGCATACGGCTATGAAACTAGTCACGACCCGATTGGCCCGGTCCGAGCCTGCATTGGGCCAAGAAGTGGTGCAATACTTGTTGGACACGGACACGCACATGTGGAGCATGAGAAGAAGCAAAGCCAACTGGTTTCGAGTTGTTGGTTGTCTTTCGAAAGTAGCTACATTCACAGGGTGGCTCGATGGGATTCGCACATGGACTCACCCACCCACCACCATATTGGTTCATGTGTTCCTCGTGGCAGTTGTGCTTTGCCCTCACTTGGTATTCCCAACCTTCTTCATGTATGCATTCTTGATTTTGATCCTACGGTTTAGATATCGCCCCAGGGTCCCACTCTCTATTGACTCTAGATTATCATACATTGACGCTGTGGGCCCTGACGAGCTTGATGAAGAGTTTGATGGATTTCCCACCACACGATCCGTCGATCAAGTCCGCATTAGGTATGATAGGTTACGGGCCTTGGCGGGCCGGGCGCAAACTCTTCTAGGTGATGTGGCAGCCCAAGGGGAACGCATGGAGGCCCTATTCAGTTGGAGGGACCCAAGAGCCACGGGGATGCTTGTTGTGTTCTGCCTAGTAGCCTCGCTAGTATTCTACGGAGTGCCTTTTCAGGCATTTGTGTTGGGGTTAGGATTCTATTACCTGAGGCACCCAAGGTTTAGAGATGACGTGCCTTCGCTTCCACTCAACTTCTTTAGGCGTCTTCCGTCGCTTTCTGACCAATTACTTTAGATTCTTAATGGCTTGGTTGGCAGGCTGGTCCACTACCCTTTTGGGGATGCAGGATGCCAGAAAGCTTTTTTTTCTAGGTGGTGCACTACTTATTATTGTTTGTTATTATTATTATTTTATTTTAGGTTTGAAAATGGGAACAATGTGGGCATTTGGTGGGTGAAAGTTTTTATCTTACTCCCAAAAAGGCATAACATGCGAATGTACCAAAAGAAAAAAAGAAAATTGACCGTTAATGTCTGCGGTGGGCCACTCACCCATTTATAAATTATTATAAATCTCAATATCTTCCTTTGGGATTGTGACCGTTGCGGAGAAAGTATTGCACTTTTCTTGTTTAGGTTGATATATGGTCGTACTTGCATTTTCAAAAAAAAAAAATATATATATATATATATATATATATATTAATTGACATAACCAAATGGGAGCAGCAGTTAGGTCATTTCATGTGGGTCCAATACACCATAACAAAAATTTGATTACTTGTCCCGGAAGAGAATGATTTATTCAAATATTCTTTAAATAGAGACTTTAAAATTCTTTACCAAATGCAAAATTTTACCAATTCAAAACAAAACAACTTTCGTATTTAGGTTACAAATTTTAAACCGGTTTACATAAAACGAACACATCACTGCACAAAAATCATTTGTTTTGTTTGTCAAAAATTGCATTAGTGGTACTGACAGATAATTGGTCTAGTAAAATATAGTACTAGATCCCTTACCCAAATTCTCGAGTTCGACTCGCGGTTTGAGTATAGAAAAAACTATATTAAAAGAATAATTCCTTAAATGGGTTATTATAAGTTCCGAACCGAATTAATCAGAATATGATTATGGATACCGATTGGTATAGTACTAAAAAAAATTGCTTTAGTGGTGTAAACCCTCGAACATAACCACAATTGAATATCGAATTGCTATATTTCTTCATCTAATGCATTGAATTTTATCAAAGATAAGGAAGAGTACGAGAGAAGAGTCGTATTAAAAATAATACTTTTAAAATTACTATAATCCTACAATTTTGAAAATTCTAACATTTTCCAATTTAGGAAATATTAGTTGTAATATTTAATTTTGAAAACCTTTTGATTAAAAGGTCAACAACTTATGTAACAGATGCGGCCACAATTTTGAAAACAAATTTGATCTAAGAGATCATTCCAAAATAGATACAATCTCATAAAAGTATCAAAATGGGCACAGCAGCAAACCAGTCCATGGTTATTTATATTAGCAACCTTACTGACATGGATCACAATGTAGTACTGTAGCAAGAAAACAACACTCGATGTGATCTCAAAATGTGTTATTTCCATTGTCAATCCTCAACATAATCTCGAGATCCACAATCTATCATTAACCTTATGCTCAACAAGAGTTAGAGAGGTGTTGAACTTGATGATACCATATAGTATGTTATGGCTACTAATATGGCCAGCCAAAGAGGCTGCTGCCGATGTTGGATAATTATGAGAAGTGATTTTCGTAGGTTGCTGAGCATAGACATCGATGGTTACTAAGGTTTCAAATGATTTTATGGGTGTAATGTTAGAGAGTATTTGTGGTGTTTGACTAAAGCAGTTGGGAGATTCACTAGTCCTCATGGTTAAAAAGAAAAGGCTCGGTAGAGTTAGACTTGATCTGAATGAGTGAACAGCTTGCATTTTGTTGCAATGTTTATATGAATTTATACATGAAAATTTTTGTTTCGAAAAGGGAAGAGACAACCGGTAGATGATCTATGAATTTTCCTGTATTGTTAATTATAGTGTTTAAATTTTCTATTGTGTTAAGTTAATTTTGTGAACCGTAAAATGCATGTAGGTAGTTTCGATACCACATAGAAGATTATTCAATAATTATACAAAATTTAAAATACCCAAATATATCTAATAATTAATACTATTCTCGTTTAGAATATCAAAATAACAGTGATATCACAAATGATTGAGAACCTTGAAGTACAATGTTTTCCTCTTCTTGCTCCTGCTAAAGCGGCTCAAAATTGGATATATATATATATATATATATATATATATATATATTCTCGATCGTGATAGAGGTGAGTTTGCTCCACAGATAACTACTCCGCTGATCTGAGTATGAAATCGGTGTGGTGAATAGTTTTTAAGGTCTTCATGAGTAATGAGACTTGCAAGTACTACCAAAGGTTGCTCTAGGAGAATCTCCGACGCTTAAATAAAAATGAATATTTTTTAAAGAATTAGAAACAGATCGAGAAGAGCCATGAAATAACATTGTGTTATTTCTGTGTGATAAGTGTAGAATTCCTAAAAACATACCTGGTTAGTTGTCTGTACTGAATATATATAGCATACTTGTATGGCAAGTCCCGTATACGTTTAGGGAAGTATGAACCCTAGTTTTCTTATGGGGAGATTGCTAAGAATTTTTCAATATTACTAGAACTCTAGTCAAAGATTTCTAAGAGATTTAAAATCATGTTGATGAAGGCAACTTCAAGTTGCCACGGAGATTTCTTGTTTTTTTAAGAGTGATTATCACGATCTGTTTTCTTATTAAGAGAGAATTTTCTAAGATCATGGGAGGTTCATATCTGATTAATGAAAATTTAAATTCATTAGAGATTTACTTCTTTAATGGGTAATCTCAAGTTGTTCTTATCGCGCAATGGAATGAATTACTCTTGTATTAATGGAACGTATTCACTGAGAAGTGGGATAATCGGGAGGCTCGGGGACCGAGACCTAGGATGACTGAGTAGTTAGAGAGTAGCTGGCTTCTCAAGAAGGTAAGATCGAGAGGTCATCAACCAAGAGATCGAAAGCGTGTTGATCATTTATGGGCTATATGGCCTAATGGGCTTGACTAGTTCCAATCTTGAGGTAATAGATCGTTGGACCATGTATATTATTTGTCCTCCACTACAAATACTAGTTCGAAGAAGTAGGTTAGGAGTAGGATTAGTATAATATCCAAGTCATAAAGGACACAAGGAATTAGCTTTTAGATAAATGGAATAAGCGTGAAAGTGGAATTGGCACGAAGTCAGCATGAAGGTAAAGCATTAAATGCGATCCGTGTCATCTTGGTATTCGCGAATATTTAGAGGCATTCCTCTTTTAAGGTGGTCTAGGATTGGTTTTAACCACTATGACTGCTCCATTCTTGTCGCTTTGCTTTTGCCAATTAGAAAATTAAGGTTGTGAGATTGTAGAGAGAGATTCATAAAAAAAAGCGTAATGACAAAGGGTTCTAAGTCTTGTGCTTATCTTGGTTTGATGATATCAAAAGCACGATATCTTGTGATGATTTGGCTGAGATAGTTAACATTATAGGTTTATAGGATGATAATGTTTTCGTGTCACCGATAGAGGAGGATAAGGCGAAAACACTACCAGTAGGAAGTGTGCCAATATATAAGTAGTATGTGAAGTATCATCTCCATTTACCATACACAGACCCTTTTGCTTAGGTTTTTACACGTTGGAATATTTTTTCAATTATGTTAATTCCTAGTGTTTTGGAATTGATCATGGCAGTAGCAAGTCTATTAAGTTTCTGTCGGCTAAAATTTGACTTTGAGATTTTGTCCTCTATTTTCATTTTGAAAAGGTTCCTTGCGGGAACTTAAATGGATGGCTGGTTTTTCCTACAAATCAAGTTAGAGTTGGAGTGAAAATTTTTCTATAAGGAGACAATTGACAAAAATTGGATGCAAAAGTTTTTTTTCATTGAATTTTTGAAAAGGGAGTCGATGCTGGCGTTGCTTAACGTTAGGGAAGAACCTTTTTTGCTTAAGCCCCCTGAGCCTTCCCGTCACTCTAGATTCGTGCATTCAGTCTCGAGTTTTTGCTCTGCAAAAGATAAGTGTATTTGCGTAGAGTCTTTTTTAAATGAGCAAATGTTGTCTTTAATTGGTTTGTTGATGGGAGAGAGGAGAAAGGTAGAGAGGCTTCTTTTGGTTAAGAAGAGAAGTACGAGACTCGTCGACGTTCTCCCCTATGTTGAGGCGGAGGACCTCGTTGAAGTAACCACCGATAGGTATATGAAGTTGAAGGCCTAGAAGAATGCAAAAAAGGCAAGGAGTGCATTGGTGCAGAGCACTCTGTCGAGTGATACACTCCCTATTTTAACATTAGGGAGGAAGAAAAGTAGAGTTCTGATATTGCTGGGCCCAAGTAAGGGAGTTGGTAAAACTAAGGGATAGAATTCACCAAATGTGGTTACAGCTCACCTTCAAGAAGAAGCCAAAGGGTTTGATCTAGAGGTGACCTTGCCACCGTCTTTGGTATTGGCTCTTAAGGAGACTAGGGAAGAAGAAATCGATGAGGGCATTGTTAGAGATGTTGAGGCTGGAAAGTTGGGAATGGACACCAAGAGGGATACTCTTGATGGGACTAAAGAGGCACCCCTCGAGTGTGTGAATTAGGAGGTTAGAGCTGGGTTGTCTTATGCTTTTCTCGAGACCCTGTATATGCAGAAGGGTAAGAGGAAGGTATTGGAGAAGACTACTTTTCTCCTTTCTATTTTCGTTAGGTCTTATGATAGTAAGAAGGGCTTTCGAGAGAGAGGTACTATAGCAGTCAGCATGGTAACCATTGTTATTTTTATTTGGACGCCACAAAAGTAAAGAGGGTGACTGAGCAGAAGCCATCGCGCTGAATTAGAGTTGAACAGTCTGTCGTTGGAGTAGGGCAAAGATGCCCTCACATCCTTTGGACTCGAGGTGTGAACCAATTTTCTAAAATGTATTATATCTGTATTTTTTGTTTGGTTTTGTTTGACTAATGTGTTTCGTTCAGACCATTGTTTTGGCTGAGTTTTAGAACCTAAAGAGGGAGTAGTTAGTCAAGAATTTAGAATGCCATGCAAAACAATTCAACAGAGAGATCTCCCGATTGTGCGATGTTCTGGCGCAAAGGGGGAGGGATATGGAGGACACCTTAGGACTGACTTGGGATTGGCGCTCTGGTAGTTTGAGGCAACTCTGACGAAGTGTGAGAAATTGGAGACAAAGGCAAAAGTACATGAGGCAAAACTACAGGTTGTTGAGAAGTTAGTTAAAATGCAAGAGCAGTCGCTTGTTGTTATAGAATAAAAGATTATTGAGTTGAGGGAGACCATCGTGAAGACGATTGATGGCCACAGGCGTGCCCAGCGTAGATTGTCCAAAAAACTATAGTGAGTCGAGGAGGTCATCCGCCGAGCATGATTAACAAGGGCTGAGATTGTAAGTGTTGACAGCGCTGACCTTAGAGTGCTAAGTTTGAGCCTAGTTAATACTCGTTCGTGTGATGCCCCTCAAGAGGTAGTCAACGAGGGTGTTGATGTTACAACCTTTCGGGCCAATTTTGAGTTTTTATATTAGAGGGCTCTTCATCATCCTCCACCTCCTCCTCCTCCTCCTCCTTGTTGACTGTGAATTTTGCTATTTTCTATCTTCTTGTTTCCATCCTTGTTTATCTTCTCCCAATTAATGTTAAACATTATACACCTTATGGCCAAATGAATAAATCAGATTCTTGATGTGCACTTATTTTGATTACGCCCATGTCGCCTAGTTGATTGTATGCTAGGAGTGTTAGAACTCCCTTAAGATATTTGAATTGTTAGGGTAGGGATTAGACTTAGTTTGTATAACATAATCTTTGGTGGCATTACCCTATTTAGGCCCCCACTAAATACCGGGTAGGTAAAATAGTGTGAAATTCTGGTAAAGCATAAGGTTAAGAGAGCGAGATCACCAAATCTTTGAGATGTATTAAACCGAGGGGTTGGGCCGTGTTCACCTAATTGAGGATTGGACAGCGTTATGCCAAGAGAGTCCATTGGCATTGCATCAAGAAAGGTCATCAGAGGTTTGATGGCATTACACTGAGAGAGTGGTCATTGGCGTTGTGCCAAGAGAGGTTCGATGGCATTGCACCAAGAGAGTGCTCATTGGCATTGCACTAAGACAAGTTTGATGGCATTGCGCCAAAAGAGTACTATTGGCATTGTGCCAAGAGAGGTTTGATGGTATTATGCCGAGAGAGTACCCACTGGCATTGTACAAGAGAAGTTCAATGGCATTGCGTTGAGAGAGTACGTATTGGCATTGCATCGAAAGAGTGTGTCATATACACGATAGGGTGTTACATCCCATCTCATCTACATGTTTGAAGGTATTTGGTATCTGCGAAATGTTCTCGGCTGCATGTGCTTATTTCAATTGTGATGTTGCACAAAGATAACACAACATATGAAATGAGAGTGTTATTATAAGAATAACTATAAGAATTTCGCATTGACTTATTTGACTAGCGACCTAGAGTCACGAACAAAATAACAACGAATAATAGAAAGAGATTACTAATCTAAACAGTGGGTAACTCTGGGTCACATGGGTGCATTTTGATTCCAAGGGTGTTCTAAATTTAATTCTCATGTGTCTGATACTTGGTAGTGTATGCAAATCATTTAGACTAGGATGACCTAGGATAGTATTGTAGAACGACTACAGCTTGACTACGTTGAACGCTGCTGTAGCAGTTGCGTGATTCCATAATGCTCCAAGAGGGATAGTATCCTCGAGATAGAGCCACTCGCCTAAGAGTCCCTTTATAGGTCTAACATGAGGTTGAAGGTGTATGTGATTGAAGCCTATCTATTGGAAAACATCCCATTATAGGGGTCGCAATTGACTCCTTGAACGACAAAAATTCTGTTTACTATAAATTAGCCTATCTTGGCTATAATGACCAATGGGTCATGGCAACTTGGATCGACCCCTACTAGATCGTCATCATCAAAACCTATTATGGGTTATTTCTTCTTTTGTCCTCCCTTAACGTGAGCTATAAGAACTTCTTTAGAGGTGGATACCTTGACCCTCTGGAAGATTGGCACCACTATTTATCCCGTGTCGCATTGTTGGGTGTCCGTTTAGGTCATTAGACTCAAAATGGGAGAGGCTTCATTGGAAGAGGTGAATATTGAAGAAAGATGTCTACCTTGTTTCTGAAGGATTATCTTGTTAGCTTGGTTACGGGTGGCTTCCGGGAGTGGTGGTTCATTTGGCTCATTTGCTCATGCTGCCGCATGTGTACTCCGATGAATGTTGTTCTCTCATTCTATTTTTATGAACCTTTGGAATATGCCATCTCGGACTAAGACTTCAAGCTCATCCTTCAGTTTCCTGCATTCATCCGTTAAGTGGTCGTAGTCTCTGTGGAAGTGATAATACCGAAACTTGTCCTTTTTTTAATCATCCCCTTGAAGTAAGGGGACCCTTTAACGTAGGGTTTGTTCCTGATCTGCATCAGAATTTGGCTAGGAGTATCATTTAAGGGAGTGTACTTAGTAAACTTGCGGTGAAGAGGAGGTCCCGGTCAACTCCTCTTGGGTGATGGTTGCCAAGGCGAGCAATTGTATTTATTTTTCCCAACTTTGTTTTTGTGCTTGTTGAATGACTTAGATTTCTCTGCTGCAATGTATTTTTCTACTCAGGCATAGAATTCTTGAATAGTAGATCAAGAATCTTTGAGATGGAAATCTTCATCCCCGAGGGCTGTAGGCTAGTAAACAATGCTGCTGGAGCGATGGAGTGATCTAAACCGGAGACCTTTATCATCTCATTCTTGAATTTATTTAGAAAATCTCTTAGGGGCTTGTCATCCCTTTGTCGCAGAGACAGGAGGGAGGTTGATTTCTTCTTGACTCCCGACTGATCATGAAATGAGTTTCAGACTGCTTTCGGTGTTGGGAAAACTTCTTGATGCTGAATGAAGGGAGTGAATTGAATTATGTCAAGACATTACCCTTCAAGGTTGTAGGGAATTGTTTACATAGAGTAGTGTTTGGCATATCCCTTGAGATCATAACCGTCACGAAGTGGGCCACGTGGTCTCAAGGGTTGGTAGTACTATCATATTTCTCTATGGGAGGGAGGAGTACATATCATGGCATAGGTTCAATAGAGACTATAGGGTCGAAAGGAGAGAGATTGACAGCATATTAGGTGGCATCTTCTTTGCCTACACTAGCGTGCTTCAATTCAACAGCCTCGAAATTCTTGATCTGTTTTCTCAAGTTATCTAGATCATGTTAGGAGGTGACTAAGGGCTCTCGGTGCTTTCTGGGTTGGAGTCTGTGTTAACACAATTGCTCTGAACTCCAGAGAGAGGACGATCCTTCTTGTTGGTGAGCGCAACTAAACTCTTCCAATTATTTATTCATCCCCTGTATCTTTGATTCGAGGCTCTCCATGTTGGAGCAGTGGACTCTGTCAAGAGAGGCTGGAGCAATAGGTGGGGTCGGTTGGTTCGGGAGTTGTGCGGTAGGTGCATGGGACTCCTCCTGGGGGAGCGCTTTAGCTGGGTGCTGGTGGCAACTAACCGAAGCATTCGATTGACTTTTGAGAGGCATTGGTAGAGGAATACTTACGGGATTGGACGTCTGTTCTCCCGCTGCAGACATGACCTTTAAGGTGTACCGTTCCTTATTCTTGGTGGCATGGTGATCGGAAAGACAATAAGATAGGGTGTGAGGAATGCTGGCTAAGAGATTAGTTTGTTTCCACAGATAACGCTAATCTGATGGAGGTAGGTTTGCTCTACAAACATCTGCTCCGCTGACTCAAGTGTGAAACTGGTGTGGTAAGGAGTTTTTGTGAGAATTAGAAACACACTAAGAAGAATCGTGAGATAATCTTATATTGTCTCTATATGACAAGTGTAGAGTTCCTGAGAACATATTTCATTTGTTGCCTATGCTGAATATATATAGCATACCTATATGATAAGTTCCGTATGCATTTAGAGATACATAAATCCTGATTTACTTGTGGGAAGATTGTTGAGAATTTTCCAAGAATACTGGAATTGTAATAAAAATTTTTTAAGAGATTTAGAATTCTATTAATGAAAACAAATTCAAGTTGTCATAGAAATTTCTTACCTTATCAGGAGTGATTACCAAAATTTGTTTTCTTATTGAAGGAGCTTTTTCCAAGATTAAGGAGGTTTATATCTGATTAAAAGGTTTAAATTCGTTAGAAGTTTATTTATTTAATAGATAATCTCAAGTTGTGTCTCTTATATTAATGGAACATATCCATTAAGAAGTAGGATAGTTAGGGGGCCCGGAGACCAAGAGCTAAGACAATTGAGAGGCTAGAGAGTAGTTGGCTTCTCAAGAAGGTAATACTTAATCAACCGAGAGACCAAGAGTGTGTTCGGTTGTTTATGGGTTGTATGGCCTAATGGGCTCGGATAGCTCCAATGTTGTGGTAATAGGCCATTGGACTAAGGTCCTGACTATTCTATTTTGAGTTAATTATCGGATCCATTAAGAAAAACTTTCCCGACATCTATTTTTTTTATTTTTAAAATTCAAATCCGAAATTTTAATTTAAAAAATTCTATAATTTTGTCATTAGACCAATAAGTCATTCTTCGCAATGGAAAAGTAGTCTACATGAATCATTGGAGTAAATACGTGATACAAGTTTTATTCTCTTAATATGATGATTTTATGTTTAAATTATTGTATAATAAAAAAATAGGAGTAAACACGGGACCTCCCTTGTCATATATAAAACCCTTAATATAGGCTCCCCATAACGTGCCTATCGAGCTTAAGCTCAGATTGAGGCTTTCAACATTGGACCAAAGGAATGTGTGACAGCCCACCCCACCCCCAACCCCTCCCCCCCCACCACCCCTACCCCTCGACCCCCCGCAGCCCGCTCCCCAAAAAAAATCACAATTCAATAACGGAACCTCGTACTTATCTTGTCAGGTCAAAGTTATGTTGACTTATTGTTTGATAAAATGAAAAATATTACAACCATATGGAAGCTCAAAAAGATTTCTAACAAGACCCAACCAAGATCACTTCTTTTTAATATTTTTTCTTTTTGCAAACGAGAAACCAACAACACTTCTTTGGGAAGACGTAGCAACTAAAGGTTGGTGATCAATGCCCCTCAGGGTTCGAACGCTTCTTTGCGGTCCACTGCTGATTGCAAGCTTGAAATTCTGAAATTGTGAATTATTACTTCTAATTTTGTCAGTAATCCCTTTTAATTTTGTTAATAAGACTCGAGTTGTGTATTTTGTGTCTGACCTTGAGGTGTGTCCCCTTCCCTCCTCCTTTCGCCTTTCATTGAACTTGATGAATACTCCTCTCTTTAAAAATTTAAAATTATAAATGAAAAATAGCAAGTCTGAGATGGCATCAAATAAATTATCTTCTCCCGTTGACAAGTAAGCTCAGACGGTTAAGTTAGCAAAGTTCCAGTCCCAAAGCAATTACAGAAATCCGATTTTCATTATTCTGGCTTCATTGAAGCTTATATATCAAAATGCTCTTTAAAAAGATATTAACGATAACACTTATATTCTAATTCATAGGCTGCATATGTACTCATCAAGATTAGAGATTTTGTATCAACTTCTGATATATTATCTACACTGTCGCTTGCTAAAATTGACAGGGGACAAATTTTTTGTCAACAAAGCTCTTAACTTTCTTGAGCCCCTTCCAGGCTTTAGCTGACCATATCTCTCCCCATGCAAAAACAGACACTTCTGCACCTTATCACTCTTAGAACACCAACCACCATAGCCAAAGTGACTGCGACCATGTCTTCCCAGAAGGTCTTTGTCAATCTTGTCAAGAACAGGATCATCTTGCTTAAACTTCCTAGCAAATGGTCGGTAACTCGTGACAATTTTCTTATAATCTTTGATCCCAAGAGTCCTGGGATGCTGTTTTGGGGGCGTGTCCCAGGTAATGTAATGTAGATCATGGTTCACCGTGGTATTCTTGTAGTCTTCCGAGTTACAAATAAGGGTCTGAAAGTATCCCTCGGGAGAGGAGACAAAGTTGGTGTAGTAGAGGAGGAGGGTTCTTGGTAGATTATCCCAACCAGCCACACAGTACTCGGAAAATGATCTTGATAAAATTGTCCACGCAGAACCTGATAAAAGAAAACAGGAAGATATCAAAAAGATAAAAGTTTTCACATTCAAACCAAATATCAGTATTGGTGAACTCATTGCACTGATCATAGAAATTTCTCCCAACTCTCCACTTGCATATACTTGGACTAAATGGGTGAGCCATGCTACATTGCATTCCAAGCTCTAAAAATAGTTACCGTTTTATCCAAGGAACTGCTACCAAAAGAAATAGATCTATTGATCTGGACAGTCCATTTAACACTAGAACAAATTAAAACTTTGGAGTCTTTTATGAATAGAGAGGGGCACAACCAATCAGCACATATGACATTATACCTAGTCTTGTTACTTAAATTCAATACTACACCAAATTTCAACTTAACCTCATGATCTAACTTAGCCTGCAGCACATGGAAGAATTAGTTTGCCTACTAAAGAATTTAGTACAATTCTTAAAAATCCATTAGGTTCAAAGCTTAGGACTCAAAAATAATAATAACAATAATAATTCATGGAAAATTGAATTTTTAGGATTTTACAGATCATTTAACTATAAAGATTTGAGATTTTTAATTTTCTTAGATATTAGATTTTCTATATCCATTTTAATATAATCCATTACCATTTTCTATATTCATTTTAATATGGTATTTGTAGATAAGGTTTGAAATACTTTAGAAATTCTTTTTTGCATCCATTCAAGATAAAATGCACATCATTTTCAAATCCTTATATCTTAGAGGCATTATGAGATTTTGTATTAAGTTAAACACGCAAAGACTCGAAATAAAAGAACAACAGAGTTTAAACAATTCTAGAAAAGTTTAAAATCCTCTTAGAAAGTAGAAAATCCTATGAAAAGAACAATGCCCATGTGGATGTGGTTGTAAAAATCTGTTCCTCATAACCGCTAGTTTAGCTCAATGTTCATCATAAGTCAAGTGAAAATATACGAGCCAGCACTTGGCCTCATGCTACTAAAGCAAACAAATGACTAAAATTAGCTAAAACACCAAGGAATTTATACAGTGGATATCAAAGTTGGGACATGAATGAGCTACTGTAAACTTGAGACAACCCTGCCCTGGAGCCATGGACCCTTAGAATCTTAAAATTATCCTTTACATATCCCTTAAGTACAGGTAAAAAGGGTTTTTCAGTCTCCTAATTTCTAAAATTTTGTTTTATATTATATTTGTCTCCAAGAAAAATTTTTGAGGCTCCCTCTACCTAAACTATTAAAAAAAAAAAGCAAGAAAATGACATCACAACTACCTTTTAAAGTGTTTTCCAAGCGACTCAGTTTTTTTTTTTTTTAAATTCCTTTCACTTCCTTAAAGCTAAGCCTCGGGTGGTTGTGGTTGTTGTCGTGGTTGTTCTTTTCACTTTCTTTAAGACTTCCACCCTCCTCCATTAACTATATTCTAATATGTAGGGCAGATAAGGGGATTAAAAAAATTAATAACAGAATAAAGAATGCTTAAAAGATAAGGGTCCAGTTCAATTCGCAAACCCCAAAGTTTATTCTTTGTTCATGTTCAATGTACTTATGTGCATATTTATGCAACGGATGGCTCCAGAGACTTCAGTAGCATGCTAGTGTCCCAAGAAGTAAGCAATCAAATGTCCAGAAAGCCCTGCAAAGTGCAACCTATGGAGATCTGTTCAGCAGATTCCTAGGGCTCTCTATGTCCACTTCATTTGAACTTTGAGCTCTTGTAATAACCTCAATGTGTCCAAATAGCGCCAATTTTGTCGCCCTAATGTAACTGGTTATCCCTGCTCATCTGACACTTTTAGCCCCACAATTCGTATTTTACCAATTTTTAAACCATAAAATTTAACCCAAATGACTACACCGTACCCCTTTAATTCGTCCCCAAAAAAAAAAAGACATTTCTTTTTTTTTGGTTTCTCAAAAGATCATATAAGAAGATGATTACGCGGCAACATATAGCAACCAAACAATCACATGTGCAGAAGAAGAGTTGAGATCCCTAACTTCCACATTGGTATTGAATGATGAGGCAAAAGAGAAAAGATATATTTATTTAAAAAAAAAAAAAAACCTGTATACAGCTTGAAAGCAGTGGGCAGAGTCCTCTGTTTAATAACCCACCAAATCTCTGATTTATTTGCACCGTACAATCCCGGATCTATTATCATCGGCTTCCCTCTCTTAGTCCTGCCACCTCCACCAAAAATAAAATGTTTAATTTTTTTGAATTTACAATACTCCAAAAAAAAAATAATATAGTAATTATTTAAAAAAAAAAAAAAAGAAGTGAAGAATCAGATCTTACAACTTCCAACCCAGACGGCTACTGTGCTGAATGAAATTTAGATCTCTTGGCACCTCAGAAAAAGCATCAATCAGATCTGCACACAAAAATGAAGCAAACAAGAAGTAAACAAAAAGGGTCTGAGTCTTTTTGCAATAAAATTGGAAAAGGAAAAAAAAATAAAGAGAAGTGGGCACTCACCATACCATCTTGAGTGACAAGTGGGTAGTCGGAAGCACTGAGATTGATGAACCAATCCCAGTTGCAAGTCCTCAGAAGCATAGACATGGCATGAAGAGTTGTGGCAAGCATTGTTGGACCTCTATAGGTCACCAAATTGGGTTTTCCCACGATCCAAACATTACCCACTTCGGCAAATACGGGTTGACCCGACACAAATTCAATCATCTCCTCGTGCTCTATCTTGGGGGCACCACTGTCTATGTGGATCAAGTAGTAGTTTGCAGGATGATAGAGAGCAAGGAGTAATCTCTTTAGCTTCTCTGAATCGCCAGCAGATGCTGAGATCAAGTAGGCAAATGAAACCGGGTACTGTTTCTCGGATTTCAGGATGGGCGTCTTGATAACCGGGTTGTACCCAGTTATGGGTCGGGTAAGTCGGATTGGGAAGAAGTAAAGAGAGAAGGTTAGTGAAACTATGATGAAGAATAGAGTGAGTTCTTTGACACCCATTTTTCAGAAAGAGGAGGGGGGGGGGTAGAACAGAGGGTGTTCCCAAGCGGTGGGAGTTAGAATTGTTTATAATAAAACAAAACCTTTTGTGTTTGGTTGCGCGTATGAGGGGGTGGGCAAGAAGAAAGGAATAGATATCAGAAGAAACAAGACTTGCTTGGAAGGAAGCGATTCCACTTGTCCTGTTTTCAACGGTCAGTGAAAAGACCAATTTGATTGATGTGCCAGAGTAATATATGAAATTACTACTTTGCCATATGTTTGTTGGAGTGGAGCGGAGGTTTTAACGCTTTTAGTGGCTTTGCGTTGAAATGGTAACGGAGTTTATTCTCCCAAAAACAAAAAGAGAAAGAAAAGAAAAAAAGAAAAAAACACAAAACAAAAGAAACGGACCGTATTGAGTTTAGCGTGGCAAGTCGCGAATTTAGAAAGAAATAAGTTTCATTAGAAAATTTAATGTTTAGTTTCGAAACTTACCTCAATTTATAAATTAGTTTTTAAATTTTAAAATATAACGATTCAAAATATAAATTTTCAAATATTAAATGCTGGCTTGGCTTTTGACCTAGATTTCTTCCTAATAAGAATTTTTAACGTGTCATATGACAGCACTGTGAACACAAAGAAAGCAGTGGCATGTCAGCCTAAGACTCAGCATTGAAATTACACGTATATTTTTGGGCGCAGGTTTTTCGTCCATACTTTGGCTAAATAACAAATTAAATTATAAAAAAAAGAGTGGATTTGGGATTAGAGAGAAGCTTTCAAGTGAGAGCGAGAACCCAAGTAATCGAGATAGTGGTTGGAGAGAGAGAATCTTTCAAAGGTTGAGAGAGAGTTCGGCAACAGGCACACGAAGTGTTTGGGAAACTTCGATACGAAGGTTCAGGGTTTGAGATAGAAGCTTTCGAGGGTTTGGGCAACATCCATGCAGAGGTTTGGGCACTCTCCTCAGCAGCAGCCACAACAGCCTTCAAGCAGCCAAGAAGGTATGCTTAAGTGTAGATGTAATCTTGATGCCGTCTTGATAACTTCATGGATAGCCCGAAATCCAGGATGCAGATTTTATGGTTGTCCTAATTTTTGGATAATGCTATTGCCCTAATTTAAATACCTTTTTACCGTTGGTTCATTTCATGAATGGCACCTAATTCCATTTCATGAATGGTAATGCTTTAGGATGGTAATGCTTGTAATTGGTTTGAATGATATGATCCGCCATTCTACTCTCGAGCTAATGAAGTCATTCATTGGCTGAAAAAAAAAATTGAACAAGTAGAAAATTCTATGCAACTCTACAGTATGTAATTGGATTTGAGAATGGAGGCTAAAAGAAACACCATCGAGAGGCTGAAGGAAGACAACAATTGTCTAATCCACTGTGTTCAAGAGCTGGAGGAAACCACTGTCTCATTGAAGGAAGAGATATTGAGCTTACAAGAGATGAAAGAGAAGAAGTCAAAACCCCATTGGAAGGATGTTATACGCGTCTAGGTGGAATTATGTCAATGAGAGTTCTCTTTCTTGCAATTATGTTTAAGGTTGGAATAGGGGGTTTATTTTGTTAATGTAGTTAAGAAGTTAAGAAGTCAGTTGTAAGCTTATGTTAAAACCTGTTGTAAGTTAAGGTTGGATGGGGGTTCACTTTGTATCAATTTAATCTTTCGCAATTAATTTTATCTTGCATCAATGTTAAAACCTATCTCAACCCATTGGATCCATAAAAAAATTTTGATGACATACACTGAACCAAAAAAACCTTTGCGCAGACACTACTGACCATAAAACAACAACAACAACAAACTGCGCCTTAATCCCAATAGTTGGGGTCGGCCATTTGAGAGACAAACTTGAAAAGGAGAGAAAAATAAAATAAAAATAAAGATAAAATAAAATAAAAATAAAGATAAAATAAAATAAAAATAAAATAAAAATAAAATAAAATAAAATAAATACAATGAAAAATAGATAAATAAATCAATAGATAAATATTTGAAAACATATTGGTTTAATTTGTGCGGATTCTACTACGCCATCCATTCCTATCCAAAACAATTTCCTCTTCTAAACCCTTAATCTTCAAATCTTTGCGGATAACTTGCATCCAAGTTTTCAGCGGTCTACCTCTACGTTTTACTAAACTGTCTAGATTTAAGTTCTCGGTTCTCCTAACAGGCGCATCATTGGGTCTTCGTTGCACATGTCCGAACCACCTCAGACGGCACTCTCGCATCTTATCCACAATTGAACTAACCCCCAACTTATTTCGGATCTCTTCATTTCTTATTCTATCTCTTCTAGTTTTTCCACACATCCACCTAAGCATCCTCATTTCTGCTACAGACATCTTTTGTTCTTGTTGTTGTTTAACAGCCCAACACTCAGTACCATATAATAATGTAGGTCTAACCACGCTTCTATAAAACTTTCCCTTTAAGTGCAATGACATCGTGTGATCGCAAAGAATTCCGGAGGCCCTTCTCCATTTCATCCAACCCGCTTGAATTCTATGGTTCACATCTCCATCGATGTTACCATCATTTTGAATGATAAAACACTGAACATAAAAGATCTATGAAACAAATGAAGTCTCAACCAAGACAAGCTGATATTTTGAACACAATGAAACCTCATCCAAAAGAAGCCGAACTTAAAACACTTCTGAATATAAAACAACTTCTGAACAAAAAACACTTCTTACATTTCTGAATAAAGGTTTTGCACTTCTTACAATCAGAACATAATACACAGCTCAATAGAACATCAAGTTTGTTAGTTCTTACAAAACACTTGCACTTCTTTAAAATAGAACATCAACACAAGTTTGTCAGTTCAATACATCAGAATAATCTTAGTTTACAACACAGGTCTTGTAGTTTTCCTTTTCCCTTGGGAGGCTGGTGACGAAGGTTGGCTTCTGAATCCTTGTGATGAAGGCTGGGACACTTGTGATTGAGATTCTGAACTACTACATGCCAAGCCCTGCAAGGAATAAATGGATCCAAATATAATAGCTACAAGCATAGTATGGATCCAAATTTAATCATTAATCTTGTTTGGATTTGAGTTGCATGATCTCTTGTTGTGTCTTGCTTGCTTGCAAATAGTGCTCTTGATGGTGGCTAGAAAGTGAATAGGGATTTTTATGTGGGACTTCGGTGGACTCTTTTCTCCTTTTTCTTTCTGGCCTACCTGCTCTTCTTTTATAGTTGGGAGGTGAAAAATTTGGGAGTTGACATTTAATCCATTACAAAGATAAATAATAGGTGCATAGCATTCTGCATAGATAATTGCTTGGGTATATGAAATGCCACATAATTCCCATGCCTTACAAGTAAATGTCATATTGTCCAAATTAACAATAAATTTATTGAAAAATGATGACACTTTGTAAATTTTACCACCAGCTAAGGTTGAAAACTAATGTCTACTTAACCTCTTCTGTTTTTTAAGTTTTCTTTGAATGGCGGGACAAATATCAACCTTGGAAGATAATGAAGTGTGGGTTAAGGTGGCTTAAAACTTCGAAAGCTTCTATATCAAACCTTGAACCTTCGTATCGAAGTTGCCCAAACACTTTGTATGCCTATTGCCAAACTCTCTCTCAAATCTTGAAAGCTTCTCTCTCTCAAACAACTATGTAGATGACTTGGGTTCTCGCTCTCCCTCGAAAGCTTCTCTCTAATCCCAAATCTACTCTTTTATTTTTATATATTGTAGGTTATTTATGCCTATTGTGGGGCATTTTGGTAAGAATGAGATAATGGGGTAACTCCCATTATTACTTACCAATATTAACTAATATTATTTGGTAACTCCCATCCTTAATTAGCATTAACCATACTTTGGTAACCCCCCACCAATTAAGTGAAATTGGTCTTACCTTCCTTCTGTGAAAGGGCACAATGGAGGAAAGTCTTCATTCTCCTTCCTTGTGGCGTGAACAGTAACAATGAAGGAGGAAACCATGGCTAGGGTTCTGCACAATGCTCTAGAGAGAGAAAATAAAGTGAGGGATAGAGATTTTCGCGTAGGAAAATCTCCCATCGTCAAACGAATCACCGGACATGAGGATTGCGGCGTTGTGATGCTGTGGTGGCGATTCGACTAACCTCGTGATCACCATCCCGATCGCGAAATCGGATCAAGGGACGTGCCGTATGATTGACTTTGAAGATCCTACGTATTGAGATACCCTAAACCTGATCTGTTTTATTTTCCGAAAATTATTATATGCTTCCGCTGCATGAGAATCCTAAAAATCCAACATTGATATCAGAGAGATCGTTGGATTTAATTAAATAATTTTCAGAATTATTTTTGGGGTTTTTAAAATATTTGGGTCCGGATCACGGATGAGTTTCGTGAATCCGAGAACACCATAGGAATACCCATGGCCCAGGGATAACAAATATATTTTTTGTTTAATTTTCGGAGCATGGTTGGGCCATGAAAAATCCGGTCGAAATTTGCGACCCTACGGACATAAAACCCTTAGATCTGTGGCGTTAGAGGGCAGATCGATGCATGAAAAAATTATAAATGTATTTCTTGCATCTAAATCTATTGTTTTATGTCTTTTATTATGAGTTTTGGGTGCCAGAAACCGGGATTTCCGAATGGCCGCGGAGGACCCGACAGGGGTGGTTGAGTCCCACCATTTTTGGGCTTGAATCCTCCTAAATTCGAGTGTAGGATGTTTGGAGGATGCCCACAAATTTTTCCCAGTCGAAAAATGCAAGAAAAAACAGCCGGATTGGTGTTTTTCAGAAAACGGGTCGAAAAACCCATTGCAGGACCCGTCGGGTGAAGAAGACCCGACCCAGACCCGCGGGCGCGTGACACGCACGCGCCAGGAGGCGCGTCTGGCAAGCGCGTGTAGTACACGCGCCACACAGGCGCGTGGAGCGGGGGAAGGTAGCGGTCGGGTCGGACCATGACCCGGACCGACCCGCAACCGACCCGACCGGGTTGGACCCGGACCGTTGACCGGGTCGGACCGAACCCGTTGACCGGGTCAGTCGGGTCAACCCTGACCCGTTGACCTACTCGGTCAGACCCGGCTCAACACGGCTCAGCGCGTGAAGGCGCGTGAGCCGTGCGCCGCGACTGGGCGCGCGTGAGTCGAGCCACGCCAGGCGCGTGGCGGCGCGTGTGAGGTGCGCCGCACGTCTGGCGCGTGCGGCAGGCCGCCGCCGGCGCGTGGAGGGGCGTGGCAGCACGTGGATCGCACCGCCGGCGAGCGGCAGCGCGTGAGGGCCCCGGGCGGCGCGTGAAGTCGCTAAAAATTGAATTTTTTCAATTTTTTTGGGGGGTCCTATATCCATAAATGTGACTTTTTGTGGGTTTTTTGTGTGCCAAATCACAATCCAAATGGTAAGATGCGATTCCGAGTTGTGGTGTATGGTGTCCGTTGACTCATACGCTCGCTTTGGAGTCGTACTCAAGTCATTTTGGTCTAGATGATTCGTAGGGCATACAAAAATGTGATAATGAGCATCTCCAAGTCACAAATATTTCTCTTAATGCGTTGAGAACTGTCGTATTAAATTTTTACAAGGAGAGTAAACTGAATGATGTGATATGCGCGATTTTATCAGTAGATTCAGTTTATTCTCGAGAGGCAAAATCAAACGAGAATCTGAGGCAAGAGATGATGGGCCCCAGGGTGAGCACCGCGCCTCAGGGTATACGAGATAAAAACATCTATCGTGTATGGTACAAAAGATTTGCCAAGTTAGGGCAATGCTTATCAGTGGCATACACGATGACTTAATCTCGTTTTTCGAGTCATATTCTATGAAAATGTCGGTTCGACTCCTCCTATAAGAGCATAGTGTTGCTCTCTTCGGCTCCTATGTGAGGATGCAGAAGAAAAGGTTTAATCATACAATGAAGCAAATGTCGAGTATGATCACCGAGTTAATATATACGGACGAGTAAATTTTGGATAGAATTTAGGTACTGGATGTGATCCGGTTTTTACCTGATTCATGAAAAACCGTGAAATCCTATCTCACATTTGACGAAAATATTCGTACTTTCGTTGACGTGAATACATATTGTGAGCTCGATGAGGAGCACCTAGAGGCGAGTAGGCCACACTCGAGTCATGCTTATTCAGAGGAGTCGAGTAAGGACTCCCCCGACGCTAAGCCAATAGCATAAGCATGCGAACGAGAATCGAGATCTAGGTAATAAAAATCATCCGAGAAAACCGACAACGAGGTACAAGAACACAAGAAGAAGAAATTTGATTAGACCAAAGAAATTGCTACGTTTGAGGTAGATTTGGTCATTTCGCTCGTGAGTGTGACGAGTAGAAATAAATATCCTTCTTCTTTACGTGGTTTGAGATTTGTTTCATTCACTATAATACTCGCTGATTTCTCTCTTTTGAAATCAGGAGCAACCGACCACGTAACTCGAGATAGGAGTGCGTAATCCATCAAATGAATCATTAAGTCTGAAGGATTTACGTTAAGGACAGAGCATTTGTCGTTGTCAGAGGGAACGACACTTGCCATGACGTTCTTAATACTGTAGGCATTCGACGGATCTACAATTAGTACCTTGTCTAAAATTGATTAGGATATGCGTGAAATTATTCCTTTCTTTTAATACGACAATTTTCTAAATTATTCTGGTTTTAATCCATGATGGAATGTATGCACTGGGTGCTCTTCCTTCTAATGGTTTCTTGTCGTTCTACTATTGTCTTTACATCTGATTGCGTAGATGATGATGTAAATGAATGATATAGTAGACTTAGACACATGTGGTAAGAGATGATGAATCGGTTAGTAACGAGAGGTTTATTAGACTCGCTGACCAGATTCGAGTTACTCGTATATGAGTTTTGTCTGGCCGGCAAAATGACGAGAAAACCATTTGGCAATGCAATGAGAGCTGGGACTCTATTGCAATTAGACCATTGTGCCTTCTTTTTCTAGTGGTCTTATGAGCATGAGAGTTGGAAATGGAGTTGTGTAGATAATTATAGACGCTTACATGCGTTTCGGTTCATCTATCTGATCTTGCATAAGTCTGAGGCATTAGACTGCTTCAGGAGGTTCATAAGCGAGATGGAGAATCAGTTAGATATGAGAGTACAGACTTTCAAGGACCGACCGAGAACGCAAATATTCGTCTAAACTACACATGGGGCTCTGTTTCGAGAAGAGTATTACGAGTCTACTGACTATTAGTCAGTTCCCCATTTGAGCTTTGGACAGGGAGGCAGCCTGACCTTAGCCACTTGTGGTTATGGGGTTATGCCACGATTTCTCGCATTCACACTGTGAGTTAGGCCAGCGAGAAAATATGTGTTCCTAGGCGAACACGAATGACACTATAATCGAGATTGAGTCTCGTAATACTATATTTCTTGAGAATGATTTCCCTAAGAGAGGTGAAATCAATTTGGACCCTACCCTTTATGCGATGGATGAGCCTAGTGGCTCGGGGAGCCCAGCGGCGGGATACAAGAATCCACTACGGATCTTGATCTCAGTGGGAGCGATCCATCAAGAGTTAAAGATTTTTTCTCTCCTCCTAAGAGTGTCGAGAATACGTATTTAAACGTTGTTTTCTCGATTGAGGGTGAGACCCTCGTTGCGACTCTAGAGGATGATGAGAAATCTAAAACGGTTCGAGAGGCTCTCGAGGGTTCTGCAAAAGAAGCAAAAGACCGTTTATTGAAAGCCATAAATGAAGATAAGGAATTGATGAGAATCAATGGGGTCTGGGACCTAGTTGATTAGCTTGAGGGCGGAATGACTATTGGGAACAAGTAGGTTCTCAAGGTCAAAATAAAGGTTAACGGATTGATGAAGAGGTAAATGACCCGTCTAGTAACCAAGAGTTACATTTAGACTGAGGGGTGGACTATCGAGGAGTTATAGTCTAATTTATCTCGATCCGTTTATCTTTCAGCGATTGTCACGAACATAGATCAAGAGTCACATCACAAGGACGTAAAGACCGCTTTCGTAGTAGAAGTCTAGATGAGGCGATCTACATGGAGCATCCCTCTGGGTTCGTTCTAGTAGATCAGGTGGATAAGGTCTATTGATTTTAGAAATCAAAATACGACCTTAAGCCATCATCTAGACAGCGGCGCTTGAGATTTCACGAAAATGTGATATCTTATGGTTTTGTAATGATCGAGTAGGATCATTGCATATATCTGATACGTCCCGATGACTCCTTTATGAGCATGTTCGCATATGTAGGTGACATTTTGTTGGCTGGGAACAATAGAGAGTATCCAATGACCATTGTAACATGGTTATGAGGTTTTAGTTCATTCTCAGATTTTGGATCCATAGGGATCGCTTGAGAATGGTGTCGACTCTTTAACAAGAGTTTTACATCAGGTAGATTCTTAAGCATTTCGAGAATAACGAACACAACCTAAAAGATACTCTTATCGCTAAAGGAAAAAGACCTGAATCTTGACACATACCCTAAAATTTATAAAGAAATAAGGAAGATGAGCAGAATCCCTTATTCCAATGCAAAATACATTTCTAGTGTATGCGATGAGGCATACATGACCAGACATTTATTTTATGGTAGATCTGGTGAGTAGGTATTAATAGAATCCTAGAAGGGATCACTGTAGAGCAGTGAAAAAGGATTCTGAAATATCTCATTTGAACTGCGGACATCTCCATGTGTTACGGATGAGGAGATTTGCGTTTTTCATTGGGATTCAGATACTGACTGGAAGTAGTGATCTGAATAAACGTAAAAGGTTTTATCTTCTTAGAGCAGTAAGAAGAGAACTTGTATATCTCTATTTACGATAGAGACTGAGCTTGTAGTATGCTCAATTGCAGTTCATGAGAATGGTTGGCTTCAGAAATCTTTTGGAAGATTTAGAGATTGTGACGGATAGTGGGAGATCAGTGATGATTATTGTAATAATCAAACCGACACTGTCAACAATTGAGACCCTAAGTGTAATAGCAAAGCTAAACACATTGATACCGAAGATCATTTTGTGAGAGAAATTACCGAGAAGGGTATTGTGACATCTAAGTACACCTTGACATGCAGCATGAGAGCTGATCTCTTCAGAAAACCCGTTGTGAGAGATTCTTTTGTGAGATAAGGAATCATTGGGTTTAGTGTACTTTAACATTTCTCCTTATATACTGTTTTAGATATTTATTTTAATATATGACATGTATGCAGAATTGAATCACATATTTATTTCATGCATCATTTGTTGTCATATATTGTGATCTTGTGATAAAAGATGTGTCAGGCAGGCGTGGTCGACTCTCTCACATGAGTGACCACCTCCGACTCTGAGTGAGCGGAGATGAGACGGATTCTAGTCGTAAGAGGCTTTGAGAGTAGCCCTACTAGAACATAAGTCGCCCTAATATGTGTTCAGGATGAGGTCATATGCGATATGACCGACATGGAAATACCCACATCCATGTTGCCTGTAAGCAGCCAGGTATGAGATCTCAGATATCACCTGCGATTTGTGATATTGTCTCTGAGATGCTCTCTCTGAGATCTCTGGGTAAAGTCTTATGTGTAGACTGAGTCCCGTACCTGTACAGTGTTAGAGAAATCTGACATATGCCCTTTGAGAGATGGGGGAATAACACCGTGGCACGTGTTTCATACCACGTGTGATGAGACGACCATGGGATAGTGGGAGCTATTATTTGAGACGATAGTTTGATCTTGATCCCCGTTCTCACTGTGTGAGACCTGAGATCCATTGGGTGGGATCTCTTATACCTTTATTACTTTCAGCTGTCTCTAGAAGTTTTGGTTCAGTGTTGCTATTTTAGTCTGTTTACCTATGACCCGGAAGATAAATTGAGGTCTAAGGGGCAGGTCTAGGAAAGCAGCTGAATTGAGACCGATAGATTCGAGTTTGGGAAAAGGAAGGCCAATAGACATTACATCATTGTCATGTATTCATAGGTCGACGTATTGTGTTAATCCATGTTGGAATTCAAACATAATAATGAATACATAGTCGAGCAAATTGATTGGGGATCACTTTCGATAAGGAAAGTGGCTCGATGGATGTAAATGCATTGAGTCTGGGGTATAGCGAATTATTTTTATACTAACAGTGACTACTCGATCATCCTAACAGGTGAATCGAGAAGTCTTTGCTTGCAGGTGTACTCGCCGGTCGCACGACGCCCAATCCAGTATGAAAATCCAGTAGGGTGATGCGATAGATTGCATGAGTTGCGATCTTGTGACTGATAGAAGTGAAATGCCCTAATGTGCAAGTGGGAGATGTAGGTTATTTATGCCCATTGTGGGGCATTTTGGTAAGAATGAAATAATGGGGTAACTCCCATTATTACTTACCAATATTAACCAATATTATTTGGTAACTCCCATCCTTAATTAGCATTAACCATACTTTGGTAACCCCCCACCAATTAAGTGAAATTGTTCTTACCTTCCTTCTGTGAGAGGGCACAATGGAGGAAAGTCTTCCTTCTCCTTCCTTGTGGCGTGAACAGTAACAATGAAGGAGGAAACTATGGCTAGGGTTCTGCACAATGCTCTAGAGAAAGAAAATAGAGTGAGGGATGGAGATTTTCGCGTAGGAAAATCTCCCATCGTCAAACGAATCACGGGATATGAGGATTGCGGTGTTGTGATGCTGTGGTGGTGATTCGACTAACCTCGTGATCACCATCCCGACCGCGAAATCGGATCAAGGGACGTGCCGTATGATTGACTTTGAAGATCCTACGTATTGAGGTACGCTAAACCCGATCTGTTTTATTTTCCGAAAATTATTATATGCTTCCGCTGCATGAGAATTCTAAAAATCCAACATATATAATTTACTTTAGTTTGTTATTTAGCCAAAGAATGGAGGGAAAATTGGTGCCCAAAAATATACGTTTGAGTCTTAGGCTGATGTGTATTGCCACGTCAGCCTCAATGCTGACATGGCACTGCTTGCCAGGTAAGAAGCCAAGACAAAAGCTATGTTAGTATTTAACGACCAAATTGATACCGTTAATAATGGAGGGATCAACAAGTTATAAATTTGAAAATTTAGATCTTAAATCATTGTGTTTTGAAGTTAATGAATTAATTTGTAAATTAAGGGTAAAATTCCAAAACTTGACATTTAGTTTCCTCTAAGTTTCATTTGTCGTAAAAATTGTAATACCTTTTACTTTTTTAATTCTATTTTATTTAATCCTTTTTCAATGAATGATTTTACCATTTTTTATCCTTTTTGTATTAAAAAGATTTTTTTCATTTGAAAATTAATCTCAATTTTCTTAAACAAAGAAAGTCTTCCAAAAAATAATCTTAAATCTTAAGAGAAGTTTAATCATATAAATAAAAAATATTTTTCTTTATGTCTTTTAAGTCAAATGGCAAATCAACAAAAATTTTCTCTTAAATTTTATGAGGTGAAATTTCATTTGCCATTGCCCCATGAAATTAATTTTGTCTTGAGGGTGGAAAAAAAATTCTCTTTTCATTATTAAAACCGTAAAGATTTATCTTTTATTTTAATTAGCGATTTTGCATTGTTCATCAATGTAAAAGGATATTTTACCTATTCTCCCCTTTTAATTGAATGAAAATAACCCTATTATTTTCTCTTTCTTTCTCCTACTACAACTGCTCTTTCTTCTTTCTTCGTTGGTGGCTTATGATTCTCTCTTTCCTTATCTCTTTGTATCTTTCTTTCTCTTCACTGCTAACAAACGATTCTCTATCTTCCTCTTCTCTCTCTCTCTCTCTCTCTCTCTCTCTATCGTCGTTACTAATCAATAATTCACTCTTTTCTTTTTCTCTTTCTTTATAAATGATCAACCATTTTCTCTTTTCTTTTTTTCTCTCTATATTGGTGATCAACCATTCTTTTTCTTCCTTTCTCTCGATGTCTTCTTCTCTCTTCTCAATCAACTTTCTCTCGTCTTCTCCTCTCTCAGTCTATAGTTCTCTTGCTTTTTATTGTTTCTCTCTGTTCAATCGTGTGTTCTCTTCACTTCTTGATCAATTGAATGAGTACATAAAGAGATTCAGTTTTTATCTTCATATGAAGACAAATTGACAAAAGGAAACATATAAAAGGAAGAGAACTTTCTCTCTCTTCATTTTTAGCTGTCTCTTCATTGTTGTCTGTGACACAAAAAATAGAAAAGATAAATAAAAAAGATAGAAAGAGAAAAATCGATAACATGGTTTCTTTCTATACGGTAAATAGTAAAAATTTTGCAAATTGAAGTAAAAGTGACCAAAAAAATTGAATGACATCTATAATAAAAAAAAAAATTCTATTCATCCCTACCAAAAATTTATTTTTATACGTCATCAGTAAACGATATTTTGCCATTTTTAGGTGTGGTGTCCCAAACACCTTGCTGATTGTGCAAGAAGGAATCCATCTTGGCTCCATCAAAGCTGAGACCGCAAGGTACATTTCAAATAATCGAAACCGGAAGTAAGAGGATCTTGTCAACTTAGTTGTGACGCTAGTAAAAGACATGTGACAATTGCTCCAACATCACACTTTGAACGTTTTAAAACAACGGACAAACATATTTATTTAATACAAAAATTTTCGAATCCAAATTAAATTAATATCACTTATCTCTTTTAATATTTGAGTTTCTACATTTAAAACAGTATCACGTAAATTAGATCATCTTTTTTATTCACAAACCAAATATCTTTTAGTAGATGATGATCAATTTTCTATGAACTTTTTAATCTCCCTCTCTAAAAATGCCTTCCCTTTTAACATAGTTTCTTAAGATGTCTCATTACCCACACTTTTTTTTTCTTTTTTTTTACGTTGTTTTCGTAATAACACTCCAAATACAAAATGGGAAGTTATGAGACTTGAGAGAAAGGGAGAGGAAGTTGAGAGATGATGGGAGTTTGGGTGGTTTTAGCACTACAAAAAAACACGATTTTAGTCACGAATTTTCGCGATAGAAAAAATTCGTCGCTATTTTACGATGGATTTAGTGACGAAAAAGTTTTTCGTCGTTAATTTGCCACAAAATTTGCAATGAAAAAAAAGTCATGGCTAAATTAGCGACGGATACATCATTCGTAGCAAAATTCGTCGCTAATTAATG
Source organism: Dillenia suffruticosa (assembly GCA_033439265.1). Classification (NCBI taxonomy): domain Eukaryota; kingdom Viridiplantae; phylum Streptophyta; class Magnoliopsida; order Dilleniales; family Dilleniaceae; genus Dillenia; species Dillenia suffruticosa. The sequence goes on along the minus strand of JAVTVX010000013.1, from coordinate 9,688,589 downwards.
ACGAAAAAATTTTCGTAATTAAATTCGTCGCTAATTAGTGACGAAAAAATTTTCGTGACTAAATTCGTCGCTAATTGGGGACACAAAATTTTTTGTTACAAATTTCGTCGCTAAATATTGTAAAATTTTGCCACAGATTTAAAATTCGTCGCAAAATTTAATCTTTTTTAAATAGAATTTTATTTTTTATTTTTCTTTTTATTTTATTAATATGTAATATTTAATTTAAAAATTAATTTAGCGACGGATTTGTTTTCCGTCGCTTGATGAAAATCCCAATCCGTATATCCGGTAATTTAGTGACGGATTAAAATTCGTTGCTGAATTTAATCAAATTTTATTTTATTTTTATTTTATTTTAATAATTTCAGCGATGGATTCCAAATCCATCGCTGAATTTTATATTCTTTTAATTATAATTTTATTTTATTAATTTATATTAACAAATCATATTATTATTTTATAATATTTTAATTTACATTTTATTTTATTATATTATATTTCATTTTTAAGAAGAATAATGTTATTTAATTCTTAAAAAAACCATATATTTTATTTTATTTAAATTATATATATTTTTTAATTAATTTATTATTATTTTTTTATTTTTTGTTTGATTTAATATTTTTTATTATTGTATAGGTAATTTTATTTTATTTGTATTATTTTATTCAATAATATAAATTTTTTAATTAAATGGCACCGGCGCATGCACGCACGGGCGCCTACCTGCCTGGGCGCCGGCGTTCCCTTTGTTTTAATACTAAAAAAACATGCAGGTGGAGAGATTCGAACCTTAGATTTTGGATTTGAGCAGAATACATATCACCACTGCACCACCGCTTAGTGTTAGTGTTGTGTGATGATATTTTTGTTTTTTTTTTCCAGCTTTTTGTTTCCTATTCTTACTTTTTTTTCCTTTGGTTTTTTTTTTTCTTTCTATTTTCATTTCTTATATATAATAATTTTATTGAAATTTGAATAAAAATATTTTGTGATTAAATATATAGATTTTTTAAATTATTAATATATTATAATTTATTGATAATTATAATTTTATAGTTTTGAGATGCATTTTTAAATTATGGATTAAAAAAATAAAATAAAAATAAAAAAGAATAATAAAATAATAAAATAAAAGAAAAAAGAAGAAATCAAAATATAATATTAATATATTTTTTAATTAATTTATTATTTTATTTTAAATTAGTATTTTATTATTTTTTATTTTATTAAAAATTATCATATTTATTATTTTTAATTAATATTATTTTAGGTTGGTGGTATAAATAAAAAAAGTTTTTATATTTATTATTTTAAATTATTATTATATATTATTTTATTATTATTAGAAAAATGTGAAAAAAAGATAATAAAAAAAAATTATATCACAATAATATCTTTGACTCAGTGGTTTACAGGTTGAGTGTGTGCAGGGGTTCGTGCAGGAGTTCGGAGTTCGAACCATGATGGAGGCAAAAGGCGCGGCATTTTCCAGCAATTAAGAGTTGATGCTGCGCGGGGGTGCTGGCTCGGGCGGGCAGGTGGGGGTGCTGGCTTGGGCGGGCAGGGCGGGCAAATTGCAGGGTGGGCAGGTTGGTGCTGGGGTGGGTGGGCATGTGGCTCTGCCGGCTCATGGGCAGGGCATATGGAATTAGCGACGGATTTGAATCTATCGCTAATTCAGCGACGGATAATTTTTTAACGGGTTTGTTTTCCCCTAAATTAGTGACCGATTTTAGTGACAAAAATTATCTGTCGCTAAATTTAGCGACGAATAATTTTTCGTCACTAAATTTTGTGACGAATTTTAGTGACGAAAACTTATTTGTCACTAAATTTAGCGATGGATTCCAGATTTTCGTTGTTAAATTTAGCGACGGATTTCTAATTTTCGTAGCTAAATTTTTGCGACGCGTTATTAGCGATGAAAAATTTTTTGTCGTTAAATCCGTCACTAAATTTTTTTATAGTGTAGGAAAAACTCCTTCCCAATATTCTTTACCCTTTTCAAAATTCAAAACAAGTGTATTTGACTTGTGGGTTCAAACATACCCTCATGGGTGGATCGACATCCAAATTTCTAATATCTGTCACTCACATAAAAGGACTAGACTTATACATAATATGATCATTACAATTAAATACCAAATTTATACTGTCAAGTAGATCGTATGATCCACAAGAATACAAAAAACTCTAGGGTTATATATTGATTAAGGATATATAGCAGTTCAACATCAATGTAATGATAAAAGTATCATACCTCGCTATACTCCAGATTTCTTTTACTACACGGTCAACATATCTCTCATCACTCAAAATAATAAAAAACACACTTGACTCAAATCCATTTATGTATTCACAATTACGTGTCTAAACACTAAATCACAAATATAATTGATCAGTCTGTGAATATAGAGTAATTTGTCGGTCAAAAACAGATTTCCTTTTATACTACTAATTTTTAACTTTATTTTAACTGTTTCTCTACTCATGCACCGCTAAATCAAATCATTCATGGTTATTTGGTGACATGCTAAAATAATATTACTAAAATAAAATTTCAAGAGATAGATTAAAGTCCAAAAGATATAAATTGAGATTGAATATGAAACTCCTGATCTCACACAATAAGGTGAAGCATACACCATTTCATTACTCATATGGTTATATAATCACACGTGATATGAAATATATGTTATGATACTCTTTCTTCTCATTTGGAAGTGTATGTTTTCTTTTCTAACAATAATATATCGTATAGTTTGACCTTAATTTTTTTTCTTACAAGTCCTCTAAACTCTCACAATTCTTCTAAACTCTCACAATATCAAGAAAAATTCACACCTGCCTATTAGACAAATTCAATAGATCGTTAGGAATTCATTTCGATTGCCATATATATAGTATACACAACCGGTAATCTCATTTTAGTACTACACTAGGGTTGCATGTCTGTTAATCTACCATAAATTACTATTGACTCATCACATAGATATTAGATGCGATTGCTCATATGTAAGAGCTAATCTCCAAAACTAGTCCGATATACCTTCAAGCGTAAATACAATAATTTTGGATATAAAAATAAAATTCAAATGTCAATAAATATGAGTATTATATTATATATATTCTGTATATGACTACAATTATAATTGCAGTCACAAGTACTATCACGACCTACGTAAACCAAGAGATCTAACATATCTTTAGGTATTGATTTCGTAAAAAGATTAGCGACCATCAAATATATATGTATATACTTCAATGTCATTTCCCTTTTTTCATTCATTTTTTTGACAAAATTGAAATTTGTATCTATATGTTTGGTTTTGCCATGGTATTTAAAGTCTTTAGCGGAAACAATAGTTGACTAATTGTCAGAATAAATATATACAGCTCCCACTGAATTATTTACTTCTCCCAAATATTACAAAATTCTACTGAACCAAACTTCTTCTTAAACTGTGGAATCACAGACCACAAATTCCGATTCTATCATAGAAAGAAATACATAAATTTGTTTCTTACTTGTCTATGAGATAGCGCTATCATTGCATTAGAATATATAACCAGAGGTAAATTTTCTCTCATCTAAATCTATTCCCCAATCAGTATCCATGCATTTTTTCAATACTTGATCCTTTCCTTAACAACAAAAGAAATAATCTGCAATTCTTTTCAAATATCCCAATATCCTTTTCATAGCAATCCAATCACTTTTTTTCTAGATTGAATTGATACTTGTTGACCAAACTCACAATTTGATAAATGTTAGAACAAGCACATATTATAACATATTTCAAGCTCTCAACTGTGCTAAAATGTGGTACTCTTGGTATTTCATCTATTCATCAAAAGTTTTCAAGCATATGTCATCGTTTAAACTATCGTCTTTAGTTATAAAAGTATCAATAGGTTTACACTTTTCCATTCTGAATCGTTTCAAAATCTGTTGACATAAAACTCTTAAGATAATCCAATAATCTGTAGGAATAATTTTTATGAGTTTTAATTCCTAATCTACTTCTCTCATATCCTTCATCTCAAAAATTGGAAGACAACTATTTTAAAATCTGAATTACATACTTCTTATCATTCTCGACTAATATATGTTGTCGACATATTGGGACAGAATCACAAACTTGTCATTGGACTTTTCACATTGATACAATAGTCTTTGTTTATCATGACAAAATTATAAGAGATTACAATTCTATCAAATCTCAAATACTATTCTATCAAAAACTATTTAATACCATAAATTGATTTATTCAATTTATATACTTTTTCTTTCTGATCTTTAATGTCAAAACTCTTTGATTGTGCCATATATACTTCTTTCTCAATTCTCTATTGAAGAAGATAGGTTTTACATTCATCTGGTATAATTCTAAATACAAATTGACTACTATTGTCAACAATACGCGAATGGAGGCAAATTTTACCACCAGGAAAAGTTTTCTACGTAATCAATATCCTTTTATTGAGTGTAATTTTTTACTATCAGTTAAACTTTATACCTCTCAATTGTTCCATTTGCTCTATACTTCGTTTTGAGAGTCTACTTATTCCCAATAATTTTACATTTTGGTAGAAGTTCAATTAATTCTGAAATATGGATCTCATTAACTCTAATTATTTTTTCCATTACTTTTATCCACTCATTCTTAGAAGAATAAGATAGAGTCTTATCTATATTCTTAAACTCTTCTTCATCTTCATCTTTTGAAGAAATAATAAATACATGCCCTTCAATCTCAAAAATAATATTTGGACACCATTTTTCTGATATTTTTTTGAGTTTATAATTCAGTTGAATTATTATAATTTAAATATCTCCTATTGGGATAAATATCTAACTTATTTTATTACAATTCCAATGATCTGCCATAGATAGAACTATCCACTAAATTAATTAATTTAAACAAAAAGTCTCTATATCTTTCACTTGACTTTTACTAGGAAAATCAATTTTCAGAAATGTGACATTTCGTGATTCAATTTCTGCTATAGTATTATTATCTTGTTCACCAATGAATACTTAACCAGTAGATTGGTCAGAGTATCTTATAAGAATACTCTTTCTCCCACGAATACCCAAATTTTCAAACTTATTAGAAAAATCTTAAATGCTGACGACCGATACTTAAGATATGAGATTACTTATATATGACTTTTTAACAATCTAAAGTCCTATGGTGTCATTGATACTGATTTTAAAAACACTCTTTTCAAAATATAGACCACAGTCAATAAAACATCTCCCCAAAAGAAAAACGGTAAGTTAGCGTGCGCCATCATGGATTTTGTCATATCCAACAATATCCTATTTCTTCTCACTATAACATCACTCTGCTGATGTGTATAGGGAATGATCAAATGTTAGATTACACAGATTCTTAATTGATCCGATAGAGATTCACATCATCTTTCTGTTTTAAAGACACATTATTATTCTCTCTATCTCGTTCATATAAAATCTAAATCACTCAAATGTTTTAGATTTGTAAGAAAACAAATAGATATGGCCAAATCACATAAAATCATCAATGAATATAATGAAGCACAAAATTCCATGTCTAACCTTTACATTCATTAGATTACAAATACCCGAATGGACTAATAACAATAGAAATTCAGTCCGTATGACTTTTCTAAATGGTTTTCTTGTCATTTTCACATGGAAGAAAATGTTCAACTTAATAGTTAAATATTCATCCATCACATTGTAAAACCATAAAATTATTTACAAACTGTCCAAAACCATTATACATGTCATTCAAATATAATCTAACCATATCTCCTTGAAAGTTTATAGTATAGCCAAACTTCAAAAGAACAACTACAGGTATTGAATTTCGTCGAGTTTCTGACATGAAGAAAATATTATGCAAATTGAGAGTTCGGTCATTTTGTAATTCCAATTTACAAGTACCAACTCCCCTAACCTCTATATTTTGCATTATTTCCCAACATAAATCTATCTCCTACTAAAGAAACTTGGCGAAAGAACCGAAAAGGACTCTTGATCTGTTCGCATATCTAGAGTTGTTCTTTTATTATCCATCTCTAGTCTCCTATCTTTACTTGATTTTGTTACAATTTTTCTCTCGGTTAGAACCTAAAACTCTCTCGGAACTAGAATTTACAACAAAAGTATTAATTGTGGATCTTGCAGCATTAATCCGCTTATCCTTAAGCTTAATGTGATGAGCAGCATTTGCGAAAGTCTTCACACTCCATTGTGAGTCAATTGACTTTCAAGTGCTTCAACTTGTTGGAAAGGGATCAGATTAAAGTTTGAACTTTTGTTTCATCGAAGAGCACATAATCAACTGACTTCACCTCTTTTTTCATATTAGACATGATATTTAATACTATTTGATACTATGACTAGCTCACTTTTCATAAATATCAAATTTCATGATCATTCGTCCAAAATGAGTTACACTGATACCTCCATATTTCTCTGAGATATACTCAAATGATATGGGTAATCATATATTTTCACACTCGGAGATCATGTTATTAATCACAGAGTTACCAAGGTCATTCGAATAGTGAAAACTATCATTTTTCACGTCTAGAAAGCATTTTGTTCTCTTATCTATGTGGTAGCATTGCCTACACCAGAGTACTACATGACATTCTTGATACCTTTCAAGACATCTTGTTCTTTTAACACATTCCATATTTTATGGTGACATATCTCATAACTATTGTCATTCAATTTGTCTCCACTATTCAAACTCGCAATAATAGAGTTCAATACTATGGACTGGATTTTAAGAAAGTGAATATAAATACTAATACTTATATTATACACACAATTTTGTATTTCAAAATTAACATTTATAACAAATCAACATTAGGTATAGAATTAAAAATTTATTAAGTTTTCAATCATCATCTATGATCATAATTTATAATCATTACAAATTTAATTCAAAATTACAAAATTCAAAAAGTTTTAGATGAGAATTATCCAAATTCTATTAAGCTAAAACCTTTCACTCAAATATACAAAATATTTGAATCATGTGAAATAAGAATACATCTTTTCACATGTAATCATGATCAATAGGCATGCATTTTTATCGGAATGTTCAAATCATCTACATAAGTAAATATCCTCAATTCATACTTGGAAAAAAAGGGACTTCACATGTCATGCTCATAAATTTCCATAAAACATAATTATGGTAAATAATTTGTTATATTTCACATGAAATAATACACATGAAAATATATATTTTCAAAACATATACATACAAGATAACGTATTAATCATTCCTATTGATAGTTCATCGGTAGAAGTAAATCTCTTTATAACACATGGATTCGATTTGTTTATCTTAAGAGATAATTATATCATCATAATTTATATGTTCTTGACCCTCCACAATTAATGAGGTCCTCAAATCAGTGAATTTCTAATCATATTAATTTCAGTTTCAATATTTTCAAACCAATTGCTCATATGATAAACTCTAAACATTTTTTTTCATAGTCTTCAAAAAATATGGTAAAGTATATATAAGATCTATCCTATTAACTATTGTTACATTTAATTTTGTCAAACATTCTGAAGTTTTCAAGACTTTAACATTCCCTCGAGAATGCTAAGTGTGTGTTCGATCCCACCACATTTTAAAAATGAGAATCAATATTAGATTGGACACATAGTCAACCTTAATATGATATAAAATTTTAAAATACCAATTTCAAATAATATACTCAATTTTCAATTAATTTTATATTGAAAAAACAAAATTTTCACACATAAAAATGAGCATAAAATCAAAAAATGTATAAAAATTTTTCACTTGGATAGCCAATAATAAGGAAATAATTTTCCTAACTTATTTTCCAATTGAAAAATGATTTTCTATATTTTCTAACAATTTATTGATTTAAAAATAAAAAAATATATATTTTTTAATTTTGAAAAATAAATTCAAAAAATCCAAATAAATAAAACATTTATTTTGGTGAAAATTCGAACAAAAAATGAGTCTCCACATGCCTCCACACACCATCGAGAGGGGCTGTCCAGAAATACACGTATCCACTCTCCCGACGGGCGTGTGCATGCCACGCGCTGCCTTCCCATAGCATATGGTCCTGAGATTCTGAGATTTTGGTTACCGCCCATTTTTGATACTTTTGATTGCAATGGTGGCCTCGTATTTCAGATTGGACATCTCCTGCCTGGGGTTTGGACTACACGCGTCTCAACTAAGAGCGGGAATGGTTGGTTGCATTGTTCATCTTCTTCATTTTTCTAGAAAATTTATACAATCCGACCCTAACTTTGAATGGTCATAACTCTCTTAATTCAACCATTTTTCGTGTTTTTTATATGGTTAAAAAGTATATTTTGAAAAAATTCTAACCATATAAATTTTAAATCACAAAATATAATATTTTTTAAAAAATATAAGTATATAAAGTTTCGGCTAAACTTTGAAAAATCTCATAATGTATTTTACGGATGTATATCAAATTTTGTAAATTTGATTTTCATGTTATAAGTATGTTACTATGTAAAATTAAGAGCATTTCGTCAAATTTATTGCAAGATACTATTAACGAAACTAAAATATTATTCATGACATTTTTCATTTTTAATATCTAAAAGAGACAGAAAACAACTTAAAACTGTTTGATACCAATGAAGGAATATTCTAAATTTAGAAAAGTGTTACGTAAATCGGATCACCTTCTAAATTCACAATCCAAATGCTTTTTGGTTGATGGATGATTAATCTTCTGCAACCCCTTTAATTTCTCTCATCTCCCTCTCTCTAAAAATGTCTTCCCTTTTAACATACTTTCTCAAGATGTCTAATTGCCTACACTTTTTTTTTACGTTGATTTTGTAACAACACCCCAAATACAAAAGGGGAAGACTTGAGAGAGGGAGAGGAAGTTAAGTGATGGAGGCAGTTGGGGTGGTTTCAAGAAAAACTCCCTCCCATTATTCTTTCCCTTTTTCAAAATTCAAAACAAGTGAATTTGAGTCTTAAGTTAGATCTATCCTCATGGGCGGATCTGCACCCAAATTTTCAACTCACTTCTTACCCATCGAGCATTAAATAAATAAATAAATAAATTGCACCTTGGCCCTCGAGATCAAATTTTATATATCATGTTGTCATTTTAAACGAGATGTAAATTTTGTGACAACAATTAGAATAATGAAAAAATGATTAATTTAGAAGGAAAAGAAATATAAAAAAGTGAACGTTTTACATATATTGGTTTCATCATTCAGACCGATGGTAATATAGATGGAGATATAAATTATAGGATTCAAACATGTTAGATGAAATGAAAAAGGACATATGGAATTTTTTACGATCACACGATATCAATACATTTGAAAAGAAAGTTTTATAAAAACATAGTAAGACCGGCACTATTATATGACACCGAGTATTGGGCCATTAAATAATAGCTGTAATTGAAATGAAAATATTTATATGGATGTGTAGTAAAACTAGAAAAAATAAAATTAGAAATAAAGAAATATGTAATAAATTAAAAATTAATTCAATTGAGAATAAGATGCGATAATATCGTCTGATGTGATTTGGATATATGTAACAAAAACCCAAAAATGTTCCAATAAGGAGAATCGAGAATTTAAAAATAAGAGATTTAATAAAATGTAGATGTAGACTATTAAAAACTTAAATACAAATTATCCGTAAAAACTTAATAGTTAGATCGATGTTTAGCTAAGAAGATGGTCTTAAATAAGAATGAGTAGTGTAGAAGAATTTGTACCAATTAAATCAATATTTTTTTACTTATTTTTTTGTTTATTTTATATTATTTGTTTATTTTTATTCTATTCTATTTTATTTTTCTATTATTATTATTATATATTTTTTTCTATTTCTATTTTTATTTTATATTATTATTATTTTCTTTTTCCCCATTTTTGTCTATCGTGATCGATTCTAAAATTTGAAATTAAAATCTATGTTGTTGTTGTTATTATTATAATTTTAAATGAGAAATTCTCTTTTTTTTTTTCCTTCTATTTTAAACTTTTCTTAAGGTCCCCCCGTTGAAAAATCAAGATTTTTACATATCTTTCAATTGTTAGAATTTTTTTTTTTTTTTTTTTGAGTTTGGATTTTCAAGTACATGCCACTTTAAGAGAGAGAGAGAGAGAGAGAGAGAGAGAGAGAGAGAGAGAGGATCTAACCAAGTCAATTAATATAATGATCATTTATATTTTTAATTAATACAGTTAATTATATTAATCAGAATTAATAGATAGGTTGTATTAATAAAGGTTGAGTATCTAAATTTTAAGTTTGGTAACTTTCTAATCACACTATTTACCACTTGATAATTTTCTAATCACACTATTTATTGATTTGATAATTTTTTAATCACATATTAGTAGTATAAATAGACACATACTACACGCATATTAAATCCATCAAGGTATAAACACACACTCATATATATTATCATTCTATATGAATACTAGATATAGGAATTGGCTCAGTAGAGCTTTTTTAATTAATATATTACTTTATAAGACAATAATATAAAAATAGATTATATAAAAAACTATCATAATAAAGAATAAGAGAATTAGGAAATAAGACCATGTAATTCTAAAATAACTAAATAAATAAATAAATAAAAATAATCAAGCTATCCTACTAAAAGAATTCAAACAAGCAAACATCGTTTTTTGTCTGAGGTCTTGTCGGGAAGTGTTGTTTCACACCAGAAGATGAGTCTTTTATATAGAATATCCGTAAACACTCAAATCTAATTAATTAGAATATAAATAGATACTAAAAAAAAAACAAAATGGAGCTTGCTTTGGCTCCAAATATCAATGGTAGGTACTAAAAATTAAAAAAGGAAAAAATAACGAAGAGCTTGCTTATGTTTTACTTTATAAGATCTCTGCCTAGTATGGGCGTTTGTTTTGACTAGAAATGTTTGTACCCATTAGGCCGTTTTGTCTTGATAAAGAATAAAAGCTATTCAGCTACAATATTATTTATGGGAAAGAGATGATTTTGTTGACATTTGGAAAGATGATAGGTTAAATTGAAAGGCAACATCCAGGATAAGGTTTTGGAGGTCGAATGTCCTAACATTTATTTGTCGTGCAAGAAGTCATAGATAACTTCTGCATTCTAGTTAAATTCACCCCCATAAAAAATTTCTAAAACATATCATTAATTCAAAAGTGGCTTTAGAAGATGAAATTACAAAGCTAAAAGTTGTATTCTCATTTGTTGTTATTCTCCTTAGTTTGAAATTTCATTAGGAGTTTTCCTCGAAAGTCCATCTTAATCTGAAAATTTCAATGTTTTAAGCAAATTTAGACTAAGCCTATTTTTATCCAACCAATAATGTGACGTCCTATGACCCTAAGCAAGAGGTCATTGTTTAAAAGATGTCCTCCAAGGATATCTTGGAAGATCCATTTGCCCAATGTCTTGCTTTTTGATGATGTATTGAAATAATGAAAATTAATAAATACGCATATTTTTTTTCCATAGAAGTTTTTGAATTTATTGTGTGACATTATTACCCGTCAACATTCATTGTTAATGAGTGCTCATGGTTTTGCCCTAAAATTTCATGTGGGTATATGCGAGTGAGTCTCAATAAAGGGTAAAGTTAAATCTTAAAATTGTTCACCTAGTTTCTATGTTCGAAGTATGTTATGAATGATGAATTTTCTTTATCTTTTGTCTCGATCTTTAATCCTAAAGGTATGCATTATGTAGATGGGTCAACTACATAAATACACCTCAAAAGATTTAAAATGATAATTAATTTGTGACATTTTTGTTTTAAACCACGTTTGAGGTTGCTTGTTTTGTAGTTTGAAAATATATTTTATAATTATCAGTTTTGTGGTTTCAAAATATACTCTTATTATCATTATCATTATTTTATTAAAAAAAAAAGGGTCAAAAAGGTCACAAATTGAACGGTGAATACAAGTGAAGACGCCATACATATATTGAAAAATGAACTTATGACCAGAAAGTTTATTTGTGAATATGTAATATTAAATTTCATGAAATGCATTAATCAACTTCATGGCCCGTTACAGGGATATTCGAGTGGTAAAACATTTTTATTTTAGTATTTTTTTCCGAGTTCGAGTTTAGTATTCTAATATTCGTAATTACGTGTATTCACATGATTTTTGTGACTTTCATGTAAAAAAAGAAAAAATTATTTATTGAGATGTATTGATAAAATTTATGTGACTATTGAATGGATGTATCTCTAGGTTTGACGTGAAATACTTATAAATACCACCAAAATTTTATGCGCGAGACATATTAAGAGAAACTAAATTTGATGTGTTGAAACTAGGGGTGTTGAGACACCCGGGTCGAGCTCCGATATCACAATACCCGAGCTCAAGCTCGATGTAGTATAGGTGAGCTCGAGCTCGTCGAGCTCATAATTCTAGAGCTCGAGCTCAACTCGAAGTGTTATCGAGGAGCTCAACCTCAAGTGTCGCGAGCTTGTCGAGATCTGAATGAGCCCGAGCTCGACATGATACCCGAGCCCGAGACTGAGCTCGAGCCCGAGATGACGCCAAAGCCCGAACCCGAGTCGAACCCGGGATTACCTGAGCTCGAGATTGGCAGATTGTGCTTCAAATTTTGGTTCTCTGTTGGGCAAATTGAAGTTCTATGTAAAATGAGCAAAATTTTGCCTAAATTCATAATTGCATAAATTCCTAATTTCAAAACTGACAGAATCTCCCATATTTTTTGAGCATTCCAAATCCAAACCTACTTATAAAATTGAATAAAATTCGAATTCTAATTGAATCCAATCACAATCTTGTTTACAACCGTGCAAAAATTAAATAAAATCCATAAAAACTATCGAATAAATCCAATCACATAAGTCTCCAACTATACAAATCAAAATTAATTACATATTACATTTATAACAATCCTTTCGAATAAAAACATGCAAAATCCTAACAGCAACATCAACATCCTCCAACAGCAAACCAATAGCATCCTTCAACACTCACCAACAGCAACATTTGGAAAATAAATCTTTTCTAATAGCAACAGCAACACCCAACAACTCAATCTACACGAGTTATAAATGTTATGAAATAAAATTATGCCAGCAATAAAATAAAGATATTGATACGATTATTTACTTACTTTTTGTTGGATGTACAAGCGGAATTTCTTTCACCACGATATCTTACTGCATATAACAAAAATCAATATATTAGCACCATATATATATATAATTTAACATAATGAAATTGTTTAACAAAAATTTAATACAATATATATCGACAAAATATATATTAATTGTTTTAAAAAATAAATACTTACCTTTGTTTTCTTTTTAATCCCATAAAATTTTTATAGCCAATCTCCTCCGTACATGAGTGCTTGAACCATTTCTAGAGCCAAAGAATCACGATATGTGTCTATCACCCGCGCTCCTACTCTAAATACAGCATCCAATGCTACTGTGTTGAGAGAAATGGCTAATATATCTCGAGTCATCTGAGATAAAACTTTGTATGTAATCTTATTGATTTTCCACTACTCCAAACTCTCATCCTTAACCGATTTTGTTTCAAGAGGTTTGACCAAATAATCATCTAATTCATTGATTTGAGGACGTGTACCAAATTTTCTCCTAACAAAATCCTCAAGTCCAGCATCAGTATCACGTGAAAATTCTGATCTCCGAGTAAAAGAACTCGCATGGGATGATGAAGCTGGGTCTTTGTTGTGCAAGAATTCAGCATAGGCATATTCATCATATAGATTATACAACACATTTCTCACCATGCTAACATGCTAGTTGGCTACATCTTCTCCAACCATGAGTTCATAATAATATTCAACGGCAACTAGTTTCTTCGTAGGGTCAAGGACAGTAGCTATTGCCATAAGCAAATTCATTTTACCCTAATATTTATCAAATTTGACTTTCATTTTTTTCACCATTCTTACAATGAAATTATCGGAATTATAAACATTTTCATCCAACATCCTCTTTATCGAACCCACTTCCTTGAGGAAAAAATTTGCTGTCGGATAGTTAGTCCCAGAAACAAGCAATGTAGCAGATTTAAAATATTCAAGTACCTTGCAAACCTTATCAACTTTCTCTCAATCCTCCACTGTTGGATAATAAATATATCAAGATCTTGTTCTTTAAAATGAGAAAAAACAATATGAAAATCATAAGCGCATCTCAACATGTCAAATGTTGAGTTCCAACAGATTTTACAATTATTAATCAATTTTTTTTTTCAGAACCAACCAAATTTCTTTCAGCTACATATTCGAAAAACATTATGACCATAATCTCTGAGCGGTTGATATAATCAACCGTATCCCTTATTTTCTCAATAATATCATGAATCTCTCCAAACCCATCTTGAACCAACATGTTCAAAATATGCGCACAACATCGTACATGAAAAATCTTTCTATCACACATCAACTTGCTATAGCTAGAGAAGTCTTCTTTCATGATAGTTATAGCCAAGTCATTGCTAGAGACATTGTCAACCGATACGGCGTAGACTTTACTTTCAATTTTCAATTCCTTAGCACACTTGAACAAAGTAGCTGTAATTTCTCTACTCGTATGCGGCGGTTTAACATTAACAAAATTTAGTATCATCTTTTGTAATTTCCAATCAGAGTCAATCCAATGGCCTGTTACAACCATGTACCCAATCTTTTGGGTCTTTGATTTTCAAAGATCTGTTGTCAAACTAATCTTTCTAACATTTGCAAATTCATTCTTCAACTTTTTCTTTTCAGTTTCATAAACCAACATACAATCATTTTTTCCCATTTGCCTTGATATTTGTTTCCATTCTGGCATCCCATGTCTTTGCATTAGATTAAACCTCTCCTCTTCCACAATGCTAAATGGATGCTTATGCATCATAATTCAATGTGCAGCTGCCTCTCTCATTCTCCGCATGTCAAACTTTGCCGAATCTATTTGAGGGCCTTTAGAAGATGAGACACCTCCAATAGGTTGAAAATTTTAAGAGTAGATTGTATACTTCTTATTTTCCCCCCAAACTGTCGACATTTTTTTAGATGTCTGATGTAGGTGCTTGTTGACTTCGTTTTATGCACTTTCAATTTTGAATCACAATGGTTGCAATTAACCTTCTCAACACCATCTACAAAGCCAACATGAGAAATGTGTTCACAAACCCTTGAGCTTTTGTCCCTTTGCTGCTCCCCCAAAGGATCATCTTCTATACCTTCAGCTGTATGTATATCTAGCATTTCACTACCATCTCCTCCTTCAATATCATCATCTCCTTCTTCTTCACCACCGAGTCCTTGTTCCTCCATTTTCTTGTTTCATCGTTCAATTTTTACCTCTATCGGAATAGATGTGTCTTCAGTTCTTTGATATGGGATTTGCACATTTTGTGCTCCTTGAACAATAGGTGTAGTAGAACCTGTTGTAGCAATAATAGGTGTAACCAACAATTTAGTTGCATCTACATTTTCATATTCATTTTTCATTCTCTTCCTACCACTACTTGTGCTTGCTTTTGGATCCATCCATTTATTAAGAACAAAAACAAAGAATTAAAAATCAAAATCAAGTATGATTCAATGATAATGCATAAAGAAAAATGAATGGTGGAAGGAACTTTCATTAAACAATTGCAGATCATTGCATTTATTATGATAAAAGAAAAATGAAAAAAGCAAATGAATGGTAACACAAAATGAATGATAATTGCAAAAAAAAATGTCTTTTCTTTTTTAGAATTCAAATTGTATAGTTAAAAAACTCTTATAAGTTCAACAATGAAGAGAAAATGAAGAAGGAACAGAAAATGAGGTGCAGAATCCAAGTACATTAGTAGCCAATAATCGCAATTGCACTTTGTTACAAGCGAGAAAAAGCTGATTCGGAACCTCTTCCATACAAACTATAATCATCTTATCCCATCTTCTAGCATATTAAGGAAATATAAATTAAATAAACAATTTACAAAATGTTTAGAAATTTTAAAAAAATTATACATTAATAAATCATTTATCAAAACTTGTGAACAAATACCTAGTTATGCAAAAGTTTTTTAAAATATTCTGTACAATAAAAGAAAAAAAATAGAAGACATGGATATAGTTGCTTTAACCGAACAAATAAGTGCAATTTGGTTTAAAAAATTACTATTTAAGTTTAAGGATCAACAGAGTTTTTACATTACATCTACAATTTGTATGTTTTCTTTTAGGATACATGGCTTAAAAGAACATGATATATTCTATAAATCAATGTCACTGACCATTGTGACAAAATTGAGGAACAAAACCACTTAGTCAACATAGTGGAAGACAAAATTGACCATAACAACACTTAGTCACTACTTTAAATATTTTTTAAGTGAATACTGTAAGAATGAAATCAATGTTTATCTCAGAACTGCCATGACACACGATTTATCGATGAAAAAAGAAATACTAAACCCTGATAGTGTTTACACTACCAAATACAGATGGCACTGAATCAGATATTAGAATTCCCAATCCAAAATTGCAGACAAAAGGAAAATGCTATTGATTATAAACACTTGAGTAACAAAGTATGGTCCTTTGAAAAATGACAAAAATTGTACTAAAAATTGAATAAATTTCAAAACCAGTTCTGAAATACAAAAAGAAAAAGGATGGAAAAATCCAGACATTGACTTTGTCTTTGAGTTTTTGAAGCTGTGAAACTAAAGCGTACTTGTTGTTGAGCTCCGAATATGGAAGTGAGGATGAAGCAGAGATCAAGTAACGACGAAGGATAGGCGTAACTGCAGGTTTGTTATGATCCTCTCTTTCTCTCTCGATTGACTTTCCCGACTCGAAACCTGACACGTCCCAGTTCCATCTGCTACTCTGCTCCCCCATTTTAAAAAAAAAATCAAATAAATCAAAAAAATCAATAACTTTCACCACTAGATGATTTTCAGAAACCCTAGACAGAGTTTACCTAGACTAAGAATTTAAAACCTAGACTAAGTAACTGAGAGAGAGAGGGAGAGAGTTTACCTTCTCTTGCAGTGGTGACTAGCGACAGCGATATCGACGAATCACAATCGCACTTCACAGATCTCTATTGAAGACTTGAAAGCTACATCACAGTGAGAGAAGAACAAATCATCAAAACTCTAAGGGAGAAGGAAAAAAATTGCAAAAGCCTTAATCTCGTAGAAACCCTAGACAGAGAGAGAGAGATTTTACCTTTCAATCGAGAGGAGAGAGCGCAAAACCCTTGCAGCGACGGATGACACAAGAAGAATGAGAAACGAGATGGCCGCGGGAGGCGATAGCTGCGCGCGCTGCTCTGCTAAGTTAGGTCACCGCCACGAGAGGAGAGAGCATTTTTGTTTGAGAGATCAAGAAGAATGAGATACGAACGGACGAAGGAGAAAGGAGAAATGAAAACAAAATTACCTTTCCGTCCTTCAAAGTTTTACAAGTCAAGAATAATAAACAGGACATTTACATAATTTCATAAATGTCAAGTAGCCCGACAAGCCTTCGACCTCGACACTATTTGGGCTCGACCTCGAGCTCGAGACACAAATACTGGGTTCGAGCTCAACTGAGCTCGAGCTCGACCCGAGCTTAAGTTGACTGAGCTCGAGTTTTGACCGGATAATGTCATGGGTACCCGTAACATTACCCGAGTGTCATAACGGTCTTAGTTGAAAAAAACCAATTGAGAACTTTGTTCCCGTATACTATCTGTCATGTCGTCGAAATGATTCATGGATCCATTAAAGAAGATCCTTGATATGAGTTGGGATCAAGCATTTATAGAACAATATCAAATACAATTTAATTTTCCTTATTTAAATTTCAATATTATGAAATTAAATTGTTTATTTCTAACAAGTACAACATACCCTGAGATGTCATTACGGTGGTCCTTTAAGGAAGAATATTTGCCTACTCAAATGGGGACCAAGAATTTCACCCAATTAAAAATAAAAAAAATGTTAAATCAAAATATAAAGGAAGAATCAATGTGCATGTTATTCAAAATAAGGGCTTTTACCGATTTTAGACAAATAGTTTTATGGTTGAAATAAAAGAGAGGGTAGCATATATTTTAACGCAAACAAACCTTTATGTTTTGACGGGAAACTGAAATTGTCAATCCCTTTTAACAATAACCTATTTAGTTTCGTGTCATTTTCTTATGCCTTTATTTGTGAAGGTTTTGCTAAGAGAGTGAGATAATATCCTAAGAAAATAAATATTAATATATATGTTACATTTCATTTGTTAATATATAAAAAATAAATATTTTCAGAGAATATACATGATAACATATGACACTATTATTTTAAACGTTTCTTACTATTACCATTATTTTTTTATATATGTCAAATTATGTTATCTAAATATTATAATATATCACTCTCACATTATCTCTCTCTATTTTTTTCATGGTATCATAGCTTCCTTACCCGTACGCACTTGAACCAGTATTGGATTCAAATTAGCCAAAGCTAAGGCCAATGTTAGAGTCAAAAGCCAAGAGATTTTTATTATGTCAATTGATTTTGAGAAGAATGCTAACAAATATATTATATGTTAAAATCAAATCAATTATTGATTTAATTTTAATATGTATTTGATTTTTTTTACTTTTATATTTTTATATTTGTGACGGTAGGCTTTCTATATAAAATTAATATATTATAATAATTCAATTAGACAATTGAATATTAGTTTTCATATTATTATATTGCTATTCATCTCATGAAACCACAATCATGTTTATATGTTTTTTATATTCATATTATTTTATATTTTTATTATGAATAAGAAAAATAGATAAATATGGTAATGTACTATCTTAGAAATGAAGAATAATGTAATAATATGAAATTAATGTTCAATTGTCTTATTAAATTAATACAATGTGTTGGGTTTATATATATAAACTCATCATTACAAATATAAAAATAAATATAAAAATATAAAAATTAAGAAAGTCAAATATATACTATATTGATTTGATTTTTATATATAATTTTTTTTAATATCTTTCAAATTTAATATGATATAATAAAAACCATTTGAATTTTTTTTAAAAAAAAATTGGATAGATGATCTAAATTCTAAAGAGTGTTTTTGCAACCCTTGCACCAACTATGGACTTTGGCTCTAACTTTGCCTTTGACTCTATTATGAATTCCACATTGAATCCCTAAAATATCATAAAATAGTATTTAAGTATAATAGTCGCTCTCACCCAACAATTTGATCTTTTGGGTTAAGTTATCATATTGAGTTTGAGTTTATCACTTGGATCCATGACAGACTCCTGGCTTTAGGCTCAAGCAGGCTCAGGATGGCTCAAGCTTTTGCTCTAGTGTTACTTTTATCTTTAACTAATCTGATTCCAATACTGATTTTATTGCGGGAGGTGTGGTATGTGTTTGGATAATCCTATTTGTAAATAAAATTCTAATATCATAAACAAAATAGAGAGATAATGTAAGAAAGAAATTTTCTATATTTTATTGTATATATAATATATTAAACAAATAAAGTATTTATATAAATTATAATATGTATATAAAAGAAAACCTTTAAACTCAAGTTAATCAAATATTCTCTGATATATCAATATATAATTATGATATTTAAAATAATATAATTTTACATATATAAAATCAGTTGGTAATAGTAAAAGTGTCTAAAATAATAGGTCACATAGTGTCACACACACACACACACACACACACACACACACACACACACACACACACACACACACATATATATATATATATATTTATGTATTTATATATGTAAGATCTAGATAGCATATAGGTAACATAACAATGCTAAAACCATGTTGGTCGTTTACCCCACGCCAAGTAAGACTTGGGATGGTTTGGAAAGATTGAGATCACACTCAATGATTGTAATTTTTAATATACTATAACTTTAGCTAGTCTATCTTTCATAAAAGTTTGAAGCTTATTCGAAAAAATATATAATTTTTCTAAAATTGTCATATTTAATTAAAAACATATTATGAAATGAAATATGATAAAATTAAAATAAATAGAGTCGAATAAAAAAAAAGGCCATACATCCATGAAAAAATCTGGTTCTTAGAATGGTTAAACAAAGTGTGGAATAGTTGAGGTTGACTATTTGACTAGTAAATTAGACATGCTCCTCTTCTCTCGCCCGTCTCCACGTTGATTTTTCTATTTATCTCCAACACACCACTGACCTTATTAAACGACCT
This sequence comes from Dillenia suffruticosa, assembly GCA_033439265.1. Classification (NCBI taxonomy): domain Eukaryota; kingdom Viridiplantae; phylum Streptophyta; class Magnoliopsida; order Dilleniales; family Dilleniaceae; genus Dillenia; species Dillenia suffruticosa. Next base: position 9,668,267 of record JAVTVX010000013.1, on the reverse strand, counting down.
ATTGAGCCTGGATTTTCAGAGAAAATTTCTTTTTAAATTGCAAAGGGTTTGCCCGTCTGTAGCACAGTGTTTGATACTATATTTCAATTCTGCCCTTCTAAAATGAATATGAGCTCTAACTATCAAATTTTCATTCACCATTTGAGAGAATTTTCAAAGGCACTCGGATTACATAATTATGTCACACAATATAATATTCTCTGATGTAATGGAATCTACATAATTTACTCTGTGATTTGAAGAAACTGGTACATCGACCGACAACTGCTCAAGAAATTTGAAATATTGGAAAATATTTTATGATATTTTGAGTATGACATGCAAGAAGACTGATGTAGTGGGATTAACGATTAATTTGTTTAGTGAAAAGTATATTAAGTTTTTTAATTAAATTTATATTTAAATTTTAAAAATTAAAAAAATTATATTGTGAGAGTTTTTTTAAATAGAATTTAAAAATAAATCAAATCTGATTAATCAAAATATAATTTTAAAACACAGTCAGATTATTTAAAGTAGTAAAAGTAATAGCATGAGGATGACCCATGTGACCGAAATTTGGTATAAGCGGTTGAACCAAACTCAAGACACTTATTTAAAAGGTTTGTTTTAACCAAAACGCACTTCCTGGGAAATAACCGGGCAATGCAACGGCTTCGCGAGTACGAGACCCACCTCCTCACGCCTTACTTGCTGTCTTTTTGTCTTTTTTGGTCGCCTCAGCTTCTCCACCTCAACCAACCCATCACAAGACATTTTCATATCCCATTAATTCATAGCTCCTCTCCCGCTGGTCAACAAAACCAACAAGTTGAGAGTTGAGTGACCTAAAAACCATTTCTAGTGAATATGGTTTCATAATCTTGAACCTGAGGCATCAAGAAATTGAAAACCCCTCCCCTCGTAATCATCAACCAATCTCACCTTCAAATATGGCACGAATTAGGGATTCTACAATTCCCATCACTCCTCAGACACCCATTCCACCAACTTACAAGGTCCTCTCTCTCTCTCTCTCTCTCTCTCTCACTAACCCCATCTCCTAATTTTCTATTTACTTGCAGGTTCAGCAAGAAAACATCAAGATCGAAACTACAGTGGCCACGGCATTCTTCACAAAGCTATTTCAATGCCTCTTCTTCATCCAGTTTGGCCTGATCACAATCTTGATCATTTTCCTCACAATAAGAGGCTTTCTCTCAACCAATTCCCAAAACCACAATTTCCATCCTTCTCTCTTCTATTTCCCACTTCTTTCTTCGACAGCCCTCGCCGCAATCATTGCCCTTCTATGGCCTCCAATCACTCGACACACCCCTTCCAAAGCTATCAAAGCAGCTTTCCGCCTCAGCCCCTTCTTCACCTTAGCCGCCGCAATTCTCCTCGTCTCCATTGGCTCTGCTCCTGGCTTGGCTGCGGGCGCGCTGGCTCTCATCTTCGCTCTTATTCAGTCTCTGTACGCTTGCTGGGTTAGTCAAAAATTCGATTTCACTACTAAAATCTTCTCTGCCTCTCTCGCTCCGGTTCCCGCCAAGATTTCGCTGCTTATTACTCTGTCAGTATTGACTGGCGCCATTTTTTGCTGCTTCTACATAGCGGGAATTGGCGGGGCAACTGCCACCGGAACCAATCTTGACATGCTCTTCATCTTCGTGATCTTGTTGAGTTTGGCATGGACGATGCACGTGATCAAGAATGCCTTGCAAGTTGCTATTTCTAGCACTGCATACAAGCACTTCAAGCTGGGATTAGACGGAGTTGATGATGTCATGACAGCCTTTGCGGATTCTGTGAAGCACTCAACGGGAAACGTTTGCATTGGCTCTGCTCTGGTCCCTGTACTTGGCCTGATTCGCGGATCAGGCCGAGCAGTGAGCCTGGGCACAGGGGACGCAGACGAGATGATGTTCTCATGTGCCAGTTGCTACTCGGGCCTCACAGAACGACTTGTGATGTGTGCAAATAGGTGGGGTTTTGTGCAGGTTGGAATTAGTAACAAAGGATTTATCCAAGCATCTGCAGATGTTTGGGAATTGTTCAGGAGAGCCGAATTGGAGCATGTCATTGACACTGATCTCACTGCCGCATTTTGCTTCCTCTGCGGGGCCACAGGCGCGGCTTTGTGTGCACTCTTGGGTGGGTCGTGGGCCCTTGTGGTGCACAAGCAGTATGCCGCGGAAGTGGCCATTTACGCTTACTTGATAGGCTACTTTTTGGTAAGGATTTTTGAGTTGTAAAATTTTCTTTTTCGTGACATTTTATGCCTAAAAATGGATTTCTCAAATGGTTTACTTTTGGTTTAGGGGTTAATTGATGTTGTTGTTGGTTCTGGGACTACAGGTTCGTGTGGCAATGGCATGGCCTCAAGCATGCGTCTCAGGGTACTATGTTGCCTATGCAGAGAATCCAGAGAGTCCTCAGTTTGATTCAACTGTTCAAGATAGAATTAGACAGGATAGAATTAGAGAGCTGGCAAGATCTCAGGTTTAAAACAATTTTGAAAAGGTATTCGGTGGCCCTGAAAATATGCAGTTTACAAAGCATGTTGACACTTAGATACTGAATCATGTGAATTTGCAAGACCATTGTGGGATTTTTTTTTTCTTTTCCAAATTGTGTAGGGATTTCTTTTTCCTTGTGATAACATTTCATCAAAGTTACAAATGGCGGCAGAATAATTTTTTGTTTATTAAACCTTGGAAGAGGTTCGAATGTTGTTTGGGAATCATAAGGCATAAATCAATATTAGTTCTAAAGAATTGTATACAAACAGAGGACTGATTTATTTTGTTCTAGAGGAAGAATGATAATTTTGAAAAATTAAAATATTGAATTTTTGGGTGTATTTTAATGTATAAGTGCAAAAAATTTGGAAACCACAAAACTTTTCTCGAACAATCTCATAGTAGAGATGATAACCATACAAATCGAGTTACCACCACAATATTGCAACGTCATAATCCTAACTTCGATGATCCGAGATGACGAAGAAATTTCCTGTTTGAACAATTCTCAAAACCCTTTATTATTCTCACTCTAGAGAATTTTTCTCCCAACCTTTTCTTTGATAATACACAATTTGCACTAACTCTCTCATACACACACATCTGAGAAGTCAATCCCTAATACATTTAGCGTTCCTTACATGAGAGATAATCATGGAGAGTTATAGAGATAATGGGATAACTTCCTACATTTTAAAATTTAAAATTTTTTACTTTGTGGTAAAATGACCTCACGTTGACATATTTACCAATATCTCTTATTTGCACATGAGAGTATTTTATATCCGTCATGAGATCACAATTCATGCGATCTACCACATTATTCTACTAGATTTTCATACAGAATTAGGCGTCATTCGACCGGCGAGTACAATTGCAAACAAAAATTTCTTGATTCATTTGTTGTAATGATTGAGAAGCCATCGTTAATACAAAAAAAAAAACTCACTGTATCCCAAATTCAACGTAATACATCCATCGAACCACTTTACTTATCGAAAGTAATCTCTTATCATTTGTTTGACTATCTATTTACTATTATATTTGAATTCTAAAATGGATAAACATAACAGGTCGACTGATAAATACAATACAATGATATAATATCGATTGATATTCATTTTTTCAAACTCAAATATATCAGTCTCAATTCAGCTGTTTTCGTAAATCTACCCCTTAAACGTAATTATCTTCTAGGTTATAGGTAAATAAACTAAAATAGCAAATATTGAACCAACAGTTTTAGAAAAAAACCGAAAGTTATAAGGATACAAAAGATTCCACTCAATTGATCTCGGATTTCACATAGTGAGGTACGGGGATAAAGATCAGAACATCATCTTCAGTAATATAACTTTCACTATCTCTAGTCGTTTTATCCCACGTGATATAAAACATATGCATAGTGCTATTTCCTCATCTCTCAAAAAGGTATATGATAGATTTTTCTAATACTGTATAAGTATAAAACTCATTCTACATATAATATTTTTCTAATACTGTATAAGTATAAAACTCATTCTACATATAAAATTTTACTCAGAGATCTCAAAGAGAGTATATCAAAGATAATATCAATAACTACTCGTGATATTTGAGATCTCAAATATGGCTATTTCAGGCAACATGAATGTAAATATGTCCATGTCAGTCATAACATATATAATATCATTTTGAATACATATCAAGGCAATTTATACTATAGTAAGACTACTCTCAAAACCTCTTACAACTAGAAACCGTCCCCCTCACTCAAAGCTAGAGGTGATCGTTCGTGTGAGAAAGTTGATGCCGCCTACGTGACACATCTTTTAATCATAGCACATCACAAATATATGACAACGAATAAGTGCATTGAGTAGAATATGATAACTCAAGTGTGACTGAATAATGCATGAAAGTCATATATATAAAAGGGATAAGAATCAATAACATCAATCCAGTATATAATAAGAAATGTCAAAATATACGTAAATCCAATAATTCTCTAGGCCCTAAAAGTGAGTTCTAGTAATGGGTTTGGTGAAAAGATTAATCACCATACTATGTGTAAAAGTGTACTTAACGGTCACTTCACCTTTCTTGATGATGTCTCACAAAATTATATGTGATGTTAATGTGTTTTGTGCTATTATAATATTTAGGGTCTCTAGTGCAGACGATTGCAGTCTAATTGTCATAATAAATTATTATTGATATTCTACTATCTACCATAATCCCTAAGTCATTTATAGATTTGCTTCTTATTGCTCCAAGAAATGGTATCATCATTGAACAAAAAGATAAAATCTGATATCGATTCATGACTATCCATATCAGTACCCTAATCGGCATTTGAATATCCCATAAGACATAAATTACCTCTTTCGTAACGCAAGAAGAGATTTGTAATTTCCTTGATATATTCTAAAAAAAAATTTTACTTTTATTCAATGACCTCTTCCAGGATTTAATTGATATCTATTCACAAAACCGACTGAATAATAAATATCTGGTCGTGTACACAATATCGCATATATCAAACTTTCTATTGTACTGTAATAAGGGATTTTGCTCATTTCCTTCGTTTCTTCCTAAGTTTTGGGACAAATGTCAAAACTTAGATTATCATACTTAACGATTGGAGTATCTATAATATTACAATCGCTTATCCCAAAACGCGCAAGAATCTTTCTAATATAGATCTCTTGTGAAAGAGCCAACATCCATCTCGAGCGATCCCTCTAAATCTTAACTTTGAGAATGAATTCAGTTTCATCCATATCTTTCATGTCGAAACTTGACGATAACCATGTTTTAATGGTAATCAAATATTCAATATTATTCTCAGCCAACATTATATCGTCCATATATAGAGATATAATCACAAATGAGTTATCAAAACGTATTAGATAGACATAAATGATCCTCCTCGATCATTGTATAACTATAAAATATCACCTTATGAAATCTTAGGTACTACCAACTGGATGATTGTTTTAAGCCATATATAGACTTTCGAAATTGACAAATCTTATCCTCCTGACCTTTTAGAATGAACAAGAGGGTTGTTCCATGTAAATCTCTTCATCCAAACTTCTATTAATGAATGCAGTCTTTATGTCTATTTGATATAACTCTAGATCCATGCTCACAACAATCATAAAAAATAAATGGATCGTTATAAATTTGACTATAGGAGAGAAAGTCACCTCGCAGTCAAAACCTTTAGTCTATGTGTAACTCTTGGCTAACAGATGGGTCTTGTATCTCTCTATCGATGCGTCGGCTTTTCTTTTGATTTTGAGAACCCATTTAATGGGCTTTCTAATCTTAGATAAGTCGACTAGGTCCCAAACCCTATTAATTTTCATGGATTCCATCTCCTCCTATATGGCCTTTAACTATTGGTCCTTCATAGGACTCTCAAGAGCCTTATGGAATGTTTTGGACTCCTCATCATCCTCGGGAGTCACAATATTGATCTCATCCTTAATCAGGAAATGACATCGAGGTACATGTCCCCGACTACTCCTACTAGGAAGAGAAGTCTTCTCACCTCTAGATAGACTACTCCTATTAGAAATAAAATCCGTAACGACTTCTTGAGTCTCGCCATTGGTCTAAGTTAAACCATTAAATTCATCCATCTCATAAAAAATGAAGTCCCGATCGATTTTCTTTCTCTTAGAATATCATTCTCATGAAACGTGATATCACAAGACTCAATCTCAGTTATAATATCATCTGTATGCTCACCTAGAAACACATATCCATTTGAGTGTTCATAATATCTTATAAAAATACACTTCTTTTCTTACGGGTCTAACTTGTTGTGTGGATGCAAGAAATTGTGAACATATACAATGCAATCCCATACTCTCTAGTGGCTAAAATTAGGTTGTCTTCCTATTCAAAACTCGTATGGGGTATTAACTATCGATTTTGTTGGAATACGATTGAGAATATAAACAACAGTCAATAATACATCTTCACAATAAAAGATGAGCAAATTGGTCTACGTTATCATAAATCTCACAATTTCTAACAAATTCCTATTTTTTTCTCGGTTACTCTGTTCTACTGGTGAGTAGTAGGAATAGTCAATTATCTCGTGATACCCTTTTCGAAAAAGAGATCTCTGAATTGTTTAGATAAATACTCGCACCTCCGATCGATTTTGAAAGTCTTCTTCATTCTCAATTCTAATTGATTTTCAATTTCGCTAATAAATCTCCTGAAACACTTCAATACTTCATACTTATGCGAGACCAGATAGATATAATCAAAATTTGTGTAATCATCTATAAACGTAATAAATTACATTACTCCATTTCGAGCTCTCATATTCATAGACTTACAAATATCAAAGTAAATCAACTGCAATGAAGATCAGCTCTCAATGCCTTTCCAAATTGTTTCCTTGTGGTTTTACCAGTTAGGCAAAAGTCACATAAGAGCAAACTGATTCTAGTTAACAGACTAAATAGGCCACTCACAGCTAACAGATTGATTCTCTCTTACCATATTTAGCCAAGTCTACTATATCATATGGTAATATCATCAACAATGTTATCAGATGTAGAGACAATAAAAAATAAATAAGAATTACTACTAAAAGGAATCATATTTGGTGCGTATAGTCCATCATGGAATAAATAAGAACAAAGCAAAAAACTATCATAGAAAACAGAAACACTAGGGTTTTTCCAAAAAAAAAAAAGAATATCTTAAACGATCTACATAAAATACAAATACGAGATTCTATTGAATCTTGGGAGCATATAGAATATCATGTAAATACAGAATTTGGTTATTTCGCAACACCAGATTATATGTACAAATTCCTCTGACAACCACAAATATTTTGTTCTCCATGTACAGTCTCCTCGCATGGGGATTTAGTCGGTGAAACTCTACGTACATGCTCATGTCGCGTGTTACATGGTAGGTGGCTCCTGAGTTTACAATCCATAAAGGAGAGAAGTCGGTGAGTATCAGAATAGATGATACAAAGCTCAAATCATGTAAAGAAGAATAACATACTTTTTGCTCACCATATTTGCAAGCGAAATGTCTAAACTTGCCACATACGTAACACTTGACCTTGCTTTTGTCGGTCTCCTTCTTCTTATGTTTTTGTCTTTTGTTATCGGTCTTGACAGATGGCTTCTTCTTGCTACAGTCTCTGGTCTTCTCGTCATACTTACACCACTTACGCTTGGCACCTAAGAGCCCTTACTCGACTCTACCACAAAAGTATGATCCGAAACAGAGCTTGCCACCTCCTTACACTTCTCCTCGAGCTCACAATGCCTATAGACATTAACGAAAGTACAAATACTCTTAGTGTATATGAAATAAGTCTTAAAAACCTCTCACGAGTCTAGTAGAGACAAGATCACTCCCAATACCTAAAACTCATCCGATATTGACTCCTAGGTGTCTATTCAGTTTGTCTTCCTTCATAAGATCAAGTACGACGGTTTTCGTTACAACCATTATCTTTATTATACAAAAATAAGATATATTAGTGATATATGATACTTATTCTCATAATTTTTTATACTATATGAATCAATAAATCTTAAATGATTCGAGTATAGACCCCAAAGGAGCGTATGAGTCAATAGACACCATACATTACAACCCAAGATAGCATCTTATCATCCGTAGTTGGATTCAGCGCACAAAAATCCACAAAAAGTCACATTTAATGTTACGGGACCCTCAAAATAATTGAACAAATAATTCGAAATAACCTGACACGCCGTTAGGGTCCCATGCGCCACCACGCACTGGTGGCGGCACCCTATACGCCTGCACATGCCGCCTATGCATTGGTACACATGCCAAACGCACAACGCATGAGTCACGTGCCTACATGCATGCAACCCACATCCTAGGTCGTGTCTCGGGTCGAGATGCAGGTCAAACACGGATCCGAGTTGGAATCGACATGGACTACCCAACTGGGGTTCACATGCCTATAGGGGTTAAATAAGTGTAATATTTGCGATTGATTTTGTATTATTTTTGAATAAATATTACACTAATATTTATATTTTGTGACATTTGATTTAGGAGGAGATTTATTATGGAAAATGAAAAAAAATGAGCTAAATTGGAGCAATTTTGTAAAATATGGAAAATTGGACAGCAATACTCTTTCATTAGCACGTGGGCACGTGGATTTCAAGAGGCAAGCAAGAGATTTTGAAGATTTACTGCAGTAAAAATTTCCTTTCCCAATTACACATTCAAGAGGAAGTTGGGATGGAATTGAAGATATTGAAGAATTTTATTCCATTCCTAATATTTAGGAAAGGAAATTTTTAAAGATGTAAATTTGTTAGATATTATATTTTAGGAATTTTACTTTTTACTTTCTTTTTATTTATTTAGTAGTTATTAAGGTTAGAAATATTTACTTTTTACAAATAGGAAAAATCCTATGTTCTTTAGGGTTTCTACTCATATATATATATAGCAGTATTCCAAACCTTGGAGAGAACCTTGGAGGAGGCAGCCGGGCAGCCCCTTGGAGGCAGCACTATTCATGTCTACAGTAACAGCCTTCAGCCGGGAGAGAAACTCTTTGTTCTTTTCTTCATTTCTTAGAAGCAATATTCATTTTTTATGAGTTTTCTTTTTATTATGCTTTGTTTTTAATTTATTTTTCTAGTCAAAGAATTATTGAACCCTTGATGAATGATGATTGTGAGATCTAAATGATCTTATTTGCTTGATATTTGTGGGTATTTATTTAATCTCTATGCTTAGTGTTTATGATTATTTTGGGATTGTTAAATAGAGCGCTATGTTTAATAGCCCTAGAATACTCTACAACCATTTAAAAATAACAAGGTTTGTGTGTTTTTAATGGAGTGGTAATTGACATAATTTTATGGCCTCGCAAGCGGTAGGATTTATGTCAAGAGATTAGGTAATTTAATTTAAATAAATCCAGGTTGGAATTTACTGATTAGAATTGGGTCTCTCTAGATCTTAATGCTGTCGGAACATTAAATCTAACGAGAGTCTCTTGGGTTGTCTTTCGATTAGGGAAGTAATTAACGATGGTATCTTATTTATCGAAAAAGTATGGAGAGATTAGTCGCTTCGTGGTACTTAGCGGCTATAACCAATTTATTCGCATAATATCGAGTAATTTTTGTATCGATGATCAATCAAATACATCAAGATGGAAATAACTCCTTTGGTTAGGTTTTCTCTCATTGATATCCATTCTTTTAATTGACATTATTTAGTTGTTTTATTTTAGTTAATTTATTTATTTTTGTTAGATTTAGATCATCTCTCAAACCCACAATATTTTCATTTTCCTTGAAAGAGATAAATCTACCTTTCCCTGTGGATTCGACCCTGCTCACCCTAGACTCGTCTTAGTGAAGTAGGTAATTTTATTTTTGGTTGTTTGACGACCCACCAACATGCCTGCTCCCTGTGCTCTCCACATGCCTCATCACACGTAAAGTACATACGCCTGTGGGTTGGGGTTGGGTCTTCTTCACCCGACTCTTAACAACCGGGTCGTCTTGACCTAACTGTCAAAAAACCAATTTCTCGACCATTTTTCATGATGATTTCAATCGGAAGTGAAATTGATCCTTCCTATTTTATCTTTAACTCAAATTTTGGAAAAAAAAAAGCTTAAAACTTAGTGGATCCAACCACTTCCATTGCGGCCCTTCACGGGCATGTTGAAAAATCTAATTTCCGGCAATGCCAATGCAATTAATTACTCAAATCGATGGATCTAGGCGTCACGAACATATCTAAACCATTTGCATGCATCAATTTATCCTCCAACTCGACAAATCTAAGGTTTTGTGATTGGTACGGTCAAAATTTTGACCGAACTTTTTGTGACTTAAACATATTCAAAAAATTCAACAAAAATTATTTTCACGATCATTGGATTATGAGTTTTTTCGTGGTATTTTCGACTTCATGAAGCTGATTTGTGGTCCAAACTGTAAATTTTATACCCTACACATTTTATATCTGAAAAAATTTTGAATTTTTTTTTTAATAAATCTAACGTGTTTTGATATTAATGTTAAATTTATTTCACACAAACGGAAATATGGTAATTTTTAAAAAAAATAAAAAATTGAATTTCGGGTGTATCTTAGTGAATAAGTGCAAAAAATTTGGAAACCACGAATCCATTCTTGAACAATTTCACAATCGGGATTACAACCATGTAAATTGAGTTACCACCATAGTATCACAATGCCACAATTCTAAATCCGGTGATCCGAGATGACGAATAAAATTTTCTGATTGAAATTTTCTCGAAACCCTCTATTGTTCTCTCTTGAGAATTTTTCTTTCAACCTTTTCTATGATAATACATAATTTGCACTAACTCTCTCTACACACACACTAGAGAAGTTAATCCCTAATACATTTATTGTTCCTCACGTGAGAGACAATCATGGGGAGTTATAGAGATAATGGAATAAATTCCCATATTTTAAAATTTAAAATTTTTTACTTTGTGATAAAATGCCCCTAGATGGACATATTTACCGACACTAACTATCATAATCAAGCTTTTGTGCCATGAATTAAATAACATGAAAAATTCATCTAGTTGTGCCATGAATTCCCTTTGTATCCGGCTATTCATCCCAAATAGGGAACTCTGCTATTTAACTATAGGTTGTTTGGAAGAATAACGGTGGATGGGAAGAAAAAATTAAATTTTATTAAAGGTGAAATAGGGTTACAAAATAAACAAGAAAGCAATAAAGAATAAGAAAATAAAGAAATTTTAGGAGGTGTTGTCTCTTTCAAAGCCTAAAAACTACATTTTTATAGATTTTATTAGCTTATCTTTTATTTCCTTAACTTAAAAATACTAATCATCCTTTCACTTTTTAAATTGATCGAAGACAATATTCAGTTTCACTTTTTAAATGGACCGAAGACAATATTCAATGTATCTTCAGTTTCTATTTTCATGATATTTGCTTGTTCATCAATTCTTTCTAAAACCTCAAGCAGATCTTCAAAATTTCTTCCTTTTTTAACCAATTCGGAGATCTCTTGTTACTATCCAGAGTCTAAGCCAATCTTGAAAAACAATGTCAATAGATCTTGTTAACTACTAGATTTTGCTAGAGAATCAAGAAACTCATAGAGATCACAGACATGAACAAACCACACCTGACCAATATGCAAGGCCTAGCACCCCCACCCCCGTGAAGGACCAAGCAATAGTGAACATTTCAAATGCAACGGCTATGGACAGCTAACTGAAGTAACTGAAGACCATTCAAAATTAAGACTAATTCAACAAACAAAACCAACAACTCATTCATCAACTGTAATAGCAAATTAGTTACAATAGTTAGGATAGTTAGATAATAGAACCTTTGATTTGTACAAAAGAAAAAGAAATAAAGAAAGAACATGGACTGGATTTTCTCATTGTGCCCCTCTCTCTCTCTTTCTCTCTCTTTGTCTCTCTATAAGCCCCTTTCTCTCTTTGTAATTTTTTCTTTCTTTTCTCCTTCAATCCTTCTTGCAGTCTACAATCCCCCATAACACTTCTTATCACTACAATGATTTTCAATCCTCACATCCAAGCCATCTTTTATGCTCTGTTTCATGTATCACTTGGATGTGAAAGCTAAGTTAGTTTAAAATTCCTCTTCCTTACTATTGGATCGTGACAAATTAGTATCAGAGCAATTGTTCTCTAGATTAAAATGACAGTTATGGCTGAAGGAACCAGATTCAAGGCAATTGAAGAACAATTCAAGAAATAGGATATGAAAACACAAGAAGTTCAGTCGAAACTGGAACGAAAGCCGAAGGAACAATCCCAGCGGCTAGAAGCAAAGATTGAGATTCTTATAACTAATATGGATAAGAAATTCAGCACTTTGATGCATAAGATGAATAAAAATAAGAATGAAGATCCAGAGGTAGACCAACTGATTAAATCCCCAATTCTTCCCACTCCACTTGAAGGAAGATCAAGAAGTGAGTAGAGGTTATAGTAGCTCAAGAAAGGTACCAATGGACAGGGCAATTGCCAAATCTACCAAAAGTAGAATTTCCCATATTCGATGGAGATAGCCCTCGAATATGGTTAAGGAAGTGTCATAAATTTTTACAGTATATCAACTACCTCGTTATAATTGGATGGACACAGTGGAAATGTACCTAGATAGTAAAGCAAAATTTTGGTTTCAGGAGGTGAAATTAAAAAGGAAGGGCATAAACTAGGAGGAGTTCTCCAAACTCCTTTGCCAACGATTTGAAGATAAAGGTGCTCAAGATTTTGTTGAAAAAATCAATAAACTACATCAGCAAGGATCAATGGTGGAATATCAAGAGAAATTTGAGGAGTCATGGTTTTTTATGCTACATACAAATCCAAAACTGGCTGAAGCATACTTCATTTCTAGTTTTATTAATGGAGTTAAGAAAGAGATCAAACCCATATTGAGAATGTTCAAACCTATAACTTTACTATAACCCATCAAGAACAGTCTTTAGAATTGACTAAGTACAAAAGAATTGACATGAATAAGAATTGGGATTGAGAAGAGGTTGAAGTAGGGATCAAGAACACAATTGCTCACAACACCAACTTCAAAACTCAAAGAATATCGGTACAGGAGATGCAACATTGCAAAGCTAACAATTTTTGTTTTGAGTGTGTGAGAAGTATGCTCCTAGTCATCAATGCAATCTCAGGAACCTTAATGTAATCCTAACAGCAGAGGACGGAGAAGGATTGGGGTTGAAAGAAAACAAAGAGTAGGAAGTAATAGCCGGGGAGAACATGATCTTTATCAAGGCTCGGTTTCCAAAATTTAAACCTTGAGGACAAGGTGTTTCTTTAAAGAGAAGGGAAATTGTAATAGCTTGATCAAGCAATAGTGAACATTTTAAATGCAATGACTATGGATAGCTAACTGAAGTAACTAAAGATCATTCCAAAGTAAGGGCTAATTTAACAAACAAAACCACCAGCTCAATCACCAACTATAATAACAAATTAGTTACAATAATTAGGTTGTTAAATATCATATTGCATACCAAATGCAATGATGATTAAACATAACAAAAATAATCAGAGAAAGATGACCAAATGTACCTCCGGTGTTTCTCAACTCCGATAATCTTTTATGATTGTGATAACACCAAAATGATCCTTGAAATATGCACAAATCTTCCAAACCCTCAATTTCGCTCAATAGATGGTGTGAAGTTTAAAATTTGGACTTAAGGACCCAATACACTAGGAAGGGCTTTTTATAGGCTCTCAACCATCAAAGAGCCATTAAAACTTTATAATTATCACCCTAAATTATTGTTGGATATTATGAGAATTTAATTAAATATTTATAACGAAAAAATAAGATTAATTATGTAGAGTATTGAATGGGATATCAAAATCCGGCCAAATGTATCCAAATTCAAATTCCTTCCATTTTTTATCACATTTAATCTTTTCGGTTATATTTTCCCCCATTAATTTCATTTTGAATCTTTAATTAGCGGGATTTGAATTTTTCAAAAAATTCCTAACATTCGCCCACTTGGTCCAACAAATGAACTTGAAATCAAAATCAAGTCAATTTTGTATGAAAATAAAGTGCATGAGTCACGGCGATAAGTTTTCTAAAAGTGAGTATTATCTTTCGCGTACTACTATGCATTTTATTTTCTAACTTTATTGTGATATTTACTTTATGAAAAAACCCTACGTTTATTCAAAATCCAAACTTGATAAATTTATTTCAAGACAACAACATATGCACAACTTTAATAAGAAAATTCAATTCTGAGTTTTATTTAAATAAGGCAATAATTACATATTTATAATATGATCCCTAAACCTACTTGGTGGCATGCCTTTAGTTAAGGGATCGATCAACATATAATCAGTGTTAACGTATCAGATTATAACTTTATTTTCCAACACTCTTTCCATAATAGTTAAGTACTTTATGTCGATGTGCTTATTTTGACTATCACTTTTAATATTCTTAACCAAAAATACAGTAACTGAATTATTATAAAATTTAGATAATGACTTAGGTACAGAATCTAAAACTTTAAGCCCAGATATGAAACTCTTAAGCCACACCGCATGTGATGTAGACTCAAAACATACCACAAACTCAGCTTCTATAGTGGAGGTCACAATCAATGTTTGCTTGACACTCCTCCACGATACAGCTCCACCACCATCATGAAGATATAACCCGACATTGATTTCTGGGAATCAACATAGCCGGCAAAATCCGAATCCGAGTACCCGACTACTCCAGACTGTCGGTTCTTCTATATATAAGCATGTGCTTCTTGGTACCTTTTAGATATCTAAATACTTTCTTTGCATCCTTCCAATATTCTAAACCCGGGTTATCTTGATATTTTCCTAACATTCTCACAGCGTGTGCTATATCAAATCTTGTATAGATCTATACATATATGAGACTTCTAATAACGAAAACATATGGAATGTTAGTCATCTGTTCCTTTTCTAAATTTATTTTAGGGCATTAGTCCAAATTGAAGCTATCCCCTTTGATAATCGGAGCTATATTTGGTCAACAGTTCTTCATCTTATATCTCTTAAGCATTTTGTTGATGTAAATCTCTTAAGATAGTCCCAAAACCTTATGTAATCTATCTCAATGTATCTTTATACCGATGATATAAGATACACTATCTAAATCTTTAATCTTAAAATTATTAGAAAGGAACTGTTCAC
Organism: Dillenia suffruticosa; assembly: GCA_033439265.1. Taxonomy (NCBI): domain Eukaryota; kingdom Viridiplantae; phylum Streptophyta; class Magnoliopsida; order Dilleniales; family Dilleniaceae; genus Dillenia; species Dillenia suffruticosa. The sequence goes on along the minus strand of JAVTVX010000013.1, from coordinate 9,653,015 downwards.
CTCATACAGCATCCCCTTATCATTGGTGACAAATAGTATATTATCCACATATAGGATAAGAAAACAGAATCTGCTCCCACTGACTTGAGATATATGCATTGATCCACAATGTTCTCTTCAAAACCGAATGAAGTGACTACACGTAGAATTTCAAATACCACTAACGGGAGACTTGTTTTAGCCCGTATATGGATCTTTTGAACTTATACACCAAATACTCACTACCACTAAAGGAGAATCTTTCAGGTTAACACGTGTTAACCTCTTCCTCTAGTTCTCAACTGTTTTCACATCTATTTGTTGCAATTCTAGATCGAAATGTGCAACAAGTATTAGAATAATGCGGAATGAATCTTTTTTAGACACCGGAGAAAATGTTTCCGAGTAGTCAATTCTTTTCCTTTAGGTGAACCCTTTAGCAACAAGTCTGACATTGTATTTCTTGATATTGTCTAATGAGTTTATCTTAGTTTTGAAGACCCATGTACATCTGTTGGGTTTTACCCTATCTTGCAACTTTATAAGATCTCAAACTCCGTTGCTCGTCATGGAGTCCATCTCATCTTTCATAACTATTAATCATAAGTTCGAGTCCTTAGAACTTATAGCTTGTGAAAACGTTTCTAAGTCCTCTACGGCTCCGACGTTATAATCAGACTCTTGAATGTATACCACATAATCATCGGGTATAGCTGACATTCTTTCTCAAGTAGATCCCCTTAATGTAGATTCAACATTCTCCATAGAAGAAGGTTGATCCACTTGTTCTGAGTCAGCTGTTTGTGGAATTTCTTGATTGTCACCCATACTATGAATTATGTCCATAGGTACTTAAGAGTTATTTTGGACGACAAATAACTTGGTATTTGAACTTGATAAGATACTTGATGGATCTCTTTCAGGAGTAAACTCTTGAAAGTTATCCCTCCCACTAACCAAGTCATTATCTAGAAACCTAACATTTCTAGATTCTACAAATCTAGTGTGGTAGGATGGACAATAAAATTGATATTCTTTGGACTTTTTGAAATAACCGACAAAATATCCACTTACGGTCCTTAGATCCAGTTTCTTTTCCTATTGATTATAAACCCTTATCTTTGCAGAACAATCTCAAATGCGTACATATCTTAAACTAGGTTTCCAACCTTTAAATAACTCAAAAGGAGTTTTAGCTACTACCTTGGTTGGAATCCTATTTAGGATATACATTACAGTCTTAAGAGATTCAGTCTACAAGAATTTAGGTAATTTGGAACTAACCGTCATGCTCCTAACCATATCTAGCAAAGTCATGTTTTTTCTTTCAACTACCCCATTCTGGTCATATGAACCAAATATGGTATATTGAGCAATAATCTCATTTTCCTGAAAAAACTTTGCAAATGGACCTGATGTTTATCCATCTTTTGTATATATTCCATAGTTTTCTTCACCTCTATCTGAACTCACAATTTTTATTTGTTTCTCTACTTCTACCTTAAAAATTTTAAAGGTATTCAATACCTCATTCTTATGGCGAAAGATATAGAGATACATATATCATGAATAGTTATCTATAAATGAGATAAAATAATTATGACCATATGAGTCTGTACCTAGAGTACAAATGTCCGTTTATATGATTTTTAGCAATTTTGAGCTCTTCTTAGCACTTTTTTTAGTCTTATTGGTCTGCTTTCTCTTAATGCAGTCCACACAAGCGTCAAAATCACTAAAATCAGAGTATCAAGTACTATATCCTTTATTAATTTTTTCATTCTTTTTATATAGATGTATCCTAATTTCCGATACCATAACATGAAAGAATTTTCCGCAATGACATTTATTTTAATCCTTGTATGTGTTATATTCATGCAAGCATTATCTTATAAAGTAATAGAATATAATTCATCTAATAATGGATCATAACCAACGACATTTGAATCATAAAATAATATCATTTTATTATTAAATTGGAAAGAGTAATTGAATTGTATAACTTTTGAAAAAGAAATTAACTTTCTAGAAAACGTAGATATATAAAATACTCTCTCCAATTTCAAAACATATCTGCTTGCTAATATGAACTCACAATCTCTAATGACCTTTACTTGTGAGCCCATCTTATTACCCAAATAGATGAGTTATTCACGATCAATTGGTTTCCTTAGGTTTTGCAAGCCCTGCAACACATTCGTAATGTGGATGGTACAATCAAAATTAATCCACCATATGTCAAGAAATCTCAATCATGCAAAATTCGTAACAAACTAATGAAATTTTCGTATCTTTATTCTCAAACCATCACTTGTATTTGACCCAATTCTGTTTCATGTGTCCCTTCTTTTTACAGAAAAACATTTGAACTTTTTCTTTATGTCCATTTTTAATTTTGTGCCTTTTTGGTTTGCCTTGGACTTGCCCTTCTTCTTTCCTTGTACTGCCATATTTGCACTAACAGAACTTTATTTCATCTCCATCAGCATCCTTTCTTCCTCATGTATACACATGGCTATCAATTAATTGATAGACTATTTCTCCTTATATGTGTTGTGGGAGATCTTAAAAGAACCGTAGGGTTGAGGAAGAGAGTTCGGAATGAAGTACACAAGGAAGGACTCGAACGTCTCAGCCTCCAGGTTCTTTAGTTGAACCGCAATGTCCCGCATCTGCATGATGTACTCGCACATACCGTGAACAATAGTGAGTCTCATGGAAGAGAATTGCATAATTTGAGTGCTAACCAAGATTTCTCATATACTGCAAATTGCTCATCTATAGTTTTAAAAAGAACACGGATATTGGTATGCTAATTGACAGAGTCACGGATACCAGTCGAAATTTGATCTTTATGATCATGATATTTAGCCGATTAGATCACTCTCATTTTTCATAAAGAGTTTTTTCGTCTATAGAGTTAGTATCGATCAACAAAGGTGGCTCGTCCTTTCGTATAGCATAATTAATATCTAAGCAGCCCAAATAAAGAAATAGTATTTTCCTCCATTCCTTATAATTCTCTCTATTCAATTCGAGAAATCATATTTCAAATTTATGATTTGAAATACTACAAAATAAATAAATACGATTAGTACTTATATGTGAGGTATTTAATATATGTCTACCAATGTAAACATATGAAAATAAATCTATGACAGAGAAATTGTCATGGGTTAAATTTTTAATTTTATTATATTTATTTAATTTTATGATAAGATTTATCAAAATAGATCATTCTCCAATACCTTGGCCTAATTGAAAAACTATGAATAATTAATTTTTTCTTGATCACTTTATTATTTTCTACTTAACCCTATAAGACGATTTTTTTAATATACCAGGTAAATTCCCAGATAGGTGGTTAGTCATATGAGACCGCTTAAAAACCAACCGCCTTAAATTTATTCACGTCTTTTTAACAGAACCAATTTAGGTATGTACTAAATCAACCATACTTATAGTATTATATAGAAAAGAGATTTCAACTAAGTAAACTATTATTAAAAATAACTATTTTAATATCTTATATCTCATTTTATTATTTTCATGTAACAAAAACTCCTGTGGGATAAATTCATTACATAAAAATAATTTTCATGGCAAATTTATCATTTTCCTAATGTGATCACGTCTTTATATATAATTTACTATTTAATTGTGGCAGTTATGACTAAACCCTAATTAATTTTAAAAATTATATTGATCATAAAAATAATAATATTAATTAATTTTGTCATACTAAGATGTATAAAACAAAAATACAATTAAATTATCTAATATATTTTATTTATTTTATACCTCCCCTCATGTACAAAATATATCCAAAATTAAGTTTATGCACAATTTTCTAAAATTTGGGCTTAAAAAACATTATGAATTTTTTTTCTTCGGCCCAAAAATATTTAATAATTTTGTACGCTCCATTATATACAAAATTATTTCAAAGATCTAATGTGAAACATTTCAAATTTTATTAAATCTTTTAAAATATATTATAGGGACTTGATTGAAAAAAAAAAGGAATGACTCATTTATGAATTTGGGACAAGTGTCTCTAAAAAAATATTTATTTAAGAAAATCATTTAATATAAGACATAAATCATTCCAAAAAAAAGAATTGACACATGGTCATTCATTAAATAAATGAGTATTTAAAATATTATAACAAATATCTTTCATGACCCATTTTTTTTTTTTTTATGCACTTTTAATATGTCTTCTTCACCTAATGAAGCCCAAGAGTCCCGACCCAGAACTAATGGCTTCCGACCAATCTATATGTCAAAAAACCGTCGAAAAATACAAAAATACTCCAAAGTAATTTTTAAAAACATAATTTTGATCGTAATAATGCAACAATTTCAATTTTAGACTCAATTTTTGAAAAATTAAGATTTTTGAACCACATATTCAAAATTCGAAAATCCTATTTTTTGAAAAATTTTGAAATTTGTCGAAATTTTGAAGGTAGATGACAAAATAGTCATGATACCAAATGATAAACATCATATTGCATACCAAATGCAATAATGATTCGATATAATAAAATAATTCAAAAAAGATAATCGAATATATCTCCAGTCATTCTCAATTCTGACAATTTTCAATAATTGTAATAGCACCAAAATAATCTTTAGAACGTGCACAAATTTTCTAAACCCTCAATTTCACTCAATAGATGGTATGAAGTTTGAAATTTGGACTTAGGGACTCAATACACAAGGAGGGGGTTGATATAGACTCTCAACCATAAAAAAGCCATTAAAATCTAATAATTATCACTCTAAATTATTATTGGACATTTTAAAATTTTAATTAAATATTAATAACAGAAAAACAAGATTAATTGTGTAGAGTTTTGAATGGAACACTAAAATCCGACCAAATGCATTCGAATTCAAATCCTTTCTATTTTTTATCACATTTAGTCTTTTTTAGTTATATTTTCTTCATTGATTTTATTTTGAATATATTAACTAATGAGATTTGAATTTTAAAAAAAATTTCTAATATAGGTTAGTCAGATAACAAAATCATTGAATTGTATAAAAGAAAAAGAAATAAAGAAAGAACATAGACCGGATTTGCTCTTTGTGCATTTCTCTCTCTCTCTCTCTCTCTCTCTCTCTCTCTCTCTCTCTCTAAATCCGTCTCTCTCCCTCTCTACTTCTTTCTCTCTCTATAATTCTCTCCTTTTCTTTTCGTTCAATCCTTCTTGCAATCTACAATCCCCTGCAACACTTCCTTATCAATACATTGATCTTCAATCCTCACATCCAAGCCATCTTCCATGCTCTATTTCTAGTTTTTCAAGTTGTTTCATACAATGTTATCAAAACCGTACCATGTATTGACCCGAAAAATTCAAAAATATGGTTAAATCGATTGGATCTTGGATCAATATGGTCAAATCGTTGATTTTTTAATAATAATTAAATATATATATATATATATAATGAATAATTATTTTTAAAACTCATATTGATAATTAAGAACTAAATAATTAAATTATAAAGTCATATAAAATATAAATTAAAATCATAATATCAAAAATTGATAGTCTCACATCTCATAAAAATTAAAAAAAATAAAAAAAAAAATCTTAAAAAAAATATTTTTTTAGGTTTTAACCTTAGACCACGGTTTTTTAAAACCGACGATTCAACCTCGATTCACGGTTGAACCGTGGTTGAACTGTCGGTTCAGTTCGGTTCAATTGCAAAACAGTATTTTTATTCAATCGAATCGCAAAATTGTTAAAAAAATGGTTGAACCGGTTGAACAGGTAGTTCGGTCTGGTTTTAATAACATTGGTTTCATGTATCACTTGGGGACGTGGAAGCTAAGTAAATTTAAAATTCCTCTTCGTTAGTGTTGGACCGTGACACCCTGTTTGCTCTAGGCTCATGACTAAATGAAAATCTGCCTCATGAGACTCTGTAGTCCCAACAACCATTGAAAAAAATAAAATAAAACAAAAACAAGAACGCAAAATTATGCTAAGAAGAATCATGAGAGTTCCAAGTTTTCCTAAGTTTAACTTATTATTAAACTGGTCATCTATTAAACCAAGTTGTTTACACGCAGAAGTATGAGTTCTTAAACTTTACCCTAGAAATATAAGTTTAAGTCCGGCTTTTTAAAAATTTATATACTCTAACTAGACTGATGAGCTTAAAAAATTTAATCAATACCATCAACAAGCATATTGGTAAGTTTATCATCCACATTCACAACCCTCTATTTTACGGTCACCCAACCTCAGTTTTGAAAGGCTTGAACTTTTGAAGGAGCTTAAGTTTTAAATTAGCAAGCACATGATCAACATATTCCATCAATGCTTCGTTGTTTTAGTGGGAGAACACTAACACCTCACACTAAAAATCAGAATTTGAGTTTTGATAGTGATAAAAACGATATTGGAAGAATTCCATCCCAATTGTGACCCGATAGTAACTCAGTTGAGATTAGTCAAAACAAAGTTCTGGATACTAGATGGTGGATCAAATCCGGGGATAAAAAAAAAAATCAACATATTCCATGTGTTCATCTCATCTTGCCACATTGTAGCTTAATTTCACAATTGTCAACCAAATCTTAAGTGATGTAACGGCAGATCTCAATATGCTTCGTTTGACTGCAAAACAAGACCTAGGTTTTTACCATAACTATTCTTTGAGCAATTCTTAACTAACATTAAGATATGTAAAAGTTTTTAAGAATCACGATAAAATCTTAAATTATGGTATTAAATACATAAATAATTATATTTTAAATTATGTTTAAACTATTTTTTTATTAAAAGAGTTTGATTAAATACTTCAGCATCACGTAGTATGATAAAATTGTTTAAGTTGGAAATAGTTTGACAGTAATTTAATATGATACTAATAAGGTAAAAACATAATGCGTCAAATTTTTTAAACCGACAATAGTAATAAGTTAACCTCAAAAGAATGTTTATGTATTTAACATTATAAAGTATATATAGGATTTTTCACAGCCGAGGATCTGGAGTAGATTAAACCCATGAAAATCAAATTGTGGGTCTATGGCCTAAGGCCCCATTAACTAAAACTAAGGTCTAAGCATGTGAAAAGTCCACTGAAAATGGGTTCCGAAGAATTGCTATCTTAGCAAATAAGCCCATTCCGGCATTTCGTCCGCGTAGGCGTAAAGGAGCAACAACGAGACAAGTGTAGAAATGTCTCCGCAAACGCACAAGACCCTCTGGCATTAGGCTCAGCAATCACCGTCTCCCTCCTAATAGAAAAACAATTTGCCACTTTCGTTTACTTTGTTCTCTGGATGGTGCTCTCTTCCCAATTGGCTCAACAATTAAACTATTATGGATTCCTCAAACACAATCACAGGAAACCTCAATTCTCAAAAATCCTACAATAACCCCAAAATGGTCGGTTCTCTCACAATTCCATTTTCCTCTGTATTGGTTCCTTTCCAGTAACCCAGGTGACCCAAAAGCCAAATATCAAAAAACCCATTTCATTTTTGTGATTGTGGTGGGTTCTTCGATGGCTACCATAGTTTTCAGATCCAACCCAAAGAAAAAACTTCTTATTTTTCTCAACATTTCCTTTCTTTTACTGGTTTGTTTCCTTGTAATTACATGTCTCTATTCTTCGGAGATCCTTTTACAAAGCAGTAATTACAGTGCCTCAAATGACTGCAGAAAATTACAGAATCTAGAAGACAACAAAGCCAAGTGTGTATATTTGACTAACTCCAATAGCAGATGCGTTTCTCAAGGTTATGTTGACTATATTTACCTGTTTTATTGCATATTTGGTAGATGGCCGTTTCTGGGTTATTTTCTTTTGCTACTTTGTTTGCTTGTTCTGTTCTATCTGTTGGGTAACACAGCTTCTGAATACTTTTGTTCTTCACTTGAGAATTTATCAAAATTGTTGAAATTGTCTCCTACAATTGCTGGGTTTACACTGCTTTCACTTGGTAATGGTGCCCCGGATATATTTTCAAGCATAGTCTCATTTACAGGTTCAAGGGAATCTGCCATTGGCATTAACACAGTACTAGGAGGCGCTTCCTTTGTGTCATGTGTTGTTTTTGGTATTATAAGTATTGTTATGCACTCAAGGTCTTTTAAGGTGAGGAGGTCTGATTTTATAAGAGATGGTTGCTTTTTCCTCGTGGTAGTTCTTTCTCTTGTTCTGGTTTTGATCAATGGAAAGATCAGCATGTGGGGTTCGATAGGTTTTTTATCTGCATATGTTGTTTTTGTGCTGGTTGTTTATCTTTACCATGTTTGTTTTAAGAGTTGTGAAGAGGATAATGAAGTTGATGCCAATTCAGCATTTGGAAATGAATTAGGAATCCCCATTGTAAGAGGGAAGAGAAGGAAGAGCTTGTTTTTGTAGGGAGAGAAGCTCAACAAGGCCAACTGGTTATCAGTTCGAATTCACTGACTTACGGTGGTATGTGTCTTCTGATGCTTGAAATGCCGCTTTACGTACCAAGAAGATTGACTATTCCAGTGGTTTGTGAGGAGAGATATTCTCAGACATTTGCTGTTGCTTCAGCTACTCTAGCACCTCTTCTTTTGGCAGCAATTTGGAACTCCGGAGGAGAAAATGAAAAAACAAGAATAGCTATATATTTGGTTGGGCTCTCGCTGGGGATTGCTTTTGGAGTTTCTGCATTTTTCACTACTGAGAAGTCAAACCCACCAAGAAAGTGTTTATTAGCTTGGCTTGTTGGAGGGTTTTTGATGAGTGTGACCTGGAGTTACATCATAGCTCAAGAATTGGTTGGACTGTTGGTTTCACTTGGGTACATTAGTGGTATAAGCCCGTCTATTCTAGGACTTACAGTTCTTGCTTGGGGAAATTCCCTATAACAAATGTGACAATGGCAATCAATGGTGGTCCAGAGGGTGCACAAATTGCCGTATCAGGATGCCATGCTGGCCCCATCTTCAACATACTAATTGGTTTGGGCTTATCTCTTCTCTGCTGCACGTGGAATGTGTATCCATCGCCTGTTGTTATTTCAAAAGACCCACAACTTTTGGAGACTTTAGGGTTTATGGCTTGTGGGTTGATTTGGGCTCTTTTAATGCTGCCAAGGAGGGGAATGCGACTTGATTGGGTTCTGGGAGCTGGTCTCTTGACAATTTACTTTCTCAGTATTGCATTGAGGCTCCTTCAAACACTAGGTAACCTCCAACTTCATCATCTTGTATCCTCTCTCTAAGACCCAACGCTGATGTAAACATGTTTAACTCCACTGTATATTGCTCTTTTTCTACTCACCCAATACGGCAACAAGATTTAGTTTTTCTTTTTTGTCCCATGGTGCTTCAATTACCATTGTAACAACAGCATGAGGTGAAAACTGTGAAGCACGGATATAAACATGGAATACATAAAAATAGCATAATATAATACGGGTACGGCGACTAAGTTAACATTCTGTTTTTTTAAAAGGTATCTATAATATAGAGTAAAGACTAAAACTCTAATATGCAGTTTAGGCATAGTGCATAATGTCAACACTACATAAGTAAAGAATCACACTATTTTTAAAGTAAACTTGTCCCCCTTTATTATTATTGTTGTTGTCGTGGGAGACAAACAAGAAGGGATTTTTGGGGACGTGAGATCTAACCTTTCCATGGTGAGGGAGAGGAGGCAATGCATCTGAATTCAATTTTTCATTATTTGCAGGAGGGAGATATCCGGTTGAACTGTAAGCAACGGGATAAACTTGGCTCTTTTGTCATACACTGGGATAAAAGGACAAGCGAATTCTATCTTTCAGGTTGCAAATTTGGAAATAAATAAAGTTTTGGCCAAAAAAGGAACTAAAAAAAGGTAGCGTCTTAGATAACTGCCTATCAGGGCACCAAAAAGTACAGAATGCGTATACAGAGATCAAGGGCATTTTGTAACTCCATACACTCATAAGTTTGTGTCCGTCGGATTATCATCCAACAACCACTATTTTTCATACAAAAGAGTTGTTAAATAATTAATGGCTCCATAATAGTGATCCAACAGCCATTATAGCTGATAGTGTTTGAAATCTCTTAGATCAATTGTTCATCCTCCTTTGTTGCTCATCACAAAAACTTGCTAACCATACTTTTCACTTTTAGGGCATAATAAGATTCCATTCGTAAGTAAAATCATTCAAGATCATTCCGATAACTTATCTCAACGAAATAATTGAGAATTTACCTAGGACAAGAGACCTATTATAACAAATTTTCAATTTGGAACCTTGACTGATACAAAAAATAAAAATAAAAGATGGCCTATTACAGAGGTTTTTTAAGGCCTGAGCATATCGTAGCATGGCATAAGTAGCTCTACTCTAAAATAAAATTAAAAAAAAAAAATGAGACAAAATAACTTACACAATGGAATATTGAAAAAAGAAGTAAAAGGAAAACAATAAAAATACTCTTTGCGCTTCAAGGACATCTAGTAACTCTTCACAAGGCCAACAACCCTGCTAACCCTGAGAGAAAGGAAGCACAAGTATGTTGTCAGGAGGCCAGTCCCTAGGAGCCTATCAAGCTTCATATTCTTCCTTGGCAATATCACTAATGCCCACACCAAACCAGTCATCAGAAACCCTATGGTTTCATAGAGAGATGGATCATCAGGGATGACATAAGGATTAGGGTACGTGGAGGAAGTGGAGAAAATAAGTGACAACCCTAATCCCACCAAAGTGTTGAACATGGGCCCAGCATAGCAGCCTGATATTGCTATTTGGGCCCCATCCGGCCCGCCATTCATTGCCATTGCAAGATTTGATATCAAATCTCCAAGAGAAATCCCCCAAGCAAGGACAGTCAGTCCCAGAATGGCAGGACTAATCCCCACTATTGTCCCAATTGAAACCAACAAAGATACCAACTCCTCTGCAATGATGTACGTCCAAGTCACACTCATGAAAAACCCTCCTGCAAGCCAAAAAAACAAGCCGTTTTTCGGAGGGTCAGTCTCTTTGGTAGACAGATATGCAACATTGCCCAAGACAATCCCTATTAAGCCTCCAATCAAGTTGATCACTAGCTTGGTTTTGGATCCCATCTCTTCCCTTTGAGAACTCCACAGAGCTGCCAATAAAACTGGTGCCAATGAGGCTGAAATCACTGCATAGGGCTTAGACCATCTCTCCTTAATAGCAACCGGTATCGTCAATCTTCTGGGTAAGTAAAGTGGCAGATCAAGAATGTATAAAAACCAGTCCAAGTAACAGCAAGCCGATGATGAATCAAGCTTTGAAGAGATTAACTTCTGGTGATCATTATCACGATCATGATCTGAACTCCCCAATCCGCCTTTCTCCATGAAACTTGATTTGTCATTGTTGTTGTCGCTGTTGCTGTTGTTGGCACTCAGCAATGATTCACTTATCTCTGAGCTTTGCGTAGGAGCTCTTCTACAAAAATGCGTTGCAGAGACGGTAGTCACATAGATGAGATAGATGGAAATGAAACTTATAGCACCAAACAAGTTGACCTTCCCAACATAGATTATCGCAAGGAGAGATGAGAGCGAGAAAAGGAAGAAGAGGACATCCCTCGTAAAGCTAGACTTGTCAACTGACACATTCCGGCTACTAATCACAATGCTTATGACACCCACAACAACGTTCGACACAAAAAATGCCCCACCCAACACACTATTAAGGCCAACATCACCAGCACCGGATCTAGTGAAGGAAACAATGCTCGCAAACACATCGGGTGCACCATTTCCAAGCGAAAGGAGGGTAACCCCAGCAATGGAGGGAGAGAGTTTCAACAATCTAGACAAGCTTTCCAAGGAAAAACAAAAATAATTCGCCGCTGTGTCACCCAATAGATAGAATAACACAAGAAGCCACAAGAGAAGCACAGCATAACCCACTACTGGGAATTGACCACAAATGCAGTAAAAGATACTCAGGTAATTGATGTAACCTCTAGGATGGCATTCATCGTGCGAATTCACATATATGCACTTCAGTTTGTAATCAGAGAAATCATGAACGCCGCTGCAACCATCATTGCTTAATTCCCATGAGCTCCAAGATCTTAGGAATCTTCTTGGTTGAAAAACGGCGTGAGAAGTAGTAGGAGAATAGACAAAGGTTGTAACAAAAAATGAGATGATTAAAAGAAAACACGCGTTTAGGAAGATAGAATATTTACTAGGTTGAGACTTATTAAAAATAGGAATCGCCATTTTTGAAAATGCTTAGAGAGAGAGAGAGAGAGAGAGAGAGATTAATACTGAAGGGAGGAGTTCAGGTTTTAAATTCAACCAAGTTTTTGAACTTCATGGCTAAAGAGAACAAGTTGGGCGGGAAATGGAAGGAGGGGGTGGTTATATGGGACAAGTTCAGTATATGACCAGTATGAGGACTGCAATTTTAAAGTGTGGTGTATACTAGGAACAAATGAGGAAGTTTCCTAGAAACACGGTCCAACCAAAATGTCATTCTTGCCATCAGAAAAAATTGAATCCTTTATAATCATGATATACAAACTGGGTTGTTTTCTAGTTTGTACCTACAGAGTGCAATTATAATTTCACTATGCTTCTTCTTATACAGTATACACTGCAATGAGAGAGAGGGTGAGAGAGGCATGAAATTTCCTCAAAAGAAAATTATCGTGCAACTTTGTCAAGGTGTAAGCCATTGGGTCATGACAAGCATTATGAAACTTCATTTTTTTTTACATGTCATGTGTGTGAAGGTATCCAAAGTGAAAAAATATGAGCCTCACGGCTTAATTGAGGAGCCGTACACACCAACAATGTTTGTTACCCCCTGTCTTCTGCCCATGCATTCCTACACTTGTGAGGGGACATTTAAATCTTTTTGGGACATGAAAAATGAAGAAGTTTAGAGGCCGTTGTTATAATTTAACAAAATATTTTTTTCCTTTTTAATTCTTTTTTTGAGGAATTATATGGTGGGATATAGTCTTCATTTTTCTTTAATAGTAATGACATATTTTATAATATTAACTATATTACAAATCATTTATTTTGTTTTATAACAGGGAGTATACCATAAAGGTCCTTCCCACCTCAAAATTTGCCCTCCTTTTTTTAGTAACAACTATTTGTATCTGAAATCATATTTTGATTAATTTGATTCGAATATTTACGAAATTCTTATTTTGAGAGCAATTCTCTCAATATAGTCTTTTTTTATTCTCAAATTTCGAATTCGACACTTGATTAAAAGATTTAACATTCTATCTCACTAATCCGTCTCTGTTAGTATAATTTGCCATCTTATTTTTTTTATACCATATCTTGAATACCGCCCGATATCCGAGATTTCGCGTCAATTAATTTAAACCGATATTTGCAGTGGCTCCTTTCGAAGAGTGAGTCTCCCAACAAAAAATGTTTTATATATATAAGGGTCCGATACTCTTAACAAGAGTTAAATTTTGATCATATTTAAAAGTATTTAATTTTACATCGAATTAAGCCAGCCAGATCGGTTAATTTGCCCTCTTGTGCAACACACTGCCTTACACTAAGACCAAGAGAGGCCTGAGGCCAACTTGCGTATGAATGAGTCCCAATACAATGGAACCTCACATTATGTATTCCTCAGGCTTAATTTGTATTTTTATAAATCAAATTATGTTAAATTTGATTAAATATAATTTAAATAAATTAAATTTATAAAAAATAAAAAATAAAACTCTCTTTGTACCTGTCTTTTCTATACAGAAAATATAAATTTAAAATTTTATTTAAAAAGTATTTATATCCAATTATTGGATCAATATGACATTTAGTGAGACTTAGTGTAATTGCTTTAGGTAAAATATAAGATTTGAATTATTGAGGTATCATGAGTAATGGAATTTTCTTGGATTTACGATGAAAGATACTTCTCTAAACCAGGTAACAAGATATTACTCAACTTCAACATTTTAACATTATAAACTCATGAGACGAGAAAGATTCTAAAAGTGCTTGCTTATGTTTATTATCTGAGAAATAAAAGCTTTGGATGTGCAAAAATGTATTTGCTCATCTCACGACAATAAGTATTAATTACACAAAGCCTTCTTTGGGTTTCAATTTGTTTAGATCAAGTTTGTCAATTCCATTCCTAATTATTGTCCTTGTTTTCTATTTTGGTATGATCACAAAGTATTTTCACCTTTGAGATCTTATACACATATTATATATTATATATACAAATATATATAATATTTGTATACTTTAAAATATTGATTCAATAAATATTAATTCACTTCAATTCCATAAATAACTTTTAAAATTTAAAACATTTTCAAATGATCAAAACTCAAAGTTATTTTAAATTAGTTTGATATGAACAAAAAATCACAATATTGAGAAAGTAAAAGCTTTAATACAAAAAAAAAAAACATAAATTAAATTATCAAACATCATCTTCCTTATTAACATAAAAATTGATGCTTAACTTCTTTAGGAAATACATTATAATTTTACCCCTATTTTTCATTAAAATTATAATATGATCTAAGTAGGGAATAATATGTCCAAGATATTTGATCCGATACTTACCGAAATATGCCGACAGAGATGTAATTTGTTCCCTTTTTTAAGTAGAATCCGGCCGCTATTTTTTCTTTTTTTTTTTAATATCATGATTTGATCATCGCTCAATATCTGGAGTTTCACTCTGACTAATCTGAATCGATCAATGTAGGACAGACGAATTTTTTAATATTATTTTTTTTCATACCTAAAAAGGTTAAACTCTCGACTTAATTAGGAAATAAAAGTATCTATCTCATTTACACACCGATAAATTCGGCAATTATGGCATTGATAGCTTGGTTTGCCTTCTTCTCTTTGGTGTGACGGTTAATTTTTTTGGAATGGCAATGCAATTACGGCGGAACCATTATCAGGCAATATGCCCTTGGATTTCATAGCATTGTTGCAATTTTACGTAATATCTTGTAATAGTCAAACCAAAAAGGTTAAAAAATAAATAAAATACTTTCCAAAATAAAATAATTTTATTTTTTTAGGTGAGAATGGTAAATATAATTACCCTTTGGACATTAAAAATATAACAAAGGCCTTGGCATTCTGCAAAATGTTCAATTTCAGTTATTACTAATAACCCTTTGGAGGAATTGGTTAATGCAACAACAACAAAATGCTAAATGCTCGTAATTCAATATGCACGCAACATTTCTAATCCACAAACTATTACTATAAGTAACTCTAGACTTCAGACCCTGTAAATCAATGTAAAGAATACTATTACATTAGAGAACCAAGATAACTTAGTCCCAAAAAAAAAGAGAGAGAACCTAGATAGTGCATATCGTATCCCTATAGTGAACCAATTTATGCAAGGGCAAGTGCTACTTCAGTTCAGGACCGTTTCAGGAGACAAACGAGAAATAGAGAGGGAGGAGGAGGAAGCAGGACCCCAACCCACCCCACCACAGGCATAAAAATGGGAAACAGGCAAAAAGGGAACCGGAAGGGGAGGGTTGAGAAAGGAGAGAGGTTTATTGGGCCTTTCACTAATATAGTGTTTATTTTTATTCAAAATTAATTAAATAACATCGATTTTTTTCTTTCCTACTTTCCTAATCTAGTGATGTCGCGATCCGAGATCGTGATATCTACTATACAAATTGTACATTTTAAAAAAAATAAAAAATTGATATCGCGATCTGCAATCGTGACATCAGATATCGCAATCTGAGATCGCGACATCACTTGCGCGATCCTAGACCGCGACTTCATCGGGTTATAACTCAAAAACCCTAAGACCCTTTTCTTTTCTCCATCCGCCTCTCTCTAGTTCTCCTTCGGCCTGCCTCCCTCCCACGATGGAACCCTAAGTGCAGAGCATAGATAGTGGTTGTTTGGCTTCAATTTCGCGACATCAAAGCTTCAAATTGTCAACTAGGTAACATTGGCAGCTCTTTTTTTTTGTTTCTGCTGTTTGCATACGATTTTAGGATTTTGTCTACGCAGATGCTTCATTCCTTTTAACTTATGGTTGAATTGAGAATGAGTTATGAATGCATTGTGATCAATTTCCTCTCCTTGCTCTCAGATTGAACAATAATGTGCAAACCGTGCATGCATTTTTTTTCCTCTCTTTTGCGAACTGTGAATGCAATTTTTTTTTCATTGTTGTTCATACTAAAAAAAAAACAATAATTATAATAGTATGAATATTTGCTCAGGGTTTTTAATATTGTAATGTTATGGTTTTTCTTGTTGTTCATTACAATCAATTTA
Source organism: Dillenia suffruticosa (assembly GCA_033439265.1). Lineage (NCBI taxonomy): Eukaryota > Viridiplantae > Streptophyta > Magnoliopsida > Dilleniales > Dilleniaceae > Dillenia > Dillenia suffruticosa. The sequence continues at coordinate 9,636,761 of JAVTVX010000013.1, read as the reverse complement.
GGGTTTTTCTTATTCTCGGATTGAAGTTCATTTGTTGCAACTTTTCTTTCATGCTGTTTGCTCGGGGTTTTTAATATTGCAATGTTATGAATGTTTGAAGAGAGGAAAAAAAAATTGCAATTGTATGAATATAGATGTTCATGCTGATGTTCATTCTTGATGTTCATGTTAATGCCCATGATTTCTATCAATTACAATCAATGTTATGAATGTTCATACTGTTTGCCAATCAATGTTGAAACTTATGTTGATTGATGTTTTAATATTGTTTGCTAATTTTATATTGGTTATTATTGTAATTGATAAAAAAAAGGAATATGGTTGATAACTGTGTGAGGTTTGTGCTTTATTGGGGGTCAAATTGGTGGACCTGAAAATGAGTATCGGTATAGTATGGGACGTAAAACGGGTGTTGTAATCGGAAACAGCATTCAATAGAGGGAGTTTATAGATATGTTGTATCGTAAAAATAGGATTGATTTCAAACAATTTAAACTAAATGTTTCATGTAGATATTATTTTTGGTCTGGTCATTTTCTTTCATATTGTGTATTACCGGCAAAAAATGATAAATTTTACTAGAGGTGTTGTCACTATCAAAATATATCCCAGGTTTGATCTCAGTTAAATTGTTTTTAGAGCAAGAACCAATTATGAGTGTACCTGTTGATCAACCCATGGTAGAAAATGAGTCAAACGTTCCAAGTAACTCATTTAGGGGAGTGACAAATTTTGGATCTTACAAACAAACGTTGACAAGTGTGAATGTTGGAGATGAGTAGCTATAGTATGAATTATTCATTTCAGATGATGTTGCCGTAAGTGCTCCTCGTGATTCAGTTATGCCTATTGCAAATGAGTATGGAGATCCCAATACCAATAGGCCTTGTGAGAGGTAGGAGATAGATCTTGTTAAAATATTTGTTGATGAGGATTCAGGGGGTGAAACCAATGATAATCAGAATGTTGTAGATAAAGAACATTGGATCGATAAAGAGGAAGAAAAAACATATCATTTCTATATACTATGGGGGAAAGGGGCATGATGGTTGATGAGTACAATGACTTTAACCATCCAACATGTGATGATGATTGCACTTCGGAGTTACAAGTTGGAATGATTTTCAATTCCAAATAGAGAATTCAGCACGTTGTCAAGTGCTGGTCCATGCAGCAATACAGATATTTTAAAGTGTATAAAAGTAATCAGAAAATATGGCTTGTGAGGTTTTTATTCTACCATGAGAATAACTATTTGTGGCATATTCGGGCAAAACTAAAAAAGAGGCATAACATTTTTAGAAATCACAGTTAAATGCAAAACATACTTCTTTCCCTCAAATACCTGTAGGGGATCTCCCCAATATAGACTCTAATATGTTAGGTCTTTTGATCAAAAGTCACATAAAAGAGAATGTTGACTATAGAGTTTGATGTGATTGAAAATATAAGAGGGTGTGGGGTAGACCTGTCATAAAATAAAACTTGGATAGAGCGTCAAAAATCTATAGAAATAGTATGTGGTATTTGGGAGACTTCTTACACATTGTTACCCCAGTTTATGGTTGTTGTGCAATTGAGGAATCCTAAAACTATCGTTGATTAGAGGTTTAATGAAGTTTCAAGGCCTAATGATAAGGTTTTTCACTCAATTTTTTAGTCCTTCAAATCATGTATCGATACATTTAAGCATTATAAGCCTGTAATTTGTGTTGATGGGACATTCCAGTATGGGAGATATAGGGAGAAATTTTTGATTGTTGTTGAAACTAATTCGGTTAATCATATTCTTCATTTGTGTTTTGTTATTGTTGATGAAGAGGGCATTGTGAATTGGGCATGATTTTTGGACAATTTAAGAATGCATATCATTAGTGATCGGTATGGAATATGCTTGATATCAAATAAAGTTCCCAATATAATGCAGGTCATAGAGAGGAATTATAATCTCCAACCACCATTTGTGTGTTACAGATTTTGTTTACGGCATGTAAAGACTAATTTTAGCCAATAGTTCAAGAATAAGCGACTGACAAAGTTAATACATAGGGCAGCCAAACAAAGACAAATTAGAAAGTTTGATATTGTAATAAACCAAATGAAAGAGTTGAGTGAGCCTGCTTATAGGTGATTGATGGAGATTTCTCTCGACAAATGAATTTTGTGTTATGACAGAGGGCATTGATGGGGGAATATGACAACTAATCAGTCGAAATTATTTAATGGTGTACTGAAGGGTGCAAGAAAACTACCAATAACTATATATGTACGGGCAACATCGTACCATATGGTTCATTTTTTTGAATAAAAATCAAGAAGTAACAACTAACAATTTCAAACAAAACAATGTATGGCCAACATCAGTGATGGAAAAATTAGCTGGAGTCGAACAAAAATCAAAATATCATCGCTGCATTGCTTTTAATAGATTTAAAGGGGAATATGAGGTCATAATTGGATTTCATGATGATAGAGGTGGAAACAACTACATCGTGCTCATGGATGTTCCATCATGTAGTTATGCGAAATATACTATATTCAACCTTTCTTGCTCCCACATGTGGAGAGCTTAGGCAGACTTGGGACGTGAGTTTATATCATTTGTGGACAAACTTTATAGTTGCCAATCAACACTGCTTACCTGCGGTGGCAAATTCCATCTTCCATACAGAAACTATTGGCTCCCTCCTCTTTTCTCTTTGTTGGCCAATATTTCACGTCTTAAAAATTAGCCGGGCAAACCACGCAACACTTGAATTCATAATGAAATGGATAGAAGAAGAACTTAATACTGCAAAGCTTGTGGAGAATATAGATATAATCATGACCATGGCCCAAACATGGCCTTGTTGCAAGAGAGGGCAAGACAAGACTGAAATATCATGGTTTGTTGTATTTGTTTTTTTTTGTGTCATATTGTATCATAACTTGTTTTACGTGCTTTGTTCTTGTGTCATATTGTATCACTGTTGTCTTCTATTATCTTTTATTTCTATACTTTTCAAAACTTGTTTTATGTGATCATAAGTATCATGGCTTGTTATTCAATAATGTCTTGTTCTTCAATATCGTTGTGATCATAGACATAGATTACTCACAGATGGCATTTAACCCGCACCTACGAGATCCTAGTGTTTTGGCCTTACAGTCTACACACCGATCTCAATCTATATGAAAGACCGGTAGTGATGCCCTCCTAGAGGTACGCCAGTCAGATCGTAAATTTTAGACTACTAGATCACTTGATATTAGAGTTTAGGACATTTAATTACGAGTGGTTTTTATATAATATATAGGTATGGGTTTATTCAATATGATCATACGTTTATTATAGCATTAGTTTAGAGATGGAGACATGAGACTCATACCTTTCACTTATATGTCTGTAAGCCTACGACTACTTTATAGGACGTTTCAATCCTTTTTGGCTGGCCTACTGATGGAGAGGTAATTATTGGGATATATTTGATTCGTTCCATCACTAAATAACAAGATTTATGTCGTAACCTTATGGGTTTCTATCCTAGTCCAGAAGATTTTCACTAAGATCAACTTAAATTGTAGGCAGTCATGACATTTCTTGATTTACATCCTTTGGGGCCTGACTCGAATGCGACTTTAATGGAGTTTTACGCAGATGATCACATTATGCAGCTTTTGGGTTGTTTTTTGGGAGACAAGTCTGGCTCGATGGTGAAACTTATATATTTGGAGCTCTTACAAGATCTTGATTGTACTGGACATTATAGTTGAGACAATGCTTATTAGCGACGCATTACAAGGTTATGTGTCAAGATTCGGTTGATGGTGTTAAATAGATTTTTGGACCAGTATTACTTATACAGGTATTTTTTCTCCATTGTATGACATGGTTTTCATCAAGTTCATTATATAGATATTATGTAATTCATTCAATTTTTTGTTCTCTTTTCAGTTCTAGGCATGGGAGAGAGTGAAGATATTTATCCCGACTAAACGACATATAGTTGATCCGATACCTACAGCTCCAGACATGCCTGCCGGTCCACAAGGATCTCCGTACGCCATCTTTGTTATGTTTATCATATTATTTTTTATTTCTCTTCCCATGACTTCGTATAACTCTACCTACCTTGACTTTGTTTTATTTTTAAATAGTTGAGATATTTTTCATAGTTATGTACATATAGGTCAATTTGTTCTTCGATCATATCGGGATCAGCTCAATCACCTAAGGGAGTTTCTGACATTGGCAATCATTTCTATCACTGCAAGTCCAAGTAATACAATTTTCTTTTTTCTTTTAAGTTTATCTGGATGCCATATTCATATTCTGATATGGCGGCATTGATTGCATATTGTCTCGATGGGTGCAATATATGGCATGCTTGTTGTTGATCTAGTAAAGCTTTGATAATGTTAAATTAAAAAAAATAGTTCAAGAAAATAAAAAAAATAGTTCAAGAAAATAAAAAAAATAGTTAGAGAATTTAGAAAACTGCAGTCCATGTCGACATGGTTAGAAAATATATCGACCTGCATAGCAAGTCCACCGATTACAAGTACTATGTAAGCCAATTCATGTTATTCACATATACACATCGACTTGTTTATTGTTCTTGTCGACATGAGATAAATGATTTCTAGAGAAACGAGTGTCTGAACACTTCAACCCACACAAGTATACATCGACCTGAACAAAAAATGTTTTATAAATTAAACATTTCAACACATCGACCTTAGCATAAATCTTGTCGATGTGAAACTATAGGAACAGTGACACATCAACCAATTCATTCTAACACATCAACCAATTTCACCTATAAACAATAACATATCAACATGTTGGTTCAACACATCAACTTGATAACATTTGTGTCAAAAATACACACTTCAACCTGTTATTGTACTTGTCGACATAGCCAAGACACATTGACCAATTCACTTAGATACGTCGACCAATTCAACCAATGAATAGTAACACATCAACCTGAGATTGGCATATGTTGACTTGTGAATATGTGTTTCTGAAATATTCATATCGACACATCAAAATTCTTGTCGACCTATAGAAAACACATCGACTAATTAATTTGTCTAGATCTACCAATTCTTATTTGCATAGTAGTATGTTGATGTATACTATCAGACCTATCAAACTGATATTTATTTACTCATTAAAATACACAAAGACCTACTCTCTTTTTGTCGACAAAGAACATACATATCAACCAATTCAGATGTACATATCAACCAATTTTCAAAGTGAATAGGAGCAAGTCGATGTTCTCATTAAACATAACGAGCCAATATTCACTAAATCCAAGATGTTGCATATGGACTTGACTATATTGTTGTGGGCACACATATGCACATCAACCAATTTAGTTACACACGTCGACCAATTCATTACCTGAATAGGAACATATCGATGCATTAAAATGACCTGTCGACCTACTCTTCACTAAGTCTAAAATATCACACATCAACACAGTAGAAAACTTATTGACACACATGTACACATCAACCAATTCAAAAACATATGTCCACCTATTGAATTTTGCACAATGGCTTGTCGACCTTGTCAACCTATTTTGACAAATTACACTAGATATATTTCAAATTTCGGTCAATATCCACTTTGATATTGTCGACCTGTGTATGTCAAAAATCAGATCTGGGAAACCAATTTTAACCTAACGGACGTCTCACTTTTTCAATTTCTAAAATGTTTCATTTTCCATCAAAACTAACATTCAAATGCAATGCAAAAATATTCTGATTGGCTTATTTAAAAGAGGCGCCAGTAAAAGGAATGGAGACTCAACACGAACGAAGGAACAGTTACAAAGCTTTAATGGTAGAACTTCAATGTCCAACGTACAAATACAATAACAACCACCAACCCTTACAGATCTATTCGATACCTTAATAAATATTGAGAAGCAGAAAACCGAGAGGGTAACGTAACTAGAATTGAATGCTCAAATTTTTTTTAATAACTCTGAAAAATCCTCACTGTGAAATTTCTGAATTACTCTAAGTGCTATGTTAATTCTTATACTGTCAAATCTGAGAAAAATAAGCCTCAATTCTTAAAATTTATTTCATAGATTAATACGAGTGTAAAAGATTAAGAAGTGAGTATCATTGTTTTAAGTCCAAAAAAGTCAAATTCGATCCAAGTGAGATTGAATTGAAGTGTTCTGACGAAACACTGTACAAGATTGAACGAGAACCTGTAATCAAGTTTGTAATATAAGCAATTAGTAGAAAATCCAGGGAGAGTCTAGGAGTGGACGTATACCGAGTTTAGTAGAACCACTATAAAAATTTATCGTGTCTTCTTTCATTAAATTTTTATTTACTATCATTCTGTCTTAAATTTTCAAAAAGCAAAAAAAAAAACTTATATTCAACTATTTACCCCTCCCCTCTAATTGAATAACAATTAGTATCAGAGTATGTGTGTTGTCAAGAAACTTAACAGCTTAATACCAAAGATCCAAATGACAATCAATAGAGATAACATACCAGTAGAAGCATGTTCAACAAATCGTGCACCATTTTTCAATGAAAGCAATTTCAACTACCGGAAGCAAATGATATGAAACTTCATAATTGCACAAGACTTGAATGCATGGAAAATAATCGAAAAAGGAGTTGAATTCCCTACTGAAGAGATAAACGGACTACGTGTGCCGGTCAAATTGAAAAATATGATTGTGGAGCAAAAAAAAATCTATTAACCCAACTGCAAAGCCATCAATCTTCTTCACCTTGCACTGAGTGTCAACAAATACAATCGTGTTTTATCATGTATAATAACAAAGGAAATTTGGGAAAGGCTTGAATCTACCTATGAAGGGACTAATCAAGTTCGCAAGAGTAAAATCAAATTGCTGAAGCAAGAATATGAAGTTTTCAAAATGAAGGATGGAGAAACAATCAGTGAGATAATCACAAGATTTAACAAGATAATTAATGAGCTCAGATTACTTGGAAAATGAATCCCTTAAGAAGATATGGTGGACAAAATTCTGAGAAGTTTACCAAAGTCATAGGATCCCAAGCTTACAGCAATTGGGGAATCCAAAAATCTTGAGACTCTTACAATTGATGAACTCATGGGATCTTTGATAACCCATGAGATGAAACTGAACGTTAAGGAGCCTACCAAAGAAGAAAGAGGCAAAAGAGTAGTATTAAAGGCTAATAATAAGGAAAGCACGTCAAACTCAGAAGAAGAAGAGGATGAAGAAAATGAAACTCTTCTGCTAATAAAATTCAGAAAGTTCATGATGAAGAAAAGGAATAAGAATAAATCCTTCTTCAAAAAATCAAAAAAGAATGAAGAAATCAGATATTTTAAATGTAAGAAGTTTGGGCATATGAAAACTAATTGTCCTTCTCTCAAAAAAAATGAAAATAAGTACAAAAATGACATAAAAGAGAAGAAAAAGAAAAAGACACTTATTGCACGGAGTGATGAAAACTCAAACTCAAGTGTTGAAGAGCAAAATGAGAAATAGGCCAACGTCTGTTTTATGACAAATGAAAAACTCTCAGATAATGAGATAAACTCTACATCATATTTATCTTACTCTAATTTTTCTGATTCTGAAAATAATTTTACCATCAAGAAATTACGTGAAGCATTGCTAGAGGCATTAAAGGAACTAAAGGAATTGAAGAGATCAAAACTGAAAAATATTTTGTTAAAAAAAGATCTAGCTGAAAATGTTAAAACTCTAGAAAAATCAAGAACTGAAATAGAAATATTGAAAAAGAAAAATGCATAGTAGGAACAGAAAGCTATTGAAACCGAAGAAAAAATGAAAAACAAATGTTTAGATGAGAACAATACGAAATTAACAAATGAAAATACAATTTTAATAAAAGAATTAGATGAATTGAAAGAAAAGAACATTAGGCTAAACACTATACTAATGAAATTTATCCAAAACCAAGAAAAGTTGGACACTATGCAAGGAGCACAAAGAACTATATTTGACAAAGCCGATTTAGGATACAACCCAAACTAAACATAAAATAAGTTATATAAATTTTTTGCCAAGTTCTGAGAATGCCAAATCACAAAAATGTCACACTTGTCTGAAAATTGGACATAAATCAGAAGCATGCAAATTAAGAAATTCAATTTCTCGTACTAAAAATCTAAGTGTGTTTAATGAATATTGCATTTGCTACAAGAAGAATCGATATTCAATTCACGGTTGCTTATTCCTAAACTCCTCAAGAATGAACTTGAAATAGAAGCATAAAGATTTATCTAAAACTAACTCAACCGGATCCAAAAAGATATAGATACCAAAGGAAAAATGCGATTGATCTTTGCTACAGGTATACTTAAAATCAAGAGAATCTCTCAGGAAGTCTGTGTGGTGCATAAATAGTGGATGTTCAAGGCACATGTTTGGAAATGTATCAAAATTCTCTTACCTTAAATGCAAGAAAGGATGAAAGGTTGGATTAGAGACAACTCAAAGGGAAAAGTTATCGGCATAAGTAACATAGGAGGTAAGTTTTTTGAATCTCAGATTCAAAATGTGCTACTGGTTTCTGAACTGAAAGTTAGTCTATTAAATATTTGTCAATTATGTGATAAGAGTTATACAGTCACTTTTGAATTCGATACATGATTCATTGTTGATAAATTATCTAATTCTGTAAAATTCACTAGTTAAAGAAAAGAAAATATTTATATAATTGATTTATATCACTCCGACACCTCAAATGAGTCATGCCCAGTTGCTGTAAATAAAAATTCATCATGCCTATGGCACAAAAGATTAAGACACACAAATATGGACACACTTTCAAAACTAATTAGAAAAGATATTGTAAAAGGTCTACCAAAACTAAAATTTGAAAAAAACAAATTGTGCGATACATGTATGAAAAGAAAACGAATCAAAACTTCTTTTAAATCAAAAATTTGTGTGTCAACAGAAAATCCGCTAAAATTTCTTCACATTGATTTATTTGGACCTACTAAAACACAAAATTTAGATAGAAAATATTATGAATTTGTAATCATTGATAATTACTTTAGGTTCACATGAGTTTTATTTCTTTCCAAAAAGGAACAATCTAGTGAGACATTTATCAAACTGTGCAAAAAAATTCAAAATGAAAAGGAAATGTTCATTTTACATTAGAAGTGATCACGGCAAGAAATTTGAAAACAAAACTATGGAAAACTTTTGCATATGGTATTGACCATAATTTTTCAGCTCCTAGGATACCCAACAAAATGGGGTGGTAGAAAGGAAAAATAAAATACGTCAAGAAATGGCTAGGACAATACTCTACGAAAATAACTTAGCTAAGTTCTTTTGGGCAGAGTCTGTAAACACGGCATGTTGTATCTTGAATAGAGTACAAGTAAGACCAATCTTAAAGAAAACTCCCAACGAACTTTATAAAGGAAGAAAACCAAATGTATCTTACTTTAAGTTGTTTGGAAGTAAATGTTTTGTCTTAAACAATAGAAAAGAAGTTTTAGGAAAATTTGATACCAAAAGTGATGAAGGAATTTTCTTAGGTTATTCCTTGGCAAGCAAAGTTTATAGAGTTTACAACAAAAGAATAATGACGGTAAAGGAGTCAATTCACGTAGAGTTTGATAAAGAAAATGATTTCAATCAAAGAAAGTTGGATGATAAAGAAGTGTCCAAGAGATTAAATGAAATAAGTATGTCTGATGAAGCAAACAATCAGAAATAAGAGTCAAATGAACTCACGGTACAAGAAGAAAGAAATGAAACTTAGTAGAAGCGATCAAATATTCTCAGATTAGAAAAGATGTAAATCCAGATAATATAATTAGAAGTATTAGTTCAGGAGTTAGAACCATATCTACACTCCAAAACCAATGTGAGTATGTAGCTTTCATTTCTCAAAATGAACCCAAAAATGTGGATGAAGTCTTAGGAGATGAATATTGGATAATGGCAATGCAATATGAGTTAAATTAGTTTGAGAGAAACAAGGTATGGAATCTAGTTCCTAGACTTACAAATCAATCAATGATTAGAACCAAATGAGTTTTCAAAAATAAACTTGATGAATTTGATATAATAACAAGAAATAAAGCAAGATTAGTAGTCAAATGTTACAGTCAAGGGGAATGAATTGATTATGATGAACTTATGCACTAGTAGCAAGATCAGAAGCAATAAGAATGTTGCTTGCCTTCTCCTGTTTTATGAATTTTAAACTTTACCAAATGGATGTAAAAAGTGCATTTCTGAATGGTTATTTGAATAAGATAGTATATGTTCAACAACCTACTAGATTTGAAAATCCAAAATGTCATGAATATGTGTACAAATTAACCAAAACCTTATATGGTCTGAAGCAAGCTCCTAGAGTTTGGTATGAAAAATTAAGCAACTTTTTGTTAGAAAATGACTTTGAATGAGAAAATATAGACATCACTGTATTTATCAAAAATAATGATGATAATTTATTGATCATACAAATACACGTAGATAAAATAATATTTGGAGAAACTAGCCCAAGAATGTATAAGAAATTTACAGCTAAAATGCAAGGAGAATTTGAAATGGGTATGATGGGAGAGTTAAATTACTTCCTTATACTGCAAATCAAATAATCAAAAGGTGGAATAATCAATCAAAATATACAAATGATTTAATTAAAAGATTTGGGTCAGTGATTGCAAGGGAAATACAACTCTAATGAACATAAATATTAAGTTAGACAAAGACGAAATGATAAATCTATATGCCAAAAACTTTATAAAAGTATGATTGGATCTTTACTTTACTTTACTACTTCAAAACCTGACATACAATTTAGTGTATGTATTTGTATTAGATTTCAATCAGATCCAAAAAAATCTCATTTAGTTGCAGTCAAAAGAATCTTCATATACTTAAAGGAAACTTCTCACCTAGGACTTTGGTATGACAGAAACTCAAACTTTTAATTGCATGGGTTCTGTGATACCGACTTTGCTAGATACACAGTGGATAGAAAAAGTATAAGTGGCACTTGTCAATTTTTTGGAAGCATGTTGGTATTATAGTCTTTGAAAAAGTAAAGTAATGTGGTATTATCAATGACAGAAACTGAATATATTTTAGCTGAACAATACACAGCATAAATCCTTTGGATCAAACATCAAATGAAAAATTATGGGTTAGACTTTGATTTCATTCCAATCAAATGTGATAATACAAGTGCAATAAATCTCACAAAGAGCCTAATGCATCACTCATAAACCACACATAGAAGTGAGGTATCATTTCATTTTAGAACATATTCTAAAGAATGAGATTACTCTTGAGTATATTGATACTCAAAAATAAATTGTCGTTATCCTCACCAAAACCTTTAGATAAAAATAGATTTTGTGAATTAAGAAGAGACTTGAGAATGATAAAAATAAAGAAATAGAGAATATGGAATGAAAAATAGAGTATTACTTTTCTGAGTAATAGTGTTCAGGTTGACCTATTTATCAAAATATATCGACAAATTGAACGTATAAAGTGGCATGTCAACCTGATGAACATTAGAGTTAAACACCCTATCGACCCAATCTCGAACCAATACTTAGAATAAAACTCAGAGGATGATATCAACCCGATTTTAATGATATCGACCTGAGTAGCAGAAAAAAGGCAGGTCGATGCCTCTATTATTGTGTCAACCCGATTATGTAGAAACCACCAAAACAGGTCGATGTGTAATTAATTGTGTCGACCTGTGATATATCTAATATAATACCAACAATCGGCACATCAACCTATCTAACCATATTTCCCAAATTTCAAACTTTTCCTCTCTCTTCTGAAACCCTAACCTCCCAAATTTGTAACCCTACTCCCTAAATCAAAAACCTAATCTACCAAATCTTCATAAGAGTTAAACACAAATGGCTCCTAAGATGAAAATGGTCATTAAGAAACCCATGGAACCCTCGAAATAATCTACCAAACTGACGGGAAATGGCACCTCCTCTTCTGCGTAACCCGCAAAACCATTATGCCCTCCACCGCAAACATTCCCTCAGTTCAGCACCTATGAGTTTTAGTCAATAGAATAGAGTAAATTATACGATAGGGTATTTTCAAAAAGAAAGGTGAATTACGGACAATTGATCGATTGTGAATTTTTTAAAAGTGTTAACTTCAAATACAAAGAATATCTGATAGAGGTATACCCTACTTCTCTCTTGAACCCTAACAAATATATTCATGAGAAAGAAGTCAAACTATTATACAATAATCTAGATGTTATTTGTGAAGAACCTATGGATGAGATGTGAATTACTATAGATGACAATTTTGTCTCATGTGCTTTCAAGACCTTTGTGAATGGAAAGGAATTTAAAGTAATACCTAGAAAAATTTGTGAGGACAATGGTATGTCATGGGTCTCTTATGAAGAGTGTGAACCCTATATGAAATCAAGTTATCTGGATAATACTAAGGTTGTCTACAATAATGAGTATCTAATTATGGTAAACACTAGTGCTACTGAATTTGATTTTCATGAAAGAATTCTGCATCTGATAGTCAGTCATGTATTAAGACCAAGAGGAGGCAACTATACTACAATTTCAAAGGAGGATTTTTGATTAATAGTCTGCATTATTAGTGAAAAAAACCCCAACTTCCATTATATTATTCCACACTTCATAATAATAACACACAGATCTAAAAGCTCCTTGTTACCATATGCTAGTATAATCACTGATATCTTTTCAAAGAATAGGGTAGATATTGAAAAAGACACAATTATTGAGTTAAGTGAGAAGAATGCAATTAATGTATCGTCGATGTTGAGAGCAAAATGGATGTGCAACAGTGAGGGAAAATGAGTGAGAAAAGGAGGAATAGGCAAGAGACAGGCTGAGGAGATTGAAGCTGAGGCTGATGAGAAAACTAAAAATGTTCCAAGAAAGAAAAGAAGGACTGAAGAAGGGGAATCTTCTAACATTCAACTAATCATATTTCAAATGATTTGGGACAAGTTGGAACATATAGATAAAAGACAAACCATGATTGGTCAAATGAGTTGCTTTAATAAGATAGAGCTTTACAGTGTGCAAGAAAAATTGGATGCTTTGATGAAAGAGAAAGGGAAGCCAAAGAAAGATCTCAAACCATCGAAGTCAATCTAGCTAAGAGTCTGTTTTTCTATTATCTGACCTTGTTTTCTAACCTCTGAACTATGGTTGTGTTCTTTTCTGGTTATGCTTAATATTCGTTGCATTTTATAGTTCTTTCCCTTTTGCAAATGGACTAACGCATCAGCCTTCTGTGATAGATGCATAAAATATGAAAGATGGAATGTAAATTGAGTGTGAATTGAACTAAATGTGTATGCCGCTGCTGCTGAATAGTATATGCTGATTAAAATGTGCATGCTGAATGTGACTAGGCTATGAAGTACAATCTGATATGGCTAAGTATCTATACCGATATGGTTTTGTTGATGACAAAAAATGGGAGAAACTAGGCTAAGTGTATAGTGTATATTGTGTGCTGCTGAAAATGTATGTGCTGTCTACTGTTAGAAGCATGTATGCGTGCTAAGTTGTCTGAGTATGTGCCGAGCTAAGTTGTCTGAGTATGTGCCAAAAGTGTTAAAAATGAATGTCTGTGTATGCAATGTGCCAATGCTAAATATGCTGATATGATGGTATGTGTGCTATACTAGTATTCAAAAATGAAGAGCACTCAAATACAAATGCCAAAAACTAGAATTTAAATTGACTAAATAGTATAAATTGAACACTAGAAGTTCTGTCATCATAAAAAAGGGGGAGAATATTAATCTAGTAGAGTTTTGATAATGATAGATTAAAAAAAATAGTTCAAAAAAATAAGAAAAATAGTTAGAAAATTCAGAAAACTGTAATTCATGTCGACCTAGTTAGAAAACACATCGACCTGCATAGCAGGTCCACCAATTACAAGTACTATGTCGACCAATTTATGATATTTACACATACACATCGACCCGTTTATTGTTATTGACAATCTGAGATAAATGATTTCTATAGAAACAAGTGTCTGAATATTTCGACCCACACAAGCACACATCGACATAAACAAAGAATGTCTTGTAGATTAGACATTTCAATGCATTGACTTTAGCTCAAATCTTGTCGACATGAAACTATAGGAACAGTGACACATCAACCAATTTCACCTATGAATAGTAACACATCAACTTGTTGGTTCAACACATCAACTTAATAACATTTATGTCAAAAACACACACTTCAACATGTTATTGTATTTGTCAACATAGCCAAGACACATCGACCAATTCACTTAGACACATCGACCAATTCAACCAATGAATAGTAACACATCAACCTGAGATTGGCATATGTCGACCTTTTAATATGTGTTTCTGAAATATATATGTCGACACATCAAAATTCTTGTCGACCTATAAAAAATATATCGACCAATTAATTTATCCAGATATACCAATTCTTACTTGCACAGTAGTAGCTCGATGTATGCTATTAGCTCTGTCGACCAGATATTTGCTTGCTCATTAAAATGCACAACAACCTACTTTTTTCTTGTCGACAAAGAACATACACATCAACCAATTCAGATAGACACATCGACTAATTTTCAAAGTAAATAGGAGTATGTCGCTGTTCTCATTAAATATGTTAACCCAATATTCACTAAATCGAAGATGTTACACATCGACCTAACTATATTGTTGTCAACACACATATACATATCGACCAATTTAGTTACACAGGTCGACCAATTCATTATCTGAATAGAAACATGTCGATACATTAAAATGATGTGTCGACCTACTCTTTACTAAGTCTGAAACATCACACATCGACACAGCAGAAAACTTGTCGACACACATGTACAATCGACCAATTCAAAAACATATGTCCACCTATTGAATTTTGCACAGTGGCTTGTCGACCTAGAATAGTAACTTATCGACATGTTTTGACAAAATTACATTAGAAATATTTCAAATTTAGGTCGATGTCCATTTTAATATTGTCAAACTGTGTATGTCAGAAATCATATCTAGGAAACCAATTTGAACCTAACAGATGTCTCGTTTCTTCAATTTCTAAAATGTTTCCTTTTCCATTAAAGCTAACGTTCAAATACAGCGCAAGAATGTTTTGATTGGCTTATTTAAAAGAGGCGCAAGAAAAAGAAATGGAAACTCAACTCGAATGAAGGAACAGTTACAAAGCTTTAATGGCGGAACTTAAATGCCCAACGTTCAAATGTAGTAATCACCACCAACGCTCAACGGATCTATTCAATAATTCAATAAATATTGAGGAGCAAAAAATAGAGAGGGTAATGTGATTGGAATTGAATGCTCTAATTTTTTTTAATAACTCTGAAAAATCCTCACTGTGAAATTTCTGAATAACTCTGAGTACTCTATTAATGCTTATACTATCAAATCTGAGGAAAGTAAGTCTTTATTCTTGACATTTATTTTATAAATTAATACGAGTGTAAAAGATTAAGGAATGAATGTCACTGTCTTAAGTCTAAAAAAATCAAATTTAGTCCAAGAAAGATTGAATTGAAGTGTCTGACGAAACACTGTATAAAGTTGAACTTGAACCTGTAATCAAGTTTGCAATGTTAGCAATTAGTGAAAATTTCGAGGGGAGTTTGGGAGTGGACATACACCGAGTTTGATGGAACCACTATAAAAACTTCTTGTGTCTTCTTTCATTGAATTTTTATTTACTGTCATTCTGTTTTAAATTTTCAAAAAGCAAAAAAAAAAACTTATATTCAACTATTCATCCCTCCCCTCTAGTTAAATAACACTAGTGTCCCTCTTATTTGTTTTGAGATCATTGAGTATCATTTTATTGAGAAAGTTTTGCGATACTTTGGTTTACAGTAGGGTATTCCTTTATCCATGCACACCAACACAGAGTTATATTGGACTGATCGATGTGGGAGAGTTGGTTGAGAATGTATGAGAGAACATGCGATGCACTTACGATTGTAGGATAACTGTCACTACTATATTGTTACCGGAGATGAGTGTTATGATGATGTCATGACGACATATGATTACGTGCCTTAGTATCGTCAAATCACACGCATGTTGATTGGCAATCCAAACATCGGTATCAGTAGGGATTTCAGCCAACGGCAGACGACATGACGTACCTGGTAAGTCAAAAGAACTTTATCGATATTACTTTAATTGTGTTGATAATGTTTTTGAACTTACAATTTTTTTTGGTGCAGTGCTATCAGTTTGAGAATATTCACTTAGTAGTATCTGACATCCTCACTGTGGAAGGAATGGATCCTCAAGTTGGTTATATCAGAGATAGGACATAGGAGACACTCCACCAATTTAGACATACAGCACCTGAGAGTGATTGTCCTTTGACATCTACATAGAAAGCTATTGATTAAAAGGTTTGGTTTACTTCTAGTACTACGGAAGCCAATAACGAACATATAGAGATACCAATATCGTATTCATATCCGACTCCTACTTCTACCCTAGCCTTTACTCTTGTTATTGATAATGTGCATAACACTGCATCGAGTGAGCTTCCACAACTTAATGTTTACTGATGGCGTCATCATCGATATGCAAAGGATACTGGGATTGTTACAGTTGACTTTCCCGAGGGTGATGAGGGTAGGTCGGCTCATGTTCCCACCCGATGTCAGTCACGTTAAAATGCTGAACAACCTCCTTACGGTACTTAGTATAGGCTACACATATTAGATGTATTACCTTATAAGCTCAAATTTAATTCATAATTATTTTTAATTATAATTTTCATAATTTCTTTATATGATTTCAAAGGTTATGAATTGTTTTGATATTTGTAGTTTTCATGTCTTCGGTTTTGGAGATGATAGCTGTTGTTTGGAATTTGGTTGTGTTGATATTTTGGTGTATTAGTCGGTCATGATTGTTGGTGTTTTTGATATATTGATTGGCCATAGTTATTTTGGTGTATTGGTTGGTGTTTTTGGAGTATTGGTTGATGTTTTGGCGTTTTAATTGCGTTGTGAGGGTTGTATGGAGATTGGTGTTTGGTGATGCAAGGGATGTGTGGATGTATTGAGTTTGGTGCAATTCACAAGCAACTGGGTGTGTGGGGTATGGGCTGATTCAATTATAGTTTGGAGATCTTTCCTGACCGGGCCAGGCCGGTTTCAAAAAAATTTGCTTGGAACCGGTTTGGCCTAATGAATCGGGCACACTGAATTAGGTTATACCGACTCAATCCGATTCGATGGTTTTCAAAATGAAAATTTTCAAAAAATAAATAAATTGGGCATTGAACCTGGCCGAACCGGTTCCTGATTCAAAAAATAGGGACTAGACCAACTCGGTTACTGTAGCGGACCGGTTCGATTCCGGGTTACTGTTGTCCCGAGCCGGTTTCCGGTCCGGGCTACAGCAGTCTAATCCCATCTCTCGTTATGTGTTCTTCTTGGGACCCACCTATGCCTCTGACTATGTTTCCTCATTAAACATGAGTTGAGAGGTGGAAAAGTGATAAAGTTATCTAATGGACGGTGACCTTGGAAGGAAATGATGATGGGACCCATCATTTTGTAGAAAAATGTCAAAAAATGTTAAAATGCATCTCTCGTCATTGTTATCCTCATTTACCCCCAAAACTCGTCTCTTTCTATTTTTTACAAGAAAAAGTTTTGATAAGAGTCGTTGATCAAAAGAGTTGGGACCCACTTTTGGAATGAAATGGACGATGGTGATGTGATCATATTGGGGAAAATAATTAAATAGTAATATACTTTTTTAATAATAATAATGAAAAAGTCATGTTAAGTGGAATGATTTGAGTTGGACCGAAATTCATTACTTGTTAAATGTGGGTGTTGTTGTTTTGGTTTAAGCTTGAAATTGTTGATTCGAGTGATAGGTTAGCCCATCATTATTAAATTTGTACCATGTAGGTGAAATTGGAGGTGTCCAACGGACAAGTCCCAGCAAGCATGACAGTGGAAGTAGCTTAGTTTTCGGTGAAAAAGGAAGTTGAAACAGAGCGTATGCATGCTTCTATTAATTCATGTCCTGATAGAGAATCTTGAATTATGTCTTCCTGAGATACCACCAGTAAAAGAAAAACAATCATCAGCACCTGAAGAGAGTTCACATGTCACCAAGAGTGTGAGCGCTTCTATTGGTTTATCTCCTGTTGGGCAACCTCTGAAGAGAGTTCACATGTCACCAAGAGTGTGAGCGCTTCTATTGGTTTATCTCCTGTTGGGCAACCTGAATTCTGTCTTCCAACTTCACCACCATCAGTTCTGAGGAGCAAAAGGATGCGGGCTGTAAGTTTTTGCAACTTAACTATTTGACAAATAATGCAGGCTGTAAGTTTAATTAAGGAGCAAAATGCTGATGCTTTGGAGTTGTTCCAGAGGCAAGTTTTCTTAGAACCTAGTTCATTTTGATCTAATCTCATGTTTTTTTCTTCATTGGAATGCTTATATTGTTTTTAATGTCTATCTAAAACCACCACTCACGTAGAGATGAAGCCCGACAACCCGCTTCTCAGCCACTGAAACGGGAAGAGCTAGAGTCAAGCAGTTTTGATGATGCTGCTATCACACAGTCCGAGGAAGATGGTGTTGAGCCAAGGTCAAAGCAGTGTCTTTTTCTTTAATCTTCTCCTGAAATTTGGTAGTTATTTTGGTCTTTTCATCTCTTTATGGATTCTTATTTAATAAACCGGATGAAAGAAAGAGTGCGGGCATCTTCCTTTTCCAAAGTTAAAAAGAAGCGTAAAGTTGTTATAACTGCTGCTGCTGATGTGGGAATACCAAGTGATGGCTACAGATGGCCGAAGTAAGGGCAAAAAATAGTGAAAGGGAGTCCTTACCCAAGGTATTTTATAAATATCTGGTGGTGACAACATGGAAGCTGAGTAACTTTTGATTGCAACTTACCGTAAAAGATTAAAGATTACTCGTGTGCTTGACCAAATGGCTAATACATTAAATATTTTCAACTGATTAGGTTATCTGAAATCCCTTACTTTTAATTCAACCATTGTTCGGCATATGTAATTAGATGTCCACATACTTGAAAAATCTTGGATAACTTTATATTACTTTTCCACATTTGTTAACGTATGTTAACATTTTTCTGCATAACGATGGGTCCCTTCCATCTTTTCCTCTGGAGGCCACCATCCATTTGTTAACTTTATTACTTTTGCACTTCTCAACTCGTGTTTAATGAGGAACAGCAGCATGCATAACTCTCTTCCATAAGAATTTTGACAGTTAATTTGATCTATATTAATCGGGGTGAAACTCCATATACTAAAAATCAAAAACCCAAAAAAATAGTCAGCCTCATAGGTGGTTCCCAAGAAAAACTCACAACTAGGGAAGATTATTTCACCTTCTGTAGGAGCGACATCTATGTCCCAGTTACAAAATGCAACATTGATGCCGTCATCCCAAACCGTGACATCATGAAACTTTTTTTTTCAAATAATGGTGCTAGAGAACGCAATATCACTAGATTTAGAAGAAAAAATAAAAACGTTATTTAAATAATTTCTTATTAAAAATTACAATATTTTGATAAAAAAAAAACTTCGTGTTTCCCCCGATCCACATATCAACAGAATAGATGTAATGTAATTCATCCTTCCCAACTTAAAGACGCCCTTCTATTTTCTTTGCTGTTAACATCATACCAAAAAAAAAAACAAAAATCAAACCAGCCTTTAAATTATAGACCATATGTTGACGAAATTGCCACGTGTTATGGTCAACCGGTCTTGCCCCGGATAACCTTGCCAACCAGAGTGTAATGCTTTGTAATGGAAGTAGTCTGAGCAAAGTATCAGGATTATTAAAGTTCAAATCTGAGCAACTTTAGACTTCAAAGGACTACAGTAACAACTCCAGCTATGGAAGAAATGGACTGTTGAGAGAGTGGAGAAGAGAGTATTCTAGGAATAAGAGAGAAAGAAAAGTAGAAAGATAGGAAGATAGGGAGATCGAGAGACCAGAGAGTAGAGAGAAGAGAAAAGAATTCAAGTATGTATTCTTATACCTTAATTGTCTTCCTACATGCTTTTATACACTTGCTTTTCCCTCCAACTACTCCAACTAACTAACCACTCTTAACCACGTCTGAAACTAACTAACTACCCTATTGCTAATTGAAACTAACTTCTAAGCTCCTTCCTTCTGCGGTAACCGTTAACCTCCTTAGGAGCTTTACAACATTCCTCCTCTTCAAACCATCCTTGTCCTCAAGAATTAAATGTTAGAAATTGAGCACGAATGAAATCCAAATCTTCCCATGTTGCTTCTTCATAGCTGAGATTGACCCATTTAATCAGAACTTGCATGACAGATTGATGATTTCTCCATATGACATGCCTTTTAAGAACAACATCTAGTTCTACAATGGCTCGCTTATCTGTACCAAGTAATGGCAGTGTAGGCATTGAAGACCAGCCTGAACCTAGCTTTCTCTTCAACAGAGACACATGGAAGATTGGATGGACTTTCGAACCTGGAGGTAACATCAACTTATAAGCTACCTCACCAATCTTTGCTATGACACGAAAAGGGCCATTAAATTTTGAAAAAAACTTGAGTTGCCTCCTCACTTCTACTGACTGTTGACGGTAAGGCTGCAACTTCAAATAAATCATATCTCCAATTTGAAATGCACATTCTGATCTCTTCTGATCAGCATACATTTTCATTCAACTCTAAGCTTTGCACAAATGATCCCGCAGGATTTGGAGCATATCCTGCCTGCTCCTAATAATTCCTTTGCAACAGGTGTGACTGTTTCTTCGTAAGGACCCATAGGAATGTGCCTAAACTTATACCCATATAAGGCCTCAAATGGAGTCATGCGTATACTGCTATGGAAATTAGTGTGGTGTTGTACCACCACTCCACCAAACTCAACCAATTCAGCCATTATGCAGGTCTGTCTGAGGTCATACACCTCAGGTAACACTCCAAGCACCGGTTTACTCTTTCACTCTGCCCATCTGTTTGCGGGTGATAGGAGCTACTCATCTTGAACTTAGTTCCCATAAGCCTGAACAGTTCCTGCCAAAAGAGACTAGTAAAGACTTTATCCCTATCTGAGACAATAGAGTCAGGTAAACCATGCAATCTGAAGACATTGTCTAAAAATAATTAAGCCACTGCAGCAGCAGCAGAAAAGGGATGTTGCAATGCCATGAAGTGACCAAACTTAATTAGTCTATCAACAACTACCAAAATAGTATTTTTGACGTGAGACTTAGGCAAGCCTTCAATGAAATCTATACTCACTTGTGCCCAAGCTTGAGTAGGAATAGGCAGAGGCTGCAACAACTCTGGGTAAGGAGTGTTCTCATATTTACTTCTTTGGCAAACATCACACTCTTGCTTCATCATAGGCCAATAGAAGATTGCTTTAACTCTCTGTAGTGTTCCCAATTGACCTGAATGTCCTCCTAAGGCAGATTCATGAAGGTTTTTTACTATTTTTTCTTTGAGATGAGTCCCATCTCGCACTATTATCTTCTTCCTGTACTTCAAAAGCCAACCATGATCTTGAAAATCAGAATTGCAGTCAGGTTGAAGGGCTAATTGGGCCAAGAGATTCTGACAATAAGCATCTTGCTCATAGTTCTGAAGTACCTCCTGAATCCAACTAGGCTGAATGATTGAGACTACTGCATGCAATGATCCTTCTACTCATCCTCTTGAAATTCCCTTCATGAGAAAGTATCAACAGCTCTATTTTCAGTTCATTTCTTGTACTATATTTCATAATCTAATCCAACCAATTTGGCCAGTCATTTGTACTGCAAAGAGGTAGTCAATTTCTGCTCCAACAAGTATTTTAGACTTTGATGATCAGTCTTGATGATGAAATGATATCCTTGCAGGTAGTGTCTCCATTTAGTAACTGTCATTACCACCGCCAATAGCTCCTTTTCATAGATGGACAATTCTTTGTTTCGTTGTCCCAACGCCTTGCTCAAATAAGTTATGGGATGACCTTCCTGCATCAATATAGCTCCTAGATCATTCGATGAGGCATCAGTCTCCACAACAAAAGGTTTACTAAAATCAGGTAATCTCATTACTGGGGATAATCATTGTTGTCTTAAACTGAATAAAGGCCTTTTCCACATCCTCACTCCACTGAAAATTATCCTTCCTTAAAAGATCATTCAAAGGTCTTGCGATGGTGCCAAAATCCTTGATAAGCATCCTGTAGTACCTAACTAACCCCAGAAATCCTCTTAAGGATTTGACAGAATTTAGAGTTGGTCATGAAGAGATTGAATCTACTTTTTGCTGGTCCATTTTAACACCCTCTGCAGTAACCACATGTCCTAGGTATTCAACTTGACTTTGGGCAAAAGTGCATTTAGAAAGCTTAGCAAAAAGTTGGTGCTTCCAAAGTAGACTGAGAATAATTCTGAGATCCTGGGCATAAGCACCAATGTCTGAACTGTAAATGAGGATATCATCAAAGAAAACCAAGACAAATTTCCTCAAATACTATTAGAATATGTAATTCATTAAAGATTGGAAGGTAGCAAGGGCATTGGTGAGTCCAAAAGGCATGACTTAGAACTCAAAATGGCCATGATGTGTCTGAAAAGCTATCTTCTCAACATCAGAAGGTTTAACTCTGATTTGGTGATAACCAGCCCTCAAATCTATCTTGGAGAAGACTTTAGATCCATGGAGTTCATCCAACAATTCATCAATGTTAGGTATAGGATACCTGTCCTTGATGGTTAATTGATTCAACAGCCTGTAGTCCACACAGAATCTCCAAGTATCATCCTTCTTCCTGACCAGCAGGATAGGGGAAACAAACGGACTAGTGCTATGCCTGACTATGCCTTTGTTGACCATTTCCTGTACTTGGTTTTCAATTTTAGACTTCTAGGAATGTGGATATTTGTAAAGCTTAAGCTTGAATGGTTATGAGTTTGGTTTAAGAGGAATTGAGTGATCATTGCTTCTTTCAAGTGGAAGAGTGTTAGATGCTGTAAAAACTTCTTCAAAGTCAATCAATATTGTAGATATAGATTCAGGAACTTAGCAGTCTGGTTGTCCATTTGTAATAGCTAAGCGTAAGCAACTCTGTAGTTGTTGTCTTCTGAATGGCTTAGTGTCCTTGCCTCAGTGTCCTTGCCTCTTACCGGTTTAGGTGAAGGATGATCCAACCTACCTTTTAAAATTACTTCATTCCCTTCATTGAAAAATTTAAGTTGCAGTTTCTTAAAATCAAATATAATGGGACTATAATGATACATCCAATCTATACCAAGTATCACATCCCATCTACCTAGTGGAATGACTCTTAAATCAAATATAAAAGTAAACTCTTGGATAACCCACTTCAGGTTACTGACTTTGGTAGAGCTGATGACCATACTTCCATCTGCGATTTCAGCTTATATTGTATCTGTAGGTTCGGTCTTCAATTTCAATTGGTCAGCTATTCTCATATGCAAGTAACTGTTTGAACCCCCTGTGTCCACCAATATAATGATGCTCATTCCATGTAAGATCCCTTGCAAAGTTATAGTTTTTCTTTGAAGGGAATTAGATAGAGCACAAAGTAACACTTGAACTCCTTCTTCTGAGTTATTTTGCAGAAGATGATCTTCTTCTGTTGTAGGTTCAGCAACTTCATCTTCTTCTTGATCTTCTGCTGTCAAAATAACATTGAGGTGTTTAAATTTACACCTATAGTCTGGAATAAACTTTTCACCGCATTTAAAACACAAGTTGTTTTGCCTCATGTGTTGCATTTCCTGTGGTGACAACTTCGGCCGAAGGTTTCCTTGAGTCTGTCGTTCTTATACATTTCTAGTTGAGTTAACTTTTGATAGGAATTGAGAGTTGGAATGTTCCATGACTTTTATTACCAACTTGAGTTTCTCCTGTTATGCTTGATCTATAGGCCCCTATCCTATGCTTCTTTGCTAATTCCAACGACTGATCTTGTAGACTGGCTATTTCAAAAGCTTGAGTAAGAGTTTAAGGTTTCATCATCCTTATCATAGGCTTAATATCTTCCCTTAAACCACTGATAAAACTAGAAATGAAATAGGACTCAGTCAACTTAGGATTGTGCTGCAACATGACAGTCCATAGTTCTTCAAACCTGTCCAAGTAGTCAGACAAATTTCCATTCTGTTGCAGCTTATTGAACTCTTCAATTTCATCTTGATATCCCTTGGTTTCAAACCTGAAACATAGTTATTTTGAAAATTCGTCCCAACTGAGTCCTTGTTTTACCAACTTGAAGCCTTGAAACCAAACTTCAGCTTTCCCTTCAAGATACATCTTGACAGTATCCAGCCATACAGCCATAGGAATCTGATATACATGAAAAAACTTCTGACATTTTCTTAGCCACATTCTAGGATTCTCCCCTGCAAATAATGGAAGCTCAATCCTATGAGGATTAGGAATAAGACTGTGGTTCATTGGATCTTTCTTCAATGTTTGAGGTCCATAATCCATTCTTATTCTACCTTCTGTTGGTGTAGACAGTATGGGAGACTTAGAATTTCGGTCAGTTTCGATTTCTCCTGTCTTATCTTGATTTTCCTTCTTATAGAGAGAACAGATTCTAGCATCCATACTGGTCATTATGGCTTCAAATCTC
This sequence comes from Dillenia suffruticosa, assembly GCA_033439265.1. NCBI lineage: Eukaryota > Viridiplantae > Streptophyta > Magnoliopsida > Dilleniales > Dilleniaceae > Dillenia > Dillenia suffruticosa. Next base: position 9,612,068 of record JAVTVX010000013.1, on the reverse strand, counting down.
TGGTTTTGTTCATCTAGTTGTTGGAACATACCTTCTAATTTCTTTTCGATACTATTAAGCTTTCTTTCGGTAGTCAGTTTGTGTTCTCAAAACTGTGAGTTCCTATGTTTTATTTTCCTGCTTCCTGATTTATTCCTCCATAGTCTTGTATCGAATGTTGTCTGTCATGGAAACTTTGATGGCCAAAGAACTACTGCTCTGATACCACTTGTAATGGAAGTAGTCTGAGCAAAGTATCAAGATTATTACAGTTCAAGTCTGAGCAACTTTAGACTTCAAAAGACTGCAGTAATAGCTCCAGCTATGGAAGAAATGGACTGCTGAGAGAGTGAAGAAGAAAATATTCTAGGAAGAAGAGAGAAAGAATGGTAGAAAGATAGGAAGATAGGGAGATCGAGAGAATAGAGAGCAGAGAGAAGAGAAAAGAATTCAAGTCTATATTCTTATACCTTAATTGTCTTCCTACATGCTTTTATACACTTGCTTTTCCCTCCAACTACTCCAACTAACTAGCCACTCTTAACCACTTGTGAAACTAACTAACTACCCTATTTCTAATTGAAACTAACTTCTAAGCTCTTTCCTTCTGTGGTAACCGCTAACCTCCTTGGGAGTATTACATGCTTTAGGCCTCTTTCTAGAGCCAAAAGTAAAAATCACAAATTATACGACTGACTGCTATGAGAAGTTTTCTCTGACCACTTCTGACCCATGTATCTGGACGAACACCGCGTTATATGAAAACTCCTCAAAATTAACTAACGTGATAATATTTCCCGTGTTTAAAATATTTTATTATATTAAATTAATTTATATTTATACAAAAATTTTTATATTTTTTATAATTACCTATGTTTTATATTTAATGAATTATTTAATTATAATTTTTATTTTTTATATTAATTATCTTATGATTAATAGTTATATATTTGATTATTTTAAACTTTTTGTTATAAAATATAACTATTCTATTATTTTATAAAATAATTAATATTTATATAAAAATTATTATATGTTTTATATTTACGTATTTATTTATATTTTCATTTTCTGTATTTTTATAAAATATAATTTCATCACTGTCTTTGTTTGTATCTATTTCTGTTTGGACGTAACATTAACGAACACCAGCCATAAAATCGAACAGTTGAATGTGTGCCCTGGATGTGAAAGATTTCATTCACAGAAACCAGTGGACAATACTTCATTAAAACCTTCATTAGGGGAGCAGTAAATCCCAAGCCAAGCCAACACTAAAGATATGGACCATTCTTCTATCTATGAGTTAGCTAGCAGTTCAGGCTCTCATGGATAAAAAGCTATGTTCTTTACATGGCAAGAGTTAACACTATCAACCATGAATGGTGAACAAGAGAACAGTATATACTATCCACGTGAGCCATCAAGGTGCATATTGTTCGTTTTGCACACATGCAAGGGATTTCATGTCTGTCACCGTAAGATCCAACAAATGCTTCAGCAAAATAGCCATTGCGTCCATCAGCATGTCCATTAATCACTGGATTGGCCACCATTGCATGTCCAGAAACAGGAGCTTCATCATACAAATACTGCTGCCTCATTTGGTATCTAGTTCCATGCCGACGATCTAAGATTAGATAAAAGCCCTCCATAAATGAATGGATTCCAGAAAGTCATATATCCCACAATAAGAAAAGAGAGAACTGACTCAACCTTGCCTGACAAATTATCTATCATACCAATTGCTTCAGTAATAGCTCTCTCATGTTCCTATTACAAGGTAAGAAGCTCAAAACTAACATATCAAAATGAATTTAGAGCTCAATATAATCTTATGTTGACAATGAATGATGTTAAAACACAAACAGGTTCATGTCTCGACTTCACATAGATAAGGAACTTTACTCTGAGGATCAATTTGGCCTCCTCAATTTGAGATGGATCCAGGACCTTCTTTCCAAGGACCATCTTCTGCACCTGTCATCATTAAGGAAACAAGAAGTTTCTGTAAGAGATAACCGCTGGCAAGAAATGATCTGTTGTCAATGCTGATAATTCAAAGATAGCCTCCATAAACACAGAACTGTGTCTACAATTACAAAAAACACAAAAGAATCCTTTAGAAAAACCAAGCTATAATTCCGTCAAGTAATGAGCTATGATGAGTTGGGAGACTGTAACCATGTGACTTCGATAAATAGTGTCTCCAGAAGTTTACCATGGAGACAATACTGCAGGTTTAAATAATGCATCTGGTGTGCCAAAAAATGCATGAATGAAAATAATAATAATAATAACAAATTACAAACATGATCTAACAGTTGACTTTTCTGGAATAAAATTCAATAACAAAATATGACATTGTATATTGGCTAGGGATATCCAAAATTAAATAAATAAAAGGTTGCATCTGATGATCATTGATGCTCAATGAACATCTATTTTTCTTTTGAGGCCCATAAATCCAAGGTACGAACGGAAAGAGGTTACATTGTGCATAGGCTTCTCTTTTACATGTCAAAGATAATATAATATCGGAAGCTTGGAACTTGCGAAGTCCCCTCAAACAAATGTACCAGATGAAAGAAAAGGATGAGAGAAAATGACTCATTCTCTGAGAAGTTCTTGTCTCCCTCTCAAATCAATTGTCTCAATTATACAGATGCAATGGAGGAAAAATATTACATCCTGTCTTCAAAGTTTTGCTAATTAAGTCATGTATAAGAACGCCAACAGCAGAAAACAAAAACACAAACCAGCAGCAAAAGGTGAAAACTGGTATGAAATGGCAATATTAGAGGCAATAAAGGAAAAGAATAGGTTCTCAGATGATTGTCCATGCTTTCATCTCTGACACAATAGTTCAACCCCCAGTAACAAAACGTTGTAGCCAAATGGATTTGAAGAAGGGTAAATTAAGAAAGCTTTCCAGCCTGTAAATACCCTACTTGAAAGATTAAATTGTTTGGACTATAAGTACTTGAAACCTCAGAGATGACAATTTCAGGAGTATGAATCTAAGCTGATCCCATTTCCTCAAGATCCAGTGTTTTCCCACCCCTTTTTCTTTTGGCAGACGACCAGATTTTCTCATTTGATGTCTCAACTAATTGCCAAGTAAGCTCCCCAATGATCGGCTCATAAGTCAACATCTCTCTTATCAAATATATAGGTAATTGACCACTTGTGAGGTTCAAAGCCCACTAATACATCTTGATTCAAAACCTTCTAAACAGTTCCTGTTCTTGTCTTTCAAAAACTTGATCATATGCATATCCATTTCATATATAAAATAGGAAAGAAAAATATCTTTCCTGACCAATAACTTGCACTTGCACGGATGTTGAAACTTATATTAAAATGCTTTTTCTTTTTGAAGCTCTCTGCTTTTTGAAGCTCCTATCTCTACCTCCATCTCTTCATTAGTCCACCTTTCTTTTCCTTTTTCTTTTTCTTTCTTCCCTTTTTTGTTCCTTGCCCATTATAGGGGAATCTCAGCAATGACACTTTTCAAATATAAACATACTCCTTGGGGTTGGCCAATCTCTTTTAACCACTGTGGGCCAAAACAGAGATCCAGAGAATAGGAGGATAATAACAAGCAAGTAACCACAAATTTCCAACAAAAAAGGATACTTTTCATAAATTCAAGATATTTGAACAATTAAAGAACAAAACTAGGCCCCAAAGCAATTGTAGAACTTCTGTCATAATTGATTTGATGGCATGCTTTCATTATTTACAGTTAAATGATATACTTCTATATAACAATACATGAAAGAACTCTGAAATTGGCATGTACGTGGTTACCTTTGTAAAATCCACACAACACCAATGGTTTTTATTCCAGAAAATATTTGTCATTCCCGTCTCATATTGAACCTTACACTGGATATTTAAGAGAAGCATAGACAGTGAAGAAGACTGGTGGCAAGGGGCAAAGGTAGGCATCCTCATCCCTTGCCTGGTATTTTTATTGAAAGGATTCATGATGCCCCCATCAAGATGGGGCAACAATATCAATTCCACAAACCCACATTTTTATTTATTGCCTTCCTAACCTGATTGATAAGATCTTTTGTCACACGAATCCGAATCAAATCTGACTTTTCTGTTACAGGTACAGCTTCCTATGTGTTAAAGCCTTTCAAAGAGATCCAAGTACAATTTGGCTCCTGAAGGCACCTGAGTTAATAGGATTGTACAATTTCATAGATTGCTCAACACTGCAATCGGCATAAATAGCAGGTTTACCATTCTGTTTCCATTCCTATATTGTTCCTGAACATTGTAAAATTCATCATCAGTTAAAATTATAAAAAATAAATAAATAAATAAATAAAAATTAAAAAAGACCAGTTTTGTTTTCCTTTGCCCTAACATATATGAATGAAACAATACAAAGTATTAAAAAACTAATAAAAAAAAGGTTAATGCAAACTGCAGAAAATGAACTTTAGCAATGAGATGAGGAGATTGTCATTTTTTATAAAAATTAAGACCATATCTCAATGTCCATATATCCACATAGTTTATCAAGGGGAAAAAGTCACAGCTGTGTCATATGTTACATGTCTCAGGTACCATGAGATATCTCATGGAAACAAACCGGCTCCACAACCCAGTGTATTTTTGGCGATTTTCTTCCTCCAGTTTCCCTGGCTTTATTAAATTTAAGGTAAAAACTTTTTGAACTTCTTGTGAAACACATAAGAACACACGTAAATATATATATATATATATACACACACACACACATACATAATCGGTTTATAATACAGAGTGATGGACTCTAGGAAGACATCCTGAGTCATTTGTTGTACCTGATCACATAGAGCAGCGAGCCTTTTAGGACCCATTTGTTTCACAAAAATAATTTCTTGGAAAACATGTTCCCTCTACTCATTGTGTTTGGCTGCTGGAAATCCAGGGTTAATAGAAAAACTAAGGCAAAATCTTAGGTAATGAATGAAAGAGGGGGGAATAAAAGATGCAAGATTTTAAAAGCATATCCATTTTCCACATATCACTTTAAGGAGTACATTCCTAATATCCCATGCCATTAAGCAGTATGTTTCACTAGTTGTATGATCATGGCAGAAAAAGCACACCAAGAGCTTTAGTATGCCTTCTTTCCTAAATTAAGTCATTATTAAGTTCTTATAGAAAATTATCTGTCCAGGCTATGTTATTGGGAAATATTTTGGCATTTCGATCAAATTTCCAAGGGTGAAAGACAGTCACATTAAAGGAGAAGATGCAATGATCTTAATAAAAATATACACAAGGAAAGCCTCCTACTTTTATAAAGAAATCCAAGAGTAGGGCGAACAAAATACTCAATCATATAACCTAGTGAAATAAACCTCTGGTGACCTCTTCATCTTCATGGTTACAAGTGGATGGAGTTTCAAGAAATTAAATTGCAGTAAGAGTTTAGAAGCTAAAAACGATTGCATCATCTATAATGCAAATGCAACAAAGGCAAGAAGAAATCTAGAGAAAATTACAAGGCTCCTTTACATACAACTTTCAAAAAATGATCATGAAGACCGGTACAATCTTCAAATTGATCTGGGGATTTAAGTACAATCTTCAAGTTGATATGGGGATTTAGTTTAACGAATTTCCACGGATGAAGGAGATTTCCTCAATTGTTATTATCCAACGAAATATTATTAAGGCCAACATTAAGTTTTAGTCGCTTAGATGTGTGGACAGTTAGTCACCAAAACAAATTACCATAACAATATTTTCATGAAAACCAATGCTTTTAGACATCAGATTTCCTGCTATCTCCAGACTGTTGGTGGATGTCTCCTAACTTCAAGAGCATCCCCTCTTTCCAGACCTCACCCGAAATAAGGTAATCCTTCATTATCTTATCCATCCTCCCCCATAGGACTAGCCGGGAATTAACAACACCATGAGTAAAGGCACATGGAAATCGCATATGCTAATAACATGCAAAATCACATCTGAAAGAACCCACAAATATCTTTTCAATTCTAAATTAGATATTTCTAAAACTATATTTGAAAGAAAATTATCATTGCCCTTTTAGTCAGAATTAGAAAATACTAGGTCTATAGCAAAATCTCCAATATCTACGAGGTTGGCCCTTGGGAAATCCCAAGTCTCTGTTCCCTAACTTGAGTTACTTAGGACCACCAGAAATCTGTTTATGCAGCTAAGGACAGCCAAAAGACTCCAGTAAAGCAAGGTCACGGTCAAACATGGTCCCCACATGTCCGAACACAACTTTGATGATTTTAAGCTATGATACACTGTTTATAATGAAAGTGGCCATACAGTTATGCAAAGGTCCACCAAAACCAATAGAAATCAAGTCAAAGATTTTCCCTTCTACGTTATTAAAGCCAAACTATTCAATTCAAGTTCTGAGATTCTTCGCCATATAATTCTATCAACATGAAAGCTAGAATAATCTTCAAACCTAGCTCAGCTCTAAAATGTTGTCTCTGAGATCTACAAATGCCAATGAGTTGGTATGCTTTTTGTTTATTATAAGATTCTTGTTTCTGGAGAATGGCTTTAATAAGTAAATCATAAAAGAATAAGACACTACACAGTACACATCACAAGGATAAAATAAACAAAAAAGTAGATTTGCTGTTCTCAATAAGATATTAAATGTCTTGACAACATTTGATGCATACTTAGATGATGTATGTAACTCCACCCATTTTGACAAAGACAAGTAGGGAAAAGATCTAGAACTTTCACACTGTGAAGATGATAAACATTCTTAAAGGTCCAACAAATGGAAATAAAACACACCAGAGTTATGAAGATAACAGCAGATCTCTGCATTTGTAGTTTCGAGATCCACTTACACACATCTTAAGGTTAAGCACAAAAAGTTATTCATCAGATTTACAATCACACCTTTATCTTTTTCCTATATGTTGACAGCTCTTTGCTGCAACTAAAGAGATATAATAAACAACTAGAAGAAAATGCCACTCATCAATAGCCTTCAATCGATGTGAATTACGCAGCTTATCTTTAGCAAGGATTCCATGGAAAGGCGAGAAAGTGGAAATATTAACCAGAAGTTGTTACCAAAATTGGGATGAGATTTGGTTGGATTTTCTAGAAACATGCCAAAGAAAGATGTTGTAAACATTGTCCACTACACTTGCACACTTTCAATGTCTATAACTTATGAGCAAAACTTTTGCACTTCAACAAAATTATTTAAGAGCAACAAAAAGAAGCTTCAAGTCTCCTTACTGAGAAGGAACATGGAACAGCAGCTGAAGAAGGCAGACGAGGTGGAGCATAAGCTTTTGCTGTTGAAGCAGCAGGACATGAAAGCTTCAATTTCTTGCGAGATGCATTACTGATGGGAGTACAAAACAAAGCTGTATTGTCTACCTGAACAGAAAGGGAATTTTCAGCAGGAGAAGCACATTTTCAATGTTTCCTGATACAAACATCAATGAAGATTGTAAGCTAAAGAAAACCACATCATGAGCCATCTAAGACAAAGTTGTCTTTTGATTGACTGTTTCAGGTTTCAAACAATAACAAAAACAGAAAACTGAGCCTTAATCCAACTAATTTGAGACCGATCATCTGAGAAATAAATTTAAAAATGATTAAAAAAGAAAAATAAATAAATAAATAAATACATACAAAAAAAAATATATATATATATATATATATCTAAAATATGTTAGTTTAATTTGTACGGATTATTTTACGCCACTCATTACTATCTAAATCATATTCACGTCTAAACCCTTAACTATAATATCTTTACGAATAATTTGTATTCAAGTTTTCAACGGTTTATCTCTACATTTTACTAGATCTCCTATATTTAAGTTATCGGCTCTCCTAAACAGTGCGTTCTTGGGTTTTCTTTGAACATGCTCATACAATTTCCAACGACACTTTCGCATGTTATCCACAATTGAACTAACTCTCAATTTGTTGCGAATATCTTCATTTATAATTCTATCTCTTCTAGTTTTACCACACATACATCTAAACATCTTCATTTCTGTTACGGATATTTTTTGTTCTTATTATTGTTCAATAACCTAGCACTCAATACTATACAATAGTACAGATTTAACTGCGATTTTATAGAAATTTCCCTTTAAATGCATTGGTATCATGCGATCGTAAAGAATTCCATATGTCTTTCTCTATTTCATTCAACTCACTTGAATCCTATGATTTACATCCCCATCTATATTGTTATCATTTTGAATGATATAATCTAGATATTTAAATGGTTCACTTTTGAGTAATCTTGTCTATCTATCATAATCGTTTTGTCATCATTCCAATAACTATTGTTAAACCTACATCTCATAAACTCAGTTTTTTATTTACTTAATCTAAACTCTCTAGATTCCAGTGTGACCCTCCATAACTCTAATTTAGCACTAATATCTTCTCTAGTTTTATCAACTAATACTATATCATTTGCAAAAAGTATACACAATGGTATTTTATTTTGGATATTTTTTGTAATTTCGTCTATTACTATTGTAAAGAGAATGGGGCTTAATGCCGAACTTGATGGAGCCCAATGTTAATGGGAAAGCTATCGCTCAAACCCCAACAACTTCTTATATTGGTTTCACCTCCCTCATACAAATCTTTAATGAGATTAATGTATTTCGAGGAGATCCCTTTTTTCATCTATACCCACTATAATACCTCTCTCGGAAGCCTATCATACAATTTTTCTAAATCAATAAATATCATATGTAAATCTCTCTTATGTACTCTATATGTCTCTATCAAATATCTTAACAAGTGGATTGCTTTCGTGGTGGATCTCACATTCAAAAATCCAAATTGATTTTGAGATACATTTATTTTCAATCTCAATTTATAATTTATCACTCTCTCCCATAGTTTCATGGTATAGCTCATAAGTTTAATTGCTTTATAGTTTCAACAATTTTGTATATCTCATTTATTCTTATATAGCAGTAGAATTATACTCTCCCTCCATATTTTGGGCATTCTTTTGATTTGTCAAATTTTATTGAAAATATCCGTTAACATTATTATATCAAATTCCCTTATATATTTCCACACTTCTATAGAAATTCTATCAGGTTCTATGACTTTATTATTCTTCATTCTCTTTAAAGTTTTCTTCACTTCATAGGGATAGATTTTACGTTTAAAATCTCTATTAATTTCTTTTATAGGTATCTAGATATTTTCTATATCTGTTTTACTCTTAACATTGAATAGATTATCCAAATAATCCCTCCAATGCTTTATTATGTTATCATTCTTTATAAGTATATTATTGATTCCACTTTTAATACACGTAACACCATTTAGATCTTTTCCATTTCTTTCTCTTATCTTAACAATTTTGTAAATCTCTTTTTCTTCGTTTTTAGTTTTTAATCTTTTGTATGGTTCATTATAGACCATACTCTTTGATTTTTTGATAATCTTTCTTACATCTTTTTGTACTTTTATACTTTTCATATGTATCGCTACTATTATTATCATTAAAGTTTCTATAACATTATTGTTTGGTCCGAATATTAATTAGTATTTTTTTCGTTTCACTACCATAATTTCTTGCCTACCAGGGTCTTGTTTCACATCTCAAACAAAATTTGAAATTCAATATATGATCAATACAGTCACCTCGTTTTGTTACAAAAATGGTACTTTCCACACAAACACCTAACTAAACATGCAAAAAGGTATACCTATAAAGCATAAAGTACCTCATCATTTTGATTGTATCATCCAAAATAATTTGTCCAAGAAGTTCACCGTGCTGGCTATCTGTAACTTTAAGCTCCTTCTACAGCTCAGTTATGAGTCCCCCTTTTCCCTGTAAATTCAGAACATAATATCTTTAGCCTTTTATAATTATTCATTTCTCTTTCTGGTTAAATAGTTGCATACCCCCAAAAAAGTGTAAAAACAAAACTCATCCAACATTGAAAATGAAATTGAAAATTATAGGTTCAAAGCCAAAGAAAGTGTACCCAGGAAAGGTGATCCGATTGAGCAATGAAAGCCCTTAAAACAGCACGATAGGCCTCCATCTCCATCGCATGAATGTCCATTGCATCAACTTGATGATGCTTGGAAACCGGTGGCATCTTCTCGGCTCTAAAAGTGTGATCCATGAAGTAATTGTTGACACTTTGCATTGGGAAACCTCTATGGATTCCTAAATGACATTAGATTATGTTCTTTAGGATATTGCAAATGCAACTAAATATCGAATAATCACTGCTGAAACATGGGTTTGAAGTTGTAAAACTCCACTCCACCCCACTCCACTCCAGACCACACCAAGTACCAGACAACAACCTAAAGTCAATTGCCAAATGCTATTTGAATTTATTTTGCATAAAATACCCAAACCAACAAGCATGAACCCACCAAACCCACTCTGTGACAACAGGGAAAGGACACCCGAAAAGGGGTCTTCTGAAATACACCAAATCAGTGGCTAGCAATAGCAAGCATAAAACCTATTTTTCTCACAAACAAACCTACTTTAAATCAGCGAGAAAAAAAACACCCAGAAGCTTAAATGGTTGGAACTTTCTATTTCTGGCTCAAATTCATTGAAAACCACGATGAGTCGATAAGAAAAAGGATACCCAAAAACGGAAATGAGATACAACAATGGCTTTCGGTCACCGAAAGAACCAAAAACAAGGGAAAATGGGAAAAGTAAATGTGAATGAAAAAGAGAGTAGAGAGGGAGGACACCTGGTCCATCGTGAATGCACTCCATGAATGTACGGTCACTGCAAAAGTGGAAACGAATTAACTTGAACGAGCAAGTTTTTTGGTGGAAACGAAATGACACTACAAGGCAGGAACGGCACGTTTATTCTGCGCGGTAATTATACGTGAAGTCTCTAAATCTTATCTCAAATTCACAAATTGATCCATGAATTTCAAAATACAACAATTGAGGATCTAGACTTTAAAAATCGTAACTTATTAGTATTTCCATTAATAACAATGCCTAACTGGCTGTTATGTAATGAGTTAACTTAATATGACAGATTATGTAGATGTCGTGTATCAAGAATTACTGACGTATCACGTAATATGTCAGTACTATCACACACAACATTATCACATCAGCACTAATGCTGATGTAGAAGTGCCTAAAAACTGACATGTCAGCATAATACACGAACAATGTTGCCACGCCAGCATAACTGGTGACGTGGCGGGGCACGTCTGCAAAAACTTCGTTAAAAAAAATCATCTCTCTCTCCTTCCGTGTCCCTTTCTCTCTCTCTCTCCTCTCCTCTTGCTGAAAAAAAGGATTCTCCTTCCCCTTTCCCTCTCTTCTCTCCTCTCTCTCTCTCTCTCTCATGGTGCTCCAAAAACCCTAAGTCTGAACCTCCTTCCAAAATCTTCAAATACTGATTCTCAACAAAAAAGGAAAAAATGGAGGACGTGGTAGGAGGTCTCAGCTTCGACTTCGAGGGAGGCCTTGATTCCGGTACCTACCGCCTCCGTGCCATTGATCCAATCCGATGGGGGCCATCGCTCCTAGTGTTGTAATCCCCAATTCCACTCCTGCCGCTAATGATTCTACCGCCGTAAACATCCCTGGAAAGGGAAGCTATCGGCAGACCGTCGACGACATTGGTCAGAAGCCTTTGCATGAAGGGCGATGCTTGTAGGTTTATTCACTAGTATGACACGTCTCGAATGCCGGTTTGTCGATTTTTTCGGCTTTATGGAGAGTGCCATGAGCAAGAATGTGTGTATAGGCATACTAATGAAGATATCAATGATTGCAACATGTAAGCTTGGTTTCTGACCTGATAATTAGTTTTTATAACTCGTTGCTGGGACCCAAGTTTGAGTCTGTGATCAAAGGAGAGACCTAAGTTGTATCTGTGATGAATTATAAACTTGTGACTGCCGCAAAAGATGGGTAGGCTAAGAATAAGTACGAGACCGTTGTTTGGGAAAAGGCTTGGTTGGGTTATAGAAATCAAAATTCTTTCAAGATTATTTATTCCTAAGTTTGTTTTGTGAGGCTTGTGAATGGAGTTTTGTATGGATATATCCATAAAAAAAAATTTTAAAACATCTCTCGCAGAAAAGTAATTTCTGATTTGACACAACATGTCGAGTTTTCAAAACTCGATATGTACTTTTCATACATGTCGAGTCTTGAAAACTAGACATGCCTCTTAACTGTCAGCATGTCGAGTCTTCAAGACTCGACATGCGTGTAAAATACATGTCGAGTCTTCAAGACTCGACATGCGTGTACAATACATGTCGAGTCTTGAAGACTCAACATGTTCGTGCCTTAAACCGTTCCGTCCTTCTTTCTTTCTTTCTTCTTCCTTCTTTCTTCTTCTTCCTTCTTTCTTCTTCCTTCTGCTTTCTTCTCTCCTCCTCCCCCGCGGACGACTATTTCTGCTCTTACTAGCGGCCGATCTACAACATCGAAGGATATTTGCAATCTCGGGATACTAAACTAAGGTCGATTCAAGCATTTGGAAGACCTGCACAGTCCATTCTTGTGAAGGTAAAAGCTTCTTCTTCCTTTGCAAACCCTAAGATTTCATATGTTTAAATTGATTAAATTTTTATGTACATTGTTAAATTTGAGTATTCTTAGTTCATTGAACAATATTTTGTAGAGATTGAATAATAAAAATTAGGGTTTAGGGTTTTTTAAAATTAGGATAAAATTGGGGTTAAGGTTTTAAAAAAAATTAGGATTTAAAACAGAATTAAAGTTTTATAAAAAAATTAGGATTTAGAACCGAATTAGGGTTTTATAAGAATTTAGAGATTTGTTAAATTTGTTATGTTGATTTGTTTAGAGATTAGAGTTTTTTAAATTTAGAACTGAATTAGGATTTAGGGTTTAAAAAAAGATAATTATTAGTAATTGTTTGTTAATTTTTTTGAAATTTAATTTTAGGACTGAATTAGAGTTTGTCAATTGACTTCTAATTTAGGCTTAATTTTAAAATTTTTTTAAATTGAAAATTTATTTGAATTTACTAATCTGTTAAATGGAAATTGATATATAATAGTAATAAATTGTTTTTTGATGTTGAGTAGAAATGGCGAAGATAATAAGATTATTATGTTACATAAATGATGAAATTGTGACAGTTATGATCGTGAGCCTTTGAAGTTGATTCGGGTCAGGAAAAATGCATTATTTAATGAGTTGGTCTCTGTGATGTACAAGAGTATTCAGATAAATTTAAGGAGACAACATGCAGAGATTTATTATCATTGTCCCGTATCACACATGTAAGGGGGAATATACGGTACGAATTGGTACCAATTAGTGATGACAATGGCGTTTTGAACTAATAGAGTTTACGGTAAGTATGGGAGTGGGTACGATGCATGAATTATATGTAAAGACATACAATACTAGTATATCCATACAACAAGATTACAATTATACGGATGAATATTCAGATATTGAATGTCTAGTGGATCTTGCTAACGCAGGTGTTGATAATGATGTGGGCAATGAAGAAGAGGCGGAAGAAGAGGATGATGATGATGAAGAAGATGTTGGAGAAGTTTGTCGTGGTAGTGGTAGTAGTTCAGCGAACCAGATAATATTGGGATCCTCCGGAGTGACTGCACCCATTGGTGGTGGTTGGAGATATGTCAATAACGAAATTGATGACTCAATTCTTTTCATTAGAACTGTACCGGGAGGAGATGGTAATATGACTTTCGAGGAAGATTGTAGATTGAGAAGTGATAGTGGGAGTTTTAGCGATGAATTGAAAAAACAAACGAGATTCAAGTTGAAGGCAAAAGTTATACACTTCGTGAAAATGCATCAAGTGGAGCATCACTATCAATTTCGTGTTGGGAGATCATCTTTTACAATATGGATAGCAATATGTACTCAAAGGGATAATGATTCTAAGTAGAGGTTACGTGTACGTAAAATAAGACTTCTTAGTGCCTTTGTGATAACTGTTGTAGAGGGACCGTACACATGTGTCAATGTTGGGTTGACGCAAGATTATAGACAATTGGATTCAAATTTTATGACTCGACGTTTTCTTAACTACGTAAGAGAAAACCCAAGTGTGAAAATCTCTTTCTTGCGAACCGTTATGATAGAAAAAACCACATATGCAGTTTCCCAAAAACGTGTTTGGGCTGCAAAAAAAAGGGCCATAAAAATGGTATATGGGGATTGGGAGGAATCATACAAAGAGCTGCCACAGGTTTTGGATGCAATAGTCCAAAAGAATCCAGGATCACAAGTTTCATGGAAGTTGGGTCCGCCACGAGGAAAGAGGTTTTGAAGCTATGTTTTGGACATTTGGTCCTAGTATCACCACATTTAGGAGTTGTCGGCCATTGATAAATATAGATGGGATTCATTTGTATGGAAATACAAACACAAGTTGTTGATTGCATACAGTATGGACATGGCAAATCACATTGTTCCGTTGACATTTGCTTTAGTAGATGCAGAGTCACTTGCATCATGGCCGTGGTTTTTTATGTGTGTGCAAGACTTTGTTATTGGAGATAGGTAGGGTCCCCTTTACTTGATTTCAAATCGACATGAATGGATATGAGCAACTGTTGCTCGGCCGGAGTTTGGATGGTTACCTCTAAATACTATGTGGCGCTTTTGCATGAAATATGTCGTTAGTAATTTTAACACCCATCACAAAAGCCAAACTTATAAGAGAGTCGCCACTATTGCTGTTTTATAATGACAACAAAAGAAATTTGATGTTTATATGGCGAGGTTTAAGAAGATAAAAGATGATGCCTCTGAGTACTTTGCGAACATTCCCCCTGTACAGTGGACCCTTTCACACGACGGTGGCTTTCGTTTTGGCTACATAACGACCAACATCAGTAAAAGTTATAATGTCGTCATCAAAGGTACAAGAAATCTACCTATTTCAGCATTGGTACTTAAATCTTTTATAATTTGATAAACTACTTTGAGGTTAGAATCGCTGAGGCGAAAGCGGGAACGGCAAGAGGAGAGCGGTACACGAAGTATGCAAATGACATACTACGAAGGTGGATGAATATCACTAACGTCCATACGGTGCTTTCATTTAGTAGGGAGGATGGAATTTTCGAGATTGAGACAGGGCATACACAAACTTGGTATGGCCACAAGGGAGGTAACAAATAGATTGTCGACGACAATAATGAATATTGCACATGCAAGAAGTGGCAAACTTATAGAATACCTTGCTTGCATGCAATCATTACACTGACACGAACGATAATCGACATGCATATGATCGTCAATCAATGGTATATATGGGAACATCAACTTCATGAGTACGAGTCTCATTTTTGGCCTGTGGGAGATAGATCTAGATGGCCCATGGGTTCATATCCCATTGTCATTCCCAATGGATCTCTTCGATGGAGGACAGGAAGACCTAAGTCATCTCGATATTATAACGAGATGGATCTTTGAGAGTCATATTCGAGGTCATCTTTGCGGTCATCATGTGGCAGTTGTAGTGCAGAGAGTAATAATTAGAGAACATGCACAAAACAAATTAGATGTGATCTCTGTAGCAGACAAGGATATAATCGACGACATTGTCCCACCCTATCGCGTGAAAATTGATTTTATTTTTCTTTTAATCACAATTCCCCATGTATTTGTTATTGTGCCGTAGTTTGTGAATTTGTCAAATTTTGGAGTCCTTTGTTTTTATTATAATGGTTAATGCACGTTCGCAGATATTAATGTGTCATTGACTTTTCATATATCTTTATTAATGCTGTATATTGTGAATTTGTTAAACTTTTGAATCCTTTGTTTTTCTTTTAATGGTTAATGCACATTACATGTTACGTATCGTATTTGAAGAATTAATTAATTTTTCGTTTCATTTTTTTGCAGATAGATCTTGGACCTTCTGATCCGAGTCTTCTACGATTACAGCGATGCCACCATTCTTCTACGATTTTGCAGGGAGACGACATGACAGCTTACTTGTCGGCGACGTGAGGCCATGCTATGCCGTTGGGAGCATGGTCAGATCGACGAGCGACTTCTCCCTTTTCTCAAGCGGTCGGGATTTTTGGATGTTTCCCGACTGTGATTAGTTCAGTTAGATTGGCACCTGATTACAGCCCTAGTCGAGCAACGGAGGTCGGGGACGTACATTTTTCACCTCCCCCGCGGTGAGTTAACTATTACACTTCAGGATGTAGACATCGTCCTAGGGGTTACCTGTGGATGGCCATCCTGCAGTCGCTAGGACAGCGGGAGTGTCGTGGGGTGATGTGTGTGAGAGACAATTAGGTGTTACACCTCCACAAGCTGTATTTAGAGGTTACACTTTGAATATGCCGTGTTTGGCCGAGTTTTTTTCTAACTTGCCCGATGGAGTTGATGATGTATATATTACACAGTGGACACAGACTTATATTTTACTTTTATTAGGAGGTGTGCTGTTTTGTGATAAAACAGTATATTATGTACATTTACAGTTTTTAGTATTGTTAGAGAATTTAGAGATTATAGGTAGTTATAGCTGGGGTTCTACGTGTCTGGCATATATGTAAAGACAGTTTTGTATTGTCGCGTATTCAAACTCACGTGAAATAGGAGGCGCTTTAGTTTTATTACAAATTTGGGGATGGAAGCGGTTCCCTTATATGTCTCCTATTCGACGATCGTTGTGCGGAGATGGGGATGGCCCGCTTGCTTTGGGTGGAGGGAAGATTTTAACATCACTTCTTTCCCTACACACATAGTCTCAGTGTATAGGGAGGGACTAAATAGATAGGTCGTGGAGCAAGTCGTATGGGTACCCTACACGGATGAGTTATTGGCATCCCTCATCGACTACTGTCACCAGGAGAGGGATATTTGGCACGCCCAGGTTCCATTGATCTGTTTTAGTATCGTGGAGTTATATTTTCCAGATAGAGTGTTACGACAGTTTGGAACATATTATCACATTCTGATTCATTGTGACACAAAGGATAGACTTCACGATACGAGCAGTTGAGGTACGCTGGAGATCAATTGGACGGTGGAGCATGCAATCTATGTTGATCGATGGATGTACCGACACGACTATCTAGTGTTACTAGACACTTCGTACGGACCTACCCTCGATCCTGCCTACAGTAGTTGGTTTCGCAGCATCTCCCATAGATTCGTTGGTTGTCGGGGAGCTTCTTTGACCTACATGGTAACTACTTTATATCTTCATTTCTCTTAGTCAATCAATATTTTTTATTTGTTTTTTAAACTAACTTTAACATATTTTATTACAG
This sequence comes from Dillenia suffruticosa, assembly GCA_033439265.1. Taxonomy (NCBI): domain Eukaryota; kingdom Viridiplantae; phylum Streptophyta; class Magnoliopsida; order Dilleniales; family Dilleniaceae; genus Dillenia; species Dillenia suffruticosa. Next base: position 9,594,794 of record JAVTVX010000013.1, on the reverse strand, counting down.
TGGGATACATTGCACGAGTTACGAGACACTTCGGGTGACAATGTTTTGTTGATTCAGCCATCTCGGTATTGGTAGTTAACATGATTTATCTTTTCAAATGTAGACCCGTTAGAGATTGCGACGATGGTGGTGATGCAGACCGACCACGTTGAAATGATGAGGACGAGAACGACGTACGAGACCACCACCCTCAGCCAATCATGCGTCACAACCACCGTCTCAGCAGCCCGAGGATGTCACAAGACCTTCTACTACGTTCGGTGAGTTTTCAGATTTCTACATGCCAGTGTTTGATGACTTCCCTCAAGTTTTCACTCAGGGGGCTCCTTAGAGGGGAGTTCGTCCCTATAGTTTTATGGGCAATGGACTGACACACGTAGAGAGAGATGATACACTACCGTTGTTTCATGTCTCCCCATCGGTTTTCTCTGACCCCTACCAGCATGATGCATGCCCCTCCCAGATCTCACATATAGATAACTTGATATTAGTATCTCAGTCTGATTATACTGAGAGTAGATATGATTTAGGTGTTAGATATTATATAAGAAGAAGAAGACGTCATTAATCATTTGTATTATGAATAATTTTTTAATTAATAAAATCTTTTCTGTTTTTTATATTTTATTATATTTTGTTTATTTTCATCGATTTGCTTTGATGTTAAAGATATGTATTGTTGTTAAATTTTTTTTTCTGTTTCGAAGTTAGAATAGTATTATTCGGAGATTGTATTTTAAGATTGGCATAAAATGATACTATATTTTTTTCCTGTTTCGAAGTTGGAATGATAAAATTCAGAAATTGTGTTTGGAGATTATATTTTAGGGTTGGCATAAAATGACATAGAAAATGGTTAACTCTGGGTGAGAAGTCATGTCAAGTTTTAAAAACTCGATATATTATAACAATTCCGAAATTAGTTTCATACGAGAGATGTTTTAAAAGTTTTTTTTTTATGGATATAAAAACTCAATGTGAATATGACGTAATATGTAAACACATTTTGGAAATAACAATAATGATGTTTCTTTGTTTTTTTTTGAGAATTTTTGTCTTCTACATTGGAATAATAATAAAATTCCCTGTGTTTTTCCTTCTTCATACAAGGTGTAATATGTTTGCCCACCACATGTTTGTGAAATTGCTTATGTTTGTTTGGTTATGAAAACCACTGATCCTGAACCTTTACCCGGAGTTTTGCATGGATCTAATCTAAAAAAAAAAAAAAATTTAAAACAATCTGGTTGAAAAATTATTTCTGTTTATAATTCTTATATATCACAGATTAAACCCACGACATATTGTGTTACGTCTCGTACCTGTGACATACGGGTTCAAGATATGATATACTGTTGCGTCTCGACACAGCACATAAAATTTTTAGATTATAAAATTTTTTAATTATAAAAATTAATTTTTAATATTTTTATGAGGAAAGAGAGAGAGAGAGGGAGAGAGAGTTTGGGTGTTAATGAGAAGAGAGAGGGAGGGAGAAAGAATGATAGGCTACGTGGCTAAGAGCTAATGAGAAAGAGAGAGGGAGGAGGAGAAAGTGGGTCCCACCATGCAGTCATGTGGAGGACGAAGAACCCAATGGCAAAGGGCTTCCACCCTTATATTATATATGTTAAAAATGAGAGAAAGAGAGAGATAGTGGGGGAGTGGGGGAGGGTGATATTGTCACGGGTTGGACCATCGATGAGGATTATGTCGATACGATATGGTATATTGTGGATTCAATTCATGATATATGGGGGTTATACATGAAAATAATTTTCTAACTATGTTATTTTAATTATTTTTTATTTTTTAGATTAGATCCGTACAAAAATCCTTATACCCAAACTCTTAAATTCTGATCAAAATTAATAAACAAAATTTTATGAAAATATGGAAATAACTTTTAATCTAATGAAAAAATTCTACGTCCTTCCCGCATGGAATAAGCTTCCATGCAAAGACTTCCATTAATCTTTCATTCCAAAAGATGTGGAATCAGGCCCGTTTATATATATATATATATAAAAAAATCCAATTAATTCTCAATTTTATTCATTTTCATTCCCTTTAATTTCTCAAAATACTCTTTGTTTCCTCAATGAATTTAAAATTTCCTTTGATGAAGTTGGCAAGACGGAATTGCTCAGTCTCTCCTTCTTCCCACTGCTCTCGCTGTTTTGCAATCCAATGTTCCCGTCTTGGCTACAATCCCCATCCCTAAATTTGGTTATGATATCCCTCAAGGTCCATATCTTTCTTAGATAAAGTTCCCCTTTTACCAGAATGTTTTTGCAATGTCCTATGCTGACACAACACCAATGCAGTTGCAAGATTGAGGAATCATCCGGATGCAACCATTTTCACATTGAATGTCAACAAAAGATATGGCGGTTCAACCAAATTGCTCGATCGATGTTGCTGGGTTGTATCTGAAACTGGCAGTCTTGTTCAGAGGTGGATTTTGATGGTTTCTAGCAAGAGAAGAAGAGTGCTTTTTTAGAGAGAGAGAGAGAGAGAGAGAGAGGAGTGTTTAGAGAAGAGAGGGAAAGGAGGAGAAGAGGAGAGGAGAGGAGAGAGGGAGGTGGCCTTTTTTTCTTGTTTATTTTTATTTTTCAGAAAGAGGAGAGGAGAGGAGAGAGAGAAATAAGGAGGGAAGGAGAGAGAGAAGATTTCTTTTTTTTCAACGGAGTTTTTGCATACGTGCCATGCCACGTCACCGGTTATGCTAACGGGGCAACAATGTTCGTGTATCACGTTGACGTATTGATTGACATGGTACTATCACATCAACATTAGTGTTGACGTGATAATATTGAATGTAATGGAGTTAACGTGTTAGACACGTCAGTAATTCTTGACATACGGCATCCACATAATCTGTCATTTTGAGTCAATTCAGCATATAACGACAAGTTAAGCGTCGTTACTAACGGAAATACTAACAAATTATAGTTTTTAAAGTTTATATCATCGATCGTTGTATTTTAAAATTTATAAACTAATTTATAAATTTATGGTAAAGTTCAAAGAATTGATATATAATCATCTCTTTATTCGACTGTGTTTGCCCTTTTCCGCAGGAATTGTGGTTCATCTCTACACATATATTGCTTCTGTTTTCTTTGTTATCATTCGCTAAATTGCTCCTTATTGTTGGAGAGGGGATTACTAATTCACCGAGATCGTAAGTTCTCATACTAATAATCTCAAATCCATTAAAAAATAATAATAATAATTCAATTATTTTTTATAATACAATAAAAAAGAAAAGTTTTTTTTAATTTCACTCTTTCTTTTAATTTAAAAAAATGAAAAGGACGTGTTTGCACTCTCCATTTATTTTTGTTCATGAATTTAAAAATTTCTCTCCAATAATGAAGAATTTGAGATTTTCTTAAACTAATATCAAAATAAATCCTTTAATTTATTTCTTTTTTACTATGACATTGGACTTTTTAATTTTTTTCATAGAAAATCGTGCTGTTGTCTCATCTCAATTTTGAATTTTAAATTTAATTTATTTTTTCAAACTAACGTTGAAATAAATTCTCTAATTTATTTCTCTCACTAGAAAAAAAATATGATTTTGGCCACAGATTTTCGCGACAAAAAAAATTTATCGCTATTTTGTGACGGATTTAGCGACGAAAAACTTTTTCGTCGCTAATTTACCACAAAATTTGCAACGAAAAGGAAGTCGTGACTAAATTAGCGACGGATACATCATTCGTAGTAAAATTCGTCGCTAATTAGTGACGAAAAAATTTTCGTGACTAAATTCATCGCTAATTGGAGACAAAAAATTTTTCGTTACAAATTGCGTCGCTAAATATGACAAAATTTTGCCACAGATTTAAAATTCATCGCAAAATTTAATCTTTTTTAAATAGAATTTTATTTTTTTATTTTTATTTTTATTTTATTAATATGTAATATTTAAGTTAAAAATTAATTTAGCGACGAATTTGTTTTCCGTCGCTAGATGAAAATCTCAATCCGTATATCCGGTAATTTAGCGACGGATTAAAATCCGTTGCTGAATTTAATCTTATTTTATTTTATTTTTATTTTATTTTAATAATTTCAGCGACGGATTCAAAATTCAACGCTGAATTTTATATTCTTTTAATTATAATTTTATTTTATTTTATTAATTTATATTAACAAATCATATTATTATTTTATAATATTTTAATTTACATTTTATTTAATTATATTATATTTCATTTTTTAGAAGAATAATGTTATTTAATTCTTAAAAAAACCATATATTTTATTTTATTTAAATTATATATATATATTAAATAATTTATTACTTTTTTTACTTTTTTTATTTGATTTAATATTTTTTATTATTGTATAGATAATTTTATTTTATTTGTATTATTTTATTCAATAATATAAATGTTTTAATTAAATATTAATGCCTGTGCGGGTGCCGGATGCACGCACGGGCGCTTGCCCGCCTGGGCGCCCGCGCCCTGGGCGTGCCTGCCTGGGCACCTAGGCAGGCAAACGCGCGGGCGCCCACGCCCCAGCAGGCGCGCGCCCGCCCGCGCTTGCCTGCCTGCGCGCCCGCGCCTAGGCGTGCCTGCCTGGGCGCCCAAGCAGGCACGCGGGTACCCTTTGTTTTAATACTAAAAAAACATGTAGTTTGAGGGATTCGAATCTTAGATTTCGGATTTGAGTAGAATACATATCATCACTGTACCACCGCTTAGTGTTAGTGTTGTGTGATGATATTTTTGTTTTCTTTTTTCTACCTTTTTGTTTCCTATTTTTACTTGTTTTTTTCCTTTGGTTTTTTTTTTCTTTCTATTTTCATTTCTTATATATAATAATTTTTTTGAAATTTGAATAAAAATATTTTGTGATTAAATATATAGATTTTTTAAATTATTAATATATTATAATTTATTGATAATTATAATTTTATAATTTTGAGATGCATTTTTAAATTATGGATTAAAAAAATAAAATAAAAATGAAAAAGAATAATAAAATAATAAAAGAAAAGAAAAAAGAAGAAATCAAAATATAAATTAATATATTTTTTAATTAATTTATTATTTTATTTTAAATTAGTATTTTATTATTTTTTATTTTATTAAAAATTATCATATTTATTATTTTTAATTAATATTATTTTAGGTTGGTGGTATAAATAAAAAAAGTTTTTATATTTATTATTTTAAATTGTTATTATATATTATTTTATTATTATTAGAAAAATATGAAAAAAAGATAATAAATAATAAAAAAAAATTATATCACAATAATATCTTTGACTCGGTGGTTTACAGGTTGTGTGTGTGCAGGAGTTCGTGTAGGAGTTCGGAGTTCAAATCACGGTGGAGGTAGAAGGCGCGGCATTTTCCAGCAATTAAGAGTTGATGCTACACGGGGGTGCTGGCTCGGGCAGGCAGGGCGGGCAGGGCGGGCAGGTTGTAGGTTGGTGCTGGGGTGGGTGGGCATGTGACTCTGTCGGCTCATGGGCAGCGCATATGGAATCAGCGACGGATTTAGAATCTGTCGCTAATTCAGCGACGGATAATTTTTTGATGGGTTTGTTTTTCCCTAAATTAACGACGGATTTTAGCGACAAAAATTATCTGTCGCTAAATTTAGCGACGAATAATTTTTCGTCGCTAAATTTTGTGACGAATTTTAGCGACGAAAACTTATTTGTCGCTAAATTTAGTGACAGATTCTAGATTTTCGTTACTAAATTTAGCGACAGATTTCTAATTTTCGTCGCTAAATTTTTGCGACGCGTTATTAGCGACGAAAAATTTTTCGTCGCTAATGTTTTTAGCGACGAATTTTTTTTAAATTTTCATCGCTAAATTTGTGGCTAAAAGACTATTTTTTGTAGTGTCTTTTAATTATTATATCATATTTTTCAACCTTTTTATGATAATTTTCATCAATCTTGAGAGAATTGTGGTGAGATTTGTGGTGTATCTTCAAAATATAAGTGGTATTTATAGAAATTGGACCCTTTAGGACAATTATTATCAATCTCAAGTGTTGTTTATAGGAAATGAACTCGAAATCTCACTTTTCACTAGTTGCCGTTGGCACCACCAGGCCATCATCGCTAGATTGTTAAGTTGAATCATTTATTTGATTTTAAATTTTTGACATGTTAGGATCAATATTTTCTAAATACATATTAAGTCTAAAATTTAACTTATTAATTAAAACTTATTTTAACAAATTAATTGAATTTAATCATCAATAATTTACTATCCATTTGATATAATTTTCTAAATTTACAACTAAATGATAACGAAAATTATAATATCAATACTTTTGACATTACTTAATTGACCTAGGATGATATTACCAATTGTACTTAACTTTCATAAATCATGTTGACATTTAGCATATGTGTCATCACTATCTGATAGTAACGAATATAAATATACATCCATCGTAAACCCAAGATTATGTGTGTCATGCACTATAATTCCTTCATTTCAAAATTCATATTTAACTAGGATCATGGTAAATATTAAATACTAATTTGTTGAACAAATTTGAACATCTACTAGTTTCTATTTTTGATGATAAAGATTAAAATAGCAACTAATTATTTAAATCATTCTACCCAACCATCGATCTTTATATATATAGGGAAACGAATCTCATCTTGAACACAAAAAACATACACAAACAAATTATCAGTGCCATATAACATCGGACACCTATGTTTTATCATACGTGCATTAATATTAGTAAACCCGCACGAACTGCATGGGAGATTAAACATATACTCATATTGTTGGTAAATGTCCACGATGGGCATTTTGATAATTTTGGGATAATAAGATAACTCTCATTACCCATTAACCAACCTCATTATTTCCCAATTATGACTCCCTAATTGACTCTATGAATGAGCCAACGTAAATGGAAATCCTTGGATAGATTGAGAAGAGGGCTAAGGTTGGTGAATGACAAAATCTCTAGAGAGAGAGAGGGCCAAAGGGAAAACTATGACAAGGGAATTTTTCTTACGTCATTCTCATCACTGGACTTAAGAATTGAGATGTTGTGATACTACGATAGTGGTTCAATCCCGTGATCACCATCCCGACTAAGCAATCTGCTCGAGAGATTTCGTGACTCGATTGAATTTTTGAAAACCTACACGTTAAGATATTTTTCCAAAAATTTTGAACTATTTAATTTCACTTTCGTATATGCATATTGTGACAATTAAATCTAATATTCGCATTAGAGTGTTCGTTAGATTTACTAACAAAAAAATTTCGAAATTTTTTGAGTATAAAATGTGTAGGGTAAAAATTTCAGAGTTCGGATCATAAATGAATTTCATGAATCCGAAAATACTATGTAAATACCCATAGTCCAAAGATCATAAAAATGAATTTTGTTAAATTTTCCGAGCATGTTAAGTTCATGAAAAGTTCAATCGAATTTTTTGAATGTACGAACTTTAAAACCTTATATCTATCGTTTTAGAGGGTAAATTGATTTGTGATAATGGTTTATATGTATTTATCATACTTGGATCTATTTTTTTATGCATTTAATTGTGATTTACGGTTGTCGAAAATTGAGTTTCAAAAATGATCGTGAAGGGCTCAAATTTTAAATGTTTGATATGCCGAGATTAGCGCCTAAATCCAACTAAAATCAAGTCAAAATGGTTGGATAATGTTTAATAGCAATTTTCTGGTGAAAACTGCTTGAAAATTTGATGAAATAGTGTTTTTCGGCATCCAGGTCGTGAGGACCTATTGTAGAACCCGTTGAGTGGAGAAGAAGCACCCCAGATTCACGGGCGCATGCAATACACACACGAAGAGGAGTGTGAGGCGCACAAGGCATGGCGCGTGACCTGCACGTGTGAAGAAGGAGCGTCCAATTTCAGGAAGCTGGTGCGTGTAATTCACGCGTGAGGAGGCGCATGAATCGGATTAGGTGATCTGGGTCGGTTGCGACTCGGCCCGCATCCCGACCCGATCCATGACTCAGGTGATGCAGGTCAGGCATGTGTGAGAGGTGCCTCGTGTCTTTGGCATGTGCACTAGACTACCGTCGGCACTTGGCTGCACGTGATGACCCTAACGACCGTCAGGCTACTTTGAATTGGATTTTTCCAATTTTTTGAGAGTTCTACGTCCATATTTGTGACTTTTTGTGGATTTTTGTATGCCGAGTCCAAGTTCAGATGGTAAGATGCGATTTCAGATTGTGATGTATAGTGTCCGTTGACTCATATACTCGTTTTGGGATCTATACTCGAATCATTTTGGATTTATTGATTCATAGAATACACAAAATGTGAGAATAAGTATCAATAAGTCACTAAAATCTCTCTTACTACATTGAGAACTATTGTATTAGATTTTTTTAAAGAGAATAAATTAAATGGTGAGATCTACGAGATTTTACACTAGTAGATTTAATTTAATCTTGAGGAGCAAAATCTATTTGAGATTCTAAATCAGAGATGGTGGGTGCCAAAGAGAGTACCGTACCTCAAGATAGACAGGATAAGTAAGTCTATCATGCATAGAAGAAAAAGATAAGCAAGTTAGGACAATGCTCATCAGTAGCATGCATGATGATATATTCCGTTCGATGAGCATGATCCTTTGGTAATGCCGGTTTGGCTCACCCCAAAAGAGCATATAATACTCTTTTCAGCTCCCAAGATGAGGATGCTGAAAAAAATGGCTGATCATATATTGATGCAACATTTGATATAAATGTTGAGTATAATCACCGAGTTAAGGAATGAAGGCAATCCTATTTTGGATTAGATTTAGATACCGGGTGTGATCCAATCTTTTACTTGATTCTTGAAAAACTATAAAAACTTATCTCATGCATGACGAGAGTATTTGTACTTTCGTAGATATAAGTAGGTATTGTGAGCTCGAGAAGAAGCACTAGAGGTCAGTAGACCGTATTTGGCTCATGCTTATAAAGTGGAGTTGAGTTAGGACTCCCGTGACATCAAACGAACAGCATAAGCATGTAAAAGAGACTCGAGGTTTAGGTAATAAGAAACCATCCAAGAAAATCGACAACAAGGTACAAAAGTACAAGAAGAGTGAGTTTGATAAAACCGACGCGAAGTGCTACGTCTGAGGTAGACTTGGTTATTTTGCTCGTGAGTGTGACGAGCAAAAAGAATGCCCCTCTTCTTTACATGGTTTGAGCTTTTTCTCATCTATTATAATACTTACTGATTTTTCTCTCTTGTGGATCGTAAACTCAGGAACCACCCACCATGTATCTCGAGATAGGAGCACGTAAATAGAGTTCCACCGAATGAATTCTCAAGTTAGGAGGATTTACGTGAGGGACAGAATATTTATCGTAGTCAGAGGGATTGACACTTGCTATGACGTTCTTTATGCTCCAAGTATTCATTGGAACTTGATTTCAGTACTTTGTTTAAGATTGCCTAGGATATGCAAGAAATCACTTGTTTTATTAATACGAGAACTCTTTGATTTGTTTTGATTTTATTCATGATGGATTATAAACACTGAGTGCTACTTCTTTTAATGGTTTTTTGTTATTTTTTTATTGTCTTTATATCTGATTATGTAGATGATGATGTAAATGATGATATAGTAGACTTGGACACATAGGACAAAAGATGATAAACTGATTAGTAGCAAGTGATCTATTAGGCTCCTTAACCAAGTTCGAGTTACCCATATGAGTTTTTTACCTAATCGGCAAAATTACAAGAAAAATCATTTGGTAACGCAATAAAAGCCGGGACTCTATTGCCGTTGTCCACTCTGATATTTGTGGTCTTATAAGCATGAAAGCCTGAAATGAAACTGTGTACATTATTATATTCATAAACGCTTACACTGTTTTGGTTCATCTATCTATTTCGAGAAGAGTATTATAAAACAGTTGACTATTTCTACTATTTCTCAACAGAATGGAGTAGCCGAGAGGACGAATATGAATTTGTTGGAGATTGTGAGGTCTATGATGACGCAAGTCAATTTGTTTATCTCCTATTAGGGAGATATTTTATTGACTGCATCCTACGTCCTCAACTATATCTCATTAAAGTTTGCAATCAGTACCACAATTGAGTTTTGAAGAGGGAGGTAGACTAACCTTAACCACTTGAGGTCATGGGGTTGTACCGCGTATAATCACGTTTTCTTGCATTCACACGACAAGTTAGGTTCTCAAGAAAAGAAATGTATCAAACACTCCAAAGGGAATGTGTTCTTAGGTAAGCATATAAACGACACGATTATTAAGATTGAGTCTCGTGATACCACATTTCTTAAGAATGATTTCTCTAAGAGATATGAAATCGATCGAGATTTTACCTTCTATGAAATGGATAAACCTAGTGGCATAGGCAAGCCCAGTGGTGGGACACAAGAATCCATTACAAATTTTGGTTCTAGTGCGAGCGATTCATCGAGAGGTGAAAAGATTCTCTCTCCTTGTAGGAGTATTGAGAACGCGTACTTAAACGTCGCTTCCTGGTTTGATGGCAAGACCCTTATTGTAACCTTTAAGAATGATGAGAAATCCAAAACGGTCCATGAGACTCTCGAGAGTTCTACGAAAGACCATTTGTTGAAAGCCATAAATGAAGAGAATGAGTTGATGAGAACTAACGAGGTCTGACGCTTAGTTGATTTGTTTAAGGGCAAAAGGATTATCGGAAACGAGTAGGCTCTCAAGATCAAGAGAAAGATCGATGGATTGATAAAAAGGTATAAGGCTTGTCTAGTAATCAAGGATTACATTAGAGTCGCAGTCTAATTTATCTCGATTCTTTTATTTTTAGCAATTGTCATGAACATGAATCTGAAATTATACCAGATGGACGTAAAGACAGCTTTCCGAAATGGAAATCTAGATGAGGTGATCTACATGGAGCAACCCTTTAAATTCATTATAGTTGGTCATGAGAACAAAGTCTGTCGACTTTGGAAGTTAACATACAGCCTAAACATTCATCCAGACGGTGGTATCCAAGATTTCATGATGAGATGATATCTTATGGTTTTGTAATGATCGAGTAGAATCATTGTATCTATCTGATACGTTCCGATAACTTTTATGATCACATTCTCATATGTGATTGACATTTTATTGGTTGGAAACAATAAAGAATATTTAATGACCATTGAAATATGATTATTGTTGAGTTTTAATATGAAGGACATAGGTGAGATTTAGTTCATTCTCAAAATTAAGATCTTGAGAATGATATTAATTCTTTAACAAGAGTTTTACATCAGGTAGATTTTTTAGCATCTTGAGATAAGCGATTGCAACCCAATAGATACATTATCATCAAAGGTGAAAACCTGAGTTTTCACATATGCCCTAAAATTCAGAAAGAAATAAAGAGAGATGAGTAGAATCCTTTATATCAGTGCAATGAGTAGTCTAGTATATGCGATGAGACATATACGACCAACATTTATTTTGCAGTCGATCTAGTGAGTAGGTATCAATCGACTTCTGGAAAGAATCGCTGAAAAGCAGTGAAAAAGATTCTAAAATATCTCAAGAGAATTGTGAACCTCTTCTTGTGTTATAGAGGAGGTAATTTGTGTATCGTTGGGTATTCAGATGCCAATTGGGGGTAGCGATCTAGATGAATGTAAGCTCACATCAGGTTTTATCTTCTTGCTCAATTGAGGTGTCATTTTTTGAAGCACTAAGAAGCAAACATGTGTAACTTTATCTATGATAGAGATTGAACTTGTAGTTCTAGATAATGTTTGGTTTTAGAAATTTCTCAATAACTTAGGGGTTGTGCCAGATAGTAGAAGATTAGTGATAATTATATGATAATCAGACCGACATTGCTAACAATCGAGATTCTAAATATCACAGTAAACCAAACACATAGATAAAACTCATTGTGAGAGATTTTTTTATGAGATATATTTAATATTTCTCATTATGTACTGATTTTAATACTTATTGAAATATATGATATGTGTGCATTACAAGATCACAAGTTTATTTCTTGTATTTGTTATTATCATATATTATGTAGTGAGTTATGATAAAAAAAATAAGTCAGACAGTTATGGTCGACTCTCTCACATGAGTAACCACCTCGAACTCTGAGTGAGCGGACATGAGACGGTTTCTAGTCATAAGAGATTTTGAGAGTGGTTCTACTATAATATAAGTCACCCTGACATATATTCAGGATGAGATCATTTGCGATATGATCGACATGGAAATACCCACATCCATGTTGTCTATAAGTAGTTAAATTTGAGATCTCAGATATTACCTGGGACTAGTGATGTTGTCTCTGAAATATACTCTCTGAAATCTCTAGACAAAGTCTTATGTGTAAACTGAGTCCTATATCTTCACAATATTAGAGAAATTTGACATATGCCCTTTTGAGAGATGGAGGAATAATAGTGTGGCACATGTTTCATACTGCGTGTGATAAGATGACCATGGTTAGTGAGAGCTATTATTTGAGACGATAGTGTGGTCATCATCTCCGTTTCCACTGTATGAGACCCGAGATCCATTAGGTGGAATTTCTTGTACTCTTATTACTTTCGGTTGTTTTTGAAAGTTTTGGGTTTAGTGTTTGCTACTTTACTTTGTTTACTTGTGACCCGAAAGATAAATTAAGATCTAAGAGATAGGTTTAGGAAAATAGCTGAATTGAGACGGATAGATTCGAGTTTAAAAAAGGAAGACCAATCGATACTACATCATTGTATTGTATTCATAGTCGACCTGTTATGTTAATTCATATTAAGATTTAACATAACAGTGAATACATAATTGAGCAAATAATTGGGGATCATCGATGAGGAAAATGACTTGATGGATATAAAAACGTTAAGTTTAGGATACAACGAGTTCTTTTTTATACTAGCAGTGACTCGTCGATCATCCTAACGAGTGTATCGAGAAGTCTTTGCTTGCAGATGTACTCATCGATCGCACAACGTTCAATCCTATATGAAAGCCATCAGGGTGATGTAAAAGATTGTATGAGCTGTGATCGCATGACAGATGTAAAACGTTCTCGTGTGCAAGTGAGAGATATTGGTAAATGCCCACGAGAGATATTTTGATAATTTTGAGATAATAGGGTAATTCACATTACCTCATTAACCAACCTCATTATTTCCCAATTTTGACTCCCTAATTGATTCTGTGAATGTGCCAATGTGAATGGAAATTCTGGAGAGATTGAGAAGAGGGCTAGGATTGGTGAATGATAAAATTGCTAGAGAGAGAGGGTAGAAGAAAAATTCCGAGAATGGAGTTTTTCATACGTCATTCTCATCACCGGACTTAACAATTAAGGTATTGTGATATTACGATAATGGTTTGATCCCGTGATCACCATCCTGACCGAGCAATCTGTTTGTGAGATTTCGTGACTCGGTTGAATATTTGAAAACCTATACATTGAGATATTTTCTCAGAAATTTCAAACTATTTAATTTCGTTTCCACATGCGTATGTTATAACAATTAAATCTAACACATATATGAGGAGTAAATATACTATCATGATTTAGAATAACAATCGGTTGACATTAGACATATTTCCATGTCATTATCATTCACATCACATTTTACAAATTTGTACTTATATGCTTGCTGGTATAAAACTCACTAACTCATACTCATTAGTATTCCCTACGAATCATGGAAGGACGGACAAGTGATGATCTTAAAGACTAATGAGGCCCAATCAAAAATCCATCATTCGTGAACTTTTAAAATATATTTTAATTAGAAATTTCATCATTCATCTCCTGAAACTCTTGAAAATGAGATTTCCCTTAAAACATTAAATGATAAAATTCTAACACTAAATATATAAAAAAATATAAATTAAATCAGAATTTTATTAATTTCCAAAACAGTTACAATATAATATTTTACATACATCGCTAAGTATATTACTAACCGGAGCATGATGCAATCTTGTAATTTCCTAAAGAATGACAACATGGTGAGTATCTATCTTGCAAGAGAATGAAACGAGCCGTTTTGGAAAATCTATCCACCATGACATAAACTGCAACACTTCCTCACTGAGTCCTTCCTCGGTGAGTCCTTAACAATCTCAAGATAAAGTCCATAAAAATATCCTCTCAAGGTGCACTACGAATCGGCAAAGGCATATATAAGCCAGATTTCTATACCTACTCTTTGTTCTTTTAATAGATTGGACACTTTTGAATAAATTATCTTGACTTTTTGCATTTGCATTTCCAAATTCTTAAGTCACATAAAGAGTATGTTCTATAATTTCATAGACATAAAACATGCCATATTACGCTTTTAAAATGGTGATTACACTTCTTCCCATTCCCATTGAAATCTCAAATAATAATAGTAATAATTGATGATAATGATGATGATAATAAATCAAAAGAATAAAAAATAATAACTTAAAAATCAAGACATAATAAGCTATTGTCCAAAAAGTTAAATTCTATTATGATGTAAGCATGAGTAATGAATTATCTAACAAAAATAATGAAAATGTCATTTTTAACATAAAAGAGGTACCTGGGTCATATTTTCTATAGTTGATGGGGCCAAAATTGTTTTATGTTTGTGATTGTTTGTGATTGCCAAAAATTCAAATTGGCGGATAACCAAATTGTCATTTTTTTTATACAACGTGTGGATAATTCCTTTTCGATCAAAGTTTACATGAGATGAAACCCTAAGAGTATTGTTAACAATAATTGCCAGAGGTGGGCTTACTTCATAGACAAACTACTTTGTCAATCTGTCGATCTGTCGATCTGTCGATCTGTCGATCTGTCGATCTGTCGATCTGTCGATCTGTCGATCTGTCGATCTGTCGATCTGTCGATCTGTCGATCTGTCGATCTGTCGATCTGAGCGGGGAATTAGTGTTAATACGTCTAATGGATTGTCAGGGATGAAAAGACCTACAAAATATTTGTTGGAAGTGGTCTGACGAAAAAAACTTTAGCATTCAAATCAGAAAGAGTAATAATAAAAGAAAAAACAGATTAGGAAGAGTCATCGTTTTTGTCCTTTATTCCTTTATTGTCTCTATATAATGTGTGTATGATCTGCATCCCTTGTGGGCTGTCTTTGTTCAGTATATATAGTATGTGTATGTATGACAAATCTCTTACTTAAGGTTATAAAAATCCTAACTAACTTATGGAGAAGTCGTTATAGATCTTTCAAAATTATAAATATTAATCATCTTATAGAGAGATTGTTAGAGATTTTTTTGTGATTATAGGGACTGTAATAAAAAATTTTTAGAAAATTTAGAATTTTACGATATTAAAAAAAAATCAGGTTGTCATGAAAGATTTTTTTCCTTATCGGACGAAATTATAGGAAATTCATATCTCATATGATCATGATCTTGATTTGCTTGGCGGAGACTTTGCTTGGTAGTTGCTTGGTGGAAGACCAAACGGTAGTAGTCAAAAGATTTAACCAAGAGAGTTTGACAATCAATGGCCGAGAGATTTAATCGAGAGCGTTCGACCAAGCAATGGCTGAGAGGTTTAATCAAAAGTGTTCAACCGAGCACTTGCTCGATTGTCTCAGGTGCTTATTAACTGATCACTTGGTAGTCTATGAGTTTTGCGATTATAATTTAGTTGACTCAATAGTTTTTGAGTTTTATGATTATGGGCCAGTGGTTTTGATAATATCAATAACCAATGAGATTGAGAACATTGATGGGTCATGGTAGAGAGCAAATATCTTAAACTATTTTTTATATGAAAGTGAGACCGTTTATGTTGACAATAAAAGATACTTGTAATTTAGACAACTCACAAATAAAAAATATTTAGTAGAAGTAAAACTAAGTTGTTGAAGTTATTTGATAACAAATCGGTTTGAATTTTATTTATTTATTTATTATTTGGTAATGTTGCATTTAATTATTCTTTGAGTTATTATTTGTAGTTTTATTTCATTAGCAATATTTTCTAATTTATTCAATAATAGTGACATAATTTGTAATTTTTTTTGGGCATATAGTATGAATAATTTATTTGTAGGATAATTTATTTATATTTTTATTTGAGTAAAAACTATTATACCCTATTCATTACATTTCGATTCCGTCCCAAGTTTGATTATCTTAAATACCTAATCTCACTGATAAAAAATGTGTACAAAATAAGAGAATATGAGACCGTCACGTATGGAGTGGTTCTCTCTCTCTCTATTTTTTGGGTGTTATTTTGTGAACATGATAGATAAATATCTGTGAAAATTCAAAATTTTACAATATAACTATATTTAAACATTACAAATTATTTTAAAATACAATTATATATATATATATATATATATATATATATATTCTTGGTTTCAATTTATGGCTCTCTTATAAAATTTTTTTTTATATATATTTATCTATTCATCGGTTGCTATTAAATATACTATTCCTTTTTCACAGGAAATGATAGCCATAAGATGATTTTTATTAAAAAGAATTTCAAATTTGACCAACTTTGTTTTTATTAAAAAAAGACAATTGAATTTTATTTATTTGATGAATTAAACTTGAACACCTCAAAAGGGAATAAAAAATAAAATTTTAAAAAGAAATTGGGTATTTAATTTTCAAAGAAAGAAACAACGTTTTGAAATAAATATTTAGATTATATATATATACATATTTTTGTGAAATTTTAGATTAATTATGCTCGTCTTTTGCCTCTCTTCGAAATCCAACTATTAAACATTTAATAAGTCTTATATGAATTTAATCAATCATTTGTCCAACTTTACACTTATTTAAAAATATAATTGGATTTATATGATAAATTAACTTTGAACACCCTTAAAAGGAATTCAAGAACAATAAAACTTGAAACTTCGTACATAATGTGTATCTCTGTTGCTGCTCTCTCTCTCTCTCTCTCTCTCTCTCTCTCTCTCTCTCTCTCTCTCTCTCTCTCTCAGACAAAGACGTGCAAAAATAAAAATAAAAATGCTTCAAAGTCCCCGGTAAAATTATCACTCATGGAACTAAGGAGAAAAGATTCCATTTAATGTGTGTTCCACGCATCAACAAATAGGAACAACAAAGATTTAGGTGTAGATTGCTGAGCAATATGGCGATAGCATGGAGACTCGGTGGAATTGACTATTAGTGTCTGGAAAAGAATAATGCATAAAGTTTCCAAGGAATACAAAGTCTCTCTCTCGGTGGAATTGACTATTAGTGTCTGGAAAAGAATAATGCATAAAGTTTCCAAGGAATACAAAGTCTCTCTCGACATACATATATAACTTATGTTATACATATAACTATTGACAAAGAGGAAAAAAAAAAAAAAAAAAAATTTAAAAGAAAAATTAAGGTGCTGATTGTCGAGAAATATGGCCACAACATGTCAAGAAAAGAGAATACGTGTATCAAATCATTGTTGGTCTCAAAAAGAATAAAGGTGTCTCTATAATTTTCCATGTTATCAACGGTATTGATTATTGAATCGTCGTTTCAAAATAATAAAATCGTTAAATGATGAATTCAAAATAAAAATTTTATAAATATTAATATTTACCAAGATTATAGAAAATTCCAAAAGATAAACTAGGATGAATACAAAGCCTCCACTCCCGGGATTAGAGGGTGGAAATCAAGGGAAAGATGTGGTGTTTTTATGTCAACCTCAAAAGGTGCTGAGGAATAAAAAAGAAACCCTTATCCTTATCCTAGGACGTATGGCCTCCAATAGGGGTATGCATAGTTTAGTTTGGATAGGTTTTTCATCATTTTCAAACCAATCTAATATATTTGAGTTTCACTTTTTTCAAAATTAGGTCAATGATCACCAAAATTGAAGAAAAATGAACAATTTGAGTAGTTGTTTATCTAAGTTGCAAAACAATAACAAAAATAACACATGCATCTTTTCCATGAGATTAGATTGAGAATTGAAGAATTACTTTTAATATTATGTATTTATTTATATTGTTTTTAATTGGGATGTAGAAAAATAAAAGCCCAAAATCAAAATTATTCAATTTATTTAATGGACTTAGTCCAAATATCACAACAGTCGAATATTAAACATTATATGCATTTATTTATTTATTTATTATATAAATTTAAATTTATTGGATATGAGTTTACTCCACAGATAAAATTGCTTTCCCGACTTAAACGGGAAACTAGTATAGATGCATCCACTTGGCCTTCAAGGGCAAAAAGACCTACAAAATATCTGACAAAAAGACCTACAAAATACCCTGTGTAGTCTTTAAGTAATCTGTGTATGTAATGTGTAAAAAATATACTTGACAGGTCTCATTTGCTCAATATATATAATATGTATATGTATATACATGACAAGTCTCTTGCTTAGGATGTGTAAAAACCCTAGTTATCATATAGAGAGATTGTTGGAGATATTCCGAAATCATAGAAGCTATAACAAAAAATCTTTAAGAGATTTAACATCCTATAGGACTAATAGTAGTTCAAATTGTTACGAAAATTTCTGACATTATCGGATGAGATTACGGAGTTTTCTTTTTTTATTGGGCGAGATTACTCCCGGGATTAGAGGAGATTCAAATCTCAAGAGATTATAATCTTGATTTGTTTAGCAGAGATTATTTAGTTGAAAACCGCTTGATAGTAACCGAGAGGTTTAAATAAGAGAATTCAACCAAGCAGTGATCAAAAAGCTTAACTGAGAGTGTTCGATCGATAGTGTTCGATTGAGAGGCCCGTTAATGGACTTTGTGGTTATGGGTAGTTAGACCGATTTTATGGTTATGTATTTTTGGATTTACCTTTATGATTATTGATTGTTGGATTTTGTACTATCAATACTAGATTTGTTTAAATCAGTTTTGAAAATCTTCAAAACCAAACTAATCCATACAAATTGTTTTTTAAAATTTAAGAACCTAAAACAAAATCATGAATTAAAAAAAAAATAAATTTAAACCAACCCAATATAACTGGTTTCATTGGTTTTTTGCACATTTCTAGCCACAAGTATGCAATTTAGAGGAACAAATTGCACTTTATGTCAAGATATTAAGGTACTTCGTGTGTTTGAGAATCTAACCGGCATATACAACCACTTGTAAAAGGCGTCCTTAGTCTTGAACGTTATCTTCCATTTATCTCCTAACCTTACTCGAATCCAGTGATAGTTACTTAGGTCCAACTTGGTGAAAAATTGTGCTCTATTCTCTACCTTTTTCTTGTAAAATTGCATGCTCTTATGGATCATCCTATAATATGGCAAATTTGGATAGACAACACTTGGAATAAAGCCAATTTGGTGAAATGTCTTACATGGTGGTAAGTTCTTTGGTTCTCCAAGTATATCTTTAAATTCGATCAACAAACTTGTACTTTAGTGGGAGTGCTTATCTCAAGTTGTTCTTCCTCTTTAACTATTAAAATAATGCACATGGTTGCCTATTTCAATTTTTTTCACAAAATCAAAACTTGTACAACATTTTCCTTAATCACCAAATTCCATAGTAATATTTTTTTTTTTTTGGTGCTGAATTCCATAGTAATATTGTTGTTGATGGAACTATGATGGTGCCCATTTCAATTCTGGAGCGACATGCTAATAACCCAAATTCATCATAAAACCTATCACATTTTCCTTAATCACCAAATTCCATTCGAGCAGTTGAGGCTCAATTTAGGTGTTAGTTCTTTTGGTTTCGGTTTTTTTATTTTTAAAACTAAAATTTAAAATTTTAGTTAAACAAATATAATATTTTCTCACTAAATTTACATGTACGTAGTCGTGTGATAGATAATACCGAACTGTTTTTTCATTTTTTACTAAAAAAAATAAATCCACGTGTCATCGGTGAAAATCTATCCCATTTGTCTATGGTGATGCATCCGTCACAAAAGCTGTGACAGTCTCTGTGATGGAATTGTGACATTCCAATTTTCATTTTGCAATTATTATGAATGAAAACTTGTTGTGGCATCAAAATTACACTTTTCTGAATTTAACGTAATTTTGTGAATCCAAGGAAATTTAAAAAGGAATAGATTTGGGCCTGTGCTAGGTCGAGCAGGACCCCAATTTTTGGGCCAGATCCAGGCTCAAAATATTTGTGTCTGTGGACTTGCATAACCCGATGTAATTGGACCCATAATCCTGTGGAAGAAAAAAGGCTGCGGGGGGTGTAATATGTTTTCCTCTTTATGCTCTCCTCAGATGCCCTCTTGAATCCTGTCCAAACAAGACCTCAACCCGCCCAAACTACGCCTACCAGAAGAGGATAAACCCCCCCCCCTCTCTCTGCTTTGGAACTGAGCTCGCAGTAAATCAAATATGCTAGCGAACCCTAGATTCCATCAACCACTTTGTCACTATCCGCAGTCCATTCGGGGGAAAATCTCAACTAAGTCCTCTATTCCTCCCCACCATAAGCCTTTCCTTCGAGCTTCAGCTCTGTTTCTGTCGACAAAGAGGAGCAAGAGGAATAATATTTTCGCTAAAGCCTTAACCGACTCTCAAGCAGTCTATGGAACAAGGGGTGGTGGTGCTCAGTACGTTCCTCAGCCCCTTTCTGTCAAAATCCCTTTTGGTGATCGAGAGGTGATATTTTCTTTCAAGATTCTTTTGTAGAATTATCAAAATTTTTAGTTGCATTTTCATCTGTGTTCATTGGGGTCTTGTTGTAATCAAAACAAGTTCAGAATACTAAAAAGGGTCAGACTAAATTTCAATTAGAAATAAACTATCTTCTAATACCCTAAATGCACTCCTTGTGCTAGGTTATAATGCAGAATAGGATTGTAGGCACTCGTTTTGATCTGTATTGTGCATGTAAGAACATATGGCAGGTGTATAAGTTACATACAACTTTGAGTAAACCTCACTAGCAATATAAGGATGTTTATAACAGCACCCCCTTTTCCATCATAAAAATAACCTTTCTCAATTGTGAACAAGAGATCAATTAGAAGTGAGGGTGATATAAATTTGAAGTAGTTGGAGGAAAGGTGTTGAAATGCTCTTGATGCTTGTGCTTGAGAAAGAGTCTCCTCTTCAGATGAAAGTTCATTCATATTTCCTCTGTCACTATAATGTTTATATGTAGTAAAAGAAGATGCACCGGGAAATTTCATTCTGCCTGCTAAAATTTGGCAGAGTAAGGGGTAAGACAGTTTAAATGGACATGAAATGGATTATCAAAAGGTTATAGTGACCTGATCTCATACCATCTGTAACTTTGTTCAAACCTTTTGCTAGAATTGACATTATCTTATATTAACACAGAAACATTTGATTTTCACATGCAGATTTTGGTGGAGACAGGTCACATTGGGAGACAAGCTAGTGGTTCTGTTACAGTAACAGATGGAGAAACTGTAAGTGTTAATTTAGAAAAATAGTTAACTGCAATGCAGGGTATGAGCCTTATACATTTAAGAAGTGTAGGGTTGCCTTGTGAAGAGATATGGATGATGTAGATACTTTCAAGAACTTGCTAATTTTATGTCAAGTAGAAGTCATATGATTTTGTTAAGAAAGGCAGGATGAAGTTGCCAAAAATATAGAAGAAAGCAAATTATGATTTGAATGATCATGACAATACAACATTATTCTTGTGGCTTGTACTGAGGTGCTGCCTAACTATTGATTGATAGACTTAAATAAAATTGCACCTACTTCAACTTTGTTAGTGACTTAATCATCTTCTGCTTGGAAATTATGATTGCAAGAATTAGAATATGTTATGGGGAAATGGTCTTATATTCACTTGAGAAACTTTAAAATGAACTTAGAGAAACTAAACATAGGTGTTGTTTATATACAACAAAGTGTTTGAGTCAAGAGCACTCGACACTCCCATATTTATATACACAAAGGAATGACTACAATTTATGTTTACAAGAAAGAATTAGCTATTTTCTATGAATCTAATGTTATTTCCTAAGAACATTAACTCCTAACTATTTACTATAGTGACAAATCAGCACTCTAAAAATACTAACTCTATATGGTGACTAGTTAGCACTCTAACAACATTAACTCTCATAATATCCAATGATACATTAAACACTATCACTATTTCCAACATTTCTCTCAAGCTGGTGCGAATACATAATAAACACCCAACTTGTTACATAAGCATGTTATCGTTGGGGCCCAGAGAGACTTAGTGAAGAGATCGGCTAGTTAATCATTTAAGTTCACAAATGAGGTGGTGATTTCAACTGCTTTTCATGGATGAAATGAGAGTCATTTTCTATATGTTTTTGTTTGTTCATGAAATATTCAATTGGAATTCCAGGCTGCCATCTCATCAATCATCGCCTGTCATCAACCTGGATGGGAAAATGCTTCCCGGACACTTCTAGGAATAGAAATACACGACAAGGCAGAAATAAAGGCATAAAGGGATGAGGACAAATGATGATAGCTTAAAAAATTAATGCGATGCGATAAGGCATAAAGGCATAAAGGAATGTGCACCTTTATGAAGAGCATCAGGTAAGTCAGCTGTAGACTCAAGTAGGTCCATAGTTGGTGGGGGGTACATTGGAACATCAGATGAATCACCAGACTTAGAAACAATTGCAGCCTGTAGAAGCACCGGACAGGGTTGACATTGAATGGTGATAAAAGGGCGTGGAGAAGACTGCAACGGTTGGGAAGGAATTTCTGGCATTTAAGAATTTGGAAGTTGAGGGACAGAGGGAAGTGTGCCAAGTAAGGGACTGGTAAGACCTGAGAGATGGAGTCTAGATCAACCTGGGTGGTGAACTTAGGTATATCCTTGAAGAAAGTGACATTAGCAGAAATATAAAAGCAACGCGTAGGAGGAGAATAACATGTGTATCCCTTTTGAACTCGAGAATACACAAGGAAGACACATTTGATAGTGTGGACAGATAATTTATCCAGACCTGGAGAAAGAAAAATTTGATATATTCATGAAGGAATCCCCACGGGCTACAATGAGTACCTCTTACCCCAAGTATTGCCATCCCATTCGATCCGTCTCAAATCATACTTGATCTTGATAACCTTATTCTACAAAAAATTGGGTTCTAAGGGAAATCTCCAAAGCCATTTGCTTGCTAGAGAAATATTTTTACACACCACCACCTTCAGACTTAAGTTTTGAAATATGCTCCCAACTTATTGATCCCATTTAGCCAACCCACTTTCCCACTCTTGTTAGCATTTCAATTTTCTCACTCACCTGAACCAAAAGCTTAAAAACAATAGGAATGTTAGATAGACATGCAATTACCTAGAAAATGAAAAGAGCCTCTTCACCTAATGGAACTTCTAAATGAGAAATAAGCCATTTCTTTTTCTCACAATTGATTATGGCTGCTTTTATCAAGAGTCTCACTCGAAACATTTCTACGAGGAAACTCACTCTTGATGATATTGATCTTAAGCCCCAAAACTTTCTCAAAAGGATGATCATATCTCTAAAACCATTATTATTCTCTTTAAGAAAAATGATAGTATCATTTGCAAATTGAAGGTTAGAAACACTAACTTTGTCAGCTCCTGTCAAAGACCAGAAAATATGTTGGCTCAAACCCCTCTCAATCAATTTGCTCAATCGGACCACTATAAGAGTGAAGAGGAAAAGAGAAAGGGTCTCCATACAAGAAGTTAGAAACCAACTTTTAGGCCCTCTATAATGAGAAAGTCGTGGCTGAATTCAAAGAACCTCTTATCCACCTTTTCTGTTGAATCCCAAGTCCATTATGTTCAATACGTTTTCTAAGAAAGTCCAACTAACCTTTTCTATTGAAAGTACTCTTTTTAAAGGACATGGTATCATCAAGTATCCTATGAAGCCTATTAACTAAAACCTTAGCCTTGATTAAGTAAAGATAGTTGGTAAGACGGATAGGTCTAAAATTCTTCATTTTGCAGAGGGAATTTTCTTTGTAATAAGGGATAAAAATAAAGTTCATGTTGTTACCAAAGACTAAGCAAGGTCTCTCAAATGACATCCCCAAAATTCTGGAAGAAGGAAATGGTAAAACAGTTACAATTGGGGCTTTATCCTTGTCAAAATTAAAGAGCACTCCTTGAATCTCATCCATTTAAAAATATCTCTCTAGTCAAGACTCTAGAACTCTCTATTGGCTGCCAATCAAGACCTTCAATCATTGAACAGTTTCTATCCTCGCCTGTCATAGGTTTCTATAGAAACTGGTAACTGTATCCTGAATAGTGGCAGGCTTCATAGTAGCATATCCTTTCAAATTGGTAATGGTATCCTCTATTGTAACTTGTTCATAATTGCTGGAGAAAATTAGGCCTCTTTAATGATTTTGACATTTCAAATAAAACCTTGGATTTTTTAATTCATAAAACTAACCCTGTTCATTATATGGAGGCTATCAAGAAAAAAAATTTCAAAACCCATATGGTTCTTAAAACTTTAGTGGGGGCAATTATACTTTTCAAAATTATACTAGGGTACCTTTAATCATTTAAAAATTCTGGTGAGGGCACTTGCTCCTAGTGAACCCAATGTAAATTGGCCCCGCTTGACATCTCTTTCTTGATAAGACAACATGCTGTATGACATTTTTGGGGATGGATGGGGTTTTTCACTTTGTCTTGATAATTTCTTAAATCATTAAGAGGATTTGGGCCCTGGGAATTGAATCGGTCTGTCACAGCCACTCTGTAATTTTATAGGCTGCTACGATGACCAATGTAGCCTGTTATGTGGGTGTAATGCTATTATGCTTAATGTGCACTTGCTATGGCCTGTTATGGGTTGTGATGCCTCCATGACGCCTTTACAAAGTGGAAAGCCTATCGATCTGCTGTAGTGATTTCCATTACCTTATGATAGTACAGCAGCGATTCCCATAGCGTCCTTGATTATAAATGAAGTCTAGGTTTGGGTCACATAAGGGTGCTAAAGACAATTTGCAGTTTCTATTGCATTTTTAGAGAAATTATTGTAAGAATGGAATGTTGTGGGATACACACAGATGCACGCATTTCACATTCTTCGGTCTCAAGTTGCTGGAGCATTTAGATGGAATTCTTTCCAATAGACTGGAGATTAGATTCGAAGGACCTTCTGAGTTAATATTTATGCTTTATATTTGGCCTTTGTATTCTTCTATGGGTGGGTGGTTGTCTTATCCTCCTTTGTGAACTTTCTTCCTCTTTTCTTTTAATGACATCCTCCAAATAGATTTAGATATTCCCCGAGTTGTACGTCTTCTGCAGTGGATGGAGAATTATGGGATAATCTCTATACTTTGGTGCCGTTGTACATTCTTCTTTCTCCTAATATCACTTTTTCTTTTGTCAAAAAAATGAGGTAATCTCTATGCTTTTAATGTTCGAGTTTCTACTATTGTTTTATTATGTCTAGACAGGAAATATCTTTTTGCCATTAAACCAGTGCTTCATATTCCATCTGAAAAATGTAATGCTTGGAAATTTCATTGTTTATTGGGTAATTGTACTACCATGCTAATTAATTAATGCTTCATCTTGCAGATTATTTACACATCTGTATGTTTGGCGGATATACCAAGTGAGCCCTCTGATTTTTTCCCTCTTTCAGTAAATTACCAAGAGCGATTTTCAGCAGTCGGAAGGACTAGGTAGATCTCTATCATCTATTTGATTTCCAAATAAGTTTTCTGAAATCAAAGTATAACATTTTATTTTATTTTTTAATATGTTCCAGTGGAGGGTTTTTCAAACGAGAGGGGAAGACAAAAGATCATGAGGTACTACCCATAACCGTTTTGAATTTAAAGACTAACTCTGACCAGTCAGCTGCTGTAGTCCAGTCACTTAAATTTTGATCTGAGCTTTCTATTTTTCCTTCTACTTTCATATATCCATTGCTTCTGCTTAATGTACCTCCTTTTGCTTTGCTGATGCTGTTAATTTGATTTTGAGTACCTATGAGCTGTTTTTCATTCATAGTCTCGGAATCTGTGCCTGTGGATGACCTCTTCTGAAAGCCTTGTTTTTCAACACTTCAGGTTGGCTTGGACAGTAGCCACTGTTTAACCATATCTGGCGAAATGAAAATCAAATGCACTAGAATTCTTGTTATGAAAAGCATAACTATTCTAGGTTATGCACCCTAACATTTGTTTCGTTGTATTGAATTTGTTTCTGAAATCAGTTACTTGGAGTGTTTTTTCTTTTTTTTTTGATTTTTCTGATATGAAAAACTGGAGAGGAATTTGTGCAGTCCTGGTCGCGAAAACATTCTCCACCATGAAAGGAACCAGAGCATTCTATTCCAATTAGGGTTATATTTTGTAAATGTATTTGGTAAAGAACATTTACATTGATTCTTGCATTGAATTCAAATTTTGATTGGAATTTATTAAGTGAGCTGGCATCCCACTGCACAATATTAGTTGCTAATGAATCAGAACCACATATGGAATTCGCTCTGTGTGTATATATATATATGTTTGGTGATTACACCCAGTCAATGTATTGATTAGTTTTCTTAGTTGTACTCTGGACTGGATGACCATGTAAGTTGTTGTAGGAAGGTGCATTAAACCAACATTTTTGAGCTTGTAGAAGTTTTCTTTTTTGCAAAGGCCATCCCCAGATACAATTTCCCCGTTGAGTTGGTGATTCTTTTTCTTTTGCTTCTAATTAGTTGCTGCTGATGGCTCTGAGTCACTAGATGCACAGAGAAGACCAGCAAATTAAGACTTTTAGATGAGTTAGTTTGCTATATGGAGAGAAATTGTGAGAATGCTAAGATATCTTTTCTCGTGTCTGTTGTGGGATCTGTGTTTCACTTCAAAATTACTTGATTGTGCTTTAAAGATGGTGTTTGGAGAAGTGAAATTACCTCATTAAGAGTGTGTATGATGGTGACCTATGTCTCATGTTTATGGTTGTAAGATTTGCTCCCTTTTGTTATAACTAATGGCTCCTTTTAGGACTTAACATTAGTGATGAAAGCATATCAATAGGTGGCTTTAGAGTTCAGATAGGCTGAGCATGTGAGACATGTGAGACTATGGAAACTAAGGAAAAGATATTTTGTGCAGCATTATTCGATAATGTGAAAACAAGGACTACACATCCTTTAGTATTGTGAAATTGGATGACAGCCATATTGCACAATATGGCTCTGATTTTGCTGATATTGACCTGTAGTGGCTGTTATGGATCTAATATATAGTGGTTATATGGAGAAACATCTTTTTGGCCCACAAAAGTGATATACAGCCATACTCCCCCTTTTAGAGTTACATGTGCTGGTCTGCTCGGTTTCTTGCTTGACACATGGATATACAATATGGAATATTTATATGGCTGATGTCTGGCAATTATGATGTAGCTTATGATTTTAGAGACATATCGATTCATTGCTGAATTTTAATCCTGATGCCATTGTTTGTGGAGGGTCATTGCCTTTTGAGATCATATATATTTAAGTGATAACAGATTGTAGATTAACTGTGAGGCTCCTCGCCAATAGAGATGATATATATTTAAGTGATAAAATGTTTGTAGATTGACTGGGTTTATGGTTAAAAAAAAGGAATTAGAGGGTTTGAGGCAAAAAGCAACTATTGTGGTCTTTGTGGCAGACTCTGCAGGCAAGATACTTGCATGGGTGGTAGGTTATCTTTTTTGCAATTAAGATTCTAAATTTGTATATGGCTTCAGAGTAGACACTGCATGGTGAGAAATGTAGGGGCTTGCATTTTGGTCAGTTATGGCTGGGTAGTGGTTCTTATAATAACTTTTGAACATGCATTCTCTTTCTTTGGATCCCAGCAAAGCTTAGTTCGTAGAGATAACTATAAACGTGTCATCCACCAATTTTTGGCTTTTGGGACTGAGATATCTTTTTCTTTTGCTTACTAAATAATGCACTGCCTGAAGATTGACACTGTTTGGTCACGACAATCTATATATATTGGATCTTTTCCCTTTATAACCATGTTTGGTGCATTGCCATTACGAAGGATTGCATTATTATCTCATTGGCTTTTAATTTTTGCTAAAAAAGCTGAAATCGATCTGATGGGTGTCAATCCAATAAAAAAAAACCTACTTCACAAAAGATGACTTTAGGGTGAGTAGGATTGTATCCACAAGCAACGATGAATTTATGTCTTTTTAAAAAGATAAAAATAAAATGTAGGGGTTTGAAAAATTATTTAAAACTAACAAAAATAAATAAATTAATAAAATTAACTAGAGTAAAACAATTAAATAATATCAATTAAAGAAATAAATATCAATGATAATAAAATCTAGTCAAAGGAATTATTTTCACCATGATGTATTTGATTGATCATCGATACAAAAATTACTCAATATTATATAAATAAATTAGTTATAGTGGTTAAGTATCATAAAACGATTGATCTTTATTTAACTACTTCCTTAATCGAAAGACAATTCAAAAAACTCTCGTTGGATTTAGTGTTTCAACAACATTAAAATCTAGAGAAATTCAATTCTAATTAACAAATTCCAATATAGATTTATTTAAATTAGATTATTTAATCCTTGGACATAAATTAAATGCTTGTGAGGTCATAAAACCATGTCAATTACTATTCTATTAAAAACAAACAAATTTTGTTGTTTTTAAATGGTTGTAAACTATTTTAGGTTTATTAAATGTAAGGCCCTATTTAACAAATCCAAAACAATTATAAATATCAACGCATAGAGATTAAATAAATATTTACAAATATCAAACCAATAAAATTACTTAAATCTCACAATGTTCATTCATCAAGGATTCAATAATGCTTTGACTAGAAAAACAAATTAGAAATAAAACATAATAAAAAAGAAAACTCACAATGTTTTATTGTTGTTGAAAAGTAATGGAAAAACAAAAGAATGTTCACTGCCGGTTGTTGCCCCTCTCTCAAATATGCATGCTAGAAAGTCAAGAAAATGCATTCTTCCCTAGGTTGCTGGCTGCTGCCTCTTTCAGGCTGCACAACACACCCTCCCAAAAACAATGTAATACTTCTATATATATATCGGAGTAGTAACCCTAAAAAAGTGGAGTTCCTTCCTTTTTTCTAAGTTAACAAATTATTCTCATTTATTTTAAGGAAGGAAAAACTCCTAATAGATAATACCATAAGAAATTTCAAATAAAAGAAGTTCCTTAAAGATAAAATATCTTGTTAGTTAAATTTTCAAAATTTTCTATCCCTAAATATTAGGAACGGAATAAAATCTTCAAAATGTTTAATATCTCCAAATTAGACTCAAATTTTCTTGAATTTTCGTGCAAACATTGAAGGAATATTGTTGACTTGGCCTTCAAAAAATTCTGCAATAGCTGTTATGATCCGTGTGCCCACGTGCTAATGAAAGATTATTGCCGTCCAATTTTTTATCCTTTGTATAATTGCTCCAATTTAGCTCATTTTTTTCACTTTTCTTAATACGTCTTCTCTATCAATGCTAACATTTTAAATATTACAAAACATAAATATTAATGTAATATTTATTCAAAAATAAAGTAAAATCAATTATAAATATTACATTTATTTAACTCCTATCAAATTCCTCTACACCTAGATGATGTTTGTCCTCAACATCCTTAACTCAAATAAAACTAAAACTATCCACTTATTTTTCTTTCAAGTTTCCAAGTCAATAAATACCATAAGAGTTAAACTGAAAATATAATCGAAACAGTAAGTACTTCACAGTGTTCTGCACTAAAACAACAAACTGAGCCTTAATCTCAATACTTTGGGATCGGCCATTTGAGAGACAAATATGAATATAATCAAAATAAATAAATAAGTACAAAGTTAAATGAGTAAATAAATACATAAATAAATAAAAATAAAAATAAAAATAAATAAATAAGTAAAAATAAAAATGAATAAATATATAGATATATAGATTTAAAATATAATAGTTTAATTTGTACGGATTCTTCTACGCCACTCATTTCTATCCAAATTCATCTTTTCGCTTAAACGTTTAACTATCATGCTT
Source organism: Dillenia suffruticosa (assembly GCA_033439265.1). Classification (NCBI taxonomy): domain Eukaryota; kingdom Viridiplantae; phylum Streptophyta; class Magnoliopsida; order Dilleniales; family Dilleniaceae; genus Dillenia; species Dillenia suffruticosa. The sequence continues at coordinate 9,564,796 of JAVTVX010000013.1, read as the reverse complement.
TTACGAATTACTTGCATCCAAGTTTTTAGCAGTCTACCCTTACATTTTATTAGATTTCTTATATTTAAGTTCACGGTTCTTCAAACCGGTGCGTCTATGGATCTTCTGTGCACATACTCAAACCACCTCAGACGACACTCTTGCATCTTATCCACAATTGAACTAACTCCCAATTTATTACGAATCTCTTCATTTATAATTTTATCTCTTCTAGTTTTGCCACATATCCATCTAAACATTTTCGTTTCTGCTACGACCATTTTTTATTCTTATTGTTGTCTTGTAGCCCAACATTCAGTATTATACAATAATGTAGGTCTAACCATAGTTTTATAAAATTTTCCTTTCAAATGCATTGGTATCATGCGATCACAAAAAATTTTGGATGTCTTTCTCCATTTCATCCAACCCGCTTGTATCCTCCTCATCTATATTATCATCATTTTGAATGATAGAATCTAGATATTTAAATCGTTCACGTTTTGGTATATCTTGTCCATCTAATCTATTCGTTTTTTCATCATTCCGATAACTGTTGCTAAACATATATCTCATATACTCAGTTTTTGATGTACTCAGTTTAAACCCTCGAGATTCTAATATGATCCTCCATAACTCTAATTTAACACTAATACTCTCCCTAATTTCATCAACTAACATTATATCATCTATAAAAAGTATACACCATGGTATTTAATCTGCACTAAAACAACCATTGCACTAAAACAACATGGAATGATATTACCATAGGTTTGCAAATATATCAAATCTTCACCACTTAAAAATTTGAATTTTATGCATTAATCTAAAGGTTTTTCGTTTGGTTGTAACGGGGTTAGGGTTTAGGGTAGGTAAAGGGGATAATTGAGGATTACAGTATACCAAAGGAAATATATAATTAATTCACACAATTTTCACGACATCAACTAATTTTGGTCTCAAACAAATAGTATACAAAAAGTGACGTCTTGTTGTTCAAATGTAAATAAATAACTCATAGCTAACGACATACAAGAATGTCAATCGATTTCTCTAATTTCCATAATTGAAATGTAAATAAATGAATTTTCAATCAAAATGCAACACTTCTCTTTCTCATCTCTTTTTATTTTATTTTATTTTATTTTTGAATTCATACATCATTTTCATGAAAACATCAATATTAAAATTTAAATCATTATCTTCCTATTGAGGCAAATATATAACCAAAATCATATAATTAATCACATATACTTTTAGTACAAAGGTTTGAAATGAAGATAAAATAAAAGGCTTGGTATTGTATCGAGGGTATTATAAGGAAGAAAAATGGGGTAAATGATCAAATTGGTTAACTAAGAATTTATGGAATCAATGTAGGGTATTTTTAGAAAGCCAAAGCTGGGTAAAACCTAAATACTTTTGTCATTTCAATGCACGAAATTCTAGAATGTGGTCTCGAAATGTATAACAAAGCAAGTTTTAGAATGTGCAATCCAAGGAGCTTTGTACGGAATTGGCTCTCAAAAAAAAAATTTAAAACAACCGCGGGAAGCTAATTCCAAATGTAACACACAATATCGAGTTTTGAAGACTCGACATATACTGTTCATGCGGTCTCGTGTCGAGTTTTCAAGACTCAACATGCATTGTACATGTCGAGTTTTGAAAACTCAACATGGTATTATTTATTGAACAGTACCACTGAAGACTCGATATGGTACTGTTCAATGAACAGTAACATTGTTCAATGAACAGTAGCATGTCGAGTTTTGAAGACTAGATATGTTGGTATTAGATTTGGAATTATTTTCTCACGGGTGTTGTTTTAAAATTTTTCTATTTTTTGGAGATCGGTTCTGAACAAAGCTCACAATCCAAGTATGATAATCACTCATCAAAAAAATCTCGAGTACAAAAAATGAAATTATTCGTTTTTTACTCAAAACCTCACTTCTTAAATAGGGTTTATGTCAAATCCTACATGTCGTCTTTGAAAGAAAACTATCTAGAACATGAACAATCGTTTCAAGCATAAAAAATCATTGATACAAGCTATTTTTCATATATCTCCAATCAACCAAATAGCATATATCAACTGAGAGAGTTCAAAATTTTTTTCATTTTATTATTTTTTTAATGAAAACAAAATTTAAACAATGTAAGAAAAAAGAAAAACCTATAAAGCAAATTCCAATGTATGTTCCTAGAAGAATATCTAACATCCCTCACTTCTAATTCATACATTGTCCCTAATGTATGCTCAAGTTAAGAGAGATAAAGAATGTAAAAAAACCAATCAAACAATAAAAAAAAAAAAACAAAGAAATGAAGTAACAGAGTATGGTAGAATACATCCCTAGCAACGACGCCAAAATTTGATAGGTGTCAATCCAACCAAAAATAAAAATACCTATTTCACAAAAGATGAGTCTAGCATAGAAAAATACTCTAGGGTGGAGGAGGAACAGGAGGAGTGAAACCCACAAACTTGAAAAACAAATTAAGGCATGGGCACGCCTTAAACATTAAGTACTTCTATCCATTTCTAAGGCTTAAAGGTGGAGGGAGAAATCCTAAAAAGATGAAGTGTAAAATGTTAGAATACGATTTTAATTCTTTTCTCTCTTTTGTGTGTTTTGTGTTTTTTTTTTGTTAGTGGAAATGAAATTAGTTTAGGGCGTGGGCACGCCCTAAACAAGGTGTGTTTTTGGTCACTCATGCTCCTTTTTTCCATGTTCGGCAGTAATGAATTTGTTTTAAGGTGTGGGCATGCCTTAATCACGAAACACGAAACACATATGTTCAGTGTAAATTGAAGGTTTGTTATGGCGTGGGCACGCCTTAACGCAGGAGTATTTTTATTTATTTCTGAAAGCAGTCCAGATTGTGGCATAAACAAAAATCTGTTAAGGCGTAGACACGCCATAACAACAAAACACTTCTGATCATCAAATTTTTTAGCTTTTATTTACCTAAAAAAATCAAAATCAAACCTAGATTAAATCAATAAAATAAATATGAAATAAAAATCATAAAAATTATTGGGTTGTGAAATAAAAATCATAAAAATTATTGGGTTGCCTCACAATAAGCGCCTTTGTTTAGTGTCTTTGGCTCGACATAATCTCCTTATTTCAACCTCGCTCAAATATCGGTTCAATCCATTTAGACTTCAACTTGTCTGGCATAAATTTCAATCTTGAATTGAAATGAAGGTCTTTTTGGCCTACCATGAATTGTTTTCGGTGTAGGAGTTTGTTTTGGAAAAGATTATCCCATTGTGTAAAATTATTTGTCAAATTCTCCTTAAACACAAAATCCAATTCATTTTGCACAAAATTAGCATGTACAATGAAATCCATCTTCTTCTCATCACGTTGCTTTTGAGAATGTGCTAACCTACTAGGAAAATGAGAAAAAATAGTTAATTTCGAATTTGAATTATTTTGTACCTCAATTACCTTTCTTGGTGTAGCATCAAGAGGTATTGTTTTATTTTCATTTTTTTTTCTTTTTTATGTCTCTTTTGATGAAAAATTTTGCAGTTCTTTTCCATCTGAGCAGCATAGCACTTTCATTCTCCTTTGGATTGCTTTCCATTTGTGACAGCAATTTTCCTTGATTAGTTTCGATTTTGCTTATCGCCGTCTCCAATTGTGACACTTGAATACTGAGACTTTGAATACTTGCTTTTGTTTCTTGTTGGAATTTTTGCATGTCTTGTATACATTTTTTCACAAGATCTTCCAAAGAGGGTGCTAGGTTTTATGAAGGTTGCTGTGGCCGAAAGGGTTGTCTTCCATACGATTGTTGCGGAAATCCTTGTGGTCTAATCCCATAACTTAGATTTGGATGATCTCTCCAACCTTGGTTGAAGGTGTTTGAGTAAGAATCGTATTGTCTTGGAGGCTGCCCTGAAAATTCACCTACAATATTCAATTGTTCGTTAAACTCCTCTTGAAGGATAGGAGACATGTCGGTTGGGTGACCTATACTCGAGCAAATTCTGCATGAATTCACTTGTTGTATTTGTCCTACAACCAATCTTTCCACTATAGAAGTTAAGGAATCCAACTTGTGATCAAAGGAAAAAATACTTACCTTATTAATCCTTTTTGGGACATCTTGTTATCCTTCAAACTGTTGTGCATTTGTTATCATATTAAGAAAATCATTGCAAAAGAATGTTCATTAATATCAGAGATTCCTTAAAGTCCTTTGGGTAACCATATCTTTGTGTCTAAAGTCCTTCCCTTTTATGTCTTTGACACTTTCTAGCAAGTTCACCGTAAAGGATCAGTTTTGAAAGCAACAAGAAAACAAAATTTGAAATAAATAAATCACTTAACACCGTTTCTTAGCAATAGCGTCAAAATTTGGTGGGTGTCAATCCAAAAAAAAAAAAAAAACCCACTTCACAAAAATTGAGTCTAGGGTGAGTAGGGTTGTATTCATAGAAAACGACGAATTTATTTCCTTTTAGAAAAATAAAAAGAAAATGTAAGGTTTTGAGAAATTATCTAAAACTAACAAAAATAAATTAATCAATAAAATTAATTAGAGCGAAACAATTAAATAACACCAATTAAAAGAATAAATAACAATGATAATAAAAACTAGCTAATGAATTGTTTTCACCTTAATGTATTTGATTGATCATCGATTTAAAAATTACTCAATATTATATAAATAAATTGTTTATATGTGTTAAGTACCACAAAAGGATTGATCTCTCTTTATTTTTTTGGTAATTAAGATATCATCATTAACTATTTTTCTAATCGAAAGATAATCCAAAAGACTCGCGTTGGATTTAGTGTTTTGATAGCATTAAGATATAGAGAGACTTAATTATAATTAATAAATTCCAACTTGGATTTATTTAAATTAGATTATTTAATCTCTTGATATGAATTGAATGCTTGTGAGGCCATAAAACCATGCCAATTAACAGTCTATTAAAAACAAACAAATTTTGTTGTTTTTAAATGATTATAGACTATTCTAGAGTTATTAAATATAGGATTCTATTTAACAAACCCAAAACAATTATAAATATTAGGAATAGAGATTAAATAAATATTTACAAATATCAAGCCAATAAAATCACTTAGATCTTACAATCTTCATTCATCAAGGTTTTAATAATTTTTTGACTAGAAAAATAAATTAGAAATAAAACATAATAAAAATGAAAACTCACAATGATTTATTGCTGCTGAAAAGTAATGGAAAAGCAAAAGAATGTTCACTGCCGGCTGCTGCCCCTCTCTCAAATATGTATGCTAGAAAGTCAAGAAAACACATTCTTCCCTAGGCTGCCGGCTGATGCCCCTTTCAGGCTGCACAACACACCCCCCCCCCCCAAAAAAAACAATGTAATACTCCTATATATATATATATATATATAGGAGTGGTAACCCTAAAAAAAGTGAAGTCCTTTTAGGATTGGAACAAAATTTTCAAAATTTTCAATATCTCCAAATAAGACTCAAATTTTCTTGAATTTTCGTGCAAATAATGAGGGAATATTGTTGATTTAGCTTCCAGAAAATTCTGCAATAGTTGTCATGATCCACGTGCCGGCGTGCCGGCGTGCCCACGTGCTAATGAAAGAGTATTGTCGATCAATTTTCTATCATTTATATAATTGCTCCAATTTATCTCATTTTTCTTCACTTTCCTTAATAAGCCTCCTTTATTAATCATAGCATATTAAATATCATAAAATATAAATATTAGTGTAATATTTATTCAAAAATCAAACAAAATCAATCATATATGTTACACTCATTTAAGCCCTATCACTATCATTTGTCAGAACAATTTTTTGCTGATGTTTCCTTCTCCTTTGATTTGAATTTCAATGCATTAGAACAGAAAAACTGGCAAAAGCATCATTTTGCACCTTTAATGGTGTTTGTATGCTGACTGGATCTTTCTGGCTATGCTGAAAATTGTTCTGTCATCTCCTTTATGTGGTACTTTTTGTGCTGCATCATTAAATTGCTTCAGTCTTCAATGCTTAATTAAGTATGAGATTTGGTACTCCAAATAAATTTAATTTCTATCTGAGTGAGGCTATGTTACATATTTCTTTGATGCGTCCATATCTTTGAAGTTGCATCCTCTTCCAAAAGAATAACATAGCCTGCCTTCATGACTATGACTTCATGATGGGTGAACTAACCTGTATCTACTCCATCAAACTTGTGATTAGCTCCCAGTGGTATTAGAAAAAGGAAATCATACTGATTTACCAACAGTTTTCCTTATTGCAATCAATTAACCTAGTAGAGTTTGTTGTTTCAATGGATGATTATCTAGCTGAGAGGCTTAGCATTGATTCTAGAAAATTGAGATGACAGCCGTCAGGATCTGTCCTATTCTTGTGTTAAAGATAATTATCATCATCGAATGTTATTGAAACCTTCATTAGTTTTCTGCTTCTACATTTGATTCTTCTCTCTTATGGGTTGAAGTCATGTGTATACTTTACTTAATGCTAGACAATGTTCAAATGTAAAGCAGCTGCTTAGACTGAAAAGCAAACAATGATGGCAGCAAGCATTTTCTTCTTTTGCATCTTGACATTTGAATGTTGACATACTCAAAATGCAGCTATTCTAGATTTTTCTGAAGTAAATACTTTTGTTGCAATAGGTTCTTATTTGCAGATTGATCGACCGGCCTTTGCGTCCAACCATGCTCAAGGGTTTCTATCATGAAATGCAGATACTCTCTTGGGTAGAGTCTCTATTTACTTAGTTTTACCATTACATTGTGCTGTTTTTGTTGCTATTTGCAGTTAGTTTTATTGGTACATCTTGTTTTCCAATTTATACCTATAGCTACTGCTGGGTACTATGTCTATGAAATTTCTATTATGTGGCGTTAGTTGCTTGTTACTCGATGCTTACTGTCTTCAATGTTGTTATGCTAAATATAGTACAGTTTGACCTGCAGAACATTAATTTGCATTAACTGGTGGACATAGAATCTCCTTTCTTACTTTGGGCATAACTAATGGAGGATATTGTAAGTTATGATCTTTAATGGCAAAAAAGAAGTAAAAGTTGAGTGTATATATGTGATGGATAATCAATATTAATCATAGGTTGTCAGGTTGGATGTGTGATACCATACGTGTTGTCATGAAAACTAGTGGAAGGCCTACAGTTGGGGAGGCAATGAGCAGAAATAGGTAATGATCAGTGTAATGAAGTTGGGCTTAAAACAGAGGGTATAAACACAGAATTTCATGTCAAAGCATTGGATTTGGAAGATAATAATTGTGGTTTCACAAGGCTACTTTTGAGTTTGATGACTTCCTCATCTTGTATTTACTCTTTTTAGCTTTTGAGTTTTATTTTCTTTTATTGTTGTTGGCTTTTTTCTTTTTCTTTTTTTTTTGGGTTGGGGTAATTTTTTAAGGAGGATTTCTTATCCTCCTCCACGTAAATTCTCTTTTCTTAATATTATTTTCTTTTCTTGAAAAAAAGGTAAAATACAATGAGAGATTCTGTGCAATGTCTAAGCATGATTTGGAGATGAACAGAGCCCGGCTAGCCTCTATAGACAGTGTTTTGACTGGATAGTTGTTTGAGTTTGCATTTTTTGTTGCTTCTTCTTATGGTTCTAAGGAGCTTATAGTTTTTCTGGAAAATCTGGCCATACTAACGTCTATTGCCTTTTTGCAATTGCAGGTTTTGAGTTACGATGGTCTACACACTCCTGATGCTCTGGCAGTTACAGCAGCTGGAATAGCTGTGTAAGTTCAACTGATATTTGTCTGACGGCTCCAGTGGAATTGAACAGAAAGATAGAATCTGAGACATCTAATTTTGTTCTTATTATAAAAACTGACAGAGCTCTTTCTGAAGTGCCAAATTCAAAAGTGATTGCTGGTGTTCGAATTGGTCTGGTTGGTGAGAGGTTTATTGTGAATCCAACTACCAAAGAGATGGAAGAGTCAGAGTTGGATTTGCTATTAGCTGGTTCTGATAGTGCAATATTGATGATAGAGGTCTGTTGTCCATCTGGCTGACATGTCATGCCTATTAGTTGTCAGCATTTCATTTTCAATTGTTGTTTTGGGTGTGGAGTTACATGGACTGGATTGAATTTCTGACCATAATATACTCCTTTTCTGTTTGCTCACATACTGATCTTTCTTTGACTTTGCTGTTGTTTGTGGCATTGGCTCTTAGAAGGAAAAATCTTTGTATTTTGTGGTTCAATGGATGGACATCTGTAATAGGCATGTTACCAGGTTGTCATCAGTTCTAAGTTTGCTTATGTAGAACACCTACCAAAGCATAGTCCTAGTCGATGTCCATCACCACATGCTACTAATTTTTCCACCTAATTATATGGTAAAGCCACCCGATGTGTTATCATGCTACTAATTTTCCACCTAATTATATGGTAAAGCCACTGGGTATGTTATCAGCACCTAGGCTCAAGGACAATTTCAGACCGTCTTTACATACCAGTCCAGTTCATGTACACAGGCTGCTGCTTCTCTTATGTTTAAGCTTAGACAACCTTCACCTACTTGCTGCTGAAATATTTGTTCATTGTGCTTCTCTTGTTTCTATATGAAGCCATCTGTGCGTAGAGATGATGAAATGATGATTGATTCTTGGGCTCTTGTTTGCTTCTTAATAGAAAAACATATTAAGAATGATGGTTTTTGTTTACTCAAATGGTGTAAACATTCTAGTCAGCTGTGTGCTCTCGTGAATTCCACCATTTAATTATCTGTCTCAGATGAGTTTGATTATTTCAGGGTTATTGTAACTTTCTTCCTGAAGAAAAGTTGCTCCAAGCTGTTGAAGTGGGGCAGGTTTGATTCTCATCCGTTTCTAACTTCAATATCCTGCAGTTGATCAGGACATATCAATATACATTCACACTATTATCTTCTTGCCTGTTACAACTTAAAGCTCTGTTAGTCTTGAGTTCTTTCAGTATTCTAGGTTGATAATTGCATCAGTTTTGAGTTCTGCTTTCATTTCTAAGTTTGAGTGGAAATCCATTGCCAACTAGAATTACAGGATTGCCATTTCTAAATTTTGCTTCTGTTCATTGTGTGTTTGTAGTACGCCCTAATGTATGTTTGGTCTATTTTTCTTTTGGATTGGTTTCTGTTTAATGACCATATCTTATGGCCTGAAACTGAAAATAAACAAGTAGAAAATAAGATTGATGAGTCTGAACCAATCAATTTGTGACATAAGCCAATGCTAAGTTTTGTTAAATTCCATTATTATTTACTTGATCTACACACACATGATGCCTGTGCAAAATAAATTGAGGTAGAAACTGTAAATTAAAAGAATTAAATAAAAGTGAAAAATGTTGAGTAGATATGAGAAAAATAAGGAAAGAGTGGAAGCTGTGATTGGATAGTTATCTGCTTATTTAAGTGGGTAGCTTTCAATAGGGAGTTATTGGAAAACAATTTAAAATTAAACTAAATTTGTACTTTTTTAAAGGTTTTGGCCTTATTATCTTTCAGTGAAAACTATTTTATGCAGCATTTTGGGAAGGTGAAGTAATGGGGTTTGAACACTGAATGGTACGTTCTTGTTATTAATTGTAGAGACACAAAGAATGAAACATATGTGCAAGACTGTGTTTTGAATAACTGCTGGTGTACTGTGAGCAGGGGAACATGGTTTCTCTCTTTCCATGTTTATTATTATGAGAAGGCAAGAAACAATAAATTGGTTCCTATAAGCTGACAGTTATTTGAAGGGAATGGGATGAAACCTGTAAGAGAGGTAGTCTTGCTTCCAAGTAGTGATTTTCATGAGATATGCTAGGTCAAGGCTAATGCTTCCTGTTGTTTCAAAATTTGTAAAATTTTAAAATGTGAAGTTAGAAAAATATAATCAACAAAAGAAGGCACAGTGATATTTGTCTGTTGCTAACATTTTAATTGGCGGTTACAAAAGCATCAACGGTGATTGGTATGTATTAGCCATTACAGGCCACAACAAACCATGAGGGGCTCTTGAAAAGCATGGAACCATTTCTAGTGCGGTTGATTAAAAGAAATTTTTGTTTTGCTACCACAATGGATGATCCAGTACATGTTGCTTCTATTGCTAACAACTAGGCCATAAATTCAATGAATGCCATCTAGAAATACTTATGGCCTTAAAGGAGCCAAGTAGGCCATCATAAAATTATGCTGCAGAATTTAATGTACACAAAGCAAAAGTGCATTTTATAATTTCATTACAAAAAAATGAAAAGACGTATGTGAAAGAAAAGAATGAATAAAGATGAAGTAAAAACTCAATAAAATTTTTACATGATGTATTCAATTTGTTCAATATGTTATTATTATAATCTTCAAAATAAACTAGAAACAAGTAATGCTTCTGGTAGTGAAGCAAAAATGAACAAAATATGCTTACAAATCGGAAAACACGAGGCTATATTTCAAATCAGTTGAAAAGTTTAAAGTTTTACATATCAATATGGATGGATACTCATATGGTGTCAAGATACTTGTAACTTGTTCCTTTACTAACTTTTATTATGTGTGTTATTGATTTAAATGTAATTCTGAGACCCAATGCTATGAAAGATTACCTGATGGAATTAATCCCTAAATAGATTATGGAACATGCCTTGCGTGATTGATTTTATAGTGTGAAAAGACAATTGACCTGTCCCAATGGATAACTTATCGACACTAAATGTGGTCTACCAAATAATAATGTCAAATTCTAGATTAATTCATAAATTTGGTAACTTGCAGCATTACCATTTTTTACATGACCAAACAATTGGTACAACCTTTTCTGTACAAATTTTACTAATCTTTAATTACTTTACATCATCACCCGGAATTAATTCTATTTTTTAGTAGACGTGTTTGTATGTCGCATTTACTCAATTGAAAGATTTATGTACAACTAATTGACGAAATCGTACGTGGTGTGGTGTTATTGGTCATTGAAAAACACACTGGGGAATCTTTTAACCTTAAAATTAATTTATATCATTGTCAGGGTCACATAGGTTTTTTGTCGATTTGATCTTTGACTCTTTTTTTTTCCCATCATTGTTCCATTATTATGACTATAATAGAGACTTTTCTATGCCTCTTTTTTTGGGGGAGGGGCTGGGGGGTTATTATTGCTATAATAGCATCTCTTAAGCTTGTTCCATGGTCCACCACTGCCTAGGAATAGGTGCACCATTATTGGGACACTAAGTCATTTATTTTATGAGCACAACATGACTTTAATATGCCTTCTGTGGATGAAGGCAAACTCAACCCTGCAGTGGAGTTGAAAAATGGTAAACAATTCCATTAAGGTATTGGCCATATTATCCTGCAGGTACCGGCACTAATATAGAGAAGCTGCTGATGAGAATATGAAAATTAAGAAGGAATTTTTTTTTTTTTTTTTGGGTGACACTGCCTTGCTGCTTGATTTATATTCGTTCTCTTTTCTATTACACCCCTCCAAAAAAAACAAAGCAAAAAAGGAAAACCAAAAAAAAAAAGAGAGAAAAAAAGAGATGTGGAAAGCTGAAAAGACTGTGAAACTGAATTTGCTATTGCTACAAAGAAGTCTTAGCAATTGGATGGCTTACGTCCCTGGAAACATCAAGGCATGATAATGACAGTCTTATATTGTCTAATATATCACACAAGACTGGAATGGGGCTGGGCACTGAGTGCTTTATGCTGTGAGTCCCCTAAGTGGTGCAATGGAAGGAGTGTTTGATTGGGATTTTTAGGAATTGGAAATAAGTAACAAGGAAAAAGGATAATAGAAGCCATTGAAGCAAAGAAAAGCCTTCATAGATAACCAGACCATGCATTGCTATCGCTTTCAATTTTTTCTTTGTTTGCAAAATAAAAAGTTTCGGTAAAGATGGGATTTGAGATTTCTCACAAAATTAGGATTTTGGTTTTGCTTTCTATACTTCAACTTGGAATTTTGGAGAACAAGTCGTCTTTTGTATGTATGTGTCTGCTTGTGCTCACCAACTTGCCTTGATATTTTTGGTAGGACATTCAGAGAATATATAAGATTTGAATTATGCTCATGGTTGAGAAAGTAATCATATTTGGCATAAGGAGTGTAATATGATAGAAATTGGCCATTGTGGATTGTGTCGATTGACTATCATATCATTTCTACTTTGTGGATGTGTCATGGTTGTATCATATGACACTGCCATGGCCCTTCATGGGCTGTAACAGGCATGTAACAGCCATCTCAGGGCGGTTGTGTGCACAGCTCCTACAAAGTGTGTGAATAATGACTTCGTCCTTGGATGAATTGACATCAATTGTGTAATATGTTTTTCAAACATACTTGTGGAACCTTCACCATTTTGTGGACCATAAATGCTTACATGCATACTAATTACGGTCCTTGTAAGTAAGAAGAAGCAAAAGTGCAACTAGTCATAAGCTTTTTCTATCTGTAAATGTCAGGATGCAGTATGTGCTATTTGCCGGGAGGTAGAAGGACTGGTTGCTAAGTGTGGGAAACCAAAAATGTTTGATGCGATCAAGTTACCTCCCCCAGAGCTATATAGGCACGTTGAAGTATGTTCCCTTCTTTTTCCTTGTCAAGTACTTCACATGTGAACTATTTGGTTTACTTATGAGTTGGGATTACTGTCTTTTGTTATATGCAAAACATGTGGGGGGGCTTAAATCCTAAATGAAAAGCAAAAGAATGAAGTAATGTTAGGGACAGCCTTCCATGACCTAATAGTCTGGATGTGGGGGGACACTTGCATCTAGTTCCTTTTTTTTTTTTTTTGAATTCTAAAATTTCATAAATCCATGTGAATTAGTAAAGGAGAAGATTTTGTCAAAGGCCAAAGAATATAGAGGATACAACAGTGAAGAAATTCCCAAGGATAAAAGGGGAGAGAAAAAAGGAGTTACAATTAACAAATGGTACTTTCCAATCTCTATTATGTCTTCTGGAATGAAGCCTTTAGAAATCTTTGAAGCCAAACTCCATGATGAGGATAAAGGACAACCTTATGCAATAAAGGACAGGGAGAAAAATATTATACCTTGAGATCCTCCTTTCCAGACACCTGTCCACTTTCAAGGTGCATCTTTAAAATTTTTGTACAATTCTCAGAATAGCTTTTTTACATGTTATACCCTTTGTAGTAATTTGCATGCATTCTGGGATTATTAAAATTTATGTTCTGATACACACCTTGAAGCAGTGTTTCCCAAAAAAAAAAAAAAAAAAAAATTCTGATCCTTGTTTTTGTGCTAATGTTAAACTTATGTCCTAAATGTATCCCCAAATTGGGACTATGATATTGGTACCAAAATGAAGGCATCTATTTCAGAAATGCTTAGGTTCAAGGATCCTATCTAAAAGTCTAAAATGTTTTTAGCGATGCGTTTGCTAATTTCTCAGAGTTCAGGAGGTGCTGTTCTACTTTAACTGCTTACTAGAGGATCAAAGAGATTGTAGGATCCAAAGTGTTATTGACACAGTTACAAGTCCGTACAAAGCATCAAATTAGCTACAGCGACCTGGTCATTTCTTATAATTTCACCTTATAGGTTCATCTGTTTTTCAATCTCCTTTTGCAACAGTTTCTAAGCCTGATGATCTTGCAGGCAGACACTATTTATTACTGATGAATGCAAAAATAAAGTGTAGTTATAAGGTGTGTATTTTAAAATTCCTTAATCCATATAGACATTGATGTGAATTCAAATGTTTATGTTGCAGGACATTGCTGGTGATGAACTAGTGAAGGTGCTGCAAATTAAGAATAAAATTCCAAGAAGAAAGGCTCTTTCTTTGTTAGAGGAAAAAGTATTAACAACACTCACGGAAAAGGGATATGTAAAGGAGGGATATCAAGGGGTTGCTGAAGTAGCATCAGAATCATTGGAGGATGAAGATGAGGATGAGGAAGTTGTAGTGGATGGTGAAGTAGATGAAGGTGATGTTCACATAAGGCCAGTTGCCCGAAAATCAATCCCTTTGGTAACACTCTTTTCCTTTATAACATTTTCTGCATCATGCATCTGCAGCCTGTAGTTTGTTTGCCATACTACAGTTCAAGAGATGTACAAGGAAAGATATGTGTCCCTCCTCCCACACAAATCTTTAGAAGATGTAAAACCAATACTATAAAATTACTCATTAAGAATGGTAGAGAAGACAGTAGTTGATAAGCAACCTTAATTCCTTTTTCTCTGATCATCACCAAAACTTATTTTCAACACCCTCTTGGAGACCTTGATGGATCCATTATGTGTATATCCCCCTGCTAATAAAGGAATAAATTATATTTAGATTCATACTCTTTGGAGCATATTACACAAATACCCTAGGAAATAGCTTAAAAAAATGTCTCCCTCATAAAATGCATAATGCATTCACTTTTAGCCTACTTGGCCGCAACTTTATTATCTTCATTCTAGTAATCTATGCTTAATTTACAATTGGTTGATGTCATACAATACCTATTGGACATGTAGAAAAAGAACAGAATCTCATTGTCATGCGTAGGCCCCTCAAGATGCGATATGTGCTTGATCACCATGAATATAGCTACTATATTTAACATAAGTGGGCTAAGTGCTAGCACGACAAAGTACAAGAGGAAGGAGTACCACACCTAAGTTCCAAATCACAAGAAAATCCCGGGAAGCTTTTTATGATTAAATTTTCACAATCATTAAAGGCATTTGCACAACCATAGGAAGAAGCACTGTAAGCTCTTGTAGAGGCACCTGCGTCAAGATCCATCATCTTGTTAGTTTATATAAATTTAGTGACTCAAGAGTTCACATTGATTCAATATCAGTGGTTATCAATAATCATGTTTCATGCCATCATGTTCAAGATTCTTCAGCCATTCTCCATGTGAACATTTATGTTGTGTTTTAGCTGTTTTCAGAGGTAGACGTTAAACTGGTGTTTAAGGAAGTGACATCCAAATTTTTGCGCAAACGCATTGTTGAGGTATGAACGTTTTGCCTTTTCCTTGGTATTTAATCCAATATAACTTAAAGAAAAGCAATACGATCTAGTTGTGATGTCCTTTCTGAAGGTGCAATTTATTAGTGATTGACATTTATAATGATAATGTGAATTCAGTAAAATAGAACCATGAAGTTTGATACATTTTACTTGTAATTGTTCACCCTATTTATCATCTATGTCTGGATGCTATTATAGTTAAAATCCTAAAGTTAGTTACAATGTTCTCGGTCCAGGGAGGCAGAAGAAGTGATGGACGAACACCAGAAGAGATACGCTTGATCAACTCTTGCTGTGGATTACTTCCTAGGGCACATGGAAGTGCTCTATTTACACGTGGAGAGACCCAGGTTTGTGAAGGATTGTGCTTGTGTTTCTTATGATGACGAGTCTATTATTCCCCCATTAGATTAAGTGTGACATCTTTTTAGTGTTAATTTCTTATTGTCATCCTTGCAGTAGCAATGCTCATTAATGCGTCACTGTTCCAAGATAAGCAGACAAATGGTTTATAATGAATTTGCTGTAGTTTTGTTCATTTAATGCCTTGATTTTCCCTTGGTTATTCTGGAGGTCATGCTTTCTGTTTCTTATGGTTGCATGACTAAAGCCTGCTACTTTTTTCCCCTCAATTGGCTATGGCATCTTTTCAGTGATTACTTTCTTTTTCTCATCACTGAAGTAGTGATGCTTAATTATGCATTATCTTCCTAGATGAGAGGACATGGTTTATGGTGAATTCGTTGTAGTTTTGATCCTTTAGTGTGTTGCTTTTTTCTTGGTTATTTTGAAAAGCTATTCTTTCTATTTCTTATGGTGAACCCAACCTACAGTTATTTACCAACACCAGCATTTGTAATCTTAACCATCTATGCTGCAAGTCTGTGCCCTTTGCCAAACACTTTGGATCTGTCATTGCTCTTATTCCTCTCATTCTACACTTACAAAAGAAGAAAAAAATATTAGTAGTGAAACAAACATCAACTTCAAATGCCTTTCTTGATGAACTAATGTGTCTAACACTCCTCACACGTGGGCCCATGAGAGGGTGACAACTGTGGAATTTTTAAATGGAATGACCGGGTAAGAAACTCAAACTCATAAGCTCCTGTGCTGATATCATGTGAAACAACTATCTGATCCAAAAGTTTAAGTGATGGAGTGAGGTGTTTAATTATTATCACATGATAGCTTCCCCCCCTCCGGCAACCCCCTTTGACCTGCAGCTGCTGTAGTATAACTATTTGGCATCATTTGAGAAATAAGTAGCCAGATCTACCTTGTTATTAAGCTGGCCCAATTTTCTATGGCATTTTTATCTTAGGTAAATTTTGCTATCATAAAACTTTGATAGTGCAGGAAAAACGTATTCCTGATTTGAATTTTGTGGATAATACTCATCTATATATATATCTTTGGACCATGCTAGTACATGATTTTGTTTAACCTATTTGTGATGGTTATGTCTTGTTCATTAGGCTGATGTTAACTTCAAGGTTAAATATGAGAAAACTACAAGAAAGCTATGGAAATACATTTTTTATTATTTTTACTCACTGCTGATTTATGCAAAACAATTAGTATTGAACATGCTTGTATCTTGTGTTGTCAATGTCTCTTACATTTTTTCCTGTTGTATCATCCTCTCTGTAGTCATTGGCTGTGGCTACCCTTGGTGATAAGCAAATGGCCCAAAGAATTGACAACCTTGAGGCTGATGATGAATTGAAGAGGTTTTATCTTCAGGTGCAGTAAGCAGAACTCTGCAAATAGATCTGTCATAGCAAACATCATAGTTTCTTAAATTCAGAGTCTCATATTATGGTATATAAGTTACTATTACATCAGCTGCAAATATTAATATGGTTATTGTTTCTCTTTGTTATGGTTTATTCATTTTAAATAAGATTGAGCTGATCATATTTATATTCTAACATGTTTGAGATAAACCAGTTCATGATTACCTATCGTGTGTATATATATGTAGGAGAAAGTTGCAAGGTGCAGAATCTGTTGCATATGCAACTTTTTGGGTTGTAATATTTTATTTGGTTGTGATATTAATTGTTTAGTTTGCATTTCGTTTTTAGCTGGACTCGGAATCTATAAGTCTCCACTGCCATGACTAGCATGGCCTGAATGGTTAACTGAGGTGTGTGTGTGTGTCTGTGACGCTATGGATTTTCTTAGAGACCTTAGGTAATGGACATCGAGCTTACAGTAGAAGAATTGTAGGTTTGAATTTCCAGTCATATAGTGAAAAAAATAAATATTCTGGGCAACTATAGATGAACTATATTATTCTCTGATTCCAGATTTTTTGCCCCATCCTTGTTATGGATGATAGGCTTAGAGGAAGGGGTGGATGACTGCATGAATTGTATCCATTGATGCTGGGATGGTGCATGTGTGTGAAAACTAGGAGTTGCCGCCATGCCACCATCTATTGATTAAGGAACAGATGAAAACCTATTCAAAGTGTCCTAAAACCAAATCCAATCAATTGTAGTTCCGTGAAGTGTAATGCCATACATACCGAATAAGTTGAACTACAGAATTGTACGTTTAAGTTACCTTGTGAAGAAAGAGAATGCGAAATTAATAATGATTTTTTGTATTCTCTGATAGCGGATTTTTCTCCTTATCCATCTCATGGAGAAAAGGCTTAAAGAAAGTGTATGAACTGGACTTACTAATACTGCAATAGTGCATGGCGTGAAAATTGGAAGTTACCGTCACCTAGTGGGTTAAGGTAGACTGATTACCAATTCAAAATGTTCTTAAACCAGTTCAAATTGATTTTGGTTCCGTGAAGTGTAATGCTAAAAAGTGCATTAAATTATAGAATTGTTTTGAATTGTCAATCTTAAAGGGAATATAGAAGAACACGAATGGGCAATTAATGATCAAATATAGTTTTCTATGAATCTAGTTTTTTCTTTGCCCATCAATGGTATTGAAAAAAGGTTCAAAGAACAGGGTGCATGGCTGCATGACCTGAGTCATGCAAGTCTTCTCTTGCCTCTTTGACACCTAGAATGATACAAAGCAAATATCCAGACTTTTACCTGCATTATTTTCAAGACCATTTCCAATATGAATGACAAAGAAGAATGAGGCTTTTTATGATTTAAGCTCCACAAGGACTAAGAGAAACCTGTTGGCTCACCCGAGAAAAGGATATTGCTGCTTCAATGGGCCCCAGAAGTGAATTGTATTGAGTAGGTAAACCAAAAGCATCTATGAGGTCTTTGAGAACATGTTCCCAAATCTCTTTTGCCCGAAAGCTCTTTTTTCACAAAATAGTATTCGTCAAATAGGCCAAACTGTTTATATAGAAAAGTACAACATCAAATTCATTTCTCGCTATAGAAGAACTACGTAGTTCTCATAGTTTTGAATCTTTGTGGGGTTTGAAGTTAAGAATTTACATAGAAAGAAGTGCTTATTCATTGATATTTTAGGCTCCCCATGGTTTAGTAATCAGAATTACAAAAGTGCAACTGAACATATTATAGTGTGTCCCTTGCTTGAAACTCAGCCTTGATTGCCAATGCATTACAATTACGTTGTACAAAAGCCATCTAAATTGTAATCTTTCATGTCTTAGCAATTTTTTCTTCTTTGAAAAAGGTTCGAATTGATTATGTCATAAAAGATTTCTGAACCTATGGATTTTCTTGTATCTTTCTTCCTATAATTTAACTTCTTTTTATACAAAAAGGGGAAAACACCTACCTAGATACCCATCTGTCCATTCTAGGGCATCTTCGGTGTTCATATATGTGGCAAATTAGAGGAGAAAATTTATTATTTCTGTATATTATTCAAGAGTCTCTAATGGGCTATACGTACAGAATTTTTCATAGGAAGAAAAATAGCAACTACCCTAATTTTGTATATTCTCTAATCAAGGATTCCAGATTTCCTCTCAATCAAATCAAGGATTCTTGATTTTCTCTCAACCAAATCCCTATATTTTAAAAAAATATATATTTCAATAGTTCTTAAATTAGGAAAACAGGTTGGCACATATTTTCCACACTCCCCCTCAAGCTGGTGAATAGATATTGTCCATTCCCAATTTGGAAGTAATGTCTTGAAATTCAGCATTGAGTGTACCCTTTTGCAACTAATATTGCTTTGTAGTGTTCCAATGAACCATCAACCTTGCATTTCAAGGTAAAAGCCCATTTACACCCTATTGCCTTCTTTCCTTTTGGTAGATCAACTAACTCTCATGTCTCATTTTTCTCCGATGCATCAATCTCATCTTTCATGGTTTTTCTCTATTCTTCCATAGATAATGACTCGGATACAGTGTTTGTAATAGGAATTTCATTTAGACTTGTGAGAAAGGTTTTATGGGTCGGTGAGAATTTTTTAAACGACACAAAGTAGGACAAGGGGTACAGTGGTCTTTTTGTACACTCTCGAGTTTCTTTCTACACAACTATAGGTAGATCTTGATCTCTAGTTTCAGTTTCTAGAGGATGACCTTCCTCAAGGGTAGGTTTAAATATAGTTACCTCATTTCCATGACTCAAGTTGGAGTGTTGGACTTGTTCAAGAGTAGGAATTGCACCTCACTGTCTTGAGTACACGTTTTCTTTCCCAAACCACACTTGATTAGGATGCAGGGACTCGGGGATAGATTTGGGTTCAGATTGAGGGTTTTGCATAGGTGATATAGTCAGTGGAGTTGATGATTCTAAATTGAACTGAGAGTGTTTTGACACAGGTGTCACAGCCGGTGGACGAGATGGCACATCGAGGAAATAAAAGTCAAAGTCCTTATCTTCCACTACAAATGACTCCCCCTGAAGATAAGGTTTAGTAAAATATGGTTTTCCTTCTGTAAAGGTGACATCAAATAAGACATAGAGTTTCCTTATGGGTGGATGGTAGCATTTGTAACTTTTTTGTGTGGATGAGTACCCAACACACTTGATGGCTCTCGGAGTTAACTTCCCCCTGTTATAGTTATGGGCATAGACAAATGAAGTGCACCCAAAAATTCTAGGAGTAAGATTGTTTGTGGTACGAATGAGGGTAGAATTTCGAGAGTGCTTCCATTGGACTTTTGAGCCCTAAAACCTGTGAAGGGAGACGATTTATGATGTACGCAGATGTAAGAATTGCTTCCCCCTATTATTGTTTTGGTACATTATGATAAAACAACAGTGCTCGAGTAGTGTTTAGGAGATGACCATTGTTTCTCTCGGCAATGCCATTTTGTTGAAGTGTATTGGTGCAAGATGATTCATGAATTATTCCTTTTGTGAAAAAATGAGACAAAACTTGATTGAAATAATCTTTTGCATTATCCAAGCGAAAACTTTTAATTTTAGTACCAAATTAGTTGTGAATCATGGTATGAAATTTTGGAAAGACAATACTCACATCTGATTTGTTTTTTAATAGAAAAATCCAAAAGATTCTAGTACAATCATCAATAAAAGAAACAAACCATCGTGAACCCGAAATATTTGGAATTGTGAGAGCCCCCAAATATCACTATAAATTAAATGGAAGGGAAAAAGACTCTTTTTATTACTAATGGGAAAAGACACACGAGTGTGTTTGGCATATTCGCAAATGTCACAATAAAAGGTTCTAATATCTAATCCCTTGAAAGGAGAAGGAAAATACTCTTTAAAACAATAAACGAAGGATGTCCTGGACGGAAATGATGCAGTCATATGACATCTTTATTAGATGAAGAAAGAAAGGAGGAGGAGAAATTTGTTTTGGGAAGGGTCGGCGTCTCAAGATAGTAAAGTCCATCCTTTTCTTAGCAAGTCCAATCCTCTTCCCCGAGCCCTGTTTCTGAAATACACAGTAAGAATAATAAAACGTAACATGACAATATAAGTCTCTGGTAAGTTTTGAGTAGACACGAGATTGGCAGACAACTTTGGAACATGTAAGATATTTTTTTAGGACAAGATCAGGGTTTATCTGGACATCTCCTAGACCTGCTACTGTGGTCGTGGTTCCATCTGCAGCCGTAATTTTTCTATTGCTTGGACATGGTGTATAGGTGCTAAAATAGTTAGGGATATGTGTCATGTGGTTTGTGGCCCCCGAGTCTAGGATCCATGAATTTCCAAACACTTTATCAAAGACATTTAATCCAAGAGAGTTTGAAAGTTTACTTGAAAGTGCTAAGGAGCAGCCACCAGTAATCGATTTTTCAAGAGTTTCCAACAGATTTTTCAGCTTCTCTGACATGGCTACCTCTGACATCCTTCAATGGTCGGTTATGAAGGCCAAGAAATAGGGGATAGTTAGGGTTAAGAAAAAAATGACAGATAATTGCTAAGGATGACTGCAATTAAGGCAAGTCACAAACAGGAAGATTGGCTATGAATACCAGAAAAAATTAAAATTTCCCAGAAAATAAGTCTTATGGCTCTAAGAGTGGTGAAGGCCAAATACAGATTAGGGTTGAGAGCAATTGAGACCAAAAGGGGTAGGACAAAAAAATGAGGGTTGATGGCTATGAAGGCCAAAATAAAGATTAGGGTTGATGGCAATCAAGGCCAAGAGACCAATAGGAAATGAAGGGCCAAAAAATGGAGATGGCAATGAAGGCTGAAAATTGGAGATCACAATAAGGGCAATAAAAAATGATCGTAAAAAAAATAGAAGATGGCAAGGAAGGCTGATGAAAAAATTGAAGATGGCAATGAAGGCCGAAAAAAATGGAGATGACAATGAAATCCGATAAAAAATGGAGATAGCAATAAAGGCCGAAAAATTAAAGATGGCAATAAAGACCGATGATCCCCAAAGGAAACACAAATTCGCAACAATAAAGGTTGCTTGAAGAAGAAAATCCCAGAAAAATTTCTAGGGCTCTAATACCATGTGGCAAATTAGAGGAGAAAATTTATCATTTCTGTGTACTGTACAAGAGTCTCTAATGTGCTATATATACAGAATTCTTCATAGGAAGAAAAATAATAACTACCTTAATTTTGTATATTCTCTAATCAAGAATTTCAGATTTCCTCTAATCAAGGATTCTTGATTTCCTCTCAATCAAATCAAGGATTTCTGATTTTCTCTTAACCAAATCCCTATATTTTAAGAAACAGATATTTCAATAATTCTTAAATTAGGAAAACAGGTTGGCACATATTTTTTCACAATATACATATTGCACCATGGCTCATTAATGAATGATTGATCCATTGATGTTTCTTTTTACTTGTTGATATGCCCTTGTTTTTTTATTTACAATGTTTATATTCAGTTTGCATCCTCTCCCGCATTTGTCCAGCTGTGTCTCTGTTTTTGAAACAATCGGTCTTTGACAATCCTTTGGCTCAACTTTGCAGTACTCATTTCCTCCATCTTGTGTTGGAGAAGTTGGAAGAATGGGAGCACCTAGTAGAAGGGAAATTGGCCATGGAAGGCTTGCTGAGAGAGCTCTTGAGCCAATTTTGCCTTCTGAAGAAGATTTTCCATACACCATCCGCGTTGAGAGCACCATAACTGAAAGCAATGGCTCTTCAAGGTTATGTTACTGTAAACCAAGTGCATATTTGTTTCACTCTATCAAATGCTTTTCAATTAATTTCCCATTGTATAAAATCCTAAGTTTTTAATACAAAGTTTGGTTGTTTAACAGTATGGCATCTGTGTGTGGGGGTTGTTTGGCATTGCAAGATGCTGGGGTTCCAGTCAAGTGCACTATTGCTGGAATAGCCATGGGTATGGTATTGGACACTGAAGAATTTGGGGGAGATGGAACTCCTCTCATTCTGTCTGACATAACTGGATCTGAAGATGCATCTGGCGACATGGATTTTAAGGTACCTCTATTCCAGATTCGAGTTTCCTTATAATTCTTGTTTCATGGTTTTCTAGAACTCCTTCAATTTTATTGGAAGCTTTCTCTGTAGGATTAGATGACGTATTAAATGAGGGAGTTTATAAGTTAATCTAATTTTGATTGCAAATGTGGTGGTGAAGGTTGCTGGAAATGAGGACGGTATTACTGCATTTCAGATGGACATAAAGGTTATCCATCATCTGCTCTTAATTAAGACTTCAAGATTCTTTTCATTCTTCAGTGTCTAGATCTGGATGTGCTTCAATATTCTGTGAGGATATCATAGTTTCTGTTCTTGACATTTCGTTAGGTACAGTATGGTATGAATCCATCCGGTTAATAAATGCATGGTATATCGACAGGTTTCTGGTATTACCTTGCCCATCATGAGAGAAGCACTAATGCAAGCTAAACATGGACGGCAGCAAATCCTTGGTAAGCTTTCCAACACACGAACAAATTTTCATGAGCAGCAACTCTATAGCTAGAAGTGGCTCCTTTTAAAAAAACTGTTGTTCATGGATTTATGTTTGACAAAATCAATTATTGCTGAATGAACACTTAATAGATGTGTGTGTGTGTGTGTGTGAGAGAGAGAGAGAGAGAGAGAGAGAGCTGGGGTGGGGGAAGGTGGGCAGGAGAGAGAGAGTCACTTCGAACATCTCAATTAGTACTCCTTCCATGATTAAAACTGTGAAGAACCAATTTTCATTTGGGAATAGATCCTTCTTCCAGAATGATTGACTGGTTGCGAAATGTGTGTTGACGAACTCTTACGATCATAAAGGAAACAATTATTGCATTAGTACTTCCATCTCAATTGTCTTTCATTGTTGTTGTAATTTATTAATTAAAGATTGCATAAGGAAGGCATTTATTATTTATCAACTTTTGTATGTAATATGTTATCAATGCTGGTTGGTTTGTCTAATTGGATAACTGTTGCATGGAAGTTTCTTGACCAGGTCACCACATGATACTGTTATTCCTTAAATTACATGCTTATACTGGATCATATGTTTCATTTGAAATTTTTGTTGATTAGTAGAAATTTCCATGGTATGTCTAAAAAACATTGATTTTGATGCAATAAGTTATATAAACTGTGGTCCTTAATTTTAAGGTATTTATTTATTTATTTATTTTTGGGGGATACGGTCTCAGCTGAGATGTTGAACAGCTCACCTCCTCCTTCAAAAAAGCTGTCAAAATATGCTCCATTGATTCATGTCATGAAGGTATGCTTATCTTAAACATGTCCTTTGACTGCCTCGATGTTTGAGACTTGAGAATGGTGATTGAGGAAAACAATTGTGGATATTTTCCTATGGAATGGTGTCTTGCAGGTAAAACCAGAGAAAATCAACATTATTATTGGTAGTGGTGGGAAGAAAGTGAAGAGTATCATTGAAGAAACTGGTGTAGAAGCAATTGACACACAAAATGATGGGATAGTAAGTCTGAGGGAACTTTTTAGTTGGCACTTAATACAGTGCAGTAAATACTGCTGGTGATATTTTACTTCTCTATACCTTCTGTAGGTTAAAATTACTGCAAAGGATTTGACAAGCCTGGAGAAGTCTAAAGCCATTATAAGTACTCTCACAATGGTTCCAAAAGTTGGTGACATATATAGGTGAAACACTGTTTCTTAGAACTCCACTAATTTTCCCTGTTTCATCTTCTTAGGTTTGTTGACTGTTGCAATTTTTATGGCTACTGAAATTACTTTGTAGAGGCTTTAAAAGTTCATTGTTGGACTTTGTTGAGTACCTTTCTTACTATCTGATTTCCATTACTTAAGAAAAGATTTTCTGGTATCATGTGATCAGGAATTGCGAGATCAAATCAATAGCTCCTTATGGTGTTTTTGTTGAGATAGCACCTGGACGTGAGGTATAACTTTATCCCAATACTAAGGAGTGAAATGTAATTGTATAGCTATATATTGTGATAAAATCTCAAACTAACTGAGATATGCCTTAATGCTGACATGGATTATGCCTTAAAATGTTGACTAATGCTAGCGGTGATTATGTCTCATGCCCTTTAACACACAAAGGTAAGACTGGTTGAATATTTTTATTATCTCCTATTTCCAACTGCACAACCAACGGTAAGGGCAGGATGGAACCACTATATGTCAATTTTGAAAAGTTCCTTTCTTGTTGAATGTAGAAGATTGTCTTGTATAAGCAAACAATCAATTTCACACTAATTTGAAGCAACGAACTTAACACTATAGTTGTAGAAAAGTAATAGAATATTGTGAGAAAGGTATGAATATCATTTACAAATGCTGAAGAAACCCCCCAAATCTATGTAATCTATCTAGTTCATGCTGGAATGCATTCTTTGTAACTGATGAAGATCCATGAAAGTACCTGTTCTATGCCTTCCTAATAGTTTATATAGTTGTTGAGTGAAAATAATTGGAAGCACATTATACTTGTAAAATTTTGTGAGACTAAGCTGATTTATTAGTACTTAAAATTTAACAATATCTTTTATCGCTCTGAATTATGAATAATAGCTTAAAGAGATCAATGTTTTTAAGCTCTGTTCTAAAAGAATATACAGATTCCCCCCCCCCCACACACACACACACAAAAATCCCTAACCTTTAGAGCAAAGTATCCTTCATGGTTGAAAAGCCCAGACAATCGTTGTGCCTCGACCTTTCTGCAGTCTGTTAATTTGGAAAGTATTCATCCATATGTTGGGTAAGACCACAATGGCAAGAATATGGGTTGTTTACAGGCTTTTGAGGAAATGAGAATTTGTATTTTTCAATGAAAAGGCTGCATCTTCAGCATAGGTGCCTTGGAAAATTTCCATAATATTTTCCTGCCTATGGGGACTTCAGTTTAACCTGATTTATCTTTTATATTATTTCCCATAAACTTTGACATGTTCATCTTGAATGTGATCAATGAAGTTTAAAAACATTAAATCCATTTCCATTGTCAGTAGAGCCTCCCTCTGTGTGTAACTACATCTAGTCTTAGGTTAGTTACAAATAGTCATACTATGCAGTTTATCCTTGTGGAATATATTATCTGCTTTTGTGTTAAAATTATTCAATACCTCAGATCACCTTTGGCTAGTGGCTTGGTCTGTCAACATAAGTCAATTGATTTCCCTGTGCTGGCATCTGTCATATACATGATCTTTTCTTTGTTGTTTTTCTTGTTTTTGGATACTTTTCATATACTGTTGCCTAGAAACTGTTATGTTTAGAAGCTTAAATCCCATGTATGCAAGTTAATTAGGGTCTTAGTGTAATTGTTGTCACAACTTCCCAATTTCTGCAGGGACTATGCCACATTAGTGAGTTGAGCTCGGACTGGTTGCCAAAAGCAGAAGATGTAAGCATGCATTTCTTAGCTGATCCCCTATGAACTTAAAAGATATTTAAATTATTTCCTTTTTTGTCTTGCAGGCATTCAAAGTTGGAGACCGTCTTGATGTCAAACTGATGGAGGTCTGGAAATTTGCCTCTCAATTCCATAATCTTGCAGACATATTTGGTAATATTATCTCTTAGCTTAAGGTGTACACACTTTCCAAGCTAAGATTATGGATACCATTTTCAATTAGTTTGTCACCGCCAGGGTGGAGTGGAACTATAGCCATCAATAGATACCTATTCGGCTGTTTTTCCAACTTCCCAGTGTTGAGAACTGGGTGCTTTCGTTTTAGTCATGGGCTAAAATGATCTTTTCTGTGTATTTTGATGGATATTTTAGGGGATCATGTATATTCAAGTAGGTCTAGATTGAGTGATAAATGGATTTTCATCGTGTGATGCATAAGCAAAATGAAGTTATAGAATTGACCATATCCATGTTCAAGTCATGGAATCTGCAAGATAAAAAAATAATAAAATAATAAAAAACCATGTTAAAATTTTGGTGCCTTAAACACACACACACACACACACAAAACTGCTCATTGTGAGATCTTATCTTTCATTCAAATGTCTTTATTTCCTCCCATTTGTGAGGATATAAACCTCTATTGTCTCTCAAGCCCCCCTCCAGCGGGTCCCACTTCTCCTGACAGGAAAAACAAAGAATAAATAAATGCTGTTCAAGGACTTGCACCCTTTCAACCTACAATTTTGACAAGATACTCAACAAAATTGGTTGCTTCTGCATCACTCTTGAGAAAATTGCTAAGAACCAAGGGATTTAAGAAACATATAAACCTGAGAAGACAAAGGGGCTTACACATTTGAGAATCCTCCTATTATGATCCCCCACATACTATCTAAACAATGGCAACAGGGATTAGTATTTCCTTTTTACGATACAGCACCCCATCCTCTGCCACACACACAATTCATCTTTTACATTGCAGCAAGCAGCCAGTGAATGAGTAAAGAGAACACTGGATCCCAAACATGAGCCCAAGGGCAATGAAGCAACAAGCGATCTACATCTGACCAGGGGATTTTAATCATTAACCAAATAAGAGAAATAAGGAGTAGAATTTCTGAAATAGGTGTGTCTGTACCAAAATTATTGTTGAAGACCTCTAACATACCTTGAATGCAACACATAATGAATAAATCTTGCTGGCCCTTTATAATATCTCTTGAAATACCCTTGCTTATATGGACATAATATTTTTGATAATCATAACTGAATCCATTAGCCTCTGAAATCACTTCATAAATGATAGGTCTGGAAGTCCTTGATTTTTTCTGCATCTCGTCTCCCAAATGAGAACAAAAATGTTTTATTAAGCCTAATAAAGAATCATCCATAGTTAATATCATGAAACAAGTGAAGGACATCAGTCTTTGCTGGCTCTGAATTGTTTTGGATGATCACTGCTGAAAATCATCATGTCTCTGTCTCTTATTATACAATTTTCTCTTTGTCAAAATTGTAATCCCACAAAAGCAACCATTCATCCTCAACTCTCAAAATGCATGCCACCTATGAGGAGTCCACTGAACCCCCAACATTTGTACTGCACCGTACTACCTGCTCCTTATATCTCTCCGGACTGTCTCCATGCATACACTATCTAGGAAATTAAACTTATTGTGCATGTCCGCTACCTGAAGTAGAAATATAGTTAGTTATTATGTCTTCTTCAATGAGCCACGAGTTTTTGTCTGCAAGATGCCCTCAAATCCCAGTTATGGAAGACATCTCCTTTTCGATTGCCTATCTTCTACTTAGAATCAGCTAACCTCCAATTACTAACTACAAATTCTTACAGTATCTACTACTTCAGCGTATCTGTTCGCTTGATTCCACTGGGTTTTACCGTTTTGGTTGGGAGGTCAATACAAATGTAGCATCATCTTGAATGGTGTATTTGATCCCCGTCCCACCACTCACACTTAAGATCTTAAAACCCTCTTGATTGGTTGCCACATGTTCTTGACCAAGAAGATATACTGGTGGTTGGAACTGGAAAGAACAGATAATTATTTCAAAGTTACCTTAGGAGAATTATTTGACAATGAGATAGGAGAATTATTTGACAATGAGATGATTGGAAGAACTCCACATGCTTGCTTTGGTTGTGAATTCCAAAGAGCATATAGGTAAGAAGGAAAATAAGGGCCAACAACTGCGTTAAGAAGTACAAAAGACCCTTCTCCAAAATAAGGGAAAAAACACAGCCAGCTGTCCTCTTAGTTGGCAAATTCTTCCATTCAGATTCTCCACCTCTTAACACACTCGGTGGAAATCCTCAATCCTTGTTCTGTTGATATTCTTGCCTATTGGTGGTTATGCGTTGATGTTCATCTTATGATTTGAATTGATTAATTATATTTTGGATTTTATTTTTCCACACTGATTACAAACATAATGCAGATAAATGATAAGGGACAACTTCGCCTGAGCCATCGAGCACTTCTTCCGGATGCAAATCCAGAAAAATCCGGTTCAAAGCAGCGCAGTGGTGCTCCAAGCAAGGAAAATGCTTTGCAGAAGGCTCCTGATAAAGCTGAACCCAAGAAATCTGCAGGCATGAAGGATGCTTCAGTGGTAGAGAACACTGAACATCTGAGAGAAAAAACTGCCAATATTGAAGTCACAAATGCTTCTAAAAGCAGCATAACAGAGGACAAAGTATCTCCAGCACCAAAGGCCAGTAAGAGATTAGCTACCGCTGGGAAAGCAGGATCCTCCACTAACAAAGAAAGGCCCAAGAGAATTAGCAGTAAGCCAGTTAGTATTGTTGCTAAAGATGGAAGTAGCAACAGCATACTTGATACAGAGGCCAAAGTTGGGTAGCGTACTGTTTTTGGCCATTTGCCAAGAATCTGGTAGTCCTCTTTTTATCTGAAAACATGAGAAAATCCCTACATGACTGGGAGAAAAGGTCGGTAGCTGTCAGTCTTTGGGTTTCTACTGATAATTAGGTGTGGTTGGTATTTTATGAGGCTGAACTATTTGTTGTCTTTCTTTTGATAAAACAGCTCTAACATAACATAAGAAAATCCCAATGAGCATGATTATCTTATGTGCAACTTTGATGCATAAATGTTTGATGGTAGACATGCATGGGACAACATTTTTAAGATGAATACAGATTGAGGATAATAGGAGGCAGTATAGATTCCTGATCTTAATGCAAATCATGCTAGTTGTGGTGTTGGTAATGAAATTAAATAACGTCTCTACTCTAGCATTAGCTTACACTAGGTTTAATCAGAATTGGATGAGGACAGGAGGTAAAAGATTGCCAGCAGATTTTATTTTTCACTTGTGGTGTCGTGTTTGGAGGTTTCCCTATCTCCTCAAACACCACCTTCCCCTCCCCCCCCCCCCCAAAAAAAATAATTAATTAATAAAATAAAACCCAAAAACCTCCCACCTGTTAGGATTTACTGTTCATCATTTTCTAAATTATTATTTTGATTTTATCAATTCTGATGCTGAATTATGATTATATATTCACCACACTTACAGCATAACCCCCCCCCCCATATATATATAGAGCTAAACAAAATACTAAAATCCTTGCTAGCTAATTAGAATTAGTGGTTCAGTTTACAGTAAGATGAACAGTAGCTTACCTATACTCTAGCTTTAAGCCATATCAAATTACACATTTACTTTTATAATCTCTATTATTTGACACCTGGTAAACCTTCTGTCCTATTGTACTTGGGTTTCTTAGATTCCTTGGGAGGACAACTTATTCTCCCTTACATGTTTTTGTATCTTCTCTTTTTTAATATATATTTTCTTTTCTATAAAGAAAGGGTTGGATGAATCAAGACATCATTGTCCTACATAAGTTTCTACTTCAGATAAAAAGTTTTTGTAGTAGTTGCATTTTATCAATTTGGTTATAGAACATAGCTTGAACATCACAATATATTAGAAGATGCAGATACCAAGGGGATTGAGAAACTTCAGAGGGTTAAAACTCATGGAGTTTCTATTAGAAGGTGGGGACTCTGCACTATGGTGCTTACGTTGATGTTGGAAATAAATAGGTGTGGACATTTCTTATAATTGAGAGAATTCAATTTCAGGTCAGAACCCTGTTTCTGAAACATTTACATCCTAACTGGGGATTTTGGAAGTAGCAACTTTCAGCCAGCATCTCAGACTGCAAAGGAAGAGTTTGGCGCCTGCTTTTTTTGCAACTCTATAATCTAATTTAGGTAGGACTCAGCTGTAATTTTGGAGGTGGATAAATTATTTTCTCCCAGATTCTGATCCTTCTCCAGGAATCTAGTGTGCATCCTGTCCCAGTTCTGGGGGTAGTAATAGCAACAAGATTCTGAAGTTAGGTTGATGCCCATAAGAAAACATATGGTGAGTTGCATATTTTGGTGTCTCCAATGATATATATGAATATAATCCTTGGGCCGAGGAACTAAGTGAAGTGGTGAGTGCAGCACCATTTTTGCCCCTTGCTAGTTTCATTTGAAATTAGTATCTGGATATTTGACACCCACATGTTTATTGGATATTCATGATTAAAATATAACCAATATGTAGGTGGTCTTTTTTTTTTTCCATTTTTGGGTGCCTTGTTGATGACTAGTTCCCATTTTCACTGTTATTATTTCATCATCATAGAAGCTTGTTTTTGTGGTAACATTTGTTAAAATTTAACAGGTGCCCAAGGGACCCAAGCTGGTACAATTCTCTCATCAAAGTATATTCTTGGGAAAGAGGTTGGAGACAACACAGCTGAAGAAAAGGATTCTTAATTTTTGAGTAGCCCTTTTTGGTGACTCGCATGGCATATTATTGCCACCGATGCCATGAGATTTATGTTGTATTAAACTGCCCCCCCCCCCCGGGGAGCCAAATTGGCTCTTTATCTAATGGATAATTTGTAGTTAATTATTGAAACAAGTTGAATTGTTCGTGTGTAATTCAGAATCAGGATAGCAAAAGATTAATCTTGATATTATGTTCAAATAACACCAAACTAAACACTCCATTTCAAAGCTAAATACTCCTGAGAGAAGGCAACACTACTTTCCCCCCTTCTCTCCCCTCGCCCCCATCCTTTCTCCCATCTAGCCACCATCGCACCGGGCAAGAAAAGCAGATCATTTTAATTTTTTTTTTCTAGGTTTTATAAGAATTTGAACATGAAATTATCAGGTTGTGGGAGGAGTATTTGTATCACTAGATTGTCCCCTTGAGGGCACAGATCATTTTAATTGCTATTGGGATATCGGCAATCTCTGTGGGTCAAAAGGCTTTGGTAGTGGTTGGCCGGCTTGGGCTTTTGATCAGCTGTGACCATAGCCTTTTATGTGTGTGTGTGTGTGTGTGTGTGTGTGTGTGTGTGTGTGTGTTTGTGTGTGTGTGTATATAAAGACCCAGGCTTGCGCCATTATGAGCTGATGCAAATATTTTCAGCCTTGCTCTTAATCAGTGTGCCTCAATGGAGCCAATTGATGTCACCACGGTAATCAGATGGAAGATGGCCGATTGATATTGACTGGCGTTGATCGACAGGATTTGCTATCTTTTAATGTTTGAGTGCTTTTTTGGCTATTTTAGAATAGTTGATCGGTGTTTAGATCGATGTCTTTTGACAAGATTAACACCTAGGTAAGAGAATAGGTTGCAGTACGATGCTATCAAAGGTCCGGTTGATAAGGTGTTGGCTGCAGTGCCTTGTGTTCTCTTGGCGGATGCTGGTTTTTCTTGCTGCCCACCCCCCTTGTGCAGATTATGGTCCTTTGTTTTGAGTTGGATTGTTTTGGCAGTTTTGCTCTGTGCTTTGTTTAGACTATTTGTTTGTTTAGTGTGAACTTGTGTTTTTTCAATGTTTGCTCTGGTTTATTTGGGACCTATTACGGTTCCAAGCCCCATGTGCTAGGTTCTAGCTGTTGTCTCCTTGTTTTTGGGTTGTTACCCCCTCTTCTTGGAACCAAAAAATGAATTAAAACTAAAGCACGGACTATGCTTTATTTGTTCGAGTGCGTTTTGAATGCTTGCATTTCTAATTCAGCGCCAACTTAGATGCTTCTTTTGGATAGGTGAAATTTATTTAATTTGGAGTTGAATATAATTAGTATTTTTGATATTTTAGATGTTCATATCTCAATCAGTTCCGTCACCACTAGGTAGCAATTGGTTTAGCAGCACGTATCACCAGATGGTAACTTTTTTTGGGGTTCGAACAGAGACTAGATCCAAACTCCGTCGACAGCAAGATTGGAGGGAACCAGCCCATTTGTGCCTCAGTTGTCACAGTCATCGGTTCAAAAATAATAATAATAATAATAAATAAATAAATAAAATATTAAAGTAGGACACAAACAAACTGTCCATGGCGTCCCACCATTTTATTACCCGGAAATTAATTGAAGGGGACTGCCCTCCTCACTGGCATTACATAATAATAAACTGAAATTAAATATCAAAGTTGTGAGGTTGACCCAAGAAAGTCGCATCAGCATTAGCATCAGAACAATAGAGACAAGGATGCTGGGCAAACATCTCCTCTTCTAGAACCTTTCTAGCCAACATTACAAGTTGCCTGTTGCTAAGGTCAACCCCATGCTCCTTGACCACAGTTTGAATTGCATTACTGAATACTCCATACGCTGCTGCTCCGCCGCTGGGTATGACATCCGATGATGTCTCATACTTTTGGCATCCACTCAACAGAATTCCCATGTCAGATTTTACAAGATTCTGCTGATGGTGAGGCAACTGGAAACTAAGACTTGCAAGCTCTCCAAACAACTCTAACAAGTGCGTGGCGACGTCTGAAGTGTTGATCCCAGTGCTTGTTGAGAGATGTTGAATGATGGACTCCAAAGGAATGTTCTTTGGTGTTAAGTCATGCTGGCAATTGATTCCTCTCATGGGAGTTGAAGATGGTCCAATTTGCTCCTTTTCTTTGTCTATTAGACCTCCGCTATGGCATGAATCTGAAAGAAATGTGAAAGTTGCTCCTATTGGCACTTTGTTTATCAATTGTCTGAAATCCACATCTGCATATAAAATAAAATAAATAAATCTCTATCAAGCGACTTTTTCTCATGCCAATAATTAACTTTTTTGGTAACAATAGATATAATTTAATAACCAAACCAGTGATGAGATTGAAGTCGCAAGGCACAATAGCTTCATCCTGCCTAAAGGGATGTATTGGCTTCAAAGAAGGAATTAAAGTCCCATGGCCACTATAGTGGAAAAACAAGACGTCGCCTGGCTCGGCCCTATCAACCATCTGTTCAAGCGCTTGCTTGATGTTTGCACCGGTGGGCATGGTTTCCGGGATCCTTCCGGGCTCATCAGTCAGGAGCTCGATGTTGCTCGGGCTGAACCCAAACCGGTGAATTAGCAAATCTCTCATGGTCTTTGCATCATTTATGCAACCCTTCAGCTCAATCTTGGTATTTGGGTAATTGCATCCAACTAAAACAGCCAGCCTCTTCATTCTCTCAATACTTTTAGAATTTTAACATAGAAAACTACACAATCCTCTTATGAAAGCAGATGAATATATAGATGGGGAGAGAGAGAGAGAGAGAGAGAGAGAGAGAGTGGTGACGTGCAAAACATTCTCTCAGCTTCAAAGTCATTCAACCAAACCCACCTTCAGATATTGCGTTCCAAGCATGTTTATTTTAAGAGAACAAAGGCATTTTAAAATGCTGGGATGATTTATTTTCAGATGCATCCACATTTCATGCATCAATAAAATCTTATAATAATTTTGGCTATGCAAAATTGAGAAGCTCCCCCGCTTAGAGTTTCTTGCAACCTTCATCAACGCGGCTGTGTGTGTAGATGTCACGCAAACAAACTTAGTATTTTTAGATGCAACCTTTATATTAATATTTTTATTAAAAATCAATTCATTTGAATGGATAACTGAAATGTAAAAGAAATATCATACAAAACAATAAATTCAAAATTGTGGGTGAACATGAAACTAGGGAGTCCCAATTTGGAAACCTTAAAACAGTTTAACAGTATCAGAGTGTTTCTTTAATTCTTTGTGTAGAAGAATGAAGTAAAAGGAGTGGATCTTTTTTGTCATCTTTTCACTTTGCAAAAAGCTTTACTAATAAAGGAAATACTTATATAATGCTTTACACATTCTCAAGATTTTTAACTAAGGCAAAACCAAAATATAACCTGATGTTTCCACTTTGACAGGAAAATGATGAATCCAAACGAGAACAACGATAACGAATTCGATTCAAGGCTTGGTTTGGTTCTACTTCTGGAATGATTTCGGTTTGATTCTAATTCCCTTTCATTTTTATGGTTCTTGTATAGTATTTTCATTTATTTATTTATTTATTTATTTACAATTTTCCTGATTTTTTAAAATTTCTTCAGACTTTATATGATTCTTTAAAAGTTTTGGTTTTGGTCTTGATTCGGAATCCAAAAATCAGGGACCG
Organism: Dillenia suffruticosa; assembly: GCA_033439265.1. Classification (NCBI taxonomy): domain Eukaryota; kingdom Viridiplantae; phylum Streptophyta; class Magnoliopsida; order Dilleniales; family Dilleniaceae; genus Dillenia; species Dillenia suffruticosa. The sequence goes on along the minus strand of JAVTVX010000013.1, from coordinate 9,530,076 downwards.
GAGTCAAATTAGTGACTTGACAGTTCTGGTTTCAAAACCAGATTGGAACCATTTTCAAGATTCTAGGTTAGTTTTGCAAATTTGGGTTACGATTCTGTTTCAACCTAGAACTTGAATTTTGGATATATCTAAAATGTCATAAGCACAAGTCCTCTGTTTGCTATATCAGATATTGCACATTCGCCAAAGAACTTTGGCGAAAGTGACATTTTCCCCCTAATATGTAATATGTAATAAACTCGGATTCGAGTTTTAATATGAACCAAAAAAAAAAAAAGATATTGCACATTCATTTCCTTCCCAACATGCTAGACACATCCATGCTTCACACGAAATTGTGAAACTGGACCGGACCATGGTCAACTTCGTTCACAATTTTGAAAGCGAAACTAAAATTATATCTATAAGATATGGTTTCGATTTCCTATTTTCAAAAATCAAGATGTGATGATTTTTTATTAAAAATTAAATATCGATCGGTTATAATATTAGAAATAAAATATTAGAATTATCCATTATTAAATATAATGAGTTGTGTGATATTTTTATTTTTCAATCTATTACACCAGTTAATACAAATAATTTTTTAAGTAAAATTATGCAATGTTTACAAAAACTACTAAAATAATAAAAGAAATACATTTGTTGAGTTATCTAAATTTTGCTTCCTCCATGTTCCATATTGATAGATATCAATTCAAAAATTATGTCCAAATAGTTACTCCCTTCATTAAAAAAAAAAAAAAATCATTATTCATTTATTATTTAATTTGTGATGTTTATAGAAAATATAATACCCTTCATACAAAAATTAATTTATCTTTTATATAAAAGCTTATGAAATTATTATTATATTTATAATTTTTTATAATAAAATATTATAAAACACAATTTAAGAGAAGAAAATTTACAAAACACATATTTAAATTTAAACAAAATAAAATAAAATTTAACAATACTGTCAAACACTATCATCTGCACATTTTGCTTTTCATATATTGAATCAAATCAATGAAACATTTTGTGATTCTCTATCGATTTACCTTGTGACGTAGTTGAGACAATAAGTGTATAAATTGTTCTTCTATTATTGATAAAAATAAAATGTAACACTTGAACCGAATAAAGTTGTTATTTAATTAGATAATTATTTTTTGATTTTCTTTTATATTACATTACGTAATCTTTATATATATATATATATATATATGTTTATTGTTGCACAAAAATTTCATAATTTTGTAGTTAAACACAATTAAATAGGTGACTTGTAAAAAAAATGATAATAATTTTTTAAATTAAAAAATATTTTTTAGAAATTTATTTGTTTTGACTACTAGAAAAATTTTAAATATTTAAATATATTAAAAAATCAAGTAAAATTTTCTCAGCTTCTCACTTTTATTGGCAAAATATAATAAAAATGATAAATAGTAATAAGTGTTGAGGTAATAGAGAATCTATAAATACGTAAGACTATATTTTTCAGAAAATTTTATTAAAAAAAAAATTATGTCTTCCTATAAGATAAGTTCGGAGAGGATACAAATGGAGTCGAAGTCAGTACAGTCCAACATCTCACTTGTCGATTGTTCTTCTCCTCCCTCCCTCTCTATCTCTGTAAAAATGCACGGTCGGCCTAGAAAACCCACAAAACCAGAGGATAAGGAAGCTAGAACGGCTAAAAGTGCGAAGCTAAGATCTCTCCAATCTCAACTTCTTCATAATCATCACAACAAAATGTAAGTTTGTTGATCCAAAATTGATTTTCCCATATCCAACTTCTCATGTTAAACCCCATTTCTGAATTTGAGTAATTAGTATTCTTCAGATACACAAAAGAAGCCCTAGAGCTCAGCGCAAAGCTTCTGGAGATCAATCCTGAATTTTATACTGCTTGGAATTACCGCAAACTTGCTCTTCAACATCATCTCTCTCTTTCTCATTCTGATTCCAATCTCGAGGACGACGTTATCACTTCCCTTCTCAATGAAGAACTTAGAGTTGTTAGCCCCCCTCTCTCTTTCTGTTGTAATTTGGGATTCTAATGAACCGGAACGATTATGCATTTCAAATTGATCTATAACAAATTGGTAATTTTTCGAATTGGGGTCTAGGGTTAGGTGATGCTTATGATGAAGGAAATGAGCATAAATATTAACAACACATTCTCAACTTGATGAGAAAATGCATGAATGATGTTTATAGAAAGTTTGATAACTTTGACTAATCTAGACAGAGAGTGCATTGAGACAAAATTTCAAGTCTTATGGGGCATGGCATCATCGGAAATGGGTTCTTGCTAAAGGCCATTGCTCTGTTGATCATGAAATGCGCCTTCTCCATAAGTTCCAAAAGGCTGATCCTAGAAATTATAATGCCTGGAATTACCGTAGGTAAAGACTTGGATTTCAGAGAAGGCTTTTTTTTTTTTTTTTCTTTAATAATGTCTTTATTGTCCAATATTACAGATTTGTTGCTGAATTGATGAAAAGGTCTGAAGAGGAGGAATTGAAGTTCACAACGGATATGATAAATACAAATATTAGCAACTACTCGGCATGGCATAATTGCAGGTTTGATTGCATTCTTTTTGTATCTAATTAGTTTATATTTTGATTGTCTTTGCTTGCCTGATTGGCCTTTACATGTGTTGCATATGAAAAAAAAAAAAACGAAAAGCTAAATGAAATTTTATGTTTCCTCCTATGATGATGTAGAATCTTGTTGCATGATTCATTCAATGAACATATAGTATCTTTTGATGAACTTCACTCTGATACATATGAAAGGATTTTATTTTCCAATTAATGCGTTCAATTCTTGTAATGCAATACTTATGAAGTATCAACAACACCTCAGGCAAACCTAATAAATATACAATCAGCAAAGTCATTTAGTGGTTAGGGATTCTTAATACCTCAAGGCTTTGTTAGGGATAATGTTCAGGGTCTTTATTATTATGCCTTTAGGTATTGATTTGATATGTTATCACCTTCAAATTTTAGGTCTTGACTATTTCTTAGTTTAGTCTAGATTCCGTCTGTTCTAAGTCCGGCAATGATGATCTGATTGAAGCATGGTACTTCACATGGCTGTTGCATATTGTATGTTGATAGCTTCTTTATCCTTTTGCAGGATATTGTTAACACTGAACAGTTATATCTGCTACCATGTAGGAGTTCTCCTCAATGCAGGAGTTCTGCTCAATGCTTTACAAGAAAAATGGCTTTTTCAGAGCCTTTTGATGATGTCACATACTGCATGCCATCTGATATAAGTTTTGATCAACTTCAAGTGCTTATCTTGATATTTCTATAGGTTGAGCCTTGATATGCAACATAATTTAATATTTGGGGGGGGGGATTGGAAGGATCGTCTTGCATTGATGGGGCAGATAATTGATCCATTACTTGTATAAATTTGTTATGTTACACAGAACGTTAACATCTGAATCATGGTCATGTCAATCTTTATCATATTTATAAACAACAGTATAGGAATAATAATATTCCAATTACTAATCCTCTGGTGAATGGGCTGTAGTTTCGTAAGGGCATCAAATTGGCAGATATGGATTCTTTATTTTATCCAGAAATAATCCATTTAGTACCTAAGCCTCCTTTAGGCAAGATGTTCATTTTACAAGGTGCGTGTGTGATGCAAACGTCATGCCGATGCCAATTAGGAAGAGTTAGCCGATCAATTTCTTGGAGGGTATCGGTTGATTATTCTAGAAAGAGTCTTATAAAATGGAAAGTTCTTACTCTTCAAAAATTCTTGTTTATAAAATATTTTGATCTTAGAATTTCTTTTGGTTTTAGAAATTATTTACTTGGTAGTTTTTTTTTTTTTTTTTTTTAAAGAAATTATTTGCTTATTTAGTTTTTTAATTGTAATAGGATTATATTATCTCGTCACCTTATAAGTAAAGAGTCTCTTCATTGTGGAACATCTCAGTTTTAATTAATTCAATTGAATTTTAGATTTTTGTATCTTTTTTAAAAAAAAAATTCTTAATTGAAGTTGTTTATTCTTAGAGTGTTGTCTACTGTTAGTTTTTTATCACGTCCACCCGGTCATAGCCGGCAACGGTTCTCATGATGAAGACTAGGGATTTGATACCTCTAGGTCATAAATGAAGGGTGACATTGAAGTATTTGGAGTAGTGAATGAATCTCGGAGTTGGGCACATGGAATGACGTTTCGATGAAATTGCAGATTTGCTGGATGCTTTACGCATCAATGATGTGTTTACAAATACCACCATGGACACCATGTTATGTGGAAGACTCAAGCAAAGAAGATGATTGTTTTTTGAGTTTAGGAGGAAAGACAGGTTTCGAGGGTTTAAATATGGCTAAGGCACAGTAACAAATTCAAACCAAAGGTAGGTTTAAATATGTCGAAATGCACACTAACAAATTCAAACTAAAGGTGGGTATTCCTTATTTTAATAGAAATCTTAATATTAAGGACTTTCTAAACTATATTAAAAAAATCTACAAGTTCTTTGAGTATAATGGAGATTGTAGAAGGAAAAAGGGTGAGATTTTTGGCATGCCGATTGAAAGATGGAACGCCAGCATGGTGGGAGTGGTTCCAGTCCAGAAGGAATCATGAAAGAAAGACACCAATCAGAACATGGTACCAGAGGAAGCAAATGTTGCAATAGTATCAAAAAGGCCATCAAGGTTAGAGGTTGGTATAAAAGTACATGGCTGAATTCATGAGTCTGGTAGAAAGGAACGATTTATGGGAGACACAAGGATAATAGTTGGCTCGATATTTAGTAGTCTCAAATCAGCTATTAGTAAGAAAATAAGGGGTTTTAAGTAGAAGTACGAAATATTGATTTAGAGGCTGAACTAATGTTGTTGGAGAAAAGATGATTAGATTATTCTCACAAAAATTATAGTGAGGATAATTATATAACCTCCATCGATAGGAGTAAAGCACTTAAAGACACTATTTATGTAGTGATCGGCAAAAGGAGACTAAATCGGCAGGCAAGTAGAAGGGGGTGGAAGCCGCAAAAGTGCCAGAGCCGACAAATCCTTATGCTAAGCCGACACTAGGAAAGTGCTTCAAGTGCAATCAATCTGGTGATCGATCTGGTGATTGTTCCCTTGGAAAAGGAGTCCATATGGTGGGGTGAGAAGAGGAGGAAGATGAGATTTGCTGTGATCTAGAGGAGATGATGTCGAATGTCAAACATGAGAAAGGTGAGAGTCATGTGGTGAGGAGGATGATGCTCTCGCCATGATAAATAGACGACACTCAATGTCATCAATTATTTGGAACCAAATGCACTATCTCTTGCTGATTGTTCAAGGTCATTATAGATGGTGGCAACGAGGCAAACATTGTCAGAAAAGGCATTGTGTAGAGTTTGGGATTAGAGATTGAGAAAAACCCTAGACCATATTTACCGCTTACTAAACGATGAAAGGCTCCATTCTTCATCGACGAGTACAAGGATGAGGTATATTGTAATATTGTTGATATGGATGCTTGGTACTTGTTATTTTGTGTATCTTGGCAGTTTGATGTCAACGATGAAAAGAAGTTTGAAGTTCAAAACTTTTAAAGTGGAACAGCGAATTCTCTTTACTATTATTGGTTTAGGGCATGAGATAGAAGCAGCATGCTACGAATTGAGAGAGGTATATGCATCGGTCGTGAAGTAAGTCATGACAAGTAAAAGAGCAGATATCAGAAGAACTTTCGAAAGCGATCAAGTCGTTACTAAATGAATTCAATGTAGTAATGTCGGAAGACTTACCTGACGATTTGCCGCCAATATCGACTTGATCCCTTGTGCAATCTTGCTGAATTTGTCTCTTTACTGGATGAATCCACTCAAGAGTAAAATACTCGATGAGAAGGTGGAAGACTTTCTGCTTAGAGGACATATTCAATAAAGCATGAATTTGTGTGCAGCTTGAGTATTATTGACTCCAAGAAGGTTAGTCGTTGGAGGATGTGTGTTGATAATAGGGCCATCAACAAAATTCCTCTCGGGTACAAGTTCCTAATCCCACTATTGGATGATATACGTGATCGACTTCTTGGTACTAAAGTGGTTTGGAAGATCCACTTGGGAAGTGTGTATCATTAGGTTCTATAAGAGGATAAGTAGAAGACAACTTTCAACACAAAGGAAGGGTTGTATGAATGGCTTGTGATGTTATTCGACTTAATCAATACACTGAGCACTTTCATGGGGTTAATGAATCAGGTACTCAAACCATTTATGTACAAGTTTGTTCTAGTTTATTTCGATGATATCTTCATTATAATCGATCAGATGAGGAGCATCTCTTTCACTTGCATGAAGTCCTATTAGTCTTGCAGGAGAACGAGTTGTGCGTCAACTTGAAGAAGTGCAGCTTGATGACAAACAAGCTGTTGTTCTTGGTTTTATAGTTAGTGTTGATTGTTTTCAAGTGGATAAAGAGAAAGTTTGAGCTATTAGAGAGTGGTTGACCCAAGAACAGTTCCTGAAGTCAGAAGTTTCTATGGTTTGGCTACATTTTATTAACTATTCATCAAGAATTTCGGTAGTGTTGCAGCACCAATCACGGAATGTGTAAACAAGAAAGTTCTAGTGGAGCAAAGATATCAAACACTAGTTTTGTCATGCTAGAGGAGAAGCCATGCACTGCTCCACTTTTGGCACTATCCAGCTTTAATGCGCTCTTTGAAGTCGAGTGTGATGCTAGCGGAGTGGACATAGGAGCTGTTCTTTCCCAAAAGAAAGATGCCAATAGCTTATTTCAGTGAGAAGTTCCGTGAGGGTAGGCGCATGTGGACTACATATGACTAGAAGTTTATTAAGTTTTTGCATTAAAGAATTGGGAGTATTAATTCATTGACAAAGTGTTTGTTCCCTATTTAGATCATTAAGCCTTGAAATTTATGAATAGCCAAAAGCTGATCAGCAAAGATATGTATGCTAGATGATGGTCTCTGTTTTTGCAGAAGTTTTCTTTCAAGTTGATGCACAACGTGGGGTTGTAAAGTAAAGTTGCTAATGCACTAGGTTGACGTGTTGATTTGTTAATAACCATGAGGCAAGAGGTTGTGGGCTTTAAATCGATTAACGAGCTATCCTAGTTGGATGAAGACTCGTGAAATATGAGACCGATGTGTCTCAAGCAAGCAAGCCAGTGATTTTCATAGTCATGGTGGATTTCTTATGAAAGTAATAAGGTCTGTATTCCTTAGTCTTTTTTGAAAGGAATGCTGATTCAAGATTTGCATGGTAGTGGATTTGTTGGTCATTTAGGCCGTGACAAGACTGTAGCTGCTGTTTATGAGAGATACTATTGGGCATACTTGAGGAGGGATGTGTCGAGATTTGCATAGAGATATTATTTCTGTCAATTGGCAAAATGTCAATAGCAGAACACCGGTTTGTACATGCAGTTGCTGATTTGTGAAAACATTTGGGAAGACCTATTCATGGATTTTGTACTTGGCTTGCCAACAACACAAAGGGCACGGATTTTTTCCTTGTTGTGTGGTTGACACATTATCTAAGATGACACACTTCATTCCTTGCAAAAAGACCTCAAATGCAAGTGGAATCGGAAAATTATTCTTCATGGAAGTTGTTCGACTATATGGCGTGCTGAAAACAATCACTTCGGATTGAGACATGAAGTTCCTTGGTCATATTTGGCGAACTTTGTGAAAGTTGTTTGCACAGAACTGCATTAGCACTCCTCACCCACAAACTGATGGTCCGACAGAAGTAGTGAATCGAACTCTCGATAATCTCATATGAAGAATTTGTGGAGATAGAGCAAAGCAATGGGATGTTGTGTTAGCTCAGGTCAAGTTTGCTTACAATAGTAGTGTTCCTAATCTTATAAGTAAAAATTGATTCTCTATAGTCTATGCCAAATCAGCTCGACATGCTGTCAAATTGCTCAAATTGCCAAAAATTCCTGAATCTAGTGTAGATGCCGAATATTTGACTAATCAATTGCAGGATGTTCAAGTTAAGGCGAAGCAGAAATTGGAAGAAGTTAATGCTAGGTACAAGAAAGCAACATATCAACATTGCAGAAAGTAGACTTTTGAAGTCGGAGATCAAATCATCTTATTTTTGCGGAAAGAGCAATTTCCTATAGGCACCTCTAGTAAGTTGCAGCCTAAGAATTATGGGCCATACCAAGTCGAGAAGAAGATAAATGACGATGCATATATTGTTGACTTGCTCAATACAACGGGAATGTTCAAAACATTTAATGTGGTGGACGTATATCAATTTCATTCATCAGCTAAGCCCTTGTATCCAGATGGCAAGCCTAGCTTGGAGGTTGAGTTCTTTTTAACTGGAGGGGGTTGATGAAGGGCATTAAGCCAATGCCGATTAGGAAGAGTTAGTGATTGATTTCTTGGAGAGCATGGTTGATTATTTGGAAGAATCTTTTTATATGGAAGTTTAGTAGATTTCTTTTATTTTCAGGAATTATTAGCTTAGTAGGTTTTATAATTTTGGTGGGATTATATTATGTTTCCACCCTATAAATAAGGAGTTTCTCCTCATTGTACAATACCTTATTCTTAATCAATTCAATTGATTCTTAGATTTTAGTGTTTTTCTCTAAGTTTCTGGATTGAAAATTATTTATTTTTAAGGCATGGTCGAGTGTTAGTCCTTTATCATGACTACTCACTGCGTGAGTTGGAAGTATATATTATACATGTATCTGCAAATTATAATTTAGTAGGCAATGTTTTCTGTCTACTGTTTACCATTCTTTAGTAAGGATTCTGATGTTTAGTGGTGTAGGCTTTCTAGTCCTTTGTCGTTATGGTGGCCCGCATTGTTGGAAGTTCTTGTTGAAGATTTCCCTTTTAATGAAATGTGCCTCTTTCTGGGTGACTTTTGCAGTGCACTTCTGTCATATCTGCTAAGAAGAGGGGTTCAAGGATTCTCTCCCAAAGAGAAGGTTTTGACAAAGGAGTTTGAACTTGTGCATCAAGCTATTTTTACAGATGAGGATAATCAAAGTGGCTGGTTTTACCATCTTTGGCTTCTCGATCAAACAATAAACCTGGATCTTCCTCTGTTGGTTTCATCATGGCCAGCTAATGGTTCTGATCTGACTGCCTCAGTTGATGGTTACTTGGAGGATTGCTCTCTCTTCCTCCATGAGATTTTATTCCAAGACTCGGAAGTTTCCTCTGGTTCTTTATTTCAATCATCCTGTTGAAGGTGTAAGCCCATCTACTGTTGATGTTAATTATGCATTCAATGCAAAAAATGAATTTATCTGGACACCGCTTTCAAGAAACAACTCTGGGACTGCCCGAGCCTGGGTAACACATCTAAACTTTCCTGATGTAAAGGTTGATTGCTCAAATACTTATCCAGTTGAGGTTAGCCTTGGAAACACTCAAGGCATCATTACATTGAGTGGTTTTCACTATAGCCATCCTTCTCGATTTGCATTTACAGTGAGGATATTGGCTCATCCTTCAGAAAGTGCTGGTGAACAAAGTAGCATGGTATTGTGGAAAGAGGAATATTTTCATCCTATTCATGAGTCATCATTGGTTATTTCTTTTGATCAAACAAGGAACAATGTGGGACAATGAGATTTCAAAATGGCGCATAGACACCATAAATGATGAGATAGCACTCTTTAGAGATTTGCTTTCTGTGACAAACTGGTATGATTGACTCTTATGCCATACTTTGTTCTGCTAATTTAAGGAACATATGAAAAGAAAGAATTTTTAGGTGGATGGCATCCGTGTGTATCTAATTCCTTCTGAATATTTCTTTGCTAGTAAAATTGAAAAGCGTACACTTGCAAGACTTTTGGTGGCTCATGATGTGCTGATGCAGCAGAATAAGGCATTTTACAAAATGCTCCATTCTGAAGAAGTTTTAGAGCTATATAATGACTTAATGAAAATGGACCCATCACATTGTGAGTACTACAAGCATGAGTGCAGCTTTGCCCTAATGCAGGAGGTAATTCTCGTTATTGCTGAATTTTTTCCCCCTTCATGTTATTGCATATGGATTTTTACTTATTTATGTGTTCTTTTGAAGTTTGTTTTTATTTGTTCATCACAATGATAGACAACGGGAAGGAAGAAATATTTATCTTTCAACTAAGCATAACAACAATGACTACTTATTAGAGCTCTTAATAATTTAATGGAAGAAAATTCATTTTACAACTATTTGAGGCTCATAACTGGGCAACTGTTTGATCACTGAGAATTCATCATCTTGGTGTCCTAATTATCTGATAGGAGAACTTTTTCCTCATGTCTTCTTATGGCAGTAATAAACTATGATCAGGTATATGAGGAATGTTTATTGTTTCTAATTTATGTCAAAGTGAATTGTGAATCTTTTTCTCATGGTATTTAAAAATTTCATTATGAACGTATCATTTCTCACATGATTTTAGATAATATATTTGGGGCCTTTTTTTTTCCTTGATGAAATATTCTTAGCAGTTTCATGTTGAATGTTTTTGCAGGTAACTGCCAATAAGGAGTCATTGCTCAAACACTGCTTTTGTTACAAAGGCTTGATGCCTTTGAGTCTTGCCTCATCTGTATGCCTACGGCTGAATGCTTTTTCCTTATCCCAAATTGGGTGTATTGAGCAACTATTGTGGGTCCAGATGCTAGACCTCAGCGATAATGAACCTCATTCTATTGAAGGTAAACAATTGGGATCACTTGTTTATAATTTTTCAGATTTCTCTATCCATATAGTATGATTCTGTATATCAAAATTTCATCCTTTTTACTGATTAACTGACAAGATGGCTGCATAATTTGCTGTATTTTGCTTTTTTAATAAGCAACATAATCTGTTACACCTTTATTTGGTAAAAGAATACATGAGTTGTGTGTTAAACTTGAGAATATTGATTGTAAATACATTAATGATGATTATTAACTTACGGTATTTCTAGCTTGAACTGTATATAACGTACGTGTTTGTCAGTCTTCTGTGAAATAACGGGGCACTTGAAATCTTAGAAGGCTATGAAATAAGTATATCAAACAGGATACTACCAACATGTGATATTTAAACTACTTCAGGACTTATGGAGGTTGTTGGAAAGATGGTTGATGTTGAAATATTAAGAGGTTAAGATCAGAAAGCAGAAAGCCAAAGTAAACTTTAAGTTAGTCACGGTTTGGGCAATGATAATGGGAAAAAGAGGAAACTAAGCCATTTTAAGATATAGCATTAATGTAGCTTCCTTGGCATGTATTTCTTGCCTAAACCTAAATTTTGTGAATTGTTCTTGAGATTTTTATACCCTTAAGTAGTATGTATCCCAAGCTTTTGCTGCATTTCATAATGTCCTACAAAAACTGAATCTTCTCAAAAGTTGGCTAGTTGTATTCTATGCAGTTGACTAGGGATAATTAATTTGATGATCTTTTGAGTGGATTGATCTGCTGATGTTTCAACTTAAAGTTAGAACCAAAAACACTGACCTGTTGAATTGCAATGGAGAAAAGTATGCTGAGGAAGTTTTAATAGAGGACTATCTTTTGTATCTTTTTTTTTTTTTGGTTGGTGGAAGGTGGAGGAGGTGGTTAGGTCTTCATATCATGTTAAATTAGTTGTTAAAGAGTACAGGATGTTGTTTATCCACTTGAAGTTAGAAACTTGTTAAAAGGAGTTCCAATTTAATAAGTTATTTTATTTATTAGAAGTTTTATAGACTCTGTTTTTGTGCCAAAGTAGGTGTATCTTTTGGGTTCTTCAGTCTTAGTCTCTAATCTAGTGATATTTGACATAGTAGTTTTGTTGAGCTTATTCACAAGCCTTACCTAAGGAGTTGAGGCGTATTTTAGTGCTCTAAAAAGTGTCCCCTGTCTACCTTTCAATAATAATGGAGGATGGGAGGAGTGTGGTATTTAAAAGTGGAGGTGAAGTAAAGCCACCTTCATGGTTCAAAGAGGTGGTAACTCTGGGATAATAGGTCAAGGGATCTTGTTTAGAAAGAGAGGACATGACTTAGTGTGGAGTTAATTGTGATTGTGAACTTTATTGATGAAGAGCTCAAAGGTAGTTTGGTGGTACGTGAATGGTTAGTGATGGTTGTTAATGGTTGTTAATCACAAATGGACCCTCCCTATCATATATATAGGAAGACCAAGCTGCTAGGGGAGGTAGAAGGGTGTTATCTAGATATTTTGTATGGTATCAATTGATATAAATGCTATAGAACATTTGTTGATTCACGGGATTATTATTATTATTATCACTAAAACAGCCATTTTCAATTTTTGTCCCCAAGTACCTTCTGTTTCCCCAAATTGGTTAACAGGTGTTGAGGCATTTGGGCATTAAATGCCATTCATGCTCAATGCCCATCTTATTGTACACTAACAAGTGTCCCATGGTTGCCTTTCACATGAATACCTTAATCAATGTTGTCTGCATGCATACACCTTCTAAGGGTGGCCCTGGAATCTCCATTAGTTGTTTCCTCGAGTGTTGCTTCTTGACACCAACTCGCCCCCAACAACCACCACCATATATATTCTGATATATATGTGTATAAATTACCACATCTTTGGTTCTTCCTATTATGGTTGGTGTGGACATTTGAGCTTGTTGCCAAGTAGTAGTTTAAATACCCCTTTAGACGTGAACTCCAAGGCATTTTCCTTCCTTTCTATGGGAGACATCTATGGGTCTTGAGAACTTTTTAAATTTATTCTCCTCATTTTGTACACCTACTTGTGGGGCTTGTTTGTGCACCTTAGTGCCTTTGTCTGTTTAGAGTTCGAGGGGCATGATTTGCTGATGCTAATTAAATGTCCTAGGCATTTCGCTCTGCTGTAGCATCCAACTGGCACTAAGGGGAAATCTTGCAGGGTGCTTCCCAAGGATGTCTTTCACAAATTTTTAGGAAGTTTTGTCTTTTCTGGAGTGGCTTGTCTTACTGCCGGTGTTCAGACTTCCATGGGTGAGCTGGCATGCGGTTTTCTGTGTATTTGTCTTGATGTGCCTAGTTTGTAGGTTCTTACACATGCCCGATGTGTGTATCATTTTCCATCCAAAGGATAATGGCTGAAACATCTATAAGAGAAAAATGAAGAAGGTTTAAGAGTGTCCTGGGAGTTACTAAAGAATAGAATGGTTCTTGATTTTTTTTTTTTATTTTATTTTATTATTATTATTATTTTTTTTTTTTGGTGTGTTGAAGAGAGAAGTTCATCAGTTTACACCTTTTTGTATCTTTTTCGTATATCTCCAGGATATTGCTGTTTCAACAATCTTATTTCAAAACAGTAGTAGAGTTTTCTCTAATAGTAAGCAAAGGCACTATGCTTCCCATCATGTTCCCAGTATTACCAGTTCCACAAACTTCAAACTTTTGCCCACTTTTCTCTCAATTATTGGTGTCATATTCTAGTAGTACTGCATCTGTTGCTTTTATGCACATATTCTTTGGATAATCTGGAGAGTTTGGAAGTTGGGCATGCTTATGGTTCTTTCCAGCTCCTGGTGTTACTGAATTTATTTATTATTTATTTTTTGACATTTCCAAAGGACTTGAATGTTCTTTGCATTCTTTGACAGGGTTGGAGGCTATGCAACTTCTCTCTTGCTTAAATCTAAGTCATAATAAGATCTGTAGTTTTACTGCTCTTGAGCCTTTGACACTGCTGAAGTCACTTAAAGTGCTGGATATCTCTTAAAATGAGATTGGTGCTCATCCCATTGACACCACCAGATATTTGTGCTCCTCTCCTTTGTCCCATACAGGAAAATGATATGTTACTGATTTTGACGCTGCTTATATCGAGGTAAAGAAATACTGGGAAGCTTTTGTTGTTTTTAAAGGCTTGCCTTTGATGCAGCTCGATATCATGGGGAATGTGATCAGTGATGAAAATTTCAAGTCATTCCTTGTTAAGTTAATTCCAACACTCAGGTGGCTTGATGGTGAAGAATTGCATTAGTTGATCTTGCTTGTTATGGTGCATTATCTCCTTTCTGTTATCATTTGACCATATGGATCGTACAATGTAATATTGTAGTTTAAAAGACACTGAAATATGGCCTGATCCCTCAGACTTTGTATAGATTATACTGTATACGAAAGTGGCATTATTAGCCATTTAACATTTTCAAGCTTTCTTATGTAATTGAGATCATATTATTTTGTTTGTCCAGCTTCATTATGCACTGAACTTTCATCTAATCACCAAGCTTGTTTAGGGTATCACGGAAGAAGGTTGTTTGCCCTTAAATTTGTTCCTTTTAGCACATAAGCCGGTATTAGAAGTTTGAAAAATTGTCTGTCTCTTTGGGCTATGGTTGTTTCATGTGTGGAATACCAATGTTGCTTCTCCAACAGCTAAGGTGATCGTTTGCATGGGGATTTTTTCTCCAGCGAAAAGTCATCTGCATTGTACTTATTTCTGGTTCTAAGTTGATCGTTTTGTCTGTTGTTCTTTTTGGATTTTGGAGGAATTATTAGTGGTTCTTGAAGGAAAATGGTTGCCTTTAAAACGAGTCCAACCAATTCCGGTAAGACAAGGGGATGAATAATGTCCAATGCGAATTGATAACAATATCCAACCACAATCTATAAATTGAAAAATAGAGGAAAGATGACAAGGCAATTCCATGAGTACCAGAAGGGAAACAACTATTCACTGCCTAATTATGGTTTAAACCAGATTTGAAAAAAAAAAAATTCGTATTTTTCATAACAGAGCGCTATGAAATGGAATATCATGTGGTGTTGTTCAAATTGCATGAATAACTTAATTATAAATCACCTCTACAACCACGCCCATATTCCCATTCCGATGTAAAGCTCCTCATTAGATCAACAAAAATTTTTGGATTATTATTTTTGCTATTAACCTCCATATTTTCAAGGGCTTCACAGCTCTATAATCTTTCCTGCTTTAAAGGGTGATGCCATTCTCCAAAAGCAATATCTTCCATCTCTTCCTCTCCTGTCTCTTCCTTGTAATTGTATTCATAGAGAGCCCACAAGACATAACCCTACCAAATTGTCACCCTCTTCGCCCACTTGGATTCGTAAGAAAACTCTACCCCAAAAACACTTTGCACATTTCGAGTTGTGAATCCTTCAAATTTTAGGGAAGGCTTAGTTTCTCTATCAAAAAATTAATTATTTTTCTAATAATTATCTGTTTTCTCATTATTCATTTACTTGGTAAGTATTAATACATAACATAAAAAGTTTTTGAAAAAGATCGAATTCATATATATTACTTAATAAAAGAATGGAAAAAAATAAATTTTATATATTACGGAAATTTTTTATGAATTTTATTAGTGTAAGTATTAAAGTTTTCCCTTTTTATTTACAAATTCTAGTGATACGAATAATTTGTTACAGCAAAAGGAAATGAAAATAATTTGTTACCGCAAAACAATCTCATTAGTTTTCTTTTTCCATTTTTTAAAAAAGTTTTATGATAAAAAGTGAACTTTCATATGAAAAAAAAAAAAAAAAAGAAACGAAAATATGAAAACAGATGCGATGACGTCAAGCAACATGGTTTCCCATCGGTGTCAATTGCCGATATTTGTCGAGTTGGATTCCTCTCTCTCTCTCTTCCGGTCACATGGCCGAAAAGGAAATCACGCAAGGCAAAGATCCACCAGTATCAACACTGTGCCATCCCTCCACTCATCCTCCTGTAAGATCTCTCTCTCTCACTCTGTGATCAAAGTTAATTGAAGTTAAACCCTAATCAATTATTGTGTAGTATGTGGAGGTAAAATGCAAAAGTTCAGGAAAGAGGAAGAGATTTGCGGCTGGAACAGAAGCAGGATTTGCAGTTTCTGTGATTAACCAAAAGTTAGATGCAGGGCAATCCTCTGCTTTGTTCATTGAAGCTGTTAAACAAGGCGAAGAGGAGCCTATCAGTTTTGGACCCAATTCCGTTCTTGTCGATTATGGTGATGGTTGGAGCCTTCAAACTGTCACTCAACGTGATGGTAATTAGTCAAATCAACAATGTCTCTCTCATGTGTGAAATGTGAATTGTGTTTTTCGCACACCATCTATTTGATTTATTAACTGAAACAGGTGTTGGGATGAGGGAATTCATTTCGCCCCCTAAAATGCCTTTCCCATCTCCGAAGGTTAGATTTTTCTTTTTCATTTCTTTTCTTTTCTTTTCTTTTTTGATTGTCTTTCATCTATTGTCTTGTTGACTACCAATCCAATCCCACCCTTCAGATGCTTTACTGAATCAGGTAAGATGTTAAATGCATTAAATACCCTTAAGGTGCTAGAACCCTCCATTGCGCAACGAACAACGCCTCATGCTAGTCACTTTCTACTGCAAAGCGGGTGTTTTACCTGGAAAAGAATTATTTTGCAGAAAATATAATTAATTACCATTGAAATCATTCGCATTTGAGAAATTCACTGCAAATTTAAAAGTTGTAATTTAAGCTAGTCACCTGCCTTGGTGCCCTAGCACCTTGGCGCCCCTGGGCTTTTAGGCAAGGACCTTCTGAAGGTGCCTCACCTTAGTCCCCATGAGACGTTAGGCAGCCGTGCAGTAACAGAGGTATTTTTCCTTTTCCAACTCTTATTTATTTCTTAAAGTATAAGGACATTTTTCCAAATCAGAAAAATTGGAAATGTGTTCAAAATGCATTGTTATCTCTTAAAAAATGATGAAATTCTGTTAAAATGACAAAAAAAAATGAATAATGAGTTGATATTTTAAGGACAAAAGTTTTGACGATTCCAAAAATAAATTTGTAAAAAAAAATGTGTTTGATAACCTAGCTAATATTGATGAGATGCAATTGGGTAATCATTCTCAAATTTTATTTTGCAAGTACATTGAAAACACCATATTACCTAAAAATGTTGAAAAAAAATAATTAAATTGAACATTAGAAAGCTGTGATCCAGAGAGAGAGAGAGAGATAGTCGATGAAGAGACCGATTTGACACTAAAATCTCTCTATCCCCTGATGGAGACAACCCACTCTTGCCAAATTCACCCTTACAATCCCTAATCCGGATTTCATCCCTCTCTCATTATATCTATACAACGTATATTTGAACGGCGATGAACGCCACAAAATTACTCTCTGCCACAAACCCCAAATCATTATCTCCTTCTCTCCCTCCGATTCACCTGCATCACCATTATTCCAAAATCCACAACCCTAGTCCTATTTTTCATCAAATCCTCAAAGCGACACCAAAATCACAAAACATGATACCCAATACCCAAAATCAATGTCGGGTGCAAGGTGGAAGGTGTCAATGGTGAAGAGAAGAAGAAGAAGAGAAAGAGATGAATTGGTGTTTAAAAAGAAGGGGGGAAAAAAACCGAATTGGAGAACCAAGTTTCGCAACTTGTGAAGGAATTTTGGCTTCTCCAAGTGTAGTATAAATTTTGTATGTTTACCTTTTTTAATTTTGGAAGAATCTTGAACACATGTTCAATTTTTCTGAATATTCAAAGATTCTTTTTCCAGTTTCCTGGAAAAACTAGGAAAACTGGAGTGATAATTCATTTTTGAACAGCACCTAGGTTTGTGCCTTGAACCCTGGAG
Source organism: Dillenia suffruticosa (assembly GCA_033439265.1). Taxonomy (NCBI): domain Eukaryota; kingdom Viridiplantae; phylum Streptophyta; class Magnoliopsida; order Dilleniales; family Dilleniaceae; genus Dillenia; species Dillenia suffruticosa. The sequence goes on along the minus strand of JAVTVX010000013.1, from coordinate 9,512,486 downwards.
TGCCTTGGTAGGTATCTTGATTGCTTTTGACAATACTAAGCTAGAAACTTTCCAAAAACTTTATGATTTAAAAGACTTTATATCTTTCTTTGCCTAATATCTACACAAAACAGTATTTTATAAATTGAAAAATAGAGATGCTAGGAAAATGGAAAATTCTAAAATACACCAAATTTCAGCAGTGTGAAACAACTCAACTAAATCACTAAATGTTTTATCGAGGAAACTTGTTCTTTTGGCCAAAGGGCCTCTTTTTCCCGAGACAATTGTCTTTAAGACTAGACGGCGGAACTGTGTATATTTTCTCAAACTATGCAATAGCTGTCATCATTGTCTCAATTTACTGAATGTAAAATATCTAACAGAATAGAAAACTAATATGATCTTATTTGGTAAAAATATTAGAGAGTTATACTGATGAATGCAAATTCTTGACTCCTTGGAAAGTTTTAGTAATATCATGATCGGAAAATCTTTATATTTTTCTTTTCATCTCAGTCTACATCCGATCCTTTCATTATTAGGTGGTTGTAGAATAGATTTGACCTGAAATCAGAAACCACAAGTGCAACTTTGTCTAGCCAAAGCATCGAAAAAGGATTTTGACCATTGGATCCTAGAAGCTGCTTGCTGAGGAAATCACCTGTACTGGTTGCACTTGGCTTGTGTCTCTCTTCCCAGTTAAGAAATCAAGTTACACTAGACCTTGTTCCTTGATAGACACTCTGCTTTAGATTTTGGTGTCGTGTGACTCTGTTCGTGTTATTCTGCCAGGAATCCATTTTGTGCATACAAGCATTGGTAGCCATCGAGTCAGAGTAAGGGTTCTTATAAGAAAACGTTAGAGATTAGCAGCTAATGTGCTGTTGAGGAAATTTCACATGGAACATACAAGAGAGACTAGTTGCTCTATTTCTTGCAGTTAATTTGTCTTTTTCTCTTGTTCATTATATAAACATTCTATAGTGCAAGTTAGGCCTCCTTTTTTTTTTTTCGGGGTGCATTCTGACCTACTGATGAGGAATTCGGTGTGGCCATGCATTTTTAGCTATGCCTTTTCCTGGACCCAGCCAGGCCTTTTAGTCATCTCAGAGTAAGCTTAAGGTAGAAGTAGATTTGACATTTGTACGGTACTCTTCATTCTTGCAGGATTCAAGAAACTCAAATTTGGCAAAGAGATCAGCACAACCTGTAATGAGCTTAACGTACATTGGGAAGATATTATTGGCGTTTGTTTTCATTTTTGTCATCGGTGCAATTTTTACTTTGTTTCTTGAGAATCTTCCTGAATTAGTCTTGTTTATAAATTCAGCAATGTAGTACATTATTGTCAGTACACCTACGAGGTCTTTTGCTTTAATAAACAAGAATGTTGTGCATATAAGTGAAAAGAAAAGGGTGCAATCGTTTATTCCATTTTTCCTTTTGTGGTGGGAAACTAGATTCTGTGCCTTCACAATTATTGTGATTTAACATTTTAAGTTTAAATAGATTCCACAAGGTAGGAACAATTTATAAGTTGCATCCTCGTGTATGAGACTCGATGCCCATAAATATCAATGGCATATTTAATCCATCAATTCAATATAATTTTTTTTTCCCCTTTCTGGTAAGTAACAAAGTTCTACGTGAGAGATAGAGAGAGAGAGAGAGAGGAAATAAAATAAAATACCACCTTTCCATCATGTGTAAGTATATATTTACACCATATAATCGCCATTTTATCATAACAAATACATACTATACAAACAACACTAACTTGACCGATCAATCTTCAGCACTGAAAGCTGAAGACAATGATAGTTTTACCATCATGAATACATAATGGAAAGCATAGCCATTCTAGCGTTCAATCGGGGAGACAACGAAAGCTGTCCGTCTGTTTGTACAGAAGACTTAAAACTCCTAAGCAACATACTCCGGAGTACTGCGGTAAATTTCATCTGCATGAGCAGCGGGAACATAAACTGCACCCTGCAGTGAGCTGTGTGCGCGACCATAGAGTGCATAGACAAGCACTCCTATGCCCAGCCACACTGCTACACGGGCCCATGTACCGCCCCTGAATTTCATTAAGAAGAAATATAAGAAACAAGAAAGAGAATCAAATAAAAACAATGATGGTAGCAACTATAGATAGAGTACGAGTAACAAGTCAATTAAATATAGCAATATCATCAACTACATAAGCAGCAGTGTAATGTTATTTATTTGCAAATACTAGACTCTAATGAAGAGAATGACAACATTAGAAGGCGATTTCTGAACAAATTCCTGTCTTTCAGTTTGACTAGGAGGTGTATCATGAAAGAAAATGGGATAAAAGTGGAATGTAGATATTAAATAATTTTATTAGAATATTTCAAAAATTTTTTCAATCAACCTTGGTGAGTGAATGACGTATATTTACACTTGATACATAGATTGTTGAATTCAAGCTCATTGGTTGACATTAAACCAGTCAAGCCCAAGAATATATAACTATTCAATGTTCTTCTCAGTCCTAACCAAACTGTAGTCTATAATGCTGAGTAATATAAGTTCACATCAGGTTTCATTGCATTAGTCCAATAAATCTACAGAATTAAATGGTTAAATCAACAAAAGTAGAAATTTAAAAACTTGACTACTCACCCAAGATTAACCAGTAAGTAGACATTGATGAGGATGCACGCAATGGGTAGGAGTGGAACAAATGGGCAAATGAAGCCTGAAAAGACATTTATGTCATACACAAATTCTTTAGGGAACCATAAAGGCCTAAAAGTAACTCACATATTGAGAGTGATGTCCAATGACTTTTTCAACCACCGAAGAATGCTGATGAAGTAAAACTAATAAGCAATAATAGACAATTGTATAAGCAACAGGTCCTACATTAACACCTTAACGGTGAGTGCACAGCTGGTAAGTGCTTAGGACAACAGCAAGTCTCAGTCTATGCGGTCAAAAAAAACATATCTGCTTCACCAAAAAAAATAAAAAATAAAAAATAAAAAATTACCTCCTGCATGCCCAAAGTTATGCCTGGCATCATCTTGGTCTATGCAAGTGAGCACTACCAAACCAGATAAAACAACAGCAGCACCAATTCCAGAGAGTGTGTAACGAATGGAGCTGACAGCAGAAGAAAATCGGAAACATGTTCAGAAACCAAATGACATAGTGAAAGAGTTTAAAGTTTTAGATCTCAACAATTTGGGCTAGAATGCCATGATTGTGGTTGGCACAATAGTAAATAATTAGTTTTAAATAAAACATCAGAATTAAAATCCTGAATTGAGAGAAAAAATACAATACATAAATTGACTACTATTGTCCTATTTATAGTCAAGACAAACCTTAATTTTAGACTAAAAACTTTCTAATTTTGTAAAGAATGAAGAAGGAAAACTAAATAAATAAACAAAAAAAATAACAAAAATAACAAAATAACACAAAAAATTCGGAACTTTCATGCGCCTGCATTGCTAAATTTGTTGGAAAACATATTCAGGACAGGCACATACGTGAATGCACTCAAGATACACATCCACTAAATTTGTGACATTGTATGTGGTCCTTTGAGTACAACTAGTAGATATAACATAATAATATCCAGGTGATTACGTAGAGAAATTACCAATTAGAAATATCAAAAGTAAAAGGCAAGGTACAAGAGATGAAAACACAAAATTCACAAAACAACCAACTCACCTTGGTAGGCCCACATAGGAAGCTGCTGATGTGAGGAGAAGAACCCCTAAACATGAAAGCATTATAGTCCAACCAGCAATTTTACGCCTATTCTCATCATTCAGTACATCTAAAGCAATTATTAACAAGGAAAATGTAATTAGTAAATCACAAAAAAATTATATGTGAAACAAGACCATGATAAACAGGTGACATGTAAATTGTCTACTTCAAAGTTGTGGAAGAAGGTTAGACATTGTGTCATAATCAAGTTACATAAAAAGATATCTTTGGCTCACACTTTTCAGCAAAACTTGTCCCTTAAGCATTTAACATTTGAACTACAGTATGTCAAATTCACTTTTGGATAGCATAGAAAACTTACATAATTTATAAGAAAATACAACCAAATCATTGGGGAACCACATTTCAATGTATCTCATGTGTCTTGTCACAAAACATGACCAATCATAAACACTCACCAAACTAAAATCAAATCTCAGAGGCCAAAAAAAAAAAAAAAAAAAAAAATCCCTGCAGCGTAAAATGAATAGAAGTATAAAAAAAGACAGAAAAGAAGTGACCATCTCTAACTTACAGTTGCCTTGAGCAACTTCTTTCACAATAAGAGGAAATTTAATTGATTCGACTTCTTTGCCAGCACTATCTTTCGAGGTTCCAACTGCATTGCTCGGATTATTTCCGTGAATGTCATGGGCACTACTAGTATACTGGAATGCTATTGAATCAATTGAGCCCCGAAATGATGATGGAAGGGGAACCTCATCAGGTGGGACATATCTAAGTATCAGCACAGAAATTGCCACCATTGTGAATGCAAGAAGTGTACCAACACTTACCTGCAGAAAATAGAATTGGGTTCTACTTTAATATAAGTCATTAAAGAATACAAGTAATGGACAACAGTTAAAATCCGCTGGAGCCAGAAACATCAGTTTCAGAAAAAGATTTCAACATTGTTATAGCCAAACTTTCAAGCTTTATCAATCTTGGTATTGCATTCCTTTTACTGGGGCATTCATCAACAAGTGAACAAAAACCTATACAAAATTTATGCAATTACATGATCTTGTTTTCATTTTGAACCACAAAGACACCAATCCCCAAATGACATACAAAAGCATAGAACACATAATTGAAGTGTCCACTCCCCAGATTACAAAGATATACCAATCTTATTTCAAGTCCTACATCATCTCACACAAGTTTCATCTGGTATATCATCATCGTTGCATAAAAAATGCAAGTCATGTACTCCCACTCATGCAATCACAAGCCACTATGAGGAGATTCATTTCATGAAAGGAACCAATTAAACAACCAAGGTGTTGAACAGTCACTGAATATACATGCTGCTATTGCTCAACCACTAGCTACAATTATTTAAAAAAGAAAAGAAAAATCCAGAACTTTGGGATAATGAATTCCTATTCACCTTCGTATTTAACCTATGGAACCAAGAAAACAACAAGCATGTATACATCTTAAATTTATTGTTTGAAGTCTATAGTAACCAAGGAACTAAAGAGCAGGCCGTAATGGCCATGAGAATATTATGGGGGATCATGCAGCCATTATGCACCCATTATGGTCTGCAATGGGCAACAAGGTGATTATGGATGTGACATGAAAAAGCTCTTTAATTTGCACCAGGTGGTCACAACAAAACATGATTCCATTATCTTACCAACTACAGGCATGATTTACAATGGTACACAGTGGCATGATGAGGAAATGATTTTCTCACAGAAATATAACCTACAAGCGTCTCAGGTATTAACTTACCATCCCTGCCAACTGTGCAACATCCATAAAGAATGCCAGTGATGCAGAACCAATGCCCGTAGCTACAGTGCTCTTAATTGGAACTTGGGTGCGTTTATTAATATCTGAAAAGAAGGAAGGCAACAATCCATCTCTGGCCATTGCCATCAAAATTCTGGGCTGGCGGAACAAAAGGATAAAAGCATTCACATATCATCATGGTAACAAATAAGTTTTATGATTGATACTAGAAAAATAAAGCAGTTAATAGATTTCCAACCACAAATTAGCCCAAGTGGAGAAATAAACTCAGCAAGGTTGAGATCAAGAAAGATGGGAATGAAATGGAAATGATATATCATATATACAGTATACACTCCCATAACAAGCTTGTTAAATCCATGCTTATAGTCTTCCTTAATCAAAATTGTAGGATCAGGCTGAGATCTTTAAACATTTCCAATTAGGCTCCACAATTATAGATAGTTTAATAACTTAATCAAGCGTTAAACAACAAAAATCTGCAGCTAAAACAGCTTTGTGGTGTCACTCCCACGTTCAATTAAAGAAAGGAGGTTAGTAGATGAGGACTCATGGGACTTACAGGTCTGCCAACCTGAATATGAATTCCCACAAGAAAAGTAGCGAAGATGAGCAGGAAGGGGGGACAGGGAACAAATAATTGTGAAAGAAAATCCCTTCAGCATGGCCCTCAGAAACCTTCATTTTTGTTTGGTCCACGAGTGTTTGACTTTTGTGTGTCTGTCTGTTTTTTTTTTTGGGGGGGGGGGAGGTTGTGCTGAACATTTCGTGAAATGTTCCTTGAACAATCAAGTTGTAAACTGGAGTATGTATACTGTTGCATTAGACAAAACAAAGAACAGGTTCTAGTGTCCCTTCCAAGTGAATGGTCAGCCATAGAACAAAATTTACCACTTAATGGAACCAAAATTTTGACTGATAATTGTGTTATACGTAGAAAACTTTAATAATTTAGAACTTAAGTACCCACTATTCATAACTCTATGCAATACTGAGAAATTGAAGTTTCCCTAGAAGAACTTCATTTATCACCTGAGGAAGAATCGAACCCATTAAGGTTGAGCACAGAGCAGTAACAGCACCAAGAGTTATCACATACCTGCAAGGTCAAGAAGACATCAAAAAGCAAGATCGTCTAAATGGTCCCAGCTTCAAAGAGAAGAAAAATATAATGCACCAAAAATCAAAAGCATTATCTTACGCTGCCCATTGCATTCCATGACTAGCAAATGCAGATGAGATAGGAGTGTCAGGATCCATTGCATAGTAAGGTACTAGACCAACAATTACAATAGAGACCAGCATGTAGAGCATGCAACAGATAGACAATGCAGATCCTATGCCAAGTGGTAGATCACGTTGAGGATTCTTCACCTGCATGATCGATTCAGGTTTCCAAAGGGTTTGAAATATCCCAAGAAACAACAACTTCTGCGTGGTTTTATTTATTTATTTATTTATTTTGGGTTGTTGTATTCAGAAGGACATACTATACCTCCTCAGCCGTGCTAGCAACTGAATCAAAACCAATATACGCAAAGAACACTGTGGCAGAACCTGCAAGCATCCCATCTACCCCAAAGGGAAAATACCTATTAAAACAGAAGTCAGAAAAATACATTTGAAGTAGCAAATTTAAGTTCATAAACATACAAATGGAATCGATCCCCTATTACCCTGTTGGCTGCTGGTATCCAACCCATCCAGTCTTGAAACCTAGATATCCACCAGCAACAATCACAAATATCATGGCGCATACATTTGCAGTTGTCACAACTGCCTGAGCTGTTGTACTCTGCAGAAAATAAGCATTTGAATTGTAAAAAGAATCACCAAATCTTTTACATATATCAACATTCTCTCCCAGCAAAAGAAAAAAAGAAAAAAAAAATGAATTGTGGGTTAAGGAGTGGAGGAAAAGGTCCATATAATAAGAAATTGAAGAATGAGCAACCACCTCTTTTATTCCCACACACAGAAGTCCCATAACTATCAATACTAGAATTGCTGCAATTGGGTCAACCACAATATCAAGCCCAGGAATATACTGGCGTGAAAGAAAAGCAGGCAGACTATCTCCACCACCAAAAAGCATTGCCTGATCAAAGAAAAGGGGAGAAAAAAAAGGAAAATATATCAGTTCCTTTTGTTCAGCTAAATGACTAACCTTTCAGCATATTAATCGACAAAAGAATAAATAATGACCAAAAAGTACAAAGAAAAGAGCAAAGTGCACTACCAAAGCACCACATTGCACCTTTGCACCTGAAAGCTCACAACTCATTGACCAACTAATACTTATGTCACCCCCTCCCTAAACCCACATTAGTTTGAGTCCTCCCACCCCAGCATTGAATTTATTACGCCAAAAATAGGCCATATACTACTTTCCACAAATTTTTTCAAACCAACTAGAAAGCACACAAAAACTCTGTTTTGAATAAATGAATAAGTTAGAGAAAAAAACAAAAAGCACCAAGAAAAGGAAAATACCAGATTAGGTGAAATGCCACGAGCAACTGCAGCACCACCAATAGTATACTCCAAAATCAATGCCCAACCAATCATCCAAGCAACACTGCAAGCAGTGACAAAGCAGATAATAATTAGATGTTACCTTAAAGGGCAAAACAAACTCCTCTTGAGCACAAAAGTTAACTTCATGTCAAATATGTTTTTAGTCTTAAATGTTGTCGAAAACTCCTGGATGGCCAGAAGTAATCAGAAATGTTGCAGCATTACAAAAGGAACAGAGAATTGAAAACAAGCAGCAGAAAACCAAGTCTGCAAAGCAAGAAGTAGCATAAATACCCTTCTCCAACACATATGTATGAGTAATGATATGCACTCCCAGCTGATGGGCAGCGACTTGCAAGCTCCGCATAGCAGAAAGCGGAAAGTGCGGCAGCTATTCCAGCAACTAGGAAGGAAATTGTAAGGGCAGGTCCTGAATGCTCTCTGGCAACTGTGCCAACAAGTATGTAAACTCCAGCTCCTATAGTTGATCCAACCCCTAACCAAGAAGTACATAAATCAATATCAACTATTTTAGTGCAATCAAAACAAGTAAGCAACCTAAATGGAACAACAGAATACCAAAAAAAAAGAAAAAAAAAAGCACACACACACACACACGGATTTAGTTTTAAGAAAGTTGAATTTCAAAGTTATGACTGCATGCATATTGACAAAAGCAACTCCCGAAAAAAGTTGAACCAAAAAAAAAAAAAAGAAAGAAAAAGAGTAACATAGATCCATCCGCACATATATGGATCAGACCAAGTTTAAATGATATTCTAAAAATCACAGCAGTATTGAAGGAAACAAAAAGTCATTATGTCTAAACATCCCAGTGGGATAAGTTAAAAGAAACAATTCAATTCGAGTTAAGCTAGGGAGGCCCGAACCAACAAATTAATCAAACACTAGCGTATGAGTAAAATAAAGTCATAAGAGTTTATTAAAAAAAAATTCAAATTAAATGTGCGCAAAATGACATCTTGTAATCAATTAAATAAATATTTTTTTCCGATTATGCAGAATTTTTTCCCATGTACTTCCATTCCATGTTGTGCCCTACTATCTTTAACTTTTCTTAGTCATTTTAACCATGTAATATTGTGAACTGGATCTTGTCTTCATGTTTGTGCTTCATAGATCGAATACAATACACAAGCTACAAACGAAAGCACTAAACAGAAGTAATTTTCAATCAAAATATACAAACAAGGAAAAAAAAAGACTAGCAAAACCAAGAACCGATAAACATAAATATCTCACAAAAGAAAAATCAGACCAAAATGTTCAAATCTATCTAGATGAGGGATGAAGCAAGAAAAAAATATATAATTTGTGTCACAAATGGATCAGAGTATTTAAGGTTGTTCCATGCACTAAGATATCTCAGGCCTCAATTGGGAAACAAGACCCAAATTCAAGCTAAGTTGAAGAGTTAGGCCTTCACAGAAATTCAGCAAACCAAACACTAAAGTTACTCTGAAAGGAAACTTAAGCTACAATTAAGCAATAAACTATCTCCGCCAAGAAAGAACCACACATGCATCCTGAAAATTTTAATGACCCAGAAAAAGATTACACAAAAACAGACCAAAATACTCAAAATTAGGTAACTAAAAAACCAAAAGAAACAAAATCAGACCGACCGATAGCAATCAAATGGGCAACAGTCAGCTCCTTTGCAAGCTGATGATGACTCTCTTTCCTATTATGCACGGAATCAACCTGTTTTCTCCTGAACAAACTCTTAATACCCCTCAAACCCTCACTTCCAACACCCTTTTCGGATTCAACAAAACCCATCAAATCCAAAGTATCCCCTTTCCAATTCTAGGTTCTAAATCAATTTCGAGCTCAATTCCCCGAATTCTTCAAATGGTACAAATAGACTTTCAAGATCTGAATTGTTGATTGATTCATATGAAAACAAACCGTCCGAAATTTAAATCCAAAAAAATTGAGGAAGTCAATTCTATCCCCCTCGTCCTCACCGCTTCTTTGGGGGCGGAGGGGAGGGGATAGTTTGTGCGGCGAGTGGATTAGGCAGAGGATGGAAAGCCTTAAGAAAGATGGAACGGCATCGTAAGTGGATTTTTCAATCATTTTTTGCTTACGGGACACCAGACAGGGCAATTTCACTCATTGATGCTGCCCGTTGCCCGTTTACTATTTGGGCAAATCCAATCATCGTTCTTGGTATTGACAGGTTTGTCCATACCTACATTATAAACAAACAATGCGCGTGTCATTGAGAACACGCAATCATTCACCAGCATCTTGTTTGCTAATTGGTCAATGGTAGTCATGGAACCGGGCCGGGCCGGTTTCGGTCCGGTTCAAGGCCGGCTCCCGGAACCGCGGGCCGGTTCCAAATTTTATATAAAGTTGAACCAATCCAACCCGCTGAATCAGACCGCCGGACCAGTTCACACTGGACCGGGCCCAATTCGGCCCGGTTTTTCTTTTAACTTTTTTTAACTCTATTTTTCAATTTTATTTTATATTTGTAACTCCATTTTTTTAATTTAGTTGTTGTTTTATTTTTTATTTTCTTGTAATGATTTATTTATTAATTTTATTTTTTTAATTCATATTTATAAAAAAAAATAAATTAAAAATTAGAGACATAAAATTTTTAGAGTAATTCCACCAAATTCGATATACTTCCACTACCAAACTCATCACCTGGATTTTAGAATCCACTAATTTTTTTTGTTATATTATTTTGATTTTTACATTATTTTGATTTTTTTGTTACATAATTATTATTATTCTTTTTTTTCTTCTACTCTTGTTCATCATCTTCCAAGACCTTCATGATTTCTTACATTCTTTTTTTTGCATCCTTCCAATTTTTAATGCAAATTAAGATTTTTAAAGTATCCTCCGCTAAATTTGTACGTTTCTCAGTTAACACTCGAACACCTACACTAAAAATACTTTCTAATGGCACTGTGGATATCGAAAGAGTTAGTACATGTTTAACCATTTGGGCCAAAATTGGATAATACGATATATTATTTTTCCACCAACCTAATATATCATATAAATTAGTATCATCAAAATCTTCTATTCTAGATATTTGTTTATATAAAAGTAATTCAGTAAATGATGACGAAATTTTTTTTTTCCTAACATATGTAATGGATTAAATGAAAATGAAAATGATTGAGTGGTATTACTACTACTACTACTACTTACATTATTAGTATTTAAATTATTTTTTTCATTTTCATATAATTCAAATATTGTTTGTAAAGTAAGAGATATTTGTTATTTTAAAAAATATGGGTTAATAGATGCTTCTGATGAAAAAAGGTTGTGCAAAACAATCAATTAACATTTCAGCACCTTCAACTTTAACACGTGGATTTAATACACTTGCAACTAAATATAAAATTGGAATTTTTTCATAATATTTTAAAAATTTTGTTTTTATAGAAAAAACAATTTCACCAAATCTTTCTTCATTTTCAAATTTATTAAATATATAAATAATTTTACAAAAATTTGGTAACATTAAATAAGTAGTTGGATAATAATATCCGGAAAATAAATTTATAAATAAATAAAAAATTTTCAATAATTTAGTAAAAATCGAAAACGTTATTATCGATAAAACTATATTCGTAATTTGAATTTGCAAATTCAATTAAAATATTTTGAAAAAAAAGGTTATATCTTGTAACATGTCATATGTTGAATTCCACCTAATGTCACATTCTATTTTAAATTTTTTATATTTTTTATTATGTAACAAAAATAATTGTCTAATTTTTTGAGTTTTTGCAGAAAAATTTCTTATTTGATAAATTAAATCCCGAATAGGTTGTAAAAATAATTCTCTCATTTCTAAACCATACTTAACACATAAATTAATTATATAACATGCATATCTAATATGAAAAAAAGTTTCATTTAAAATTGTGTTTAAATAATTTTTTAAACTATTAACCGCAATAGTATTAACCGAATTATTATCAAATGAAATAGAAAAAAAATTATCACTTATTACATAGTTATAAATAACATTTGAAATTATTCTATCTATGTGTGCACCGGAATGTGAAAATTTTCAATATTGAAAAACTAAAATTCTTTTTTCTAAATATCATGAATTATTTATACAATGACATGTTACTATAATATAATATTTTTCTTTATGTTCATTTTTCCAACTATCCGAAATTAATGAAAATTTACAATCACTAGTCATAAATTGTGTAATTATATCATTTTTTAATTTTTGATATCTATCTAATGATCTACTCCTACCGGATTTTCAACTACTTTTTTTATAACCGGGTTGTAAATATTTTTGTATATATTCTTCAAATACGAGACATGCAACTATGTTAAGTGGTAATTCTTTTCTCGCTAGTCATTCTATTTATCTAATTTTTTCTTTATCCGAATTATATTTAAATGTATCAGTTATATTATCTTCCCATGTACCAATTTGTGTTTGTCTTGTTTGTAGTAATTTATCTGTATGATTAGTAACTAAATATCTTTTAAGTGTACCTACCCTCCAATCCTTAAAAAATTTATATTTTTGATAACAAATTTTACAAATTGCTTTTTGTTCTTCATGTTTTTTCTTAAAAAATATCCATATATTAATATTATCTTTTTTAGTCTATATTTTATTAGATTCTATATTACTAACTTCAGTTTTTTCGAAAAAAGTTTCAATATCTATATTATTAGGAATTTCATTTTGAAAAAAAATGGAGGCAGAGAAAATTGTTGAGAAGATTGTGAATAGTATGTTCCGACCATTTTATTAAAAATTTAAGAATAAATTTTTCAAATTAAATATACGATTAAATTTTTAAAATAAAATTTAAGATTAAATTAAAAAAAAACTTTTAAAATTTAATATTTTTTAAAAAAAGTAATGCAAATATAATGTAAATGCAAGAAAATAAAGATAAAAAAAACTAAATGTACCGATTTGACGGATATTGCAATTGTTTTTTACAAAATCTTGAATTTGAGCTCTCAATCTTGAAATCTTGTCAAATCTTGATCAATATTGAAGGTCGTGAAAAATTTGTAATCATTTTTTCTCCACCCAGACCATTCTGTAGCAAGAGTACCAAGAATGTTCCCAGATAAGAGGTGGAGCTCATCTATTCTTGGTTAAGTACTTCTTTTCTTTGACAATTAATTACCCCCAGACTGAACTTTTCTACACATGCTATGCCGTTGCATACTGAGTCAATGGGTTTCACAAAAGTTTAGAATACAAAAATTGTAAAAAGGATAATGGAAATGATAATGGTGGAAATAATAATGGAAATGATGTAGAAATTGATAGAAATGGTATAGAAAATGGTATAAAGAATTTGAACAATGGTAAAAAGGAAATGATAATATGTTTAATAAAGATAATGGTAGAAATGATAATGAAAATGGTGTAAAAATTGATAGAAATGGTGTAAAAATTGATGAAAATTGTATAAAAAATTTAAAAAATGGTGAAAAGAAAATGATAATGGAAATAGTAATGAGAATTGAGAGAATGTAGTAATATTGAGAGAATGTAGATGTGAGAGAGAAATATTTTGTTATGAAAATTTTGGAAATGAGATGTAAGATATTTATAGAAAATTTTTTGACCTTATGAATCAAAATAATATCAAAACTAGTCGTTTTATAACTGTTGGGATGGGTAAAATTAGAAAAAAAAAAAAAAAAAATAGGGTATAACTGTTGGAACCGCCGGGCCGAGCCGGTTCCGTGTTGGGCCGGGCCGGTTCAGGGCCAGTTCTATTCCCGGGCCGGTTCCAATCCCGGGCCGGTTCTGGGCCTGTTCACGATTCCAAAAAGCCCTGAACTGGCTCGGCCCGCTACAATAAGCAGTTCGGGTTACTGTAGCATCGGGCCGGTTCGCGGGCCGAGCTTTTTTTAGGTCAACCGGGCCGGTTGTCTGGCCCAAACCGGCCCGGGCTCATGTCTAGTCAATGGTCCACCCAAGGTACTCAACGTCGACCACACCGGTTCGGTTCATAGCCGCCCTAGACCGAACCAGTTCAATTCTCATCAAGTTTGGCCCAGGAATAAAAATTTAAAACATTTTATGAAAAGCGAATATTTTTTTGAATAATTTACTCTAAAATACTACACTCTGTATTTGTTTTCGATAGTTTCAATTTTGAATAAATTTTTTAATCTTTTTTTTAAAAAGTTTAATTGAGAATAAAATACCCTTTTTATTTCTTACAGTAACAAGGTTTTCTCCCTTTTTTCAGCTTTCTCTCTCCTTCTCTACCCCGCTCTCTCTTTCTCCTTCCCTATCTGTCTCTTATCTCTCCTTCCTAATGGCTTACAATGAAGAGTTTGTGAAAGAAAGAATCGAATTGGTTGACTTCTCCACCGTTGACATCCTCATTGCAATCGAACTAAATCTCCGCCATTGATCTTCATGAATTATTTACAAAAATAATGTTAATTTTAAGAAAATTCTTTAAATATGGTTTTTTTTATTTCCCAAAATGATGATTTCGCATTTTTAGAAAACGAAATTATTTTTTTTATTTTTTATTTTTTTAATTTTTGACAATTTATTTATTTTTTAGTCGGGGAAAATAGGTTTCGCATTCGAGAAGTGCGAAACAAATGGGCTAAAAGCCCACTTCGCGACCACGAAGTATTTCTTCTGCTCTCCCTCTCCTCTCCCGTGAAGTCATTTCTCCGCTCTCCTCCTGCTGCTGCGAAGCTCGGATTACAAGCACGGAGGGTTTTGATTGTTCTTCTCTAACAGCAGAAAGATCATCTGTCGAAGGTAAATGTTGTTATCCTTATACCTCGTTTGGTTGGTTTTGTTACTTGTATAGTTGAATGTAGTTTGGGTTCATTTTTCTCCAACAGCATGCGAAATTAGAGTTTCAAAATTCATGGATTTCTTTGTTCAAATTCTTAATGTTTTAGGTTTTCATTTAAGTTATGTTGCATGATTAAATGTCGGTATTAGGATTAGGGTTATGAAATTAGGGTTTTTAAAATAAAATTAGGGTTTTAAATTTGAAATTAGAGTTTTTAAATTGAAATTATGGTTTTGAAATTAAAATTAGGGTTTTAAAATTAGGGTTTCTAATTAGGGTTTTTAAATTAAAATTAGACTTTTAAATTTAAAATTAAGGTTTTTAAATTAAAATTAGAGTTTTGAAATTGAAATTAAGGTTTTGAAATTAAGGTTTTTAAAATTGTTTTAAATTTGAAATTAGGGTTTTAAAATTTAAATTTAGGTTTTCGATTTGAAATTAGGATTTTAAATTAAGTTTTTAAAATTTTAAATATGGTATTGAAACTAGAGTTTTAAATTTGAAATTAGGATTTGTAAAATGAAATATTGCTTGATATATATTGTTGGGTCTTGTTTTTGTATTATTTGAAAAGTTCATCGATTTTACCTATCTAATATCGTTCATATTGTTGTTGACATATAATGATATTTTGTTGTTGTTATATATACAAAAGGAAATATGAGTGACGACCGTATGAGACTGGTATTTTATTGGGGTGGTGTAATTGGTGTGATTGAAAATGAATATCGATATATTATTTGTCCAAAAATAGATATTGTGATTGATAGCAGAATTAGATGGCAAGAGTTTATGAAAATCTTGTATCGCAAGAATGAGTTTGATTGTAAGCAATTCAAATTGAATGTTGCATGTAGATATTCTCCCTGCTCTGGGCAATCTCTCTCTTATTGTGTATTACCCGTGGAGAATGATGATTTTTTGTTGGAGGTGTTGTTACTTCCAAAATATATTAGGAGTTTGACGACAGTTGAATTATTTTTAGAGCCAAAAGCAATTGTGTCTCCACGTGTTGACCCACTTATGGTGGGTTGCTCAAGTTGGGACAAAGAAAATATGGAAGCCATCCCGAGTAGCTCTGCAACGATTGAAAATAGTACGGAGGTGATGGGTGATAGTGGTGAGAGAAATATTGGTTATTACACAGAGCTATTGAGTAGTGGACATATTGGAAATGATTCGTTACATTATGGTATATTTCTTTCAGATAATGTTGCTTTGGGGGCTAGTACGAGTAAACCCTACGAGGGGTCGGCGACTAATCCGGTAGATGCATTTGCTGTTGAGGAATCGAAGGGTGAAAATGATGATGAGTATAATGTTATAAATGAAGAAGTTGAAGCTGTGGAATAGGAGATACCATACTTACACAATATGGATGAAGGGGCCATGATGGTTGATATGTATAATGACTATGATCGTCCAACCAACGTGAGATAATGATTAGATATCAGAGTTAAAAGTTGGGATGGTCTTTGTCTCGAAAGAACAAGTTCAGCATACTGTAAAGTGCTTGTCAATACGAGAGTAAAAATACTTTAAAATCTATGAGAGTTGTCAAAATATTTGGTTTGTGAGGTGTTTTTTGTACCATGAGAATAATTGTTTGCGGCATATTCGGGCTATATTAAAGAAGAGTCATCAGTTTTGGGAAATTACTCGATTCTAAGGGAAACACACGTGTTTCCCTTAATTGCCTTTGGGGTCATCCGAATGTAGATTCAAATATGGTGGGTCGTATAATGGTGGGTCACATAAAAGAAAATGTTGATTACAAAGTGTGTGACGTGGTTGAGGATATAAGAATGTACATGGTAAATCTATCTTACAAAAAGACTTGAACAAGACGTCGAATTTATCTAAACAAGACGTTAAAAATAGATGAATAGTTCATGCTTTTTCATAGAAAGGTCCTATATCAATAGAAGAATGAGTAAATTGGAAGCATGACATTAATCTTATAAATACTCATATAACATCTTGGAAATTGACTGCAATTTGAGGAACAATTGATTTGAGCCGCCTCTGGTATTCATCGGCACTTGTTTGAATATCTTCTCCCACAGCCATTGTCAATTTATCTAAATAAGTTTTTTCTCCTTTATTATTCTATATATATGGAAAATCATATAGAAATAATTCAAAAAAAGTTTTTAAATTGCAATCGTGATTTATTTTTATTCCTAATCTATATATCTAATTTTAGTAATCTAATTATATATATGGTATGATTGAGCAAATTGTGGAATTCTCTAAATTCTGAATTGACTTGCAAATTGATAAAATTTCTTGATTTTTGAATTGACTTGTCAATTGATAGAATTTTCTTGATTTCCAAATTGACTTGCAAATTGATAAAATCCCTTAATTTCTGAATTGACTTTCTCAATTTGATTTGGATTTCTTGATTGGTTCTATTGATTGAATCTCCTATTGACATTCCCCCTCAAATTGAAGCGATTGATCAAGAAGTATCAATTTGTTTATGAGAAACTATTGACGAAACCGAGGTAGTGCCTTGGTAAGGACATCTACCGATTGAAGATTTGAGATAATATGTGGTAGGAAGATAACATGATTCTCAAAAGTTTCATGAATAGAATAACAATCCACTTCATGGTGGTTGGTGTGTTCATGAAAAACAAGATTAACAGCAATCTGAATAGCACTAGTATTATATGCATAAAAAGATCTGGGATCAGATTGAGGAAATCCAATTCAGTCAATAAGTCGCGAAGCTAAATAATCTTAGAACAATCAATTGACATAGCATGATATTTAGATTCGGCAAAAAATTTAGATACCCGAGCTTGTTTCTTACCTTTCCAAGAAATGAGCACAAAGTTAATAGGCATACACCAACCAGTAACAGAGCGTTGAGTATTGGGACAGCCTGCCCAATCAACATCAATGAAACCAATTAATCAAGGGGATCCAACTGGAAAGAATAAGCCACAACAGGAAGTACCCTTCAGGTAGCGGGTGATACGACAAACAGTAGCTAAGTGAAGGTGTCGAAAGGTATGTATAAATTGACTGATCTGCTGAACAATGAAAAAAATGTCAACATGTGTAATTGTTAAATAATTAAACCTTCTGACCAACTGTCGATATAGTATAGGATTAGGAAGAAGGACACCCTCTTCGCAACTAAATTTCACATTAATCTTAGGAGGGATGTCAACATGAGAAACAGATTGAAATCCAACTAAAGAGATCAAATCTTGTATATATTTGTATTGATGCTTAAAAATACCCTCGGAATCCAAACGGATCTCAAAACTCAAGAAATAGTATAGAGAACCAAGATCCTTCATATGAAACGAAACTTGGAGCTGTTATTTAGGCTGTTGGATCAAAATAATATCAGTATCAGTGATGACAATATTATCAACATAGACAAGAAGAAAAAAACATTGCCTGTTGTTTTGTGAAGAAATAAAGAAGAATCATACAAGCTTTATGTGAAAGAAAATTCGAGTAGAGTAAACTGAAATTTCTCAAACCTTGCGCGAGGTATATGTTTCAAGTCGTAAAAAGAACGTCTAAGTTTGCACACACCAAAGGAGGAAGAGAATAAGCCTGGGGGAGGAGCCACAAAATTTTCTTCCTTAAAATCACCGTGCAGAAATGTATTCTTAACATCAATTTGATAAAATGACCATCCCTTGGAAGTAGCAATAATAATAACGGTTCGGATGGTAGTCATTTTAATTACCGGAATAAATGTCTTATTGTAATCCACCTCATATTTTTACCTGTTGCCAAGAACAACCAACTAGGCCTTATAGCATTTAAAAGAACCATCAGAATTAAGATTCACAAAATACATCCACTTATTGCCACTAGGTTTAACACCAGGAGGGTAGGAATAATATCCCAGATATGATTTTCATGAAGTGCTTGGAGCTCCTCTTTTCCAGCATGCATGTTGGACTGACTGAGAATAACAAGAAGGAACAAAAATACTTAATAAAGTTACATTAAAAGATGTATGTGAGAACTCATACCTATCTAGTGGATGAGAGACGTGTATATCTTTGACGTGCTAGAGGTACACGCTCTAGTGACATGTCAGTATCAAAAGAAGTTAAAATGGTCTTATGTCTCTTATACACAATACCTGGTTTGAAACACTCAATAAGACACAAAACATTATGAAAGTGAGGAAGTATATGAAGAGTAGTAAGAGAGACTGTATTAGACTAAAAAAAATAGTGATTCTAAAAAAAAATCACATTTTGACAGGTATGAAAGTGTTTAGCAATAGTATCATAACATACAAATTCCTTTTAAATAGTACAATAACCTAGAAACGCATGCTTAACAGCTTGACTATCAAATTTGTGACGTTCAGTAGACGAAAAGTGAACAAAATATATGTACACAAAAGTATGAAGAGTGTGATAATTAGGATGAATATTATAGAAATGAAAAAAATGTGAGTTAAAGTTCAAAACCTGAGATGGGAGACAATTAATCAAATAGACAGCTATGGACATGATTTAAATCCAAAACCGATGGGAACAAAAGATTCAATTAACAAGGCACAAGTGACATCCAATAAATGTCAATAGTTATGTTCAGCAGTACCATTCTATTGAAGTGTATAAGGACAAATATGTTATGAAATAATATCTTTGCACTATAAGAATACTTGGAGTTGGATCATAAGATCTTAATACAAATAGAAAATTGGTTCTCAACGTATGTCAAGAAACTTTGAAACATAAAAAAGACATCGACTTTAGAATGAAGAAAATAAATCCAAATAAATCAATTGTGGTTTTTAATAAATGTTACGAAATATTTACGATTTGTATGAAAAAGTATAGAAGAAACATCACCCTAAATATTATTATGAATAATATCAAAACACTTATCTGTATGATAACCAAAAGAAAGAAATGACAAAGTCTTGCTCTTGGCAATTTTACATGCAAAGCAATCAAAAAATAAAGAAGAATGATTTTTATTGCCCAAGAGTCCATATTTCAATATATGAGATAAGACAAACTAATTAGGATGGTCCAAACGTTTATATCAGACCTTACTTTGATTTGTTATAGTGTTATAAACCAAAGAGAAAATACCATGACTAAGTAAATGTATAGGAATCAATCTTCCCACTTTAGGCCCCTTTGTGATCATTTTCTTGGACCATTGATCTTGCACAAGACAACCATCATGGGAAAAATGTACATTACAATTGTTATCTACCAATTAACAAATTGAAATAAACTAGATAAAAGCTCAGGGAACACAAACATATGATGATGAATCAATATGCCCAATAGCAGTAATAAGAAGAGAACTACCATATGTAATTTGAATATATTGTGCACCACAACAGGATTGAATATTGTGTAAATAATCAGAAATACTAATCATATGATTCAAAGTCACAGTCAATAAATCAAGGTTGAAGAATGTGTTTAGTCTTACTTTGAATACCCTGGGCAAAGAATGCTGAGATAATCATTTGTTGCACCATTTCCGAAGTCAAGACAACTTGATTAGAGATTTCCTTAATCATGTGATTACGTTGTTTGCAGTAGTTGCAGAATTTTCATCCGCAATTTTGAACAATATGCTTGAAATCTTTGCATGAATTGCACTGGATCTGTTTCATATTTTTTCATTTTCTCTTCCCTTGAGCAGCATAAGCAACTGTCATAACTTCTGAGGTGAATTGGTCTTGGGCCATAGCCTATTGAGTACTTAATTCCCGCTCTTCCCGAAATAATTCTCTACACACATCCAAAGAGGGAATTGGATCTTGGTTCAACAAAGCATCCTTTATAACCTCAAATTTTGGTCTAAGTTTTGTGAGTAATTGAACCCGTTTACTAGTGTCATAAACTTCATTGAGGATAAACAGTGTCTTTCGTGGTACATTATTATATATAATGGCTGAATGTTCTATCCATTAATTGAGAAAACCAGAATAGTATTCTTAAATTAAAAGATTACCCTAACTGTAATTTGCAATGTCCAGCTCCAACTGAAAATGTTTTGCATTGTTATCCTAATTGTAAACATATTTCAAATATTCTTATATCTCTTTGGTTGTTGTAAAGAAACGCAAATTGTTGACTATGTGTGGTTCAATATATCCCAGAATCCAAGAAATAATCTAAACATCTATTGTCTCCCATATAGCAAGACTAGTTTTATCATTTGGTGCAGTAGAAGACCCATCGATATGACTCCGTAATCCTTTGCTTTTGACTTATATCTTGAATTAAAACTCCAAAACCGAATAGTTCTTTTTACTGAATCGAACAGAGAAGTTTTCTTTTGCTATAGTGATCCGAAAACAAAGAACTCAAATTTGTGTTAAAAAAAATTGTAACCCTGTGAAATGAAAACCAGAATGTGTGATTTGGAAATAATTCCATAATTAGAACTATTGAAATCAAAGAAGAAGACTAAATATTCGAGAGCCCTTAGAACTCAAGCAAGAAGAACATAAAATCCCTAGAACTAAGTCAAAGATATTCGAGAGTCTATAGGCTAAAACAAGGATACAACTATTTAATTATGATAGAAAACTCTGATACCATGTTAATTTGTCTGATTGAGTTTTTCTTCTCTATTATTTTATTTATATATATAAAAAATTATACAAAAATAATTCAGGAAAAATTTTTAAATTATGATCGTGATCTACTCTTATTTCTAATTTGTATATTATAATTTTGATAATCTAATTATGTAAATGGTATGATCGAGCAAATTGATAAAATTTTCTTGATTTCCGAATTAATTTGTAAATTGATAAAATTTTCTTGATTTCCGAATTGAATTGCAAATTAATGAAATCTCTTGATTTCTAAATTGATTTTTTCGATTTGAATTTGATTTGTTGATGGACTCTGTTAAATGAATCAGAGACTAACAGCCACAACTTCCATTTTACATGGTTCAGTTGCGTTAATGCCTTGGCTAAGTAAAGGTAGAACCCAGTTAGATGTTCGGGCCCGGCATGCAATCCGCATTCTACTGATCCGGACCGGAGAGTTTCCTCGTGTTACAGGAGACGGTCCTCTGAGGGGTGATAACCTTGGGGACGGTACCCATTAAAGTTACAGGAGTTAAGGCCTTCCGACTAGGACTAGCGTCTAAACAGGCTCGGTGCTTGTACCTTAGTCAAAGGGCATATATGAAGGTCCTCGTCAAAGGGCATATATACTTAGAATTTGAAGAAAAGTAATACCCTGTTTTGTACACTCTCCTTCAACATGATGTCCACGCGTGCAACATGTCACCGTACTACTCTCTCGTGGAGAAAACAGGCAATAATCAGAAATCAAGAGATCTTAGTTCACATAGTAGATAACATTCGTTAAGCTCAACAAGATATATAAGACATTCAAGAGCAAAGCTACAAGGAAAAAATAAGGATATCTCCGGGACTTGAATCTATGTTTTCTGCAGCAAATCTACCACCAGATCGACTGTTGGGCACAAGCATTATCTTGCATAAAGAATCTCTTATAGCAACACTTCTTCCCCTTCTTTTTTCTTATTTTTCCCCCTCATCTCTTGACACATGCTGGAAACCATGTTATCAGAATTTGATCCATTAGCTGTATTTTTAGTTAACATTCACATGTAAGGCATACCAATACAAAGGCAGCATATCCTTTATGTTTCCCTTGCGTTTTTGTTTTTCTAAGATTTGTCATTTCTTACCAGTAAGCCACATCAACAACACATCAGGTATTGGAAAGTACATTTTGTGTATCATGTTTGCTGTCTGGCGCTCCTACCACTAGTATCACCACTGTCAGATAGCTGGACCCACCTGCTTCTGCTTCTTTCTCCATTGTTATTACCTTCCCAGGCTTGTTGCCTAACACTTCTTGCATTCGTATCACCCCCATCAGAAAACTGGGCCCACACACTCCTACTCTTTGCTACTCCACAGCTGAGATCCTCCTCACATCCCGCCACTGTCTTCAGGAGCTCTGATTGCAGCAACGGACACTTCTCCTTGAGGAATTCAAAGCCATCTGAGCGCATAACAGCTGCAACAAGAATCACAATGCATAAGAAACAAATCCATCATGGTTAAGAGTTCTAATTGTAGCATCCATAAAAATGAACGTTGTAGAGTCATGATCCATAACATGATCCTGGAGTTGGAATATTTGGTCGCCATTAAGAGTGAAATTTTTAACAGGTAGTTTATCAACCAGGAGTCCCATTTAAGAATTTTGATGTGAAACATGGAATATATTATATTTCATGATCCTGATATTCTTTGACAAATTTAAGCAAGGTCAAGGATAAGATCAGGTTAATCTTTGACTAGGATATGGTACCACAAAAATACAGTCATCAATTTTTTGTTTGGCATTTCGACCAGAATTAGTAGAATTGATTGAGATATAATGAAATGATGCTGATAAAAATATATCTAGACAATCAAACTAGGTGTTTGGCAAGCAAATGATGTCAAAATTCAGATTCTTTGGATTAAAGCTAAATTATCTTATTTTAATCAAGAAGTCACAAAACATCCACAATTGTGAAGGAGAAAAAACTACACTTTTTCATGACCATACATGTAGAGACAATCACTGTTCACTACATCTTATAGAAAGTGATCAGGGAAAAAGTAAGAATAATTATTATTATTAAGTTTTATTCTGAAGATCATTACCACAATAATAATAATAAGAATAATATTTTAAACTAGTTTATAATTCCATTGTTGAATTTAGCAAAATATAGCACATATCTTAATAAAAATGGTCCCAGAAAAAAATGAATTAAGCTAAATTCTTGTGCCACAAACTTGTCGTTGCGATTAATTTTAAACTCACATATATGCATAGGGCCATGGAGGATTACTTGAGGCAGTCTTTATTTGAGGTGACTGAACCCTATTCTCTAGGCCGATAGAACATGAACAGTTAAGAAACTAATAACAGCAAACAGATAGTGCTGGGAGAAACATTATTTAGATTGAAAAATAATGTTAACCATATTTCCACTGCTCAAGAAGTAAAGAAAAGAAAAATAAAGGGGAGGGAAATTCCTTTTAATTGCTAGTCCAAGTAGGTCGATGATTTTGAAAGGAACATAAGCCTAAGGGGAAAAATAGATCAATCCTACTAAAATTACTAGGGATGTATGTGTGGCTCATTTCCAAGTTTCAGCCGCGTACATGAAAATTTTGATACAACTCTAACAATTGTTATTCAATTCTGTAAACAGTTTAGACAAAAGTGTAATAGCTAGACTTCAGATTTCAAATGGGGCCATATTAAAACAAAATTATCAAGACTTGACATTCTTCATTTCTATTCAATAATATACAAATAGTTCCTTGATTTTGTTTAAGCGATTTTTGAATCCTCGCCATCTGTTAATAAGAACAGAGGCCACCAACTGAGCTAGCCAACATTTTCAAACATGCCTGGCTAGCTTAGTTATATCACCCCTCCCCTCCACCCATTTTGGGAAGAATTAGCAGTATGTATTTCTATCCCTTGAGGATACAACAATACACTCTAGCTTGAAAGAATCACATAATAGATTTTAACAAATTTTCTGATGGACTCTTCCACAGGATTAGCAAGCAAACTCACAAACCACCATACTTATAACTTTACATTCTTGACACAATTAACCAGTAAATAAACTATAAATATACTATGGATTTTCTGATGATGATTTATCTGGAGCTACTATCACATAAATAGTTTAAAGTTGGTCTTTTATCCTTTTCTTAGTGTAATCCAACTAGTACATCCAGTAAAACACATTTCTGTCCCCTTGTTAATAGGTTCCAATCTCATCTGGATCTTGTTGCAATCTTTAGCACAGCAATTTACTGTGATGTTTTCATTAATCCATTACACTCGTTCGCATAAATCTAAACAGTTAGCAGTTTCTGCATACAAAGGATATAGACTTTTAGGAAAAGCTTCATTTTGGCTCCCTTAGTTTGTTATGAAGTGACCTAACACAGTATAGTTCAAAATATGCCCATATATCTTTTTTTTTAATGTAATCCATCATCATGTACTCTTTAACAGGAGATATCTGTATTAGTTTTTGCCATTAAAAATTTCAGTTGACCCTCAAGTAGCCTGACTTGAAATCAATCTACCACTATGAGGTTTAGAAATGTAAGAAAGTAGCTTGACTTGAAATCACTCTAACTCCATGAGGTTTAGAAAGGTAACAAAGTGCTCTTCATGTCCCTATTTATTAGTAAACGTGGCTCATCAACTAAAGCATTTAATTGCAAACCATAATAGATAGACAATTTTTGCTAAAAGAAGCAATTAAACAGGGCACTTCAACATAGAATAAGCCACATTGCATTAACTATTAAGCGAGTTTGGATAAAGCCACAAAGTGTATTTAGACAATTTTAACACAAGTATTGTCGGAGAAGTTTTATTGTTTAATCCTAGCTTGTATTCTTTAATCCATGTACAGCAGATATGCACAATGCATATCATTGGAAAGAATTATCCTATAAAATGCATATTATGCGGAAGAGATCTTTTAACAGGATATTTAGAATTTAATAAAAAGAAAATATTTTAAAACAATGGTAGTTTCCTTATTTTAATTGATAGCTATTTTTTAAAAAATAATAATTACTTGAGTGGAATGATTTTAGAAGTTTGTTTTTAGTAGAAAATCTGTTATATTGTAAATACTAATTTTCCGTGTTTAAATAGAGTATGATTAATAAAGAGGTAAGTTCAATTCTCATAAAAAAAGTATGGTAGGAAACTTGTTAGGGAACAAATTTCCAACCATAAAATCTAAGAGAGGGAAAACTCTACCAAGGAAAGAGAGAAATTCCTTCCAAAGTATCCATTGACCAGATCTTGTACCAAGGCTCATATCAATTTGGTATTAGAGCCAACCGTCATGGAAAACTCTATAAAATGGTTTTAGCAGGATGGAGATACTCATGAGGGAATTCGAGCAGCAAAAAGAGCAGCCACTGGCTAGGGTGGAGGGACTCCAGTAGTCCAACATGAACTTGCTGTAGCAACAGCAAACAATATTGATCTCACAAACGGAAGGGCTTCTGCAAGAGTTGCAGGACATAGCAAGTTCCAAGAGGTGAGAAACGGTAGCCACACCCTCGCAGACCAAGGGAAGGAAAGGAGTAGTAAGCTAGAAGGAGAGACTACCAAACCCAAAAAGTACCCTGATTTCAAGGGCGCAACAAAACCACTCAATACAGCATCAAGTGGTGCACCGGTATCAGCTCCATCCCTTGCCATTGGTACTCCTGGGTTGTCAGCATCACACTTGTTGGCTAAGTTTACTGTTGAAGATGAAAACCATGGTAATGCATCAACCTTGGTTTCTGGCAAGTTAAATGTTTCAAAGCAGCCAAGGAAGCGCCTTATGGAAGTGGGCAAATCAATGTCAAAAAAGACATTAAGCGCCTCAACATTGGATCAGTTGTCTGTATGATTGAGAGGATGGCAAGGAGGATATATTGCAAAAAGGCTCTATCAGAGTCTGGAGGAGACATTGTTAAAGCTCAGGAATTCCTCAGAAAGAAAGGCCTAGCAAGTGCTGAAAAGAAAGCAAGGAAGGCTATTGTTGAAGGAAGAAATGGCTCATACATTCATGATAATAGAATTGGTGTCTTAATAGAAGTGAATTGTGAGACAGATTTTGCTTCTCATGGAAAGATCTTCAGAGAACTGGTTGATGATCTAGCCATGCAAGGGACTGCCTGCCCACAAGTGTGGAAATATGTCCTGATGATTCTAAGAAATCTACAGGAAAGAGAAATTCTGGAAAATCCAAAGAAGAGGACGAGGAAGGAGGCTTCTTGAGAGTTTTAGAAGACTTGATGATGTGATCATCAAGACTGCAAGAAATTTATAAGATTCAACTCAAGTTCCAGTTGGGCCAGTAACAAAAGTTCGAGTTAAAAGGTTCAAAAAAGTACTGAATAACTTAATTCAGAGGGTTTTACAATAAAAAATTAGAGCCCAAATGAATGAAGAACCAAAAGGGACCTTACTTATACTCATGCAAGCCCAATTGGAAGAATAAAAGGCCCAAAACTATCCAAAATCAAGGGAGGACGAAAATAAAGAAAAATAGCAGCAACACTTGATCAAAATAGTTTGGTTTATTCAGTTTCCTAATTTTTATTTTTTTATTTTTTGTAACTTATATTTTAGTTTCCTAATTCTTTATTGTTTAGGGAATTACTAAATTTTTTAGTTGTCAATTATGTTTTTACCTTTAATCTATAAATAGGCCATTATACATTGTGTAAAAGAAAAACACTTGGGAGAGAATTAATAAAATTGTGAGAATTCTTCACACGGATTTTGTTCTTTTGAGAATTTTGAACTTATTCAAGATAAGAGTCTTGTTTAGTTCTTTGACTTATCAATCTAGGTTTTGAACCATCTAGGTTGTGGCGTCATTCATTCCATCTTTATACCAAAGTTCTTGATCTAGTGAGAAGCGGGTCTAGGGTCATATACCTTAGGTTCTTCCTCCTTTAGGACAAGGGTTGAGGTTTTTAATTCTACCGGTTCAAATAATTCGTTGGGACGATTTTTGGGCTAAATTAACTTGTTCGTGGGTTCTAGGGTTTTTATACCCAACGGGTTCATATCAATTGGTATCAAAGCAATTTCGGGTTACCCATCGAGTTGTTCATATTTGTCTATAATTGTTCATATTTGTCTATAATTTTTCATAAAACAAAGGCAGCTTCCAATTTTTTTTCTTTTCTTTTATTGTTTCTTCTTTATTTCTTTTTTTTTTCCTTATTTGTTCACCTTCCTTATTTTCTTTCTTTATTCACCTTTCTTATTTAATTCATTCCATACTTGTTTCTTTCTTAATTTGGATTTTTTCCAAATTTGCGACTTCCTTATTTCTCACTTATTTTCCTTCTTTATTTTTCTTGTTATTCTTTTTTTGAATTTCACAAGACAATTATTTGTAAGTTAAATTCAAAGAGTTGTTGATTCATTAAGATGGTAAGAGACATATTCGAGGGATTGAATTCATTGAGACTTTTTCTAAGCAAAATGCGGTTGCGGATGCATTTTCACACAGATGACGATTTGGGGACAAATCGTTGTCAAGAAGGGGGGAATTATGTGATCATCAAGACTGCAAGAAATTTACAAGATTCAACTCAAGTTCCAGTTGGGCCAGTAACAAAAGTTTGAGTTAAAAGGTTCAAAGAAGTATTGAATAACTTAATTCAGAGGGTTTTACAATAAGAAATTAGAGCCCAAATGAATGAAGAACCAAAAAGGGCCTTACTTATGCTCATGCAAGCCCAATTGGAAGAATAAAAGGCCCAAAACTATCCAAAATCAAGGGAGGACGAAAATAAAGAAAAATAGCAGCAACACTTGATCAAAATAGTTTGGCTTATTTAGTTTCCTAATTTTTATTTTTTATTTTTTGTAACTTATGTTTTAGTTTCCTAATTCTTTATTGTTTAGGGAGTTACTAAATTTTTTAGTTGCCAATTATGTTTTTACCTTTAACCTATAAATAGGCCATTATACATTGTGTAAAAGAAAAACACTTGAGAGAGAATTAATAAAATTGTGAGAATTCTTCACACAGGTTTTGTTCTTTTGAGAACTTTGAATTTATTCAAGATAAAAGTCTTGTTTAGTTCTTTGACTTATCAATCTAGGTTTTGAACCATCTAGGTTGTGGCATCATTCATTCCATCTTTATACCAAAGTTCTTGATCTAGTGAGAAACGGGTCTAAGGTCATATACCTTAAGTTCTTCCTCCTTTAGGGCAAGGGTTGAGATTTTTAATTCCACCGGTTCAAATAATTCGTTGGGACGATTTTTGGGCTAAATTAACTTGTTCGTGGGTTCTAGGATTTTTATACCCAACGGGTTCACATCACTTGAGAAGACCCATCCTGAATTCGAGTCTGAGGACAAGTTCTTTGTCCAAGAGGAGAGTAATGATATGCACAATGTATATCATTGAAAAGAATTATTGTAAAAAGTGCATATCATTGGAAAGAGATTTTCTAAAACGATATTTAGAAACTAGTAAGAAAGAAATATTTAAAACAAAAATAATAGTTTCCTTATTTTAATTGATAGTTATATTTTTTAAAATAGTAATTATTTAAGATTTAGAATTTTTCATATTAGGAATGATTTTAGGAATTTGTTTTCAGTAGGAAATCTATTATATTGTAAACTCTAATTTCTCCAATTTAATGGGACTATGATCAATAAAGAGAGAAGTTTAATTCTCATAAAATATGTGTGATAGGAAACTTGTTGGGAACAAGTTCCCAACCGTCAATCCTAGGGTACAAGAGAGGGAAAACTATAGCAAGGGAAAAGAGGAATTTCCTGTAGATCAACAGCACTCCTACTTATTGGTTATACACATATAACCACAGCCAAACAAGGTTAACTACCAGATGAAATATGTCAGATCTCAACAGCCATTGATTGAGTTCCCATACGATTAACAAAATCATAGCATACTGTTACCGGTGAAAAAGGTGGAAATTCATAGCAGGGAAGTAAACCAAATAGCAAGCAAATGAAGTATCATGATTGACGTTACTCCCTTATAAGCGGATATATGAGAAGCCAGCAACATGAATCTATCATCCCAAGCTTTAGTATAGCTGCTTCTACTACATTATGTTTAAACTCCACATATTTCATAAAGGAAAACCTTTCAAAGAAGAAAATCAATAGGGCCTAACATGGCATGCAAGGTTTGAGATGGAAAGGATCACTACAAAAGTTGAACCTACTAAAGGCAGCCCACCTAGAAAAGTCAAAATTTTCCACCTCAGACCTCAATTATGCCCCTCAATCAAATCACTAGTGTTGATTATGTAAATTGAATAATAATCACCTAATAGAGTATCACAAGGGGAGAGAAGGGAAGGGATAAGTGCCAAGGAAAAAGACATAACATCCCCTCTGGTTTGCATGTTAAAAAATTGTGGGAAGGGAAGGTAAATTTTGATTTTGATTTTTTTTTTAAATCATTGAAATTATACCCCTTCTTGCCAATTGCCCCAAAATTGGAGGGTACACAAGGTTATTCCTATGATTCCCATCCTATCCTCATTTAAAAAAAAAAAATAATTCCCAAACATAAATAGAGGACCATGTAAACCTTCCCTCGTCTCCCCCTGCCTCCAATCCCCATTTCCAAACAGCACAGAAAACAAACCTAAACTAAGGTTTACTTATCTGGAAATTCAAACTTTAGAAATAGTGCCTTGATATTCTTCAGTGACATGTCAAAATACTGAAACGAAAAATTATCCAGATTAATGTTCAGACTTCAACCTACCTTCAATGACATAAACTTGGTCCATGAATCACGAACTTTGCTGCTAATCACTTCTTTCTGTTACTCAATTATGATACATTCCCACTCTTGTCAGTCTTTCAAGGATACCAAGGACCAATAACTAAATCAAAAGTCAATGCATTTCTCTAACCAGCTAATATTAATGGCATTTATATCAACAGCATAAGGTTGGACAGTATGCATATTAATTCAATAGTCTAGCTTTGGAAAGCAATATGATGTAGATCACACAAAAACTTTGATATCTATCACAAACTAAAGATAGCCAAGGATGAGAACTCCCAAAGAAGGATAGCTATTACACTTCAAACAAATGGATGGCCTTTTTCTGCCTATAAACCACATATGAACCGCATATATTGAAATGCATTTTCCTTTTCTTTTCCTCTAGAGGATGAGTTCTGTTTTCAATTTTTCCAAGTTATAAAGCAGGCATATTATTTATGGCATTGAAGCCAACTTGAAGAAATACAAGGAAATTAAGAAAGGCAACCTCAATATAGAAGAAAAAATATCAAGTCCTCTCCTCTGCCTTAAATCCTAAAATACATGGATGTGCAAATATAAGGAAAATTAGGTCATTATTTTCTACAATATTGATGTGTTCTTTATCCATTATTAAAAGTTAAGAGGTAAGTTGTTTTCTAGCAGAACCATCTCCAGCCAGTATTGATGGGATTGGAAAATGTTTAACAGCATGCCACATAAGATTTAGTAGTGCAAAAGTAAAGAATACGAGAAAAAAGTGCTTCATTGCCTCATAACAACAATTATGTACTGAGAACTAAAATACAATTTAGAAGGGTATTTAAAAAGAAGATAAAAGCTGAAGATGGATAAGTTTACAGAGAAAAACATACCGACTAGATTTTCAGCAGCAAATTTCAAACAAACAGCTTTTAGATCCATAGCATGATAATGGTCAGCCAGGGCCAGAATCTTAGCAACAGAGTTCACAGATATATTCTTGCAGAGTAATGATTCACACATCAGTCTAAGCCTAGTTAAACCATATTTGTCAGCCGCAGCTAACAGCTTTTCAGCTAAAGTTTCAGAATCAGATGACATGCAAGAAGAACTTGACGCTGACAACTCCTCATCCTCTAGAAGAGAATCCCTGTATATGAAGTGCAAGAGAGCCTGCACAAGAAAAGCTGTAAAATGGGACCGGGAAGAAAGAGGAAAAAGCACAGAAATGCCCATACAAGGAATTAAATATCTAATTGCTGAAGACAAATATCCCAGTGTGAATAAGAAATCTTACAGGATACCTTAAAAACCTTAGGCTCCATATCAGTAACAATCACTTCGTGATCATTTTCCCCTTTCCCCACCAAAAATTCAGCCTCAAAGACTGGGGATCGAGCAGCCAGTACCAGCTTATGAGCATGAAACTTCTCCCCTGCGACATCAAAAACAACATCCAAACCTTCCTCATTTTCCAATAGCATTCCAAAATGCGCTCCAATATCAGATTCAGGAACCTGAATTGAATGTAATCTCGAGCAATCTATTGCAGAAACCACAACCCCAACAGTGCAGTTAATCTTTAAGCAATCATCTTTCAGAAAATCTGATGTCTCAAGCATAGCCCGCCTGAAGAAACGCTTGTATCCCCTACAAAAGTAAGGAAATTAATCTCAATTAACCAAAGAAAATATTGTTTCATATACTTCAACAAATGCTAATAGAGATGGCTCCCGATTATCAAATATGTCAGAGTAAAGAAAGTGAGAGATTTTCCTAACCAGCTGAAGAATTAACAACAGGAGAAAAATTTTTCTTAACAAATTGGCAAAAAGCTCGAACAACTTTTTTTTTTAAGAAATTAAAATGTAGAATCCTACCTTTTTAAGCAGATCACTCTTTATTAATTGTTGTACAACCTCAATTAATGCAAAGGTCAATCTCTACAAGTGCTCATCTATTACTTTTTGTTCGAAGGGGATTAATTAGTTTGACACAAAGGGGATTGAGCTGCAACAAAAACTGTCCCAAACCACCCATCCCAATATATATAAGAGAAAAAGTAAAAGAGAAATCCAGAAGCCCATCCTAGCACTACTAGAGGCAGGATATATCCCACATTTATAATACCACAATTTTTGGAATAGAGGAAATCTAAGTTAATTAGGGGCCGCTTAGTTTTTGCAAACAATAAAAATAGTGTTTCACTGAATTGCCTCTTTCAAAGATAACATCTTTATCAAGTTTGGAGCAACTCTCACAAAACATGGGATTGCACAAATATTTGTCCCACTTCTGCAAATGGTGCTCTTTAGGAACATATATAAGCACCACATGTTGCACAGACTCAGAAACAAACAATTTCCTTTTCCAGTTTTGTTCATTTCAAGCAAATAACGAAAAAAATAAAATAAAATAAAAAAGCAAGGCTACAAAAAAGTGGGTAAGTTTCACAAGTAACAAAAATTAAAGCTCTCCAAAGAATTAAATCCTTTGAAATGAAAAATCAAACCAAGGGCAGTCAGTATTGACCGGCTAGTTAATAGGTCATGTAAAATACTAATAAGCCATAACAAATTTAAAAACAAAATAACTAATGCTTGATTTTTCTCATTGCGCTCCACATAAGAATGTCATTAATCACTGATAGCATACACATTCAGATTATCAATCACAAAGAATCCACGAAATTGTTACTCCCATCAAGAAGACAAGGACTCAAACAAACTTTTTAAAACACCCCATGACATTCACAATTTCAGTAAAGTCAAATTCCAAAACTGTGTAACCAAGAAACCCTAATTTCACTCAAATCCATTCAAACCTAAGTCAAGAAGCCCTAAAGTCAAATTCTAAAATTCTGTATGAAAATCATGAATTCACTCACCTAATATACTCAAATCAGAGAAATTGAATGATTGTGAAATCGAAAAAGGGGACTCTCAACTCACCACATACTGCCTCGGTATTTGAGAGTGTAAGGACCGCTCTCCAAGGAGCGATCAAAGTGACTATGAACCTTGTGCTTGCCCCTTCCACTCTGATCGAGAAGCCTGAGCTCGAACAAAGCCCTAACGTCGGTGCCGTCACTGGCGAGAGCAATGAAGACGGAGACGTAGGTAGAGTTGTCCTCGGGGTTTTTGCCGTCGGGGTAGAAGTAGATGGCCCAATCATAGCCGCCGACATTGAAGTTCTCGCTGGCGATGTGCTTACCAATCCCCATGCCTTTAGCCAGAGAATAGCCTTTGATCACGAAGTTGTGCGACCCATTCACTGTCTCCGTCACCGATCGAGAGCTCGTCGGTGACACCAGTGAGTTTGCATTAGGACCTGGTGACGCCGATGCTCTCGCTTCCGTCATCCCAATCTCCTCTCTCTCTCTCTCTCACTCCAGTCCCGAGATGGAAAAAAGAGAGTAGAAGAAAGATATACATAGATATATATATCTTTAATAAAACACCGATATCCGATTCGAGATTCGGTTCAAGCCCAACTGACTCGCGTTGCGTAGGACTAAAATCCCATCGTTGCCCGTTTTTACCGTATATGATATTCAAACTCTACATTTAGTTTGAGAAATATCTTGAATCAATATAATACTTAAACTTGATATTTAATTTAAGAGATATTAATACTAAATCAATGAATAATCATGTATTAATAGAAAAAAGGAAAAAAAATGAATAGAAAGTGAAATTAGAATTCTGATTTCCAACGAGAGTTGCTTGTGCTTGTAATAGAGCCAATTCCCTACAAATTTTGGAGATAATAATAATAATAATAATAATAATAATAATATATATATATATATAATTTTAAATTATTTAATTATGAAGTTTGATTTTAATTTTATAATCCATGGAAATTTGTTAACTTTTGACCAAAAATTTTGAAATTAACTCTACAAATTTGTAAACTTTATATTTAATAAATGCTATTAAATTACAATTATTTATATAATAATTAAACTCTAAATAACAATTAATTGAATTTCATTCCTTCCTTTAAAATTGGAATAATGCACATAATTTAATTGAATTCCACTTTTCCTCATTAGATTTCAACTAACAAATTTATTTTAATTTTACTTGTAATAAATAAATTTATTTAGTTATAATTTTAAATATTATTTGTACCACTAAAAGTTAGAAGGCAAAAATTAAATAGCGCCAACTTTTTCTTGAATAGACTTAAACAAACCCCCAAAATGCAATTTGAGTGCTTTTGAAATCTTAATTAAGAATTTTTGTAATTTGTCATAATTAACTTTTTATACTTTTTTTTTGGGGGGGGGGGGCGTGGGGTTACACATTTCTAAGACATGTTTACTGACTTCTTACGTAAACTTTTAACTTCCCTATTGAAACAACTTAATTTAATAATAATTTAATACGAAAAACTAAACATTCTTATAGCCCATCGTTGCCCAATCACACGCATTTAGGTGGGCAAGAAAAAATGCGCATCATTACATTAAAACTAAGGAAATAAAGCAAGCAACAACGGTTATAAAAGAATAGATAAACTTGCCTGCTGGCTAACTAACATTTGCAAAATTGACAGTGACGCATGGGTTAGTAAGTCTCCCTCCCTACCACCTGAAGAAGTTAAGGCAGTTGCAACTCTCAGCAGCAGTCTCCTCTATCTAATCAGATCCACTCTCAATTACTTCATCAGAGCTTTCATTGGGCAGCAGTTGAATTCCATCTGCATGCTCGTGTAACAGTCCCACTCAAAGAAAAGGACAACAAGTCTCTTTGTTGTCTTCTGATTCAAAGAAATGAAAAATAGAGTGTGGAGAAAATAGAGTACATGGAAATGGGTTTGCAATGGAAGTTATATGTGAGCTAGAAAATGATTAGAATCAACGGAAAAGGAGCAGGGAGAGAGAGAGAGAGAGAGAGAGAGAGAGAGAGAGAGAGAGAGAGAGAGAGAGAGAGAGAGAGAGAGAGAGAGAGAGAGAGAGAGAGAGAGAGAGAGAGAGAGAGAGAGGGAGAGAGAGTACATGCTCAGAAATCAATTCAATGTTATTTATTTCTTGCCTTGCTTACACTAATATGTACGTTGCCTCTTCTTAATTACTCAACTAATGAGCCAAGTTTTCTAACCACTCAATTAATCAACTAACTAACTAATTAACTGCTAACTGTTATAATACTCCTCCCTTGAAAGTTTCTTTATCCTTAAGGATGAATTGTTAAATACTGTATTTTGATGAAATTCATATTTTTCCATGTTGATTCTTTTGAACTGAGATTCATCCACCTGATTAACATTTGAGTGACTGGTTTGTTATCTCTCAAAATCATTTGTCTTCGATTGTGGTCAGTACTTTCATTTCACTAATAAGGCTAGAAATAAAGTAGAAATAAAGTAAGATTTGGTAAGTTTGAGAGTATAATTGACTACAACTTTTTAAATTTTTCTTGGTACTCAATTAGAAAACTATTTTGTGGGAATTTATTGAAATCCTCCTAGTTCCTTGGTTTCAAATCTTTGACAAAAAACTTGAAAAGCTCTTCACAATCCACTTCTTTGTTTACTAATTTCAAGCCTCGATACCAAATCTTCACTCTTCCATCCAAATACATTTCCATTCCATCCAACATGATTTGTTTTTTCTCAATTCATTGAGAATGTGTCAAATCTTGCATCTGTATTAGCCATAAAAACTTTCATCTTTTGGAATTGTTCATCCATTGTTAAGTTTCTTTCATATAAATTGTCATTTCTTATATTCTCACTTCTTATTTCTTGACTTTTTCCTCGCTAGCTTTATACCCGGTTTCCTCTACTATTTTCTCACCATCTTGCCAAGAATTATGAGCTCTGATACGCTTTGAAGCAATCCCACTTGAAAACAATCCCACTTGAATAAAAGGACAACAAGGCTCTGTGTTATGTTCCAACTTAAAAAAATAAAAAACAAAGTGCCGGGAAAACAGAGCACATGGAAATGGGTTTGCAATAGAAGTCATGTGCGATGTCGAAAATGATTAGAATTAACACGAAAGGAGTAGAGAGAGTGTAGGAGAGAGGGTTATTGAGAGAGTAAGAGAGGGAGGGAGAGAGAGTATGCATAGAAACAATTCAATATGATTCCTTTTATGCCTTCCTTACACTAACATATATATTATCTCTTTCTAACCACTCAACTAACCAACTGACTAACTAACTTTCTTAATCACTCAACTAACGAATTAACTAACTATATAAATAGCTAAATTTCCTAATGACTCAACTAATTAACTAACTATTAATAATCCAATCAATGAACCCGGTTGAGGATGCCAATTCTGACACAGTCTGTCTCGTTGAATTGTGAGTGAAACTCTCCCACTCTTTATTGGTTCACCTCTTTCTAGTGGGAGTCTTGTGGAAAGTCGAGTAATAATCAAGATGATCTTGGGCCACCTTACCCGGGGGGGGGGGGGATTGTGACATCAAACCTATTGGAAGACCCAATATTAAAGGGAAATGATATTCCGATTTAATGAACTAATTTCGAGTGAAGTGAACCCACATCAAAAGCCAAGTCATTTAAAATTAAATGGTTGTACCTTTAACAGGAGAGTTATCCCAGGCAAGTGAATTCTTTGAACTATTTCACAAGGTTCCTCTTGGGCTTGTCTTCCTTGACATGCTAAGAAATTCAGCTCAATTATGACTAATGGTTGCCTGTTTGATCTCTAGGATGAATCTAATTGGTACCTGCAAGAAAATCTCCCATGACATTAATAGCTATCCTTTTTAACAACATTGGAGAAAAGATTTCTTTCTGGTAGTAAGGAAAAGGAAACTGTTTTGATCATCCTTTTCTAATAAGATTAGAAACAAGAAAACAAAACAAAGGCAAATTTTATACCAATCCAAAAGGGAGGAGTTTCGAAAAATGAAAAAGCTAAGAGTAAGAATCCTAACAAATGAAATGTTTCCATTGCCCATTGGATAACGGTGGACAAACAATGCCCGGAGTCCTTGAAGGGCAAGGGTAAATGATCAGATCGATCTTTGGAAGGTATGCCAATTTCTTGTCGGATAGATTCTAAAAGTTCAAATAACTCAACAACTACTTGGATTCTTGATATTGGTGCAAATTCACATATTTGTGCCTCAGTACAAAAGTTAGTAAGCGGTACTTCTGAGAGAAGGTTGAGGTGATTATGAAAGTTGGAAATAGAGTAAGAGTTGCAGCCAAGGTATTGTCTCATCTTGCACTAGAACCGATTTATATAATCTCTAAAGCTCATCTTCTCAAGATGCCATAGTTATTTAATTGGCTCAAGTGCAAGTTATGATTGAATTTAATTATTGCATTCATCTCTTTGATGGTAGGATCTGTTCTATTTTCATTATTCAGGTAACATAAACTATTAACCACATTCCTAACACCAAGCAGTTAGTCAAATTGCAATTCGCTAGTTGAGAGGATCTTCTTACTCAAATCATATGTTAATGATAATAGAGTAAGTGAATGTCATGCTACACGTAAGGGAGTTCTCATTAGATAAGTAGGCTGAATTTAATTGTTGAATGATAACTATATGATCAATTATCTGAAATCAACAAAGATCATCATCTACGACATAGCAATGCATATAATCCTTAGGCATGAGGTAACACAATTATCTAGTGCATAGATGATTAAGGTTCACTAATGTCTACAAGTTTGTGCTATCCATGCGTGAATAATCAGGCCCAGATTGGTTATGTATATGATAGGTGATCACAAATATGAGATTAAATTGGGTGAAACAGGGATAAGTTTCTATAATTATCTTAGTAGACTCTCGGTGAAGATTTATTGGTCAAAGTGAACTAATTTAATTACA
This sequence comes from Dillenia suffruticosa, assembly GCA_033439265.1. Classification (NCBI taxonomy): domain Eukaryota; kingdom Viridiplantae; phylum Streptophyta; class Magnoliopsida; order Dilleniales; family Dilleniaceae; genus Dillenia; species Dillenia suffruticosa. The sequence goes on along the minus strand of JAVTVX010000013.1, from coordinate 9,474,480 downwards.
AAATAGTTTTTATGTTGAATTAATCAAGCAAGCTGATTAGATGAGAACACATGATTCGAACGCAAAGAGTTTGATTGAAATTCATGACCCTAATAAAAATTAGAATCTTAAATTCAGTGGATTTGAGTGCGTGATAACTAAGCTTAAATGTTTACTTGAATGTTAGAATTTTTTTTTTTTTTTGAAACATTCATTACTAAATTACTAAATGGTCGTGTGACCAACTATGTTATATATCAATCGCACTTATGAGGTTAGACACGGTTTGAAAATATCACCTTAAAATTTTATAGTGTTCCACAAATAGTATCTTAAAACAAACACTATTTTCTCATTGCTATTTAGTGATAAATCTAAAAAATCACACACATAAATAGTGGTTAGAAACTAATTTAGACTTAGATTATCAAATGTTGCTTTCTAATTTTTGAAATATGAAATTTTCTAACATAATGTGAAATTAAGATTATAAAATGTAAGTTTTAGTTATTTACAATTGTAATTCAAAAATTATTGTTAAGAGAGAAAATTTATATTTTGAAAGCAGTTACAAAATAAAGGTCTCACGAATAATAAGCGTGAAAAAGTGAGTTTTTCAAATTTGTAAAAATTTTTAAAATTATAGAAATTTAGAGAAATTTCTTAATTTTGAAAAATAAAATAAAATAGTTATCTTCGTCATGCCATGTGGCATGCTGGGGATGGTTCAACGAGCCATATCGCTATTTTGCCACACTCTTGGTGGGCTATGGCGATTCTGGGCATCAAAAGACCTGGTTTAACCGGTCCTAGGTATTACTGTCATAACCCAAGTAGGGTAAAGAGAGAATGTGAGAGAAAAATAGAGATTAGGGAGAGAAGAAAGAGAGAGAGATAGAGAGGGAGAGGGCTAGAGAGAGAAAGAGAGAGAATACAAGAGAGAATAAGAAAATTCAATACAACTCAATACATGTCATTACATGTTTTAAAGACTACTATTTATACTAATTCTACTAATCATTTCATTTAACTACTAATTAATTTAACTATCACAATCAACCACTAACTATTCTTATTAATTATGATTAACTACTAACCCTATGGTTTGTAGTTGTTACAATATTTCCCTCCTTTGAAGACATCCTTGTCCTCAAATATGGAAAATCAAGAATTGAGATTTGAATCCATAAATCTTATACCAAGACTTGTATTTGTATTGAAAGATAAGGTGATGGAGATGAAGAATGAATGTAATTTGAATTGCAATGAGAATAATGAGAGAAAAGTAGAGATAAGGTAACTTGAAAAAGTCTTTTCTTGAACTTCTTGTTGATGAAGGATTTGGTTCGATGAATACCAAAAATTCAATTTTTGGAGGGATTGGCAAGAACCCACCATCAACAACTTCTTTCTTGAGCATATAAGACCCTTCTTTCTTAGACATGCAAGACCCTTTTTTCTTGGACATGCAAGACCCTTCTTTCTTGGATATGCAAGACCCTTCTTTCTTGGACATTTGAAATTATTTTACTCTTAACATTTTTTCACTAGGAGTAGATAAAATGAGAGATTTTGAAAATGATTCAATACCTTGCTTTTCCATAGATTTTGATATTGCTTCTTCTACCATTTGATTTGTTTTGTTGTTTTCCAATTTCTTTTCTTTTTCTTGCTCTTTTTCCACAAAAATTTTGATATCTTCATCGATACCAAACATTTTCAATAAAATATTGAATTTGTCATCAATACTTGCCATATTAGCATCAATCCTTTGGTTTTGTGCATCAATCCTTTGATTTTGTTCGTCAATCCTTTGATTTTGTTCGTCAATCCTTTGGATGATCTTTTCCAATTTTTTGTCAAGATGCAAATGATATTCTTTGATTTCTACAACCATTTCTTGCATTATAATTTCTTGCCTTTTGAGATGCTCTTCGATGGCTGCATAGAAGGCTTACGCTTCGATGGTTTCACACCCGATCTCTTCTGCTATTTTTCAATATTAACCAAGGATTCGTAAGTTTTGATACCATTTGTCATAACCCAAGTAGGGTAAAGAGAGAATGTGAGATAAAGATAGAGATTAGGGAGAGAAGAAAGAGAGAGAGATAGAGAGGGAGAGGGCTAAAGAGAGAAAGAGAGAGAAAGAGAGAGAATACAAGAGAGATTGAGAGAATTCAATACAACTCAATACACGTCATTACATGTTTTAGAGACTACTATTTATATTAATTCTACTAATCACTTCATTTAACTACTAACTAATCTAATAATCACAATTAACAACTAACTATTCTTATTAACTATGATTAATTACTAATCCTATGGTTAGTAGTTGTTACAATTACCCGGATAGAGGAAAGGGGGCGGACCAGCAGCCCCCTCCCCCTCTCTCCTCTTTCTCTCTTTGACTTTTCTCAGAATTGTGGACTAATTGTTTGTGAAACAAGCTAATCTTCCCATTTTCCTACCCTAGATCATCTCTTGAATTTTTCAGAGCGCAAAAAATTCTAAGAGAGAAAAGGTTCTCTCTTGTAGGGTAGGGAATTTCTTACACATGAAACACAGTAAGGATGGGGAATTACCAGTTTTGACAGAGTAGGGATTTTTCAAAACACGCAAAAAAAAGTTCTCTCTAAATACACATCTCACGCGGTGTGGTAGGGAATTACAAGTTTGCAGTCCGAAGAAAAATTTCTCTAAATATGAAAGAAATCTTCATGAGATAGCTAACTTAACATCAGGATGCCCATACAGGGGCATTATTGAAAAAATTCATATTAACGTTGAATTTGAATTTGGAGATCGTAACTCCCATAACCCCCTTTCTCTTGCTTAATACTTGAAATGCGAGATTACCTTGAGGCATGAGAGTACATTGCCGAAAAAATAGAAAAATTAGATTGCACAATTGAGAGACCATTCTCAAGAGGGAGAAAAATAGATTAAGAATTTGAAAAATTTTTCGTATAGGAAAATTTCTTTTGTCATGTGGATTCACTGGACTTAGGTTGGGGTGTTGTGAATCTATAGTAGTGGTTCGTTTCATGATCACTATCCCGACCTAACGATCCACACGAGAAAGTTCACAATTAGGTTGATTTTTTTTTGTGACCCACACATTATTAAGGTATTTAACCGAAAATTCTGAATTTTAATTTATATGCTTTCGCATGCGCATGTAGTGTAATAAATCTAACATTTGTATCAGAGCAATTGTTAAATTTATTAAAAAAAAATTTGGAATTTTTTGACATAAAATATGTAGGATAAAAAATTTAGAGTTTAAATCACAAATGAGTTTCACGAATCCAAAAATACCACAATATTACCCATGATTTTTAGATCATAAATATAATTTTTTCGTAATTTTTGGAGTATGTTTAGATATTGAAATGTAAGGTTGAAGTTCTCAGCCATTAATGGTGATCGAGACATACAAGCTTAGATCTGTCGAGTTAGAGGACAAATGATCTATAAAATTGGTATAAATGTGTTTCTCGTATGGTAATCTACATTTTGACATTTATATTGCATATTTTGGTTGTCAGAAATCGAGTTTAAAAAATGGCCGGAAAGGGCCGAAACTTTGAACGCTTGATTCGCTGAGACCAGGGCTTATTTCTCCCAAAAATAGAGTTAGGGATAAATTGGGAAGATTGAATTTGGAATAATAGTCAAAATCCATGCCAAAATCTGACCGAAATGGCTTTTTCTAGCAACCGGGTCGTGTAGACCCAGTTACAAAGAAATCAGGCGAAAAAGACGCGACCCAACCTACGACACACGTGTGTAGAAGGAAAGTGAGGCTCCTGGCAGAAGGCACGTGCAGTTCACGTGCTTTGCGATGTGTGAACATGGTCTGAAGGTCCGGGTTGGTTCTGACCAAGATCAATGGCTGATCATACAATGATGCAACATTTGATATAAATGTTGAATATGATTGCTGAGTTAAGGAATGTGAACGAACCCATTTCAGATGAATTCAGGTACTAGGTGTGATCTAGTCTTTTACCTGATTTATGGGAGTCCATGAAAACCTATCTCACGTATGGCAAGAGTATTCGTACTTTTGCTGATGTGAGCAGGTACAGTGAGCTCAAGGAGGAGCGCTAGAGACGAGTAGGCTACACTCAGGTCATGCTCATGCAGTGGAGTCGAGTAAGAACTCCCATAGCACCTAAGGAATAGCATAAGTATGAGAAGAAGATTCGATGTTCAGGCAAGAAGAAAAAGTCTGAGAAATTAAACAGCAAAGTTCAAAACCGCAAGAAGAAGGAATTTGATAAACCCAATGCGAAGCGTTATATTTGTAGTTGACTTGGTCATTTTGCTCATAAGTGTAATGAGCGGAATAAATGTCCTTCTCTTTTATGTGGATTGAGTTTTGTCTCATTTACTGTGATAGTCACTGTTTTTTTTCCTTTGTGGATTATGAATTCAGAAGTCACTGACTACATAACTCGAGACAAGAGCATGTGCGTAGTGTTCCATTGAGTGAGTCCTCATGCTAGGAGGATTCACATGAGGAACGAAGCATTTGTCATTGTCATCAAATGGATTGACACTTGTAAGTTAGAATTATAATATGGATAGACTCTGTATTTAATTGATGTTTTTTGTGCCTGGGATATTTGATGGAACTTAATTTCAGTACTTTGTTTGAATTGCCGAGAATATGCTTTTTCTTTTTGGAAACTCTAATGTTTCTATTAGTTACGACAGTTTTTTCGATTATTCTGATTCTATTCATGATGAACTATATGCACTGAATACTATTCTTTCTAATGGTATTTCTTGTTATTCTTCTATTGCCTTTATATCTAATTGCATGATGATAATGTAAATGTATGGCACAAAAGACTTGGACACATAGAGTAAAAGAGATTGAATTGGTTAGTAATGAGTGGTCTGTTGGACTCACTAACCAGATTCAAATTACCAATATGTGAGTTTTGTCTAGTCGGCAAAATTACAAGAAAACCATTTGACAACACAATGAGAATTGTGACTCTATCGTAATTGATTCACTCTGATATTTGTAGCCCTATAAACATTAGAACCCGAAATGAAGCTGTATGTTTTATATCGTTCATTGATGATTACACGCATTTTGGTTACGTCTATCTAATCCAGTACAAGTTTAAGGCATTGAAATGCTTTATGAGTTTTATTAGTGAGGTTAAAAATCAATTAGATTTGAGAGTGAAACTCTCAGAACCAACCGGAAATGCGAGTATTTTTCAGAACAATTTAGAGAGTTCTGTTTCGAGAAAAGTATTACGAAACGGTTGACTATTCATGCTGCTTCTCAGTAGAATGAAATAGCCGAGATGAGCAATATGAATTTGTTGGAGATGGTGAGATCTATGATTACATAGGCCAATTTGTCCATCTCCTATTGGAGAGATATTTTATTAACTATAGTCTACGTTTTCAACCATATCCCATCAAAGTTTGTAGTCAGTACTACATTTGAGCTTCAGATAGGGAGGTAGCCTGACCATAGCTACTTAAGGTCATGAGGTTGTGTCATGTATGTTCATGATTTCTTATATTCATACGGTAAATTAGACTTGCAAGAAAAAAATGTATCTTTATAAGACACTTAGAACACTCCAGGAGGTATGTATTCTTAAGTGAGCATACGGATGATATTATCATTGAAGTTGAGTCTTGTGATACCACATTACTTAAAAATGATTTTCTTAAAAGAGGTAAAATCAATATGGACTTAACCTTTTATGATATGAATGAGACCGGTAGCTCAGGTTAGTCCTGCGGTGGGATGCAAGAATCCATTACGAATTTTGGTCCTAATGGGAGAGATCTATCGAGAGATGAAATAGAGCAATACTTTACCTTTCATGGATGGATGAGTCTAATGACTCAAGTGAACCCCGTGACGGGATACAAGAACCTATTATAGATTTTCGTCCCAGTAAGAGCGATCTATCGAGAAGTGAAATCGATCAGTACTTTATTTTCTATGAGATGGATGAGTCTAATGACTCAGGTGAGCCACGTGATAGGATACAAGAATCCATTACAAATTTTGGTCCAAGTGGGAGCGATCCATCGAGAGGTGAAATCTATCAGGACTTTACCTTCTATGAGATGGATGAGTCTAGTGACTCAGGTGAGCTTAGTGATGAGACACAAGAATCCATTACAGATCTTGGTTCTAATGGGAGTGATCCATTTAAAGGTGAAGATGTTCTCTCTCCTCACAGAAGTATTGAGAACGTATACTTAAACATCGCTTCCCGATTGAGGGTGAGACTTTTATTGTGACTCTTGAGAAATATGAGAATCTTAAAGCAGTCCAAGAGGCTCTTGATGGTTCTATGAAAGACTATTTGTTGAAGGTCATAGATGAAGAGAAAGAGTCAATGAGAATTAACGGGGTCTGGGATCTAGTTGATTTTCCTGAGAACAGAAAGACTATTGGGAACAAATAGATTTTCAAGATCAAGAGAAAAGTTAACGGATTGATGGAGAGGTATATAGTCCGTCTGGTAATCAAAGGTTATACTTAGACAAAGGGCGTGAACTACCGGTGAGTTGTAGTCCAATTTATTTCGATCCATTTACTTTTAGCGATTGTTGTGAATATAGATATGGAGTTATATTAGATAGACGTAAAGACCACCTTCTGTAAATAGAAGTTTGGATAAAAAGATCAACTAGAGCAACCTTTTGGGCTCGTTCTAGTAGGTCAGGAGGATAAACTCTATCGACTTTGAAAGTCATTACACGGTCTTAAACTATCATCCAGACAGTGGTATTTGAGATTTCATGAGAATGTGATATCTTATGGGTTTGTGACAATTGAGAAGGATCATTGTGTGTACCTAATATGTTCTAGTGACTTTTTTGTGATCATGTTCTTATATATAGGTGATATTCTGTTGGTTGGGAACAATAGAGAATATCTGATGACTATTAAAACATGGTTATTGTCGAGTTTTAATATGAAGGACATGGGTGATGCTTAGTTTATTATTGGAGTTAAGATCTAGAGGGATCGCTCGATAAAAATGTTAACTCTTTAACGAGAGCTCTATATCAGGAAATTTTTTGAATATTTTAAGATGAGTGATTACAACTCAATAGATACTCCTATCACTAAAGGTGAAGAATTGAGTTTTAACATATGCCCTAAAATTCAGGAAAAAATAAGGGAGATTAGTAGAATCCCTTATATCAGTGCAATGAGTAGTCCAGTGTATGCAATGAGACGTACATGACCGGACATTTGTTTATGCACTCGATTTGGTGAGTAGATATTAATTGAATCCTTGAAGGGATCACTGGAAAGCAGTGAAAAGGATTATGAAATATCTTAAGAGAATTATGGACCTTTCCTTGTGTTACGGAAGAGATAATTTACGTTTTGTTGGATATTCAGATGCTGATTGAGTTGGCAATTTGGATAGATGCAAATCGATATTAGTGTTTGTTGTCTTACTCAATAAATGGTACCATGTATGGGAGAAGTAAGAATCAAATCTGTATATTTCTATTTATGATAGAGGCTGAGCTTGTAGCATGCTCAGTGGCGGTTTAGGAGAATGTTTGATTTTGAAGATTTATAGATGATTTAAAGGTTGTGGTAGAAAGAGGGAGACCGGTGATGATTTATAATGATAATCAGACTCATATTATCTACAACTGAAACCCTAAATATCACAGTAAAACCAAACATATTGATATTAAATACCATTTTATGAGAGATATTACCAAAAATGGTGTAGTGATGTCTAAATATATTTTTTATATAACATAGTGGCTGATCCCTTCACCAAACCCATTATGAGAAATTCTTTTGTGAGAGATATGGAATCATTGAGTTTACATGTAATTTGACATTTTTCACTATATACTGATTTCGATACTTATTTATATATATATATGATATATGTGCATTATACAGTCACAAGTTTATTTTCTACACATATTTATTGTCATATATTATATAGTGTGTTATGATAAAAGATATATTAGACAAGTATGGTCGATAAATATAATTGCATTGAGTTTGGGATACAGTGAGTTCTTTTTTGTAGTAATGATAGCTTCTTGATCATTTTAACAGGTATATTGAGAAATCTTTGCTTGCAGATGTCTTCATCGGTTGTATGACACCCAATCCTGTATAAAAGTTCAGCAGGGTGATGTGATAGATTGCATGAGTTGTGATTTTGTGATGGATATAAAATATTTTTATATATAAGTGGGAGATGTTGGTTGGTATGCCCATGTAAGTGTATTATTGGAAAAATTCATATTAATGTTGAATTTGAATTTGGAGATCGTAACTCCCATAACCCCCTTTCTTTTACTTAATACTTGAAGCGTGAAATTACCTTAAGGCTTGAGAATACATTGTCAAAAAAGAGATTGCACAATTGAGAGATCATTCTCAAGATGGAGAAAAATAGATTAAAGGTTTGAGAAATTTTCGTATTGAAAAATTTCTTCTGTCATTTGGATTTATCAGACTTGGGTTGAGGGGTTGTAAATCCATAGTGGTGGTTCGTTTCGTGATCACCATCTCGATCGAGCGATCCGCACGAGAGACTTTGTGGATTGTTTGATTTCTTAGAAGACTACAAATCGAGATATTTATTCGAAAATTTTAAACATTTTATTTATACGTTTCTATATACACATGTAGTGAAATAAATCTAACAGGACTTTCAATCATCCTGTCCTTATGGCACATATATTTGGGAAAATGTTATCAATGGTAATAAAAGATATTTTAATCTACATTTCATTTCTTAGGGAACTAGTTCCCTAGTTCCCTTCTTCATATATTATTGATGAAAGCCTCCAAGATCTTACAGCACAACCAAAAATCCCCCCCCCCCGCCAACTATTTTTTAAAAAAATAATATATAGCAATGTTATTTTTTCATGTTGTTTTTTGCCCGGACTACTTCTTATCGTTGAGGTATCATTTATCATTATATTAATTTTCTATAAAAATTTCTAGTTCTAATAAAGACAAATACAAAGTCGCAGTCTCCGGAAATAATGAAAACGGCTATTCCCCATGTCTAATGTTGGCTTTCATATTCTTACAATTGCATGTGTCAAAATTTCTGTTAATTGCTGCCTATTTCTTTTTTATGTAAAGAAAAGCAATGGAGATTTCACCATATATACCCTGAAAAAATTATGGCCAAAAGATGATGGGTGTAAGAAAACTGTCTAGCATTGCCGTGGTGTGTCTCTCTAGTGACTTCTACTTATAGGAGAAAAGAAACATTATTAACCTTTAGGACTAATATAAAGCTCCAAAATGAATCACTTTAAGTTTAAGAGGTGTTTGACGTGGAGGAACAATCAGAACTGCTCTCATACTCAATTTCCTTCCTGTGAAAGTTCCTGTGACAACCACAAGCAGCGCATTTGAGAGCAACACTTGTACCTTCTTCTCCGAAAGCCATGAACTCGTGACAGCCATCCTAGGCATACCCTCCAATATTGGCTGCATGGTTCTTCCTACACTCCTTATACCTTACCTTCTTTTCCTTCAACATGGAGGAACGACCTGATGAGTTTTTTGGTTCTTCTATTTCTGGAAGAAAATGATTGTTGGACTTTATTAGTTGTTCTTTGATGGCATCAGAGGTGGACTTTCTTGTGGATCTTCTATTAAACTTGCAAGAAAGTTGAGTTGCAGAAGTGGTTGTCATGGAGAGAGGGAGGGGGAGGGAGAGAGAGAGAGAGAGAGAGAGAGAGAGGGCTCTAGCAAGAGACTATGAGAAATGAGATTGGTTAACAATGGCTTTATTTGTTTTTTTGGTTACATCGAATCTTGGATTTCAGGGTTGGGGGAGGAGAATTTGGGGACAACAATGACTTTATTTATGGGTAGGTTTATATTCATAATTGTGGAATGAAAAGGTAGGTTTTTTTTTTTTTTTGGTTGGAATGTAATTAAATAACGCAATGTCCCTATTTAACTACTTGTGTGATCTCATCTATCACTACAAAAAAATACGGTTTTAGTCACGGATTTTCGCGACGGAAAAAATTCGTCGCTATTTTGCGACGGATTTAGCGACGAAAAACTTTTTCGAAGCAAAATTCGTCGCTAATTAGTGATGAAAAAATTTTCGTCACTAAATTCGTCGCTAATTGGGAACAAAAAATTTTTTGTTGCAAATTTCGTCGCTAAATATGACAAAATTTTGCCACAAATTTAAAATTCGTCGCAAAATTTAATCTTTTTTAAATAGAATTTTATTTTTTTATTTTTCTTTTTCTTTTATGTAATATTTAAGTTAAAAATCAATTTAGTGACGGATTTATTTTCCGTCACTAGATGAAAATCCCAATCCGTATATCCGATAATTTAGCGACGGATTAAAATCCGTCGCTGAATTTATTTTATTTTTATTTTATTTTAATAATTTCAGCGACGGATTCCCAAATCCGTCGCTGAATTTTATATTCTTTTAATTATAATTTTATTTAATTTTAATTTTATTTTATTAATTTGTATTAACAAATCATATTATTATTTTATAATATTTTAATTTACATTTTATTTTATTATATTATATTTCATTTTTTAGAAGAATAATGTCATTTAATTCTTAAAAAAAACCATAAATTTTATTTTATTTAAATTATATATATATTTTAATTAATTTATTATTTTTTTTACTTTTTTTGTTTGATTTAAAATTTTTTATTATTGTATAGGTAATTTTATTTTATTTGTATTATTTTATTCAATAATATAAAATTTTTAATTAAATATGGTGCCTGCAACAGGCGCGTGGGCGCCCAGGCAGGCAGGCGCGGGCGCCGCGCCTGGGTTCCCTTTGTTTTAATTCTAAAAAAACATGCAGATGAAGGGATTCGAACCTTGGACCTTCGACTTCAGATTTGAGTAGATCACCACTCCACCATCACTTGGTATTAGTGTTATGTGATGATATTTTTTGTTTTCTTTCTTCCACCTTTTTGTTTCCTATTCTTATTTTTTTTTTCTTTTGGTTTTTTTTTCTTTTTATTTTCATTTCTTATATATAATAAATTTATTGAAATTTGAATAAAAATATTTTGTGATTAAATATATAGATTTTTTAAATTATTAATATATTATAATTTATTGATAATTATAATTTTATAGTTTTAAGATACATTTTTAAATTATGGATTAAAAAAATAAAATAAAAATGAAAAAGAATAATAAAATAATAAAATAAAAGAAAAAAGAAGAAATCAAAATATAATATTAATATATTTTTTAATTAATTAATTATTTTATTTTAAATTAGTATTTTATTATTTTTTATTTTATTAAAAATTATCATATTTATTAGTTTTAATTAAATATTATTTTAGGTTGGTGGTATAAATAAAAAAAGTTTTTATATTTATTATTTTAAATTGTTATTATATATTATTTTATTATTATTAGAAAAATGTGAAAAAAAGATAATAAATAATAAAAAAAAACTTTATATCACAATAATATCGTTGGCTCAGTGGTTTATAGGTTGTGCAGGAGTTCGTGCAAGAGTTCGGAGTTCGAACCACGGTGGAGGCAGAAGTGCGGAATTTTCCAGCAATTAAGAGTTGATGCTGCTGGCTCGGGCAGGCAGGTTGCAGGGCGGGCGGGCGGTCAGGTTGGGTTGGTGCTGGGGTGGGTGGGCACGTGGATTTGCAGGCTCATGGGCAGGAATCAGCGACGGATTCGGAATCCGTCGCTAATTCAGCGACGGATTCCTCCGTCGCTGTTTTATCCACGAAAACTTTGATTGTCTGATCGAGTAACCATATTAAGAAGTTAATTATGGACCTATTAAGAAAATGGAATTTGCCCTAATTATTACTGCCAAGCATCTTCAGTATTGCTTTCAAGCCCACAATTGTAATATTGACCAACTAGCCTTTGAAACATATTTTATAGAAGAGGAACACATCAGGTTGGCTCATTAAGTAGAACATTGAGTTAGGCAAATTCGATATCGAATATTAATTGAGACCAGTAATTAAAGACCAAGCTCTCACCGATTTCATCCTTGATTACATGTTCCTGACCTCCTTCGAGCAAGCCCATATTGATGACTGAGAAGAATGCTTATTACTGAAATGGATACTCCATGTGGAGGGGTTATCAAACTCTTCAGGAAGTAGAGATGGGCTCATTCTCATGGTACTAGATGATTTTAAGCTGAGTATGCTCTCCATTTTGATTTTCAAGCAACTAATAAGTAGGCCGGATATGAGATCTTCCTAATCTGATTGCGAATCGCATCGTCACTAGGAGTCCAAAATATACAAGTTTTCACAGATTGCTAATTGGTCGTCAAGCAATTTAAAGGAGTTTATAAAACTAAGGAGCTGACGATGGTAAAGTACATATCTAAGTTATAGAGGCAGTGAACAAATTTAATGAGATAGATATATAGCGGAATCCTTGATTAGAGAATGTATGAGCTGACATGCTCTCCAAGTTAGTCAGTTCTGACTCAGTTGTAACCAGCCAAATAGTTTATATTAAGAGTCTACCATATCTGAGCATTGATAAATCTGAGCAGATTCTATTAGTAAAAAGTTTACCAAGTTCGTAGGACCCATAGAGGCTTATCTAAAACACGTACAATTACCGAGCCCACCTTCAAAGGCAACTAAACTAAGATGTAAAGCCAATCACTATGTTATTATCAATGGGGACCTTTACAAGAAATTCTTCATCCATCCATACCTAAAATGTTTGACACCTGAAGAAGGAAATTATGTACTCAAAGAAATCCCTGAAGGATATATGACGACCATTTAGACGGTCTATATCTAGCCAATAAAGCTCTACGACAAGAATATTCTTGGCTAACTATGAAAGCCAACGTGAATGATTATCTCAAAAAGTCCGGCAAGTGCCAACACTTCTCGCCAGCACCACACCAGCCCTCCATCGAATTTTGCCCGATAGCAAGCCCATGGTCATTTGTGCATAAGGGATGCACATTCTCGGGCCATTCCCACCAATTATCGGTTAGTGAAAGTTTCTAGTCATGGTAATCGACTACTCCACCAAGTAGCTAGAAGCCCGGATCACTACCAACAAGATACAAAACTTCGTATAGACATATAACTGGATTTGGTGTATTCCATGTCCTAATTACTGACAATGGTAAACAGTTTGAAAATAAAAGTTTTCAAGACTTCTATAGCAAATTGAAAATCCAGCATCACTTTACTTTCATTGAGTACTCGCAAGCTAACGGTCTTGATGAAGTAACAAATTGAACAATCTTACAAGAGTTTAAGGCCGCATTAGACGAAGTCAAAAGTCGTTGGGTAGACGAGATCTACGGTATCCTATGGGCTTACTGAAAAATTCCCCGAAGGGTAATGGGAGAAATGCCATTCAGTTTAGCTTACGGTTGTGAAACAGTAATACTAGTGGAGATTCACATTCCTTCCCTTTGGGTAGATCAATACGAGCATGAACAAAATGAGCTTGTATTACGTGAAAGGTTGCACCTACTTCTGGAATTATGAAAAATTGCATCTGTTCAAATGGCCACTTATCAATAATAGATGACACGCTATTACAACAGATAGGTAAAGACTAAGATGTTCAAACTTTGAGATTTGGTTCTCCGTAAAGTAGAAGCTACCGGAGAACACTAGCTAGGAAACAAGCTAGATTCTAATTGGGAAGGTCCGTATCAATATACGCTCGGTGGTTCACCCAAAAACATACCAACTCAACCATTTAGACGGTTTGGCTATATCGAGAACGTGGAACTCAAAGAACTTACATATTTACAACCAGTAATCTTTATTACTCTCATTAGCTTTGATATTCGTTCCCTCTTGGTTTATTAATTAGAATACTATTTGCTTCACATGTTGCTACATTACTAGAAAACACGACTTCAGCGACGAAAATTACAAACGGAAAAAAATGTCATAAATAGCGACGGATTAACGAGTGACGAGTTACTGACATATTAGTGATGGATTTTTTCCGTTACTAATCCCTCGCTGATAGGGGTCAAAGGAAAAAAAAAAAAAATATATATATATATATATATATATATATATATATATATATATAAAGAAAAATTATGAGCGACGAATTTGCGATAGATTTTTCTTATAATGAAAAAATTTGTCGTCAATCCATCACTGATATTAAAAAATATATATATGTAAAATTATCAGCGATGGATTAATGATAGATTTTTTTCATTACAAAAAAAATCCGTCGCTAATCTATTACTAATAGTTTTCAAAAGTAAAAAAAATTAAGAAAAAGAAATTATTAGTGATGAATTAGCGACAGATGTTTTTTGTCGTAAAAAAATCCATCGTTAATAATATTCGAAGGTAAAAAAATTTTAAAAAAAGAACTATCAGTGACAAAAATATTGCGTCGCTAATCCGTCGCTGATAATTTGTTTTTTATTTTTATTTTTATTTTTTATTTTTTATTTTTTTATTATTTTATAATTCTCTTTTTTTATTTTATTATTTTCTTTTTTTTTTTCTTATTTTATAATTCTTTTTTTTTATTTTTTATTTTCTTTTATTATTTTATAATTCTCTTCTTTATTTTTATTTTTATTTTTTTCTTTTCTTTTATTATTTTATAATTCTCTTTTTCTCTTTCTTTTCTTTTCTTTTATTATTTATTATTTTTTCCTTTCTTTTATTATTTTATAATTCTTTTCTTTGTTTCTTTTCTTTTATTTTTTAATTTTATTATGTGAGATTGAGATTAATATTATAAATAAGTGAGAGTTAGATAATAATAATAAAAAAGTAAAATTATTTCACAAAAGGTATTATGGTCTGGTGGTTGTAACACTCAAATATTGTCGCATATGTTCGGGTTTGATTCCGAGTAAAGGCAATTTTTCAAAACAAAAAGAGGGCAGTAGGCGGGGCGCGCGCACGGGCAGGGGTGTAGGCAAGCGTGTGTTGGAGCGCGGGCTCATGCCCACGCAATCAAGGGCCAAGAATTAGCAACGGATTAACGACGGAATTTTTAGTGATTAATTTTTTCCGTTACTAATCCGTCGTTGATACTTTATAGATTTTCTACGATTAGCGACGGATTTTTTTGTGACGAAAAAATTTCATCGCTAATCCATTGTTGATAGTTTAGCGACAGATGTGTTTTAGTCGGTAAATTAGCGATGTGGTTTTCAGCGACGCATTTAGCGATGAAAAAAATCCGTCGTTAATACCCTTTAACAATAAATTTTTTATTTTCAGCGACGAATATTTCTGTCGCTAATACCTTATTTTATAGTAGTGCTAGCACACTATTAAACTAACGAGCAGTCTAGGCCTTCACGCCTCACAAACCTTAACCCACTCTCTCAATCGAATGAACGTGCCGTCAATAAGGGATGTATCGCCCTGACGGGTAGATATGGCCTGCTCTCTCAATCGAACAAACGTACTGTCAATAAGGGATGTATTTCTCCGATGGATAGACATACCCATTCTCCTAATTGAATGAACGTGTTATCAATAAGGGATGTATCTCTCCGACAGGTAGACACAACCCACTCTCTCAATCGACCGAACATGTCGTCAATAAGGGAAGTACCCTTATTCGAGTAAATATAGCCCACTCTATTGGTTATACACATTGAAACGTGTCATTAATAAAGGAAGTATCCCTATTTGGTTAGACACTGCCCACTCTTTTGATTAAACACACCAAAGCATGTTGAAAAGAACAAGGGGCTACATACGGTGACCCAGTGACCCATAGCTTTCTCACCAGTCAAGTTACTTCCTCGATAAAACACATTTCACACCGATAAGGCTATAAACAGACAAGACAATTGATGAGGGCATCCACTCTATTCTGTTTGCATGTATTCATCCTGATGCCATTTACCGTGAAGATCAAGATCAAATCAAGTTGGTAGAACCTCCAAGTCTTCCTTTAGGCCCAATCATAGAATCAAGAGCCAAGAAACTTAGTGTCTGTTTGGCAGGTTTTTTTTCAACTTCTCCTCCTTATAAGGAGAAACCCTGTTAAATGAGATTTTTTAAAAACTCTTTAAAAAAAGAGTTTTTTTTTTCATGAAAATAAATTTAAATGTAGCTTTTAAGTAAAAGTTCCTGGGAGGAGCTTTTACTTCTTTTTTTTTAATGCTCTAGTTTTCCGAAATTTATATTTTTTTTATTCCATTTCTATTCTCACATAATTGTTTTTCTTCCATTAATATCTTTATTTAAATGATACAAAATTACAAATAAATCCATTAATTTTTAATTTTTAACTTTATTTCAAGAGTAAAAAAGTAAAAAAATTAAACAATTTTTAATTTTTTTTAAAAGTAATTAATTTTTACTTCTCCTTAGTTCTCCTTAAAGGGAGAAGATAAACCGAAAAAAGCCCTGCCAAACGGGCACTTAAGAATCAGCTTGAATCATTTATAATTGGGAGCACGAAGGATATCTAGCCAACTTTTAAGAGGCCTAATGAAGAGCACAAACCCATATAGTTAATTCAAGCTCAAATGTCTCAAATAAGGTAACAAGGAATCATTTATGTTTGTTTCTTTTTTTGGCCAGCATGCAGAGCTATTTTAGGAAAGATTTTGCAAGTTTTAGGGGAAGATACTACCTAATTTTCAGCCCCTGAATTTGCCAATTAGTCACGTAATTTTTAGGAATAATTGTTGCAGATTAGGGAAAGAATAATGCCAAATCTTCAACCCCTAAATCTATTAATTAGGTTTTTTCATCTTAGGAATAAGTTGTGACTAATTAGCTGTAACTTTTTAGATTTAATACTAAGACTTTATGCATGTGATTATGGGTATATATTTGCACCTTCATTTTCAATCATGTAGGGGAACAAGTTTGAACAATAATACAGTGAGTTTTCATGTTCTTTTATTTGCTTCACCTTATTGAGTTACCTAGGGTAGGTTAGATTTTATCCTAGAATGCTCTTTGATAGTATCAATGGGTTGCCACCCATGTTGTGATGTCTCTCCTCATTTACCCCAACATACCAAAACCTTAGATCAATCCTGATTCGTTGTATTACATTTTCCTCTCATGCCTATTTGGAGGTATCCATAGAGATGTATATTGTTTTTGGTATCAAAGCTTGGCTAGAGGTTGGTCATATATCCCTTATTAATTATGTAGCTCTTAGTTCATACATATAGTAGCTTTGTTCTTGTTCTTAGTTGGTGCTGCCATCTTTGTCTTTGCAGTCGTCATCTTTCTTTCTGTTGCTGTCACAAAAAAAAAAGTTTCTTCATTTCTATAGAATCAGAAAAATGGGGCTTCTCTATTTTTGTAGAATAAAAAAAAAAGAAAGATTTCTGCATTTTTGTAGAGTCAAAGAAAAAAGACTTCTCTATTTTTGTAGAATTAAAAAAAGGGAATCTCTGCTCCTACAGAATCAAAAAAAGGGCTTCTCTGGTCTTGTAGAATAAAAAAAAAAGTTATTGCTTATTGGTGTATGATTTTATTAATAGCCCTTTGCATGTGGAGGAAATTTTTTGGAATATCTATCCATTTTCAGGTTATGCACTCTCTTAGGGTCCTCCACATATGCGTTGGGTGTAGTGTATAGATTTTGTAAACCTTGGATTTGTTCCAACTCTCTTATTTGTTTTCTTTGAAATTGTAAAGTGGTCTCCTTTGCAAACCCAATTTTTGAGCCAACCAAACAACATTTTGTGGCTTTATAAAAAAAAACCTCGTTTGTGTGTGAAAACCGTGGTTATTCCTTGTTGTGTTTTGTGGACGCTTGCTATCCTACTCGTCTGTTTAAACCTCACTCGGCCAAAACACCTTGTTTTGATCTTTCTCTCTTTATTTTCAAAATCAAAGACCTTGCGTAGTCGTAAACCACTTGACTGGCATAGTTCAAAGTGTGTTTCTATTTTGAAATCTTGTTTACATGTGGGTGGTCGTCTGGCAAACCTCTCAAAAGAACTTTTGAGTGGAAAGAGGATTGAGAGATAAGAATATCAAAGTGACAAAAGTCTCAAAGATTGAAATACGAGTGATAAAACAAAAAGTGCAAACATCTTTGAGTGATACAAGTAAGGGAGTGATTATATGGTGAGGTCCATTTTTATTTGCACTAACCTTTTTGTAGAAAAACAAAATCATAGACAACAATGAGTATAACCATGGTGAAACAAGTGGCCCAGATCCAAGATTTCAACTCAATGTAATGGGTCAAGTGTTACAACAAATCCTTCAAAGTCTTAACCAATTAGAGGCCATACAGCGCATTCCTACATCTTCTATACCAACAACACGAGAACGAGTTTCAAATGAACTCCACGAAACCTTGGGATAGGATAACCAAACCAATGGGATAGAAGACGATAGTTTTTTTCACCAAGAGAGACCTAGACGAGAATGGTCATGCAACACGCAAAGAGGAGATCTAAAAGTCAAATTTTCTACCTTTGCAGAAAAATCAGACCTAGAGGCCTTTCAGATTGGGAGGCATGCATGGATTCTACCTGTGTTTGCTATGACTACAATGATGAAAGAAGAATGAGGATCGCAGCTGCCCAACTTCAAGATTTCGCTATGGTATGGTGGGACCAAATTGCCATTTCTAGGGAGAGAATATGCTTGCCACCATTTCGTTCATGGATTAAGATGTAAAACATCATGAGGAGCAGGTTTGTGCCACCTTACTACACTCAACAACTCTTCAACAATTTGCAAAATCTCAAGCAAGGAAGTAGAACTATAGGGGACTATAGTGCAGAGATGGAATGCCTCGTGATACACATTAGTATGTGCGTGAAAGTTTGAGTCCGTATGTCGTGCCGGTACTTTTAGTACCAAAGAAGGATAGATCATGGGGCATGTGTGTGGATTGCCACATCATCAACAATATCACGATAAAGTACCATCACCCCATACCCCATCTTGATGACATGCTTGATGAACTTAGTAGTGCCATTGTATTCTCTAAAATTGATCTAAAAAATGGGTACCACCAAATAAGAATGAAAGAGGGTGATGAATGGAAAATGGTATTTAAAACCAAGCAGGTCTTTATGAGTTGCTAGTTATGTCATTTGGACTCACAAATGCCCCAACCACTTTTATGCGCTTAATGAATCATATTTTGAAACTTTTTATAAGAAAAATTATGGTTGTATATTTTGATGATATATTTGTGTATAGTCACAATATGCAAGTCCACATTCAATATTTAAAAGAAAATTTTGAAATTCTTTAAAAAGAGTGTTTGTATGCAAATTTTAAGAAATATATGTTTTGTCAGCATAAAATCTTGTTTATTGAATTTGTAATTAGCTTGTAGGGTATACATGTGAATGAGGAAAATATATGAGCAATCCAAGAATGGCCCACACCTTCCAATGCTGGCCAAGTAAAAAGTTTCCACGAATTGGCTAGTTTCTACCGGCGTTTCATGAAAGACTTTAGTACCGCTTACTGAAATCAGCAAGAATGATAAGGTTTTTAAATGGGAAGAAGTTCAGGAACGAGCATTGCAAGTACTCAAGGACAAGTTAACTAAAGCCCTAGTCTTAACTCTTCCTGATTTTTCTAACATCTTTGAATTCAATGTGATGCATTAGGTACAGGGATTGGAGCTATTTTCACGAAAGGAAGATGACTGGTTACCTATTTTAGTGAGAAGCTCCTTAATGCCACTCTCAACTACTCAACATATGACAAAGAACTTCATGTATTGGTGAGGGCCCTTAAGACATGGAAGCACTATCTATGTGCCATAGAGTTCGTAATTCACTCTAATCATGAAAGCTTGAAGCACTTGAAAGGGACAAACCAAGTTGGATAGGCAACATGCCAAGTAGCTAGAATTCATAGTCTTTTCCCTACATGATCCAGTACAAGAAGAGCGAGAAGAATGTCATGGCCGATACCCTTTCTCGTAGGTATAACCTCTTGACCAATATGAATGCTAAAATTCTTGGATTTGAACACTTAAGAACCTTTATTTTCAAGATCTAGATTTTCGTAACGTGTTTCATGCATGTGAGAATGGTGTTTTTGGGAAATTTCATGTGTTAGTTCGGTTTTTGTTTAAGGAGAATAGGTCGTGCATTCCCTATAGCTTAGTGAGGGACTTACTTGTTAGGGAAGCTCATGGAAGAGGACTAGTGGGACATTTTGATAAAGATAAAACTTTATCCACTTTGCATAAATATTTTTATTGGCAAAAAATCAGGAAGAATGTTGAAAGGGTGTGTGAACAATGTATTGCATGTAGACAAACAAAATCTAGAACTCAACCCCATGGCTTGTACAGTCCCATTCTTGTTCCCAAGAGCCCTTGGATTAATATTTCTATGAACTTTGTATTGCATTTGCCTAGGTCTAAGAGTGGTAAAGATTCAATTATTTTTTTGTGGTAGACCGATTTTCAAAAATGATTCATTTCATTCCTTAAGCAAGAACTAATGATGCAGCCTATATAACCAAATTGCTCTTTCAAGTAGTAGTTAGGTTGCATAGCATGCCAAGAACCATTATATCTAATCTTGACACCAAGTTTCTTAGCTATTTTTGGAAAGGCTTGTGGAGCAAATTAGGGACTAAGTTTTTGGTTTTCTATTACTTGCCATCCGCAAACGGATGGGCAAATTGAAGTGGTGAATAATACCTTGGGTAACTTTCTAAGAACCATAGTAGGGAGGAACTTAAAGATTTGGGAGGAATGCATATCTCATATATAGTTTACATACAATTAGACTACGCATGTTACTACTAAATTTTCGCCCTTTGAACTCATATATGGATTTAACTTCTTAATCCCTCTTGAGTTGTCCCTACTCCCCTCTTCTGAATTGTTGAATTTAGATGGCCAAAAGAAAGCTGATTTTGTCAAAATGATTCATGAAAAGGCTCATGCTAATAGTGACTAAAGGAATGACCAAGTTGAAAATCAAGCCAACAAGGGGAGGTGCAAGGTTGTTTTTCCACCTAGAGATTGGGTATGGCTTCACTTGACACTTGAGCAATTTCCCAATCGACGAAAGGGCAAGTTGGATCTCAGTAGAGATGGTCCCTTCGAAGTGACTAAATGCATCAATGATGATGCATACAAGTTGGACCTAAGAGGTAAGTGTAATGTTTCACCTACTTTCAATGTTACTGATTTGACTCCTTATGATGTAGGTGATGAACATTTGAGGGCAAATCCTTCTCAAAGGGGTGCAGATAATGAGGGTATCCACTCTATTCCATCCGCACATATTGATTCCGATGCCACCTACCATGAAGGTCAAGATCAAATCGAGTTGGTAGAACCTCCAAGTCTTCCTTGGGGCACAATCACAAAACCAATAGCCAAGAGACTTAAGAAGCAGTGTAAATCATTTATATTTGGGAATATAAAGTACATCTAGCCTACTTTCAAGAGACCCAATGAAGAGTAGAAGCTCATACAGTTAATTCAAACTCAAATGTCTCGTATAAATTAATAAGGAATCATTTAAATTTGTTTCTTTTTTCAGCTAGCATGCAAAGCTATTTTTGGAAAGATTTTACAAGTTTTAGGGGAAGAATACCATCTAATTTTAGCCCCAAATCTACCAATTAGGCATTAATCTCAGGAATAATTGTGACAGATTAGGGAAAAAATAATACCAAATTTTCAACCCCCAAATCTGTTAATTAAGTTTCTTGATCTTAGAAATAATTTATGGTTGATTAGCCACAATTTTCTAGATTTACTATTAAGAGTCACTACAAAAAAACACGGTTTTAGTGACGGAAAATTTTCATTGCTATTTTGCGACGGATTTTTTTTCGTCGCTAATTTGCAACGAAATTAGCGACGAAAAATTATTCGTGACTAAATTTCCAACGGATAGATTATTCGTGACTAAATTTGTCGCTAATTGGAGATAAAAAAATTTTCGTCGCTAATTGGCGACGAAAAATTTTTCGTTGCACAATTTGTTGCTAATTAGTGACGAATAATATTTTCGTAGCTAAATTTTGCCATGGATACTATTATCTGTCGCTAAATTTAGTAACGAAAATATTTCATCACAAATTTCATCACTAATTAGCAACAAAAAACTTCTGTCATTAAATTCGTCGCTAATTAGTCACGGTAAAAATATTTGTCACGATAAAAATATCTGTCACAAAATTTAACAACAAACTCCAAAATTCGTGGGTAATTTCGTCACTAACTAACCAAAAAAAATATTCGTGACAAAATTCGTCGCTAATTAGCCACAAATAAAATATTCGTGGCTAATTTTTTTGCTAATTTATTATCAAAATTTCAAAATTCATGAATAATTTTCAAACAAAATTTCTTATATACTCTATTATGAAATATTTTTAACCGTATCTCTCTTTTTAACATATTTTAAATAACGAAATCGAATTAAATACATATTAAATGACAAATTTGATAATTTAACTAATAAATAATTCAACCAATCTATAACAAATAATTTTCAATTAATCGCGACTGTCGATTTTACCATTCGTATTTTTATCTTTTACATCCATTCGCTTTTCTTATATAGTTCAAAATTCAGTTGTTCATATTCATTCGTTATTGTTATCAGCAAAAAACACAATATATAATACATTCACTTCCGACGATCTATCTCATCTGGCAAGTAGATCAAACAGTATTTTCGGAGGATGGCGGCAGTGAGACGGATAACTATTGATAAACGATAATCCATAGTTCAATTGTTTGTGAAAGTTTAGTTGTTCATATTCATTCGTTATTATCATCAGCAAAAAACACAATATATAATACATTCACTTCTGACGATCTATCTCGTCTGACAAGTAGATCAAACAGTATTTTTCGAAGGATGGTGGCAGTGAGACAGATAACTACTGATAAACGGTAATTCATTTATTTTATTTTATTATTCATTTATTTTATTAATTCATATTAACTAATCATATTTAATATTTTATAATATCTTAAATAAGCATTTAATTTTATTATTTTTAATTTTTAAACACTAAAATTGCTTTATTTTTTAAATATTTTATTATTTAGTGACGAATTATAATCCGTCGCTAAATTTAGCGACAAATTCCAAAATCCATCGCTAAATTTAGCGACAGATATTGAAATCCGTCGCTAATTTAATGACGAATCTAAAAATCTGTCGCTAAGTTAACGACAGATCTAAAAATTCATCGCTGATTTAGCAACGGATTCAACGATCCGTCGCTAAACTTAATTTTTTTAAAATTAATATTTAATATTTTATTTTATTTTGTTATTTTATTAATTTATATTAAATAATCGTATTTATTATTTTATAATATTTTAAATTATCATTTTATTTTTTTAATATTTTTAATTTTTAAAATAATTATATTTTAAAATTTTTAAATATTTTATTATTTAGCGATGGATTTAGCGACGGATTCAACGATCCGTCGCTAAACTTAATTTTTTAAAAATAACATTTAATATATTATTTTCTTTTGTTATTTTATTAATTTATATTCAATAATCATATTTATTATTTTATAATATTTTAAATTATCATTTTATTTTTTTAATATTTTTAACTTTTAAATAATAATATTTTTTATTTTTTAAATATTTTATTATTTAGCGACGAATTAGAATCTGTTGGTAAATTTAACGACGAATTTCAAAATCCATTGCTAACTTAGCGACGGATTTTAAAATTCATCGCTAAACTTAATTTTTTTTAAATTTAACATTTAATATTTTATTTTATTTTGTTATTTTGTTATTTTATTAATTTATATTAAATAATCATATTTATTATTTTTTAATATTTTAAATTAGCATTTTATTTTTTTATTTTTTTATTTTTATTTTTTATAGAATAATATTTTTTATTTTTAAAATATTTTCTTATTTTTTATTTTTATAATATTTAAAAATAATATTTTTTATTTTTAAAATATTTTTAAAGAATTATATTTTTTATTTTTTAATGAATTTATTATTTTATTTTAATTAGCATTTTATTATTTTATATAAATTTTTATTTCTTTAATTAATATGTTAGAATTAGATAATAAGTAAAATTAAAATACAAGTATAATTAAAGTTAAGATGTGGTTTGGTGGTTGGGTGCTCTAACATTTCACGCGTGCGTAGGTGCTCGAACCAGCTGTAGGTATTTTGAGGGTTTTTTCGGGGATTTTTTGCAAGGCAGCAGGCGGGCGCAGGGCAGAGGCAGGGTCGGGCGAGCGGGCAGGCGAGCTCGTACTCGGGTGGGGCCCAGAGTGGGCCGGGTGGGTTGGTGAGTTGGAGCAATGAGGCTCGTGCGTGGGATCTAGCTGGCAGGGGCACGAGAGCCGGAGTAGGAGCCGAAGCAGGGTGTGTCACGGGTGCAAGTTAGCGACGGATCAAGTATTCGTCACTAATTAAATAAAAATAAAATATTAATATAATAATTAAATAAAATATATAAAATAAATAAAAAATATAATTGAAAATATTACAATTTATCGATGGATTCCTGGATCCGTCGCTAAATTTTGCGACAAAAATCTAAATCCGTCGCTAATTAAATAAAATAAAATATTAATATAATAATTAAATAAAATATATATAATAAATAAAAAAATAATTATATATAATATAATTTAGCGACGGATTTTTTGTATTCGTCGCTAAATTTAGTGACGAAAATTTTTCGTCGCTAAATTTAGTGACGAAATTTTTTCGTCATTAAATGCCTCGCTATTTTAGCCACAGATTTCTGTTTTTCTTCGCTAAATTTTTGCGATGCGTTATTAGCGACGAAAAATTTTTTGTCGCTAATGTTTTTAGCGACAAATTTTTTTAAAATTATCGTCGCTAAATCCATCCATAAAATCGTGTTTTTTTGTAGTGACATTATGCATGTGATTATGGGTATATATATACACCCTCATTTTCAATCATGTAGAAAACAATTTTGAATAATAATACAGTGAAGTTTCTTGTTCTTTTATTTGGTTCACCTTATTGTGCTACCTGAACTAGGTTAGGTTTTATCATAAAACGCTCTTTGATAGTATTAACAGGTTGCCACCCACATTGTAGTATCTTCGTTTCATTCACCCCAATATACCAAACCCCTAGATCGATCCCGATTCGTTGTGTTACATTTTTCTCTCCTGTATATTTGAAAGTATCCATAGAGGTGTTTATCAATGGTCTTCTCTCAACCACGATAAGATTGCCAAGTAAGTAATAAGACTTTATTTTTCTTTCTTATTTAAAAGCAATAAAAATATATTGGGGTACATAGTTGAGTGCAACAAAGTAAAAAGTTTACATATTCATAAGTTAGGCTAGATTATATCAATAAGAAAACCTGAAGAATATACCAATGAGTATTTTCGTCTTGTTGAACGAATTAGCTTCTTAAACGTAGTTGTCTTCTCCTCGACAAAGTGTTCAATGACTTCTTGAACAGATTTGTAGATAAACTCTACGAATCTCACAACATCTATTTAGCACCCAGTAAGATATTAAAACTAGAAAAACAACTAGAAGCTAAACAGAAGTTTGAAAGGACTTTGCAACCCATCAAACTACTCTCAAACCCTAATAACAAAAGAGCGAAGAGCAATAATGAGTTGCAAGAACCCAGTCAGAACACTCCGTACAAGACTATCAAAACGGCAAATTATGACTTTCCTACCATCATGATGGAACCTTGTATCTGCAGTTCTCTCATTGACAGAGCCTTGTTTTCATGGGTTTTGTTACCACCACTCTTTTAGAAGCCACACCCACAAAGAAGAAAAAATTCCTTTCCAACCTTAGACCCCCTAGAAAACACGATCATTTCTTCACCATTTTCTTACAAATGACCATTTTAAGTCTAACCTCCCACTGTCATATGTATATATATATATATATATATATATATATATATCCCAAAGATGGGACCATATCACCAAATTCCTGGAAAATTAGAAAAATATTCTGTATTTAATGACCACATCTCACTGCTAACATACCCCATTGCTCCTTTCTACTCACCCATAACTCTTTGTGCCTTTCAGTTTCCCAAATTACTACCGCATTTACTCATATCCCTTATGCCAAATGTTGATGTCAGCAAGATTGCATTTAATTAGCATTTTTTTGAATTCTTATCCATTTGAAACTACTCCTGAGACCGTTCCTTTGGATCGACACCAGGAGTAGGGGAGCAAGTGATGAAATATGGCCCAAAATCCCATTATAATAAGATTTGAGATCCCCTAGGCCCACAGCACAATAGGTCAGAATGTACCAAAATATGTTGTCGATATGAGATGTACCTCCCGGACGGGTAAGCATAGCTCACCCCTCGATACCTATCGACTAGACCCTTCTCAGGTAGTTGACCGATCGGCTCTGCACCTCTTCAGTACTTGGTATTACTATTTGACTAATTGAAATAATATCCACCTTTTTTCTAAATTGCGGGAACAAATTCCAATAATTAGAGAGGAGATCTCTAATTGTCGCAGATAAGGAAAGAAATCTTTGCGACAATCCGAACTTTCTTAACCAGTAGAATTCTAGATCTTTGAGAATCTTTCACTACGATCCCTATAGTTTCGGGACACTTTTATAAGAAAACTAAGGTTTTTGCATCCTAGTAGAATACGGAATTCACCATGCATGTAGACTATATATATATCACAAAGGCACAAAGGCCTTGCACAGGTATGTTCTTTTAACCCAACACTTAGCACACAAAGGGCCTTATAGAACTCTCTCGTTGGCTCTCTTTTTCAATTTATTTTTTATTCTCAAAATCGCTCTCTAATTTAAATGTGAGAATCTCCATGCCGAAACACCGTCTAGCACATTTTTGCAGATTTCATCAATTGGATAGTTCAACGACTACTCATTGCGTTCGAGTCTTCGGAGCTAATATCTCTATGGTGAAACTCACCTCTAAGAGATTTCATTGCTTCAAGCCATTCTGGACAGCCATTGTCAGATAAAGCCTCATAATATGCAGCAGAACTATCCCCGTGATGATTGCCCCCTAATTAATGGACAAACCAGTCACATTCTCACAGAGAAAACCATATCTCTCCGAAGGCTGAGATACTTTATACTCCTTTAAGGTCAAATATGTTGAGGGTAACTATAATATATGTGTTGAATGAACTAATCATCTTTTCCCTCCTTTTTTAATGAGCGAAAAGGCCTTAAAAACGCTACATTAACATTTGGCCCTAATTTGCATTGCCATGTGACCCTTCAGAAAAAGAAAATATTCCCCCAATTCCTTTTTATTTGTCATTTAAAGTTTTTGCATAAAAATTAAGAAAAATAAATTAATACTTTTTAACATTTACAAAAATATATCTCTCTACAAGTATAGGTGATAAAAATAAAATTTGTAGATGACAGCTAACAAATGCAGTTATGGTGTGTGGTGGAGATAAAACAAAGGACGCACCCATGTGATCAGTATATAACGAACTATTATTTCGTCTTTTAACAAAGGATAAGTTATTGGAAAAAATAAGTTTATAATTTTTAAATTTTTTACAGCGATAAATAATTTGGAACAAATAAATTTTGGAAAAAAAAAAAGACAAGACTAAAATGAATGGAGGGAGAAATTAATTCGGATAAAAGATGGTGTCCACCAACACTTGTTAGCGTAGGTAAGAAAGACACTTTAGTCCCTTAACCAGGTCGGGAGTTCGACTCCAATTGGATATGAAAAAAACAATGTTGGGAGACCTCCCCTTCAAATGAGACTCGACAGTCAGATTGATTCTGGATTAATCAGGGTAAAATCTCAAATATCGAAAGATCTAGGTACCAAAAAAAATAAAAAATAAAAAATAAAAAATAAAAGATGGTGTCGTTGTTAAACTTGAGAAATTACATTTGTATCCACATTTCGTATCCTCGACAAATTTCCAAACTTAAATTGGAGAATTTGGAGGTTAACTATTGCATATGAAGGAGCAGAGACAATTTACATCTTTAAAATGTAAAACCGACGGATCGAAGTCTCAAAATCCTTATCCAAAACTATCCGTTATGGTGTAATCTGTCAGTTTTTGGTATATAGTTATTTAGGATGGACACATCCCTAACATAATGAAAATTTCCTTGACGAGTGAGATTATAGTAAACCATAAAAATAATATTTAAATTTTAGACTTACTTTCAAATAATATTTAAAATTTTTATTGCAGTCAATTATTCTCTACAATCTGTGAAATAGGTCTTCAAATGCCCTTGTGAAGAAAATATTAAGATTTTGCATATAATCTCTCACTCAAGTTTTTCTTAAGATCATAATTTAATTTCCAAATAACTTTTGATAGTAAACCATTTCGAGTATTGATTTTTATACTTTTTGATAATATTTTCCATCGATTTTGACTTTTTCAACAGAATTTTTTTTTTAAAAAAAAATCATATTTCCTCCCCCAATAAATCTTTTTTCTTTTTTTACCTCTTTTGTTTTCTCTCTCTTTAAAATACATTCTTTCGTGCAAAAGAGGGGAGAAAGAGAAAAACATAGGTGAGATGCTTGCTTGTGATTTGTAAATGCACAGAATCCCAACTCTTTCCACTAATGGAGTTAATTAACTTCTTTCTTACTTATTTTTGTAAAATAATTTATCAAAATAAAAAATTTAGAGTATTACTTGCTCAAGCCGGACCGGATACCGGTTGGTGCAGAAACCAGAGAGAGAGAGAGAGAATATAGATGAAATTGAGGTTTATGCAAATATCAAACATTATTCCATTGCTCGGTTGACATGAAAATGCCAAATCCAATTTGGCAAGTGGAGCGATGTCTGCTTTCTAAGTACTTTATTCCCTCAGAACATATGGACAAACAGAATGGAGAAAAATATGCCACCCGCTTCTTCTTTGTACCCTTTCACAAATTCGGCCCAAAACATTCCAGAATCCTCTGCAAACCACAGGATTGCAAAGAATCTTGCTTGTTTCTACTTTTGTTGTTCCATCGCTGCACCGCTCACCACTCGATGCCCCACCAATCCACATCATTCATATACATACAAAGAAAATCATATTCTGTACATTATATTCATATTGTGCCATTTCTTTTATTTTTTATTTTTTATTTTTAATTTATGTCCATATTATGATATATGTAAAAATCTGACCCACCTAAAAGTGGATTGGACCAAAAAAGAAGGTGAATTCAAGGCTTTTCATTATATTTTACTTTTGCCAACCCTAAGGTTTTATTCTTCACCTCATTGAAGATTAGTTTAGGCGGACAATTATTTTTTAGAAAACTATTTTTTCTTGAAAACTATAGCATCCCCCACTACCCCCTGCATTTTATACTTTATTCCTCTAAAATAACTTTTTAGTTTTGCCTAAATGTGGTCACACTTTAATCACCCTTTGAAGGGGCCGTTCTAGTTCCGATTTCAAACATATATGATTTTAATTTTAGAATGAGAATAGAAAAATAAAAAATATATTAATAAACTTTTTTTGACGAAAAAAAAAAAAGAAGGGAGGCATGATTTGAACCCAACTTTCTTTTCAAAAATTGAGCTACGTTCATATTTTTATGGGGCGTAGAGAAATCAAAATCCACCTAGTTCAGTGGATGTTCCTAAAACTCTCCATCTTTTTTTGCAATTTTTATAAATATTGTATAATTTTATTTAAAAATTTACCTGTTCCGGTCGACTTAGTAGATTCGAATGTTGAAATACCATACAACTTACTGTATTTAATGAATAATTCTAATATTTTGTTTATAATATTTTAAATCATCAAATTTTTAATAACAAAAGAATGGTTGGTCCCGATTTTTCGAAATGATAAATCAAAACCAAATCTTATAAATACCGTCTCAGTTCTGATTTTGAAATCGTGAACCAGTGAACATTTATTTAAACTGTTAACCACAGCTTGGTTCGGTTTAGTTTCACAATTCTATTCAAGCCGTGTCCATGTCTAGTTTCTCCCCTACAAGTAACCATTCAACGAACTCGAAATGGAAAAATCCATTGAACTCTATAAATAGGCTAAATCCATTATCTCCATCATAATACACACACTTTATAAGGTCAATCATATTGAGAGGTGCTAAAATTTAGAGAAAGGTGAGGGAGAGTGGTTGATGGGGTTGCCATAGTAAAGGGGTTATTGATCTTTTTTTTTTTTGGCATAAAAAAAATGCATATTATTAGCAAGGGAAATTATACAAATTTGCGTCGCAAGTTGAGATAGCGAGGCACTTTGCGACAAAAAAATAGTGGACTACTAAACTATCCGTTTCAAATATTTCTGATAAAAAAAGTATATTTGCAACACAATATGATCGCTTCCAAATTAGTTGTGAAGTGTAGCTACGATAGTTAAAAGTTACTTCTCGACACCAGCTACCATTGTAAAATGCGTGGAACAAATGGAGCGGCACCACTTACGTCAATGAAAATTGCATCGCGGCGTTTTGGAAAAATTTGCAACAGCTTGGGCATGGAATACTCCATCTGCAAAACGTTGTGACACCTGATTTCATCATAATTCCCATCACCAGATGTTGATAGATAGAGCCGTCAGAATAGACCTTGGCCCATAGGGTCAGGCTTGTCCCGACCCTTGGTATGGAATTTGATGGACTTTGTATACTTTATGTCATGGCCCAGTGCTCTAATATGAGAATAGAGCTTAGTTAGCTCAATATTGCAGAAAGGGAAGGAAAATAGAGTATAGAAAATGCAGGGCGAGGGAAGATTGATGAAGGATGTTGTGGATAATGGTGGTAACAGAGAGAATGAAGGTAGAGGAGAAGAGGGGGAGATTGAGAGAAGTCACAAACTCATTTTATTCATGTCCTCATTCAATTACAACCGATCACCATTTATACCATTGTGGATAAACGGTTCAACAAACCTAACCAACCCATTATTCTGTTATTATAGTTGAGTTAACGTTAAAGCAGTTATAGTTGTTGAGGTTGGTAATGCAATAGCCGTTACATTTGAATTCTTGAGATATGCTTTAGCTACAATTCTAAATTTTTGGGATCCGGATTTGGCGGGAATTTCATCATTGAATATTCGCATATTAGTGAATTAATTTATGTTGGAAATGGTGAGAAAAAGAGTGAATTGTGTTTTAAAAAGAGAGGGAAAAAACTCGGAGTAAAAAAGGGCTAAAATGAAAGAACAACAGGGCAAGCAAATAACAGAGTTGCTGAGATTCGGAATTGTAGCAAATGAGAAAGACAACCTGCGAGAATTAGTACATGGAGAGAAGGGATGAAGGAGAGTAAAGGAAGAGTATCACAAAAAAAAGAAAAGTAGGAAGAGAAAGAAAGGGAAAGAATAGAAATGAATATTTCTCTTCTTCTCTTCTTCCTCTTTTTCTTCTTCTTCTTGAAGTCAGTAGTAGGCCTTTTCTTTGCCTTAGATGCACGGAGGTGCTTGTAAATGTTGCAAGTAATGGTTGCACAATATGGATCCATGAAGTTGTCATCTACATTTACAACACCATCGATTGTTTCCAATTCTGCAAATATTTCTCTCTTGCAGATATTACTTGCTCTTTCCTCATTTTCTGAAATGAAGAAGTTGCCATGTTTTCTTCTCAATGGAATTA
The DNA here is from genome assembly GCA_033439265.1 of Dillenia suffruticosa. NCBI lineage: Eukaryota > Viridiplantae > Streptophyta > Magnoliopsida > Dilleniales > Dilleniaceae > Dillenia > Dillenia suffruticosa. The sequence continues at coordinate 9,442,916 of JAVTVX010000013.1, read as the reverse complement.
ACAGCTAAAATTTCATCATTGTCTAGATGCTCAACTTTTGAATTCTTCAAAGATTCACAAGTGGACATGGTATTGTCCAACGAAACTGAACCATCATCAGATCGACTTGGAGAAATATCCATAATGCTTGGAGGAGCAGTTGGGAAAACAGTGCTAGTTCATCTTGTTCACTTTTTGGTGGAAACATATTACTGGAAGAAGCAACAACTCTTGGTTTCATGGGTAGTGAAGCAAGCAAATTGCTTCCTCCACATCCTGATTCATTAGGGGTGGATAGGACAAGCTTTATACGTTTTTCCGAATTCTTCGGACTACCCTTGACAACCCTTGGATAGCATCCTAGTTGAACCAGGATGTGGAGGAAGCAATTTGCTTCCAAATGATTTAGCCGTTGGATATAACCCTAGGGTCACCAAAAAAAAAAAGAAAGAAAAAAAAAAGCTACCTAATTGAATGTGTTCTGGTATTTGTTTTGTCTTTTGTATACATACCTGACATCGTAAATCAATTCATGGATCGCGATACATATCCTTCTTTATTTAAACGTAATTTGATTAGTTAAATTATTTTTTTTTCAAAATTTCAGTTAGCTAAAATTAATTTTAAGGAATAGTAATAAGGTTCAATTTATTTACATTGAAATCTCCCATTTACTAATAACCTGAAATTTGCAATTTGTAAATGATGTCCAAGGAAGAACATTTTGTCAACAATTATATATATATTATGTATATACTTATTTAAATATATTTGTGTTGTCTGTCCATAGGACTTACAAACAAGCAAGATCATATAATTTTGAGAATTCACAAGATCAACAGAAAGCCCTTTATCGGAGATAATGTGACCCAAGAAAGTTACTTCAGAGCCAGAATTCACATTTACTAAATTTGACATATAATTTCTCAGCCCTCAAGATTTGTAATGTGATGCGAAGATGTTCATGTTGGTCTCTATCCTTAGAATACACCAAAACATTATCAATAAATACCACAATAAAATTATCAAGATAGGGTCTGAAAATATGGTTTATCAAATCCATAAAAACTGATGGAGTATTGGTTAATCCAAATGACATAACTAAAAACTCAAAGTGACCATATCGAATACGGAAAGTTGTCTTTGGTATATCTTCCTCTCTGACCCTAATATAATGATATCCGAATCTAAAATCTAGTTTAGAGAAAACTATAACATCTCTCAACTGATCAAACAGATCATCAATTCTCGGCAAAGGGTTTTTATTCTTAATGGTTACTTGATTCAATTTACGGTAATCAATGCATAACCTCATGAAACCATTCTTCTTTTTTACAAATTAAACTGGTGCACCCTAAGGAGAAACACTCAAACGAACAAACCCCTTGTCCACCAGTTTTTGTAACTAAGTTTTCAACTTTTTCAACTCAGCTGGTGCCATTCTATATGGAGCCATAGAAATAGAAATAGTATCTGGTACCACATCAATAGGAAATTCTATCTCTCTAACCGGTGGCAATCCGAGCAAATCATTTGGAAACACATCTGGGAAATCCCGAACCACTTGTATATCAACCAATTGTGTTTGCTCTTTCTTGTCTTCAATGACATAAACTACCCTTGACAACCCTTGGATAGCATCCTAGTTGCTCTAATGAAGGACACAACTAGAGCTCTGATAAAACTATCCCCAATAAAAAAAATCTGTGGTTGTCCGGGTGGTGGAAAGTAAAAAATTTTCTGATGACAATAAACCGGTGCATAATTAGCTGATAGCCAATTCATGCCCAGAATTATATCCAAATCTAATAATTCCAATGGTAATAAATCAATGCTAAAATCATGCCCCTAGAAACTCACAATACAACCCATATAAATCTTGTAACAAGGATCTCATCCCCAAGCGGGATAGCAACCCACAACCCTTGCTTTAGAGGTTTAGACCCATACGATAAATATATGATAAATGTTAAAAAAATAAATGAATGCGTGACACCCGGATCAATCAATACACGAATATCATAAGAAAATAACTTTATTCTACGTATAATCACATCAGGTGCAACACGAGCCTCCTGAGTAGTGACGATATGAACCCTAGCCTGACCTCCTAGGTCTGGTGGCATACCTTGAGCTTGTCTCTTCTATGGCTATGGTGGTAGAGTCAGTCTAGGTGGTCCTGGCCTTAATGGAACCGGAGGGGCTGCCCTATGCTAAGTCGGAAGAGACCTAGGTGGAGGAATATGTTGTAAAAGAGTAGATTGTGACTGCTCGGGCCTAAGAGGACAACGAGAAGCATACTGACCTAGCTAAAAACATGTAAAGAAAAGTCTCGTTCCTCCCTCACATGGCCCCGCATGTAGATTTTCACAAATTGGATACGATGGCCTCTTGCGGGAGTCTTTACCCTGCCTAAACTGCCTCTTCTTCTCATTTTTCTTCTTCAAGCTTGAAGCTTAGACTTCCGCTGGTTGTTTCCCCTGCAACCTCTCCTATCTATCCTTAGTGACCAACTCCAAAACCTTAGCATTATTCACTAGATCCCGATAAGTCATGAAAGGTAAAGCTATCAGATACTTTTGGAAAAAGGATCGCAATCCTTTCCTAAACCTCTTTGCCCTCTTTTCTTCTGTATCAACTAATTCCGGAGCATACACTGATAGTCTAGCAAAGTGGTCTTCATACTGGCTAACAGTCTGACTGCCCTGTCTCAAATTGAGGAATTCAGATATCTTTTGATCCCTAACAAAAGCGGGCACATATCTCTCATGGATGATCTGAGTGAAATTACCCCAAATGACAAACCGAAGGTTACTACCATATCGGAATCTCAACTCTGAACTCCACCAGTCATATGCAGCTTCTTTTAGATAATGGGTGTCCAATTGACCTTCTATTCTTCCGCCACCATAAACTCGGAAAAGAGTCTCTGCATCTCTACAATCCAAGTCTCTGCAACATGAGGATCATCACTCCTCGAAAATATCATCGGCTCTATCTTTCTAAACTCAATCATTAGCTTCTGGAATCGATGATTCTCCCATATCATGCATACATTTCCCCTATTTTCACGACCCTCTCCAAACTCGGTAGCTCTCTAATCTCTACATGATCTAACCCGATCCAACTCAGAACCAATAGATACCACCGGAGTTGTTGAAACTGACATAGCTAAAGAGGTAGGTATGGTATGAGTAACTGGAGAGATATCTGTAGTCTCACTCCCTACCACTGGTTGAGACAGTCTCTCTATCAATCTACGAATGTCTCCAGGCCCTACCATAGCCATCAAGGCGGCTAAAGCCTGTTGCAAACCTACCCCTTCTGGCCTCTGATCGCCAGGCACCTGTGAATAAGGCTCCTGTCTCTGCTCCTCATCCCTATGCTATCCCTCAGGAGATACTTCATTCTGTCTTCTCGTCTTAACCATTTCATGTCCTAGTGACATGATGCATACAGAAGACAAATAACGCCACTCATGATATAAACCACCCTCTACCTAGTAATATATACCTATAGTTACAAACCCTAGATGCAGATTACCCAAAACCTTGGGCTCTGATACCAACTGTGATGACCTGCTATCCAAGCATCGCACCCCCTAGCAAAAAGAGATAAACATGCAAATGCAAAAGCAATCAACCCAATTAAAATGTGACATCTAAAGTTGCGATAGTCGCACTCCCCGTGTGTGATAATACGGGAATAGATTTATATTAAAAGAAAATAAATCGTTTATTCTTTTCAAATAAAATCACGGTAAGATCTCCCGTATTTAGTAACTATTTAGTCATCTGGGATAACCTGATAAAGATTAATATAACACTTCTATTATCGAACAAGCTGGCATCAATGGCCCTTCTGACCGCCCAGCATAACATACTATAGTATATGAATATCATATCCACAAAACTATATATAATACATTTTCATGTGTCAAAACTATACATGTATATAGGAATACATCTCAAACTACTGACAAGAAAACAAATAATTACATACCTCAAACAAAATAAAAGGGATCCACGATAGATAAGGATCTAAATCCCTCAACTCAAATGCCTCTATCCTGGACTTCCCTCTCATCTCCTAGATCACCTGAAAATGAGGATATCGGGGTCAGTATAAGTTGAGCAAGTACACAGAGAACCAATAGCAAGCAATACAAGTAGCAGACACAAGAATATTAACATTACTATATAAGAATTATAATTATAACAAAGTATACCAATGATACACATTAACCCAAAAGGAAAATCACAATTACCACATTTAAAACCATTATACTTTTTTCATCTTCATTGTTCCAATTTAATTTGACATTTAAAAAAAGGGATGGAGTGTCGAACCAAATTAATGTATGAGGGTCTGAAGAGTAAGCAAAAAATTCGGTATTTCTAAATGATATCCAGATCTTTTTAGGGTAGACACCTCAAACACTTCACATGTTTCTAATTCTAGCATCGCAAGGAGAAGAAATACATCTATAGTTCCTCAAGCATCACCCACAGATTTCGCAAAGCTGTCAGCACTCCACATACTAACTATACTCCTTAATTTTCGCCCGCAGGCTTCGCAAAACTTTTGGAGTTATCATCGCAATACTACTTTCTCTTTATATTACTTCATATTCACATGAGTGATAATCACAAATATTCCAATTCATCACAATGATCACATAGGATTCGTAGCAAGATTCAATACCAATTGTACAAAACATGTCATATCAAACAATGTTAAACCCAAATTTAACAATATAACTTGCGTAGTCATAGAAAAACTATCATAACTTCTTCTGCAAATAATGGATTGAGATGATTCCAATGGCCATTTAAAGATAAGACATAGGGCTAAAATGTTTATGTTCAAAGGTTAGCCTAATTCAGCCTAGAAGGTAGCCAACAATCAAGAAAAATTTCAACATAGAAATATACTGAAATACGGTTTTCTGTAGATAACGTGGCACTTTAATAATTCACCAAAAATTCATTTTTTAATGAAACCTTTCGAAATATATGTCATTTTAAAGTTATGGAAGTCTAGTTTGTTACAAAAAAAAACCTCATTCGATTATAATTAACAAGGAATGGAGCATGGCCATGCTATAAACAAAACAGTCTTTCTATAGTAATCATCTTATTTTAAAAATTCACCAAAAATCCAATTTTTCTTGAAACTCTTTAAATCTTATGTCATTTGAAAGTTACAAAAGTCTAGTTTTATCAAGAGAAAACCCTATTCAATTTGGAGTTATGCAGAGAAAGATATTGAGTAAAGAATAGGGTATGGCCAGACTGTCTTGCATACCAATTTTTAGAGTTTTATCCAACGATGAGATTTTCTTTTTCCCTAATTCATTTTCTCCAAATTCCAGTAATACAATTATATCAAAAATATATTCTATAGTATTATTAGGCATCAATTTAGCAAAAACATACAAGGTATTTACCTCAAAATCACAATCTTTTCCTTTGATTTTCCTTCCTTTCCTCTCCAAGCTTCCTTTGAATTTCTAGCTTGTTCTCTAGGTATTTTGCACTTCATTTTACTCTCCAAAGGCTAGGGTTACCATATACATGGATGGAGGTGTGTTATTTCAAGTTTAAAGGATAGTTTTAATGGAGGTTGGGGTGAGTTTTTTGAGAAGGAAGATAGAATCCGAAAATGAACATTTTGGAATAATAAAGTTAAGTTTTCAAATTTTTTCTCCATTCTTACCTCTCTACCTAAGTGAAATGTAGGACCCAAGCATAGTGAGGTGTCAAAACTAAGGTTGCATGTGTTAAGAAATGAAGTGCCACAGTACCCCCAAATTATGTTTGTTTTGTTTTTGTTTTGTTTTGTTTTCTTTTTGTTTTCTTTTTATTTTCCTTTTCTTTTCTTTTGGTGGGTCCCACACCAAACCCTTATTTGGTTCTCTTGTGGCATTATTTCAATCATTTTCATCTGCCATTATATCCTACAATTCATGCTAAATTTAATATACCCGACCTCTACTTAAAATCATAAATACAGAAATCAAAACATGCATCACAAATGCATCTAAAATCACAGTGTATCCAATTTTATCACAATGCGATGTAAAAGAATTTGAGTCGGTTAAAAAAAACAAAATTACAAATACAAATGCATATTTTAATATTTTCTCAAAACGGGATCTTACAATTGTATTTCTCGACACTGTCTAATAATTAGTTTTAGTCTTGAAAAACCATTATATCTGATGGATTTTACATAATCTAGCAACACTACAAGATTTTAGACTTCGTTACTCCTCTGGAGTTCATTTCATCTTTCATAGTATTCAATCATAAGTTCGAGTCCTTAGATTTCATGACTTGTGAAAACATTTTCGAATCCTTTATGGCTCCAATGTTATAGCTAGACCCTTAAAGATTACCACATATAGCTAATATTTTTTCTTGAATAGATCTCTTTAATGTTGATTCAACATTTTCCATAGAAAAAGGTTGACCAACTTGATCTTAATCAGCTGTTTGTGAAATTTCTTGGTTGTCATCCATACCCTGATTTATGTTCATAGAACTTAAGAGTCATTTTGGATAACAACTAACTTGGTATTTGAACTTGATGGGATATTTGATAGGTCTCGTTCAGGAGTTAAGTTCTGAAAGTTATCCCTCTCATTGATCAATTTATTCTCTAAAAATCTAGTATTTTTAGAGTCCACAAACTTAGTATGGTGGAATGGATAATAAAACTGGTATCTCTTGTACTTATCAGCATAATCGACAAATTATCCACTCACTATTTTTGGGTTCAGTTTCTTTCTTGTGAATTATAAACCTTTATCTCTGCAAAATAGTTCCAAATGCGTACATGTCTTAAACTAGATTTTCAACCCTTAAATAACTCGACGGGAGTTTTAATTACAGTCTTGGCTGGAACCCTATTTAAGATATATACTGTCATATTCAGAGTTTCAGTCCATAAGAATTTAGATAGTTTGGAGCTAACCATCATACTCCTAACCATATCAAGTAAAATCTTACGCCTTCTATCAAGTACCTAATTCAGGTTAGGTGAACCGGATATAGTGTATTGGGCAACAATCTCATTTTCCTGAAAAAAATTTTACAAATAGACTTGATGTTTCCCTATCCTATAAGCATGCCTTTCATAGTCTTCCACACCTCTATTTGATCTCATGATCTTTATTTGTGATATTTAATTAGAGAGGGGGTGAATAGTTGAATAGAGATATTTTGAAAAATTTACTATAAATAAAAAATTAAAATGAGGTGTTTGGTAGTTTTAATCGAAAGACAAAAAACACACAAAACTTTTTATAGTGATTTCACTAAACCAGGTGTACGTCCACTTCCAGAATCCTTTTGGATTTTTCACTTCAACTAAATGATACAAACTTGATTGTAGATTCAATTTGGACCTTTACAGTGTTTTTTCGCAACACCACTTTCGTAATTCTATATAGATTGGCTCTCTCTCTCTAGACCCAAAGCAATGACATACTCTTTGGTCTTTTGAAATTTCAATACAAGTGAGAAAAGAAATGTCAAGGATGTGAGACTCTAATTTTTAGATTTGACAGATTTGATTTTACAGATGATTATACTCGAAAAAAATTAAATGAAAAACAAAGTATATAAATTGTTAAAACAAAATAATGAATGCTATTAAATGCAGTTGTTCAAAAAGTTAATCGAGTATTCTCTCCTTCTTCACATCTCATATTTAGTATTTATTGTCACGCTAAAGAAATCTGCTGTAGGGTTGTTGAACCCGAACATTACTCATTAATTTCCGTCAATTAATGTTTTGCAATAGTATCCATTTTTCGCGTTGAAGTTTCATTTTCCTATTAGTGCCACTTTCTTGTTAACCAATCGAAGGATGTTCTGGCTGCATTTAAATGTTAGGCTTTTATAGAAATGGAAACATTCAAATATATACAAAAAAAGAGGACCGTTGTATTCAAATTTGTTTCAAAATTTTGGTTTCTGATAATTTTGAGTTAACAAAGTTAAACAGTACATCAACCTAAATTCAAAAATTTAGTATTAAGTTCTTGACTGATCAGGTTGACATGAGAGTACTTGGATCAATAAGGTCATGTTTCAAATTAAATAGGTGAACATGTAGGCTTAAATTGATAGTTGTATTCAGTTGTATCGATATAGTTCTAATTACGCATCAAGATGCCATACTTAAAAATCAACAGCATAGGTCGACATGTTATACATACACATCAACACAGTCCTGTCTCTACATGAAATTGGTGGACATGACCTCTGAAATTGATGGATGTGTTATTTGTGTCGACAAAGTTGAAATGCAGGTCGATGTGTAATTTCTAAATGACAGTTTGCATTAGGTCGACATATTCTAAGTATACATCGACACACTACTGTGCTTATATAAAATTGATCGATATGTTCAATGTATCGATATAGTCAACATACAAGTCGTGTTTTTCTTAAAGGACAAATAGATCAGGTCGATAAGTTATCAGGCGTGTTGACCTCTTTATGCTTTTATTTGATACTTGTCGATGTGGGTAGATAGTAAGTCATTATATTACTAAAATTGGTCAACATGTCATATTAAATTTGTCCACTTGAAGTCAACAGATCAATGTGTAATCGAATTTAGTTTGACATGTAAGGCTAATTAACATGTTGTCGGGGTTGTTCATATAATTTCACTTAGATAATATGTTATGTTTGTTTTATTAAGATCGACAATGGTTACTAACAGGTTGACATGTTTAAGGTATGGTTAAAATTGGTCGACATGATTCTGAAAATTGATAAACCTATGGAAACAGGTCGATGTGTGTAAACAACAAGTCGACAAGTTTTTGCAAACTTTTGTTTTCTAATGGTTTTCTGATTTACTTCAATTTATTTTTCTCTAATTTATCATCATCAAAATCTATCATTTTCAATAATCTCCCAATTTTTTATGATAATAAAACTTCAAATACTTATCTAAAGTATCTGATCTATTGATTCTTATTTTTGAAAATTTAACTTAGAACCACAACAATTTCAAAGTTTGATTCATACAGCCATTGCTACAGAACCTATCACCATATAAAGCCATCAGCACCATACACTACAAAACAAGTGAGTTATTCTGATGGATTAAAACCGTCTCCTAAATATGATACAACCGTTGGCAAAAGTTTCTCCGACGGATGGGGTTTTAGTCGGTAATACACCAGTCGGGATAGGTGTATTCCAACACTTTTCATGACCGTTGGAGCATGTCATATATTTATAGTGATGGTTAGAACTGTTGTTACAATTTAGCATTTTATCATCGGTTTAAAATAGTATTAAGAAAACTTAATACTTTTATTATCGGTTGTCATATTAGTACCCATGTAGGTTATGTTACTGTCATATTATGACATATATAAAACCGTTTGGAAATATTATTACTTTTATTTTCGGTTGTACAAATGTTAAAAAATATTATGATCAATTTATGGTCGGTTAGGAAACGTTAAGAAATGTTAGTACTTTTATCCTCACTATAGTTGATTACGACTACCATCACTTACTACTCACTTACTAATTACTTACTTCTTGGTTACTATTATCATTAGTTACTAGTTACTTATTTCTCGGTTACTACTATCGTTACTTACTAGTAAGTTACTAGTCGGTTACTACGTATATCTTCGTACGTGAGGAAATATTATAAATTTTATGGATAGTTAGTGCAAGTATTAGGAAATAAAACTAAAAACTTGAAAATAAAGAAAATAGTAAAATATGATAATCTTGGAGAATGATTGATACAATAGGATAAATAAAAAAAATTACATATCTCACAAGCATATCCCACAATCCATATATCTTCTTCGAAGATGTTTATACAAATGCTTCACTTCAATTATCAAAAGGATTATCAGCACAATCCATCTTCATTGAGTCCATCTTCATTCAATCTATTCATTTACAAAAAGAAATAGAGTCAGATGAAATATAATATAATAGTATAAAAATGGTTATAAATAAAAATATTACTATGTTAAAAATAAAATAAAAATAAGTAATGACAGGAGTATAATGGAATGGTACATATTAAGAATAGTTATAGATAAAAATATTATCTTTTGGGACGGAGTCAGGCGATGATGATGATTGTTGGTTTTTATGTGCACTCCCAGCATCTTGTATTGAAGAAACTTAAAAAACATATAATTTGGATTATTTTTGAAAAGTAAGAGTGAAATTAATAAAATTGTGCTGAAATAGAAATAGAGAAATAACATACCTGAACACCAGTAATAAGTCTTGCTTCATTAACCATATTCATCAATTCATCTTTATGTCCAGTTCTAACATGCATAGTAATATGAAGAAGAACATTACTTAATATAATTATGTTCCATTAATTGTTGCATCATATTAGTTATATCTTCTTTCTCAACTCTGGTTGAATGCATATTTTGTTATGCATATCTGGTTCTTCCCCGTGAATCATGTTATTATATTTTCATCCTAAATATTACATTACAATAAATAATGACTCTAAATTTATATCATTACATTATTTAAATTAATAATATTAATTATATTATTATTCTACATAATTCATATTTGAAATTTTTGATATAATCTATATGTGAAAATTTTTATATAATAAAAAAAGTTTTGACATGGCATGTGTGGGTCGACACGGGTGCTCGGTCATGCCAGCACAGGCGCCTACGTACCTAACTTATAAATTTTCAAAAACTCTACTATATTATTACTATTTACTATATTATTACTACTAATTGTAAATTTTTAAAAACTCTACTTACTACTTGTAAATTTTGTATGCTAACAATTTATTTAATTTTTGACCTGTCTCTTTTTTTTCTTAGTTAGTTTATTATTATAATCATATGCAATGTAATTTTTAGAAATATTGTTACAATTTTGAATATTTTTTCTAGTAAACTACTTAAGAATTAAATATAGTTTTCATATTTGTTACACCAAATGTTACTATGTATTATACCGAGTGCATCGAATAAATTAATGGAAAAAAATATAAATATAGAGAATGATTAAGTAATATGTAAACAAAATTACATTTCCTATACATAAACATCTCATATGTATCTCATCCTACTCTATCAACATCATCATCATCATTCATCTCGATTAATATATTTCCTTCATCTTCATCAATATTAGTTCAAACTCACTGATTAGTTGAGGGATTAGTTTCTGAATTGAAATGATGAATTGTCACTTCATCACCCATATCAAATTTATCTCCAACTTTGACATGTTTTATAACAAGTCATCCTTTATGTCTTTCATCAGCCACATAAAATATCTTCTTTGCTTGGAATGCCAACACATAAGAATCATCCAGCAAATTATCGTCGGTATGATATTAGTATGATTGAGATAGGAAAAATTGATAAAAATTGAACCAAATCTTTCCTTCTTGCATCCTCATTGTAGGTCAACCCAATCATACCGAAATAATACAAATGTATACATTCTATTATAGTTTACTTGAATGATTTCTCTTAGGATACCATAATAATTAACTTTACCTTGAATTGATATTTTATCCATCGCGCTTGCATAACTAACATCATTAACTATTGCTGCCATAACTCTTGAATTCTGAGTTTGAAGGCATTTTTCACGATATTTTACATGAAATCAATATTAGCCATTGTAATTTCTAATGAATGGGTCTGGTCCACGAACAATTCATTTAATTTCATCTGTAATCTCTTCGATATATTTTGGATTAGTAACCTAAAAAAGAAATCTTAAAAAATTAAGTATTTATATAAAGAGAAGAAATTAATAATATTAAAAAATGATATACTTACATGATGAGTAAACCAGGTAATGAACCCTTTACTATGAAATTTGTCAATTTGGAAAGTGTTTAACTTCTTTTTAAATTAATAATATTAATAAATTTACACTAAATATATGTTAGTTTTTATTAATCAAATAGATATAATTAATACAGAGCAAGGCTTACAGGCTCTTAAATGTAGTAAGTATGTAGTAAGTATGTAGTAATTAAGTAGTAAGTGATTTTTTCAACAACGTGGCAGTATTGATTTAAAATATAAAAAAAATTGTGACGAATTAAAAACACGGTAATGAAAAAAAGGGCGGGAGAAAAAACACCAAAGAAAAAATGGGCGGAATTTTAAAAATTTGTTTGTGAAAAAGTTATATCATAAATCCTACGCGGTATCAAAATTTCTCCAATTTTTTCAACAACGTGGCGGTATTGATTTAAAATATAAAACAAATTTGTGACGAATTAAAAACGCGGTAATGAAAAAAAAAAGATGGGAGAAAAAACGCCAAAGAAAAATGGGCGGGATTTTAAAAATTTGTTTGTGAAAATGTTATATTATAAATTCTACGCGGTCATCAAAATTTCTCCATCCTTTCACCATCAAAGTTTCTTCATTTTCTCTTAAAAGCTCTCCTCCCCTAACCCATTTAAACCTATGGATGAGTATTGTATGAAAAATCACAACAATTCCAAGAAGAAGAACAAGTATCAGTCTGAACAATCTCAATCTCCAAAATGTTACCAGGTTTTAAAAATAAGCATATTATTTTAGTTTGATATTTAATATTAAAATGCCGTTTTTAATTTTTTATTTTGAACAGTTGTGAAGAAATATAGAAATCAATACTATCAAGATATTTTAGATCAAAATATTTTGGATTCAGATAAAGGAAAGGGCTCTTAGTTAATATTTTCATTTATAATCATAATTTATTATTTAATATGTACAATTTATTATTTACAATGATTTTTTACAGATAAAGATGCCTTCAAATTTGATGAATATTTTTTTTTCGAACATCTCAGAATACATGTAGTTATGTGACATATGCTTTTGTTTTTTTTTTCAATCCTTATTACGTTTAACGATACAAAATTTATACTAACACGGAAGTAAGTAACCGACATAGATCACTGTAACTTTTGTGTAACGTAACTGATAGTAATAACTTTTTCCGATGCATGATAAAATAGTAATTTTGGAGTAAGACAATATAAACAACACATGTAGTAACCATGTAGTAATCGATATTAAAACCATGTGGTAACCATGAGCATCCACGCTTGTCTGTGTGGGGTAGGAGCGTCCAAGCTCTATGCATGCCCATGCATGCGTAGGCTCTGCACTCTTGCAAGCAACCGCACGGGTGCCCACGTGCTCTGCATGCCGGCACGTATGCAAGCGCTCCATGCTGTGCGCATAGTCCATCGCCTAAACGGGCGCCCGCCTTTGCCTATACAGGCCCCCGCGGGCGAGCATGCCCGCATGCCTTGCAGGCACCCGCACGCTATCTGCCCGTGCATGCGCTGGCACCCACCCGGGCTCCCACAAAGGCAAGAGTGTGCACATGAGCATGGCACGCACGCCTTGCGGGCGCCCGTCTCCTTTATTTTTTTATGCAAAATGGAGAAAAAAAAGGAAATATTATTGCTGTAGGGATTTGAACCCATGACTTCGAATCACAAAACACAATTGAGTCAACCATTATATCACAATGTGATATGTGCAATTCTATTTTCTTTTCTTTTCTTTTCTTTCTTCCTAGTTATCTCAACTTCACTTTTTTTTTATCTGGTTCTCACTTTTTTTCCCCTTGTTTTACTCTAACCTCTATTATTTTCCTTCATGAGATCTTTTTTTTTTGTTTTGTTTTTCTATTCTCATTGAGTTTTTTTACTACTATTTTGATATATTCAAACCAATTTATTTGAATGATATTTAAATTGAATATCATTAATGAATTATAATTTATTAATTTTATATATTTTGAACGGTAAATATTTGTGATTAAATATATAGATTTTTTAAATTATTAATATATTATAATTTAAATTCCATACTCATTCAAAAAACAAAAAATAAGAAAAAAAATAAAACACAATTAAATTAATTGAAATAGAATTAATTAAAATAAAAAATGAAAAAAATATAATAGTTGAAATATAAATAAAAAAAATTAGATTTAGTGAAATTACAAGTTACCATTAAGTGCATATGTCGCTTGGCATGTGCGGGGGCCTGTGCTAGTATAGACAGGCGCCTGATGGTTACTATCCACTTACCACTTATCACTTACCAGTTAACTATATATCACAAATTTATCACTAACTTATCACTATATAAATTTACTTACTTACTATCTATTTACCACCTACTTATCACATATTTACCGCCTACTTACTACCTACTTATCTAGTTAAAACTACTACTATTATAAATTTACTACAACTTATTACTTACTTACCATCTACTTACTACCTAATTATTTAGTTAAAATTACTACTATCATATATTTACTACAACTTACTATTTACTTACCATCTACTTACTACCTAATTATTTACTACAACTTACTACTTACTTACCATTTACTTACTACCTACTTATCTAGTTAAAATTACTACTATCATAAATTTACTACAACTTACTACTTACTATCTACTTATCTAGTTAAAATTACTACTATCATAAATTTATTACAACTTACTACTTACTTACCATCTACTTACTACCTATTTATCTAGTTAAAATTACTACTATCATAAATTTATTACAACATACCACTCAGACTATTTTCAAATATAAAAGTATATGATACAAATATGATAACAATTTTATGTTTTAATGACGCTACAATATATATGTTAGTATAAATAGAATTTATACAAACGGTTTGTTCTAATGGTGAGAATTAAATATAGTTTTAAAATACGGTAGAATTTGTATGTTGCCATACATTTAAAACTTATAGAGAAGTAGACAATAAAAAAGATTTATATTGAAACTATTTTTAAACCATGTCAAAAAGACTATTACATTTACTGACTATAATTTTTAACCATCACAATTGAATATTATTTTACAGACAGTTGTGTGGTACCTTTACAGACGGTTGCTGAACTTTTCTTCACGGATATTTTAGTCTATTGGGAAAGACTTATATTTTTTGATGATTTCATTATAAGCCGTCTCTATAAAGTATAAAAACCGTAACTAAAAGTCTCTGACCCTAAAAGTTATCGTCGGTATAATATTTTAATTTTGTAGTGATACTCCATAAACTTATCACATAGCCATCTAACATATCCTTGCATCATTAGTCTGACCTATCCTTACTTAGCACTATCAATCCAGCATTGTACACTTCACCATCAAAGTTGTCTCTCCCTAAGTCTAAGCCTATTTTCATACTTCCATCAAACTACACTACAGTGCACGCACATTGTAGCCACTATACACACACATTGCAGCCTCAGACCAAGCTCTATAGACCACTTCAGACCACACTTCCCTTAAGTCTAATACTTTAATCTTTCTTCCCCTTTTTGTCATCTATAAAAAAGATTTAAAAAAAAAAGTTAGAGGAAAGTTACAGTTATAACAGTAGACCATAAGTTACAGTTGTACGCTACAACAACCAATAACACCAACAATCACAATTACATACAGCCAATTACTCCCCTTCACATACACTAATAATTACACTAAGCTCCAACGTTTCTTCAAACTCCCAACCTACTATCTCTAATCCCAGAATTTTATCAGTAGCCAACAGATACATCACCAACACTTAGTATACCTACAATCATACTCTAATAGCAACCATATGCATACACACAGCTTAAGATACAATACAACACATAGATAGCTATTTTCAGAATTGTACAGGTCTTAATATTTTCTCACATCATTTGAATTTTGTCAACCAAGTTGAAGCAATAATAGAATTCATCAGTAAAGTGCAGATTTAGTTCTATTAGAAAAGAAAAATGACATGTACACCACATAAAGCGCCAAGATATAAACCATTAGAAGAGCATTATAAAAATAAACTAACATCAGTTTGAATAAGAGGATTTGGGAACATGAGATGATTTTTCTTTTTCTTTTTCAAGGGAGTCTAGTCTGTTCTTAATGTCCTGAAATTCCATTCTCAAGGCATAGCTTATTTGATCTGGCATAGCTTATTTGATCTTGCATAACTTGTCTCTTCTCAATCTTCTCCAACTTTTCAAAAATCATCTCAAGTATGATGAGCTGAGAATTAGAAGGCTACTCATCATCTTCTCTTCTTCTTTCTCTTTGTTCAGTTTCTGTTGTTTTCTCATGTTTTTCTCTTACCTCCAGTATTTGCCTCTTGTTTGATCCACCATCCTTTCTAACTCATTCTCCTTCACTGTTACACATCCATCTAGCTCGAAGTATTGAAGTATTGATTTTATTTTTCTCATTCACCTCAATCCCATATCCTTATCCAACTCCATATGGTTGCATGACAGAATATCAGAAATCATATTTGCATATGGTAAAAGTGAGTTCTCTAATCTATAATGCAGAAATCATGAAGTGTGGGACTATGAAGTGCAATCCAGAATTCTTTCCACTCATAATATAACCCATCAATCGAAAATATTCTCTAGAGCGTATGTCATAGGTTGATGTATCAACCATTCATATTCCTTTCTACATGTCACATATCGACACCTTTTCTTGCACATCGACTTGTTTTAAGAATGTTTAAATATAATCGGGTCGACCTATTTTAAAAAATATTGATCTAATTTTGACTGCTAAGTAGGTCGACACATTTGTGTACAGGTCGACAAGATCATGTCTATTTTTTATTTTAAGTAGTAGGTCGACAAGTTTTCTAATATAATGATTAGTAGGTCAACAAGTATTACATCTTTCAATTTGTCGACACCTTTAAGAAATAGGTTGATCTAGAGTTCTTTTTCAGAATATTAATGTATACTCTATTTTTCACATTTTTAATTTATTTTTCTATTTCAATCATTTCTAACTCTTTTCTTAGTTCATAATCTATTCTTATCCAATGGCTTAGTAAGAATATCAGTAATATATTTTTGAGTTTCTATATATTTAAGAATAATTTTGTTTTTTAATGCATGGTCTCTGATTGAGTGACATCTCACTTCAATATGTTTGATTCGAGAATGATGTACTGAATTTTTAGTTAGATTTATGACACTTATATTATCACATTTAATAGGATACAATCAAAATCTATGCCATAATTTTTCCCTTGATACTTAATCCACAAAATTTGTACAGCACATTGTCAAGTATAGATATACTCATTTTCGGTTATTGAGAATGCTACACTACTATATTTTTTGGAAGATCATGATACCAATATACTTCCAAAGAACTGACAAGTACTACTGGTACTTTTCTATCCAGTTTACATCCCGCAAAGTCTGCATAAGAGAATCCATGCAATTGAAAACTTGAATTTTTGTCATAACAAAGATCTAGATGTATAGTGTTTTTTAGATATCTAAATATTATTTTAACTGCTACCAAATGAAATAGTAAGATACAACAGTAATCCAATCATGGTTCTATATAATTTTTGACAAACTGAATTGACATTTTCATTTTTATCAAATTTTAGACTTGTACTCATAATTGTGGCATTTTGTTTGCATTCACTAAATCCAAATCTTTTGATAAGATAATTGATGTATTTTGATTGATCGATGAATATTCCATTTTTAGATTATTTGATTTAAAATCTTAGAAAATAGTTTAACTCTTCCATTATACTCATTCCAAACTCTTCTTGTGTTCTTTCTGTAAATTTTTCACATATTTTTACATTGGTTCCTCTAAAAAATATATCATCTACGTATGTTTGAATTATCAGAAAATTATCATCTTTTCTTTTGATAAAGAGAATTGTGTCAACATTTCCTCTCTCAAATTTATTTTCAATTAGAAATTTACTAAGTCTCTCATACTAAACTCTAAGAGTTTGTTTCAATCCATACGAAATTTTGGTCAATTTGAAAAAATATTTTGAAAATTTTGGATTTTTAAATCTATGAGAGTTATTTTACATACACAGTTTAATTTAAATAGCCATTTAGAAAAATACTTTTAACATCCATTTGATACAGCTTGATATTCATATAACAGAAGAAGACTAGAAATATTCTAATAGCTTCTAGTTTAGTAACTAGAGTATATGTTTCATCATAACTAATTTCCTCCTTCTAACTATATCATTTGGCCACTAATCTTGTCTTATTTCTTGTGATTGTTCCATATTTATTAAGTTTATTTCTGAAAACCCATTTAATTCTAATTACAGATTGATCCGTTGGTCTAAAAATAAGATTCCATATTTTGTTTTTTTCAAATTGATTCTATTAACCTTGCATAGTCATTTTCTAATTTCATCTCCTAATACTTTATCTACATTCTTAGGTTTTTTTGGTGAGATGAATACTACATATTCACATTGATTCTGCAAGACTGATCTAGTTTTAACATCTGAACTTATATCACCTATTATGTTTTCTACGTTGACATCTTATCTGATTTGAGAATATTTAATTTCTTACTTTTGTTAAATTTCATCTTTTTCTTTTTATTCGGTGACTTCATTGATTTCTTCTTTTTGAGAATTAAAATTCTCTGTAAGTTCCAATTTATTAGGATTTTCTGTAAAATATTCATCATCTAATCTTCTTTGGTCTTTGTCCTTCTTTTCGTCAAATTTTACATGTATTGATTTCTCTACTATTATGGTTTTTTTTGTTATAAACTCTATATATATCTTACTCACTATTGAATAGTTTAAGAAAATTCACTCATCACTTTTTGCATCAAAATTTTCCTAAAACTTCTTTTCCATTATTCAAAACATAGCATTTATATTCAAAAAATTTTAAAGTAGGCTATATTGAGTTTCCTTTTTTTGTAGAGTTCGTAAAGAGTTTTCTTTAAAATATGTCTAATTAATATCCTATTTAGGATAAAGCAGGTAGTATTCATTGCCTCTGTCCTGAAAAATTTTGACAAATTATAATCACAAAATATAGTTCAATCCATTTCTTGTAGTGTTTTATTTTTCTTTTCAACTACCTCATTCTATTGAGATGTTCTAAGAGTTGAGAAATTATGATCATTACCTTGATTACTAAAGAATTTTTCCATGGTTTTGTTTTCAAATTTTTTACCATGGTCACTTCTAATACTCTTAATTGAAATTCTTTTTTTGTTTGGAATTTTCTTGTACAATTTAATGAAAATGTCACTAACTTCCTCCTTTTTGGTTAGGAATAGCATTCAAATGTATCTAGAATAATTATCAATGATCACAAATTTATAATATTTTTCTCCTAAAATTTGAGTTCTTGTTGGTCCGAATAAATCTATATGTAAAAGTTCCGAAGGACTACTAGTGGATACACAATTTTTGGATTTAAATGAATTTTTTATTTTTTTTCCTTTCATATATGTATCACACAATCTATCTTTTTCGAATTTTAAATTAAGTAGACCTTTCACAATATCTTTCCTAACTAATTTTGATAAAGTATCCATACTTGCGTGTCCTAATTTTCTATATCACGGCAATGAGTTGTTTTTGCTTATTGCAACTAGACAAAACTCATTTTCAGTTTACAATTGCTCTAAATCAATCAAATAGATATTTCCTCTACTAAGACCAATGAGTTTAATACTATCAGAAGATTTATCAATGATAGAATAAGTATCAATATCAAATATAACTTTATAACTCTTGTCACATAATTGATTAACGCTTAACAAACTGAATTTCTGACCGAACACAAAAACCATGTTTTGAATTTGGGAGTCAATAGACTTGTCTCCAATATTGTCTATCCCAATAACTTTTCCTTTAGAGTTTTTACAAAAGGTTACCTTTCCTCCGTTTTTCTTCTTAAGAGATGAGAATTTTGAGATATCTCCGGTCATATGTCTTGAACAACCACTGCCAATGTATCAGACTGACTTTTCAAGAGATTCCCTTGATTTCAGACAAACCTAAAACAAAATTCAATCATACTTTTGCCTTTAGTACTCTTGTTTTCTTGGATCCAGCTGAGTTAGCTTTGATTTGACTCTTATATATCCATTTTAAATTCATTGTTGATGAGTTCTTGAACCAGCAAATATAAACTGAGTTTCCAAATTTTTGGCAATAGGTGCAGTTGTGATTATTTACTCTTATATTCTTTGCAATAATAGAAGATTTATTTCTTAGTTTGCAGTTATTTATCTTGTGCCCCAGTTTCATGCATATATGACATTTCTGTAATTTAACAATCTCTGAAGTAGGTGTGAAGAAATTATATAGCATTTTTTAGTTTGAATAGGATTATATCTTAATCCAGTTTTATCAAATACTACTCTCTGTACTCCTAAGATGACATCTAGTTTTTCTTACCTTGTATGAATTTTATTAGAATGATATTTTGTCTAATGTTTTTCTCCTTTTGTTCGGTTAACTCTTTTCTCATAACTATCTTTCATTTGTTTAGTTGACATTATCTAGTTTATTTTGCTAATCCAGATGTTTGTTTTTTTCATTCTTCAACTCTTTTTTGAGTTCAGTAATTCTTGATTCAAATTTAACATTTTTTTCTCTTAATTTATTAGTTTCTATTTTTTATTTTTCTAATTTTTTAATAGTTTTAGTCAAATCTTTCTTTACAGATTATTTTTCACATTTAATCTTTTTTATTCCTTAAGTGATTCTAGTAAAGTTTCTTATAATTCAGTAGTAGTAAAATTACTTTTGTCAGTTTGAACAAGAAAAGTAGGAAGTAGAGTTTATCTCATTCTCATAAAATTCTTTATTGGCCATGAAGCACGGTTGGCTTATTCTTCGTTGGCTCTTCTTCATGTGAGCTAGATTCTTCATTTGAGCTAGAGTCTTCATCACTCTAGGCAGCAAGAGTTTCTTCATTTTCTTCTCTTTTATTTCTTTCTTATTTTTCTTGTCATCCTTTTACAGTTAAACACAATCAGTTTTTAGGTGTTCCAATTTTTTACACTCGAAGTATCTGATTTCCTCTTTTTTTTTTGGGGTCTTTTGAAATATGATTTGTTATTGCTTCTCCTTTGCATCATGAACTTCTTGAATCTTCTTGCTAGCAATACTTCATCTTCTTCATCATCTTCCTCTTCAGAATTTGACGTGCTCTCAACATTGTCAGCCTTGAGAGCTACTTCTTTGTCTTTTTCTTCTTTTCTTGACTCTTTAACATTCAAATTCATTTCATGGGTTATCAAAGACCCCACGAGTTCGTCTATAGTCAAAGTTTTAAGATTTTTAGATTCTTCTACCGCAGTAACTTTTGGTTCTTAAGATTTTGGCAAACTTCCCAAAATCTTGTCACCATATCTTCTTGAGGGATTCTCTTTCCAAGCAATCTTAATTTATTTGTCACATTGTTGAATCTTATTATCATCTCACTAATAGATTCTCCTTCTTTCATCTTGAAAACTTCATATTCTTGTTGCAGTAGTCTGATTTTGCTTTTGTGAACTTGATCAGTGCCTTCGTAGGTGGTTTCGAGTTTTTCCCAGATTTCTTTCGCTGTGATATATGAGAAAACCCGATTGTATTAGTTGACACTCAAGGCAAGATGAAAGAGATTTATGGCCTTATAGTTTGCTTGATAGGCTTTTTTTTGCTCAATTGTCATATTCTTTAACTTGACTGACACACATACACCATCAACCTCTTCAGTGGGAAATTCAACACCTTTTTTGATTATTTTCCAAGCATTAAGATCTTGTGCAATTATGAAATTACACATTCTTTGCTTCCAATAATTGACGTTGTTTCAGTTGAAGAATGGTACATAATTTGTTGAGTATGCTTTGATGGTACATTATCTCCGTTAATGGCCATTTAGATCTTTGGTGTAAATCAATACATCCACTATGATACCAATTGATATTCAATTAGGGGGTGAATAATTGAATAAAAATATTTTGAAAAATTTACTGTAAATAAAAATTTTTAAAAGAGGTGTTTGGTAGTTTTAACTAAAAGGACAAAGAATACACAAAACTTTTCATAGCGGTTCCACCAAACTAAATATATGTCCATTCCCAATCTCCCACTTGATTTTTCACTATCAACTTAATTTTACAAATTTGATTGCAGATTCAAGTTGGACCTTTATAGTGTTTCTTTGCAACACCACTTCCCAATCTTACATAGATTGGCTCTCTCTCTAGACCCAAAGCAATAACACACTCTTTAATCTTTTGAAATTTCAATACAAGTGAGAAGAGAAATGTCAAGGATTCGAGACTCTAATCCTCATATTTGACAAATTTGATATTACAGATGATTACACTCGAAAAAAAAATTAAATGAAAATCAAATGAAAAATAGAGTGTAAAAATTGTTGAAACAAAGTAATGAATGCTATGAAATGCAGTTGTTTAGAAAGTTAATTAAGCATTATCTCCTTCTTCACATCTCATCTCTAGTATTTATTGTCATACTGAAGAGAATCCGTTGTAAGGTTGTTGAAAGCGAATGATACTCATTAATGTTCGTTAATTAATGTTCTGTAAAAGTATCCATTTTTTACGCTGAATTTTCATTTTCTCACTGATACCACTTTCTTATTAACCAATCGAAAGATATTTTTGCTGCATTTAAAGTTAGGCTTTCATAGAAGTGGAAACATTCAAATATACAGAAAAAGAGATGACCGTTGTATTCAAATTTGCTTTGAAAATTTGGTTTCTGTCAATTTCGGGTCGACAAGGTTAAACAGCACATCGACCTAAATTCAAAAATTTAGTATTGAGTTCTTGACTAATCAGGTCGATATGAGAATATTTGGGTTGACAATGTCATGTTTCAAATTAAATAGGTGTACACGTAAACTTAAATTGGTCGATATGTTCTAATGTGTCGATATGGTTCTAATTAAATGTCGACATGTCATTCTTAAGAATCAGTAGCCTAGGTTGACATGTTATATGTATACATCGACACAATCCTCTGTCTACGTGAAATTGGTAAACTTGACATCTGAAATTGGTCAATATGTTATTTGTGTCAACAAAGTTGAAATATGAATCAATGTGTGATTTCTAAATCACAACTTACAAACGCTACTGTACTTATATAAAATTGGTAAACCTATCCTCCAAAATTGGTCGATATATTCAATGTATCGATATAATCAACACGCAGGTCATTATGTTTTTCTTAAAGTACAAAGAAATCAGATTGACATGTTATCAGGCGTATCGACCTCTTTATGCTTTTATCTTATGCTTGTCGATGTGTAGATGGTGGGTCATTATATTACTGAAATTGGTTGACATGTCATATTAAAGTTGTGCATCTGAGGTCAACAGGTCGATGTGTAATAGAATTCAGGTTGACGTGTAAGACAGGTTGACATGTTTTCGAGATTGTCGACATAATTTTATTTAGACAATATGTTATGTTTGTTTTATTCAAGTCAACAAGAGTTACTAATAGGTCGACATGTCTAAGGTATGGCTAGAATTGATCGACATGGTTCTGAAAATTAGTGAACCTATGGGAATAGGTCAATGTGTGTAAACAAGTCGATAAGTTTTTGCAAACTTTTGTTTTCTAATGGCTTTCTGATTTATTAAAACTTATTTTCCTTTAATTTATCATTTTCAACAATTTGCTTATAGCTTTATTTCTTTATTTTTATATTAAAAATTTTAAACTCATCCAACATCTCATCCTTATAGTAAAAGATATAAAGATACATATATCATAACTAGTTATCTACAAATGAGATTAAATAACTATGATCATTAGAGATTATTCTTGGAATATAAATGTCTGTATGTATGATATTAAATAATTCTAAACTCTTTCTGATACTTTTTTGAGTATTGTTGATCTACTTTCTCTTAATATAGTCCACACAAATCTCAAAATTGTTAAAGTTTAGGGTATCATGTACCCCAACTATTACCAAATTTTCTATTCTCTTTATGGAGATATGTCATAATCTCTAATAACACAACATAGAAGAGTTTTAACCCATGTATTTGTTACATTCATGCAAATATTATCTTGTAAAATAATACTACACAATTCATCTAATAATAGATTATAACTAACGATATTTGAGCCAAAAAAATAATGTTATTTATTACTAAATTGAAAGAAATAACCGAATTGTACAGGTTTTGAAACGAAAATTAATTTTTAAAAAGATTTAGGTACATAAAGCACTCTCTCTAATTTCAAGACATGCCTGTTGGCCACAATGAACTTGTAATCGTCAACACCCTTTACTCGTAAACTCATTTTATTATCCAAATAGATGAGTTGTTCACAAACCACTGATTTTCTTGGATTTTGTAAACTTTGCAATACATTGTAATATGGGTGGTATAATTAGAATCAATTCACCATGTGCCATGAGAAATCTCAGTCATGTAAAATTTATAACAAACTAATGAGATTTTTGTATCTTTATTTTTAAGCCGCTATTTGTACATGGCACAATCCTATTTCATATGCCCTTTCTTTTTACAGAGAAAACACTTGGATTGTTTTTTTATACCCGCTTTCGGTTTTGTACCTTTTTGGTTCGATTTGGACTTGCTCTTCTTCTTTCCTTGCACTACCACATGCACACTTACAGAACCCTACATCAGCTCCATCAACAATTTTCCTTCCTCTTGTATACACATATCTATCAACTCATTAATGAATCATTTCTCCTTATATGTATTTTAGGAGATTTTAAAAAGATCGTAGGGTTATGAGAAAGAGTTTAAAATAAAGTGCACAAGTAAAGATTCAAACATCTCAACCTACAAGGTTTCTAACTTAGACACTATGTCCAGCATCTCCATGATGTGTTTGTACACACCTGGATAGTAGTAAGTCTCATGGAGGAAAACTGAATAATAAGGTTACTGGTCAAAAACTTCTCCAATATCACAAATTGTTCATCTACGCCTTTAAGAAGAGTACGAAAATTGGTATGTTAGTTGACTAAGTCACGAATACCAGCTAAAATCTTACTCTTTAAGAACATAGTATTTAGACAATTAGATCGCTTACAATGATTATAAAGAGTTTATTAGCCTTGGAACCGATATCAATCACTAGAGGTGGATCATCCTTCTTAATAGAATAATCAATGTCCAAGCAATCCAAATGGAGAAGTACCATCTTTCTCTATTCCTTATAATTCTCTGTATTTAAATGAAGAAAATCGGATTTTAAATCTATAGTTTGGAATATTACAAAATAAATAAATATATTTAATAACTATATACGAGTTATTTAATATATGTCTACCAATTCAAATATAGGGAAACAAATTTATGCATGAAAATTGTTTGTGACCTAAATTTCTAATTTTATTATATTTATTTGACCTTATGATAAGATTTTCAAGATTATCACATTCGCTAATACCTATGGACTAATTAGAAAATTACAATATAACTAATATGTTTCTGATCACTTTATTCTTTTCTACTAAAACTTATAAGACGATCTCACTAATACACCGGGTGAGTTTTCACATAGGTGATGGGTCACATTGAACCGTTTAAAAATTATCCAACCTTAAACTTATTCTCGTTTTTTTGACGTGATTTTCATAAACATATACTAGATCAATCGCGCTTATAACATTTCATAGAAGGGGATTTAATATCATGAAAATAACTATTTTGTAATCCTATCGTCAATTTTATTATTTTCATGTAATAAAAATTTTGGTGGATTGATTTATTATATAAAAATAACTACTATAACCAAATATTCCTTCCTAATATGATCATTTATATCTTAATATATAATTTCTATTATAATTATAGCTGCTGTGAATATACGCTAATTAATTAGAATTATATTGATTATTAGCATATTTTACTATATGCGTGTATCATATAAAATGTATGAAATTTAATTTTAAATACAATAATTATCTCTTATATATTTTGTCAATTTTGTACTTATCCCGTATACAAAAATTATGCCAAAATTAATTCATACATTTAAAAATTATTTTACCAATTTTGTACTTATCTTTATATATAAATTTGTTATTCCAAAAGACAAATATGCAACATTTTAACGTTTATAAGGTTTTTTAAAAAATGTTACGAGTATCGGCTTGTAAAAGTTAAAAATTTGGAAAAAAAAAAACCTAGAAATTATCAAAATTTTAGAACATAATTGTAATTTTAAAAATAAAGCCCAATACAAAAAAAATAAAAAATAAAAAAAGGCAATTTTTGACTCAAGTGGACAAGGCAATTTAGAAAATCCAAATTAAATTGAAAATTTGCCGGATTGTAGGCCCAATCAAGGGCAACACTTTATTATGACACGTGGCGGCAATTTCAATTGCACTATTAGACCAGTAATTCACGTGCACTGTTGCACCACTGATGGTTTCCAAAAATGTATATATATATCCACAGCTCGGGTCTTCTTCAGCCGGAAGACCCCTAAGGGTCCCGACAAGACCCGCCGGGTCATGTCATCAAAAAATCATCGAAAAATTTAAAAATGTTTCATTTTAAATTTTGAAAATACTGAACGAAATCTCATGTCCAAAATATTCCAATCTCAATTTTTCAAAAAAAAAAATAATTATTTTAAACCGATTTATGAAAACTCTTGCGAGGAAAATTTTAAAAATTTGTTAGAAAATATGTAAGACAAAATTAACTCGAATACCAATTATTAGAATATATGGTAGTGTTAATGTATACTTTTAATGTAAAAATTGAGTCAAAATAAAATAGAAATAAAGAAGGGATTTTAGATTATCTCCGGTCATATTTTTTTATTTCACTTCAGCAATTGTAAAAATTCTAAAATATTTCTTAGAACGTGCACAAACTTTCTAAACACTTAAATTCATTCAATAGATGGTGTGGAATAACGAAATTTAAATTTAGAAATCTAATGTAATAAGAGAAGATTTATATAAAATCTCAACTTTTATACTGTAACACAAATGGCTTTTAATGATAAAAATTAGTGGAGATCACAAGAAATTGGTCACTATACGTGCTATTTTGTGGGGGTCACTTTGACTTCAACTAAATAGTTGGTCAATTGTGACGGCCAAAATTGCTTGTCACTAGATAAAGGTTTTAGTGATAACAAAAAGTTTTAATCACCATTAAATTAGATACGAAAATGATGGCCGCTACTAAATAATAAATTTTTAGTGACGAACACATATAACAATTATTAAAACTATTTTTAATAATAAAGTAAAATTTTGTCCGTCACTAAATAGGTATTCTTTAGTTACGGTTTGCACTGAGTGCCACTAAATTTTTTCCCAATTCTAAAACTTAACTCTTTAGTTATTGAGATTTAATAATTTCTAAACTAAAAAAAAAATTATATTAAATTGTTAAATAAATATTTCAAAATCATAATTATTTTTTTTGTAAATTGTTTGATTATAGTAAAAATTAACTTTTCGATAAAAGTTGTAATTACTTTTCAAGTATGTGAACTTTCATTTTTTTCATTATATTCTTTTCTTTTTTAATAAAAACCTCAATTTAATAAAACAATTGTGTCTTACTTTATTGTAAATAAATTTTTTAAAAATTTAAAAATATTAAATAATTTTAAAAAAATTAAAAATTAAAAAAGTAGATGTTCTCTTCCTCACAGTAAAGTCAAGCATTCATTATTCAAACAAATATTTGAGATATATACTTTTAATTAAAAACTAAAATTATCTATCAAAAGTGAATTAATAAAAAAGTAATGAAAATAAAACAATTGTACATATAGCAATTGAGATTTCTATGATTCTGGTCAAGTAATTGAGGTTTCTATGGCTCTGCTGTTGTAATCTTTTTAATCTTTTGTGTTTGTTTGTTGGAACCAACTACTGTAAGTTGATCATTTTTTTTTTCTATATGTTATAGAAATTAATTAGTTGATTTTCTTTTTTGATATGTGTGACTATTGCATAACAAATACAAATAAAAAATAGAGTTGCTATTTGTACATATTGTGATAGATGTAGCTGCTTGTGCAACTTGCCCTGTGATTATGATCATCACATGGCCTTGCACTGCTTGTTCACATGTAATGTGGCTATTACTTTGTGAAACCAGTTGATTATTGTAGTTCTGCTTCAAGAGGTGTGATCTGTGGTTGGAAAATAAAGTTGTGTCGCGTATAAATTGCTTTTTAAGACTGGTTTTGAGGGTTTTTGGGGCATGGTGTACATGGTAGGGATTGTTCAGATGCATGCTGCAATCTAGATGTTCAAATCTGATTGTTTTGTGTTGTTATTTTCCACTTTGTTATGATAATGTGTGATTCATCTTTTGATGTCTAAGATGACAGGATTTAGTTCAGTAGTATGGTAGGATTTGAGATTTGCTTTGATTAATGTTGTAATAAAATTGGGATCATCTGTTTTACTCATATCCTCTGTCTGGCTGCTTCTCGTTGAAAGGAGATCCATAGGTGGCAGGTGATGCTGCTGAAAATTTGCTCAGAACCTAGTATTGAGCAAGCAAGGTGGTTTTGTGTTTTGTTTTTTTCCCCTTTATCATTTATAACTCTTTCTTTATTCATAAATTTCATTCAAAATTTTCTCTAGGAAGTCACTGCTGCCTTTTGTGGGATTTGTTGTCCAACAATCGGCTTACACAATAACACAGGCCACTAGAGAACTTGACTACTCGGCTAATCCGGCACAACATTAGGAATATCATGCACAAAAATCTTTAATTAGACATCCCATTTGTAAAGTTATATTCTTGTATTTTTACATTACGTTAATCAAGTTATACTAAATTGAATTATAAATTGATTTTGACGTAACTTTTTTTTTAATAGTTTATATAAACCGTAAACATTCAAACTATACTGAATCAGTTTCTTATATTTTTATATTATATCAATCAAATTATATTCTTATATTTTTAATAGTATTGAATATCTATTTTAATTAAATTATAATTTTATATTTGTTTTGAATCGATAGAGTTCGTTTAAAGTTGGCCACAAAAATATATAATCGTTTTTGTCAATTACAATTCCCTTTAGGGATGGCAAAATAGTTGTAGTGGATTTATTTTTGTTATCACAGAATATCAATTTAGGTTGTTGTCATTAAATGTTAATTTAGTGGGAGTTATTTTTATTATTATCATTAAACGTCAATTTAGTAAGGGTTGCTTTTGTATCCACTAAATGTCAACACATATAATGGCTGCTCTAATTGGTCGCCACTAATGATAAAATATTAAATGGCTACAATTTCTGTCGTCACTAAAAATTCATATTTTAGTGACGGCCAAATTATATTCTCACTAAAATGTAATCGTCAATATAAAGTTTTTTAATGACAAACGAGCGGCCGTCACTAAAAGTTTTATTTATTGGTGACCATTTTGTTAATCACTTTTAGTAGTGGATTTTTTAGTGACAGTCATTGATTACCATATGACCGCCACAATAGGGTTTTAGTGGCATCTACCGACACATATAGTGGCAATTTTGGCGTTCGATAATAAATAATTTGTATTGTAGTGAAAAAGATATTAAAACTATATAATTATTGATCTAAATTGTTGATTACGTTACGTAAAAACAATTAAATATTCAAAAACAGAAAAATAATGATTAATTGTGTGAAGTTTTGAATGAGTTATCAAAATCTAGCTAAATATAATTTAATTCAAAAATTTTTTTTATTTTTTATTATATTAAATCTATCTCAATTATTTTTTAATTAATTTAATTTTGAATACATGATTGGTATTTCTATGAAATATGTTAAGTTGTCGATAATGTCCATCCCGTGTTTGTTTATTTTAACTCAATCATGCACGTATCTCGAGAAAATAATGATCGAAATACATCAATCTTTCTAACTTATTGTGTTGAGCACGTTCATCGAGAAATTATATTTTTGAGTGTCTCTCAGTCTCGAGCTTATTGTCATGCATGTTGAAGGATATATATATGTATATAGCAAAAACTTTGTGTAGATCGCACGGTAAATGTTGTTTTCTTTACTGCTGTCAATAAGGTTGTTAGCACTTGTAACCCGGATTCGGGAGTCAATGGTCCTATTGTGATATTACTTATGATTATAATTGTCTTTTAATTATGGTTATAAAATACAAATAGTATTAGCTCAAAGAGTTATTTTATATAAAATAGCCTTGATTTAAAAAAAAAAAAAAAAAAAAAAAAAAACATGAACTGATGTTAGGAGAATGCTACATTATTTTCTATGTTGTGGGTTTCTATTAGTTGTTTGCTTTTTTATTTGTTTATTTATTTTTATTTTTTGTTTGGTCACTGTCTAGTATCTGAATTTTTATCTTGATTAATTTGGATCGATCTGTTATCAAATCCGTTTTTTAAGGATCTCCCAACGTTATTTTTTTAATACCGAATTAAATTTAGACATGATTAAAAGGTTTTAGTGTCATGCACCAATCGGTTTGCATTTTTATATATGGTTGAGAGTTGAGCTTATAAATTCTAATATGAGGGTTACATGTAATTTGAGAAGGTGCAAGACCCATTTATTGCTGGGGAGCAGAAAAGTGTGGGCTAAAGTTTAGTGGACTTATTATGGAAAAGAATTCACTGAACTCTATAACTAGGCCGAGTCACCTCCCTTCTTTACGACTCGTAAATTCTGTTCTTCTGAGAGCTGCCATAATTTGGAGGAAGGAGAGGAAAGCTGGTTGAAAGATGTGCCATCAAGGGGCATGGGATTCTTTGGAATTGATGAAAAGTTCTGGTCTTACGACCCGTTTGTGCCAACATTTTTTGACTCAAAACCAATTTAAAATTAAAAATTAGGTCAAATAAAATTAAAAATTAGGTCTTACTCCCGTTTTTCTATCATATTTAAATAAACTGAAATATATTTTGTCACATTTGTATTTAATTTAACTATTTATAAAATTGTCCCTTAAAAATGTATAAACTTTAGATATTTATAAATTTTTTAGTATATTTATGAACTTAAAATGGTTGCTTTTAATTTATGAATATTTTAGAATTATTTATGAAAATATTTATTTTATGTATTATTTATAAAATTTTAATATCAATTATCTTTTATTATAATTTTATTAAGTATTAAAACTTATATAAGTTGTTTTTCTAAATAACCTATTTAAAAAAGAGTTTTTTAAAAAGTAAAATTGATAAACAGATTATCACTTAAAACTTAAATATCTTATTTTCACACTAATTTATAAATAAAAAATAATAATTTTCAAAAGAAAAAAACCCCAACATGCTCTTAGACAAAGGTACATATTGTTCTTTGTTTTTATTCAACTTGATTACTTCACTTTTTTTTTCTTGATACAATAAAATATAACTAAATGAATTTAAATTGGGAAAGGAAAGATGAAAGTGGGGAGACTCTACCGCTTGAGCTATCCTCGATGGACAATTACTTCACTTATTTATGATACTGTTTACTGAAATTTAATGCTAAATTAAAAAAAAAAAACCATTCTAAATTTGGTTAAACAAGCTCCATTTGGACAAGACGAAACCAAACCAATTCTGATTTGAATCCACAATCGGAAAACTCTCTCTCTCTCTCTCTTTCATTGTCAAAGTATTGGTGATGGGAGCGTTGATTTATATTTTACTTTTCGTCTCATTGTTTAATGGGGGTGAGAGGGGGTTTCAATAGTTTGTGGCTTCAACAGCAGAAGGTAACCCCAGAAAACTTCCAAAATATACAACCTCTCACTCACTTCAAAAGCTCAAAGCACGAGACCTTATTCGAATAAAAGTGACCTCTTTAAATGAAAAGGCCGGCTTATATATATTAATCATTTTAACGGCCAACTTGTGTGAGCTCGAAAACAATATTAAAACACAAGTGGAAGAGGGATTTTTTTTCCGTATAAAAGAAAGGCTCTAAGAATAATAATTTTTGTGGAGGAGATCTACGGTACAATGTTCAAAGTGTGCACTTTTAATACTGACCATGTTCGCAATTTGTCCCCTAACACCAAACCATCCAACTGAATATTTACTCATGCTTCTTGTTCCCTTGTTTATGTTCTCTTTTAGTTTCCTTTTCTTCTTTATGTTCTCTTTTAGTTTCCTTTTCTTCTTTATGTTCTCTTTTTGTTCCAAAGGAGGGAAGAGAGGGGTGACACTTGTTCTAGAGCCACTATGGCAGAGCACTTATTTAATATTTCTTTGAGAATTTCGTAACAACCCATTAGTTAGAACACATTTTTTATAAGGGCAACTTTTTTGGTTTCATATTAAGTACGTTATCAACTTAATTTTGAGCTGTTATTGGCTAAAAATAAAAGATTTGAATCACCATTGAATAATAATTTATCAATAGATTGTGGGGTGTGTATATATATATATTGTTGTTATGTCACATGTCAAACTTAAAAGCATTCCGTATACCCTAAATGTGGTATTAACGATAAAGGCTGGACTTAGAATTTGTATGGTTTTGAAAGTCCAAGTTAGAAATTTTATCCAACCTTACCTCTAGCATAAGGCCAGTTCCAGGAGAGCCAAGTCTCAATCTTGCCCTTAAAATATTTCAAGTCAGATTCAGATGATCTTGAAATGGGTTCTAACATATTAGGTGAAGCTTGATCATATTAGAAGTATTTTGATTAAGAATAAACTGAAAAGCCTGTATAGGACAAAATTGATTCCTTACATACCCATTAGCGCTCCCAAATCTTAGTGCTTGTGATGAATCAAATTTGAAAATAAGATTTTCAAGTCAGGTTCAGATGATCAAGAATTATACTGTTGATTAGGAAAATTATTAGCCTAAAATGGATATTGTGTGAAAGTTTTGTCTCCACTATACCTGTTAACAAAGTTGCTCTCTCCTTTTGTCCCCTTTCCCCCGTATTAAACCTCCCAAAGTGATCCTGGGCCCATATATCTAACCTTATTTTGATGTGTTAGATTGACCCCTCTCTTATATGGTATGATATGATATGGCATATATTATATTATATTATGTAATATTAAAATTATTGGATTCTTCTTTGCCAACTTCAATGGCCAAAAGAAGACACGAGAATAATCAAGTGCGTAGAAGATAACAATATGTCTCTGTCTATTCTTAGAACAAGTCTAATATGGTGCAAGTGGGTGAAGCATTTTCTTCGATCACTAAAGGCACCTAGGTATCTTAGTAGCCGGCATAGAAACTACACTAGGAAGAATGCCAGCACCAATCAAAGCACCAAACAAATAAATTCCAACATTTCAATCAATTGAAAAGCACACTATACTATACACCATGAGACTTGGACCCCCCAGCACTCCACAACTCTGTGTAGGAGTCAACTTGAACAAACATATATGCTTCTCTCTCTCTCACTAAAATATATATATCTGTTTGGGAGTCAAATTTGGTTGTCTGATGTAATTTCTTGGAATACGTAAACAATGAAGCATTTTGGTTCAAAAGTATAGAATGAATGGTTTTTACTTGCGCTAAATTGTTGCAGATGGAATTTCCTTTTTAAATTGCAGAACCAGGCATACACTGCAGAAGGGGGGGGGAGAGAGAGAGGAGAAATTATTTTATTTCTAATAGTATTTTTTATCTCATTTAAAGTAATTTAAATCAATGTATGTCACAATAATTCGAATTAAATCATTTTCTATAAAAGAAAGAAGAAAAAAGAAATGATTTTCTATTAGCTATTATAACAAACGCTAGTTTTATTTTTATCTAATCAACATCAGAAAATGACATGCTTTCTCAATGGGTGGGAGGTTATTTCAACTTGGTCCAAGAGATATGGATTATTACATCTAAGCACATAATAATTTGGATAGATTGATTATGTTTCCATATAAAAGCATATCCATCCTCTACCATTGGTAAAGAAACTCTAAAAGAGGCAAAAAAAAAAAAAAAAAAAAAAAAAAAAAAACTCTCTGATTCTGTCTACTATCAGTCTCATGTCTCTTCGAATTATCTCACATTCTTTAATATCATATTTTCTTTAAGATGAAAATTCTTTTTTTTTTTCACCATAGATATTCAGAGTAATATATCGATTAATTCATTTTAAGCATTTGCAACGACCATATTTAGGGGATATATTTTCTGACATATTTTTTTATTTTCAAATTTTGAATTCAAAATTTAGTTAAACGATTTAATATATTATCAGTCATCAGACAAAAATTCTTTTTGTTCAACCATGTTATCACACATTCCAAATGTATTGACTAGTATCCAAAAGGACGCGCATCTACGCGATAGGAGGGAAGTAGGCCATGTGCACTGATAAAATATTTGACAGTGAACTATGTAAATTCTTAGGGGGCATATATGTGAAAATTTGCGATGTGCACAACTTTTCCTACATTTTATGTAAGACATTTGTCCACGAGCACTATAGATATAATAAAAATAAAAATTTGTGGATAATCGAATATTTGTGTTTCCCTTATAAACGTAAGCAAGAGAATTTGTGACAGTGGCGCCTATAATCAGAAAGTTCTGTACTCAATTCTCGCCGGTTGGACACCCTCGTACTCCTTCATTTCCTCTTTCCCTTATTCTCTACCAAGTCTGTTTCCCTCCCTTCGAGCATATATATGGTACCAAGGATATTTGGGCTACTTCAAAAGACTTTCATCTTATATCGTGTAGAATCCATTTATCTTATACATGAGAATGGTATAATAATACAAATCATTTTTCCTAATCTGATGATTCCAAATTCAAATAGTTGTAAAAAAAAAAAAATCTATTCATCTTATACCGTATACAACTACAATCACTTACAATCCCCACATCTTATATCTCGTACAACTACAATCACATTGTTCCCATTTTTATTTTAAAACTCTCATACATATATCTAGGACAATTCATATAATTAAGTGAGATATTTTAAATGGAGGGAATGGGAGTCCGTCATGATTTAAATTCAAAACGTTCATTACCAGTTTATATTTTATATAACTATCATCCAGTTTAAAATAACCGATGGAATGTTGCGTTGCTAATTATTTTATATTTTAACAATTTTAATAACTAAAACGGGAGTTTGGCTCATTAAGGAAAGAAGTCCTAAAATTATTAATGAAGGTTATTAATCTATCTTTGTCACTCTTTGGAACGCCTCCTACAAGATAAGAAAAACCCAATGCTTGGACAGGATTTGATTATGAGCACTTCCATGGTTAAGTTTTGATAGGAGCAAAAATGTAAGAAAAATCTCTTACCTTCACTACAACCGGGGTTGTCGGTGCAAATGGCCCACTTTCATCCTATTGTGCTTGTGTACAAATATCCTAAATAAAATAGTTAAAATAGACGTTGAATATGTTAAATAAAATATATATAATAAAAATTCTCAAAACACAAGCAAAGCATTTGTTGGACAATCGAATAGGCATCCCAAAAGTTGCGATGACTTCTTACATCACGAAAACTCTTGGGACGTCGTAAAATCATAGCAATGAGATTTGTTTCAAATTCTATGATGTACGTAGCGACCACATGGTCCTCGCTAAGTTTTGACATTATGACCACCAAATGTTTACAATATCTTTGGCTATGACAAATTGCTTGTTAAGGACTACGCAAACTTTCATTTGACAAGTTTTGGGACACTTGCCCTCTGATGTTGCTAATTACTAAACTTACGTAGCAGATGGGTTTTGCAAATGTCGGTGTTTTTTGTAGTGCATTAATCAATTCATTTTATATGTATCTCGATAAAAGGATTCAAGACTTTGACCGTAAATGTGATTAACTTATTCATATGTGACGGAGTTATTAACGGATTAAATTTTTTAATTAAATTTTAAATTTAAAAAATTATATTACAAAAGTTTTTCTTAAATTGAATTTGACAATACTCGGATCAAATTGAATTATAATTTCAAAGACCAATTACCTTAAGAAAAGCAAAAAAAAAAAAAAAAAGATTCTTGAGACAGGGTTTTATAACTTTGGTAACGAAGCTCTTTAGATGTTAACTGATTCAATTAGCTGAGTTGTTCTCATTGTCAAATTCTTGAAAATTAGAAAATTTAGTTTAAATCTGCTATTGAAAAATTCTATATAGCACATTTTAATAATAAGACATTTTTCTTATCTATTCACCAATCGTTAAATGAGTTTCGTCGGTCTGTCCCTTTCCCTTATAAAGGATTCGTTATATCTGTTTACTTAAATATATCTATACATTTTAGTAATGGATATGAAAATATTTCTTATAAAATAAAAAGAATTTTAATTTTTATTACCATTTATAAAATGTCCTGACCTTAGAGTTCTGCGTGATGGTCGTCGTTTGTGATTGGGCTTTTTTGCTGAACTACATTTTTCCTCAAATAATTCTCAATATTCTAATTTTTTTTAATACCAATATTTGTGTATTGTAATCAATACTTGATCACATGAATTTAGATCAATTTTGAATATTAGTCCAAAACTTAATTTAATTTAATAATATTTGTTAGAAATTATATATTATGTATAAAAATCAAATTAATTATTAAAAAATATTATGTATTAGAATAAATTAATAATTAATTTAATTTTGATAATTTATGACTCTTTTATTTCCATATTTATAATAATGGATTTTTTTATATAAACTTAACTTATGATAATATTTTAATGAAATAATGGGCGATTAGGGTTTATATTTTCATATTGTTTTCTATTCTTAATATAGTATTAGAGTTATCTTTAAATTTCTCTAATAATTTTGACCATCTTATCAATATTTATGCTCTTCAATAATGTTCAACGGTGTTGAAATTTTGCTAAACTTCATTGTGAAATCACAACAAATTAATTGAAGTTTCTGCAAATAACTTTAAAAATGAAAGCTAATCGGTGACAATTTAGTCTTATAGTATATGGTCCAACGACCCATTATCATAATTTCTCTCTAACATGTTTCTCTCTTTTTTACAAACAGTCTCTTCTGAATTGAGGGTTAGAGTCTTCTATGTTGGACCAACTCCCGACGGTTTTTTGCAGGCACAATTCTCCGGAATGAGCAAAGAACTTCATCGGCATCGCTTCCATTCTCAAGCTGAAGAGGCAATTATCAGTAGCGGCTAAATCCACCTCCAACAAGTACACTCATTTAAAGTATCCTTTTTATAGCTTTTAATATTCAAAAAAAACTATTATAAGAACACCCAAATAGTAAAGAACTCTTGTTCAAGTGCTTTCCCTAATATGGGTATTTGAATTTTTATGACCATATGTACTTTTACGATTTTCATGATATTCAAATAATTGAAACTTTAAACCAAGTGATATTAAAAGGTCTTAGCATCAAATGCCGATGGTATTAGAACTACGGGCATACTCAATCAGGTAACTCAATCACAATACATTGGGAAAAAAAATTAATAGAAGAAAGAGAGTGATCGATGCCTTCACCATCTTTATCTTACTTCCTAAATTAGAAACATTTATGTCTTTCGATTAGCAATTTCATTGAAATGAAACACCATCGGAAAACGAATTTTTAGCGATAGATTTTTCTATTATTAAAAGTCCATTTTCCGTCGCTGAAAGGTATCAGCGACGAATTTTTTCCGTTATTAATAGTGACCCCGTTAAATATCAGTGACGGATTTTTTCCGTCATTAATATAGTGACAGATTAACGACAGAAAAAATTCATCGTTGATATTAGCGACGAAAAAAAATCCGTCGCTGAAAAAAAATAAAAAAATAAAAAAATAAATCAGTAGCAGATCCAATCTGTGGCTGATTTTTTATTTCTCAAAAAAAATTACACACTGCTCCAGCTGCCCACTCGTATCCTTTAATTTGTGAAAATCACCTCCATCGACCTTCGAAGCCGGGCACAAGTAAAATTCGATGAGCAACACAACCACCAAACCAAGCCAAGATATCTAATCATATCATTTTTTTACTTGTTATCTTTAATTCATATTTTTTAATAATAATAAAATTATATAAAATTATAATTTATTATAAAATAATAAAATAATTTTATTTTAGCTTAAAATAAAATAATACAAAATTTAAAATAATAAAATAATATTATCCTTTCACAAAATAAAATAAAAATAAAAATAATTATTAAATAAAAATTTTAAATTTTAAATTTTAAAAATTTTTAAAAATCTATCGCTAATCCGTATGTAATCCGTCGTAAATGGCTATACATATATTTTTTTTAATTTTTTTTCCCTTCACCATTACACCAACGGATTAGCGATGGAAAAATTAGCGATAAAAAAAAATCTATAGCTAATCCGTTGCTAATTTTTTTACAATTTTTTTATTATATATTTTTTTTACAATAGATCTTTATAACGACGGATTAGTGACGAAAATATTTTTATTACTAATTTTCATCATTAATCCGTCACAAATCTCTTGAAATTTTATCCAACATTAATCCGTTGTAAATCTATCGCTATTACCAATGAAATTTTTTTTGTCGGTAATTTTTCATCAACGAAGGTTTGTTTTATTGTAGTGAAATAAATATGCATTTTCTAACTTTGTTATAAAAGCTTTATCATTTTGGTCAGTAATTTCGTGGAAATGAAGGAATGTTCGACGCAAAGAAGTAGGTGTTGACGTCAGTCTTCATGCACAAAATTTTTGACTTTGGATTGGATGATATAGGAGAAGTCGCAAGGAAACTAACACAAAGGGCAATCCTATGCAATTGATGTTGATGTCAATTACTAGTTTTCGTTCTTTTGTCAAACTGCAAATTACTTTATTTTAGGGTCCTCTTCTCTGACGAATTCTCTTCTTGTTGCATGAAAGCTACAATATTGTTGTCCCTAGTCAAGTCTTTGTATTGACCACATGAAAACAAATTCGAAGGTTTGGTGAAGCCGCACTACAAAAAAACAGCCTTTTATCCACAAATTTAACGACAAAAATTTTAAAAAAATTCGTCGCTAAAAACATTAGCGACGGATTTAGCGACAAAAAATTTTTCGTCGCTAATAACGCGTCGCAAAAATTTACCGACGAAAATTAGAAATCCGTCGCTAAATTTAGTAATGAAAATCTGGAATCCGTCGCTAAATTTAGCGACAAATAAGTTTTCGTCGCTAATATTCGTCACAAAATTTAGCGACGAAAAATTATTCGTCGCTAACTTTAGCGATAGATAATTTTTGTCGCTAAAATCCGTCGCTAATTTAGGGGAAAACAAACTCGTCAAAAAATTATCCGTCGCTAAATTAGTAACGGATTTGGAATTCGTCGCCCAAATCTGTCACTGAATGAGCGACGGATTCAAATCCGTCGCTGATTCCATATGCCTTGGCCATCAGCCAGCCACATGCCCACCCACCCTAGCACCCCCACCTGCCCGCCCGAGCCTGGCCAAGCCAGCTCCCCCACCTGCCCGGCCGAGTTAGCACCCCCGCGCAACATCAACTCTTAATTGCTGAAAAATACCGCGCTTCTGCCTCCACCGTGATTCGAACTCCGAACTCCTGCACGAACCCTGCACGAACCCCTGCACACACACGCAAACCAACCACTGAGCCAAACATATTATTGTGATATAAATTTATTTTTTTATTATTTATTACATTTTTTTCACATTTCTCTAACAATAATAAAATAATATATAATAACAATTTAAAATAATAAAAATAAAAACTTTTTTTATTTATACCACCAATCTAAAATAATATTAATTAAAAATAATAAATATGATAATTTTTAATAAAATAAAAAATAATAAAATACTAATTTAAAATAAAATAATAAATTAATTAAAAAAATATATTAATATTATATTTTGATTTCTTCTTTTTTCTTTTATTTTATTATTCTATTATTCTTTTACATTTTTATTTTATTTTTTTAATCCATAATTTAAAAATGCATCTCAAAACTATAAAATTATAATTATCAATAAATTATAACATATTAATAATTTAAAAAATCTATATATTTATTCACAAAATATTTTTATTCAAATTTCAATAAAATTATTATATATATGAAATGAAAATAGAAATAAAAAAAAAAACCAATGGAAAAAAAAGTAAGAATAGGAAACAAAAATGTGGAAAAAGTTGGAAGAAAGAAAACAAAAATATTGTCACACAACATTAGGTGGTATGGTGGTGATATGTACTTTTCTCAAATCCGAAATCCAAGGTTCGATTCCCTCTACATGCATGCATGTTGTTTTTTTAGTATTAAAACAAAGGGTGCGCGGGCGCTCGCACCTGCCTGCCTGGCGCCCACACACCTGTTGGGGTGCGGGCGCCTAGGCAAACAAAGGGCACGCAGGCGCCCGCACCTGCCTGCCTGGCGCCCGCGCACCTGCCTGGGCGCCCAGGCAGACGCGGGCGCCCTGGAGGGCGCGGGCGCCGAGACAGGCACGCGCAGGGCGAGGACGCCCAGGCAGGCAGGCGCCCGTGCGTGCAGGCGCCCGTGCGTGCATGCACCGGCACCCGCGCAGGCATTAATATTTTATTAAAAAATTTATATTATTAAATAAATTAATTGAAATAAAATAAAATTACCTATATATTAAATAAAAAAAGTAAAAAAAATAATAAATTAATTAAAATATAT
Source organism: Dillenia suffruticosa (assembly GCA_033439265.1). Lineage (NCBI taxonomy): Eukaryota > Viridiplantae > Streptophyta > Magnoliopsida > Dilleniales > Dilleniaceae > Dillenia > Dillenia suffruticosa. The sequence continues at coordinate 9,402,504 of JAVTVX010000013.1, read as the reverse complement.
ATAATTTAAATAAAATAAAATATATGGTTTTTTTAAGAATTAAATAACATTATTCTTCTAAAAAATGAAATATAATATAATAAAATAAAATGTAAATTAAAATATTATAAAATAATAATATGATTTGTTAATATAAATTAATAAAATAAAATAAAAATAAAAATAAAATTATATTTAAAAGAATATAAAATTCAGCGACGGATTTGGAATCCATCACTAAATTATTAAAATAAAATAAAAATAAAATAAAATTCTAATTAAAAAAATTAAATTTAGCGACGGATTTTAATCCGTCGCTAAATTACCGGAGATAGGGATTGGGATTTTCATCTAGCGACGGATTTGTTTTCCGTCGCTAAATTAATTTTTAATTTAAATATTACATATTAATAAAATAAAAAGAAAAATAAAAAAATAAAATTCTATTTAAAAAAGATTAAATTTTGCGACGAATTTTAAATCGGTGGTAAAATTTTGCCATATTTAGCGACGAAATTTGCAACGAAAAATTTTGTCCCCAATTAGCGACGAATTTAGTCACGAAAATTTTTTCGTCACTAATTAGTGACGAATTTAGCCACGAAAATTTTTTCGTCACTAATTAGCGACGAATTTTGCTACAAATGATGTGTCCTTCACTAATTTAGCCACTACTTCCTTTTCGTTCCAAATTTTGTGGCAAATTAGTGACGAAAAACTTTTTCGTCGCTAAATCCGTCGCAAAATAGCGACGAATTTTTTCCGTCGTGAAAATCCGTGACTAAAACCGTGTTTTTTTGTAGTGCCGATGAAGTTGGAACTGGAGAAGCAAAACCACAAACTTCGCATGCGTTCATGATGGACCTTCTCACTTTTCTTTTGTGGGACTAGATTTTGGAGTGGGTGAAGAATTTTCGTCTCTCTATCTTTCTCTAATATCTTCATCGATATCTCTTCTGCTAGGATGATAATGTCTAATTCAACCCGGCGGATAATCAGGTTTTTTTCCTTCAAAAGTCGGGTTAGAGTTGGATTAAAATTGGGTTTTAATATTAGAATAATCAAATCGGTTCCGAAATAGATTTATATTATAAATAATTTAATTCGATGCAACTTGATAATAATTTATAATGAAATAAAATTTTATTTTAATATTATATTATTAAAACAATATCAAATAAATTTAGTTTCTCATTTTTCTTGTTATGTGCAATTTTATTTGCTATTATAGTTTTTGTCCTTGAGTGGGGCATGTGTTAGGTATGTGTCGGTTTATGATCGAATCGGATCAGTTTTTTAAACACATATGATATATCAGATCAAATTAGATCAGATTAGATTTTTAGGAAAATATTAGGATTAGATATAGTTTTTTATTTTTAAACTCGAGTCAGTTTGGAGTCAGATATGGATATTAGAGTTAGAATTTAGGGTCGGATCACAACTAGAAATTTAGGTATTAGCGACAAAAATATTTATCACTAAAAATAAAAAATTCATCGCTAAAAGTTATTAGCGAGGATTACCCCGTTAAATAATACCGATAGAATAATATCCGTCATTAAATATTACCAACGGATTAACGACGGAAAAAATCCGTCGTTAAAAAATCGGTCGCTAATCCGTCGTTGATAGAAGAAAATGTGTAAAAATATCAGTGACGGAATTTTTTCGTCGCTAATCTGTCACTGATTATTCACTATCAATGATAAATATTTTTTATCGCTAATTCTAAAACTCTCAGCACCCAAACGCCGCCCCGCCTATGCCTTCACGCATGCATGCACCCGCATGCGCGGACCCACCCGCGACCTCATGCGTGTCACCCGATTCTGCGAACCCGCCTGCACGCTCCCACATGCGCGCCCGCCCACACCAGTGCACCTGCCCCGCGCGCCCTGCATTTTGTTGTGAAAAATGTGTTTTCATCAAAATTCGAACCCACATTGTGGAGATAAAATATGAGTCGTCCAACCATCATGTCACAATCCGTTTTGTTATATCTTTTTTTATTATTATCTGACTCTCATTTTTTTTAATATTAATCTCACTCTCATTTAAAAAAAAATTTATCTTACTCTCACAATTTTTTTATCTCACTTACATCTATTTTTTTCCTTTATCTTGAGATAATTTTTTTCATTGAATATTCTCATTGAATTTTTCTAACTGTTTAAATTTGATATTGATTAAATTTGGACTAAATAAAGAAATAAAATATTTTTTGATTAATTAAGATAGAATATCAAATTTTTTTATTTACCCATTAAATTAAATAATAAAATAATAGACTAAAAGAAAAAAATAAAAGAAATAAAAGAAAAACAAAAAAGAATTACAAAATAATAAAAGAGAAGAAAAAATAAAATAAACAAAATAAATAAAAGAAAAAAGAAAAAGAATCATAAAATAATAAAAGAGAAGGAAAAATTAAAAAAAATAAAAAAATCCGTCACTAAAATTTCCGTCGCTAATTCGTCGCTGATAGCTTTATATATTTTTTAATATTTTTTTCCTTCACATTACATAGACGGATTAGCGACGAAAATTTTTCATCGCTAAAAATCCTGTGAGTAATTCGTCACTGATAGTTTTATAATTTTTTTTACCATGGATCACTACAACAGCAGATTAGTGACGGAAATATTTATGTCGTAAATCTCTCAGAATTTTGTCCGACATTAATTTGTCATAAATTTATCGTTATTATCGATGGATTTTTTTCATCGGTAATTTTTTATCACTGATAATGTGTTTTCTTGTGATGGATTTATTATTAATGTAACCCAAATCATAACCGATCTATTGCCATCCCTATCTTATAACGCTGTGATAAAGGAACAATGCTTATAGAATATTATCAATTTCATTTACATTTTTAATAGAATTATTAACTCTATAACTTTTCAGATGAGAATTACATTAAAATATAACTTCATATACAAATAAATTTTCCCATATATATTGGGATAACTGCCCACTCCCAATTCAATTTCTTCCCCTTTCTCTCCTTGTTTTTCTTTTTTTTTTTTTATTTAAAACAATGGTAATTACGCCATAAAACGATAACAACTCCCGTGTCTAACTCATTAGTCCTTGGCAAATTTCACATAGTCCGATAGAAATGCTTTTATTTACTTTTGGATCCGTCATTAAATTTGGATCCAAAAGTATGATGAAACATAATTCAAAAGCTCATTATCATAAAATTTGGATCTGTCAGGCACATAGTCCGATAGAGGAAACACATCAAAACATGTTATTGACATGGGATGTATATTTTGATTTGGTAGACATGATTTACTCTCTCGATATATATCAACAAGATCCTTCTTAGTAAATCAACTGATTGGCTCAACATACTCTTGATGTTTGGTATTACTATTTGACTAATTGAAATAATAATATTCATATTTTTTTAAATCGCCGAAAACAACTTTCTGTAATTGAGAAAAAGATTTTTAACTGTTATCGATAAAAAAATAAATCTCTTAACAATCTAGACTTTTCCTAACTAATAGGATTCTAAATTATTTTAAAATCTCGTAATCATGAGACACCTTCATAAGAAAATTAGAATTTTTACATCCCAGTAGCATATAGAATTAATATATATCAATTTCAACATTGACCTTGTTGTGTTGAGAATGGTATAGTTCCTCTTTTTCATAACACCATTTCTCGCTGGGGGAGTTCTTGGAACAATCATCAGCTACGTACTCCATAAGACACGCAAAGCATTTTCAAGTAATTAGACATTAACTCTTTCCCTCTTTTCGTTCGGAGAACTTATGCACTTTCATTTTCAATATAGGCCTCAACTTTTGGACATATCAAAAGCTTCAACTTGTTTTTAAAAGAATAAACTTATTTTCCACTATAATCATTAATAAAAAATTGAAAATAAGAACTTTACGAAAAGACTATAGGTTGATAGGTCTACCGGCATGGACGAGTTGGAGTGGCTTCGAAACTCCCAACAAGGCTCGTTTCAACAAGCTCGTCAACAGATGCTTACCAACCAAGCATGCTTCAAACATTTGAGATCTTTGAAGTAAATGTAACCTCATCGTCATCATATTCGCAGCACATGGAATCAGCCAAACTCCACGAGAACAATCTATTCTTGATCATAGGAACTTCATCATGGGAATTATATAAGAAACCAACTTCCATACAATTGTTTACGACCATTTTCCAAATGTTAGTCTAGATTGAGAATATCATTATTAAACAACTTTGGAGTATAATAAATATCAGCCAATAAAGCAAAAAAATGAGTTAAGAAAAAAAATGAAAAAAAAGAAAAAAAATTCACAGGGATTGAGATCGAAGAATTTAAAAAAAAAAAGATTAAGAAATGAAATAGTTTTGATTGGGTTATTTTTCTTTGAATTGATTATATCTCATGACGTGGGATATGTTTGATAGTGAAAAATGGTCTTGTGTTTCATGACATATTTCTTTTGATATATATATTCATTAGACATCACATTTACCCTCTTATCCAATCTTAAATACTTTGAGTGTATAAAATGAATTTCTTGTGAAGATATTGGATTTGATATATTGAATTTTGACGAAATTATTAAGTTTGATGGATGCTTATATATTCTTTTAAAGTTATGATACTATGATCACTTGCCCTCTGCAATGTTGTTTTGATTTAAAATTTTTGATATGTGCTGATTTGAAAATGTTTAAAGATGAATTGAAGGAGGGGAAGAAGTGAAAAAAGAAAACCGTTGTGTAGCATTAATTTAGTAAATGCATGAGAACAAACATTGGTTAGGTGTGGAGGAATTTGATAATATGTAAAATATTACATTTATTTTTAATATTATGGTTTGATTTTGGATTGGTTAGTGTTATAATGGATCACTACAAAAAAACAGCCTTTTAGCCACAAATTTAGCGACGAAAATTTAAAAAAAAAATTCGTCGCTAAAAACATTAGCGATGGATTTAGCGATGAAAAATTTTTCGTCACTAATAACGCGTCGCAAAAATTTAGCGACGGAAATTAGAAATCCGTCGCTAAATTAGCGACATAAAAAAATCCGTTGCTAAATTTAGCAACGAAAATCTAAAATTCGTCGCTAAATTTAGCGACAGATAATTTTTGTCGCTAAAATCCGTCACTAATTTAGAGAAAAAAAATCTGTAATAATAAAAAAATCCGTCGCTAAATTCAGCGACGGATTTGGAATCCGTCACAAAAATCTGTCGCTAAATTCAACGACGGATTCAAATTCGTCGCTGATTTCAAATTCCGTCAAATGAAATGTTCAGGGAGGGCAAATTCCGTCAAATGAAATGTTCAGGGAGGGCACGTGTCACCCGAGCGCCACCCTTGCCCACCCGAGCCCGCCCGCCCGCCCGAGCGCCCGAGCGCGTGCCACCTGAGCCAGCACCCCCGCACCCCGTGCATGCACTCTTAATTTCTGGAAAATGCCTTCTGCCTTCTGTCTCCACCTTGTTTCGAACTCCAAACTCCGCACTCCTGCATGCAACCTGTAAACCACCGAGCCAAATATATTATTATAATATAAATTTCTTTTTTTATTATTTATTATCTTTATTTCACATTTTTCTAATAATAATAAAATAATATATAATAATAATTTAAAATAATAAATATAATAACTTTTTTTATTTATACCACCCACCTAAAATAATATTAATTAAAAATAATAAATATGATAATTTTTAATAAAATAAAAAATAATAAAATACTAGTTTAAAATAAAATAATTAATTAATTAAAAAATATGTTTATATTATATTTTGATTTCTTCTTTTCTCTTTTATCTTATTATCTTATTATTTTTTTTCATTTTTATTTTATTTTTTTAATCCATAATTTAAAAATGGATTACAATATCTCAAAACTATAAAATTATAATTATCAATAAATTATAATATATTAATAATTTAAAAAATCTATATATTTAATTATAAAATATTTTTAATCGTTATAATAAAATTATTATATATTATAATAAAATTATTATATATAAGAAATGAGAGTAGAAAGAAAAAAAATAAAGATAAGGAAAAACAAGTGAGAATAGAAAATAAAGAAGAGGAAAAGAGTCTCACAATAACACCCATGGTGTAGTGGTAACATGTCTTTGAGATCGAGGTCCAAGTTCAATGTTCAAATCTCTTCAACTACAGATTTATTTATATTTTTTGTGATTGTGACACGCCCCAGCAGGCAGCGCCCAGGCAGGCGTCCGTGCGTGCATGGGCCGACGCCCGTGCTAGATTAATATTTAATTAAAAAATTTATATTATTAAATAAAATAAAACAAATAAAATAAAATTGTCTATACAATAATAAAAAATATTAAATCAAAAAAAGAAAAAAATAATAAATTAATTAAAATATATATATAATTTAAATAAAATAAAATATATGGTTTTTTTTAAATGTAAATTAAAATATTATAAAATAATAATATGATTTGTTAATATAAAATAATAAAATAAAATAAAAATAAAATAAAATTATAATTAAAAGAAGATAAAATTCAGCGACGGATTTCCAAATCTGTCGCTGAATTTATTAAAATAAAATAAAAATAAAACAAAATTCTAATTATTGAGCGACGGATTTGGAATCCATCACTAAATCAGTCACGGATTTGGAAATCCGTCGCTAAATTAAATTCGGTTGTTAAATTAATTTTTTAATTTAAATATTATATTAATATTTTATTTTATTTAATTATATATAAAAAACCTATTTAGCGACGGATTTCGAATCCGTCGCGTTGTTAAATTAATTTTTTAATTTAAATATTATATTAATATTTTATTTTATTTTATTATATATAAAAAACTTATTTAGCGATAAAATTTGCAATGAAAATTTTTTTTTGTCGCCAATTAGCGACGAATTCAGTCACGAAAATTTTTTCGTCACTAATTAGCGACGAATTTAGCCATGAAAATTTTTTCGTCACTAATTAACGACGAATTTTGCTATGAATGATGTGTCCGTCGCTAATTTAGCCACGACTTCCTTTTCGTTGCAAATTTTGTGACAAATTAGCGACGAAAAAGTTTTTATCGCTAAATTCGTCGCAAAATAGCGACGAATTTTTTCTGTTGCGAAAATCCGTTGCTAAAATCGTGTTTTTTTGTAGTGGATGGTTTTTATGACTTTTTATTTTTAGGAGATCAAAATTGAAAGATTGGATCAAAGTACGTTTAAAAAGATAATTTTGGAGTTAAATAGTTTAAGGTATTAAATTTGAGCTGATAAAGAAAAAGAAAAAATATAAAAAAGTGAAAGATTTTATTTTAATTTAAGAATTTTATTTTAAGTAAAATTGTTTTTTAAGGGTAAATTTGTTTTTCTATTTTGAAAGAATTAATCCTAACCTTTTGAATATGATGAGAATCTTTTGAGACCTAACTAGATTATAAATGGAAAATCTAGCCTCAAGGGAGGTAGCTGCAGTCTTCTTCCCTTCTTAAAGAGAAAACTATTTTTATTTCACTCCTTTTCTTTTAGTTTTTCACTTAGCACCGGTGGCTAGTTTTTCCTTCTGATTTATGAGGAATTTTCATTTGATTATTTTTACGGTAAAATTATGTGTTTTATTTAATTTTTTATTCTTTTAATTTAAGTATTTATCGATTCTTAGTTTATTTATATAAAAAATTGATATTAGTTAATCTGATAATTTAATTCAATATTAATTTTTCTATTACTATCCAAAATTTCAGTGATCCGTAATTATCATGAATAAATGGTACAACTAGCAATTAATTTATTTATGTTTATAAATCTTTATCAATATTCATGTTTAACAAAAAAAAAATCAATAGAACAACATTAAATAATTGCATCTATCTTAATTATTTATATTTTAATTTAATTGTTTTCACATAACTTAATAATATCATTATATTGATATGGAACGCTATCGTACCATGTCAATTAATGATAAGTTTTGATTAGATGCTGGATTTGGTTAATTAATTCAGGAAAATGCAAGATTTATTACGGTTATCCTAAAAAATCTAAAGTTAAATGTTTGAACTATAAGAATAATATTTTTTTAATCCATGATCAATTAAACAATCGAATGTGTGAACTCTTAGATCAGAATTTGATAGATTGAATTTTATTTCTAATTTTTAATATTTTGTGTAGTTGATTTGTCTCATAATTTTAGATTATTAATTTTTAAGTTAAAAATTTATTTTATAAATCTCTCATTTTATTTTGACAATTATTAATAAATTAAGTTAATTTAATTTTCGTTGAATTCGATCCAATATTATTATTGTTACAAATTTATTTATATTAAGAAAATCATTATTAATCTGAAAGTTTCGCTAAACTCATCCAATCATCCAATAATTAATCACCAGCATCCTTTATTTTAAGTAGAAATTATAGCTTTGTCTTGTATCTCCACCTTTGTATTATCTTCACACCGAACATATTTGATAATCTTGGGATTGACTTCTTTAAATTTATTTCTATCCCCCGCTTGTGGTTCCCAGAACAAAATATCTTCGTACCACGTGCTCATTTCGTTTTCTGACACTTTTTTTATTATTATTATTATTATATCGTCAATATAATTTTTTTCATATCCAATTCACGAATCAAAATTAAAAACTTAATTAAGAAATTTAATACGATATTCTATTAGATCAATTCTGTCTTGATTTTTCGGACTCTTCCGAAAGTGAGGGTAATAGTCTTGACTCTTCACTATTATATAATCTATTTTAGTTTAAAATTTTGCAAGTTGCTTGTGTTATAATTATATACTTAATTTTTTTATTTATTATAGATTTAAGATTTTATCTATATTTTTCTATTATATGTAATTTCAAATAAGTAATTGCAAGATTTTGTAGCATTGTAAGATGATTTTAAATTTTATGATATTCATAGGGATGCGTGGTTTGTATATTTCATTTCAAGTTTTTATTTGTCATTATATTTTTATTATTTTTATTATACAAAAATTCTATAATAATTTTTTTTATTGAATCAATCATTACTAAAATTTTTACTTTTAAATATTTTTGTTAATTAAATATTAATAATTAATCTGCTAATTGGTCTATATTTGACCAATCCCAAAGGTATAATGAAATTTCAAAATTTTTTTATCACATAAAAATTATAAAAATCATAAAAATCATAAATATATACACATAAATTCGAATACTAGATTTAAAAAAAATAATTAATAATATTTTATCATTCATATGTTAGCTATAATTACATGAAATTTCAAATTTTGATTATCCAAAACTTGTGCAACGCACCCGAATATAATTGGGTAGGAGGGATTTATGATTTTTCTTATTATATAAAAATTTAAATCTAATATCATCAAATTAAAAAATAAAATAAAATTGTATCATTAGAGTGTGGGTTTAAGGACAAGGACTCACGGTTTTAAAATCAACCGACACCGTCCAAACAGAGTAATTGTTGCTTCCAGCGAAAGCCCCGCCGTTAGGACACAGTGTCGTGTTCACTGTTCACTGCTCAACTGGGGAAACAAGCGGTGGAGGAAAAAAAAAGTTTAAAATTTTTGTCGTTACAGGGGTTCGGATGGTGATTCGAAATCTTTGACTGACAAGTCTGACAGCCAACGAACGGTTTTCCATAACCGTATGCTTCTTTAACTGCTCTATTGTTTACCAGGCAATTAGGGTTTGGCACATGCCCCAATGGTATGGAAATTTGCAATTATCATTCAATTTTAAGCGGCTCTATGCTTTCGATCATTTATGGTCTCGTGGGTGGACCATTGTATTTGATTTTTCCTCGTATTATTTTCACACTCATTTTTTTTTCTTTCTATAATAACTGCACATCGCTCTCTATGATTGAGAATCTGAATGGTGTAAATGTCAACGACCGACGATTGATGGACAACTTCCGGTAACTATTATCAATTAAAATTAATATTTTTAATTATTAAACTTATAATAATTATTTTTTAATATAAAATAACAGGTTTTTAATTTTCAAATGTCATCGCAATACAAATATTGTAATTAACCGATCTTCGGATATTTTTCCAATCTCATTTATCAAACCCTATCTATTCAATTGACCCAAATGAGAGCCCATCATTTAATTATCAAATGACATCATAATACACACATTTTCCATATTAACGTAATAATTAACCGACATGTGGATATTTCTCCCATCTTATTTACCATACCTTATCTATTTAATTGACCCAAATGACAGAGCCCATCATTTAATTATCAAATGACAACACAATACACACTTTTTTCCATTTTAATGTAGAAATTAATTTATTTACACCATACCTAATCTATTTAATTGACTCAAACGAGAGAGCCCATGGTTTAATTAACAAATGACATCACAATACACACTTTTTCCATATCAACGTAGCAATTCTTTTTTATTTGGACACGTAAGTTACGTTGGCCGCTATGTGCTGTCATCAACATTTAATATGTTTTCTACCAAAAGATCTTTTGCATGTAAGCTAATAGAAGAAAAAATGGTTTCACATGATTAAATAAATAAATAAATAATGTATTTTGTGAGGAGACAAAAAAGTATTTTTAAAATTGAATTTGTTGGGGGTTCGGTTAACATTGAAATTGGCTTAGCCCTTCCCAGTTAAGATGAAAGAGCCCTAAATTTGACTTCACTTACTATAAATAAATAAGATGAAAAGACCTATATATGGTGCGTGCACGTTGGGAACTCCAGGTGTTAGCTCACCAAAGCTGGTAAAAAATATTTTGGCCTTCTTAATCGTATTCATAATGGTGATTGACTATTACCCCCCCCCCCCTCCCCCTCCCCCTCCCCCCAATTATTGGACTTTTTTATAATTGTTGGGTATTATATTGTTGTTGACTATTCATCAGTTTCAAGATCAAGTTTTAATTATTTTATTAATTCCATCAATAGAGAAATCATTTAGCATTTTCAGTGGCGATGACGAATTTACTCTAGTGGGTCGACCATTTATGTGTTAATATGCTATATTAAAATTTTCACATACTCAGTTAATAAAAATTAATCAAAGTTTCTCAAATTAAAGAATAAAAAAAAAAATTAACACCTAAAAGCGTTCCTCTATTGTTTATAAAAGGTTAAGTAATAGATTTAGTATTAGGAATAAAACTAAAAGTTGAAGTGGTAAAATCAATTGTAAAACACTAAAAGAATGAAAAATGAGACTAAGAAGAAAAAAAAAAGCATTTTGGAATTTTGATTATTAGAGAGACATAACTTATATTTGGTTAGTAGAGACAGAAAGACAATGTCTATATTATAGAAGGTTAAAATTGACCCGGCACTTCATGTTGATATCGAGCAGAATACCTGACTCGAAAAACAACGATGGAACGGTTAGTCCACCGTCGGAAAACAGATTTTCAGACATGAAAAATTATCGAAAAAAAAAAATTTCCGTCACTGATAGTGATAGATTTATGATAAAATACCTTCAAACAGAATACCAAACAATTTGTGATAGATTAACGATAAAAATATTTCCGTCGTTAATCCGTCACTATAGTAGTCAACTGTAAAAAAAAAAAAGAAAAAAATTATAAATCTATCGGTAACGGATTACCGACGAAATTTTTAACTGTCGGTATATTGATGAAGGAAAAAAATTTTTAAAAATATTTAGCCTTCAATGACGAATTACTTATGGATTATCGATAGATTTTTTTAATTTTTTTAATTTTTAATTTTATTTAATAATTAATTTTATTTTTTTTATTTTGTAGAAGAATAATATTATTTTATATTTTAAATTTTTTATTTTATTTTAAGCTAAAATAAAATTATTTTATTATTTTATAATAAATTATAATTTTATATTATTTTATTATTATTAAAAAATATGAGATAAATGTAATAAGTTAAAAAAAAAAAAGATTATGATTAGAATATTAACTTAGTCTGGTGGTGGTGTTGTTCTTATCATTTTCATTGGGTTCGAAGGTCACCGGAGGCAATTGTCACAAATTAAAATATGCAGGTTGGTGGTGGGATAGTGGGTCGGCGGACTCCCCTGTGCATTGTACATATTTTTTTGAAAAATCAGCGACGGATCTCAATCTGTTGCTGATTTTTTTTCATTTTTTTATTAGCGACATAATAAATCCATCGTTAATATTTAATGAGGTAATTTTTAGTGACGAAAAATAGATTTTCAACGACAGATTTTTTCATAATTGAAAGTTCTTTTTTCTAATAGTTGTCACAATAGTTTTAACAATATATCACACTATTAAAGAGGAGGATATGATAATTCGAAGTTCACTAAGAAGCTTCAAATGAACTTTAGCCCAGTGCCCAAAATACAAGTTTTATTCAATATCAAGATAGAAACTTCATTTATATTCCATCAGCCCAAAAGATCTAGTCCTATTATACAAATTCAAAATTCGAAATATAAAAGAGTAAGGTCACAATATTCAAACTTGACGCAACATAGAAGAAAGGAATGTCACATAGCCACAATAATTTGAATTCAAAGTAAAATTCGGAAAGGAAGAAAGGAAAGTTTTAAACTCCGGTTATATAAATTGAGGTGATTGACAACCCATGGAAAGTGTGATTACTAACGTCCTCTGATTTCGAAATAGAGAAAAAGAAAATCACAATCTCTTGAGGCATAAAATTCTAATTCAAATTAAAAGAAAAGTAAAAGTCATGCAATTTCTATCCTCTGGTAAACAAGTTGCTGCACAAGAAGGAAGATAAGGAAAGGCAATATGTTGTGGACTCTTCTGCAGTATAATCCCACCGACACCGAGTAATCTTTGATTTTAAGTCACGTGATTTCTTGTATTTTAAATCAGTGATTCCACCGAGAAGATAATAGAAAGGTTCAAAGCAATCTTAATTTATAAATTCTTGTGTCTAATTTATAATATGCTTTTTATTTTACTACAAACAAAAATAAAAAATTTACCAACTTAACAAAAATCAGACAATAATAGATTCGACCCCACTCCAATTACCAGGTACATATCAATGTCAGCACCTCCTAGACGGGAACTCAACTAAAAATCTAGGTAAGACTGGTTTCGGGGATTTGTGTAGGGACTCTATGTGCATTGAAAAGGAGGCTTTTCTTGTGCTGCTTATATTGTCGCTAACATGAGACGCTTTGATCCAATTCATGCTTTATTCTTCTATCCGATTCCTTGGAGGCTCTTTAACCTTATTCATTATTCTTGAATGAAGTAACATCCTTTTGTGCCGTTGTTTTAGATATCGTTGGACTTCAAACCTAGTGATTGAATTATTGTACTGGAATATGCTATTAGGAATGAAATAATATACTGATTTGATGATCAAGTAAGAATTTCATAAATAAAAATTATTTTCTATTTGGCATGAACCGAAAATATTTTGGGAGTAACTAGTAGTAAATGTATTGTATTCTTTAGCCCATTAATTGACTTATCTTCTGTGTTCAAAAAAAAAAAAAAAAAAAAAAAAAAAAAAAAAAGAAAAGAAAAAAGAAGTTGGACTTGTATCATAATTCTTGCGCATTGCATGCATAAAAGTCATGCCCAGATTGAAAAATATTAGTAACAATAATTGAAAAGGGCAGGTAAGGCAAAGCGGGAGACGAAGAAAAGGGCAAAAATAATTGGACCATAATACAGCCCCCCCAAATGTTAATTTGCCTTTTAGGAGAATCAGCGGGCAAGGCAAGGCAGGGCGCCAGAGAGAGGGTTATGAAAATGATCTGTATTTTGTGTGGGCGAGTGGTCCATTATTGTTATTAAAGTTGCAACATCTCCACGCGCCCTCAATTATTGTGATGAGATTGAACCCCTTTTCCATTTTAATGTTTAGGCTGCCGAGGAGCGACGACTTTCTATTATTGAGGGTCCCACCCAAGTTTTAGCCTACATCCTTAGGCTTGTATTGCCCCCCGTCTACCTGGGCAGTTATTATTTATTTAATTAGCAATTCCCAAAAATATGTTCATGTCTATATATATATACACGTATAAATGTAATCAACCAGTCCACTACTTTCCTTTTTATCCTTCCGCACCAAAATAAGCAAGAAATTTTCACGTGCGGTTCGTCCTGTTCTCTTTCCTTACAACCGGTTGATCTCACTCCCACAATATTAATACAATTCATAATTGCGTTAACACCATATTCTTAGTTCACACTCAAAAATAATCTTAATTGTCTACACCATTTTATTATAAAGAAATTCAATTCTAATACGTTTTGAATTACTAATCTTTTATTTATTAGAAAAATTACTTTGATATACATAAATATCTTCTTATAATATGTTATTCTAGCCCTTGAGACCCATCATTTAAAATTATAAATTTTATTATTTAAATTAATTAAATTATTCATTTTTTAAGAGATACTGAATATGTGTAATGATATTTTTATTAATATTCATAAGTCATTTATTTATTTTTTATTTAAAGTATTTTATAAATTTGCCTCTTTCGTGTAATGAGTTGATTTTTTTTTTTTCTTTTTCTTTTTTGAGTGAATGGCGGAAAGTATAGGATACATGGGTAATGATGCTGGGGCTGTGAGGGGGGGGAGAGAGAGAGAGAGAGAGAGAGAGAGAGAGAGTCTGTGAATAGGCTAAAAGAAAGGTTGGGGGAGGTATAGGTGGTGGGACCCACAAGGACAGGCCCATTTGAGACGGTGTGTGGGAGGAAGGTTGGATCCCCAATGCATTCATCAAAACCTAACCTACATGTCACCGGTTACCCATTGAGAGAGAAGATAGCCGTCCTTTAACTGACATGTCAGCGGTCAACAAACACACACACCCCCACACACAGACTCATAGAGAGAGAGAGAGAGGCGTCAATAAACGGCAGCTATGGTCTGATTAGCTAGACTGCAGGGAGGCTCGCACGGTCCCAACCGTCGTGGGTATAAAACCAGTACCCTACTCCTGGCTTTTGTGAGAACAATTCTACACCCATCCCCTCTCCTCTCCTCTCCTCTCCATATAATTTCAATGGAAAACGCCACTCCGTTTTTCCATTGAATTTTTTCAAGATCAATCTCAAGTTGTTCTATCTTTCTTTCTTTCTTTCTTTCTTTCTTTCTTTTTGTTTCAGTAGCTGATCTTTGTTAATCATGGGAGGCGACAAGAATACTAGCTTGGAAGAAATTAAAAATGAGAATGTTGATCTGGTAATTTTTCTTATGAATTTTTACCACTTTTTTTTTTCATTTCATGGTTATTTTCCTGTTAACCTCTGGAATACAAATCTAATTTATATTTAATATTTAAACAGCATATGGAGTGGAGTTCCTTTTTCCTGCTCACAACAGATTTATCTTTTCAACTTCAACCGCTAGTGATTGAATTTGAATAAAACTCAAACTTGAATTGGGTGCGGAATTTATGACAAATTTCTGATTAATCAAGTTAAGTATGAATAGTGGAATCTGCTAAAAATTAATTCACATATTTATTGTTATGTAGACTTGAGGCGTAAGATCTGGTAATAAAATCCAACTATTTATTTTTTATTTAAGCTACTTGCCAATATGATTCGAATATATATATATATATATATATATATATATATCTATATATAGTCATCGTGGGAAACCCATTTCATGTTATGTTCCATGTCCTTTAAGTAAAGTAACTCCTTTATGTGTGTTGTTTTCCGTTTGGAAGTTATACAGGGTACTCTACTGTGGTGCTCTTTTTAACTCTGCCTATCTTTTTTATTTTTGCCGTCTCAAGATTTCCCCTTTCTTTTGTATTTCTTTTAACGGGTGGTATCTCAATTTTCTGGCCTTGTCAACTTTGTCGGTTTTTACGTGCTTAGCTAAAACAAAATTGACTTGAATCTGAGGCCACACCATCCTCACCCCCCCCCCCCCGCCACCACCACCCCCCATGCCTCGTGGGAATCACGTGACCTGAAGTTAAGAAAGACCGCCGGGTTCAGGGGGTGTTTACACCGATGGCGCATATATATATATATATATATATATATATATATATTAATACTGAATTTTCTTTTAAGGTAAAACAGTTTTAATTTAATAATAATTTTAAAGTTTTAAATAAAAATATCTTAATTAAAAAATATGAATTTTTACTTCTTTATTTTTTTTTTTTAAAAATAACCTGTAAATACGATTGTGCATTTGACAAAATAAGAATGCTATCCAAGCATCGGAAGGAAGTTTTTGACTTTTATCTCTTTTCTATTCTGGATTTTAACCCCCTTTGGGGGGGTACAAAGTTCTCAATCTCGCCTCTAAAACATGATCATACCACAACAAGAAATTCTAAAGACACAATCAACTACACAGACAAGTTCTAATTTTCTTTTTATCTGACTTTTAAGTCTTTCTCATTTGGCTTCATCTGCTTTATTCTCCAAATTTTGTCCTTTCAAAATTTTTTGATCTTAATTGAGAAGTAAATTTATAAAAATTTTATATTTTTTGACCAAAATAATACAAAATAGGGATTTAGGGGAAACAAGAACTAACGATGAATAAGGCCTTATTCATGTACCCAGATGCCGGAACCAGATGTTGGTGTTTGTTTGCTCCCCAAATTAGATTAAGAATGTGTTTTGTGAATTGATTTTAGTCTGAATAAAAGAATGTGCCATACCCAAAAAGAGTTGTAACGTGGAAAGAGATGGCATAAGGCATAAGCACATGCCAAAGCGCAGATTAGGTCAATTGGGAAATATTCTTTTTATTTTTTTAAAGGTTAGTCTCAATTTATACAAAATACAAAAGAAAAAAAAAATAACGGGTTAACCTTATCCCAAATCAATCATTTTATACTCTACATTTTAAGATGAGCTTGACAAGTTTATTCAACACATATTCACTTACTAAATTATTATTTTACTAGTTTTATTATTATTTTGATCAGTCAACATAACGATATTAGCTCAGAACTAACTAAAAATAGTGTCAATTTCATGAGTTAACTCTTTTCTATTTTTAATTTTAAGATAACATAAATATTTTGGTAGCCAATATTGGTTTAGTGAGATATCTGATATTGTGTTGTAAAGAAATGGAGAATTAACTGGGTGCACTGCAGGAGAAAATTCCAATTGAGGAAGTGTTTGAGCAGTTAAAATGCACCAAGGAAGGTCTGACAACCCAAGAAGGAGAACAGCGCATTCAGATCTTTGGACCCAACAAATTGGAAGAGAAAAAGGTCCTTTTCTCTATGTGCCTAAATTATAGGGAGAAGGGAAAAAAAATAGTGGATGATAATATTTATATTTTCTATGGAAACGTATGAACTTAAGGGACATGTTACATTACGTGAAACAGGAAAGCAAACTACTCAAGTTTCTGGGGTTCATGTGGAATCCGTTGTCATGGGTCATGGAAATGGCAGCTCTGATGGCAATTGTGCTGGCAAATGGCGACGGGAAGCCCCCAGATTGGCAGGACTTTGTTGGCATTGTTTGCTTGTTGGTCATCAACTCTACTATCAGTTTCATTGAAGAAAACAATGCTGGCAATGCTGCTGCTGTTTTGATGGCCAATCTTGCCCCTAAAACCAAGGTAATTGCCTAAGCTCCTATCTTTAATATTTTGCAACAATATGGCATATCTTTTAGGTAACTTTTTGTTGTTTATAAAGATAGAGTTGATGTTTTGTATATGTAAGCGCATCATTGAATTCTGCTTCTAATGGTGTTTGGAGTTCGTAATTGTAGGTACTTCGAGATGGTAGATGGAATGAGCAAGATGCTTCAATTCTAGTTCCGGGAGACATTATAAGCATTAAGCTTGGAGATATCATCCCCGCTGATGCCCGTCTTCTTGAGGGTGATCCTTTGAAGGTGGATCAATCTGCTCTTACAGGAGAATCTCTCCCCGTGACCAAGAATCCCTCCGATGAAGTCTTCTCCGGTTCAACTTGCAAACAAGGAGAAATTGAAGCAGTTGTCATTGCCACTGGTGTCCACACCTTCTTTGGAAAAGCGGCACATCTGGTAGACAGCACAAATCATATTGGTCATTTCCAGAAAGTGCTTACAGCAATCGGGAACTTCTGTATTTGTTCCATTGCGGTTGGTATGGTGACTGAAATCATAGTCATGTACCCCATTCAACACCGCAAGTACAGAGATGGAATTGACAATTTGCTTGTCCTCTTGATTGGAGGCATTCCCATTGCTATGCCTACGGTTCTGTCAGTGACAATGGCTATTGGGTCTCACAGGCTTTCTCAGCAGGGTGCAATCACCAAGAGAATGACTGCCATTGAAGAAATGGCTGGCATGGATGTGCTCTGCAGTGATAAAACCGGGACTTTGACCCTCAACAAATTGAGTGTTGATAGGAACTTGGTTGAGGTGTTTGCAAAGGGGGTCGACAAAGAGCATGTTCTTCTTCTTGCTGCTAGGGCTTCTCGGACTGAAAACCAGGATGCTATTGATACTGCCATTGTTGGAATGCTTGCTGACCCTAGGGAGGTAGATTCTTCAATGCTTAATACTATAGGTTTAGATTCGTGCTCAATACTATGGGTTTTGATTCTGGCATACTTGATTCTGTGGCATGCAACGCTGTTTATCATATACTCAAACGTGCAGGCACGAACTGGAATCCGTGAAGTGCACTTCTTACCATTCAATCCAGTTGACAAGAGGACTGCTTTGACGTACATTGATGCTGATGGAAACTGGCACCGTACTAGCAAAGGTGCTCCTGAGCAGGTAAATTTTTTGAGTAGTGCAGAAAGGTTAACCATTTACATATTCTAATGAATGTTTTTGTGGATACAACAGATCTTGACCCTCTGCAATGCCAAGGAAGACTTGAAGAAGAAGGTGCATTCCATCATTGACAAGTTTGCTGAGCGGGGGCTTCGCTCTTTGGCTGTTTCAAGACAGGTCCATAGCAATTCAACCGTATCAGTATCACCTAATGAAATCGAGTGAAAAAGGCTCACCAGCTTTATTTTTCTTTTCTTTTCTTTTCCTTTTTTCCAGGAAGTGCCTGAGAAATCGAAAGACAGCCCAGGTCGCCCATGGCAGTTTGTTGGATTGCTGCCACTTTTTGATCCTCCCAGGCACGACAGTGCAGAAACCATCCGCAGGGCTCTGAATCTTGGTGTCAATGTGAAGATGATCACAGGTGAGTAATTTAAGCCACTCAAACACTATCCGGTAGAAGAATACTTAAACGGTCTGTTCTTTTTTAACTTTTGGTATAATTTGCAGGTGATCAACTTGCTATTGCAAAAGAAACAGGCCGAAGACTTGGGATGGGAACGAATATGTACCCATCTGCTTCCTTGCTTGGTCAAGACAAGGATTCAAATATTGCTGCCCTTCCGGTGGATGAGTTGATTGAGAAAGCTGATGGCTTTGCTGGTGTATTTCCAGGTACGGAAGCCTTTAATAAGCTGCTATCTGCAGCCTAAAGCATCAGGATCCATTTAACAATTTTTTTTTTTTTTTGGTTGCTTACTATGCGCAGAGCACAAGTATGAAATTGTGAGGAAGTTGCAAGAAAGGAAACATCTTGTTGGGATGACTGGAGATGGAGTGAACGATGCTCCGGCTCTGAAAAAGGCAGATATCGGTATCGCTGTTGCAGATGCAACTGATGCTGCAAGAAGTGCATCTGACATTGTTCTCACAGAGCCTGGGTTGAGTGTTATTATCAGTGCAGTGCTCACCAGCCGAGCTATCTTTCAGAGGATGAAAAACTATACGGTAATGCTCTCTCTTCCTCCTTCATTCACTCTGAATCAAATCTAATACGTATTTTGTGACAAATTTCTTCTTTCTTATCTCCAGATATATGCAGTCTCTATCACAATTCGTATTGTGGTAAGTAAACTCTGCTAGCTTTCAATAGTTTTTGTATGCTACCACTACCACATTGGGCATTTCTAATCGATTTACTCTTTGCAGTTTGGTTTCATGCTCATTGCGTTGATTTGGAAATTTGACTTCTCTCCTTTCATGGTTCTCATCATTGCCATTCTAAATGACGGTAAGGTTAAAAAATTTTAGACCATAAGCAGCTCTGACACTCTTCTGCTCTACTGGTGCTCATTGTTCATCATTCTTACTTTAGGTACAATCATGACAATCTCAAAAGACAGAGTAAAGCCATCTCCATTACCTGATAGCTGGAAATTGAAAGAGATTTTTGCCACTGGTGTTGTGCTTGGAGGTTACTTGGCTTTAATGACCGTCATTTTCTTCTGGACAATGAAAGAAACGGACTTTTTCCCGGTATAATTTTTCTCTCATACATTCTCTCAAACTTTTTTATCTTTAGCATATTTATGTGTGATTGTTTTGATCTTCCCATGGTGTGGTGCAGGAAAAATTCAGTGTAAGACCATTAAGAGAAAGACCACATGAGATGATGTCTGCTCTCTACTTACAAGTGAGTATTGTAAGCCAAGCACTCATCTTCGTCACCCGCTCACGCAGCTGGTCTTATGTTGAACGCCCTGGACTGCTTTTGATGAGTGCTTTCATAATTGCTCAACTGGTGAGACAACTTTTCAGAATCTCTCTCGGAGGATAGACAAAGTTGTCGCATATGCTTATTCTTTTTCTTCTCTCCTTCTGTTTAAAGGTTGCGACTCTCATCGCTGTTTATGCCAACTGGAGCTTTGCAAAAGTTAAGGGAATTGGTTGGGGATGGGCTGGTGTCATCTGGCTTTACAGTCTTGTGTTCTATGTTCCTCTTGATTTTCTCAAATTCTTTATCCGTTTTGTATTGAGTGGAAAGGCCTGGGATAACTTGCTCGAAAGCAAGGTATGCATTTTCCTTTTTCGAAGCATAATCTTTGTCCTTGAATTGCTGTGATTCAGTGATTGCTCTTTTCATTCTGAATTTCAGACGGCATTCACCACTAAGAAAGATTATGGCAAAGAAGAGAGGGAAGCTCAATGGGCTCTTGCTCAGAGGACTCTTCACGGCCTTCAACCACCGGAAACATCTAATCTATTCAATGACAAAAGCAGCTACAGGGAGCTCTCTGAGATTGCTGAGCAAGCGAAGAGGAGAGCTGAAGTTGCAAGGTATGATGTTTCCTGCCGCCTTTACCTTAGAGAGAGAATTTACAACTACATTGATCAGGAGTGAAAATAGTGGAGTCAAACCGAGCGATAAGATGCTCAAGCTCCCTTGCTCAAACTGAATTCGAGTCCTTTCAACTTGAGTTGTTTGATATTCAAGACTTGGCTTCTCTAGTAAACGAGTTCAAGATTGAACTTTTAAATCAGCTCATACGGTGTATTTTCAAGTTGAAGTCAACCTGAGATGGAAATATTTTTATTGTGTTACATCCTTTAAAATGGTATTCTTAAATATTTTACCTTGATGGGTGCAGGCTTCGTGAGCTACTCACACTCAAGGGACATGTTGAGTCAGTGGTGAAGCTGAAGGGTTTGGACATTGACACAATCCAGCAGCACTACACACTGTGAGAGGAGAGTCCATAAGAGAAGCATCCCATTGAAAGAATAGGGACACCGGGAACGTGATTCGGTAGAAAATACCTTAACCGAGAAGACAGATTGAAAAACTTAGCTAGTTAAAAGATCGATAACAGGGGGGAGAAAGATACCTGTGCCATAATGCTCCTCTTATGTATCACCAAAATAATAATAATAATAATAATAATAATGCTCCTCTTATTTCATCTTTTGTTCTCTTTCTTTTTGAACTTCTGATTTGCAATTACCTGTTGTTGGAAGTTGTTGCTCAAAATGGGAGAGCTACATAGCTTCACCCGTTGTACAGTTTTTGAAGGAAGACATGACATTATCAACATCAAATAAGGAGTTCAAAACATAAAACGGGTCATCTTTTTCCCGATGTCCAACTACGCAGCGAAATTCGGATCGATCGCTTGATTGAATCACATGCTCATTTGGTCAGTATGAAATCACAGAACGAAAACCACACATGATCCACAATCCAAGTCCTTTTGATAATTTCCTTACAAATAGTTAAGACAGAAGTTGATTTTTGTACTAAAAGAGCAAAGACTCGAAGGCTCTATTTCAAAATCAAGAGCCCTTCCTTACTTTCTCCTCTTCTTTCTCTCTTAATCTCATTGCCTCAGGTTCTTATTCGTTCTTATTCCAAGCTTCCTCTCAAGCTCAAATTTATAGTTTCCTGAAGTTTCTCTTGGAAGTTAGTTGAGGCTTCTCTTAGAAGCCATCCCTATAGCTTCTCCCATAACTTTTTGAAACTTCTCTCAGAAATTACTTCTGAATCTTCTCTTAGAAGCTTCCCAAAACTTCTCTTGAAAGCTTCATCTTGAAATGCATGCGAAGCTTCCCTCGTAAGCTTCTCGAGACTTCCCTCGGAAGCTTCTCGAGGCTTCCCTTAGAAGTTTTGTATGACAAGCTTCTCTCGGAAATTTCGTGAGACTTCTATAAAAAGCTTCTTGCTGGGACAGTGGAAGAGGAAGCGGGTCAATCTCGGGTCATCCCATCATGGGTGTAATTTTAACCCGACTCATTGTAAAGGCTTCCAACATCTCTCACTCACACATAATGAGATTAACTCATTCAAACTTTCTTGAGATCCAGCTCTACAAAATCATCATTTTCATCCAAAAGATAGGTTGTGCGACCTATGAGTATACCACCTGCATTTGGGAGCCTCAGCTATGTACCCATTAGGGTTAACATAGCTACTGTAACCCAAAAAAAATATACAAAATATCTTTGTATCTCGTTGTACCCTGAACTCATTTTGTTACACCATCAAAGTATACCCGATCTCTCAAAATCATACTTGATCTTGACTTTTTATCATACATTCACAACTGTCTCAACTCCCTAAAAAGAAACATAATTGGTCGATCAGTAAATACATATGAAATGTGTAATGAAAATAGTTTTCCTTGCGGCCCACATGTTACTTAATAATAAACAAACTACTTTCCCAACACGTCTCGGAAGATCGAATCAAACATGATCATAAGAAACATGCCAAAATAACAAATATCTGTTCATTATCTTATAACATTGTCGAAAATCACATACGGCAGCATTGAAGGAACTTGTACAGTGAGAAAGAAGAGATTTTCATAATAAAAATTCACTCACTTTCCTTTGTTGATCATTTGTAGCACATGTGATATGAAACACATGCAACGGTAGAAAAACTCTTTGTACTTCTTGTACAAAAGTGTATGTCTTTTCTTTTAATAAAACCATTATACATATCTTAGTTCAAACACCATCACACAAGCGTGCCCGAGTTTTCAATAGTTCGCTATCCAAAGCACTTTATTAGAAACTCACATCCAACTTTTAACCAAACTTACATGATTGTAAGTTATCATGTTCGGTCTGTTAGTCAGGTCTCATCTTGACTCATATCAAGATGACTTTTCTATTATTACACCCATCTTGACTTTATTAATATTATTCAATAGCTCACAAGTCAAGAGTATAAACAAGTTTCATCTCAACACGCTCTCATAGCGCTCAAGGCGGTAACTCGTATGAGAGAGTCGACCTAATGCGTGACGACATACTTATCGGTGCTAATACTGCATAAGATGTAAATAACAAGCAATACATGTTGTCTCGTGAAATATTTACATCACTATTTACAATATCTCATTATAATCTATGTAATCCCAAAATCTTAATATGATACAAGAATACATCTCTAAGGATTGATTTAGTAAGAGGGTCTACAACCATCTTATACATAGATATATGTTGTAAGATCACTACCTTTTGTGCTATAATAGCCGTGATAAAATGATATTTTGTGTCTATATGTTTTATCCTACTATAATATTTTGGATTCTTTGTATAGTCTATTGTCGCTCGACTATCACAATTGATCCTTACCGGCATCGAGTCATTGGCAACTATTCACAAATTTTCCAAAAATCTTTTCAACCAAATAGCATTCGAAACGACTACTGTATATGCAACAAACTTAGCCTCCATAGTGGATAATGCTATACAAGTCTGTTTCTTGCTACTTCAAGATATAACGCTGTTATTTTGCAAGAACACATATTCCGATATGGATTTTCTTTCATCTAAGTCACCACTCCAATCTGTATCAGTATAGCTTACTCAATGTAAATCATTACCCTGATAGCACGGAGAATAATAAATAGTACTTTTCAGATATCTCAATATTCTCTTTACCGCTCGTCAATAAATTAGTCCAGAATTTGATCGATATCTGCTTGCTAATCCAACTGCATAGCAAATGTCGGAACGAATACACATCATGGTATACATTAAACTCCTTATGACACTTGCATATGGAACTCCTTCCGTATATTTAGAATCTTGTGGAGTCTTAAAATACATTTCATTATTAAGGGTTTCACCTTTCGCCATTGGTGTATCAATAGAGTTATACTAACATATGAAATCGTTTTAAGATTTTCAAAATATAAGATTCCTACGATAAAGTAAGAAACTTCTTTGAATGATTTTTTTGGATTTTTACACCAAAAATGTAAATTGTTTCACACATTTCTTTTATTTCAAAATTTGAAGATAACCACTTTTTAATAGTAATAATAATATCCAAATTATTTTCAGATAATAAAATATCATCCACATAAAGTGACAATATCACAAAGTTATCTTCTAACTACTTTATATAAATATAATGATTCTTCTCAATCATCGTAAACCCATATGTAACTATGGTTTGATAAAATTTTAAATATCATTGTTTGGATGATTATTTAAGACTATAAATCGATTTTCGAAATCTGTAAACTTTGCGCTCCTGGTTTTTAACTATGAAACCTGTAGGTTGTTACATGTAGATTTCCTCATACAATTTTCTATTGAGAAAAATAGTTTTAACTTCCATTTGGTGCAATTCAAGATCCAAATGAACAACAATAGTAAGGATAAGGCATATTGAAGCAAATCTTACAACAGACGAAAATATTTTTTCATAGTCTATACCTTTCTCTTGGGTATAGCCTTTAACAACCAAACATACCTTGGATCTTTCAACAGATCCATCTACCTTACGCTTGATCTTGAGAACCCATTTATTTTCAATAGATTTACGTCCTGAAGGCAAATCAACCAAGTCTCAGATTTGATTTGATTTTATAGACTCTATTTCCTCTTTCATTGCATTTATCCATTGTGCATTATTAATTGATGAAATAGTCTCTTCAAATGTTTTAGGATCATTTTCATCAAGTGGAACTATCATAAAAGGTTCTCCTTCAATTTCAAAACGACGACGGGGAATACTTTTGCAAGTATTTCTCTGCAATTGAATTTCCCGTGAAATTAAATCATTCGATGGAATTTTACTCCCACTAAATTCAAGAGAATGAATTATCTCATCATCTCTCACTATTGAACTACTTAGAACGTCAATACCGTCAGAATCTTACATTTCATATGATGTTAGGTTTTTATCGATTTCACTTCTTGATGGAAATTCTTTTTTCCAAAAATGTAGCATATCTCGATTCTATCTCAGTTATACTTCTATCCTCGTGTTCCCTAATAAATACATATCTTTTTTAATGTTCAAAATATCTAATAAAGATACATTTTTTTCCTCTAAAATTCAATTTTTTATATTTATAGTTTGGATCATGAACATATACTGCTGACCCCTAGGGCCGCAAACCACTTAGATTAGCCTTTTGGCCTGTCCAAAGTTCATAGGAGGTGGAAGTAACTGATTTAGAGGGCACATGGTTAAGTATATAGGCAACAGTCAGCAAAATATATCCCCAATAAGAGATTGTCAAATTTGCTTACGACATCATTAACCTAACAATATCCAATAAGATTCTATTCCTCATTTTTACAATAGCATTTTGTTGCAGAGTACCAGAAATAGTGAGTTATCTGATTATCCTTTTTTCATCACATAGATCGTTAAATTGATTTGACAGATATTCACGTTCATAATTTGTCCTTCATTGCCTTAATCGTTTTGTTTAATTGATTCTCAACGAATCTCAAATATAGTCTAACCAATCTAATGCTTCCGACTTATGGGAAATCAAATAAACATGACCAAAATGACTAAAATTATTGATGAAAGTAATGAAATAGGATACTTTATGTCTTGCTCTCACATTCATTGGACCACATATATCAGAATTGATTAATTGTAATGGAAGATCTGCTCTGGTTCCTTTATCAAATGGTTTTCTTATTACTTTTCATGCTAGATAATGCTCACATATTAACAAGTTCACTTTTGAGATACTGACCAAAAGTCCTGGCTAGCCTGTGCATTCTTTCTTGCTCAATATGGCCCAGTCTAGCATGTCATATATTTATATCCATATTATCACCATTAGATGATACAATTAAAGAAAAGCAACCATTATGATTTTCGTTATTTTGTATTATATCTAGTACAAGAAAATCATTTATAAGGTGCACGGAACCAACATATTCAATGTTAAGATAAATATATACAATATCACTACGAAAGTTCAAGTTAAAACCCAAACATATGAGAACAGTAACTGACACAAAATTACGTCAAATATCTAGTGCGTATAAAATATCATGTAGGAACAAAATGTGACCCCCTTTAAAAAATAATTTATAAGTGTTAATACCTTTTACAATAATTCTGGCATTGTTTCCTACATATATCTACTTCGAATCAGTTGGGATTTGATGATGTTCGACAAATAATTCTCTATCTCTAATTACGTGATATGTTACTCGTGAGTCAAGAGCCCAAAAAGAGTTTGATTCATAAACGCAGTGCATTCACGAGTATAGTGACCCAATTTGCCACAATTATAACATGTTTGATTACTCGTCTTTTTTCTTTCCTCCACCACAATTATAACACTTATTTTTCTTTCCCTCATATACCGTTTCATCAAGTGATGTTATTTTTTTCATATGTGTCAAACTTGATGATAAACTATATAATCTTAGTTGATGAAATCACTCTAAACTTTACCTTTAAAGCATTCCACATTTCATGTGCTGTTTAGTATATTTTAAACTCAACTATCAGATCATCCTGCATACAGCTCAACAATGTAATGCGAGCATAAATATTTTTCTTTTTCTAAATCTTATATGTTTCGTGATCTTTCTGTTATTAAGAAATATTACCAAACTCTATTTCTTCCATATTATGATGCACAGTTTCTAAACATTCTTGTTCTTCAAGAATGCATTGAACTATTCAATACCAAATGTCAAAATTATCACCATTCAGTTTCTTGCTCTTATTTAATTCGGCCACTATATTTTTTCTTGCAATAGTCATTTTCTTTTTCTCTTTTTTTTTTGTATGATACATATAAACATTAGTATAAAATATTTATTAGCACTGGAACACATTAACCGCAATATATTATTGAAATAATATTTACTAGATATATATAGTACAAGATCAAAAGCTCGAATAGCTGTTAATCATCTCTTGAGACCAAAATATCTATATAAATTTATCTCAATATACATGCACTAAATTTTAGGGTTGAGAGTCTCAACTCAACCATCTCATTCTCCCACTGAGATAAAGATCCCATATATATGACATAAGAATGCATATATCTTACATTTCAAAGTATACACAACAAATATGTATAAATATATGCATAAATATTTATATAGATGAACAATTCACAGAAAAACATATTTTCTTGAATTTTTATCTAATTAATTTCAATTTCATCTAAAAGTATGAATAATAATATATCATAAATTTCAGAAAACATTTATAAACAATGTTTGGATTGAATCTTGCCATGAAAATTTTGCATGTAAGTTCATTATCATGCAAAAAATATGCATGCAAAATTCCAGCAAAGAACAGTTCATTCAAGTATGAATTCAATCACTTATATCTCTGATACCAATGAAAGAAGACATGACATTATCAACATGAGACAAAAAATTCAAAACATAGGGTCACCTCTTTCTCGATACCCAACTACATAGCAGAATCCGGATCAATCGTTTGATTGAAGCAAGCGCTCTTTTGGTTAGTGTGGAATCACAGAACAGAAACCACACATGATCAACAATCCAAATCCTTTTGATGATTTTCGATGATTTTTATACCAAAAGAGCAAAGACTCGAAGACTCTATTTTAAACTCATGAGCTCTTTCTTACTTTCTCCTCTTCTTTCTCTCTCAATCTCATTGCCTCAAGTTCTTATTCCAAGTTTTCTCTCAAGCTCATATTTATAGCCTCATGAAACTTCTCTTGAAAACTACTTGAAGCTTCTCTTAGAAGCCATCCCTGAGGCTTCTCTCAGAAGTTACTTCTGAATATTCTCTTAGAACCTTCTCAAGACTTCTCTTGTCAACTTCATCTCGGAATGCGCATGAAGCTTCACTTGTAAGCTTCTCGAAACTTTGCTCGGAAGCTTCTCAAGGCTTTCCTTAGAAGCTTTGTGTGACAAGTTTCTCTCGGAAATTTCGTGAAACTTCTATAGAAAGCTTCCTGCTAAGGCAGTGGAGGAGGAAGCTAGTCGGTTTCAGGTCGTCCCATCATTGGTGTGATGTTAACCCAACTCATTGTAAAGGCTTCCAACAATTTTTATCCATGTTCCCCTATGGCATCGTGTTTGGTCTCAACTAAAGTGGGTTATCTCAATTGGATGTGGGGTTAAGTACTCTTAAGCATGTGACCGAGATTCGACTCCCATTGTAAGTATCAGGCTCTCATGTGTATGGAGCGTTTCCCGTTGGGAAACACACCCTCCGAAAGGAGCCACTGCAACGGTCAGTTCGGTTAGTCGGGATAAAATCTCAGATACCGAACGATATCCAAGATATGGTACCAGAAAAAAAAAAAAAAAAATCATGTTTGGTCTCATGGTGCACTGTATCTTTCAGTGAGACTGATCAAATTTCTACGGATTGGGTCAAACCCATTTGTTAGGTATGTACATGCCCTTTTGCTTAGCTCCTGGGAGTGTATTTTGCAACCAAAAACATCTGGCCCAATGACTAAAACCCTACGGAGGTTAATCCATACATAGAGTTCGCAATGCACAACTATTATAAAAAGGTTCAAGTATTAAATTCAGCAGAAAACATTAATTTGTAAAGGGAGTTCTGGCTTGCATCGGACACTTCTTAACCACCGTGCTGAATACAAAATCAGTTTCACAATGCAAGCCATGGGCTAAAACCCTCCCACACATAAACTTCTTTGATTTTTTTTTTTTTGGTACCATATCTTGGAAACCATCCAGTATCCGGGGTTTCGTCTCGACTAATCTGAACCAACCGCTATAGTGACTCCTTTTCGGAAGGCGGATCTCCCAACGGGAAACGTTCCATACACATGAGGTTCCGATACTCTCAGTGAGAGTCGAATCTCGGTTATACTTAAAGAAACTTAACCCCACATCCAGTTGAGTCGAATCTCGTTGGTATAAACTCCTTTGATGTTCACAAAACCAAAAGCTTCAAGATGCTTTATATAAGGTTGTAAGCTGAATGCCCACAGAGACCAAATGTGACAATCTGGAACTCTTTTTTATCTGCTTATAAGCTCTGCGGAAGCACAATGTAAAATGCTAGCTCATCACCATACAAAACTAGAACCCCAAGCATTGGTGTCTACAGGCTTAGTGTTGAAGTGAGAAACAAGATGAATCACGTTATAAGGTCACAAAAGGATACATGATTTCCGTCAAATTCACCATAAATGAAAATTTATGGTTTGCCAGATGGGGGGATCTTATTGGGTTCAGAGGTAGAAACAGAATTCAGTCTAGCCATTATTTTTAGCCATAAAACACGCCCAATAACCTCTCAAACATGCACGGAAGCACACATGTTTCTATCCATGTAAGGGGAAAAACCGTTTACTCACAGTAGTAAGGGGCGCACCATAATTACTAAAGCTGTTGATCACTTGCAATCCTTTCACATAACTCCTATCTATTTTTTAGGATTTTTTTTTTGTAACATCTTGAAAGTAAATATTTTATTCGAGATTGTGGTATGGACCAGAATGCTCTCACATGATTATTGATCTGTCACATGATCAAGTTTAGGTGCCCACATTATGCTGAATCTCCATTCTTGACACCAAGATATGACAATACACAACATGAGCATACAATGCATCCTCATGGTTATCAATCTGTCTCATAATCAGGTTTCAGGTTTCAGTGCTCTCTCTCTCTCTCTCTCACCGATTAGTCCCTCACCCCAAAGGAATTGGCTGTCCTAGCTTCTACAGATCCAGATCCATCACCAGCTTACCTCCCAGTGACATAAAATCAAGCACTCGATGCTATGACTGTTATCATATGATAACCGTCCCCAACTGGGCATATCATTAACCTCCAAGCAAGCTTTCAAAATTATATATTATAAATTTGAAACACGTACCACACAGGGACAAGCCATCCATCTTGACAGATTCAGTTGCTAGACCTAAGACCATCAAAATTAAAATGATAACCAAGCATGTTCACTTGGTGGAAGAACATTCGGTGCCTTCGAGCTAGAATTTTCAAGCCTTCACTGGTCAAGAAAAATCCAATGGCCCATGTGCCCGTGGTTTAAGTATAAGGTTGAATCATCAGTACAAGCAATGTTCTGCAAAGTATCATAGGAACAAAACATTATCCTTGTTTCCCTGTTTGGGGAGCTGAAAATGCACGACCCATTTCCCTCCCTCATTCTAACACCTCTTTTAAGTCCTAAGATCCCCCCGGGGGGGGGGGGGGGAGGGGTTGTGAAGGGACAGGTGATTATCATAGAGAATCTCCAGGAGACAGAGAAATGGTGAAGACAAAGCTAAAGGACTCTCTAAGGAGATCCAAAGATACAAGAAAATGGTGAGCAACAGGAAGAACGTAAAGCTAAGACAGGTGGCATACAAACGGTAAGCCGGCCGTTCAGGCAAAACTACTTGCACAAGGGAAAGAGCAAACTGCAAAACAAAGTCTCTGTCAGGTGTACATTCATTTCTACATAATCCAAAAAAAAGAAAAAGCAGGGTGTCCCAGCAAGAATTAAATAAATAAGCTTAAAAGCCTTCAATTTTAGCTTAGAGAACACTTTAATTATGTTTCTTATCGCATGCATATGAAGTAAACCACCAGATCAGGTATTAAAATTTGATAGGATATAGTCCCACTTTGGTACCAGGCTTAAATCCATAAGATTCTCATATTTGGGGATTGCAAACAACAAAAAATGAACAGGAATACCAATCATCCAGGTATCATGATGCTGTGAAGCAGATAATAACTGTTTATATTTCCCAATGATTTTTCATGTTTGAGGATTTCAAGCAACCCTATTCATCACCCTTGGTAACGGGATGCTGTGCAATCACATGCCCCGAAATTAATCCAGGTCCATCTGCATTATTTGTTGAAAAAGGGGAAAGATATCAAATATAAATTACCATAATAAATAGCAGAACTGTCAAAATAAATTTCACTTTAGGCAGGGTATTCATGCAGAATATGCATCTTTTGCAATCTAAGTTTATTGAGCATCAATGATCATGGAATGATGTTTAACTATAATCATTGTGTAATATGCCTATTCTATCAAAATTCTCATTTTTGCAATACTATATGAAAAGTGCATGTACTCCATCGAGTAACAATATAATGTCAGGGAAATAATGGCGAGTTCATTATCGAACCTCATGAAGAAGATAATGGTGTCCCAGTACTTGACCTTAAATCAGGAAGGCTATCTGCAGAAGGTGGCACATAGATTCATGCTTTCTTCAAAATTTCAGCAACAGCCCAATGTTTTCGATTGCTCGATGGCCTAGATGGATCCAACTAAACCAGTCCAAAGAGTGTAAAACCATAAATCTAACTACCAATACAAGTGCCTACACATCAACCCTTATAAAACTGAGGATAACTTAATGCACAAAGAATTAACAGCAAAATATGTTTGTAAAACCTTTATACTGTTCAGGTATAGTAACTCGTGATGAAAACATACCACATGAAGGTTGAAACATTTGAATTCATATGTAAGATGTTCAAACTATCAATCTGACCATAGGTTTAGCACATGTTTCCACATTCCTAGCAGCAAAAAGGTGGGGTGGTGTTGGCATCAAAGAGAAAATGTTGATAAGTTGGGGGAAACAGTTCTTGTTAATGCTTGCAAGGGTACCATGGAGGTAATAACTGTCACAGTTAGCCCTAAATTGGTGCAATAACCAAGGAAACTTTGTCTGGTCTTCCAACTATAAGCAAATGACAATCTAGCAGCACAACTCCAATGTAGATGAATGTTTATTTTTAAAAATATGCTTTGTTTAAGATGGCCATCAAATCCAACATCCCCAACCCCCCAAAGAAGAGAGAGAGAGAGAGAGCTGAGAACCTGTGTGGTTTAAGTGCAGTTCAAAGCAGATTTGCAACCCAACATTAACAAGTAAAGATGCAAATTTCTAACTCATAATCTAACTAGAATAATCACAACACCTTTACAGATTATCACGGATACGGAATGGTTTCGCCATATCATACAGGTTCGTGGAGTTAAGTGCTTAATATTTGAGGTCAAGAGCTCCTCCAAACATGAATACATTTTTCTTGTGATGTTAAAAGAACAGACAATATGGAAGATAACAACGGAGGAAACAGATTACACTTGCAAGATTTTATCATTAAATAATTCAAGGGAGCTCCACATTGGGTACTAAGTGACCTATTTCGACATAGGTCTTTGTTGCTTTGGGATCTGCTTAATGCAAGAGACATGCTTGGTATCAAGGGGAATGATCTGGGCCTTAGCTAAATTTACATGAAATGTTGTTTGTGACCTAGGACCGCTGCAATGGAAAGATTGCATGAGTGAGAAGGTGTCAGCAGTTTAATCTTGTCAGTCAGTTCTAAATTCTGTCCTTGATATTCTAGTTTCTCAATTACAACTGGATTGCCATGTCCAATTATGTCTATGTGTGTCCTGTCAAACATTTGTATGATTTGTTGATGAGTAAAATGTAGAAACCAGTGAATTCCTGCTTCTGCTTCCTTTCTAAAGATCCATTCAATTTCACAATCTTCTCTGAATTAAGAATTATCTTGTCTTGAACTTGAAACTAGTGATTGCGTCTTTTTTTTTTTTCTTTTCTTTTTTTTTTCTTTTTTTATTATTATTATTATTATTTTTTTTTTTTTTGCCAAAAAGTCCGGGTGCTTCTTACTGGTTTTATCAAGCTTAGTATGCATGGAGTATAGAGCAATTCTTGACAGAGTCTTGTTGAATAATTGGATAGCATTATGCTGCCTGACAGTGTAGCCAAAAAGGGCTCCAGGCATTGATATTTCTATCCTTTTATTCTGAGTCCTGTTTAGTGATCTCTTGGTTCTGATTGAAAGAGTTAAAGGTTTCTTTCTTTGATATATATATATAATGCTAATTTGAAGGTAATACATGAAATGGGTCTCGGAATGCCCGAAATGATAGCTCCTGACAGAATGCTTCCATGGTAGGGCTCTCGTTGTATTGGTGAACAATCAATTTAATTGCAATTACTTACCCTAGAAGAGATTCAACACATAGCCCATCAATCGTCAATTAGCCCAAATTGGACAGACCATTTTAAGTTGAAAGTAAAGAAAAATGATGGTAAATCAAGACTGAGAAAGAGAGAGAGAGAGAGAGAGAGAGAGAGACTGGCCCTATCACAAATGTTGCATTGGTTATTTTCATCGTGCGCCATGAATTTGCTGGTTCGTTTGACATGGCGGTTATAAACCTTGTTATGGAAGAGTCTGTCCACGGCCACTACCACTGACTTCTGCATCTTGTTTGATACTACTGTTCCCACCACTCTACTCTTCTATCTCTCTCTCTCTCTCCCTCTAATTCTTCCACCGTTAACCAAACCTGGGGTTTCTTTTCTTGCTCTCGACACTTGGATAAAGAGGTTGAGCTCCCTCGATGCGATGTCATTTTTCTTAAACCCACCGCCAATTTAATCATTCTATAATTTAAGTAAAACGAGGTTATTTGTCTGTTTTACCGCGGGCAGAACTTTAATAATTCTATAATTTTTCAAAAATATATAACAATAACAATAGAGTCAATGTCGGTTCGTTGAACTTTGCATGAAAATAGCCGATTATTCCTTGAACTAATACCATAATTAATTACTCAAATTTTTAAAAATATTATCATTAAATTCCTCCTTGATACAAGCATGCAACAATGACAATAACTTGAATTCTAATTCCAAATTTTAAAATGAATAGTTTAAAAGACAATAGTAAAAGAGATGAAAAAACAAAAATATAAAATTAAAATTTTAAGAAAAAATAGAAAATATAATATTAAAAAATTAAAATTAAAATAATAAAAAAGAAAAATTAAAATAAATTATCAATAAAAACTTAAAATAATAAGATAAATGATTTAATTGTTTTAAACTTTTTTACGCCGCTCATTCCTAAATAAAGTTATTTTCTTAATTAAATTCTTGATATTCATATTTTTACGTATAATTTACATTTAAATTTTCAATGGTCTATTCTAACATGTTACTAAATCTCACATATTTAAATTTTATTCCTCTAAATAGTGTCTTTAGATTTTTGTTACACATATTCAAACTATCTTAAACCATAATATCGTATTTTATCAACAACTAAATTCATTTCTAATTTAATACACATCTCTTTATTTCTAATTCAATCTTTTCTAATTTTACCATTTATTTGAATATTTTCATTTCACTTACAACCATTTTATACTATTGTTATTGTTTAATGATCAAACACTCGATATTATATAATAATACGAATTTTATTGCGATTTTATAAAATTCTTCTTTCAATTACAATGGTATCATACGATCGCAAAGAAATCCAGATACATTTCTTCATTCATTCAACCCGCTTGATCTTATGATTCACATTTTCATTTATACTATTATCGTTTTGAATAATAAATTCAATATATTTAAGACGTTCACTTTTTGGTATATTATTTTCTTTTAATTTAATCATTTTTTATAATTTTAATAACTGTCATTAAACGTACATTTCACATATTCAGTTTTTGCCGACTCAATCTAAATTTTCTAAATTCTAATGCATCTCTTCATAACTACAATTTAATATTGATATTTTCTCTAATTTTATCGATCAACACTATATCATTTAAAAAAGTATATATACCATATATTTTATTTTGAATATTTTTTTTGATTTCATCTATCACTATTATAAAAAGAAGAGAGATTTAATACCGAATTTTAGTGAAATCAAACGTTAACTGGGAAACTATCACTTAAACTCTTGCGGGTTTTTATATTGGTAACAAATTTCTCATACATATTTTTCATAAAATTGATGTATTTTAAGAAAATCTCATTTTTTATCAATATTCACTATAATATATTTTCAGGAATCCTATTATTTTTTAGATCAATGAATACATGCAAATCTCATTTTTGTACTCTAAACGTATCCATCAAATATCTTAACAGGTGAATGGTTTTAGTGATGGATCGTTTTTCCATGAATTTAAATTGATTCTAAGGTACATTACCTCCAATCTCAATCTATATTTTATCACTTTCTACTACAACTTCATAATATGACTCATAAGTCTAATTCCCTTATAATTGAAATAATTTTATATATCACCTTTATTTTAATATAGTGGTCTAACCGTACTCTCCTTTCATACTTGAGATATTTTTTTAATTTGTCAAATTTTGTTAAAAAGATCCATTAATATTCTTATTCTTACTTCATCCAAATACTTCTATACCTCAATATAAATGTCATCAAATTCTATAACTTTATTATTTTTCATTTTATTTAAAACCTCATTTATTTCTTAAAAATGAATGTTACGTTTAAAATCTCTATTAATTTCCTCAACAGGTGAGTCTCTTGTACCCTCAGTGTTAAAGAAATTATAAAAATAATCACTGTAACACTTTTTTATATTTACATTCCTTACAAAAACACTATTATCTCACTCTTAATACACTTAACACTATTTAAATATTTTCTCTTCATCTCCCTTAATTTGGCAATTTTGTAAATCTCGTTCTCTCTATCCTTAGTTTTTAATTTTTTATATAATTCATTATATATCTTACTTTTTGATTCATGAATAATATTCTTTACCTCTTTTTTTACAATCTTATGCTTTTGGAATGTATCGTTACCTCTCTTATTTTTAAGATTTCTATAACACTCTTATTTGTTTCATATAACAGTTTAGATCTTCTCATTTTACAATCATGGCTTTTTACCTATTGGATTCTGAACCCTAGATATGCCAAAAACATACTTACATATATTCTTAATATTATTAAATATTTCTATCCACATGATTTCCAGATCATCATTAGCGAATTAAATTTTTATTTGAATTAATTTATCTCTAAAAGTTGTCACTTTTTTTTTTCTTTTAGTTTCCATTACTTAATTTTTGGTTCCACAAATTGGCGATACTTTTTTTGTTTTATAGATACATGCGCGTCTAAAACTACAAACCTATGTTAAGTTGTTACATTCTCTCTTAATATAACTTGATAATCCTGCAAATCATTCTATCATCCCTCCTAATGAGAAAAAAATCTATTTGCCTGATATTCGAACCATTTTTATATATAAATGTGCGATTCTTTTTTTTTTTTTTGAAAAAGGTGATTATCAGTATTAAATCGAATATTATGACAAATTATAAAATATTACCCCTACCTCATTCCGACTATCAAACCCAAAGTTTCAATATACAGTTTCAAATCTCTCATTATTTTCACCTACATGTCCATTTAGATTTCCTCCACTAAATAACTTTTCCCTACCAGGTATGCTCTGCATAAATTCATCTAATTTTTTTCAAAACTGTTGTTTATTAATTGTATTTACACCTATTTGAAGTGTATAAACACCGAGTATATTAATTATATCTTATTCACTAATTAGTTTAACAAGTAAAATTCTATCTCCCTTTTTATTTTTATTATATTCTCTTATAAGTTTTTATGGACAATTATTTCTATCACATTCTTGGTTATATCCCTATGTATGTATCAAAATTTATGATCATAAGAGTACTACTCTAACATTCTTACCTACTTGCTTAGTTTTTTGGAGATACATAATATTAATTTTCTGTCTATTTATTAATTCTCCTATATTTCTTAACTTACTTGCTAAAAATCTCATATTTCAAGTGACTAAACAAATATATCATAATATTTATGATGCAAGCATAATTATAATTATTAAATACTAAGTTGTCGTGATATGATATATCGATATGACATGACACCTAAAGCGAATTATTAATGCGGCATAATCTTAATATGTTAATGCGTATCAGTATATTCATACAACACTTAGGTCATGTTATCAAAAGAATTGATGCCACATTATTAAAAGTGCTTACATCACCACCCGATAGAAATTGTAAGTTCAGCGACTCAATTGTGATTTCGATATAAAATTCAAGGACTAAATATATAATTTATTATAAATTTTAAAACTAAAATTATTTGGAAATAATAATTTATTTTCAGTATAATTATTGAATTCAAATCTCAATTCAATTCAAAATTTTAATTTAATTCAAATATCCCAATTTAATAAAAAACTTAATTCAATTTAAAACTCTAATTTGATGTGAAACATATTGAATTCAGATAACTAATTTAATTTAAAAATATCAATCCAACTTAAAACCATAATTTAATTCAACAGCTTGATTCACTTTGAAACCGTAATTTGATTTAATACACAAATTTAATTCAAATTTGTAATTCAAGACAAAAACTCCAATCAATTTGAAACACTTATTTGATTTAAAACTCTAATTTTTAATTTAAAGTTTGGATTTAATTTAATTAAAAATTCTGATTTAATTTAAATAAGAGTTTTAAAGTAAATAAAGATTTTGAAACAATTTAAGATTTCTATTTAAATTAAGAGTATTCAAATTAAACTAGGCTTTGAATTCAAGAATTACAGTGAAAAATGAATTATAATTTTCAAATAAATTAAAATTTGAAATTTATGGTAAATGAATGTCTAGACCCTGAATTCTATTCCAAAATCACAATTGGATCCCTCAACTCAGCACTTTGATTATGTGATATATCATATCAACACTTTCATAACATGGCCTAACCCTTGTAACAATATGATAGCATAACATATGTTATGGTCTAACATTGTCATAATATTTGTGAAATTATGTTGACATGGCACATGTCATATCACTAATTCGCTTCATGTGTCATACCATATCATTATATCACGTCGATCAACTTAGCACTTAATGGCTATGTTGACATCATTAATGATAAAAGGATCTAACAATAACACTTTTCAAAATTTGAGTACTCAATTATAATATTTTAAAGTTCAGAAACTAATATGAAATTTAGTATAAAGTTCAAAAACTAGACATACAAATTACCTTAACCCTAATTTAAATCTAAATGTTTTATTATTCTACATGAACATATATTTTTTGGGGAACTATTGGTACTCAAATCCGTGAAGAATGCAATATACATATTATTTGAAGTTTTCTCTAAAGCATATAAATCATGTATAAATTTTCTTATGCTTATTTATTTTGTTATTTAATAAAAAGATATTTAATTTTCTCTTTATTTTGAAAATAAATGTATTGGAATCTCTTTATTATCCTTTTAAATCCTAACTTCGGTAACTAATTACAATTATTTTTTTCCAAACTTAATTGTCCTCCTCTCTCTCTCTCTCTCTCTTATTTTCATTTCTCTCTCCCTTACAACTCCACCACTCTCCTTATTTAACTTTTCGTTTCTAATGTTTGGCCCCTCAGCTTTTCTCCCTCTAAATCTGTTTGGAGGTAGATTTTATTCAATAGATAACTCTTCTATTGACCAAAGTAGGGAACCGATGTTGATGTATCCTCTAGGCCTTTCTGAATAGAGAGACCTACAAATACTCACTGGTGGTGGCTCCGCAGAGAAAGATTCGACATTTAAGTCAGAAAGAGAAGTGATGGAAAAAAGAGAATAGATTAAGTAGAGTCATATAGTAGCCATGTGTGACCTTTGAGTGATGTGTGTAGGGTTGTAAAACATAAGGAACATATATGGCAGGTCGCTTGTACTTAATATATATAGCGTGTGCATGCATGGTAAGTTTCTTGTTTGTGGGTATAGAAACCCTAATTTTCTTATGGAGAGATATTTAAGGATCTTCCTAAATTATAGGGCACACCGCCTCCCCAACGAATGCCACATAGCTTGTGGCAAACAACCCTGCAAGGCCTCATATCATTACTGATCCACCTAAGCTCCAATGCCTGACCAGCCACCCAAATCAGTCGACACCCCTTGTCATCCCTGCTTCTCTCGCAAGAGTCACTCAACCTGAGGTAGAGAGGCTAGAATCTAGAATGGAAAATATAAGCAAGTAGCTAGAAGAACTCAGTTGCACTCTTTGACCAGGAGCCCAATCCTTTTCTCACGGATCGGGCCACATGCGTACATGGAGGCTCGAGCCCCGAGAGCATCGAGAACCCTTGGTGATATCACGACACGACCCAAATAATCTAAGGAAACAGGTTAAGGAGCTCATAGCAAATGAGTTAAAGCGAGCGAATGTGAAGAGAGACAAGCATGCTCAATATCCCACCAGTCTCTCGACATTTGATCCCAAGATTTCTTCAAAACCAATGCCTTGCGTGTGTTTCTTCTTCCTTTGGAGAGGTACGAAGGCACCACCGATCCTAGGATCACGTCGCCCACTTCATCACAATAATGATCTCAAGAGATATATCAAACGAGTGTAAACACTTCCCAACAATTATAAAGGGTAACGCATTGACATGGCTTAATTCACTCCTCCCGTTCAGTGTTAAGAGCTTTTCTCAACTTCAGTAATAATTTGAGTCATACTTTGTTATCGGTAGAGGAGCCAAGAGAAAATCTACATCCTTCGTCTCATTACAACAGAGGAAAGACAGACGTTGGGACATTTCCTCGAGAAGTTCAAAGCTGAGATGATAAAGGTCTCCGAACTAGACCATTTTATCGCACTGGCGGTACTACTTATAGGGCTATGGCTATTTGAAATGAAGACATCCATTATTAAGAATCCTCCATCCACTATTCAAGAATTTTATGTTCGAGCAGAGGCCACGAAAGATGCTGAAGCCATTGATAGGCAACGCAACTGATCGACTCAGAAAGAGCATAGCCGATCACCTCATCAGTCCTCACCCAAGAAAGCCTGCCAAGGGCCCTACAACAATGAAAGTTCATTAGTTACACCCCTTTGAATGAGACTCCTAGTCAAGTACTCCTCTAGATCGGAAACAAACCTTATATCAAGTAGCCCCCTCGCCCCACAGAGAAGATCCTAAGAAGGACCAGACTCGATATTGTCATTTCCACTAGAACTATGGCCACTTCACTGACGAATGCAAAAACTAAAATATGAACTTGAGTTCCTCATCCAAAGTGGTCGACTCCAAAGATTCATCAGTGTGGAA
The DNA here is from genome assembly GCA_033439265.1 of Dillenia suffruticosa. Lineage (NCBI taxonomy): Eukaryota > Viridiplantae > Streptophyta > Magnoliopsida > Dilleniales > Dilleniaceae > Dillenia > Dillenia suffruticosa. The sequence goes on along the minus strand of JAVTVX010000013.1, from coordinate 9,362,040 downwards.
AGAGAGGGCCTCCTTTAGAGCTCAAAGCGAGAAAAACGAATGAGTCAACTAACCGGTCCCAGAAGACATCCTCAACCGACCAGTAGAGTGATCCTTCAAGTATAAGGGGGTACAACCCCTCACAGCCTTACCTCCAGCCCACATCCTACGAGCACTACATCGATGCAATCGAGTACGAACACAAACGAAAGAGGAGGGTGCATAGCAACCCCGATCTTCCAGAAAATAGAGCTATATGGCTCCACATCTAAAGAAGTTTTTGCCACCTATGCCAAGGAACCACCCAAAAAGAAAAGGCCCATGATCGGTTTCAGTAATGACGACTTAATGGAGGGTCAACCCAAATCGACATGATTCCCTCATTTTCACAGCCAAGATCAGGCAATACAAAATTAGAAGAATTTTTATCAAGCAAGGGGCTGGTTATAACCTCCTCTATTGGAATATCTTTCAGCAAATGGTTTTCTCCTCCATGCACTTGCAGCCTTACGCTGGACCCATTAAGGGGCTCTTAGGCTAATAGATCTACCCTGAAGGTATCATCTCACTACACGTAAGCCTTGGGACTCTGCTCGACCATGCAACGACATTAACCACATTCAATATGGATAAACTCCCCTCACTCTATAATGTTATCTTGGGTCGAGCTTGGCTGAATGCTCTGGAGGCACTACCAAGTACAAAATATATGAATATCAAGTTTAGGACCTCCAATGGTATCAGGATATTGCTTTGTGATCCAGAACTCCCAACGTTTCCTCTTAAGTAAACTCTACACCTCTCTCTTTACGATTGCATTCATAGTACCCCTTGACGGGTAGCCTTTGGTACCTAGCATTAGTGTTTAATCTGTTAATCATTGTTTTATTATTACTATATGTTTCATTTCTCTTAACAAGTCGATTACACCGAGAACTGGCTAGTGTCACTCAACCTATTGTTAGGGATCTATCTCCTCAAATGGGCCAGTGTCACCCAACTTATCGTTAGGCATCTATCTCCCTGAATAGGCCAGTATCGCCCAGTTCTCCTAAACGGAAACTTTCGTTAGGGATCTATCTCCTTAAACGGGCCAGTATTGTCTGGTCCTCCAGAACGGAGCCTATCGTTAAGGATCTATCTTCCTGAATGGGTCAGTGTCATATAATCCTCCCGAATAGAGTCTATTATTAGGGATCTATCTCCCTGAATATGTCAATATCGCCCAGTTCTCCTAAACGGAACCTATCATTATGGATCTATCTCTCTGAATAGGTTAGTGTCGCCCAATTCTCCCGAATGAAGTCTATCGTTGGGGATCTATCTCCCTGAATGGGTCAGTATCGCCCAATCCCCCGAACGGAATCTATTATTAAGGATCTATCTCCCCGAACATGCAAATGTCGCCTAGACCATCGATGAGAATTCATCTCCCCACATGAGTCGACATCACGTGACCTATCAAATGAATGGAACCTATCAGACGTAATTTATCATCAACAAGGGATCCATTTCCCCAAGAAATGTCTATGAATTGTCCTATCGAACAGTTCATTGGAAAAACTCACTATCGAATGAGCCCATCACTTACTAGGGAGATGGCTCCACTAGTGAAGCTAAATTTGTCGAGAGATGATAATGGCAACACAAAGTACATGATGAAACGAGAACAAAAGATCATTTCATTAATGTCTTCAAGAGGAAATACAAAAGAAAAAAGAAAATCACATAAGGGGAACAGAAACCCCGATAAGGAGCAAGAAGTGCATTAGGCTCAACCCTATTAGGAACAGGCACGAGTTTAGAAGATGTCTCCATGACCTCTCAGGGCATGGCGCTCGCCAATCCTACTTGATGAATAATCTCCATATCACACTAAAGCCTCTCAAATAGTTTATGCTAAGTGTGCAAATGTTGATCTACAGTGGCCCCCAGCTCACCTGTCTTTCGGTCAGCAGCTTGAAGAGATTGGTCATTCATGTCAGCCAGCTTTCTAGTAGCATGTAGAGATATCCCACGAACCTTGGCCTCCACTTTTGACACTTTGCATTGACGGAGTGTCGTATCATGTTTGGTCATCAGCTGCCCATTGCTTCGTGACTAACATTCATGGTAGTCACAGAAAACGTTGCGTCCTCAAGCTTCCTCTCCCTCTGCGAAAGGGCCCTCTCCAATTGAGAGACATCATTTACTGTCTGATCAGAACGATGACTCAAATGACTTAATGTTTGCTCCCTTCGTCACTTTTGAAACTCTGCCAGGACCATGATCTGAACAAATGAGCACCAATCAGTAAACTAAAAAATGAGAAGCAGACAAATACTAAGAGAATAAAAATATCATCATAGCTGCAGAAAACAAGACCTCATCACCCTGCTCGAGCAAGAGCTTGTTTAGCTCCAAATCCGAATGGTAAAAGTCCAACCGATCGGTTACCCGCTTCCCTTCAATAATATCCACATAGTAGTGATAATTATCCCCAGTATTGATAATCACCGTTCTATGCTCCTTCGTGCTCGACGTTCATAAAAAAACTGAACAGGGATAGCATAAGGAAACACCTCCACCCTAAGCACCACATACTTGCCCTTCCCCAAAAGCAACAACAGAATGGCAAAAGACGGCCCTGCACTGGGCCCCTCCAACAACTCGGGGCCAACATCTTCAAGACGCCCTGGGAAAAGTCTCTCTACTTCCACTGAAGCCCTAGGAACATAACCTTCTTCTCTTATTGGGGAGCCCTCACCAATTCCACCAATAGAACACTCACCTCTGAGTCCACTATCACCAACATCCGCCAACTCGTCAACGACTTGGTAAGCAAGTTCTTGGGCAACCGAGGTCCTCTCTCCAGGCTCTCACCGGTTTCCTTCGCAAATGACTCTTGCAATTCCACTCGCCTCTTCTTGACCCAAAAAGAGGTGAGTGGGGTCGAATTCGTTGAATGAGCCCACGACATACTTTCGATCTCCCTTAAGGCTCCATTTGATTTCTCTCATATCCATCGGGTAGTAGTGATCTCTTTCAAGTCCTCCTCCACAGAGGAGCGCAGAAATTCATGAGCTTCTTCTTCTTCTTCTCAAGCAGCAAAGGCCTCTTGACCTTGCTTTTCTCCCCGAGCAACAAACCTGCAAGCGACAACATCCTGTCGTCTAGGAGACGCTCGATCCAAACACTTCTCTATGAGACCTTGCAATATTTACCTACAGATAAGACAAAGCTTGAATTACAATAGTCTTTAAGAGACTTCAACCCAGTGAATGGGCCAACATCAGGCACCAAAAGTTTCGGTATCAGGCTTTTCTCAAAGAACTCAACAAAGAAATACTTGTGCATCCAGCTCTTGTTAATGGTCTCGCTATAGAAGAACTTTCAGTTTGACATTCGCTGGGTCTGTAAGCAAAACCAATCTCTAGTGGAACTCTTCTTCCCACACTTCTTCAGCGAAAACACAGATGTTAGGACTTCAAAATCAAAGCTTAAATAGCAAAAACTCATTAGAGAAATAACCGCAACTCTCAAACGCCAAGTGCCGTAAATCAATAGAGTGGGAAAAATATACCAATGCAACAAAATCCTAGCGATGAGACCAGTGTATAGCACTTTCAAACCATACTTCACTGATTGTTACACATCGAGACTCAATTCCCCGAGGTCATATTGGCTCTATTGACATCAGTCGTTGATACAACATCAAGGTTATCACACAACAACATGATGCTTCAGACGTCATGTAATTTTCCCTGTGATATAATACCTCTGATATCTCTGACTAGGAGAATAACCAGACGCCTTTGGTCATTTCTCTCAAAAGATCTTCACGGAAGGCTGAATTGCTAAGAAGCATAACTATTGAAAAAGTGAAATCAGTAGTGGGGGACCAATCAATAGACATGCATAATAAAAATTGTGTTGGAGACGATTTGCGGTAACCAAAGCGGCATGTGCCGCATTAAATTCTTTGATTTGTAAGATCCGAAAGGTTCCTTTTACGCTGTATTCTTGAAACCCCTTCTTTGAAATGACCATAGAAGTGGGGGCAAACGATAATATATGGCCAAAATGGCCTAAACCACACTAGACTCAAGATTGGTCCAGAACGACTCCATGTATTCCTATTACCCACCTAGTCAGTAGCCACCTGATCGATAAACTGTTTAGTTTGAAAACCTATCGTCATTATGAGACTTGAAACCCTTTGGACCCCTAGTCCAAGGGACACACCGACTGAAGCGTGCCGTTAACACTAGATTTATTTTCCAGACGGGTAGACACGGCTCATACCCACAGTATTCATCGACCAAGTTCTAATTGATAGACAATCGCTTGGTCATAGCACATTCTTGGTGTTTGGTGATCGTCAATTGGCTCTATAAGACAAATATTCACTTTTCCTAAAAATACAGACATAATCTTTCATAAACGGAAAGGAGATTTCAAATCATGGAAAGAAATCTCTACAGCCGTCAAAACTTTCCCGAACGATAACCTTTGAAATCTTTTAGAATCTTTTCATTATAAACCTAATAATCTCGAAAATCTTTTATAAGAAAACTAGGGTTTTAACGCGCTGCATGCATACGTCTCTCCGACTAGATAGTTATATATATCTCTCATTAAATCAATCAATAAGGTACGCAAACTCTTACGCTTATGCTTATGCATTCTCTTACCTTCGACATGACTTAAGCTTTCTTTCTATCTGTTTCCTCTTTTTCAAAAATCGCTTTTTAATTTGAGTATTGGAACTTCCCCACTAGAGCACCCTCTGGTGGGTTTTTTTTTTTTTTTGCAGATCTCACAGTTCTAGATCACCAGAAGGCCAAGCCATCCCGTTTAAGTTAGCAAAATTTTTATCAGTAGTGCCAAACCCACCTCCAACCGAGTACAAAACAAAGTTTTTTTTCCCCAAAAACACACAAACTAAAATATTGAATAATTCAAGAATAATGTTGTTTTAGGTAAAATAGCAATTTTACCCCTAGCAAAAAATGACTCGAAAAGGACAAGATAAGCTAAGAGAGGTTAGAGATTGATCAAGATGGAATGAGTGAGAGAGGGAGAGAGAAGAGAGAGGAAGAAGAAGAGAGAAGAGAAAAAGAGAGATGGTCAATGGAGAGAGAAATATAAAGAGATTGATATCAATGGATAGTCATTTTAGTGGGATATAGTGTTAGTTTTTTTAATCAAATTTCAAGTTTGAAATTTGAAAAAAAAAATATTACGTTGTGAGAACCGCCCCCAAATAGAATCTCTGTAGATAACCAAATCATTTTAGTTAAAGTATATTTTCAGATATTGACAGTGGAAAAAAAGAGAGATAAATCTCCAGTCCCTAAACTTTACCCCTTTGTCACAAATTAAACGATACAGTTAAAAATACTATCTTGTAGTTCTTAAACTTCCAAAACTGTATCATATTCGTCTTTCCATTATTAATGATGACAGGGTGGCTGTTAACTACTGACATGGATTGAAGTAATAGCCTATATGGTTATACAGATATTGACTTATCATTGCTATGTCAGGGACAGAAGACATCTCATGATACCACGCCAGCATACTACTGACGTGGTAGTGCCACATGGTAAAATTGCTGGCGTGGCAGTGCCAGGTCAGCAGAAAAGCACTTCTAAAAAAAAATTTCCCTTTCTCTCCATGTTCTCTCTCTCTCTTCTTCCCTCCCCCTTTCCTCTCTTCTCTTTTCTCTCTCACCCGAGAAAAAAAAGAAAAGAATACTCTTCTCTATTTATCCTTCCCTTCCCCTTTCTCTCTCTTCTCTCCTCTTTCTCACAAAAAAAAATACTTAGCAACAACAACATTAAGAACAACAAGAATCCTAAAAAGCTCACAAAAAAAAACCTCACGATTAGGGTCTAATAGGATAAACCCATGTCATGATTCATGTCTTCTAGAGAACTAGGATCGAGAAATTTAACCAAAACAGGAACAACCCCTCGAACGAAAGTAATCAAAACATTCTTATCAACCTCACAAATCAAACTTAGTAAAGAATCCATAGCAACATTCTTCGATTCGGGGGTACTCAATTATAATCTCGTAATCAAATTTCTCGATTCGATGCTCATTGCTTTGCGCTTCGAGCTAATAATGGAAATGTATGAAGAATTGGGACCCCCCAAAAGGGGGCATGGAGGATGCCATCTTGATTAGAACGTCATTGTCCTTGAGAATCTAATCGAGTTTGGCCAAGACCGAGTCAATTTCGCTCTCGGTTTGGAGCTTGCCGTGGGAGAGATTTGTGGTTTGGCAATTGGAGGAGAGAGAAAGGGCATTGTTTAGGGTGGCAGAAATAGAGTGGAGGAGATCAAGAGAGATGGAGGAAAAATTGGGGAAGTCGGTCAAGTCAAGGAGTTGGGATCGGATAGTGTGGAGTTTGGACTTCATGAGAGACCATTTGGGTTTAAAGGTCTGGACTTGGGAGATGGATTGGAGGAGAGAGGAGAGTTGACTGGATGTAGACTGTAGGATGGTGGTCTGATCTTTTTTTGCTACTTTCATGGCGATTAGCAGAGATAGAGGAGTAAGGTGTAGGCTGGAGAAGAGAGATTGAGTGATGATGAAATGACTATATGGGGTAAGGATGAGGAAGCATGAATATGTGAAATTTAAGAAAATAATGGAGTTTGATGAGGCGGGGGAAGACCCACGCGCTCATCCTCTCATATGCGTGTGCTTCATTTATTTGAACCATAAAACAAAATTGTTCAATTTTACCATGTGGCACTATAGTAATATGCTGATGTGATATCATGAGATGTCTTCTCATACTAATATAGCAATGACCAGTCATCATCTGTATGACCACATAGACTGTCACATCAATGCACGTTAATAGTTAACGGCCACCTTGTCACCGTCAGTAATTGAAAAACCAATACGCAACGTTTTTATAAGTTTGAGTATCACAAAATAATATTTTTAACTGTAGAAACTAATTTGTGACAAAAAGTTAAAATTTAAGAATTACACATGTAATTATCTTAAAAAAAATATAAAGAGATTGATTGATCAATTATTTAATCGATTAATTGGGATAAAAGAGAGACTTGGGTGATGGTGATGGTGATGGTGGAGTGAATTTTATAGAGGGGTACTCCAGTCAATTTGTCCGCTGGCAGTGGTGTGTGTACGAAGTTTTAAAAACCTTCTCGTATGGGTGGAACCGTCATTTTTCCTAAGATAAAAGAGAGTCATATACGAAATTAAACTTAAAAAAAAAAATTTAAACAATCTCAGGACAAAAAAATTCAGAAAATAACTTCATTTTGTCGCGAGTTAGACCCATAACAGCACGTGGCAGCACTCGATTGGGCGAAGGCCATGTGTCGCGTCTTCAAGATGCGATACAGCTTGTCGTGTCTTGAAGACGCGATAGTTCACCTGCTCCCGCCGCCCGCGGCCCTCCTCTCTCCCTCCCTCCTCCGCTTGCAGCTCTCTCTTTCCCTCCCTCCCCCTCCCGCAGCACTGCTCCTCACCCCCTTCCTCCACCCACGGCTCTCTCTCTCCCTCTCTCCCCCCCGTGGCTCTCTCTCTCCCTCTTTCCTCTAACGGCTCTCTCCCTCCCTCCCCCCGTCGCCCGCGGCGCTCCTCCCTCTCTCCCTCCCCCGCCTGCGGCTCTGCTCCTCTCTCCCTCCCTCCCCTCGCGGCTCTCTCTCTCCTTCCCCCACCCGTGGCTGCCTCTCTCTCTCCCCCTCGCCACCTGCGGCTCTCTCTCTCGCTCCCCCACCCGACACTCCTCTTTCTCTCTCTCCCTCTCTCCCCCCACAGCACTCCTCTTTCTCTCTCCCTTCGCGACACTCCTCCCTCTCCCTCCCTCCCCCACTGCCGCGGAAGCCCTCTCCCTCCCTCCCCCACAGTTGCGGGATCCTCCCTTTCTCTCGCTCCCCCACTGTCGCCCACGGCCGCGGGAGCCCTCTCCCTCCCTCCCACGATGCCGCGGGAGCCGCTAGCTTGTGTCGTGTCTTCAAGACGTGACATAACCCATGTCGCTGGTTGAACTCGCGATATAGCTTGTCACGGGTTCAACCCACGACATAAGGGGGTCATAAACGGAATTATTTTCTGTCGGAGGTTATTTTAAATTTTTTTTTGGTTTAGATCCGTACATATCCCGATACAAGGAGTATTTTCCCAAACAACAAAAATTCCCACGTGCATTTGAAGATTTGAACTCTCCAAATCAAAGTCTTACTCTTTCTCCTCCAAAATGTTGTTGGAGGAATTCTCACTAATTCCGAACGAAGATGACAAAGCAGGAGATCACTACTTGACCACGGAATCAACTCCCTTTATAGATGATCCGCAACTCAAACAGTGGAAGGAGGAACAATATGCCTTGCAACTACAAATTAAATGACAGTCTTTATTTTATATTATTGCTGTATTGAATTATGCCAAAATATCAGACAAAATTTAGAGAGGAAATTAAATTGTACACTTATTTATCAAATAAAGCATCAAAGCTTAAATGAAGGATAATTAATTACAGAAGTAATGTTTCAATCTTTAAAATTTTTATCCTATAACTTTAACCTTTTTTTAACCACCGGTATCTAATAGAACTATTATGCGAAGCGAGTCAAGTTTGAGACGGTCGATCAATGGCTCAACTCAATTCGATTTTGACTGAGTTCGAGTTAAGTTCGTTATATAATCGAGTTAAGTTCAAGTAATAAAATTTTAAAATCGAAAACTCGTTAACTCGTTGAGTAACTCGATAACATATATTAATATATTATATATATATTTATATATTATTATAATATAAAAATCAAATTAAATAGAATATATATTATATATATAAATTACTCTTTAAGTTCGAGTTCGAGTGGTTTCATGATACAAATAAATCAAGTTCGAGTCATATTATTTGCTACTCGTTGAATTCAAGTTCGAGTTCGAGTATTATTAAAAAATTAGAGTTTGAGTTCAAGTCGGACTTGACTCGACTTGACTCAAATACAGTCCTAATATCTAATAATTATATTGAATTCGATTAAATTTTATTTAAACTATATCGACATTTCTTTTTCGATATTTATTTTTATCATATACAAAATTTGAAATCGAGATTTTATTTAAAGAATATGAGTATTCAGATACTGAATCAATTAAATATTGATATAATTTTAATCTTTCTGTACTAGACATGAACGAGTTAATTAAGTTTTTACTTAAAAAATAATAATAATATAAATAGAATCCAAAATTTTGTCAATATTTTAGTATGATAATTTTATCAAATAAAACACTCGTATGATTTAAAAGATTCCATCTTAGATGACAACTAAGTAGGCTCACCTCCACATTTATTTAGCGATGTATTTATTTAATTGAAAACAATTTAAAACAATTAAAAAATCCAGGCCCAACTTTCACGGGTCTGGATTCACGGGCTGGGCTATTAAGTTTTTATTTTTTATTTTTTCTTTAATGAAACTATTTCCAAATCCGAATACTCCTTTACCCAGGGTTTCTAATTTCTTACCTGACTCCCGCCTCTGTTAATTTCCCATCTTTCCCTTTACTCTGCTACAGCAAACCAACCAAACCCTAGCCCTAACCCTAGAAGATAGCCCAAAAAAAATAGTCTCACCCTGCCGTCTGCAATGAAGAAGAACATGGACAAAGCACTGGTGCAAGCCCTAGCTTCCTGCAACAAAAGCAGTCGAGACAAAGCTTTGAAGCTTCTCAAGTCATGGCTTCCTCTCCAACGAGAAGTCCCCGACGAGGAGATGAAGAAAATTTGGAAAGGCTTGTTCTACTGCGTTTGGCATGCGGACAAGCCTCTCGTTCAGTCGGATCTCATCGATCGTTTGTCCTCCTTCCTTCTTATTCTCGATTTGCCTCTCTCTCTCCACTACTTCTCCACTTTCTTGCTCACGATTCGTCGCGAGTGGTCAGGTATCGACTTTCTCAGGTTAGATAAGTTTTACCTTTTGCTTCGAAGGGTTTTCCGTAATTTTTTCATGTTGTTGAAGAAGAATTCGTGGGATCTTGAGCTTTTGAGGAGATTTGTGAGTATTCTTGAGGAGAAAGCGTTTTTCGCTGAGGATAAGTTTACTGGGGATGGTGTTAATCACCAGATTGCCACTGTTTTTCTTGATGAGATTAAGCCTTTTCTTCCTGTTAAATTTGAAGTTCTGAGTGTGTTATTTGAACCTTTTCTTTCTGCACTGGGGAAATCTCAAAACAAGGTTTTGGTTGAGAAGGTTAAGTCTAATGTGTTTGAGTTTTTGCTTAAAATGGGAAGGAATCTTTTAGAGGCTAAGAAGTTACGAGGAGATGGGGATGGGGATGAGGTTTTATTTGGTCCAATTGGTTTGCAGTTCGGTTTTGCGGAGAAGTTTTATCAATTGGGTTCTTCTTCGGGCTGTATACAGGGTAATCGGAAAGTGCTTTTTGGTTTGCATGAGGAGTTTCTGAAGTTGGAGAAGGATTTGGCTGCTTCTGGAATTGAAATTTCTGTTCCCAAAGTTAGCAAAGACAATGGCGAGGAAGAAGTGCCAGAGTTGGTTCCTCTTTCTGAAGAAGAGAATGGGCCTACTAAAGGTAAGCATTCTAAGAAGAAAAGCAAGAAGGAGAGGGATTTGTCTACTTTTGGGACTAAAATTTGTATTCCTAAAGTTAGCAAAGACAATGATGATGAAGAAATGCCCAAATCAGTTCCTATTATTGAAGAAAAGAATGTTGAGGCTGCGAATGGGTTTACTAAGATTAAGAATTCTAAGAAGAAGAGCAAGAAGGAGAAGAAGAAAGGAGCTGATGGGCTTGTTAAGAAGGCCAAAGAAAAGAAGAATGGATTGGTGGAAAATGGTTTTGTTGGGGTTGAGGATCGTGAGAGTCAAGCTGTTGTTGTGACTAATGATAACTCTAACGATGATAAAACCGATGATGAGAATGTAATCACTTTTAATGAATCCGTGATCTCAAATCTTCAGATGCAGTTAAAGAAGGTTGCTGCTGAAAAAGTGGTGGATAAAGATATTATGGATTCTTGTGATTCACCTCCAATTGCCATCATAGACACAGTTTCATTGAAGAAAAAGAGGGCGAGAAACAAGGATGTACAAGGAACATATGACACTCCTGACTTGAGTGGTCAAGGAGATGCCGAAGGTGAGGCTGACACAATTGCAAAGAGTGAAGGAAAGAGTGTGAAGAAAGTGAGGTTTTCTATGAAGAATAACCTGGTATGGAAGCCGCACAGTCCTCTGCCTCCTCAAAGTTTGAGAATACCGCCATCAGTTACCCCTAGAGGCAGTGCTCTTAAGAAAGGATTATCTCCAGGTCCCATTAGGGAGATTCGTCCGGCAACAGAGAAGGTGAAGCGAAAGGCTTGGAAAAAGGGTCGCAAGGTGATTAAGAGCATCTCACCTGCCGGTAAGCGCTTGAAAAATCTGAAATCACAGACCAGCTAAATGATTTTAGGTCATGAAATAGTGTCTTTGCAAACGCTTAAATGTGGTCTTGATCCTCCTGTGCTTTTCAATAGGTTCAGTGTAGATGCCTTGGCCTTCTGTTTGGTTGAATTGTTAGAGATGCTTTCCATATCTATATTAATTTCCTGTTCGATAAAATTTGCATGAGGCAACCTCTTAGTGTTATAATTTTATCCTATACTCATAGAAATGTGTCTTTCTTTGTTTCTGTTTACTTCTTAGTTAGTTTCAGAAAAAGTCCTCAATTGCAGCTCCATGGTGTCCCAAAATTAAATTATGTTTCTAAAGGTTGCTGTTGGGAGACGAGCATAATTTAATGGCTTTATTATTCAGAAATCCGTCAATTTGGATTAATAAAGACTCTGAGGGGGCTTCACTGCCAAAGAGTCTAAATATAATCTGTGGCAGCTAAGAGTTCATACATACTGCTTATATAAGGTAGCATTACTGTTAAACAATTTGCTCAATCTTTATAAAGAAGAGAAACCTTGGTCATCATATGAAGCAGTCTGCTCACTGTTCTTTCTATTGCACTAATTAAGAGGTCTGTGCATGCTTTGGTGTTTATAATGTTACCTATGTAGAGTGCTCAATCCATATTGTAGCACAATCGGTATCTGCTGCATTATCAAAGTGGATATCCTGTGTGACTAGGTGAAAGAGTTTCAGTTTTGGAGGACTACTCATCTTCCTGGTAACAGTACAAAATGATTATGGGAGGGGAAAAAAAAGAACGTTCTCATTATTGTGCTGGATTCAACTCAGACATTCCCCTTAAACTCTAATTCTAGAAAGAAACATAAAGGGTTTATTAACACTAGGTAATCTTCAAAAAAGAGTTTTAAATTTTGGTCAATAGTGTTGAAAATAGCAGTCACACAACTCTTAAAAGAGACCAAGAAATGATGGAGCAATTGCATTTGTAACAAAAAAGCCTTCATGAGTGTTAGAGCAAAGCTCGATTCTGTCCTTCAGAATGGGTGATCCACCCTCACAAATAAGCATTCAAATGTTCTCTTCCACTATTCTTGATTCAACAAACTACAACTCATGGAGGGATACTATCATGAGGTCTCTGAATTTCTACAACCTGGAAAATCATGTCCTAGATGAGCCCCCTGATGTGTCCTCTCCTTAGTTTCGAAGCTGGAAGAAAAGAGGCAATCAAGCTGTCGTCTTGCTTCAAATTTCTCTCAACAAAACACAAAAAGCTATGGTCTCATATATCCCAAATGCTATGGCATTATGGGACCAAATGCATGCCATTTATGGACAGGAAAGCAGCACCAGCAGAATTTTTGAGCTCAAAAGAAAAATATCCCTGCTCAAGAAGGAAGGGAAGTCCCTCCCTTCATACTTTGGTGAACATAAGGATTTATGGAATGAGCTGAACATTCTCAGACCTCCATCTTCTGATATAAAAATTCTGCTCAAAAGAATTGATGAAGATACGTCCTCTCTTCTAATGGGTTTGGGTGAGTCATATTCCAACCTCCGGCAAGAAATTTTAAGAATGTAAGAATTTCCCTTATTTCAAGAAGTTTAATTCATGATACAAGGGGCAGAAACAAGCTTAAAACTTGAAGAAGCTTCCAATGCCAAGATGGAGGCCCATGGATTCTCTGCTGTTCAGGAAAACAAGATAGCAAATAAGGTGGAGCAGTCCAAAAGGAAAGACGTTTGCTCACATTGCAAAAAACGGCCACAATATGGAAAAATGTTGGTTTCTTCATTCTCATTTAATGCCTGAATTCATGAGGAAAAGATCTGAGCAGCAGCCTTTCAAGCTTACAATGCTATCTCTAATTCCATACGATTGAAAGCTCTTGAAAACAAGCTGGACAAACTCGCAAGGCATATTTCTCTTCATCAAGGTACAAATTTAGAACCTAATCTTTCTAATTCAGAAAATTGTGAAAGTTGGGTCTTAGATTTAAGGGCTGACAATCATATGGTTAAGGATAGACGTAAGATAAAGAAATTCAAACCCCTTGTTAACCGAAAAATTGTTAAAGTTGCCCATGGTGATGTTCTAGAAGTAAAACATCTTGGAGAAGTTGAACTCCTAGGAAAAACTACTAATGCTTTATATATTCCAAAATTTGATTCAAATCTAATGTCTATTAGTAAAGTTACAAAAGACCAAGATTGTAGGGTGATCTTTGAGCCTAATCAAGTTGTTTTTTTAGGATCGTAAGTCGAATTGTTTGATTGACAAGGGATCTAGAAGCAACAATTTATATTTTTTGGAAGAAAGTAGTCATGCTTTCACTGCTCTCCACAACAACATTTCCCTCTGGCATGCAAGGCATGGTCATCCTGGAAAACAAGCTTGAAAGTGCCTATTTCCTTATGTCAAACTAGAAGATAGGCAGTGTAAAATTTGTGTCTTAGGAAAATAAACTAGAATGTATTACCCGATTTCCAAAACTGAATATAAAAATCCTTTTGAATTGGTACATTCTAATTTATGGACTTCTCCTGGTACCTCTAGTTATGGATTTAAGTATTTTATCACCTTCATAGATCACATGTCTAGATATACATGGGTGTATATGTTAAGCAATAAGGCTAAAGCATTTAAAGCTTTTAAGAGCTATTATAGATATGTGACAAACCAATACAATGCTAATATAAAAATTCTTCTAACCGACTACAGGGGAGAATATACTAGTAATGCCTATGAGGTTTTTTTGGAAGAAAAGGGGATTAGACATAAAAAAATCTTGCGTATACACTTCTCAACAAAATGGAATCGTAGAAAAAGAATAGGCACCTCTTGAAAACTGCTAGAACTTTGTTTAGCTATGCTAGTGTGCCCAAAATATATTGGGATGAAGCAGTTAAAACAGCTGCTCACCTAATAAATCTGATGCCCACTGAAACATTAAAAAGGAAAGTCCCCATTAGAAATCTCATTAAAAGAAAACCTGACATCTCTCACATAAAAGTCTTTGGTTGTACATGCTATGTTCATATTCCCGGGCAATTCAAAAATAAATTAGACAATAAGGGTAAGAGATGTGTATTCTTGGGCTATGTTTCATTCGAAAAGGGTTATAAATGATTTGATCTCGTTTCTAACAAAATATACACATCTAAGAATGTGATTTTTGTGAAGAATGAGTTTTTTTTTTTTTTTTTGCAGATTACAAATCTCAAGAATCTCCAATAGAAATGTGTACCTCAAGCTATTGGAATATTCAAATTCCTTCCATCAATACCAGAGAAGAGGACACTCAAGAAACTAAGCCTCAAAGCCAAGACCAAATAGAAGGAAGGGAAATGGAAGAGGACCAAAATGAGAGAAGTTTAAAAAGTGATGAGGAAAGAGGGCCAGGAGGAGAAAATGGAACTGAGGATACTGATGAGGAAGTAGTTGGCTCTCCTCCTTCTCCTAGACCCCTAAGGAGATCAACTCGGATAAGACGACTTCCTTCAAAATGGAAGTTTCACTATAACTCTCTCTCTACAACTTATCCTGTTTCTAAAGTTCGTTCTACGACTAATGTCTCCTTAAGTCACCAAACTTTCTTAAGTGGCATTGATCAATTTCAGGAGCCAAGAAATTTGAATGAGGCAAGTGAACATTCTAAATGGAGGAAAGCCATGAAGGAGGAGCTCGAGGCACTAGAAAAGAATAGAATTTATGAGATCACATCTCTCCCCAAAGGAAAGAAAACTGTAGGATGCAAGTGGGTCTATAGGATCAAGCACAAAAGTGATGGATCCATAGACAAGTTCAAAGAAAGGCTTGTGGCTAAGGATTTACCTAAACCTATGGAATTGACTATAAGGAAACTTTTGCTCCTGTCGTCAAAATGAACACAATTAGGATTCTTTTGTCCTTAGCGGTTAACCATTCATGGTCTATGTACCAAATGGATGTGGTCAATGCATTCTTGCAAGGAGATCTGGAAGAAGAAGTATACATGGAGCTGCATCCTGGAATTCAGCAGCAAAAGGGAAACGGTTGCAGGCTTAAAAAGGCCATCTATGGTCTCAAACAATCCCAAGGGCGTAGTACACAAAATTAAGTTGGGCATTTCTAAGTAATGGTTTTAGCAAATGCAATAGCGATTCATTTCTTTTCATTAAAAACAATCAAGGAATGATCACTATTGCATTTGTTTATGTCAACAATATCATCGTTATTGGAAATGAATCAAATGAGCTTGATCAATCAAGAAATTATTTGAAATCTAAATTTGAAATTAAAGATTTAGGAAAACTAAAGTACTTTTTAGGGATAGAGCTTGCTTATTGTCCCAATGAGCTAGTTCTTTCACAAGGAAAATGTGTACTTGATCTCTTGCAGGAAATTGGAAAGCTAGGAGCCAAACTTACCTGTATGTCCATTAGTTTCTATGCTGGTCCCAAGGATGATGAGTTGCCATTCGAAAATGTTCAAAGATTCCAAAGGCTCGTGGGGAGACTAATCTATCTTACTATAACCAGGCTAGATATATCTTATGCCATTAGTCGAATCAACCGGCACATGTACAATCCAAATAAGCTACATTGGGGAGCCACTAAAAGAATTCTCTATTATTTTAAGGGTTCTCCAAACTTGGCCATCTGGATGAAGAACAATCACAGCTCAGAAATCCTTGGATTTAGTGATGTCGATTGGGCTGGCAATTCCAAAGACAGAAGATCAACCATCGGATATTGCATGTCTGTTGGAGGAAATTTGGTGGCCTGAAAAAGCAAAAAACAACATGTTGTGTCTAGATCTAGTGCCGAAGCAAAGTATTGAGCTATGGCTACTGTTGCTAGTGAAATTGTATGGTTAAAGGCTCTTGTGGAAGAACTAGGGTTTTCAGTCACAACACCAATCAAGCTCTTCTCTAACAATTAATCAACCATTGATATTGCATCTAATTGAGTGTTCCATGAACAAACCAAACACATCGAAGTGGATTGCCATTTTGTGCATGAAAAGATTTAAGACAAGCTAATCATCATTCCTTACAAAAGAAGCATTGAGCAATTAGCGGACATCTTCACCAAGGCCTCAATAGCTGTTCATCTAAAAGAAATTATGAGCAAGTTGGGTATTATAGATATCTTTGCACCCAACTTGAGGGGGAGTGTTGAAAATAGTAGTCACACGACTCTTAAAAGAGACCAAGAAATGATGGAGCAATTGCTCTTGTAACAAAAAGCCTTCATGAGTACAAGCAATACAAAGTTTTGAATTTATCTTTCAGGTTCTGAATTTATTCTTTCATCTTCGTCTTCAATAAAATCAACAAATAGGTGCACGCTTTGTAACGAGGAGCTTGAATTAGTTGACTATGGGTTGCCATATGGTATATCACATATAAACACTGTGGTGGAAAATGTCATACTCCCTGATTTGTATGGGTCATGAATGAAGAACTCTGAGACGGGTTAGAAGTGGTTGTGCATGAGATGATGGGCCAAAAAATTTGGTCCAATGGTTCTCTCCCCCCCCCTTTCGGTCTGCCATATCAATAAGCTTGATGACTATTTTGCATCATGGAGAGCAACATTTCCCATGAGGTGGCTGGCTTGATTACTCCATGATTTATATGGGTCATAAATGAAAAATTCAGACGGACAAGAGGTGGTTGGGCATGAGATGAAAGGCCAAAAAATTGTCCTTTTTTTAAAAAAAAAAAAAACTTTTTGGGGTACAAGTCCAATGGTTGTATGCCATATCGATAAGCTTGATGACTATTTTGCATCATGGACAACAATATTTCCCATAAGGAATATATGAGGTGGCTGGCTTGATTACTTTTCTCTTGTCAATATTTGTAACAGACCTCTTAAAGGAGACTTTGGTCTGTGATTCATTTAATAGAAAGTGAGTAATGGAAATCATGGTGTTGGTGTTTGAATGTTGGTTGGCATTCAAAGAATGGTCTCTCGCTCTTTCAGAAATGTTCTGAACAAGAGAGGGGATCCCGCAACAATGGAGGAAATACTAATAATGCTTGCTACGGCCTCCTTATTTATGCTGTGATCAGCTGCAATTGGAAGATTCTAAGCAGATGATCTCGGAGCAAAGACCTTTGACCAGTTACTGTCCAAGCAGGGTTATTAGTCTAAGAATATGCAACTGCTAGAAGAGGACATGCAAAAACTAAGTTTTACGTTCACTTCTGTAAGTTAATTCACAGTGCTTTGAAGCAAAATATGGACTCTTTATGCTTTTCTGTGGTTGACTCCAGAGTTGTATGAGACATTGTTACCAAATATAGATGTGTAGAGGGATATGCCATTAGCAGATTGATGGTGATCTGTTTTGAGTGGGGAAATTTATAGAGATTGCGTTTATTTACTTGTAGCTACAATTTGGAATCTTTGCTTTTTATGCTTGCACTTTACACCCTAAGTTTATTACCAATTACACTTTGAGGCTTCAGCAGACCTAATCTTGAATTTAGAGCTTTAATTTTCTGACAGATAAATGTTTACTAGATGGGACTCAAATGCCTTCCACTGTGTTGAATTACCCTGTCATCAGTTCATTTTGCAAGGTTTGAAGTAGCCATCCTTAGCTTGTACTGTGATCTCTACTCCACTGCCTCTGCTGGGAAGATGTTCCTTAGACAAGGAAGGGTGGCTGTGAGGACAGAATATAACTTGATTCATGTTTTGCTAATTCAAGACTAGATGCTGAAAAAGGATACTTTCCAAAAGGAACATGGTTTAACAATTAGCATACTGGACTATTTGAGATATTGGGACAAGAGAAGGTATGCTTTGTAGCGTTAACTACTGCATGCCTTGTGACAGATGCTGTTCATTCCATATTCTATGTTTGTCAAGCTTTTTCTTCAATTTATGTAGTTTTCTCTGTTAATGAACTCCATAATTAGTTTAGACCTAATTTTATTAGAGATAGGCTGATGCCATAATTGCACGTCCTCCAGATCAACAATGCATGCCATTTGAACCTTAAACAATGTAAACTATTAAACTATCTGGTTATTGTGAACATCATCCAAGTTGTTAATGTATTATTTTCTCATTGGTCTTAATTTCAAATTTCAATACCATCTCCCTGCATTGTTATGCTCTCAGAGAAATCCCTTTCTGAGAAGTCAAATCATAGGTTTTAACAATATTTATGCAATAACTGAATTGAATGGTACCTCTAGTTTCTGCCATAGATCTCTGGATATGCATCTATTCCTCATGCACGCCCCCCCCCAAAAAAAAAATACAAAAAAAAAAAGATAAAAGGATAAAAGATAAAGAAATCTGTATGTATGCTATCTGACACTAGCCCAAGGTTTTCAATTATCCATAAAAGGAAGAAAAAGTATAAATAGTTACAAATCTACATGTTTGCCTTTATTATATAACCTACCGTTTTTGCTTATCTGTGCTCTGCGTGTGCATACATGTGTGTGTGTCTGTGTGTCTATGTGTTTTTCTATGGCTTGGCTTTTAATTTTTGAACCAGTTCTATGATGTATATTGTTTCCATTTTGGTTCCTTTATGGCATTGATTTATGTTTTCCAGAATTTCAATTCATATGTAGCTGAAGCTGCCTTGACCCAATAATAATAGCTTGTTGCTCAAATTTACATCCTTGTATAGTTTAAAGGACAAAACAGATGAGTCTGCATTCATCGGGTCACTAGAATGAGAAAACATTATACTACTGTTTCTTTCATGTTCCCCAGCGTATTCAACATTTGCGATTTTATGTATTTTCTTGTGCTTTGGATTCTACATTGATGTTTCATTGTGCAGCTGCAGTAATATATAATGAAGCTATTACTATGGACACCAAGTCCGATAATAGAAGTTTTCGTAGCTCTACCACCTTTTTCCAGTTTGGTGAATGGAACAAAGTTTTTACCATTCTTTTCATTATACTGATATGAAGGAACGTAAAGGATGAGTTAACATGCTAATCAACTGACAGCTGAGTGTAAGTAATGGGAGTCACAGAAAAAGAAAAAAAAAAGGTGGTAGAAGTTTTTGCGGGGCTAAGATGAAGAGTGCTGTAATATTTCTGACACATCTTGTATGAGGAGTCTTCTCTTCTTTGGGCCCATATGGCGACTTTCTGATCCCCACCTTTTTCACCAAAAAATGATAAATAAATTTAGTGCCTAGTCCTACCTGTGTCTATTTTATACTTGATTTATTTTATTTCAAATGCCCGTCATGTTCCAAGCTTCCCGCCCAACCTTTTAATTACTCGAAGTCCAACCTTTTAATTCGCAGTCAAACTTCTGTTTGTTCCCCTTGTGCATTATGTAAATGTTTGGTGATCCAGCCGTAATGGAACCATGTGACTACGGAGTTGATTTGCAGTATAAATGGGGGCATGGCTGGGGACACCTGTTGCTAAAAATTGATTGAAGAAGCATGCGTATAATCTGCTCTGTGATCACTATGTTTTGGAAATCTGCTGATGGAAAGATTGCACTCTAGTGCACACACCATATTCCCTTCCAAGTAGTGCTGATCAAAAGATGGAGATGATCGCATTATCCTTGTTTGTATTATATTAATATGAGGCGCTTTGATGTAAGCACTATGAAAGCACAGAATTCGCATGCTTTGTGATGACACTTGGATTCTAAATATAACATATATATATATATATATATATATATATATATATATGTATTATATGGTAGTGGAGAATGTAAATGCGCCTCTTGAGATGCGCATATTATATTGCGCCCGTGTCCCAAGTTTGACTTGCGCTACGGGTGGCCGAATAGACACCACAAACACCATAAGGCATTTTGCTGCTTCTGCCGGGATATTGCATGGGGCATCTCCTATTGCGTTTTATTTTTCTGTTTCAGTTGGTTTGTAACTTCTCATGACATCTGAAGCGTTGGCTAATCTAGGGTAAGGTAAATCTTTCCTTTTTGAATATTGCATCCACATAGATAACCATATTTTCTTCGCAAATATTCTTTACCTTTTGTTTTGTTGTTTCTTTTCTTTTCTTTTCTTTTTTTTTTTTTTATTTTTCCCCACGAAAATCCATATTCTTAGGTAACAGTCTTATAAATGTACGCATAGATTCCCTTCTGTACTTCAATTCTTTCATAGAAACAAAGTTCCTTATAAAAGGTCACATCAATATATAAGACACCGGTTGAAGACTGAAGTCGCTCAACAACATAAAAATCATTTAATTTAAGAGGAATGAAATTTAGGACAATGTTTTGTCCAAAAGCTGATATTAATTTAGTTTAAACAAATATAAAAAGTTGAATTGCATTCATTGTGTGTTGTTTAAAAGCACAAAGTTATCAAAAAGCAATATTATGTATTGTTGGAAACATAGGATATTAAGAAAATAGATTTTATCAACTTAATTGCCAAAGTTGAATGCTATGACCTTCAAAAATATATAAACATATTTAGGGTAATTTGGAGTTCTTCGAATTTTTTCTTTCTTAAAATTTGACTGAATTGATTTAAGAGAATTCCTCTGAAATTTTTCAAACCTTTTTTACTTGAATTAGTTTGATAATTAAGAGATTTTTGAATAGTGTTCACCCTGATTCAAAGCTAAGAATTACAATTATTTAATTACAAAATAAACACAAACTTTGAAAATTAAAAAAGAATAATAAGTTTGCCACCAAAACCAAAGATATTAAAAATAAGGGTACCCATGTTTGAGAAGCCTCGGCTTGTTCTAAATTAGTTTAACTTATTTTTTATGATATTTCATTCCATTTGTAATATTTTAATTAAGTGAAAAATTAATATAAAAATAAAAGTTAAGTATTTTATAAAAGAATCAAAATCATTATTATATTAATAATTTTTTCCATTAATTTCATTAGATTTTATGATGAGGATCGATGTAAACTTTTTCATGCGCTCTTATCATAATTAAATAAGATACTCGAGTTACATATTTTCAGCCACTTTTATTTTTATTTATTTATTTATTTGCCGATCCACAATTTCTAAACTAAAAACCAAGCCTCTCACCAAAATAAAACAAATACCGAAGTTTCTTTTTCTTTTTTTTTTTTTAACACACTCAACCTTTTTTTGTTTTTTATTTTTATTTTTTCCCCTCTTCTCTCTCTCTCTCTCTCTCTCTCTCTCTCTCCCAAACACACTCAACTTCCATTGCGCACAAAAGAAGCAACTTCTCTGAATTAAATTTAAAGAATAATTACTCCTACCATTGGCATCGACGCATTGTGATGGACCATCGTCGAGAGTAGGGCCCACATTTTGGTGGTTGGTGGGCCAATGACAAACAAGCACCTGTTGCCGATCAAGATTGCCAGTCTAACTCCCCCTCACAAGTCACAACCGCCGACGCCTCTTCTCTCTCTCCCTCCTAAGTATTATTATTTTTGTTGAATTTTAAAATAAAAACGAAAGAACGCCCTCGGTTCATCATTTTCACACACCACCACCTCAACTTTCCACTTTTGCAATTAAATCCTTCAAACAATAAGAATGTTAAATCGATAACATTCTTTAATTTCAAATAGTTTTAAGTAAGTAATTTGGATGCAACATATATGGTAAGGTTTGTGCTTTACTTTTTTCTTCTTAAATTATTGGACGAGTATTGCAATAGTTGGGATCGAAATTTATTTCTCTTAATCTTTTTAGTTATTATAATATTTAAATTAATACTTAAAAGAAAGACAATATTATATGTTAATATTTATTTATGTCGGCATCAAGATGATACCGTGTTAGAATTTACCTCTATTTGCATCAAATTTTTTGATAATTGATTCTATTAATGAGTTTTGTATGAATATTTAGAACCAGTGTATCTGTACAAATGAAAATTTTAAATTTAGATATTCTTGCGTCATTTCTAATAACTATCGTGCAAGTTTAGTAAAGAACTATACAAAAAAAATATTTTATATCAATATCTAATTAATTTAGTGATTGAATATCGATATTTTTAAAAATAAAATTTTGAATTTAAGTATTGTATATAAATAAAACAGACGTATAAAGAGTTTTATATTTTAAAAATTCAATTCATCTCAAATTAGATTTATCAAATACCGGTGGTTTATAAGAAATCAAAATATTTTATTGTTGTTTGGAAGGGATAATAAGAAAAGTAAATTTATGGGATTTAAGGGAATATTCCGAAATATCAAAGTCTTGAGTGAATGAATCTCCTAAATAAATCTGAAAAGGAAGATATATACGGAGAAAAGATACCAAATTTCAATTGGGTAAGTATGGAAAGTCAAATAATAAATGGAAAGGAGTTTATGAAAGAGTGAACGGAGGATGAATGAAAAAAAAAAAGACATCACCACGCACAACATACACACACATCACAGCAACATTAAATCAATTTAAAATTTAAAGTATTTTGAGAAATAAAAGACGGATATATTTTGAATTACTACAAACTACTGTTTTCTTTTTATTATTAATAGTTATAGTTAAAACATGCGCTAATTTTATAAATTTATAAAAGTTTGGGGGTCTTACTCTAAATGTATAAAGCTGAGGCAATTATGATTTAAAAAAAAAATAACTATATAATTTATTACATTAAAGGGAGAGAACTGGAAAATAGTATCTGGGGACAGAGATACTAAAATTGAGACGAGAAGAGAGAGAGAGAGAGAGAGAGAGAGAGAATAACTTTAGACGTCTTTCTTTCTCTCTTCTATTTTCTGCTGCTTCCTCTTAGCCGAGAAGGCGTTAATCCGTCCAAGCAGAGCAGCACAATTTTTGTTTATAAAATTTAAATTATTGGTTGTGCTTGGGCGGATTAAGGTAATCTGATTGTGATTGTGCTGAAGGTATGTTGGTGGCTAATAGTTTTGATTTGTGGCAAAAGGATGCGTTCTTTTCTGCAGCAGAGGAGGTTCAAGAATCTGCGGACTTGTATGTTGTTCTTTGTACACCTCTTTTCGTTTATGTCAAATTTGTGTAAAATTTCACGTATTTTTGTGCTTCTGGCTATTGCACATTAAAGCTAATTTTACACAATTTGAAGCTCAACTTTTGGTTTCTGGGGGAAACATGAATATTTTTATTAATGGTTTTTTTTATTATTATTTATTTCCCCCATATTTGGGTCTTTGGACATGCTGTTTAATTTCTGGTTCTAATATTTTTGCATGAGTGCTAATTTGATGGGTGTTCTGAGGTTTTATTTTATTTTATTTCGGGTATAATTTTGGGGGCTCAGTGCAACATTGTTTTTTTTTTTTTTTTTTTTTTAATTTTTTTGGTTAGGCTGGAATCAGCATATAGGGCGTGGGAAAGAGAGAAGAGAGGAGGGTTAGCACCTGAGCATTTGGATGAGCTTTGCAGGGAACTCAAAACTGCTTTAGGTACTGCCAAATGGCAGGTAAAATTTCTAGCTTTTCTTCATCTCAAGTCTTACCCAGTTAATTTTCCATTTTGATATGGTTTTGGGCATACTCACTTGCTTATGTAGTTGTCTTTAATTTAGTAATCTAGTATGACCCTCTTTCTGAAAGTGAATTGATGATGTATATGAACTATTGATGATAATCTAGTTGGAAGAGTTTGAACGAGCTGTAAGGTTGAGCTATGGAAATAGGTCTGATGAGAATACTGCTTCCAGACATGGAGAATTCATTGCTGCAATAGAAAATCAAGTATCTCGCATTGAAATGGTGTTACGAGAATCACTAAGTGACCAAGGGAAGAAACCCCTGAGATGGATTAACTTGGATCCTGCAGAATGTGATGATCTAGCTCTATTTCTGTCAGGAACTTCTGACACTGTCAAATCTGCAAAGAATGAATTTGTTGAGCCCAGGTCTGTACTGAAAAGCAATCTTTTGGATGAGCAATATGAGATGGAAGTTTCAGAACTTAATACAAAAAGTTCCTGCAGCAGAGATGTGGTTGATCCAATGAACGGTCTTAAGGATGTTGTGACAATTAATGAGGACAAGTTTGTCATAGAGGTTGACCCAAATGATGAAATTTCTTGCACTAGGGATGATGCGAATTGTCAAGTAGAGATGATGACTAGTACAAGAAAATTTTGGAGCTCACCGAATTTTGGTTCATGGAAGGTTGTAGTTGCTGATGAAGACAAACAGAAGACCACACCGGGAACAAGCATAGAGCAGGTCGATGAAGTGAAGGGCTCCAAGCCTCCCTTCTGGAGGCACAGTTGTGGAGAGCGTCTTCTTGCAAGAAGAGGGGGCTACAGTTATGTCCACCGGCAAACAATTAATTGGATGCATCAGGTTAGATTTCTTATGTAATCTAAAATTATTGTAATCTCATCTGCTCTATTTTTTAAGTCTCGATTCTTATGCTTGTATTGGGTGCTGGACTTTATCATTTGACCCAAACTGGTGTTATGGTTAAAACAAAGTCTAGTCTGGGTGATTTTCTCTAAGCAGCCTCACAAGGTTAATATTCTGCAGATCTTTGGAAGGATTGGTGGGATTCCAAGACAACTACAAAGTTCACGGCACATGCAACTAAATTGTTCTCTCCAGCTCACTCTTGTTTTGATGCTAACCATTTTCTTGATAGGTAAGCATTTGAGCACTTGGATTAATGCCAGTAATGACTACTAAGCAATTGAAGATAAAGACTTGCCACTAATTTTATTGATGTTTTACTTATAAAATTTACCTCGTATATCTTGGCTATGAGTATATCACGCTATGTTGGACAGGTTTAGTTATTATGACTTTCATATTACTGCTGAAGCTCAATGTCAATTGGAAATATTTCATGCTAATTCATGACTGTGAAAAGAAGGCTTGTTGCCTACCCATGTTCTTTTCCTTCTCCAGTTAGTTGATCAATGCTAACTTTTGTCTGTTTAAACTTGCAACAATGACAGGGTGAAGCTCAGTAATAAAGCCACAAACCTTTGATACCATACAAACAGTACTAATCCTTACATAAAATATAGATCTTGTGAAATGTGCCATGTATGTACAAATGTTAGCCTTTCAATCCTAAAGATATTCTGAGGGGAATAAGGGTATATATTTCCTCTTGGATTTGGTAAATGACTTGAGGACAACTTTTGATTTGTGGCCAAGGATATTATTACCATTGAATTGTCCACGACCACGGTTATCGCTGCCCCATCTTGATCCTCTCAAAGACACTTGCCAAAATTCCCAATTCTTTTTTGATTTTAATTACAACATAATGCCAAAAGATGTATGTGATTTGGAACTGAAGTATTCTGCTTCTGTAATCATAAATTATGTTGAGTGTTTAGGCAATAGATGCTTTAGGAAGGACAATGTGCTTTTCAGGAAAACTAGTTCTATTTGAATCTGTGTTGTAGGAGAGGAAATGGGGTGAAATGTTACTCTCTTAAATTTTCACTCCCTTTAAGTGTGTGATAACCATTTTACTCCCTAACTTTTGAAGATTCTGTAGCATTTAGCCCAGTTTGGAAAAGGGTAAGGGAAAGGGAGGGAAAAACCAAAAAATAAAAATCTCCCCCCCCCCTCTCTCTGCCCCATTGAACACTTAACAAATTTATATAAAAAATGCAGAAATTTCTATAGAAGAAAAAGGCATTTGGAGTTTTTCCCCCCTCAAAATAATAACAATTTTTATGCTAAAACCATTAACTAATTAGTTGAAATTTATCACTAAAAATATATCATAAAGGATTATGGGAGTGAAGGATTAGATGTGTGGTTGGAGGGGAAAGTAGTTGAAAATCATCCGCACATTGAGAGGGGGGAAATATTATGGGAGTAACTTTTCTCCTTGAAAATGTTACCCTTGTGA
This sequence comes from Dillenia suffruticosa, assembly GCA_033439265.1. Lineage (NCBI taxonomy): Eukaryota > Viridiplantae > Streptophyta > Magnoliopsida > Dilleniales > Dilleniaceae > Dillenia > Dillenia suffruticosa. Next base: position 9,335,865 of record JAVTVX010000013.1, on the reverse strand, counting down.
ATTTTGCTCAACATTTTCTCCCTCTACTTAAAGAGAAAAAATTTTCATAACCAATACCATTAAAAACATCACTAACAAGAGAGTGACGACATACAAAATCTAGAGTCCTAAGTCATGAAGGAAGTCTCTCTGGCGGAAAAGAATTCTCTCATTCCTCTATTCTATGTTTGCTCATTGAAGAAAAGGCAGTTTGAAACAAATAATTTGAATTGAAGATACCTTAGAGAATTGCTTGGCAGAAAGGACAGAAATATGACATGATTCTACTACATACAAATTGAGGAAAAGTGATAGAATTCAAGGCTAAGCCCAAAAAAAAAGGGGAAAAAAAAAACAAATTCATTTGTCTGCAAACTGTATGGATTAGATTAGGAACATCGTCCTTAATCACTTACACACACACACAGAGAAAGTGAAAAGGATTGGAAAAGGAAAATTGTAATGGAAGGTTCTATGCTGAGAAGGAGAAGATATTATTTTAGGGGATCAAAAAGGGAGAAAGAGAGACCTGAAAGATAATTTGTTCCAAGAAACTAGGGGAAAATGCAAAAATAGACTAATAATGAGAAAAGGCCTGAAAGCTAATCATAATAGCAACCTGTCATGTCTTTCTTTCTTTCAAAGATGCTCAAAGATAAGCACTGCAAAGAAAAGAGTTCAGTTGACCTATAATGTTATTGGAATAAGAAAATTTTCAAAGCTCCAGCTTTGTTTGTATTTCTTATTCCAAGAATACCCTTAAATCAAACGATTCAAACACACTCACTTAACCTCATCAGCATTAAACATACACAGCAACTCGTACTTCTTCAAATTCCAACTAAAAACAAAAATATCATAGTTAAAATTATTGGTTTCACTTTTTCTCTTCACACTATTTCCTCTACTCTGATCCCTCCTGGTACCCACCAGGGGGTTCATACATTGGTATGTTAGCAAACAGACAAGAATTCAATGGGTTTCAGATCTTGTCAAATCCTCAGCCTTTGTAACTTATACTCTACCTTTTCCTTTCTATGTTTGTCAAATTCTTACAGGAAATCCCATCACTGTTCAACATATTCTCAAAGCCCGCTTCAATATCTGCACAAAATGCTCAAAATGAGATCATAGAGATTGCCCTCGGAAAAATTGCCTTTTGTGTAGATATCAAATTGGGTTTTGAAAAAATGCTGAATATTGGTGGGATTTCCTGTAAGAACTCTACGAACACCGAAAGAGCGATGCAGAGTGTAAGTTGCAGGGGTGAGGATTTGACAAACCTAAAAACCCATGGGATTCTTTTGTGTCTGTTTGCAAACATAGCAATGTATGAACTGATTACTGGGTATGTTTTGGGAGGTTGGGTTTTTGGTTTTTGATGAAGAAGGTGAACAAGTACAGGAAAGAGAGTATGAGGAGAAAGTGCAGCCAATTATTCCAACCATGACATTTTTGTTTTTGGTTGGAATTTGGTGAAATATGAGTTGTTGTGTGACGATGATAAAGGAGTGTTTTTATATTGTTTGATTAGGGTACTACTCTTGGAATAAGAAAAGGAAACAAAGCGTTTTGGCTCCCATTTGGTTTCAATCTCATGTTTATTCTTAGATGGAGCTTTGAAATTTTATATACTTGGATTTAAAACTATAGTGTTATGTGCCATGTGCCATAGGAAAATGCAAAGACAAAAGATTGGGGGAGAAACAATGGGGGATATGTATATGTCTACACATACATATCTTGTTGCATCTTGTTGGTACATGCAATGCCTACCGCATGTATACAATATAATTGTCTGATTTATCAACCGCATGTTTTGGATAATGGTGCCTATAACCTAGGACAATTCATTGATAGGCAAAACTAAATAGTATAAAACCAAAACCTGATGAATTTAGATATATAATTCTGTGCAAAATATGAAAAGAAATGAACTTTTTCAAACTGTAAACTGTTAAATTATCCTACATCTGAATGTTTGTTGGCCTGCAAAATTTTAAATTAAAAAAGAGGAAACATGGAATAGAGGAGGGGCTTTTCTGATTTTTGGTTTGCATAGCTCTTTATGGCCTTTCTTTGATTGGTCACTGTGTCCAATTTGAAGACATGACATACTAGTTGATGTAGCCACCACAAAAAAATAGCTCTCCATAATATCATGGAAGGAAAAAAATACACTTTGGATGATAACATGTATGAACTTACTCTCATGTCTATCATTGGGCCCAATCTTGGGATGGGTCAACTATGATTTGATAAACTTCCAATTAGAACGTTATTTGAGGTGCTTCATTACAAATTTTGCCATCAATTTAGTTCTTCAATCAATGGAACAAATTATTTTGTTTTCTTTGACCTTAAAGTCGTTCTTGTTTTTCAAGAAGAGTTCTCCATTTGGACCGGATGTAATAAAAAAATAAGTAAAATAAATAAATAATAATTAAGATTAAAATTAATAAAAATTAAAAAAAAATAAAAAATAAAAAAGATGAGGTTATCCTATTGTTTTTGCTTAGACTTATTTTCCTTTTTTTTTCTTTTTTTTTTTTAAATTAATTTCCTTTGGAATTTCGAGGGCTTAATTGCTTATTTTGCTCGGTAGTTTTAACTTTCAACTAAGTGTACAGCTCTGTCTTCCTCCTTGCCGTCTCTCTCTATCAAAGATTTGGCTTATGCATCTTTTTCCTCTTCATCTTGATACAACTGCGTCTAGTTCTATATCTATAATGAAACTATGCCCTAAGTGACCTCTTTATCTCTGTTTTTGTAAAGCAAATATTTCAATATGTATAATCAAATTCTTTTTTTTGGCTATTATCTTTTGCTTTCATTGGTCGGTGGTCTAAGTTTGCCAATAATTTGTCCTTGTGTTTCCAATTAAAAATGGAGGGTGAGATAATGTGGGCATTTCTGTGAATACAAAGAGAAAACATGCATGCAAAAATCATGTCATGTGGCATATAGTCGCCCTGCCAGATGATGATTTCTTATGAAAGAAGAGAAGAAAGTACCCTTCTTGAACCAGAATATAGAAGAGTTGACCATGCTTTCTGCTTGTAAAACAACCATGTATATTGAACGTGGCCATTGACAGCATTTCACTCTGCTCAGCTATGCCATAATTCCCCTACGAGTCTGAGTTGGCTAAAAAGTGGAATATAATATAATATCTTGTAATATCTTACAGTTCTTCCTGTGATCAGCATTAACATAATGTCAGAAATTGAGGATATGAACCTTATCTTGTAAACAAGGAAAACCTTGAAATGTGGTCCCAAGATTTAATTGTGAATGGTGCCTAAGCCTTTTCTTTTAAGTATCATGAGCTCTTATTTGGGATGGTGCCTAATCTGTGTTATTTCATTTGCAGTGCCATTTGTATTCTATTCATCTTAGGGGCTGGTTGCAACCCGAGGTAATTCTTGATTTCCTTAAAAATCTCATTTTGCTTCTTGAATATATGTATCAAGCACTCATCCAAAATTGGGCGGAATTCAGTTACACGTCCTTTGAACTTTTGAGGATGGGCTGCAGGATTGTGCTTTCCATTATGGATGTTGAAATTGTAAAGGGACCATTTTGGCACTCATAATGTGAAATTACCATGTGCTGAGAAGGGAAAACTAGCATTCCATATGCATGTATATATATTTTTGTACGTATATTTTCCTTCCACTTTGATAATCGTTTTGAATGCTAAGTTCTTTGCCTTGCTGTATTTTGTCGCCCACCCCTTAATCTTTATATCTGGATCATTTAAATGTTCATAATAGAAAGCAAACAGCCTTGAGTAATGACAGCCTACACATGCTTGGGAATTAATCAACTAGATTGAAGATTCAATATGGTCTGGAAAGATTGGTCAACATCATTACACATCTTATGAGTGGTCACTTGATTATGATTAGATGTCTGACATTTTGCATCTGACCACACAGATTAATGTCATTATCGCTACATCAATAAATACTTTCTAAGGGACACCTGATGTTTCGAGTAGAAGTGATAGTATAAAAGTTGAAGGCGCACTAACAACAAAGACATACAAAATCTCCAGAAGAGGTGATAAAACATAATTTTATAACTACTGAGTGAACTAGTGACGTGGCTTTTTGACAGAATTGAATGGAAAAGATGGATGTCATCCCTAAGTGGGGGATCAAGGTTTAGTTGAGTGGAGTTGAGTTGAGCATTATAGAAAACCGCCTGGATATTTTGTTTTTTACCCCGTAGTGCCATACATCCATTTGATCTTTCTAGTGTGTTTTGTGTTTGTGATGTATTTTTTTGTTATTACTGTCTCCAACCCATTAACATCTAGAGCACCTTTGGGGAAAGAATAAAGGGGGTAAATTCTAATGAAGCGGCCTCATGCATGAATTGTTTAAGATTAGTATGCCTCGTGATTTTGCATTAACATGTCTCTCATTTTCTAGAACCATCAACATATAATAAACTAATGTACTATGCATTAACATTGTCAACATTTGCGCCCCTATGTTTCGCTTTTTACCGTGTCAGTCACCTTAGTTTGGATTATTTGATTTTTGCTGCCAATTTGGGCTTTGCTAGTTAAATAGAAAAATTTTGATAAAGTTGATATTGATGCAGGAAGCAACTTCTGATTTGTGTGCTCCTACGTGCAGGTATTGGATGTCTTTTCAATCCAGAGAATTATTCTAAGAGAATGCGGGACTCATCATTATGCATAATGCAATTGTATCCTGATAGTTGCACCATAATTTTCCAAAGAAATGTCATAGATAAAGACTCCATATGCCTGCAGTCTATAAGCAATAGGGGATAACCATTATTGGCACACCAGGATGGTGAATGAGGGCCATGTTATGGCTCTGCGCATGTGTTGCACTCTCCCATTCATTCTTCTTAATGAACTTGTAAAGAAATGCTTTTCGTTTGTTTGATATCTCTAGTATGTCAACATAAATCAAAACCAGGTGCTGCATTGTCTCCAGAACATGTTCATTGTCAATGTATTCAGGCTGATTCCTAGCTCTCTATTTCTCCATCCATCATTTTTCTTTTAAAAGTGAGGTGCACCTCTCCTCTGCTACGACAGTTCCCTCTCGTTTGAAGAGAGAGAGAGATTTGGGATATGAATCCTGCTCGCTTGGTATGAGCCTAAAATTAAGCATATCTCTCCCTTGGGTCTTGTTACTCTTATTACCACAAGCAGGCCGCCTGTTGTAGACTTGGTTTAGGTCCGGCAGTTTTGAGATCAGGTTCCTGGCATGATCATAGGCCTAGACACGTTTCAAGGCAGAGAACTTATCCATTAAAGCCTTTGCAATATCCACCAAACTTCTTTAAATTAAGTAGTTGGTTACTTTACTCTCTTAACCAGAGATCTCAAGTTCGATCCTGAGATTAAAGAAAAAGAATTTGGGAGAGTCAACTCTATAATGAGTTCCATAATGTTCGAGTCGGATTAGTTAACGTAACCTGAATATTAGCCGGGGAAAAAAAAAAAAAAAAAAGGCCTTTGTAACATTCATGCATTACACACTTGATAGAAGCCGCGGACATTTTCTTGTTTGAAATGGCTGCTAAAGAGTAGCTCAGCAATTGGCATTCGAGAATTACTGGCTAGGGTCATCCCTAGATTCGCAAGAAGCAGAAAACATTCAAACAACAAAGTTTTGTAACAACTGAATCCTTAAATTTTGAGAAAATATGGCTCACGCAGGTCTACTCAGGCATTTCCTTCCAAGTAAAATCCGGATTGCTTTTGCTCAAGGAGGCCATCCAAGCAAAGTCACAGGTTGCGGCAAAAGTTGCATAGGCCCATGCTCAAGGCATGGCCTACGCTCAAGCTTCGGCTTCACAAACTTGATATCAGCCTTGCACGTGCACACAGAGCACGCGCAGCATGCAAGGCTACGTGTGCAAGAGACACAAGCATGGCGGCTTGCCATGCTTATGGAGCCAATAGGCATTTGCTCACGAGGGTCCCACCTACAAACTCTGAAGTGGGTCCCTGATTTTTCAAATCACTTAAAAATTTTAAATCATTCAATTGAATTTCAGGACATGTCACAACATCATAACCCTACTTAATATTTGTGCATGAGGAACCTTCTGATCATTTTATTCGTGCATCTGGGACCTTCTAATTATTTTCAAATTAGAAGTTTTCATAATTTAGAAATTTCTCTGATGACATTAGACTTAGACTTATCCCAAGCCTTATTGGACTGATTTAGGGTTTAGTTTCTTAATTTGATTTTAGTTTATATTAAAAGTCTTGTGATTTAGTTAATCACGAATCAAGATCAAGAATTTTACTTTGTTTTGACTAAATATTTTCCATTGTGTGTAACTTTGTAAATTAACTACAAAGATGATAATATGTGAGAAACATGACAATAAAAGAATCATGATAATATGTAAGAAACATGCTCTAAACCCAAGTCCCAGGGCAAGATTAATGTATTACCATCAGACTTTTTATAAGTAGCATTGACACCGAGAATAGTATTTCAAACTATTCATTTAGTAATGAATGTTTTTAAATGAAGTTAGAACAATCAAGTAAACATTAATCACATTTACCATACACTTTGATCTCTTCATCTTAAGATCCAAATTTCAACTAGAGTCAGGGATTTTGGTCTAACCCTTTATGCTCGAATTACATGTACTTATCTAATTGATATGTTAAATTAACTAATGTATTGATAAATTTCCACTAAGAGTTAATTTAGAAAACTGTAGAAATTTATTGAAGTTTTATTGAGGGCAATGAATTCCATATATGTGATCATCTATCCACATACAAAACCAACTAAAGTCACCGGATGCTGAGCATTCATGCATGGTTAACACAAATGGTAGGCATTAATTAAACCTAATTACCTATTCGCAAGACAATGGTACCACCTCATATTAAGAGGATTACATACACTACTGTGAATTAGATGATGATCATGCAGCTTGAGGTAAATGAGCAAACAATAACCATCCATTGTCACGTTGAGTTTACTCATCCACCGAGTAATATCAGACTGACTACCACATCATCATTTATATCTCATAACTAATTATGAATTAGAGAAAAAGGATAATATTTCAAACTAATATTTGTTTGGTCAAGTGTTCTTTCATCAAGAACTTTCTTTTAAGAGTTTGTAATATAACTTTGATCTTTAAATTCTTAACTTTTAAAAATGGAACATCTCATGAATGCTTTAAACATGTTCAATTTGAACAAAAAATATATATTTATTAGAGATAATTTTATTTTAAATAAATTATTTTTTATTGCTATTAGCAATAATTGATGAACAAAAAGTAATAATTGATGAAAAGAAGAGGAAGTTATTTATGAACAAAAAGAAACACCAACCATTGGAAAATAATTGATGAACCTACTTATAATTATAAATTCTCAATCTTTAAAATATGAATTAAACTTACGTTTACATACCAAAAGAAGTGAGTGAGACGTCAAGAATTATTAGTGTTGCTCTTGCTGGTTCATTCCTTCATGCGCGTTTTGTTATGACCAGTGCTACTAACTTCTTGGGATCATTCACAGTGAACAATAATGAGAAGAGGAACCAATGGATGCCAAGCTTAAACATTTAAGTTGAGAAGCTAAAACTATTGTGCCCCCTTTCAACCACTTTTCACCAAACTTAGGTTTTCAATAATGAATTGTTCGAATATTGCTAATTTCCTTATAAGACCAATCACAAAAATATCCGATGCATGCTGTCTACATGCTGCCTTTGTTTCAATAGTTCTTCCACTTTCTTAAAACTTCTAATGGCAACCCCTTGCTTTATGAGTTCACCACCATTATCGCACTTGTAAGACAACAAAGCTGTCGTATTGATAACCATCAAGTAAACAATTTCTAATCCACTCCAAGAACCACAAAGTTATAGCATGTAGATGGAGTCCTAATTAGAAAGATAATAGAGTGGGTGTTGGCTAATTACAACCAGGATCACTCCTGCAAAATGAGTGCTCAACTATGAAAGTGCAAGACACAACACTAGGCTTATGCTGATCTCTTGATACAATAAAATGAAACCGAAGAAAGAACAAGAAAAAATAGCACAGGAAAATCATCGCAGAAGACCATATAAATAAAATAATAATACTAATAATAATTTCAAACAAGGGTTTGCCAACTATTGAATATGTAATCAAAAACAAATTTCATGACAGGAAAAAAAAAATCGTCTTTATCCGCTTGTCCAATAAGAAGTAAATACCTTCAAAAGGAACTTTAGTGGGAAAAAATGCATCGAAGTAAATAGTTTAACCCCTTCTGTTGGTATCTCTAGGAAGAAAATGAAACCGGAACTTGCCCCTTCTGCAAAGGTCCAAGTTTTCCTGCTGTAAATCATTCTCCATTGAACCAAAACTCAGCATTTGCAACTACATGATAACCAAAGCATATGAAAAGCCAAAAAGATGTCTTCATCCAAATTTATGGGCAAAGAGTTCCCCACATCCAAGTCAATTATCTGTCAACTCCAAAAATGAATCCCCTCATGATTGAAAGTCAGAATCTCTCCTCCAACTGCATGTTTAGCAATGCAGTCATCACCACCCATGTCAAAAGATTAGTCTCTTTACCCAAATTCTGCTCATCTCTCTAAAAGAAGAGAAGCTTAAATCACAGCAGTTGGCCCAGGACAGACCCTTCATCCAGACAACCACAGATCATCTAACTTTCTGATCCTTGAATCATTTAATTTCTCATGAAAGCTTGCAAAATCAAAACAAGCCACCTCGTTTTGTAATCACAAGCACCAAGCTAATCCTGCTTGCCCACCACACCTTCATCTCACTTGCAGCGTCACAAAGTGAAGTGTTTCAATTAGACTGGCCAGGCTGTCCTCAAATTCCAATCAAAGCAATGAAGTACAATCGAGCACTACCAGCTTAGCAGACAAGCAGATTTGGTGCATTTCCTAAGATTGTTCCTATCCTCACTTGAAAAAACCGAGGCAAATGAAAGTTGCAAAGATTCCTCTATACATCTAGAGCCTAGCCCTCACCGAATTCACCATACTTGTCTCTTCATCATCTTTCTACTCCAACAACGCCTTCCCTTGTAATCATGAAGCTGCAAGATGATGTAGGCAAATGCGGCGCAAATAGTACATGAAGTTGTCTCCTTGTTTGCCTGCAGACATACTCACCACCACCCACATGATCCCCTAAAATTTCCTCATCCCTGGACAAAAATAACCTCGAATTGACGCAGTGAGCCCACGATGGCCCCAATGCAGGGTAAACCCTTCGTCCAGACGAGTACAATTTTCCTAAATTTCCAATCCTCAATCCATTAATCCCCTCGGAAGAAGTCATAACATCAACCACCTGATTCGTGATCACAACAGCCAGCCCAAACCTCTCCGCTTGCGACTTCAATTTCCCCGCAATCTTGAAAAACAACGAAGACCTTCGCTTCAGATCCCCGGGGTTATTCTCAAATTCTGACCTAAACAACGCGGCGATCGAGTCGATCACTATAAGCTTAACAGGCAATTTGGTTGGTGGATTCTCTAATACTGAGTCCAATTTAAGCAATAAATCAAACAGTTGGTCTGCAGTCTCAACTGGGTGGACAAAGATAAAGTCACAGGGATCAAATGATGATGATGATGATGATGATGATGATGATGATGATGATGATGCGAAGACTTTAGAGTAGGAGGATTTGAAGGAATGGGCAAGCTGTCGGAGGCGGCGAAGAGGGACAGGGAATTCGGTGGGGATGTAGAAGGCGGAGGCGGAGAGGCCGCCAAGGGAGGTGGGGAGTTGGGCAGTGAGAAGGAGCTGGAGGCAGAGCTGTGTCTTGCCGGAGCCGCTTTCGGCGACGATTTCGGTGATGGATTTGCAGGGGATGCCGCCGGCGAGAGATCGGTCGAGGATTGGGCAGCCGAGAGTGCACTTCTGGGAGCTCAGCAGCAGTAGGTTTTGGGGTTTCATTTGATGGGACCTGACTGGTTTTGTCTCCCACTCCAGCTATGTGCTAATGCCAAATGACTAGTGTGATGAGATGAGAGCGCATATATTTAGGATTTGTGTGGGTGAATGAATAGGTTTCATCACGATGAAAAGAGGCGCCAAAACATGGTTCTCAATGCACTTCCCCCCCTTTTTTAATTTTAGGCTTGGTCTTTTGATCCATGCACGTTGTACCGATTATTGCCCCTACGACGATGAACCGGTGTTCATAAAATGTAAATTGTATTTTTTTATTATCAATTTATAATAGTTTAATATCTATATTAAATTATTATCTAAATAAGTAAAAAATATAATGTATATCAATGATAGAGGAAAAAAAGAATCTAACCTTTGGAATTCTAAAAAAAATCAACAAATAAGGTTAAAAAAAGTAATAAATGGGATAACCATATGTGGGGTCCAAAAAAAGGGAAAAAAATCTATGTTAAAAGAAAAACAAAGGACTCGAGAGGAAAAAAAAAGTAAAAGAAAAAAGAAAAAAGAAAAGACCTAAATAAAAAAAAATAAAAACTGTGGTTAAAAATAAAAGGACAATTATCCATTGGGCAAAAAAAATAAAAGAGAAAAATCTATATTTAAAAAAGATAAAGAACTAAAGTGAAAAAAAATCAGACAAAAAAAAAAGATCTGAATAGACAAGTGGGGTTAAAAAAGAGGAAGCCTATATCTAAAAAAGATAAATAATCTAAGGGAAAAAAAGAGTAAGAATCTAAATAGAAAAAAATAAAAAACTATGGAATAAAAAGAAATGGCTATCCATAAGGTTAAAAAAAAAAAAAAAAAGTATGGTTACGGGTAAAAGAAGAAGAAGCGTAAGGATTTAAATAAAAAATGTGTAAAAAATGATAAAAAATGTAAGAATTTGAATGAAAAAAATAACGTATGGTGTCAAAATGACGAAGGTCTAAGCAAAATAAATTCAAAAATTTGGCAAGAACTTGAACGAAAAAAAAAAAGTATAGTTATAGATCAAAAAAAGTGCAAACACCTTAATGAATAATAATTAAAAAAAATTAAAGTGTGGTTCTAAAAAAATATATAGGAGTCGAGCGAAAAAAAAGGGTCGAAAAAAAGGTGCAAGAGTGAAAAATAGGGGACGAGGAATGTCTGAAAAGAAATGAACAATGCGAGGTTGAACACTTAGCACCTTCGGTGCTTTATTTTTTTATTTTTTTTATCTTGATTTAGTCACCACTCAGTATTTAAAAATTTGTCATAATTGGTCTGAATCGATCGTTATAGGGCTCATTTTAGGGGCGGGTCTTCAGACATTGTTTTTTTCATGCTCTGAGTGAGTCAAACTTTTGACCTAGTTAAGGGACGAAAATATCCATCCCATCTACGGTAATAAGTGTCGATACTTTCGGTGCTTTATAAATAGGGTAATAACGACAGCAACCTTCTTGCATGGTTAGGATTTTTTTCTTTGTTAACCAAAAAAGAAAAAATATATGTATAGTCAGGAAACATATATTAAATAAACGATAAAAATTTTATTTAAATTGAATTTTTTTATTTTTCATAATAATAAAACTATTTATTATTGTGTTAATATCGAATCTTTTAAACAAATTTTTTCTTAATATATAAAATAGTGTCAAAAAAATATAACAATAAATTCATACCAATGATAAACTAGTACATGATAGAAAAATGTCATACATTCAACGTTAAAGAAAAACCTTAAAAAAATCCTAAATAAATTTTTGAATTAATCTTTAGAGAGAGAGAGAGTGCAACTAAATGAACAAATGGAGCAAAAGGAGATCGATAGAGAGAGAACCTGCTGCCCATTTGAGAGAGAGAGAAGAGAAGAGAAGAGACGAGACCGATAAGAGTGAATTAGTGGATGGTATTTTCCATGTCTTTTTTATATTTTGTCATCGCCCTTGCGTAATGTCTTGTGATTTTTATTTTTTTTTATTTTTTAATCCCAGGCCTATTGAATAGAAGAGCAGGGACATGTAATAAATTAATAACAGATGAATAAAATGTCCCAAGGGAGAGGTTAATAGTCACAACTATTCTCCAACTCCTCTCCCTCAACCCATAATCTCGAATTTAAATTTTACGTGATAAAAAATATAAAATGAATAAAATACTAAGGAAAAATAGAAGGGCCAAAACAATACAATATATTTAAAAAATATAAGATTTCACTTTCCAAAAAAATTAAAAAATTTAGGAGGGATCATCGTCCCTAACAACTCCCCTTTCCCTCTCTGTTCATTATTTCTTCTTATAATTACTAAATAAATTAAAATTATTAAAATTTAAATATGCTATTCTTAAAGAAAGTTATTGAGAACAGAATCAATCATGTTTGCTTTTCCTTTTAATCAATTGCATGCAAGAGTTTTCTATATTTTAAAAGTGAAGTCATTTTATGTTTCCATAGTTTTCGGCCAACAAAAAGTATTTTTTTTTTAGGACGAAGCAAAAATTCTTGTCTACATAACTTTGAAGGGCATGAAACAAAAATTTTAGTTTTTCTACGTCTCAATTTAAGTGACAAAATTATCTAAAAATGCATTATTGAAAGAATATGTGTTATCAATTTTTTTTAACTAATTTTCATTTTCTTCCAAAAGTATTTTGGAATGGAGCTGACAACAAAAGTTCAAAAATAGATACTACAGAATACTGTGTTGTGATACAAAGTTTGGTTACCAGGAAAGGATTAGATCAACATGCTCGACTTGGTATATGCATGATGGAGTATGGTTTAAAAGCCCATTAACATAAAACATAAGTCTAAAACCCAACACAAAATGTGCTAAAGCGTGTCGAACCACGTCATTCACATCCCGTTCTCTCGGTGCACACCGATTAGCCTCTTCTCTATAACCGTCTGATCAACTCTTTAACCTCTTTGGTGTTTGGTGCCACTCTTTGGTTAAAGTTAATATTCACTTCCTCTTAGAATGCAAAAATAACCTTCCGTAATCAAGAAGCAAACCTTTGACACTATCAAAAAGGAAAGTAATCTCCTGATAAATTGAAACTTTCCCATCGGTAAAATCTGAATATCCTAAGATTTCGTTAAATATTTGAAAATATTTAAATATCCTTATAAAGAAACTAGAATTTTAACATTTCAAATACATATGAAACTTGCACAAATAGGCAATATACATATATCATTAAATCAACCCGCCCAGTATGTTTTCAAAATTTACACATAATACATGAAAACATAACAAAAATTTTTTTTAATTTGTTTCTTTTTTTAAAAAAAAATAATTTTTTGACTTAAATATCAGAGTCTTTTCTGTTGAAAGATGCTCCAACATCTTTTTATAGATCTCATTAATCAAATTCCACAAACAATTCGACAAACAATGAATAAGCAACGCCATAATCTTTAGAATTAAATCCACCTCCAACAATGACTTCACCTTGAAGATTAGGAATATATGAAAGGGTAGGAATTGTCCTTGACTTGAGGATCTGCCGGTGATTAAGCTTCGGCTGATTTTATTCTGTCATCAAGTTGGCTCGACTTACAAAATATATATATATTTTTGTGCCATGTATCCACCGTTCCACTCTCTCTCTCTCTCTCTGTGCAGACTGTTCGTGGTTTTAAATAGCCTGTAGCCGACTCCTAAAATAAGCCAAACGGATCAGGTGGGTTGACTTAAATAAATGTAAAGTTGAGTATTTTAAATGTCGATTCTCATTAAGAGTATCGAATTTTTATATGTATGGAACGTTTCTTATTGGAAGATTCACTCTCCGAAAGGAGCTGCTGTAATTATTGATTTGGATTAGTTAGGATAAAATTCCAGATATTGAACTGTGTTTAAGACATAGTACCAAAAAAAAAAAAAAAAACCAAGCAGGAAAAATAAATTGCATCTTCAAGGCACTGGTTGTTCATCTCCCTCAAACGGCTTCTCTTTGCCACCATTATGCAGGGCACAAGCTAAGCTCATGATGTAATGGGAGTAGATGAGAAGCCCTCTTGATGGAGATATAGAAACTGTGATTTGCATTCAGTATTTCTTGCATAAGTTTGCATTCTCTCTTTCTTTTTTTTTTTTTTTTTATCATGACTTGATTACTATTCAGTTTCATTTCGATTTATCTGAATCGACCGCTGTAATACCCATTTTGTGAGAACGGGTCTCCTAATATTGTTTTTTCCGTATCCAGGTAGTATCGAACTTCCGACATGATTAATAAACGAAAATATTCATCTCACCTATGCAAACAACTCTTGTGCATTCTCTCTTTCAAGCCTATAGGAGAGAGAGTGAGGGCCCAGCTCCATTAACTTTTGCCTTTCCTGAGATAATCCATCCATGGTTTAGATGTTGCAACACAAAAGCTTTTTTCTGAGTGATTTGCTTTCATTATCATGGTAAGCAACAGAGATTAGATTTATCGGCGAAACAAAGAAACAAGAAACAATCATTATGCTAGCCTTTGGCTGTTTGATGCTCTCCCTTTCAGATTAAATTATGTCTCATCTGGTGTTTGGGAACCTGACTTCCACTTCTCCCAACTTATTTTATTTCGTCTATTCTACTTGTAATATTTTTAAAATTAAGTAATATTTTTAGACAACTTGTCTTAAAAAGTGACATATCCCCATTGGCCCGATAGTGCCTTTGCCAGTGTATACAAACCATCTTATACAAAGAAGCTTTTGGCAGGGCAGAAGAAAACAATGCCTTTTGACTTAAAAGTAGATTGTTTACCACAATTTACAGTATGCGACCGCAAGCATATACACAACATTGTGTACAATATTTCCAGACGATCAGAGTGCAAGCAGTGAACCTGTGCAAGCTATTAAGATCTGCATGGATCAAAACTGTATGTATGATAGGCAATAGCACACTAAACAAGTGAAAAAGTCAAAATTATATTTCCAAAATTTCAGCCACCAAGCTTCCTTTTCTTCCTGTTCACCATATTGGACAAACAACCCACTGTTTTCTGAAATTTAACAAGCTCCCGCGGGATAGCAGCTCCCGATGATTTGAGTGAATCACCCAACTGGGCAAGTATGTTCTTGTTTTCATCATTCACAAGCACAATTGCTGTTCCAAGCTCTCCCAGAGTCCGGATGCTCTCCCAATAAGGTGAATATACTCATTGATGGAATTTGGTAAGTCAAACACAATTACCTGTCTTACACCGAGTTCAACTCCCCAACCCAAAATCCTTGTAGATACAATAACTGGGACCTCTCCAATTAAAAATGATTGCATGATTCCCCTTCTTTTCTTCATGGGCTTCTCCCCATGGATAGAGAAAGCCTTGATCCCCGTCGTAACAGTTATGGCATTAGACAAGAGATCTGCCCCAAGTCTTGAACCCACAAATAAGACAGCAGGAGGCATAAAATGCTGCCTGCCCATTTATATGTCGAGTTGCTTCTGTTTTATTTATTTATTTATTATTATTATTATTATTTTTTGTGCTTAGACTCAACCCAGATGGTCAGCTGCTTAACTGATTTTGTAGGCCTATTTGGATTACCTGCAGATACATAAATTATATCTTTTGCCATTGAGTGTGCCATCTGCTCAACTTTTTGAGAGATTGTAGCGGAATACATTAGGACCTGAGGCTGTGATAAAGCCTGAAAAATTTGCATTTCTTGGCTGCGGAAACCCGTCTGAAGCATGCAGTCCAATTCATCCAAAACCAGGGTTGAAACATGAATTAATTCAATGTCATGCTTCGTTAAAGATGGATAAGCCTGCCCGGAGTTCCTATGATAAGTGACATCCCTTTCTGAATGTGATGGATTTGTCCTGCCAATGCATCGCCACCGATCACAAGCACAGTTTTAAAGGGCAAGCCCTTTCCTAGCATTTTAGCGTGCTCTTCCACCTGCATACTGAGCTTTCTGGTTGGAGTAAGAACAATTGCTATTGGGTTTGTCTGCTCCCTCGGATGCTCAAGATGGATTTTGGCACAACGGGTAACTGTAGGAACCAAGAATGAAGAAGTTTTTCCTGAGCCGGTGCTAGCAGAAACAAGAAGGCTCCTGCCGGTTAAGGCAGCTGGGATCGCTTGCATCTGGACAGGTGTGGGTATTTCAAAGCCGAGAGCCTCTATGTTTTGAAGAAGCTTCTGGGGAAGATCGCAAGAAGAAAATGAGCATATAGGTGCTGGAACAACATCCCCTTTGACAGTAATTTCAAATTTCTTCCCGAGGGACTCTATCTGACTACAGGTATCTTTAGATTTATTATCAGTCTCTAACGGAAACGCACTCATCGGTTGCAGGTAATCTGTGAAGAGGGGCACCAATAGCCACGTTGTTTTTGGCAGCCTTCTGCAGGAGAGTCTGTTTACATTCCAAACTACATATGTCATCATCAGTCTCATCACATACATACTCCCCAAAGCGTCCACAGACAACACAACGAGGCTCCCCGGTCAAAGCTTCTCTTTGATCCAAACTCCTCTTCTTTACATCATCTCCTGAATCAGGCTCTATCTAAAATTTGATGTGAGAGGAACAGCCAATTAGATAAAAGAACATTTTAAAAAATTATGGAAGATGATTGGAAAGAGATCTAATATCGAAATAAAGGTAAATCTGTCTATGGATGCTCTCCTACACAGAGTTGGCCCTTCCACGCTAAGATTGACCATTTTCTTTCTTTTCTTCCGATTTCTTGATTGTAAGATTTAGGTTTTAGTCAGCAATGGTCGGATAAAGCCACTTCTTTGCTGCAATAGACAGAAAACATCCAGCATCTTATTGGAAGGAAATGATTGACGTCATTTCGGAAGATCCATCAACTTTTTTACTTTATAGATCAAATGGCTACTCATGCATTGAGTGCTTTTTTGGACAGAAGATGATAAGGTAATGTATCATGGATGCTCTGACATAGTGGAAACCCAGCCAATTTGAATTTTCCGATGTCTAATTGACATTAAAATAGACGGCAACAACTTCAGGATGTCATTTCAAGGAGACAGATAGTATATAGGAGTAGGCCAGACAATTTATATCTTCCTAATGGGCTAGACAAGAAATGTGCTCAGAACTTTTGGGATGGAAAATCAAAAATTGAACCGTCCACGTCTGGGCTCAAACAACTGGGTTTCGGTAGTGGCTAAGGTTATAAATGCACATATTTATTTTTAACCCAACAGGTTGACAATTTCAAGCACCTCATTGCCCCAAAAATGCCATTTCCAGTCACTAGAGAAGATCTAAGACTCCATTTGACGTATCTGTAAGCAAAAAAAAATCAAACTTATTTCTAATGCTCTAATTATACATACATACATACATACATATACACATACATTATGTATGTAAATGTATATATATAATATGAACACATATAGAGCGTGTGTGTGTGTGTTAAGGAGAAAGCATCTTAACAAGATTCAAGGATATATAATAACTCAAAACCAACTTGAAAAGGCAACAACAATAATTGAAGAATGGGGAGCAACGTGCAGTAAAACTTTAGCACAACTTGATACCCTTCGTCATACCAAAGCCTTTACTGCACTACTTTGAAGACGAGAGTTTGTTCTCTCAGATGAAACTTTAATGGAAATGTTAGATTTAATCGACACTAATGGAAGCACGACGATTTTTTTAAAAATTAAAAGATTATGTTTACACGCATAGCATAGTGAATAAACATAGCAAATCCGGGAACTACGATACCTTTCTCGATGATTTCGCAGTCGTGATGATAATCACACCAAATGAGTTATTACCGTAATATCACAATATCACAACCCTAAATCCCGTAATTAAATGAAGCAAAAAAATTCTTTATTCAAAATTTTCTTTTAAACCCTCAATTGATAGAGAGTTAATATTTCACTCAAACTCGATTCTTATAAAATGTGTGTTCTCTCTTTTTTTTGGTGTAAATTTGCATCAACCCTCAAAGTTAAGATGAGAATCAAAGTCACTTAGTTTAATAAGAAGATTTTAGGGGTAGTGGAGACTTACTTTTAAATTTAAATTTAAATGTTTTAATTTGTGGTAAATGCTTCTACGTGGATATATTTACCTACATCTCTCATTTTGCACATGAAAACATTTTACATTTATTATAAAATCACAATTCATATGATCTTCTATATCACTATGTTAAACTTTCATATAAAATTGGACGTCGTGCGACCGATAAATACACCTGCAAACAAAAACTTCTCGATACACCTATTAGAATTATCGAGAAGTCACTGTTAGTATAAAAAAGAACTCGCTATATCTAAACTCAAAATAATTACATCCATCAAGTCACTTTCCATATCGAAAGTAATCCTTAATCTATACTGTTCTGTGTATTCACTATTATATTTGAATTCTAATATAAATAAATATAACATACCGGTCGGTGAATATTACACAATGACATAAGATCGATTGGTTTTCTTTTTCCCAAACCCGAATCTATCAATCTCAATTCAGCTGTTTTCCTATACCTGCCTCTTAGATCTCAATTATCTTCCGGTGCATAGGTAAATAGACTAAAATAGCAAATATTGAACCAAAATTTCTAGAAACAGCTGAAAATAGTAAGGGTACAAGAAATCCCACCCAATGGATCTTGGATCTCACACGGTGGAAACAAGGATCATAATAACACTATCATCTCAAATAATAGCTTCCACTATTGCATGATCGTTTTATCACATGCGTTATGAAATACGTGTTACAATGTTATTCTTCCATCTCTTAAAAGAACATATGTTAGATTTTTTTAACACTGTGTAGGAACTTAGTCTACACATAAAACTTTACACAGAGATTTTAAAGAGAGTATCTCAAAAACAATATCACTAAACGCATGTGATATCTGAAATCTCAAATTTGACTATTTACAAACAACATGAATGTGGATATGTCCATGTCGATTATAATGCATATAACCTCATCTTAAATACATATCAGAACAACTTATGTTCTAACAAAGCTACCCTCAAAACCTCTTATAACTAGAAACCGTATCATCTCCGTTCACTCAGAACTGAAGGTGGTTACTCATGTGAAAGAGCCGATCTCGACTACCTGACATATCTTTTTATCACATCACAGAATATATGATAAGAAACAAATATATTGAATAGAAAATATAATAATTCATGTGTAACTGAATAATACACAAAAATCGTATATATAAAGGTAATAAGTATCAATATCATTAATCTAATACAAATTGAGAAATGTCATAATATATGCAAATCCAATGACTTTCTACGTCGTATAAACGAGTCTCTAGCAATGGATTTGGTGAATGAGTTAATTACCATACTGTGTATTGAAATGTATTTGGCAATCACTTCACCATTCTTTGATGATATATCTCATGAAGTAGTATATGATGTTAATATGTTTGATCCTACTATAATACTTAGGGTCTCTAGTATAGGTGATGGCGGTCTGATTATCACAGTAGATTATCACTGACCTCCCACTGTCTATCACAATTCCTAAATTATCCAATAGTTTCCGGAACTAAATATTTTCCTGAACTACAACTGAGTAAGCTATGAACTCAGCCTCCATCATAGATATAGTTACATGGGTTTGATTTTTACTATTCCAAGAAATAACACCACCATTGAGCAAGAAAGTAAAATCTGATGTCGATTTGCGATTATCCAGATCACCTCCCCAATCGGCGTCTGAATATCCTACAAGGCATAAATCATTTCCTCCATAACACAAAGAGAAGTTTGTAGTTCCATTAAGATATATGAAAATTCTTTTCACTACTCTCTAATGATGCCTTTCGGGATTTAATTGATATCTACTTACCAAACATATCGATTGCATAACAAATGTTTGGTCGTGTATACAATATCGCGTAAATTAAACTTTCTACTATACTGAAATAAGAGATTTTGCTTATTTTCCCTACTTCTTTCTGAGTTTGGAGCACATCTCATGACTCAGACCATCACACTTGACGATTTCAATCCGTCTTGAGCGATCTCTCTGTATCTTAATTTCGAGAATGAACTCAATTTCACCCATATCCTTAATGTCGAAACTCGATATAACCATGTCTTAATAGTCATCAATTTCTCAATATTGTTCCCAACCAATATTATATCATCTACATATAGAGATAGGATCACAAAAGAGTTATCATAACGTATTAAATAAACACAATAATTCTCGTCGATCATTGTAAAATCATAAGATATCACATTTTCGTAAAATCTCAAATACCATTACCTGGATAACTGTTTTAGACCATATATCGATTTCTGAAATCGACAGATCTTATCCTCCTGACCTACTAGAACGAATCCAGAGGGTTATTCTATATAGATCTTCTCATCCAAACTTCCATTAAGAGAGACAGTCTTTACGTTTATCTGGTGTAACTCCAAATTCATACTCGCGACAATCGCTAAGAGTAACAGATCGATATAAATTTGACTACAGGAGATAAAGTCTTCTCGTAGTCAATATCCTTTATTTGCGTGTGAACCTTTGGCTACCAAACGAATCTTATATCTCTCTACCGATTCATCGGTCTTTTTTTTTTTTAATTTTGAGAACCCATTTATTTCCAATTGCCTTTTTATTCTCAGGTAAGTCTACTAAATCCCACACCCCGTTGACTCCCATGGATTTCATCTCCTCTTATATGCCATTTGACAATTGGTCCTTAATAGGACTCTCAAGAGCTTCCTTAAATGTTTTGAGCTCCTCATCATTCTCGGGAGTCACAATGAAAATTTCATTCTCAATCGAAAAATGATGTCGGGATACTTGTCCCCAACTACTCTTACGAGGAAGGGAATCCTCATCGCCTCTAGATGGACCACTCCCATTAGAATTAACATTCGTAACGGGTTCTTGAATCCAACCGTTAGGTTTAACTAAGCTGTTAGGCTCACCCATCTCATAGAAGGTGAAGTCCCAATTGATTTCGTCTCTTTTATGGAAATTATTTTCCAATAACGTAGTACTACGAGACTCAATCTCAATGACTGTACTGTCCGTATGCTCAACTATGAACACATGTCCCTTGAAATATTTAGAATATTTTATAAAGATACATTTCTTTTCTTGCGAGCCTAATTTGCTGTGTGGATGCAAAGAATCGTGAATATATATGACACAACCTCATGGCTTCAAGTGGTTAAGGTCAGACTCTCTCTAATCAAAGATCGTATAGGGTACTGACTACTGACTTTGTTGGTATACGGTTGATAATGTAGGCAGCAATCAATAATGTATCTCACCAATGAGAGATTGACAAATTGACCTGCGTCATCATAAACCTCACAGTCTTCAACAGAATCCTATTCCTTCCCACAGCTACTCCATTCTGTTGGGGAGTAGCAAAAATAGTCAACTGTTTCGTAATACGCTTCTCAAAATAGAGTTTTTTGAACTGCTCAGACAGATACTTGCGCTCTCGATCGGTGCTGAGAGTTTTCACTATCAAATTTAACTGATTCTTAATTTCGCTAATAAGCCTCCTGAATTACTCAAATATCTCAGATTTGTGTAAAATCATATAGATGTAACCGAAACGCGTGTAATTGTCTATAAACGTAATAAAATACGTAACCTCATTTCAAACTCTCACATTCATAGGTCTACAAATATCGGAGTGGATTAATTGCTATGAAGTCTCAGCTCTCATTGCATTTCCAAATGGTTTCCTTATAATTTTGTCGATTAGACAAAACTCACATAGAGACAATTTGACCCTAATTAGCAAGCCCAACAGGATATTTGCAGCTAACCGATTCATCTTCTCTTATACTATGTGGTCAATCTACTATATCAAATAGTAACATCATCGACTATACTATTAGATGTAAAGACAATAGGAAATAAATGAGAAATATGATTTAAAAAAACCCAATTCAGTGCATATGGTCCATTATGGACTAAACCAATACAAATAAAAAAACTATCATATAAAACAAAAACTCTAGTGTTTTCCAAAAAAAAAACAAAATATCTTAAACAATTGAGACAAAGTACATATATGAGATTTTACCGAATCTCGAGAGCATACAAAATATTATATAAATATAAGATTTGGTTACTTCGCAACACCAACTTGCATGTACCAATCTCTCTAACAGTCATAAATGATCCGTTCCCCACATACAGCCTCCTCACATGGGGATTCAATTGGCAGAACTCCACGTACGCGTTCCTATCGCGAGTTACATGATCAGTAACTCTTGAATTTACGATCCACAAAGGAGAGCAGTCAGTAACTATTACAATAAATGAAACAAAATTCAAACCATATAAAGAAAAATGACATATCTTCCGCTTGCCACACTCATGAACAAAATGACCAAACTTTCCATATACGTAGCACTTGACTTTGCTCTTATCGAGCTTCCTCTTCTTGGGCTTTTATCCTTTTTCGTCGGTCTTGACAGATGGCTTCTTCTTACCATGGCCTCTGGGTTTCTTGTCATGTCTCGCTTAAAATGTAGTACCCTCCCCATATCCTTCAACTCATACTGTAGAATCTCTGTTAGTTCTTATTTCTCGAAAATAAACTGAACTTTTTTGTACCAAATCTCATAAGTATCACCGTTCAGTTTGTCTCCTTTCATGAGATCAAGCACGACAATCTTTGTTGTAGCCATTGTCTCTGTCGTACAAAAAAGTGAGACATTAGTTATATATGATACTTATTTTCATAATTTTACGCACTCTACGTATCAACAAATTATAAATGATTCGAGTATAAACTCTAGAGCAAGCATATGAGTCAACGAATATCATACACCACAACTCGGAATCGCATCTTACCATCCGAACTTGAACTCAATACATAAAAACTCACAAATATGGACGTGGAACTATTAGAAAATTGAAAAAATTCAATCCAAAATGACCTAACGTGTTGCCCAGAGACCCACGTGCTGCCATACGCCGACAGCAATCTGGCACGCGCGGCTCACCACTTGACCCACGTCCCCCGGGTCGCAAACCGAGTCGGGATATGGGTCAAAGATGGATCCGAATCATATCGACCCGAACCGTCCAACCATGTTCACGCACCTGCACTCGCATGTGCAGCCAACACGTGGCTCTTCACGGGTGTAGCTCATGCGCCCGTGGGTCTAGACCGATTTTTTTTATCCAACGGTTTGCAATCGGGTCGTCTTGACCTGATTGCCATAAAACTCATTTTCGATCACTTTTTGACGGTGATCTCATTGGTAAAAAAATTTTGGATACATGATTTGCCAAAATAGGATTTGCATCTCCTAAAAATCAAGTTGAAGATGACTTGGGCGTGCCTGAACTCGCTGGTACAGGCATCACACGCTTCTTCGCACGTTTAGCTCACACACCCGCAGCTCTAGGCTAGTTTTTCTTCGACCGACGAGTTTATAATCGGGTCGTCTTGACCTGATTGCCAGAAAACTCATTTTCGATCACTTTTTGACGGCAATCTCATCAGTAAAAAAATTTTGTATACATGATTCGCCAAAATTAAGATTTGAATTTCCTAAAAATCGAGTTGAGAACGATTTAGGGAATAGACGTGAAACTCTCAAAAAATTGAGAAAATCCAATTTAGGCCAACCTGACGCGCCGGCCGTAGTCTGGCGCACTCGCGAGATGCACAGCATATCCTCCACGCACGCTTATGCGCTTGACCCGCATCCCCTAGGTCATGGACCGAGTTGGGTGCAGGTCGAACATGAATCTAGGTCAGGATAACCAGGACATTTTGACTCTGTTCACGCGCCTCAGCGCACATGAGCTTCAAGCGCCTGCGCCCACAGGCATCATGGGCCTCTGTGCCCGTGTCTCACGGGCCAGCAGGTCTGGGCCGGTTCTTTCTCGCCCGATGGGTCTGCAACCGGGTTGTCTTGACCTATCTGCCGAAAAACTCATTTCCGACCACTTTTTTACGGTGATTTCATAAAGAAAATAAAATTGGACTTTCCCAAATCATCGTTAATTCGATTTTTTTTAGATTCAAACCTTAATCTCAATGAATCAAGTGTCCAAAATTTTTAGCCATTCGTGGCCGTGTCAAAAAACCCGTTTCCTGCGATAGCAATATGCAATAGATATGTGACTATTTGTGGATTTTTGTACGCCAAATCTAAATTCGGATGGTAAGATACGATCCCTGATTATGGTGTATGGTGTCTATTGACTAATACATTCGCTTTGGGATCTATACTCGAATCATTTAGAATTTGTTGATTCATAAGATGTGTAAAATTATAAAAATAAATATCATATGTCACTAACGTCTCTCTTTTCTATGTGATAGAGACAATGATTGCAATAAAAACTGTCGTGTTTCATCTCGTGAAATGAGACAAACTAAACGGTGAAAATTATAAGATTTGACATCGGAAGGTTCATTTTGTTTTTGAGGAACAAGAACTAGCAAAGTATCTATAGCACGAGATAAAAGATCCCAATGAGGGTATCCGCCTCAGGCGAGACAGGATCATGAGGTATTTCGTGCATGGAAGAGAAAAGATGGTCACCTTAAGGCAATCCTTCTGAATAGCATGCATGATGATATGATGCCTATTTATGAGTAGTATCATACTAAGATATCAGTCCGCTTTGCTCTTAAAGAGTATTTTGACTCTCAGTTAGCTCCTAGGTTGATGATGATAATCTATAAGTTTATTACCTGTAAGAAGAGGTCGGATCATAACATAAAACAGCATCTCATGCAGATGTCAAGTATGATCGCCTCTTTGAAAAATATGGAGGGAGTCTTTATCGGATGGGTTTCAGATTCCAGGAGTGATCCAATCTCTACTGATTTCTAAGAGATTGTTAAGATCTATCTCACACATATGTGAGTAGGCACTGTGAGCTCGAGAAGGAGTGCCAGGAGCTGACTAGATTTGTTTTAGGTTATGCTTACATAGCGAGATCGAGTAAGAGCTCTCAAGATACAAACGCAAATGATGCAAACATGACAAGAAAACCAAAGATTTTGGTAATAAGAAACCATTTGTCAAAATCGACGACAAAAGACAAAAACACAGGAAGAAAGAGCTCGATAAAAGTAAAATCAAGTGCTACGTATGTATCAAGTTTGGACATTTTGCTCACGAGTGTGACAAACAGAAGATATATCTTTTTTCTTTACATGGTTTAAGTTTTGTTTCATCTACTGTGATACTCACAGATCTCTCTTCTTTGTGGATTGTAGACTTAGGAGCCACCGACCATGTAATTGGCGATAAAAGCGCGTACGTTGAGTTCCACCGATCGAGTTCCCATACGATGAGCCTATATGTGGGGAAAGGATTATTTGTGACATTGTAATATTGTGGTGACAACTCGTTTGGCATGATTATTATTCTGACTATGAGATCGTCGAGAAAGGTATCATAGTTCCTGGATTTACTGCGTTTATTCACTCCGGTATACCCATAAACATAATTTTTTTATTTTTTTCGAAAAATCACCATACTTCCGTTTGTGATAATTAAATCTAACATTGATATCAGAGTAATAGATATTATATCATTGTATAGTATTTACTGATCGGTCTGTTATATTATCCATATTGAGATTCAAACATAATAGTGAATACACAATCAAACAGAAATAGAGGATTACTTTCGAAAAAAAAAGTGACTCGATGGAAGTAATTACGTTAAGTTTGGGATACAACGAATTCTTTTTTGTACTAATAGTGACTCATTGATCATTCTAACAAGTATATTAAGAAATCTTTATTTGCAGATATACTCACATGTCGCACGACGTCCAATCATATATAAAAGTCCAACAGGATGATATAAAAGATCGTATGAGTTATGATCTTATGACGAATATAAAATACTCTCGTGTACAAATAGGAGATATAGGTAAATATGTCTATATAGGGGTATTTACCATAAACTAAAACATTTAAATTTAAATTTAAAAGTAAGAGATAATGGATAGTCAACCTATTATCTCCACTACCCCTAAAATATCCCTATTAGACTACATGACTTTGATTATTATCTTAACTTTGAGTGTTGATGCAAATTTACACAAAAAAAGAGAGAACACACATTTTATGAGAATTGAGTTTGAGTGAAATATTAACTCTCCATCAATTGAGGGCTTAAAAGAAAATTTTGAATAAAGAATTTTTCTATAGCATTTAATTACCGAATTTAGAGTTGTGACATTGTGACATTGCGTGATAACTCGTTTGGTGTAGTTATCATCCCAACTGCGAGATTGTCGAAAAATATATCATAGTCCCGAGATTTACTGTGTTTATTTACTAAGATATACCCGTAAGCATAATCTTTTTTTTTTTAATAAATTTAACAATCGCTTTGATACTAATGTTAGATTTAATAGATATAAGTGGAAATATGATGATTTTTTGAAAAAATTTAAAAGATTATGTTTATGAGTATATTTCAGTGAATAAACATAATAAATCCGGGAGCTACGATATTTTTCTTGACGATCTCACAATCAAAATAATAACCACACTAAACGAGTTATCACCGCAATATCACAATGTCATAACCCTAAATCCGATAGTTAAATAACACAAAAAAAACTCTCTATTCAAAATTTTCTTTTAAGCCCTCAATTGATAGAAAATTAATATTTCACTCAATGTGTGTTCTCTCTGTTTTTGTGTGAATTTGCATCATCTCTCAAAGTTAAGATGATAATCAAAGTCACATAATATAATAGAGAGATTTTAGAGGTAGTAAAAATAATGGGTCAATCACCCATTATCCGTTACTTTTAAATTTAAATTTAAATATTTTAGTTTGTGGTAAATGCCGCCGCGTTCGCATATTTGAAATTGCTGATCCAAAAGCCTCCTACGGTGGAGTAGGAAAGAAAGTAGTTTAATTCATGAGTGGCAGAGAGGATCAAGTACCTGCCTTGGAAGCAGCTACTTCGGGAACAGATGCTGGATTGCGGAGGATGTAGATCAAAGTTTAGAATCCAAGTCATTGGTTACAAATGGTTTGGGAAATGATTTTAAAGTATTAACATTGAGGGCAATTATGATGCCAATATCAATGAAGAGGACTATGATTGTGAGTTTTAGTTGAATGAGAAAGACCTCTTTATCTCTTTAGTGAGCAAGATCTACA
Organism: Dillenia suffruticosa; assembly: GCA_033439265.1. Classification (NCBI taxonomy): domain Eukaryota; kingdom Viridiplantae; phylum Streptophyta; class Magnoliopsida; order Dilleniales; family Dilleniaceae; genus Dillenia; species Dillenia suffruticosa. The sequence continues at coordinate 9,308,805 of JAVTVX010000013.1, read as the reverse complement.
AAGGGGAGATTGTTTCAGAGGTTTATTTGGTGTGCACTGGTTCGTGTGAAAAGAAAAGAGGGAGCAGAGCTTTTGATGAATCTCCGGTCTTTTTAATTCCATCTTAATAAACCATGCGGCTGAACGCCACGGCCAAACTTTGATTTCTTTGAACAATCTATAATTTTGCTCCTAGGGTTGTAAAAAACATAGTCCATGGCCTTTTGACCATTCTGACAGAAGGCAGCCTTGATTAAAAATCTTTAGATGTGCGTGAAACTTAAAGTTGTAAGAGTCACCCACCATAGCTGCATAGCAGAATAGCAGAATAGCATAATAGCAGAATAGCACAGAACCAACATTGGTTGGTGCAGCTGGCCAAAAGAGTTACACCATTCCACCACTTTTGGGGTTCGAGTCAGGGTGAAAGTGGAAAGGCAAATCCTACCGTGGTCGATCCAGAATAGTCAGAACAAAACTCTAAACATTGGGCGGTGGTATAGTGAAGGTAAAAAAAAAAAAAAAAAAAAAAAAAAAAGGTAGAATAGCACATACATTGATATTCTCCTGGATTGGGTAGGACTATACATATTCTGTGACCCAATAAAATAAAATAAAATAAAAACTTTACTCCAGTCCTTTAATGTGTTTTGAGAGAAGGAAAATCCAAGTGGAAAGGGAAGTTCGGCATCCTTTGTGAATTATGATGGTGTGAGTGACAAGAAGAGGTCTAAAAATTTAGGCTACTCTATGTGCTTTGCTTCTCAAAATGATATTGAATCAGGAAAAAAGGAAAAAAAAAAAAAAAAAGGAAAGAAAAAAAGGGCAAGCATCATGGGTCAACCAAAGGTTAGGTTGAACCAATGTTTGGTGAGTATGTCATTAACATGTCAATAGAATTATTTATTAATGTATTCGTGTACATCAATTAAAATTATGATCAAAATACTTAGCAATAGCATAAGCAATCCAGCAAATAAGCCAATCTTTTACTTGATAACCGTAGGAAATTCAACAATTACCTTTCAAGTGTCCACCAGTAAACGTATTGGGCATAACCGACAACTCAATTGCGCCATGCAAGGACACTAAGCAAAAACAACTTAGTGCAATTAACCAGAATTGAACCTTAAACCATGCCATGATCAAGCTGCATATCCTACATGCTAGACTGGGATTCGGGCACCATTTTCCATCAAATTAGTTGCGATAATCCAAGCATGCATTGAAATGGAGCTCCATAATATGTTACACGCTTCTGAAGGAAATGAAAAATTAGAAAATATGAAAGTCCTACCTATATTAGTTAATAATTTTGCCAATAAATAACTAAAAATGAATGCTATCCCAGGAAGAGGTCAGAAGCTGTGCACTTCAGATATCCAAGCGCCTCGACAATAACATATGATTGAAATGGAAATTATTCTGCAATAGACATATAGTTGGCACATGAAACACATTCCCTGAGATGAACGTTAGCCAACAAGAGGATCCATAGCACATGATTTTTTTTTCCACGTTAATTACTGAAAGGGAAATTGTCTGCGATCTTAAGGTCATCGATCAGGGCAAAATAAAAAAGAACTATTCACAGCAATGAACATAGTTTTCACCATTCATAAAATTAGCAACTTCAATCTTCAATATTATTACCCATAATATTAGGGTGGTCAAGCGGTTGTCTGACAGGCCCAACATACAATTCTTTGAGTTCGTTAAATAATGGGCTATGATGAGGAGGCATTGCCTTAAGAATTGGGTTGTTCTTTCGATGGTTGAAGATTATCGAAATACTTCATTTTTGCAGAAACTTTAGGGCTTCTTTTTAATTATCATAAATGAATGAGAGAGAGAGAGAGAGGCGATTTTTCTCCATTGAAATTAAAACTAGGGTTGGATCAATCCCTCTCATCCAAATCTGACCACTTCTTGTGCAAACATGATGGATAACACTTATTGTGCAATCTCAATTCTCATCTCTGTCGGGAAACCAGTCCAACCTTTCATCTCCACCACCAAGCTTAATCCACCCTCGAAACCCCCAAACCCATAGCGAAAATTTCAGCACTCTTTCATTGCCAAAAAAGGGTTTTTCCTTGAAATCGGTGGGTTATGGGTTTTGATTAGAGTACAAACTGTTTGATAAAATGTCTCTGTGGATTTCCTCCAGCAGGACTTAATGTTTTAAGGCTTGAACTCTTCTCTAGGAGTTGATGGTGGGCAAACTCCATGCAATGAGTTATAATTGTAGAAAATCAAGACGTGAACTGGGAATGAGCAATGGGTGGGCAGGCCGCTTCTTGACCATCGATAATAAGTCTTTTGACATTGTGGCAGACAGTGAGGACGGTTTGAGGCTTTTCGAGAATAGGAAGAGGAGTGAGGCGATTATTAGGGAGAGATGGGGCAGAAGGGAGAGGATATGTAGTTTCGAAGGCTAAGGCTACCAGATCGGGTCATATCCTTGACCCAAGGACAGAATCGATGGGGTCGATTCTTGGAGCTTCTGGAATTGGTCGGAAGCCGCCGGCGTGTGCTTATTGTTCCTGGAGGCCATGAGCCAGGAGGTTGGGTGTGCTTAGTTTGAGGTTTATCAGAGGCAGTGGCAAGTTGGACGACCACGCCGGACCCAAAATCTACAGCATTTGGCAGGGTCTCGTGATCGGGCTTCTAATTTTCCGGCTCTGAGAGGCCGGCCAGAGCAGCAGAATACTAGGTCTGCTGGGTCTGGTGTGAATCATCTCTCTCTTCTGGTTTGCCCCCAACTGTCGATGCTGCTTGCAGGCAGCTTTGAAGGTGGTACAGACTTGGGTTTGCCAAAATCGAGGGCTATTACAAAATTTGGGGTGGCAAATATATCACAGCCCTCGACTTCAGGTGGGGAATTTGGAGCTAGGGTCTGGAATTGTGGGTAAGGAGTAGAAGAATGTGACAGAACAGAGGGAAGTATTGCCGGTGATTTTGAATGCGACAGAACAGAGGGTAGTATCACCGGTGATTTTGAAGGCTAGGGTGGCTTCTCTTTTTTGTGCGTACTATTGCTCACAGGAAGAGGAGCAGGTTCAGAATAGATATGATCCTCTAGCTGATGTGAGCCATTTTAGGAATGAAATTGAAGTTTCCTCTGACGGACAGAGCAATTGTCAAACAGTTGTGAAGGATTCTGTGGTGCATGGGGAGAAGCTTGGCCAGCGGAGAAATGGGAGTGATGAAATAGAGGAGTTGCAGGAGTGCCAACAGGCGGTGGGAGGCTCCTGTGCTTGTAATGGTGACACTGGATTGGATGGGGGAGAAGTGCATAGGGATGTTTCTGAATGGGCTTTAGTTCTTGTGATTGTTGATGCTATTGTTGAGGTGGCACCAGTGATGGAGGTGCGAGAAGGGATTACTCCATTTGCCCAGAGGCACATTATGGAAACTCCAAAATTATTTGAGTTGTCTTTTGAGGGGCTTGAAAATCAGGCTTTGCATTTATTCGGAACTATTTAGTCAGAAGAAGACTGATTTGTGTGGGAAGACAACACAGTAGTTCGAGGAAGGGCGGAGGCCAATTTAAAAAGGAATTAAAGAATTTGGAGTTTGATGTCAATTATGACAGAGCGAGGGAAATAGGGAAGCTAGAAGTAGCGTGGCAGTGAGAGATCTAGGGAAGGGCGTGAGTCATTATTAATGAATTGCAGGATTATATCTTGGAATTGTTGGGTGTAGACTATTAAAGATTTTTTGCGAAGATGGAAGGGGTGGGCTCCGTGTTTACAAGAGACAAAATGTGACATGATGGATGATATTATAGTTAGAACCATATGGCCAGGGCAGAGTTGTGGTTGGTAGAGTGTGGCCTGTTGGTGCTTCTGGAGGCAGTTTGCTCATGTGGGATAAAGGTAAAATTCAGTTAATAGACAAATGGGTTCAGGCGTTCTCAATTTATTGTCTCTTTAAATTTGTGGATTTTGGTTGGGAGTGGATATTTGCAGGGATGTAAGGACCCGTTGAAGCGCTGCGAACAAAGGATGTTCCTAGCAGAAATTGGAGTTAGACATAGATGGCAACATCCATGGGTGATAGGCGGTGATTTCAGTACTGTGCGCCTCCCTCATAAGTGGATGGGACGTGTGGACTTCACTAGTGCTATGCAGGATTTTTCTGATTTTGTGCACGGCTGTGGCTTGCTAGACCTGCCATTGACCGAAGGTCATTTCACTTGGTCAAACTCTCGGGAGAATCCTTCTTTGTCTCGTTTGGACAGTTTCTTAGTGACTGCAGAGTGGGATGAGAAGTTGCCTGGTTCTGTGCTGCGAGTGCTTGAACAGCCTACTTCAGATCATTACCCTATTCTCCTGGAGGTGCGGACTGTCAAATGGGGGCCAATGCCTTTCAGATTTGAGAATATGTGGTTGAAGTCAGATGGTGGTTGAAGGCGGATGGTTTTAATGGGCTACTTCGAACATGGTGGAATGAGTTGGAAGTCGGGCTGTCATAGTTATACGGTGGCTCAAAAACTTAAAGAGTTGAAATCTCTAAAATAGTGGAACTGAGATGTCTTTTTAAGTGTTAGTATGCGGAAATATAATTTAATGGGGGGGGGGTATAGCAAGGTTGGATTCAAAAGAACAGAGAGAGGGTTCAAATGATGATGAGCGGTTACAGAGGAATGTTTTGAAGGTTGACTTGATTACGGTGTCTTTGATGGAGGAAATCTCATGGAGACAGAAATCAAGGGTTTTGTGGCTTAAGCAAGGTAACTTTAATACAAAATATTTTCATGGGATGGCGACTGTTCATAGGAGGAGATATTATATTAAGAAATTAGAAGTGGATGGGAGGTTGGTAGAGGGTTCAACTAAATTAAAATCAACTATCTCTGATTTTTATAAGGGTTTGTACTCAGAACCATGCAACTACAGACCACGGACAGATATTTTGGAATTTGGTCTTACTACATTGGAACAAGAGGTTTTGGTGTCCCATTTCAGTGAAGAGGAAATTTGGACGGCATTACAGGGTTGTAATGGAAATAAAGCGACCGGTCCGGATGGATTTACAATGGCTTTTCTCAAGGCTAATTGGTGAAGAGACATATTTTGGCATTGGTTCCTTTGTCTATTTTTTGGCTAGTTTGGCGAGAATGAAATTTTAGGACTTTTGAGGGTAGAGAGCTCTTTAGATCAGCTAAAAGCTGTAGAGGCTATCTTCCTTTACTTTTTGGATTTCTAGAGAGTCCATGTATCTAGATGTAGCTTTTTTTTTATTTGCATCGAGTTTCTAGATTTGTAATTTCCTTTTCGATGGCTTCGGCTTGAAGCCCTTTCTACGTCTTTTTATTCATCAAGAAAAATATTTAATTAAAAAAAAAAAAGCACTTCGAGGTTGAAAAATAAAATATATCCAATTCTGGGCAGCAAGTGATCGATGAGACAACAATTTCCCCCAGATTCAATACATTTATCGACAAATGAGAAAAATATAAGTGATTGCCCTTTAAATACATAAATATATAAATTACGCTGCTCAGAGGAGGGAGAACGACTGCATTCGGCTGTTGCGAATCACCAGCTAGAATCTAGAGAGAGAGAGAGAGAGAGAGGATAAAGCACACCAGAGAAGACGAAGACGTGGAGGAGGAAAAAGAGAAGAAGCTTACCTTGGTGTCTGCGTTATTGAAGGAGTAGATTTGTCGCCTACGGTGATCTGAATTGTGAGAGAGAGGGCGTCTGCGCGATTGGAGGAGTAAACTCGTAGCCTACGGGGATCAGAATTCAGAGAGAGGGAGGGAGCGAGAGAGGTGTGAGAACTTAAAAAAGAAAAAAAAAAATAATAAGGGATATGATTTGTTTGGGGCCCACATGTCTTTTGTCAAGAGGGGCTCATGGCCCAACTTTTTAATCTCTGCGGGGGCGCTCTGGCCTTCCTCGAATCACCCTCCCTTCAGACTCTTCATTTTATCTCGTAATAATAATATTGGATTAATTAAAATTAAAATAATTTTAATATAATTAATTAAATTAATAGATTATATTATAATCATTTTAAAAAGTCAAATAAATATGTTTTATTAAATCCCTTCTTTACCATAAAACTCTAATGGTATGATTTACTTTCTCTTTGTATCATTGGTGTGTCGTCAAACAATCAAAAATAAAATACCTATTTTAAACAATACGAATATAGCGCGAGTAGAGTCGTATCCACAGAGAACGGTAGATCTATTTCTTTTAATAAAAATAAAAATAAAATATGAGATATTTTGATAAAATAATCTAAAATAACTAAACAAACAAATCAATGAAAATTAACTAAAATAAAATGATGAGATAATACCAATTAAAGGAAAGGATGTCAATGAAGATAAAACCTAGTCAAAGGAGTTATTTCCGCCTTGATGTGTTTGATTGATCATCGATACAAAAATTACTCGATATTATGCGAATTAATTGGTTATAGTCACTAAGTACCACGAAACGACCAATCTCTCCGTATTTCTTCTGTAATCAAGATACCATCGTTAATTACTTCCCTAATCAAAAGACAACCCAAGAAACCCTCGTTGGATTTAATGTTCCGACAGCATTAAGATCTAGAGAGACTCAATTCTAATCAGTAAATTCCAATCTGGATTTATTTAAATTAGATTACCTAATCTCTTGATATGAATCCTACCGCTTGCGAGACCATAAAATTATGTCAATTACCACTCTATTAAAAACACACAAATTTTGCTATTTTTAAATGGTAGTAAACTATTCTAGAGTTATTAAACATAGACCTCTATTTAACAATTCCAAAACAATCATAAACACTAAGTATAGAGATTAAATAAATATCTACAAATACCAAGCAAATAAGATCATTTAGATCTCACAATTATCATTCATCAAGATTTCAATAATTTTTTTACTAGAAAAATAAATTAAAAATAAATCATAATAAAAAGAAAACTCATAAAAAAGGATTTATTGCTCCTAAGGAATGAAGAAAAGAACAAAGAGTTTCTCTCCCGGCTGAATGCTGCTGCCCCCTGTGGGGCTGTATGGCTGCTGCCTCCTTCAAGAAGTTCTCTTCCAAAGAGTTCTCCTCCAAAAAGTTGGAACACTACTATATATATAGGAGTAGAAACCCTAAAGAAAATAGAATTTTTCCTATTTGTAAAAAGTAAATATTTCTAACCCTAATAACTACTAAATAAATAAAAAGAAAATAAAAAGTAAAAAGTAAAATTCCTAAAATATAATATCTAAGAAATTTACATTTTTAAAAAAATTTTTTCCTAAATATTAGGAGTGGAATAAAATTTTTCAAAATCTTCAATATTCCAAATCCACTCCAATTTTCTCTTGAATGTGTAACTGGGAAAGGAAATTTTTACTGTAGTAAATCTTCAAAATCTCTTACTTGCATCTTGAAATCCACGTGCCCACATGCTAATGAAAGAGTATTGCTGTTCAATTTTCTATACTTTGCAAAATTACTCCAATTTAGCTCATTTTTCTTCATTTTCCATAATAAGTCTCATCCTAAATCAAATGTCACAAAATATAAATATTAGTGTAATATTTATTAAAAAAAAATACAAAATCAATCGCAAATATTACACTTATTTAAACCCTATCAAATTCCCCCACACCTAGATGATACTTGTCCTCAAGTATCTCTAACGAAAATAAAATTAAAACTATCTAACCTATTTTTTTCTTCCAAGCTTCCAAGTCAACATTACTATAAGAGTCAAACCGAAAACATAATCGAAACAACAAGTATTTCACAGCGATCCGTACTAAAACAACCACTACATATCCCAACAATCACTTATGAAATCAAAACAGCAAGATTTGACAATCTTCTCCAAAGGGTCACTCTAATGCACTCGAAAGGGTAAAGAATATTTCAATAACACTCAAATCAACACATTGGAATTGGCATTACCATATGCTTGCAAATATATCAAATTTCCACTACTTAAAAATTAGAATTTCATACATCAATCTAAAGATCTTTCATTTGGTTGTAACGTGGCTTGGGTTAGGGGTAGGATAAAAGGGAATATCAAGGGTTAAAATCATACCAAAGGCCATATATAACTAACCACACAATTTTTTATAACATTGATCGATCTTTGCCTTAACAAATAGCAAACAAAATTGACTTCTTACTCTTCAAATGAATAGACAATAGCAAACAACATACAAGAATATCAAATGCTTTCTCAATTTTCTATGACTGAAGTGTAAATGAATTTTCAATCAAAATACAATATTTCTTTTTCTCAACCACTTTTTTTTTTTCATTTTTTTTCTTGCCTTTGCATTTTTTTTCCTAAACATATATCATTTTCATGAAAATGTCAACATCAAAATTCTAATCATCATCTTCCTATTGAGGTAAACATAAAACCAAAATCATGCAATTAAATATATATACGTTTGATACAAGGGTTTGAAATGAAGGCTAAAATCAAAGGCTAGGTGTTGTATTGAGTGGGTTTTAAAGAAGAAAAAGGGTAAAGGCTCAAATTGGGTAACTAAGGGGATTATAAATTAAGGTAGAGATTTTTACGAAAGCTAAAATGGTGTAAAAGCTAAGTGTCTTTATCATTTCAATGCATAAAATCATATATGTGGTCTCGAAATGTATAACAATGCAAGTTCTAGAATGTACAATCCAAATGTGATAATCACTCATCAAAAAAAATAACGTCGAGTACAAATAATGAATTTGCTCGTTTATGGCTCAAAACCTCACTTTTTAAGTAGTGTTTATGTCAAATCTTTGCATACTTATCATTCAAAGAAAACTATTAAAGACATGAGCAGCCATGTTAAGCACAAAAGCCATTGATACAAGCCATTTTTCATATATCTCTAGCTAACCAAATAGCATATATCAACAAAGAAAGCTCGGAATTTTTTTTTTCATTTTTTTTCCATTTTTGAAGAAACAAAATTTAAACTAATAAAAAAAACAAATATAGTGTCAAAAACTAAAACAAAGAGAAAAACACCTAACATCCCCCCACACCTAAATCATACATTATCCTCAATGTATGCTCAAGTTAAGAGAGATAAAAAAATGTATAAATAAATCAAATAAAATAAAAAAAAACAAACAAATAAAAGAGAAATGTGAGAACAATACTCCCCTAGGGTAGAGTGAAAAATGGAGGAACGATTCCAACGAACTAGAGAAAAGAGCTATGACGTGAGCACACCGTAATTATCAAGCATTTCGGTCTATTATTGAGACTTCAAGGTAGAGAGAGAAACCCTAAAAAAAATAAAAAATAAAATGCAAGTGTTAAAATAGAAGTGAAATTCGCCTTTATCTCTCTCTCTCTCTCTTTTTTTTTTTATTTTCAGAAGTGATGTGTGGTTAGGACGTGGGCACGCTCTAAATAAAGAGTGTTTATAGTCATGCAGTGAAATGTATGCTCCTTTAACAGAAATGGAATTCACTTAGGGCGTGGGCACGCCATAAGCAAGGAGCAAAGCTATCCATGTGATCTGTGTGGGCAGAAATGGGTTTGGCTTAAGGCGTGGGCACGCCTTAAGCAGTGAGTACTTCTGGGATTTTTTTTTTTTTTTTTTTTTTTTTTTTTTACAATCAATCCTAAATCAAGTTAACATAAATAAAAATAAATAAAATATTGGGTTGCCTCCCAATAAGCGCCTTTGTTTCATGTCTTTGGCTCGACATGATTCTCTCGCTTCAACCTCGTTCAAAAACTGGTCCAGTCCATTTTGACTTTAACTTGCCTGGAATGAATTTCAATCTTAAATTGAAATGAAGAACTTTATGGCCTACCATAAATCGTTTTCGATATAAGAGTTTGTCTTGAAAAAAATTATCCCATTGTGCAAAATTATTTGTAAAATTCTCTTCAAACCAAAAATCCAATTTATTTTACACAAAAGAGTCATGAACAATGAAGTTCATCTCCTTCTCATCATCTTATTCCTCGGAATATGCCAACCTGCCAGAAAAAGGAGGAGAGATAGCTAGTTTCAAATTTGAGTTGTTCGGTTCCTCACTTACCTTCGTGGCCGATTCATTCAATATTGATACTTTGGTTTGTTCGGCCTCTTTATCTCCTTCAGTTGTCGATGAGTTGTTTTGCAATTTCCTTTCATTCTTAACCACCATAACACTCACGTTTTCTCTTAGGTCGATTTCTACTTGAGAGGTTAACTTCCCATTATTTTTCTCCATTCGACTTATAGTCGTTGCAAGTTGCAACACCTTATTTTCCAAGTTTTGGATGCTAGTTCTTGTCTCTAGTTGAAATCGTTGATTTTCCTGTTGTAACCGTTGCGTTTCCTGTTGAAACAATTGAGTGCTGTTAGCCAAACTTTTAACAATCTCTTCTATAGACATATATTGATTCAAAGACGGTTGCTGAGATTGAAATTTTGGTCGGTATTGTGGTTGTTGTGGGAACTCTTGTTGTCAATTTCCATAACTGAAGTTTGGTTGATCCCACCATCCTGGGTTGTAGGGATTCGAATATGGATCATCATAAAGAATGGGACACTTATCGGTTGGATGATCCATCTCTGAACAAATTCCACAAGGTTTGTACTAGTTGTGTTTTTCCTACAATAAAATTACGTATGGGAGAAGTTAGTTCTTTCAATTCTTGACGAAGGGAAAAATCACTTACCTCATTGACTGTTTTTGGAACATCTTGCCACATTCCAAATTGTCGAAAAATCTCAATATTAGAAAAATCACTGCAAAAGGTATATTCATTAAAATCCGAAAATAACAACTCCCTTAAAGTTTTTTGTGTGGCCATATTCTCCTGGTTGATGTCCTTCTCTTTGAAGCCCTTGACAACTTTTGGCAAGTTCCCTACAAAGGGTTAGTTTTGCAAACAAGGAAAAAAAATTAAAAGAAATAAATCACTTAACACCGTTCCCCAGCAACGGCGCCAAAATTTGGTGTGTCGTCAAACAACCAAAAATAAAATATCTACTTCAAACAATACGAATATAGCGCGAGTAGGGTCGTATCCACAGAGAACGGTAAATCTATTTCTTTTAATTAAAATGAAAATAAAATATGGGGTATTTTGATGAAATAATCTAAAATAACTAAGCAAACAAATCAATGAAAATTAACTAAAATAAAATGATGAGATAATACCAATTAAAGGAAAGGATGTCAATGAAGATAAAATCTAGCCAAATGAGTTATTTCCGTCTTGATGTGTTTGATTGATCATCGATACAAAAATTACTCGATATTATGCGAATAAATTGGTTATAGTCACTAAGTATCACGAAACGACCAATATCTCCGTACTTTTTCGGTAATCAAGATACTATCGTTAATTACTTCCCTAATCGAAAGACAACCCAAGAGACTCTCGTTGGATTTAATGTTCCGACAGCATTAAGATCTAGAAAGACACAATTCTAATCAGTAAATTCCAATCTGGATTTATTTAAATTAGATTACCTAATCTCTTGACATAAATCCTACCGCTTGCGAGGCCATAAAATTATGTCAATTACCACTCCATTAAAAACACACAAATCTTACTATTTTTAAATGGTAGTAGACTATTCTAGGGTTATTAAACATAAGTCTCTATTTAATAATCCCAAAACAATTATAAACACTAAGTATAAAGATTAAACAATCAAGCAAAGAGTTTCTCTCCCTGCTGAAGGCTGCTGCCCCCTGTGGGGCCGTATGGCTGCTGCCTCCTTCAAGAAGTTCTCTTCCAAAAAGTTCTCCTCCAAAAAGTTGGAACACTCCTATATATATAAGAGTAGAAACCCTAAAGAAAATAGAATTTTTTCTATTTGTAAAAAGTAAATATTTATAATCCTAATAACTACTAAATAAATAAAAAGAAAGTAAAAAGTAAAAAGTAAAATTCCTAAAACATAATATCTAAGAAATTTACATCTTTAAAAATTTCTTTTCCTAAATATTAGGAATGAAATAAAATTCTTCAAAATTTTCAATATTCCAAGTCCACTCCAATTTCCTCTAAAATATGTAACTGGGAAAGGAAATTTTTACTATAGTAAATCTTCAAAATCTCTTACTTGCCTCTTGAAATCCACGTGCCCACGTGCTAATGAAAGAGTATTGCTGTTCAATTTTCCATACTTTGCAAAATTACTCCAATTTAGCTCATTTTTCTTCATTTTCCATAATAAGTCTCATTCTAAATCAAATGTCACAAAACATAAATATTAGTGTAATATTTATTCAAAAATAATACAAAATTAATCGCAAATATTACACTTATTTAAGCCCTATCAATCATTATAATTGTGCTATGGATAATTATTAAGGTAAGAAAAAGGAATTCGTGTGAAAGAGTAAATTGCCGATTCAGAGACTCGATTCATGTGAAAGAGTAAATTAAAATAATTTATCTTTGCTGGCACGGACCAAATCGCAGCAAGTATCAGTTATGGGGCAATTTTTTTTTTGTTTTTACCACCGGTATCCAGAATGTTGACACTAAATATAATAATCTAGAGGGGTTAATAGGTTATTTACAAATTTTGACTAATTATAAAAATTTAAAATTGATTTAAACAAATAAAAAAAAGAAAATGCAAAGAAATATTGACACACACAATTTATAGTGGTTCCATCTTCTTGGTATATGTCCACTCTCAAACTTTATCTGGATTTTCAAATCTACTATTCTATTAAAGAATTACAAACTAGTTTCCTGTGGTGCTAGTAAACCATACAAATATTTTCCAAATACTTCAGTTTGATTTTTCACAGGATCAATTAAAAACCTAATCTGATACCTCTCTTTATCTCTTTCGTACAAACTCATAATTATACGATTCTGATTTCATACAATAAGTAAAGAGAAAATAAAAAGCAATATGAAGTTTTTAATCTTCAGATTGCTCGTTACAATGCAGATTAAGAAAATGAAGAGCAGAGCTTGTGAATGGTGTTCTGAGATTTGTTCCAAACTTTTTGCAACACTTCTCCTCTATTCTTCAATTTATTTTATAGTCGAGAAATATAGTTTAGCTATTGGAGTCCATTAAATGTATTTCAGTATTTAGTGAGGTAGGTGAACAGAACATTAAATTCGTATTAGTTTTTCTAAACAAATGAACGTTAGACACAATAGATCGATCTATCGAAACTATAAGCAGATTTGTTTTTACAATTTGAATTCTTGAGTAGCGTTGATAGTTGTACGAGTCGACTTGTCAAGACTTTAAATGTGAGAGGTAATGGGACATGTCTTTCTCATGAGTAGTCTTGTCTAAGTCATAGTTTTCTTATATTTTAGTTAGGTCGCCTTAACACAATTATAAGAGAACTTGCTTGGCCTTGGGTTGGCTTGTCAAGTATGCAGAGAATACTTTCTGTAATTGAATTCTTACAAAGCGGCTTGTCTGTATTAAGACGACTTACATGATTAAAATCTTTAATTATGTCACCTTGGATAAACTTGGGTCTTCTTGCCTAAATTTCAGACTGTACCATGTTGTCTTGTTGGATTTATGGAGGCAACTTATACTTTTATTTCTTATGCTCAAGGCACCTTATGCCTATGCTTGAGTCGTTCTAGGTATGTGCAGATATACAGTTCTGTGATATATTTTCCTCAGGTCGTTTTGTCCATTTCATGGAGGCGACTTGTGCTTTTATTTTTCTATATTCAGATCACCTTATGTTTATAGTTGGGTCGTCTCATTTGTTGTACAGAATAAATTTTCTGAGACTTGAATGAGTTAGGTTGTCTTGTGCCAATACTCAGGTCGCCCTAGATTATTTGTGCAGACAAACTTCTAAGGCTTGATTACCTCAGATCGTCTTGTATCAAATACTGAGTCGTCCTAGATTTAGTCAAGTCGTCTTGTACTTTCGATTGAGTCGCCTTGGTGTATGCAGACTTGAATTTTTGAGACCCAAACTTGTCAGATCGTCTTATTCTAAGTGTCAAGTCATCTTGTGTGTTGTGCAAACTTAGACTTCTGAGATTTGAATTCCTCAGGTCATCTTATGTCTATTCTTAGATCGCTCTGAGTATTTGTATTTAACCATATTTCTCTCATTCATATTCATAGGTCGTCTTGTGTGTTGAAATGAGGCGACTTGTCTTTTTAGAAACCAATTTTAGTAATTTTTCTAATTTGTTTCTAATTTAAATTAATTGCCTGAAATCAACCTTTATTACTCCTAATCATCATAAAAACCTATTTTGTTCAACAATTTCCCCCTTTTTGATAATAACAAAATCTAATTTGAAATAATTGATAAAATTGTTTGAAAAATCTCGAAATGCTCCCCTTTAACCAATGCTATATCAAATAAAGTTTTGAAATGTCTATAATTAGTCTCAAATCTCAATTTCTCTTAGAAATATTCATCAAAAGCTATATATACTTAATTTTATAGTGTGTATCATTGATATCATATTGTTCTCCTTACTTTTTATTTTGAATGCAACTACCATTTTCATCTATATAATCATCCCTCAAGACCAATCCAGTAAACCAATTGCATACATCAATTTGTATATAAAATCTACCAACTTCCACTAAATTCAATTAAAGTCTTGCAATTAATCAATATATATGCCAAACAATTAGAATACACACACACAATCAATATATGCATATGTAAATGCTAATGACAATACCAATCAACAATCAACAAAATAAGCATTCATATGTAGATGCCAATATTAATCATCAATTACAGAGCAAAATATTCTCCCCCTTTTTTGTCATCAGCAAAATAATACAATTTATCATTAGAAAAAGTTGGTTTCTTTACAAAAAGAGAAAATACAAGAAAGCAATAACAAAAGCTCACAAGAAAGTAAAACTAAAGAGAGTCATAAAAGTTGTTTTCTTTACAGTAAGAGAGAAAAATGTAGATTTCCTTTGACTTGTGGCTCATCAGATAGATTGAAGAAAGGGTTAAATGGTGGAGAGTTTGGAGGATCACTTTGATCTTTTTGAATCAAGGATTTCAAGGAATTCATTTTGTCATGAAGGGTTCTATTCTAATCTTCTAATTCAGTAAATCTTGCATGAGTTTGAGTTTTGATCTTCAATCTCGAGAAGTTGTGATTGAATATGCATCAGGAATCCCCAAATTATGTCCATAATGACTTCAGAATATGGAATGGATGTTGATCGAGCACCATAGAAAGGAGTAATTTGAAGATATTGATTTCGAATCTCATCAGATGGATATACCCTAGATGGTTCACTAGGCCCAACCTCATCCTTCTTTCTCTTCTTTCCACCATCTTCTTGATCATCATCTAACTTTTCCCAAACTCCATCTTTGAGTACCCATTTGGTCTTTTTCAGAGATTGTTCCCCAATTCCATACTTCATACTCAATTTTGTACAATTCTCCTTTTTTAAGTCAATTTTGTTCACTATTAGCACATCAGAAATCAGAGAGCAATAAGGTAGATTTGTAAACCTAGATTTGGCCGCTTCAATCATGAAGTAAGGAACTAAGAAATGTAATCCAGGATTTTTATCATCCATGATACAAGCCATTAACCAAAGATCCTCTTTGGTTATGTGTGTATGATTTTCTCCTCTAGGTCTAAGAATATGAGTGATAATGAGATGTAGAAGACACTCATGTATTTCCAAATTCTTTGCATTTAAGTCCACTTCACTCATTTCTGACAAATTGATATTCTTAAACACAATTGTAGCATACTTTATTTGAGTCATTTTCATATACTTTTCACATTGAGTAAAAGTAGTCCACTCTAAGTTACACATCATGCACATTACTTTGGGAGTGAGCATGATTTGCTTTCCCTTAATATGTATCTTAAAGTGCATGATTCCATTCCCGTATGAAAGTTGTAGTGGATCTCAAACACATGGTCTCCAGTCTCATTAACCACTTCTATGTTATTATAGAATTTTCTAACCAATATATCATACACATCTTCATTTGGACTTATCAAGGAACTAGGGAATATATAGGATAGATGCTATTCATATGGAAAGTTGATTTTCTTAAGAAAATCTCAATCTATAAGCCTTCCTAGGTTCAACTTTTTTTTTTTAGAAGTTAGCAGTGAAGGACTTACTTTTCTCTAGGGAAGGGAAATCACTCTCGTTGAATTTGGCTAGATTCTTCGTCTTTGGCGCCATGGATAATGCTTTGAACTTGCGTATTGAGAATGAGAAACTTTAGGGAGTTACGGGTTTTATGAGTGAAGTGGGATCTCTTTGTGCTTCATAAAAGGGAGTATAGTTGTGTAAGTCTACTGTCTATTCGAATGGTTCAAACAAGAAAGGCAACGTTTGTTCGAGAGAGAGAATACGAGAGGATGAGGTGAGGATGATGATGACGATTTGTAAGGAATCAATTAAAGTTAGGGATTTAATTTGGGAAAACGTATGGAGGGAATGTGAAAAGGCTTTACATTTAAATAAAAGATATTTGGTTAGGGTAGGAACCGGGTTATTGGTAAAGATAAAATGAGTTTAGATTTAGGGTTTTTGAATTTGAGCCACGTAAGTCACCTTCAACATAATAAAGAATTGACCTGTCTTTTCTCACAAGGCGACTTGCACTAGATTGCAAGGCGTCTTATATTAAAGAAACCCTAAGCATAAGATCATTAGGTCGCCTTCCCAATCTACTAAGGTGACTCAGAGATGTCTGCAGTAAAAGTTTTTGTGACTTGACTATGACAAGTCATCCTGTATTAATGACAAGACAACTTATATAGTCAAGTTTTATGCACTGCATGATTTATTATCTTGGCAATTCTGCTTCTTATATGTAGGTCGTCTTCTGAATTTATTAGAATGACTCAATAGTATTTTTCAGAGTCACTTCTGTGACTAAGATTTGATAAATCGTTTCGTTCCTACAGTAAGGCGACTTACTACACCTAAGCCATGTTCTCAGGATGACTTGTTCTCATAGCAAGGCGACTTGTTACGTCAATTTTGAACATGTAAGACGACTTACTCATCTTGTAAGATGACCCATTTTTCAGTCAAGTTACATAATTATGAGATTTTCTTAAATTTTCACTTATAATAGTTATCATTATTATAAATGTGATCAAAGATTGAACTTATATTTCATTCAAATTAAGACATCACTCTATCATTTCCAATTGTCTTCTTAAATTGCAAATCTTTCTCTTTCCAAAGATTTGGTGAAAATGTCTACAATTTGTTTTCTGTCTCACATATTTAGTATTATATCATTTTTAACTCTAATAGAATAATATCTAACTTCAATATGCTTAGTCCTAAAGTGATATACTGGATTTTTGTCAAATTTATTACATTAATATTGTCAATTTTTATTGGAATATTTTCAAATATTAAACCATAATTCTCAAGTTGATATTTGATGCATAGCATTTGTGTACAACATTATCCTGTAGCCACATACTCTGTTTCTGTGGTTGAGGTAGCAATGCTATTTTGTTTTCTAGAGGACCAAGATATTAATATGCTTCCAAATAATTGACAAGTGCCACTGGTGCTCTTTGTATCCACTTTACATCCAACAAAATCAGCATCTGAATATCCATGTAGTATGAATGCTGAATTCCTATCATACCAAAATCCCAAATTACATGTGTTCTTTAAATATTTTAGAATTCTCTTAACAGCAGCTAAGTAAAAATTTTTAAAATTAAATTGAAATCTAGTACACAAGCATATACTAAATAGAATATCAGGTCTAGATATAGTTAGAAATAGAAGAGACTCAATCATACTCCAATATAGTTTCTGACACACTTCCTTTTCTTTTTCATCTTTGTCTAGCTTAGCCGATGCATGCACTCATTGGTGTGGCATATCTTTTAGTATCACTAAATCCAAATTTTTTTATCAATTTTTTAGTAAATTTGGATTGACTAATAAATATTTCTCCTTTCATTTGTTTTATTTGCAAACCAAGAAAGTAGTTTAGCTTACCCATTATACTCATTTCAAATTTTGCATGCATAGATTTAGCAAATTCTTGACAAAGATTTTCATTTGTTACTCCAAATACTATCTCATTCATATAAATTTGAACTATTAAGATTTGTTTGCCTTTTCTTTTAATGAACAAAGTTATATCAACTTTTTCTCTTTCAAAATCAATTTTGATAAAAAAATCGTTAAATCTTTCATACCAAACTCTTGGAACTTATTTTAGACCATATAAGGTTTTGGATAATTTAAATACATAATCAGAATACTTTGGATGCTCAAATCCGGATGGTTGTTCTACAAAAACTATCTCATTTAATACACCATTTAGGAAAACACTTTTGACATT
The DNA here is from genome assembly GCA_033439265.1 of Dillenia suffruticosa. Taxonomy (NCBI): domain Eukaryota; kingdom Viridiplantae; phylum Streptophyta; class Magnoliopsida; order Dilleniales; family Dilleniaceae; genus Dillenia; species Dillenia suffruticosa. Next base: position 9,290,550 of record JAVTVX010000013.1, on the reverse strand, counting down.
CATTTGATATAACTCAAAATTCATATAGCATGCAAAAGCAACTAGCATCCTAATAGCTTTTAATTTAGCTGCCGGTGTATATGTCTCATCATAATCAATCCCTTCTTCTTGACTATACCCTTGAGCTACCAATCTAGTTTTATTCGTAGTGATTGTTCCATATTCATCTAGTTTGTTCCTAAACACCCATTTTGTGCCTTTCACAAATTGGTCGTTTGGTTTAGAAACTAACTCTCATACTTCATTCCTTTCAAACTGATTCAACTCTTCTTGCATAGTTAGAATCTAATTTTCATTACTTAGAGTTTTATCAACATTTTTAGGTTCAATTTGAAAGATAAAATCTATAAACTCATATTGATTTTGAGTTGAAGATTTAGTTCTAACTCCAACCTCTATATTTTCAATTACATTTCTACATTGACACTCCTTACGGTTGGGGATTTTATCTCTTGCTCTTCTTGTTGTTCATGGTTTGATTGATTTTCTTTAGCACTACCTTTATTGGATTCTTCCTTCACTCCTTAATTTTCCATTGTCTCATGTTCTAATATTTGTTCTACTTTTAGAATTTTATCATCAAAAATTATTTTATTTAAAGGGTTACTTTCATCAAAGTTTACATGAATTGATTTTTCAACCATCATTATTCTCTTATTATATATTCTATATACTTTACTAGAGATTGAGTATACTAGAAATATAATTTCATCACTTTTTGTATAAGATTTTCTAAATTATCTTTTCCATTGTTTAGCATATAGCATTTGTATTCAAAGACATGAAAGCAACTAATGTTAGGCTTTCTACTTTTATATGGTTCATAAGGAGTTTTCTTAAAAGTTGGTCTAATTAATGTCCTATTAAGAATATAACAAACTATGTTAACAATTTCAACCCAAAAATATTTGGGTAAGTTATGTTCACATAACATAGTTCTAACCATTTTTTCTAAAATTCGATTCTTTTTTTCTGCAATACCATTTTGTTGAGGTGTTCTAGGTATAAAAAAATTGTGATATATTTCATTTTCATCACAATATTCTTGTAAAGATTTATTCTCAAATTCCTTGGTATTATCACTTCTAATACTATTAATTATGCACTCTTTTTCATTTTGAATTTTTCTACACAATTTGATGAATGCATTGCATACTTCTTCCTTTTTGGCTAGACATAATACCCAAATGTATTTTGAGTAATCATCAATTATTACAAAGTCATAGTGTTTCCCTCCTAAGTTTTGTGTTCTAGTTGGACCAAAGAGATCAATGTGAAATAATTCTAAAGACCTAGATGTGGAAACTACATTTTTATATTTAAACGAAGATTTGATATATTTTTCTTTCATACAAATATCACATAATTTATTTTTTTCATGTTTCAATTTTGGAATTCCCTTAATAAGGTCTTTTCTGACTCGTTTTGAAATTAAATCCATGCTTGTATGTCCTAGTCACCTATGCCATAACCAAATATCATCATTTCCAATGGCCATTAAGCATGCTTTATTTAGAGTACTTAAATTTTCTAAATTAATGACATAGATATTTCCTTGTCTTCTTCTTTTGAATTTTATCTTATTGTTTGATTTATCTATTACATTGTAACAATCATCATCAAACAAAACAATGAATTCTTTATCACACAATTGGCTAATGTTTAAAAGATTATGTTCTAAACCTTTGACTAATATATCGTATTCAATTTAAGTAAAAAATATATATATGTTTCCTAAGCCAATTACTTTTCCTTTTAAGTTGTCTCCGAATACCACATTCCCTCCTTTCTTTTCTTCCAGACTGCTGAACTTAGATAAGTCTCCCGTCATATGTCGAGAGCATCCGCTGTCCAAAAATCATGTATTTTTAGGAGCTTTGGTCTTGAGACATATCTGCACAAAGAGAAAATGAAGTATTCGCTTTTGGTATCCAAATTAGTGTCATTCTCTTATATTTTAAGTCATTAAACCAACACTTATTCAAACTATATCCTATCCTATTGCAGTTGGTGCACCTAGCATTTGTTCTATATGCATTTTGAGAGTTATGTCATTGCTTCATGCAGTAATGGCATTTAGTGCTTAATGTATCTTTCATTGTGCTGAGAACAAAAAAACTATAGATCTTCCTTTGTGTCATTGCAGGATTATAACCTAAGCCAGCCTTGTTATAGACAGCTCTTGGAGTTCTAAGCAATAAGTCCAATTTTTCTTGTCCTTGATCAAATTTGTATAGTAGAGAACTTAGTTTCTTGTTTCTCTCCTTGTTCTAACTCATTTTCTACATCTTTATGAATGCAATCATTTACGGACTTGATTTCAGTTTTAGCACGCAAATCATTTTTCAGATTTGCTTTGTTTTTAGTTTCTTCAAGCAAATTGGTTCTTTCCTTCTTTAATTCATCATTTTTGTTCTAAGGTTTTCATTTTCAGACGTTAACTTGTTTTTATTTTCTTCTAGTTTGATCATTTTCCTCTAAGTGCTATATTTTTCTTGGTCAGATTTTTCAAGTCTTTAATAGATTCTAAAAGTATATCATGTAATTCATCAAAAGTTAAATAATGCTCAAAATCTGAATTAAAGAAATAAGATGTTGAAGAGGGTACCTCAATATTTGAATTACCCTCTAAGGCCATGAAACATTGATTAGTTTACTATTGTTCATGTTCTTCTTCACTGGATCTTTCATCCTCATCACTCTATGCTACCAGGGCTTTTTTCTTTCCCTTCTTTTCTTTTTTCTCTGCCTTCTTACGTAATGGACAATCAGTCTTGATATAACCAAATTTTTTGCATTCATAGCATCTTATTTCTTCTTTTTTTTTTTCAGATTTCTTGAATTTTCTTATATTTTTGTTCCTTTTTCTCATCATGAATTTCTTGAATTTTCTAATTAAAGAGTCATATCATCATCTTCATCATTGCTAAAACTATCTTATTCACTTTCAACATTAAGGGCTACGGATTTGTCTCTTTCCTCATTTCCGTTTTCTTTGGAGTTAACTTTCATTTCATGGGTTGTTAATGAACCAACTAACTGATCCATTGTGAGAGTTGCCAAATTCTTGGATTCTTCAATTGCTATAACTTTGGCTTCCCATGATTTGGGCATACATCATAGCACTTTATCAACCATGTCTTTCTGACTAATTTCTTTGCCTAGTAGCTCAATTCTTTTGTAATAGTGTTGAATCTTGTTATCATGTCTCTCACACTTTCTCCATCCTTCATTTTAAATGCCTTGTACTCTTATTTCAGTATTCTTATTTTATTCTTCCTCACTTGATTGGTGCCCTCGTATGTAGCCTCCAATCTTTTCCATATTTCCTTTGCAGTGATGCAGGATGAGATTATGTTATACTCATTTAAACTTAAGGCTAAGTACAGCAGGTTGACAGCTTTACAGTTAGCTCTGTAGGCTTTCTCTTCTTTAGGAATTATGTTCTTCATTTTCATAGGAACTCTTACTCCATCAGTTTCTTTAGTTGAGAATTCAATCCCTTCTTTAATTATTTCCCAACTTCATCTTGAGCAATTATGAAATTTCTCATTCTTTACTTCCAATAACTGTAGTTATTATTGTTGAAGAATGGTACCCTATTGCTTGAGCATACCTCGAATGGAACACTGTCTCCATTTAGTACCATTTTCAATCTTTGTTTCTAAAGTTGTTAAACCCTTTTTCAGAAGACCCGCTCTGATACCACTTGTTGGCACTAAATATAATAATCTAGAGGAGTGAATAGATTATTTATAAATTTTGACTAATTACAAGGATTTAAAATTGATTTAAACAAATAAAGAAAGAAAATGCAAAGAAATATTGACACACACAATTTATAGTGGTTCCACCTTTTTGGTATACGCCCATTCCAAGACTTTATCTGGATTTTCAAATTCAATATTCTATTCAAGAAATTACAAGCTAGCTTCCTGTGGTACTAGTAAACCATACAAGTATTTTCCAAATACTTCAACTTGATTTTTCACATGATCAATCAAAAACCTAATTTGATACATCTTTTTATCTCTTTCGCATAAACTCAGGATGATACAATTCTGATTTCATACAACAAGTAGAGAGAAAATAGAAGGCAATATGAAGCTTTTAATTTTCAGATTGCTCGTACAGTGCAGATTAAGAAAATGAAGAGCAGAGCTTGTGAATTGTGTTTTGAGATTTGTTCCAAACTTTTCGCAACACTTCTTCTTTATTCTTCAATTTATTTTATAGTTGAGGAAAAAGGTTTAGCCGTTGGAGACTATTGAATGCATTTCAGTATTTTGTGAGATTGGTGAATAGTATATTAAATTTGCACTAGCTTTTCTGAGCAAATGAAAGTTAGACACAATGAGTTGATTTATTGAGACTATAAGCAGACTTGTCTTTACAATTTGAATTTGAGTCGCCTTGATAGTTATACAAGTTTACTTGTCTAGACTTTAAATGTGAGAGGTAAGGGAACTTGTCTTTCTCATGAATAGCCTTATCAAGTCATAGGTCTTCTTATAATTTAGTTAGGCCATCTTAACACAATTATGAGAAGACTTACTTGGCCTTGGGTTGGCTTATCAAGTGTGCAGAGAACACTTCCTGTGATTAAATTCTTACAAGGCGATTTGTATGTATGATTAAGACAACTTACATGATTAAAATCTTTAATTAGGTCGCCTTGGATAAGCTTAGGTTTTCTTGCCTAAATTTCAGACTATACCAGGTCATCTTGTTGGATTTACGAAGGTGACTTATACTTTTATTTCTTATACTCAGGTCGCCTTATGCCTATGCTTGAGTCGCCTTAGGTATGTACATATATACACTTCTGTGACATGTTTTCCTTAGATCGTCTTGTCTATTTCATGGAGGCGACTTGTACTTTTGTTTTTTTATGTTCAGATCGCCTTATGCTTATAGTTGGGTCGCCTCATTTGTTGTGCAGAATAAATTTTCTAAGTCTTGAATGAGTTAGGTTGTCTTATGCCAATGCTCAAGTCACCCTAGGTTATTTGTGTAGACAAGCTTCTAAGTCTTGATTATCTCAGGTCATCTTGTATCAAATACTGAGTCGTCCTAGGTTTAGTCAAGTTGTTTTGTATTTACGATTGAGTCGCCTTAGGTGTGTGCAGACTTGAACTTCTGAGACCCAAACTTATAAGTCGTCTTATTCTAAGTGTCAGGTCGTCTAGCATATTGTGCAGATTTAGATTTCTGAGGTTTAAATTCCTCAGGTCGTCTTATGTCTATTCTTAGGTCGTCTTGAATATTTATACTTAACCATATTTCTCTCATTCACGTTTATAGGTCGTCTTGTGTGTTGAAATGAAGCGACTTGTTTTTCTAGAAACCAATTTTAGTAATTTTTTTAATTTGTTTCTAATTTAAATTAATTTCCTGAAATCAACATTTATTACTCTTAATAATTATCAAAACCTATTTTGTTCAACGCGGACTTTACCTAACTAATCCAGTTTAAGCACTGTAGACCCATTTTAGGAGTTGGCTCTCCCAAATCCGTTTTCGCTATTCCCAAATCTCGAATTCAAGATCTCTAATTAAGAAATTAGAGTATCCGATCAATCAATCGAAAGAAATTTGGTGTTACGGGGCAATTTTGTAAATGATGAATATTTTCATAACAGAAAACAAGGGTCGCAAAAACCCCAATTTTATTCATATGATTCTTTGCACCTTTTTGGCATCCCCAACCTTTCACTAGGCTTTTCCTTCACCACAATAACTAGGCAGTCTCTTTTTTTTTTTTTGTTTTCACCACCGGTATCTGAGTTTTGACTGATTAATCCGATTCGAGTATTGTAAAGCCTATTTTAGGAATTAACTCTTCCAAATCTTTTTTCATCATTCCCAGAATTCAAAGTCGAGAACTCTGATTGAGATGTAGAGTATTCTTGACCACTCAACCCAAAAAAATTTGGTATAACTAAGCGGTTTCTGGCCGCACGGCCGAGGCCCAAAAATTTTTATAATTTTTTATCATTTTATTTTGAACCCAATGAATAGGTAGTTTAAAATTTATATAATACATTATTAATTGAAATTAATCTTATACAGTATATTAGTTAAATAATATTTATAATTTATGCCTAATATAATAAACAATAATAGTTAAAAAAGATGTTTTCTCTCATATTCTCTCCCGTGAACGAAAGAGTTTTTGTCTACCTATATATAATAACTATATATAAAAATAAGTTCATTTTACTCTCACGTTACCACGTCACCACAACGAGAGAAAACACTACCCACAAACACAACTCTTTTGTTGAAAATACTCACCTCACACTTTGATCACGTGCCCATTAAAGCTCTTGCTCAAAACCAGTGTTTTGAAACTCAGACCAAAATACAAACCAATCATGCCAAGGGGTCAATGGATCACTAAATAAAATCGGTCGTATCAAACACAAAAACAGAATAATGTCATAAATAAATTTAAATTATAATATATTAATAATTTAAAATTTCTGTATATCTAATCACAAATATTTATCAAATCATATTCAAAATATATAATATTAATAAAATACAATTTATTCATCTAAATATTATATATCATTCAATACGAAATATCATTCAAAAATATAAAAATTTAATTCAAATAATAGGGTTGAGCACATTAAAATCTAATTTAAACAATAAGAAAAGTCCAATAAGAAAAGAAAAGGAAAAAAAATAACCCCATGGTGAAAAAAAAATTGAAGAGGCGAGAGTGAGATAGAAAAAAAAAAAACCGGAAAACACACGTAAGGCATTGTGGTTAGACGTTATGACAAGCAATCAATGCACTGCCTTGACAGGGTTTGAATCCATGGCCTGCCTTTTCAAGATCTAATTTTGCTAAGAAACATGAACCGGTTGCTGGTTCTATTCCTGATCAGACCAATCAATCCGATTTAGATTTCAAAACATTGCTTAGAACCGAAGAAGAGGCTTAATTTTTTCTTAGAAAAACCGAAATTAAGAAGGAGAATAGACTTACACTCTTTCTTCTTTGCAACTGCTTTGACAGCAACAACAGTACGCTCCTTTGCAGCCTTCTTTTCCTCTTTGGTTTCCTCACCAAAGAGATTAACATCATTATCATCGTCATCCTCACCGGCAGAGGCCTAAAAAACAACACTTCAATTTCCAAAATAAAGACAATTTAGCGTGAAAATGCTTCGTCCAACAAAGAATCAATCACCAAACTACCTTACAAAATCAAATATATAACACAATTTGGACTATTCAAATAGCCAACTTTTAAAATGAAAATTTCACTGAAAACACTCTATAAAAATTATTATGTATTTTTTGTATATTAGTCTTTTAATTCCAAAAAAAATACCTTCAAAACTTGTTACCATCGTTGAAGATATGTATTTCCAAAACTGGTTCCCCAGCAAACTTTTATAGTGATGATAATTTATTGATTTGTTGTCCAAAAATCTCTCCTGGTTTCTCGAAATATATCAACCGTAAAAATTCAAATTTTAAATTTGAATTTCATTCTTAACATTTATAAATTCTAACTTAATTTTTAGTTTTCAAAAACCTATTATGATAAAACAATATGATCATCCAAAGATCGGTAACTTTCCTAAAAAATGTCCTGATTTGTAGGTTGAAATTTTTTCTAATTTCTTGAGATTTTTTGATTATTAAAATTTAAATTTTACTCTTGACATTTATAAACTCTGATATAAATTTTTTTTAATTGATAAAATTTGTTGAAATTTTGAAATTTTTTCAAAAAAAAATCAATTTCTGAATATACCTCGTTTTTTGTAAGATTGAGTGACCAGTCAACTTCACCCACAATTTTCTTTAACTTATCCTTCAGTTTGTAATATTGTATCGATTTAAATTTATAACTCTACATGTCTTCTTTAATTTGCAATTTTTGAATTTAAAAATAATTAATCACCCAAAGAGATATAATAGAATGAATATATACAAATGATCAAGTCACCCTTCTTGAAAAATTTCCTATATTTCTGGATTTTGAAATTTCTCATTCAAAATTTAATTTTTAGTTTTTGAATCATTGAAATGTATATCTAAACATATTTTTATACCAAATGTAATACCCAATTTACACTTATATTGCTGAGATGGGTTTTCGACTAATGAAGAGAACAAACCTTCTACCTCTGTAACAATTTTTATAGTCCAAGATAACTTTTTTTATGGCATCCTGCAATTTTTATGGACAACTTTTGTGGATAATTTTTATGTGAATTTTTAAATGAAATTTAATATGCACATTTAATAAAAATATTAAAACAATATGAAAGATTTTATTGTCATCAAAATCTAAAGGGAAAGGGAAGAACAATTTCCCTAACACATTATCTCACTTTTATATTTTTCACGTCAATAAATAGTTATTTATATGATAATAATAATATCATGTCCATTTTAATCATTTCAACACCAAAAATAATTAACAAAAACTCATTGTTACAAACACAATAACAACTTATAAGTATATTACATCTTATAAGTTGTTTGATCTCATTTTATCCAAACATTTTAAAACTTATCTTGAAAATAAGATATAAAAATTTATAAATTAAAAAAGACATTTTATAAGTTTAAAAATTTATACACCGTATAAATAAGTTTAGTGAAACAGTCTCATACTACGATAAGCAAAAAAAAGGGTCAATTCCTTATTTTGGTATCAAAATGTTAGTGATTTTTAATTAAAATGCCACATTAATAATACATTATGGGTGCACGCTTTAAAACCATTTTTATTTTTCATCGTCCCTAAAAGAGCATTTCGCCTTGGGAGCCTTCATGGGCTTAAATTAGGAGAGAACAGAAAACGGTTTAAAAAGTATGGAGCTTATAAAAGGTCTACCCGTATCCTGCACAGGAGAAAAGATATATTTACATGTACACTGGTATGCTGTTTTCTCATCTGTAAACAAAAGAAAATACAAAGCATCATGTATATTTTACCATTTGCATCTTGGTGGCCATATGTGACATTGTTTTTTTTCTGTAATTACCTTTAGTACCAGCTTGGTTGACACAGTATATTGTGATTTTATTCTCCTCATGGTCTCAACAGTTTTGGTCCTGCATTTGAGGCCACCCAAGAAGTAGTAACATTCACAAGTAGGTCCAAGTCCTTTGAACTTTCAGCACGAAGAATCCTGGAGTTTGCTCCTATTGTGTTGCCTACTTCTCGGGCAACTGTCTCCCATGGTGTTCCTGTGGTCCAATTTTTAAATAGCTCGCTTCCACGGTTTACTGCATCTGCCATTGCTGGTGGAACATCTGGGAGAGCCTACAAAATGAATGAATTTTCAGGGGAAATGATCTCCTGGTTGACTAAAACTGTTACATTTAGAAGTCCTTGAGAAATTTCAACTTTTGTAAGTGTCTGCAAATCTCAAATATGCAGGTTCATGTATGTTACCTGCTGCAAGGGTAGCCCATGATCTCCTGGCAACATGCGAATTGACAAATCTAACATCGAACTAATTGCCGACTCAGAACTCAACACTTGTGCCAATGTAGAAGTTTCATCGATTGTGTCATCCTTGAACTTTATTAGAAGGTTCCTTGAAACTCCATAATAGGATTTTATCTGCGATGCACAAATTACAAAACGTGACCAATCAGAGACTGCAGAAAGACGAAAGTATTCAATCTTACTCCAAAAAGGTAAGGTCTGATCTAAAGTTTCTTTGGAAGAAGTGTTGATGCATTAAAGATGCGACAAGGCCCATATAACTAATCCTAACACACACAGAAAAGATGACCCTTCACTCTCAAATTAATCTTCTTCCAAATTTATTCACTCCCTGTAAGTCAACCAAGCCTTTAGTCACAAACTAGTTGGTGTTGGCTATATGTAAATCCAAATTTCTTCACAGTGCATTATAGTTAAGACCACATTATCATTTTAAGTTAAAAAGGTAGCATAACGAGTCTCATTCAAAACAATTTCTAAAGCTTTATCGGGTCTTTGTCTAGTTTTTGAAGCGCTTTCAACCTGTATGTTGTTATCTTTTTTTTTTTATTGTACAAGGATTTAACTTTCTCACCAAGGCACTAGGTCGCCTTCTTTGTACATGATCATGTCATTCTATTTTCTCTTTTGCCCCGTTTCAGTTATCCCTCACTTTTTCTACATTCACTAGTTTCTGATGTATAGTTTCTTGTCAAAACATTTCCAAGAATGTTCATTTTGTATTTCCCAAAAGTTTTGTAGAGTATTCTCAGTCTTATCATAATTTTATGAATTTTTCTTCTAATTTGAAAGGAACTGTACAATCACACAACACTCCAAATGCATTCTCCAGTTCATACGGCCTATCCCAATTCCTTATGCGCATCTTCCTCAATATTTTCATCTTCTTAATGCCAAATCCCAAGCAACAAAAATTATCCCTCTCCGATACCTCTTTCTAGTGGACGTATATTGCACTTTCATCTGAATCATTTTTTATGGAGAAAAAAAATTACATTCCAAATCTACTATGTCACAGCTGCTTTCAATTCCACTCTATACCACTAGCAATATCTAAATTTGCAACAAAATCATCACATTTGAAGGCTGAAGTTTTGCTCAATTAATAATCTCAACCAATTGTGTCCCTGTTGCAATGTAGCTTAACCTTACTACATTTGTGGGGCCCATCACAGGGACAAATCCCTTCTTTATATTCATGGCCCCACAAATTGTTACATAGTGTCACAAGGTTGTATCCCATCCTAACTAGATGCAACCCGCTGAGTTTGTAACTTGCACAAAACAGAGCCCATGTGTGAATGAGTCTATTTCTAACAGTCAAAAGACAAGATAATACAGAAAGAGGTGATACACTATTATGAGAAATTGGAAAAATAACAGATAAAGCACTGTTTTGCCTAATAACATATACCAAGTCATTTATACTCATCTTGACTAGCTAAAGGTTTAATAATAGATAAGGAAGACCACTTTTTTCAGTGTTTTCCTTCTGGGTTTGGGGGGATGGATGAGATATTCACTATGATTAGATCAATAAGGAAGAAAAGGCGGAAAGATCTGTTACTTGGATTATTTAGATTCCTTAGAAAGTGGAAGTTTTATTGGCTGAAAATTTAGAAATGTAGGCACTATGGGTAGAAAATTTTAATTTAAAATTGGGTAATCTTTTAGCCAAGAATCTTCCAACAGAAAGATACAAAAAGTATCTCCCAATTTAAGCAGAAGACTTATGATATCAGTTTCTGTGAGCATGAATTAGGGAATATTTAATTTGGATCTATGCCAGGGAAAATTTGATTTTGCGGGAGAATCTTCACCACTTACTACTACGACAATGCTTTCCTATATCTCCTTACCTAGACTAAAATTATTTCAAACTTAGACCTTACAAAGTGTTCAGACATTGCCCAGATAATCCTTCTTATATATAGGGTCCAATAAATAACAAAGGAAATTTCTATTTATTTTTTCAATTTTCTTAGCCACATCTCCCAAATATGAGGATGGGACAAACAAGAATGACATATACTTGATGGAAAGTAAGGCAACACATTAAAGAAGATAAAGCATCTTATCATCTATCTCACCTCTTTAAGGACGCCTAAAGAATCCAAAAGGAAAATAAAAATTCAAGCCTAAGATTTCCCCATCTAAGATAATCTAGATCAATCATGCTTTCCAACCTGATAAGATATTTTTGGTATTTATGATAACTGTGCTTCATCTCTTAATATTCCAAATATATATATATATATATATATTCTAGCTGCCTTTCTACAGAGTGAAAAAAAAAAACTTTCCAAATGATATAGCCATTGACTTACAAGTCTTCGCGTCTCTTCAGGTTTTGGACTGAAATTTTCTCTTCCATTTACCAGGTCCATGTACAATGGAGGAAGTTGCTCTACCAAAGGAAGAACCTGCTTCATAATAGGAGGGCTAAGGTTTTCCAACTGCTTCATGGTCATCTCCGCCTGCAAGTTTTTCATAACAACCAATTTACTTACCTGATTTTTTTTTTTCCTTTTTTGGAGAGAGAAGGAAAATGTTTCATTAGAGAAAAGAATATACAAAATCATTTAAAAGAGGACTCATTCAGTGAAGCAAAAATGAATAAAATCACTCTAAGGATGACTCGTTTAAAAGAAGATCTACAAATTTCCTAATGTTGATAAGGTTTCCCATAACAAAATAAACTAAACTAAACTAAGGTTGAGCAAGGGAAGGCTTGTGCAAAGCCCAAGGGTTGAAAACATGGCAGGATACACCACATGGTCCATATCTATTACGTATACCAACATAACAAAATAATAATAATAATAATCATCTATTTCAACTTCACCTGGCTATATAATAAAATATGCCTTCAAGGCAAGCCAAACTTGAAGTTGACAAACGAGAACAAAGAAAAGCGAAGTAGCAATTCTTACTTTCAGGTCAATATCTTGGGGATAATTTATGAGTGCGAGATCATGGAATGCTTCAATAACCAAATCTGAGAACTTATGCTGGATTTGACCGCACTAGTTGGGATCTTACGTAAATACCACGCTAATTTGGCAAATGAACCACAACTTATTGTTACACGTATCCATACTTGGAACCCGGAACTGACTTTTAACTATATGTGTCAATACTATATTAATGAAGTAGAAAGTCACAAGCAAAAGCCATTCAAGGATAAAATCAATTGTATCAAATCACTCATTCAACATTCTTCGTAGATTTGTCAAGATAATTACATGCTATCTCCATGCTCTACCTCCATTCCACATGAAGTTGTAAGCTTTGGCACTCTTATTTTCTTGTCATGATATACAATACGTGATGGCAAGGTAAATGCTGCACTGTAAGTACTAACAATCTAAAAGAAATGGCTTTTTGTTCATTGAAGAACCCTTCTTAGAGTTGCAGCAAATTCTTCTTACTAGAATAGATGCCTTCTAACTTCAAGGAATTGAATATTTCTTTTCACAATATTCAAGGACTATATCCCACTGCTTAGTTAGATGGTGAAAGAAAAACTGAGTCTTTTCTGCCAGCCAATGCTTCCATTTTGGAACAAATGTGGTGCACTCAAAAATAAATCTACTACCACTGAAATTGTGAGGACACATCCCCTTTTGGCCAGTAAAACATATAGTCCGTCACATGGTCACTTTGGAACAAGAACAGGCCCTGCCTCAATAGCCCAAATGCCCTGAACGCATATCCTATCTAGCTGGCAAGTGATCTACAACATCTTTAGCATGTAGGGACAACATAACCTTGCTCCAATAATGCCAATCTGTATTGCCAACTCAGATTGCAAACTGTAAAGCATCAAGACAATCATGCAAGATTGTCCTCCTAATGAGGTCCTACTATCAGGCACATAAAATCGGCCCAATTTTTTCATCATCGGTCATTAAGGACCCAAAATTTAGTTTCACGAGATTCTATGTGAAAATGCCATTCACCCTTTTCATGTGCTCGTATCAAATACTAGTCACCTTGCTAGATGCGATGTATTTCCACTAGCTTCAACTCTACAATTGACCTTCAACTCGATACCTGAATTACTTGCATCGTGTGCCTAAGCTAGTATACCTAGTTGATGAAAAATTCACATTAAGAATTCATTCCATCAATCCTGCTTGGAGGCCAACCTTGTCGAGAAGTGGCTTACTGTAGAGTTGTCCTTTATGAACTCAAGTACTAGTCAATAATGCTGCAACCACAAAAAAATTTTTACTAGGCCACCACTCTAGTGCAAAAAGAGCACCCTCCATATTACATAAGCATCAACTCTTGCTAGACTTGAACACCACTCTTAGGTGGTCAACATCTTTCATATAGCAAATAATACACAATATTACTCGGTTTCTTTCCTTTTTCTTCATTTTTTTAAACAATAGTCTCACCTTTTAAAAATCAAATCCTAATAAAATATCTAACTACTGGGACATAGCTTTTATCTTTCTAATAACATACACAATTTTAAATTTTTAAAACCTTTATAACTTATTTATTTTCTTTTCTCACAAATTTCTTTCTTTTTCATATATAGCAAGAGCAAAAACAAAAAGTTTGCAATTCATATATGTATATATATAGTCATATATTTATAAACCTACATATATACTTTGTCCCCGTCAAATCCCCACTCCACCACCGTATGCAATGAAGCAAGTCAGTAGCTGAAACACAAGCAATGTTTTGATGAGCTAAAGACTAGGAGCCCAAACCTAGTAGCCCTCTTACTTTGGCATGACTTAAAGCTGGCCAGAGGTCTAATGTAAGGAGAGTGGCTCGGGCGACCTCTTTGTAATGTTGAAAATGCATTTCAAGTGGCTCAAGACATGGGGGAGTAACTAAAATTACCAACCACAGAGGCATCCTTTTTCCAAGCAGGGGAGACAACTTCTAAAACGGTCATTGAAGGCAAAATGCCTCACAAAGCAGCCACAGACCCAGATATTTCAATTGAAATCCTGAAAGAGAGAGGCCAATATGGGGAAGCTCGACAGAAGCTAGCTGAAACTTAAACAAGAGATACCACTCATTTAACTCGTAGTTGAGTTCTACAAGCCGGGGAGAATAATGCAGATTATGATTGGGCCTTTGGTTTTTATTTAATAATATTGCTGTAATTTTGTATTTTGGGCCTTTAGTGGGCTACAAAGGGACCGAAAAAGGAAGAACGATAGATGAAACCTAGCACTTTAGTGGGAAATGTGATTGTCTTCTTCCTTGCAAGTGATTCCAAGGAACCTCTGGTGTGATTGCTAAAGTTTTTCTTTCCAGTGAGAGGTGTGATTGCCAAGGAAAATCACCTCGTTGTATCCCTTAATTTACTTCCCAAAAAAAAATGCTGTTTTGAAAGATCCTGCATCAGTATGCCTTCAAAAATCCCTGCTGTCCTTATTTACATCTTTCAAAGAAACCCAGTAAGCTCCAATAAGAAAAGATCATAGGGAAGCAAGGAAGACAACACTGTTTCCAGAACAATGATAGAGAAAGAAATTGTCATCGCTATTACAGAGATCTGGGCATTCCTTTCTGTTGGATAAACCACATGACACTATCACTCTCAGCCCTGCCCCCCGGAACGATGATAGAGAAAGAAATTGCTATTGCTATTACAGAGATCTGGGCATTCCTTTATGTTGGATAAAGCACATGACACTATATCACTCTCAGCCCCACCCCCTCCCCCCTCCCCTTGGGGGGGCTGGGGGAAGGGGGGAATGGGGGTGTAAGAGCCATTTGTACTGGAAACTTACCTTCCAGAGTAACCTTTCAAACACTCTCAATCCAGTATCACAATTCATACATGCTGCTCTCACAAGGCTATTTGGCCAACAGTCTCACACTTGTAACACTTACTTTTAGGAATTGATACAATAGAAACCCTCCCCGAGATCTCTAATATTGTACTGCTCAAAAGCCATTTTCCTTAAACTATGACCATGCTATAAGGATATAGATACAATTAACTTCCATTTTCTATCTAATTGTGCAAAATTGGAAACAGCAACATCCGCCAGTAGCATGTTCAAAGGTTCAACAACTACTAACATGCTCTAGCATAAATTATTGTCCTTACTTTTAAACTAGAATGGAAATTTTATCTACCGAGCATATTACTTTTACATCCTTCTCAAAATTGGTTGTGTTACATTATCAAACAACCCAAACAGAACCATATGACAAGTACTAAAACTTTTATTACAATGATCCGTCTGTCATAGTAGTAGGTGTTGTTATCCGGTGCAAGCACAGAAACCAACATATCTATTACCGTCGTTTTCTACTTGATATTTTCTCTACATTTCACGACAACAAATCGTCATCATCATACTTGAATTGCATATCATTTTATTTAATAAGGTTGAAAAGAGCATTAATTACCACAAAGTTCACATTGACAATACGCTCAGCAATCACCATTGAAGAGTTGGGGGAAGCATTATTACTTACCAAAAGATGAAGTTTGATACTTACCCCAAGGCGGATAGTTGGCGATGATGCAATTTGTGATAAAACAGGACCCATGCTTTGGGCCATTGGCACAAGAACAGGTGAGAATAATGGGATAGCAAGACCTGCCTCCTGCAAGTAATATGTCAATCTAACAAAGTACTTCATTGATGAAAGAACTAAATAATAACAAAATAAGACCGAAAAACCTATCAAATGGGGGGAAATAACCATCAGTAAACAAAGTGTGCAAATCATGAAACAAGCTCAAAAGTACATTGTCAAAGTTGTAAGACAAACTATAATCCAGCAAATTTTACTATGCTAAATAATCATCAAAATCTAAATGAAGAACAAAGCATTACCGCATTAGTTCAGCCTCTCCAACTCTTCGCTTTACTGGTTTATTAGTCAAACTTAAAATCTTATCAGCCTTCAAAATTATAATTGTTATTTTAGTATTTCAATGTTACTTACTGAAGATAAAATCTAACAAAGTCTTAATTCAGTATAACCAATCAAAAAAAAATTCAGTTCAAATTAGTATACATAATGCATATGATTATTCTTTATATGCAAATTTATTGGACAGCATATATTCTCATGCAAGTACTGAATTTCAATTTATGTGCAAAGCACATTAACAAAACTAGTTTAATAGTATAAGAAGGCCTGCAAAATGATGATCCAGTTTAAGGTATCACATTTCCCCTGCTTCAACACTATGGTATGCAAAAATATCACTTAACTTGCATATGAGGGTACAATTAGACCTATAAATCTCCAATATTGATAGATAAAGGAGAAATTTAAGCAATGACTTTTCTTGCATTGGGAATTCTTGAATTTTCTATACAAACAATCATAAGCGTACTAACAATCATAGTTGACACTCTTAAGTTTACTCTTCGACATTGCTGTTCATCTTTGCATCTTCATTTATAACATAACATGTGTCTGCAAACATATAGCCTGATAGGCACAACAAATTTGACCTTCCCAACTAAACCACTCCTAACCAGCTCTGATAAGCCTTGGTGCCCCATTTGAGAGTTAGGCGCTCGTTTGGACAAATATTTGAGCCCCAACATGGTTCAAGGCAAGGACAGGATTCACTCCACCCCACCTCATTTAGCTAGTGCTTTGTGTATTTTTGCCCTAATTTAGACTTTCAATTCCACTATTCCACAGCCCAAGTAAGATACCAAATCATCCTTACGCAACAATATAGTGTGAAATATTCGGGTAGAGAGAGAGAACAACTTTGTGCTAGAGCTAAGAGTAGAGATAGAGAGAGTAGGGAGATGATGTGAGATCTATCCTGGGTTGAAGAAATCCAGACACAGAGAGCGAGAGAGAGAGAGAGAGAGAGAGAGAGAGAGAGGGCAATGCACCTTGCATCTGCGTTGGGGAGAAGAAAGCAAAGCTTCCCTCGAAGGTTTGATACAATAATAAAATAAATAAATACCACCTTGTTATTTTACCATTTTTATTTTTCCAAAGAGCCCAGTGACACAGCAAAAACAATAAAAAAAAATAGTAGTAACAATGAAACCACCAAAATGGCCAAAAACTAAAAGTAATAACTACCTGCTTTTCTCTGTACCAGTTCCCTAACTGTGTCGAACCATCTCTGACTTTGAAATTTATATTTTTTAATTTGATACATGTAAATGAGTGTAACACATGTCGTATGAATGCCGTGGCAGATCAGTGTCCA
This sequence comes from Dillenia suffruticosa, assembly GCA_033439265.1. NCBI lineage: Eukaryota > Viridiplantae > Streptophyta > Magnoliopsida > Dilleniales > Dilleniaceae > Dillenia > Dillenia suffruticosa. The sequence continues at coordinate 9,272,875 of JAVTVX010000013.1, read as the reverse complement.
ACACAGCAGCTTTTAGGCATGTCTGTGCATCATATTAGTATACTTACTAGATCCACGTGAGATACCCCATATGATGATATTTTGATATTCCGTTGAACATCAAATACTTGTGACGTCAAGAGATACTTCAACTTTACCTTTTGCAACATTTGCAATTGGTTTTTTCACATACACATTAATAATATGATATTTGAATGGAAAAACAACAATTTACATACATGGTTACTCATGTCTCATTAGCACTCACTTTTAAAGCATTTGGATTGCTAATTTTCTAAATTAGATTAAATTATAAATAATATCAAGAAAATAGTAAATTTTCATCACGGTAAATAATTAACATTATTTAAAATCTATATCCTCATCATAACATATCCTATTTTTTACTTTTTTTTTCATATCATTAAATCATGTCCTGACACCCAAATGTCTATGCTTCACAAGTGTCTAAAAATTACATGGTATTTAAAAGAAATAAATAGATATTGGACACAAGATGTGGTGTATCTGACACTTGTCCAGCAAGTCTCATGTCCATGCTTCATAGATTGTTACATATGTGATGACTAAGCCGAAATCCCCAAGACTTACTTACATGCTCATGGTCAATCTTTTACAAGGTATTTACAAAACCAAGTGTTTCATTTCCAATGCAGTGTATCCAACTGATTTTATTGGCTCCATGAAGAAATATGGGAGCAAAGATATGTTCTTTCATGAGTGACACCAAATCCAGCATCAAAATGTGTACTACTATTAAGCTATTTCAAGGCAACTTTTGGAATCAAGTATCACTAGACTTGTCAGTTAAACAAATTCTCTTTTATCTTTCTGAGTCAAAATTCAATCTTTGCAGGTCCAAATTAGATCAGAATCAACACAAATTAATTTTTCTAAATATCCTTTTATGTGATACAACAATATGTTGCTATTATGTTGTCATAATTTTTTGTTTGGTGCAAAGATTTTAATCTCAAGTTTTATCCATCCTTTTCGGTGGGCAAACATAGAAAAGTGCTGTTAGGCCCCAAGTACCTGCCACCAAGAATAAATTATAATTGCATATTGCAACTTCTAGTTGCTACAATGTTATGAGTCAAGTGATAACTATGGGATTTAAATTTCACTTGTTAGACTGATGAATTGAGAATGATTAATTTAAGGTTCACATTTCCAACGAGGACAATCCGTGGTCTGAGCATAGCATACCTTGTTGTTGAATGAGACTAATACATTCCCACTTCTTTGTACAGCATACCTTGATCCTGATCAACAGGATACAAATAAAAAATAAATAAATAAACCTAAGATTTTTGCACAAAATGGTAAACACTGAACAAGCAGCAAAAAGATAAAATCTTACAGTACCAATCAATAAGTGGATAACTGATCCCAGTGAATGCCCAATGCCAAATATAGGAAGCCCTTCTATCTTTAGCATGAGCAAAAAGTAAGTCCAAATAGCTCATATAACAAAATGAAAAAAATATAGTTCTGTAAAACAATTAACACTCACTGTTTCCTTTAAAAACCGAAAACATCGATCAAATTTGAACTGCACTTCATCAGCAATGAAGAAGTGATCAAAACCACTTGCATATGGTGTTGCAATTACCAAGATACCACTACAAGACAAAAAATAATAAAATCTCCTAGTCACAAAAGTTAAAATATATATATACAAAATGATACTCAGTAGCTTGCATAAAAGGGGAAAAAAATACTAGTTAAGTGCATGTTCCATGTCACAACTATATCATATTTCAGAAGAATAACTGAAATAGCTTGCAGTACAACCCAAAAGAAAAGTGGGGTACAGTTCTTCCAAACAACTGGTTGCTACAATGTGATCCTATGCATATTAAGCCAATACTATATTACTGAGATCCATTATCTACATTCAATAAGTTACAGTCAGTGCCAAAAGGAAAAGAGAAAAAGTGGGGGAGGAAATGATGAAAGGTTTGACCCCAGCCCATTTAGCATATGAGTAAAATGAAAAATAATAATAAAAGAAATAATATCTATTATCTAAGATGTTGATTGAAGCAGACCAAAAAATCTCTAACAAGCCTCTTTTTTAGCTTTCTGTATATCCCATACTATCATGCATATATTTAGATGCAATAAATTGACAAATTTTTAGATTCTTAGTGCCCGTTTGGTAGGGAAAAACCCTGTCAAACAATATTTTTTAGAAACTCATAAAAAAAGGAACTTTTTTTATGAAGAAAATTTAAAAAAAGTAGCTTTTAAGAAAAAACTTATGAGAGGAGTTTTTTCTTCTCTTTTTTTTTTTAATGCTCCAGCTTTTTCGGAAATATATTTTTTTTTATTCCATTTATATCCTCCAATAATTATTTTTATTCCATTAATATCCTCATTTAAATTATGCAAAATTTCAAATATGGCCATTAATTTTTAACTTTTAACTTTGTTTCAAAAGTAAAAAGTAAAAAAAGAATTAACTTTTAATTTTTAACTTTATTTCAAAAGCAAAAAAACTAAACAACTTTTAACTTTTTTTAAAAGCAATTATTTTTTACTTCTCCTTAAAAGGAGAAGATAAGGAGAAAAAAAACTCTCCCAAACACGCTCATAATTTGTTTTAAAAAAATGCTTCATGTAAATTACTATCCTGCTTTAGAAGTTCTGCTCAATCTTTAGACTTTACCAATTTAGACTCAATGAGTAAAAATGCCCACAGCCTTGCTATGAATACATCATTGAAGTAGGGGTTCATTTGCATTATTGTCATCACATGGAGTTTAAAGAAGGTGACATGTTGATGGTCTGAAGTTGACCAAAATTATATCTTAAAGAGAAATTCAAAAAAAAAAAAAACAAAAGAAAAGAAAAGCAAAAAAAAAAAAAAAAAAGAGTCAAAATATACAAAACTTTGAAGGATTTTGGTGCTGATGCTTATATTGATAATTTGTCAGATGATTTGGTATTAATATTATTTTTAATGTTGAAGATTTGATTGCTAATCATATGGGGAGAAAAATTCTGAAGCCAATTTTGAAATCATTGCTCATCTGTGATTCCTCAATTTCTAGAGGAAGTTGAGCAAATTCTTTAAGATGAGATTTTATCTACAATGAATTGAGGATATCACATGTTTTTCGTGAAATGGAAACCACCTTCAGAATACACTTAGATTTCTCAAGAACTTCAATGCCTTAATTTTGATTTGTTAAAGCAGTAATAAATCCAGAACTTGTTGGAGTCAAGTTGAATTCAATCAAGTTGGGGAGAGATGATAGAAACCAAGCCTTAAAAGTTCATTCAAGAAAAAAGAAATCAAATCTCAATGAATCTCTTGCACTGATTTGGTAGGAGGATGATTATGGACTACCTTTTTGGGAGCTTGAACTGAAGTTTCAAAAATTGGTAATGTTCACGAGTATTGTTCACAGTGTTTTTTTCCTCTTTTTTTAGAATTTCGCAATTTTTTTTTTTTTGTATTTTTGTATCTAATTATTTAGAAAATTGTTTACAGAGTTTTGTTATATTTAACTTTTAAATAAACCCTAATTCAAGTCATCATGCATCAGATAGACTCCCGAAAGAAATAGTTGAACCTTGCAGCCTATATTCCTCAGCATGGTTAGTTAGACATATCTAGTTAAATACATCCGGCAAATAGTTCCCCATTAAGTGCCTAAAAAATCTCAAACCCATTACAGGCTCCTCCATTTTGGCAATAGGAAACATGTAAAGCAAAGGCATCAGAGATGCAATCTCAATACAGATGGCAGATATAATGGTATTAAACATAATGGATGTAAAGAAAAGAAATTTCCGATGTGGATTGGTAGGCTATTCCTCTTTGTGGTGTCATGGTGGTGGCACAATTGTAAGAGCCCAGTACTCACACAATGTGGGCCATAATTGGGCAAGTACAGCCAAGACAGCTGTATTGGCCATCACTGTCTTCGAAAGCACAGCTTCCCCTTATGCTGCCCCAATGATAATTGTGGCAGCAGCTAATATGATAAGCCATTGATCATTACAATCTTTTCTACATGGGAGCAATCCTATCATGTCAGTACAGATGAAGAAACTAAGAGCATGTTTGGATTGAAACTTATTTTTAACTTTTGACTTATAAATAATTTTGAAATTATAAATCAATTTAAAAATAAATAGTTTAAGTATTTGATAAAACTAGTAAAAATTTATTTTTAAATAATTTTAAGTATTTGGTTCAATATGCCAAAAAAAATAACTTATTAGTTAGAATGACCAACAAGAGTATACAATTTTTTTTAGAATAACCAACAAGAGTATACGATTTTTTTAAGTAAAAATTTATGGCCAATCAAACTTAATTAAAATACTTCATCTTATATTATTAGAAATATTAACATTTAATAAAACAACTATCAGGATTTGTGTGATCTAAATTAGACGGAGTGTAGTTTTGGCATTTTAAATGTAATTAGGAATAGTGCAGTCTTTTACGTGGTCAAAGAGTTGCTACAATGACAAATTAATAATCAAAAGTAAGGGTGACCTTACTTCTGAGTTTAACTTCTTTTAAAGGTATGTTTAGTGTGAATCATAAGTAAACCAAACTAATTAAAAAAAAAAATCAGAAATAAAAGGTAGCTACTCCTTGACCAAATAAAACACTCTATTATCCTCAATTATTTTTAAATACCAAAACCACTCTCATTCTAATTTATGTAGCAAATATCTTTACTTTTAGAAAAAAGAAAAATTATATACCCTTTTTGTCATTCTTTTTAGCAAAAGTTAACATTTGATCAAACCGTAAATAAAATGATTAAAATTGAAATAACCAGTTTAATTCAATTATATAATTCTCATAACCATAACCTGATTTGACCATATTAGTTGGTTAATTTGGTTCGATCAACCAAATTAACCAAATTATTGAAACTTCTATAAGGGGACTTTGAATTAACGATGCCTCCTACTCCTCTATAAATAAATATAATATATATTATTCACATCAACATCTGACTATAAATTATAATTTTAAAGTTCAAAATTCACTTATGATTTTAGTTCACCAAATATTAATTTCAAAATTTCAAGATTCAAAATTTAAATGAACTAACAAAATATAAAACTTTTGAACTAAATTTACTACTCTACTAATAGTTCATAAAACAAAAAAGTAAATAGCATTACATCATCTTTCAATAAAAATTATCTGAAAATTATATATATTTTTAAGTAATTTGGTTAATTCGATTTGATCGAAATAAAAATTATTTAAATCGATAATCGTTCAAATAAATAAAATTAAATTTTGCTTTTACCCAAAACAAAATTGAACACTAAATAAACCATCCCAAATGTAAAAAACAATTTTGAGAAAACGATTTTTCAGTTTTAATTGAATACAGCTCACCCCTACTTTTTAGTAGTTTTCCTAAATCTTAAACTACTTATTTACAAATTGACTTATAGTTAAAAAATTAGTTGTAAGTCAAAAGGTCAAAAGTCAAACCAAACATGCTCTAAGTAGTTTGGTTTATGTATAATGCAAACCAAACACCTTTTTTCTGATTCTTACTTTTTGTTAAAATTAAGTTTGACAAATCACACTAAAGATGCTCTAAATCTTACCCTAAAGTTTGTTGTCAATATTAACAAAAATGTCCTCCCAACCCTTATTGACCACTTTTTAGGATATCTACACCTAGTGTTGCACACACCTCCTTGAAAAGCTACCAATTATGCTCCGGTCCATGCGCTTGCTTGTACAACAACTCTCTTCATAGCATTTACTATTGAGGAACCTCAATAACATTTGCAAAGGCATTTTCAATAGCATCCAAAGATTCAATCCCATAGGCCCCCTCCCAAAAGTACCATGAACCTCTAAATCAAGCATTTTACAAGACTAGGCCTGTTCTTTCACTTTTCCTAGATTCCTCATATACATTTTCTGCAGATATGATTGAGCTTTTTTGACAGTTACATAGGGGCCAGAAAACATGACAAAGTACATCTAAAGATTGAAAATGGCAGTAGGACACTCTTTATAAGAGGGAGAGATACTTTCCTGGATACATAAGAGCACATCCAATGAGGCAAAATCATCTTTTCAGTCTAAAAGAAGGGGATAAGACCAAACAAATGAGAAGCTCACTTAGGTCTTCAATAAGCTAAAATATCATTACCAAAGTATCTAGATTTTACATTCAATGACCAACATAATGTGGCATCTTAGTTCCCATATTATGAATGATGGCTTCTGAATGTCCAAACAAGTAAGTTTGTTTGAACTCCAAAACAGTAGATCATTCAGCATTGCATAATCCATAGTCCACAATATTTATATGGCCTCATGCACATCTTTTGGGTGATGTGGACTGTTATATAGAAGTTGTAAGTTTAGAGAGGCAGTTAGGACATAATTTGGTGAATCCTTCAGCTATTTTGCAGCAAGTTTAGTAGGACAGTTGGAAGCGTATTTGATGTTTTAGACATTTGGTTGATTTCGATTTTCTCACAAGTCTTTTCAATTGATTCTGATGTGACATACTTCATAGATTCTCTATTTGTCGGGCTGCACCAACTTGCTCCCTCTCCAATGTGTGTCAATTTACTAATTAAACAAAAATCTAATACTCCTGTTCTTTTGTGGAACTACAAGAACCAAAGCAGATTTCCATGCTCACAAAATTCAAAGCAAGTCAGAACATCTACTGCACATTTTTGTGGTTCAAAAGTTATCATGCTTATGATATATTATGAACTATAGAAATGTTCATTTCATAAATGAAATAATCAAAAAGAATTCACACATAATTGTTGACAAAAACAGAATGAAATCCAGGTACCGACCACTAGTGGAAAGGCACTCACTTTTCGGCAAGGCGTTCAAGAAATAGCCGATAGGCTAGCTGAGGAGCAGCCCCAACAAAAATACCACCAACAAAATGCACAACAGATCTTGGTCTCGAGTTTCTTGGTTTCAGAACCCATGCACCCTGAGATGATGTACGTAGGACAATATCAATCTAATTGCAACAATGTCTTCAGCAAGAAGAAGAATCTAGAGAAAAGACTTTCCTTCCAACCAGAAATAAATAAATAAACACAAACTGGCAAAAAATTATGAAATCAGTTCTCTGGCACCTTGTCCAAACTACGACATACATCCATGGTTCTTCAATTGTATACAGTTTCACCACAAAATGATATAAGAAATATGGGGCATAGGTAAAACACAATATGCTCTTCAGACTGTACAAACATATGATGGAATCAGAAAAACATTACAAGTAGCATACGGATGCAAGACAAGCACCTCTACTTCGCTCCAGTCTGTAGAGCCCCCCCAAGCCTCTTGTGATTGCCTTACAGCGTCTGTCAGTAATCTGCAAAGAAGGCAAAAGGGTCCATAGGTAATTCCCAGACGGAAAAATAAGTTATATCAAAGACGCTTAGTCTTTGCAGTGCAGAAACCTCTCGATGTCACGATAAAGCTGAATTCCTGTGGTTTCTTGTTGGCTCTTGGTGGAATCATTGTAGTTGCATCGAATTCTATACTTGTAACAGGGAAATCGTACCCGAAGATTAGTAAAAGTTCCTATTGAGAAACGACGAGAACAAGGAAAAGAACAGCCAGCAGTTTTCGGATATGGTTGGGACGTGAATACACAAATGGCCATTGTGGCAAGAATAAGGAAATCCCAGTAAAAATGTTTTACTCGTCTGTCTCAGTTCTACAAAGACCTTCTGCTTCCATCCCAATTTCCACCTATCAAGCACGAAAGCCAAGTGCAAACCCATGTCAGCAATAGCAAAGATTTGACAATTTCGTCAAGGAAACCATCAAACCCTAAATTCTACCATTAAAATTTTGTAATTTTGAATATGAAATCCTGGGTCAAGACACAAAATTGAACCACCAATCAACATCCATACTTATGAGATGAATTTAACAATTAGTGAAAAATTAATTTAGTAACACTAAAATCAGCGATTGATTCACATCTATAGCAATAGCAGTACACGCATCGGGAAAGAAAGGGCTCGAAATTTAAAAGTTTACCCACTCAAAACAGGGCCTACAGATGTTGAGTTCTCTCGATCAATTTGCAGGCTTAACCAGACAGGGAAACAGTGAGATTATTGTCTTCTCTCTTCCAAAAAAATATATTATTATTAAAAGAAATAGAAAGATGACTGATGTGTTAAATCTACGTTAGAATATGAAAAATAAATAAATAGAGTTCTGATTTATGGTAAAATAATAAAAAGCAACATGAAGCATATATTAAACCTAAATCTCTATTGTTTTATTGAATTATTATAATAAATTTAATTTAAAAAATTATTATTCAAATAAAAAAATAATAAAACTTAAATATTATTAAAATTAAATTAATTATTAATTTGATTTTAATAAATAATATATTTTAACGTCTCTTTCTCAAATTCTGATATAATGAAAATCACTTGAATTAAAATAAAAATGTTCGGAGAGATGATCCAAAATCCTACAAGCGTTTTTGCAACCTTGGCTCTAGCACTCACCGTGGCTGTAACTCTAATGACATGTTAAAGACATATTAAAATGTGAAAGATAAATAAATATTACTCTCATACTACAATAAAAGGGATAGGAAGCAATATAAAATACATATTAAATCTAACGTTCCATTGTTTTATTGTATTATTATAATAAATTAAATTTATATAAAAAATTTATTGTCACGAATATAGAAATATAATATTATAAATATAGAAATATAAAAAATAAGAAAAATCAAATATTCTCAATATTATTATTATTATTATTTCCTTAACTATTATTATTATTATTATTATCATTATTTATTATTTCCTTTAATTTTTTTAATTTGTGTTTGAATCCAAATATATTTCATAAAAAAATCACTTTTCATTATTTGAATTTGTTTAATTTTAACTTTGTAAAAAAGTGGGAATGTAAGAATTAATTAAAAATAAAAAAATAAAATGATCTCCTCAAAAATTTGCAGCAGTAGCAAATGCCACTTACTAACAATTTTAGCTTGGATTACTAAATTATTTTAATAGTTTCAAATATTGAAATTTAATAGAGTATCATATTTTCCTCCTTATGATTTCAAGTAAAAGAGTCCATATGAAAATGAAGTAAATTGAAAAAAAAAAATCAATTGAAATAAATTTATCTCATTTTTTAAATTGGTAGAAATTTAATAAACTAATTGTTCAAAATTGTTCAAACTCAATTACATTTATAGAGAAAAATAGGGATAGAAATAAACTAGTATCTATCTTAGTTTTAATTTCCTCCTTTGGAATGTGTTTTTCTATCCTTACATATTTTAAATCTTCTTTTAAATGATTTATATGATTTTGTATTTTTGTAATAGTGTTTATTTTCTTGTATATAGAATTTTCTTATATTAATTGTGTTTTCTTTTGTTTAATAGAATTGATGAATTTAAATGTAATTGATTCTCCTAATATGTTCGCATGTATTCCTTCTTGATTTACACTAAAGGGATAAATTTGTGTTATAAAAGAAATTCCTAAAATCATTTTATTGTTTATATATTCTACAATTATAAATATATTCTAAAAACAATAATTTCTATTATATAGACAGGTATTTGTTAACTTATACTCTATATATAATTCTGTTAAATTTGTTGATAATAATCTTTTTTTAGTTTTTTGGCAATATTTTGTAGGTATTAATTATGTTCTAATAAATTTAGTTCTACACCTATGCTTATTAAAACATTACATGTTATTATAAAATACAAGCAAACACAAGTCTATATAAAAAATAGAGATTAACTACAGATAATAATGTATTAAATTCTATTAAACCACCATTAGAAACTATTATAATAAACACAAATGAAGAAGGAATGGTTATAGGATCACCATTTAAAACAAAACGAGATCAAAACAAAGAAGCAGTCATAGTAGAAGATATTAAAAAATTGTATCAACAAAATAATTATCGCAATCAATCTCTTAATAACATAGGAAATAAATTAGAACTTGTTTTATTAAAACTAAAAAATATAAAACTAGAAAACATAAAATTTTCACAAGACATGTCTCCAACACATTTTAAAGTTACATGCTTCCAAAAGAATTAGATTGAATAAATTTAAATCCAGGAGGATGTATATTAACAAGAATAAAACAATTAATAGAAAATCCTTCAACAATAAATCCGTCTACACGTGTTCTGTCTACAAGTAGAATACAAGCGTTCTGTTTACAAGTAGAATAACAATGTTAAAACAAGGAAATATAAAATCAATTGATGAAACAAAATAGTGATGAAGAATTGAAAATTAATCGAATAAGAAGTAGATGGAAATCTCCAAAAAATTATTATCCAAGACTAACTCCGATGAATCTACAATATGAAGAAAGAAAAGAATTTAAGACAGCTCAATATGATGGAATTTCAATATATGAGTGGAATATAGATGGAAAATCAGAATATTAGATTATAAATCTATTACAAGAAATGTGTATAGCTCAAACTTCATATAAAATAAGATATATAAGTGATCAAGAAATAGTATCAAATCTAATACATGGATTCACGTGACAATTAAAAAACTGGTGGGATAATATTTTAGATTTAGAAATAAAAAAAATATTTTATCATATCAATTGGTAGACGATCTCCAAATAAATAAATAATAAGTTTAAAATTAGTATTAATAAATTTAAGATGTCTAACTTTATCGGATTATAGATAGCATAAAAATATGTTTTTAACACAAATTTTAAGAATGACAGATTGCGATAAATCTTTTGGAAAGAAAGATTTATAGCAGAATTATAAAAATTATTTGCTAAAAGAATAATGAATAAATTTGGAGAAGCATTAGGAAAAAATGATATATCATTTAATGACATAACTTTTGAACAATTGTTTTCTTTTATACAAAAAGAATGAGTATTTCTATATTCAGAATTAAAGTTACAATCTAAATATTCAGACATGAATCATACAAGAAAAGAATTAGGATATTTTTATAAGACATTTGGAATGAATAAGATACAAGTACCCTCACATAAATATAAAAATATTGAAAACAATAATATCAATCTTTTAAACCAAAAAGAATAAAACAAAAATCAAAACCATACAAACCATCATACAAACCATCAAAATATTATAGAAAATCAAAGAAAAATAAACAAAAGATCAGATAATATGTTGGAAATGTGGTAAATTAGATCATACAATAAAAAAGTGTTATGTCAAAAAGAAAATTAACGAAATACAAAATGAAGAATTAAAAAATAAATTGATAAATCTTTTAATAAAAAAAGAATAAAGTCAATCTTCAGAACAAGAAACAAGTGAAAGTAAAATTGAACTAAAATAATATATGAATATAAATGTAATTAAATCTGATGGTGAATACAATGGGGAAATAGAAGAACAACTAGTTGTTATATGTTTTAAAACTATTAATGTTTTATCTAGACATAAAATAAAAGAATTGTTTAATATAATAATATAAGTAGAAAATTTAGAAATTAGAAATCAACTACTAAAAAATTTTAAAAAAAATAATTTTGGAAGGAACAAAAAACAATTTAAACCAAAAATACAAGAACCTTTAAATTTAATAAAAATATTTGAAATGAAACCAATATAAAATATAATACAACAAATCACTCTAGGGATTTACAAAAAGAAATAAAAGAATTAAAATTATAATTAAAACAATTAAAAGAAAAGGTAGAAAAATTAAAATTAAAAGATATACGGATAGAAGAAAAATTAAATAACATTCAAGCAAATAATACAGAAATAGGAGAAAATTCTGAATAATATCAAATAAATAAAATAGGAAATAATGAAAAATAGTTACAAATAATAGATACAATAATATTTCAAAAATGGTACGTAGAAATATGTTTAATAGTAAACACCAATTTTACAATAACATGTAACATTTTTAACAGACACGGGTACAGAATTAAATTGTTTTAGAACGGAATTAATATCTAAAAAATACTACCAAAAAAAAGATCATTATCAGTAAATTCAACTGAATTACATATAAAATATAAGTTAACAAATGCCTATATATGTAATAGAAATTATTATTTTCAGAATATATTTATGATTGTAGAAAATATAACCAATGAAATGATTTTAAAAATTCCTTTTATAGCACAAATTTATCTCTTTAGTATAAATCAAGAAGGAATAAATGTGAACATATTAGGAGAGTCAATTACATTTTAAATTCACCAATTCTATTAAACAAAAGTAAATACAATTAATTAATTGAAGAAAATTCTATATATAAGAAAATAAACACTATTACAAAAATACAAAATCATATAAATCATTTAAAAGAAGATTTAAAATATGTAAATATAAAAGAACAATTTCAAAAAGAGGAAATTAAAATTAAGATACAAAATTTAGATAAAAAAATTAAACAAGAAATATGTGTAGATATACCAAATGCATTTTTGGATAAAAAGAATCACTAATAGATTTACCATATGAAAAAGATTTTAATAAAAAGAATATTCTAACAAAAGTCAAACTAATACAAATAAACAATAAATATTTAAAATTATATAAAAAATACTATCTTTACTTGATAAAAAATAATAAAACCATCAAAATCACCATAAAATTGTGTAGTTTTCTATATTACGAATGCCGCTGAAAAAGAAAGGGGTACCAAGATTAGTAAAAAATTACAAACCATTCAATAAAGTTTTACAATGAATTAGATATCCGATTTCTAATAAAAATATTTGATAGACAAATTATATAATATTATAATGTTTTCAAAATTCGATATAAAAACAGAATATTGACAAATACAAATAAATTAAAAAACAGATATAAAACTACTTTTACAGTATCATTTGGACATTATAAATAGAATATAATACTATTTGGATTAAAAAATGTATCATATGAATTTCAAAATATTATGAATGACATATTTAATTTTTATCATCAATTTATAATAGTTTATATAGATGATATATTAGTATTTTCACAAAATATATATCAACATTTTAAATATTTTAATATATTTATGAACATAATAAAACAAAATCGATTAGTATTATCAACATCAAATATGAAATTATTTTAAACAAAAATTAGATTTTTTGAATATGACATTTATAAAATCACAATAAAGCCAATTAATAGATTTTTAGAATTTACAGACAAATTTACCGATAAAACTAAAGATAAAAATCAATTGTAAAGATTTTTAGAATGTTTAAATTATATTAGTGATTATTTTCCAAAATTAAGAGAATATTATTCAATATTATATCTAAAATTACAAAAGAATCATAAATTTTGGACACAAAATATATCAAATTAGTACAACAATTGAAACTAAAGGTTAAATCTCTACCATGTTTGGGAATCTCTAATCCTCATTCATGATAGTTGAGACAGATGTTTCAGAAATAGAATATGGAGAAATTCTTAAATAGAGAATAGTATTTGATTATCCCGAACAATTAGTTCAGAGACTATGACATAAGTGTCACAATTATTTAACCATATTAGCACAAATCATCTACCAAACCTATTTTTTAAAATATTATGAATGACATATTTAATATCTATAATTCTTTCATACTGTTTCTCTATATTTATTCATTATTCTTTCAACAAATAATTTTGATAATCATATTATAAACCTTTCTTTCAAAAAAAAAAAAAAACTGATTGCAATCTGTCCTTCTTAAAACTTGTATTAAAAATATATTCTTATACCATTTATAATCCGATAAAATTGTACATATTAAATTTGTTAATATTAATTTTGAACTTATCATTTGTTCATTTGAATATCCTATAAAATGTATTGCCATTGTATGAATTAGAGTTTCTGTAGCATTTGATTCTTGTCTAATATTTCTCTACTGATCCTCTACTAAATCTATGTGATAAAATATTCTTATTTTGGTTTCTAAATCTAAAATATTACCTCATCTGAATTTCAAAATATTATGAATGACATAATTAATTTTTATTATCAATTTATAATAGTCTATATTTTCACAAAATATAGATCAATATTTTAAATATTTTAATATATTTATAAAAATAGTAAAACAAAATGGATTAGTATTATTAGTACCAAATATGAAATTATGTCAAATAAAAATTAGATTTTTAGGACTTGATATTTATAAAGTTACAATAAAACCAATTAATAGATCTTTAAAATTTGCAGATACATTTTCAGACAAAATTAAAGACAAAAATCAATTGTAAAGATTTTTAGGATATTTAAATTATGTTAGTGATTATTTTCCAAAATTAAGATAATATTGTTCAATATTATATCAAAGATTACAAAAGAATTCTAAACTTTGGATACAAAAACATACCAAATTAGTACAATTTGAAACAAAAGGTTAAATCTCTACCATGTTTAAGAATCTTTAATCCTTCAACATTCATGATAGTTGAAACAGATGCTTCAAAAATAGGATATAGAGAAATTTTTAAACAGAGAATAGGATTAGATTATCCTGAACAATTGATTAGATATTATTTAGGAGTATGGATAAAATCTCAACAAAATTTTTTATAATTAAAAAGAAAATTTTATCTATTGTTAAATATATTTCAAAATTTCAAAATAATTTTTTCGATAAAAGGTTTTTACATAGAATTGATTGTAAATTAGTCAAAAAAGTTTTAGAAAAAGATATTAAAAATTTTTTCAAAACAAATATTTGTGAGATGGCAAACAATTTTGGCAGTTTTTGATTTCGATATAAAATATATAAAAAGTTCTCAAAATTATTTACCAAATTTTCTTACAAAAGAGTTTTTACAAGATAAATTTTCTATATCTCAGTCCAATACAGTCCAAAATATCACCACAAATATCCAAAAACTATGACATGAGAGTGACCATTATATAACTATCTCAACATAAATCATCTACTAGACCTATTTTTCAAGTTTTTACCTACAATCAGTTTGAAATTTTTCACAAATATCTATCAATTTCTTATACTCAAACCGTGAAAGTTTCAAAATCTAAACAATGAGAGTTTTCATCTACAAACTAATAAAAAATATATGATGATATCCCTAAACCTTTTACTAAACTAATTTGTCTTACAAATTTTAGAGAAAACCAAGATCAAAATTGTTTGAAAACCTACTCTACAAAAATATTTTCTCAAAATTTCCATTGGTTTTCTAATCATTTAGGAAAAATACAAAAGTTTTATGAATTTATTTTGGTTGACACCCAATCTACCTTAATCACCCATAATAAAGATTCTTCTGGTCGAATTTCTTTTTCAAAATTACAAATTAGAAAAGTTATTTTATAGAAAAAATGGGTTGAAACTTTTTTAGAAAAAGAATTCAATCAAAACTTTATTTCCAAAAGATACACATACCACGACTACAAAATGATTTGATATAAAATACTCTATATTTATTTTTATCATCATTCTTGGTTCTTTACCTTTCACCACAATTGTCCAAAAGATTTCCCAATTTACTTTTATAATTAATTGTGGTATATAGGATCGTCTACCTAAATATATCTCAATGAAATCCAAAATTCATTTGAGTTTTATTCTAAAAATCTGAAAACCAAATTTACACTAAAAAAATATTTTTTCATTTAGACTTCAAAATCCCTTGGATATTTTGCTGGACCTTCCAATTAGTCCAAATTCTACCACACCCATTTCCTTTACATTTAATTAGAGAATTCAAAATAAAATAGTGGTTTCAGTTTTCTGTGGAAGTTTGTTCCATAGAAAATATTAAGAGATTTCTCATCACGGGAGAAATAATTAAAGTTGCAATTTCCCAAATTCCATCTACACCTTCTTCACCTCCACCATAGCAAATATTTATTAAAATTTCTGATACAAAAAAGAAACAAATACAACAAAACCCTAAAATCCCTACAAAACGAAAGAATTCCGTGAAAAAAAATAAGAAATTTTTAAGTATTGGACACAAAAAGTTAAAAATAAATATTTATCGGACAAAAAATCACAATCCTCTACAAAATCAGTCACTCCATTTGATCAACTTTATCAAGATGCTCAAGATTTTGATGATTTTTAAATAGGAAAATGGTCAAAAAGCAATAAGTTTATATTATATTGTTTTTTACTAAATAATTTTTTATCCGGTTAAAAAGTAATTGATTTGTTTGTTTTGTTATCATTTCTTCTTTCCATATTGTTGTTAATTTATTTTTTATATCATCATTTAATTGTTCAAATAATTTTCTTTCTTGTTCGAATTGTTTAAGATAATATCCTTCTAAGTATTCATAATTTGGTTCTCATATCTTAGTTATTGTATAAATATAATGACTTTTAACTTGTGATGGTGTGGAGAATTTGAGAGAGTTGTTTGGTTATCTATTGGTTTAGATATAGGATTACTATATTTTATATGAGAATTATTATTTTCTGGTATAAATTTTGGTGATGTTGATCTTCTAGACTGTTCATTATTGTTATGGTTGTTATTGTTTCAAATTCATTGTCTCTTAATGAAGATGATCCTATACTATTTAATTTTAATAGTATTCTTTCTTGTATTTCTTCTATTATCTCAGATATACTTTTTTGAGCTATTGATAGCGAGTAATTGTTTATTAATTGAAAATATTTAGAAACTATAATTTCTTAATTTTGGTGTAAAAATATTTGATTTTTTCGCTTCTATTTGTAATAAAATTATTTCATTATTGTAGGAGATTGTTCTATTAAATTTCATTAACCTATAATAAATCCAATATATTACTACATAATTTTTACACCATTCTTTAAATTTATTTCCTTATAGATATATGTCTAATACTAATGTGTCTAATATGCGTGAATCTATTAAGTCCACTAAAAAATTTGGACAACAATCAAAATATATCGATTCATTATATATATTTGTTTGTATCATGGCTTGTATAGAATTTAATAACTTATTAATCTTTTATCTCTAAATGCCATGTAAATTGATTCATCTATTCCTAGTCAGACTAATAGTTTTATTGCTATTTGTACGATCCATAATTTATATATTTATATCCTTTCTCTAAATATTTTTGTAAAGATAAATTAGATAAAAATCTTATTGTTTGATATTCTCTTCATATCAATATTATTTTTTCATAAGTCTTAACTGAAAAGGTAGTCTTAAAATCTAATGGTCCTATTATTTCTATTTCTTCTTTTAATTGCTTTAATTGTAATTTAAATTCTTTTATATCATTTTGTAAATATCTGGTAGTGATTTGTTGTATTATATTTTTTATTAGTTTCTTTTCAAATATTTTTATTAAACATAAAGGTTCATTTTTGGTTTAAATTGTTTTTCTTCCAAAATTATTTCTTTTAAATTTTCTAGTAGTTGATTTCTAGTTTCTAAATTTTTTTCTTGTATTATTATATTAAATAATTATTTTTTATCTTTATATAAAATATTAATAATTTTAAAATATAAAGGAGCTATTTGTTCTTTTATTTCCCCATTGTATGTACTATCAGATTCAGTTTCATTTATACTTATATATTGTTTTTGTTCACTTTAACTTTCACTTTTTTCTTGTTCTGAAGATTGACTTTGTTCTTTTTTATTAAAAGATTTTTCAATTTATTTTTCAATTTTTAATTTTGTATTTTATCTATTCCAAATGTCTCACAAAAATATCCTAATTTTTTTCTTGTATGATTCCTATTTGAATATTTAGATTGTAATTTTAATTATGATCATAGAAATAGTTTTTCTTTTTGTATAAAAGAAAACAATTGTCCAAAAATTATATCATTAAATGGTATATCATTCATTCTTACTATTTCTCTAAGTTTAATCATTATTCTTTCAATAAATAATTTTGATAATTCTACTATAAATATTTATTTCCAAAAAGACCGATTGCAATCCATACTTCTTAAAATTTGTGTTAGAAATATATCCTTATATCATTTATAATATGATAAAGTTGGATATCTTAAATTTGTTAATACTAATTTTGAACTTATCATTTGTTCATTTGGATTTTATATAAAATGTATTGCTATTGTATGAATTAGAGTTTTTGTAACATTTAATTCCTGCCTAATATTTCCATGCTAATCCTCTATTTTGAGGAAATATTTTGTAGAGTAGCAATCAATTTTGATCTTGGTTTTCTCTAAAATTTGTAAGATAAATTGGTTCATTAAAAGGTTTGGGGATATATAGTTTGTATATGAAGACTCTCCATATTTAGATTTTGAGATTTTTATAGGTTGAATATAAGAAATTGATGGATGTTGGTGAAGAGTTTCAAGCTGATTGTAGAACTAAAACTTAGTGGAACAATGGAAACAGTTTACCTGAAACACCTTGGCTTACCAAAAGCTTTACGACATTACTAATATTTTACCAACACTAAACTCTTAGTTTAAGATTTCTAAACAATTTAATATTAGATAATTTTTCTTATTTAAGAAAATATTA
The DNA here is from genome assembly GCA_033439265.1 of Dillenia suffruticosa. Taxonomy (NCBI): domain Eukaryota; kingdom Viridiplantae; phylum Streptophyta; class Magnoliopsida; order Dilleniales; family Dilleniaceae; genus Dillenia; species Dillenia suffruticosa. The sequence goes on along the minus strand of JAVTVX010000013.1, from coordinate 9,254,397 downwards.
ATAGCAAAATATCAAATTCTGTTAGGAAAATAATTTCATAAAAACAAACTTATACAGAAAATCTGTTGAAAATCTTCAAACTTTATTTATAGAACACACCAGAGATTTACTGTGAGATTTTACAAGGAAAGAAACTAGGAAAACACTCGATGATCTTACAATTGCAATTTATAAAATTATATAGACAATATATTACATCATATTTAATTTTGCTTGAAGTTCGGAATAATTGTATGATGAGCTAGCCTGTGAATTCTTAAAGTTTCTTTTGTGGATGCCTTCTTTTGTTTGCTATGGTTCTTGTTGTTTTTTATATGCATTGTCTCTTAATGAAGATGGTTCTAGACTATCAAATCTTAATTACCTCATATATACTTCTTCTAGATATTGGTAATGAGTCATGTTTATTAATAAAAAATATTCAGAAATTGTAATTTCTTCCCATTGTAGTAATCTTTGTGTAAAAAAAAATTGATCTTTCCATTTTTATTTGTAATAAAATTGTTTCATTATTGTTGGAGATTGCTCTACTAAATTTTGGATTTACTTGTGAATTCGTCAACATATAATATATTTGATATATTACTATAAAATTTTTACTCCATTCTTTAAATATATTTTCTTGTAGATGTATGTCTAATATTAATATGTCTAATATGTGTGGATTTGTTAAGTCCACTGAAAAATTTGGATAACAGTCAAAATATATTGGTCTATTATATATATTTGTTTGTATCATAACTTATATAGAATTAGAATAACTTATTAATCTTTTGTCTCTAAGTGTTAGGTTAATTGGTGCATCTATTTCTAGTCTGACTAATGGTTTTATTACTACTTGTACTAGTCCATAATGTATATATCTATATTTTTTCTCTAAATATTTTTGTAAACATAAATTAGATAAAAGTATTATTGTTTGATATTCTCTTTGTATCGATATTGTTTTTTCATGAGTCTAATTGAAAAGGCAGTCTTAAAATTTAATGGTCTTATATAATATATGGTTTCTATTTTTTCTTGTGGAATAATCCAATTTCTATAATATATTGAGAAATGTTGTTCATAGTTTTATATTGTATTTAAAGAACTACTACTACTTCTAAATTCTATATTACTAGAAGATTCTGTGTTACTCGAACTAGAATCTCTATTTATTAACATTTTTCTTAAAAAAGATGCCATATCCTCTATCAAACAATCTAGTTGTCTTAGCACTAAGGCCTAGTGGGAGCAACGTGAATAATCTACTTAAAATACCTGTTATGACTTACTAACGATTTTACGACCTTACCAACATCTTACCAACACTAACCTCTTAGTCTAAGATTTTTTAACAGGTTAATATTATATAATCTTTCTTATTTAAGAAAATATTAACAGCAAGATGGCTCTAATACCAATTTAGCACCTTCGCGGGCCACCAAAAGGTCCCTCAAGAAGATTAATATTAATTTGATCTTCTTAATTTTGGAAAATCATATTTTCCTTATGATTTCAAGTAAAAGAGTTCATTTAAAAATGAAGTAAATTAAAAAAAATCAATTGAAATAAATTTATCTCAGCTTTTTTAAATGGTAGAAATTTAATAAACTAACTCCATAATTGTTCAAACTCATTTACATTTATAATGGAAAATATGGATAGAAATAAACCAGTATCTCAGTTTGTATATATAACTGAGACAAATTTAAACAAAAAAGTTGATATGTTAAGTTTAATAGTTTTGACCTATTTTTATTTGTTCCCGTTGATTAGCCTTACACAATTCACAAACAAAAAATTACATTTTCTTTTCCCATTTGTTTCAGCCTTCTTCCTCAATTCATCAAGTAATTGATATTGTTCCATCACATAATTTGTTGTCATCGCTATTATTATTGAGTTTTTGATTATTTATTTGTTCTGTTGATTGATTAATATTGATGAGTTTGTGATGATTCATTCGTGTGAGTTTTGCTTGATTGGATCGGTGGGAAACCACTAAATTTTTTCTTTTTTCATTCAAAATTTCAAGCTCTTAATATCAGTTGTGTGTATAGGAACTATGCGAACCGTTTCATATAATTACAAATAGTCATAATAAAGTTATAATTTTATCAGAATTGTCTTTCGTATTTGAATTTAAAAGTTTTAGTCTTTTAACTACATAATACTACATTTTCAAAAAGTTTTAAATATGATAATAAGAAATTTCTAATTTAAATACTTAAATATTTACAATTATAGAATTTTTGGTTTAGCATCTTAAATTCAAAAATTATCACATGTCCATCCAAATTCAGTAAAGAGTTAGTGATACAAATGATCTAATGAGTCTTACACTAGAAGACACGTGAACAATTTCATAGTAAAAATACTAAACATGATGATGGAAAAACAATAGTATGATTATCTGTCAAAATGAGCATATATGAGATTCCAATAATGATAGTGCATATAGTTCTTACATTTAAAATAATATATTATCTTAAATTTAAGTAGTCAAAGATTTATGGATATCAACATATTTGGGCAAATCATGTATGGGCAAAGAGATATATTGTAGTCATCACATGGTTGTTTGTGAGAGATGTGTATTTTAAAAATTGGGATTTATTTTTTTAAACATATGGAGATAACATACTGTTAGTTTCAATAATATAATTTTTTAGCTGAATTTGTAATATTTTATTATAAATTAGTTTCCAATAGCAGTGGTTTTGAGAATTGAGAACTAAATATTAGAAAAAATTATATGATTTATCAGCATGACATAAGACATCTAACTCTGAACGAATCAATATTTTTAAATAAAAGAAGCTGAATGGATATCATGAATAATCAAAATTTATTTTTAAATGTTCTTTGACATTTATTATTAGTAAGTTAATCATGTTATACAATATTTGATATCATTTATATCTTTTGAGATTTTAAGATATTTTGATAATTTTATCTCTTGGAACTGAAAATGGTTTGTGATAATAACAAATAATAAATTTTGTTAGTATAAAAAACATTAATAAAACATTATCACACAAAAGGATGTATAACTATCCACTCTCATTAAAACAAAAGGAATTAAATAAACAAATACAAAAATAGTCAACATAATTAAAGATATTACATGTATACTCATATCTTTTTAGGACACTAATAAAGAGCTCTTATTGTTTCTTCTGAAATCGAGATCTAATATTTGAATTTTCATGGACACGTTTATTTTTGTAATTTTTGTGATCTCTATAAAAAAATAAAAAGAATATATTTAAAAATAAATAAATAAATATTTTTTTCTTAAAAATTTTGATAAAATCTCCTCCATCAAGCAATAAAAAAGAGTTCTATAATCAAGAAAGAAGTTAACATCAATAGCTTTCATGGAGTTATAGCATGTCATCATAACATATAAACGATAATCTGAAATTAAATTTTGGGAAATCTGTAGTTATATCAAGGGCCTTCATTTTTTTACGTGTGCAATGCAAGAGCTTTACTAGAGTTTTGTACAGAATTGACCTATTTATTTAAGAAAAAATCTAAGAAAAACACTAGTGGCAAATTAACCTAGATTGGTCGAGAATTGAACACTTGACCACACTCGACTAATATTGGTCAAGTATTCAACACTCGACAATATTCTCTCCCCATATCAAAACCCTACCACAACAATAAAACCAAAACCCTACTACCACAATAAAACTAAACTCATATCCAAACTCAGACTTTAATTCTCATATTCAACTTTTCAGTAATACACAATATCCAATTTCTCACCAATACAGCACAACAAACAAAGTAAAGCAATTCACAATACAAATATTAGAAAAACATAATATGATTTTCATTAATATCTGTTTCTTCTTCTAGTATACTACTTAACATCTAAATCAGATTTAGCATCTATACTATTATCATAAAATACTAAATCCAGATTGTCTATCTGTATGATTTGAGAGAGTCTTATATCACCGTGTTGGGAATAAAAAAAACTGGTAGGGATACGTGATACACAAGTGGTGTATTATCTCTCTCAACTTGTATCAATCCCTCACTCATGTACACATCGGGCCGAACTCCTCTCTGTGGATCCCACGGAGTGAAAACATGAGAGAAATCATCAAATACAAGTTTAAAGAAAGATGAGAACTCTACATATCCGTTTGAAGGCTCTGCGACATCGGGTAGATGTTGAGAAGTGGAGGGGTGAGAATATGGCGAATGAGGTGGCGGTGATGCATGATGTGGTGACGGTGGTGGTCTCCTAGAACGTGCTCTCCCTCGTTATTGTCGACGTCCTCGGTTATCATGCTCTCCCTCGTCTCCATCTCTATCTACTCTAGGTCTCAAAATATGTGTTATATCATCTACCAAAACCACAATAGCTAAGTACACCATCCCATGCAAGTTATCGACGTTGGTAGAGTCTCGAATCTAATATAGAGTATCCCACTGTAAGAAAGCATATGTGCGTAAGTTAAACTAATAAATTTAGATTAGTGATATAAATAAAAAATGAACAAGTTGAAAACTTACCCCGTAATTTAAATAAGCTCCTCAACGGCCTATGTAGTGGTAGGTGATGGCGCAAAACCAGGAGCCATAGGTAGGATCGACCGTCGGTCCAAATGAGGTATCAAGTGGAGTTAGGTGGTCGTGTCGCGTGGTCTAAATTTCAACATACTGTGTGCATGATTGACTAACCAATCAATCTCTTGTAAACAGTGTGTGATAGTTTTGTTGAGTCGATACTCAGTATCATAATGAATTGAAATGTACTATAAACCTCCAAATTGACGAATCACTCAATCGAGAAAGTGTTATTCAACGATATTAAAACAGATCAGTGGTATCTGGACATGCTAAATATCTTTACCCTTGTGACAATAGTTGGGGAGGGAAAGACAATACGTCCTCGGTATAGGGTATCCACATAACTTGATCAGTCGTCTGCCTATCAAATGTCTCCCTATGCACTGCACACGTGTGTAGGGAGAGTGGTGACACAAACCGCTCCTACCACCGCTAAGTTAGTGGACAATCCTCCTTCGTAATCGATCGCCTAATGGAAGCAACATAAGGAAACCTCTCCCATGCCCAAATCTAAAGAAGGATGAATGGCCCACATATCTCATGCAAATCAGCGTGTAAGGCTATACAAAATTGTCTATACAAGTACGCCAAATACGCTAAACCCTAACTACGACGACTAGAAATACCTAAATCCTCTAAAAATAACAAGTACTATAAATGTACATGGCGTACTGATTTATTGCAAAACAACACACCTCCTATTAGAAACAAAATTTATGCTCGCGTCCATTGTAAAATGTGTACATCATCTACAACTTTGGGTAAGGAAGTAAAAAACTCAGACAACCACATCATACTCAAAAAACCACTTTTAAATGATGAACGTGGAAACCTAACACTTAATAATCACTCATACTCATTAGCCTACAATACACTCGTCGATTTACCCATAGGTATCCCATCGACAGGTAATTCTAAAAGTATCTCTACATCTTGAAGTGTGATAGTAAACTCACCATGAGACATATGAAACGTGTACGTCTCCCGCTTCCATCTCTCCACTAATACAGTTATCAAATATCAATCCAACTGAATGAAATGCAGTCAAGTAATGCCTAAAAATCCCGATTGCTTTAGGAGAGGGAGAACTCACTCATCAATATGATCGTGCTTCTAACACCGTAAAACTACCTCACGTCAACAAGAAGTTAGTCAGGTAGTATCCTCTCTATCCCAAACTCTCGATGAGTGGTGACCTCGCTGGAAGTATAGAATGATTTGATTAGTAGGTCCAGAATCCATTTGAGTTATAATAAAAAGCAAGAGTTAGTTAATGAAATGACAATAAGAAAAATGGTTTATGAAATGACAGAAAAAATGAGTAGGTATTTTAAGAAAGTTATGAAGTATGATAACAGTTAATGTGCACTAAGAAATAGATTAGCAGTTAATGTTCAAGAAGCATTTTAAATGTTTCACAAATATACGATGTTGCCCGTTACATTAAAAAATACAAGAATCACACTTAAAATATATTAATAATCAAGTATTATTGGTTTGAGTCGGACAATGTATTTGTCTGTCACAAAATTTACACCTCATTTGCCTCGTGTATCTTCTTCTTTTGTGACCCTATGCACTACATCTCTCACATGATGACCGCGATGATAATTCTTAAAGATTCATCTCGTCGTGATATTGAGTTGATTTAGATTTTCTTTTCTCACGTCAAAATGATACATTGGGAATAATAATTGGGTACGAACCCATGGGCCAACCTGAATGGTCTCCCACCAGTAAGAAATGATGCTCATAAACTCTAAGTTAGTGTTTTTTCTGACGATCATATATACACTAATTATCATATGTGTTAGTACAACAACTGCATGAGAACAAGGAATTCCATATGTTTGTCGTTTCCTACATATGCAATGCTCACTTTTCACATCTACAATCTGTTTATTATCTCTCTTGTGGCTATATCATGTTTGTCCATGGACTGTTTCTACCTCAAAGATCAACTACTCCTTGCTAAAAGCAACAACCGTATGGAGGTTAGTCGTGCTTATCCATCTCTCTAGCATGGTTGAGGCATACTTTATGTACCACTCTCATCTTGCAATTCTTGCTCTCGCCTCACCCAATCAACCCTCAAAGTAGTTTGCCGAGTTGTAAAAAGTCTTAAACATCAAGATAGAAATAGATAGATTTCTTGTACCCTTTAACACAGTATTATAACTTCACTTATATTGGTCATCATATACCCAAAACGAAAACCACCTTCGTAAGAGAGAGTCCATTGTTCAGAGATAATATTTGCAAAATAATTAGGAATATCTTCTTTTTTTTCCTTCATCTACACCATATATAACCCAAATTTCTTAGGTTATGACTGTAATGCTGCAATAGTGGCAAATCTCTTACAAGATTGATATTTGTGGTGTGTGTTGAAATTGCTAAAACATGACGCATGCAAATGAGACCTCTATCCAAAATGTGGATGAGCAACTGTTGCCCTTATCATCTCATGCTAATATGAAATTAAGCAAATGAGACCCTTCTTATTTCCAACAACATGCTCACACACACATCTCAAAAACTATGACCACGACGCAAATGACTCTCTATCAACCAACCTGAATACCAATTGGATAATATGATTGGCACCATCCATACTGTATGCAATCGACAATTTGTGTTTATATTTGTCATAGAGGTGAATCTCATATACACTTACCAATGATCTACAACTCCTAAAAGCCATGATGTTATGACCAAGTGCTCAAAACAGAGTTTCAAATACCCTTTCGCTATTTGCATTTGGCAGACCTAACTTTCAATTGACTCATATCTCTGGATTCCTTTGCACTATTGCATCCAACACCTGAGGCAGTTATTTATAAGAATCATCTCAATCCCTATATACCATCTCTATGATCTTTCTTTAGGTTGCCCAAACTCTTCTATGTGAAACGACATATCTAGTTCTCTCTATCATAATAGTCCGTAGGAAAGAAACTTTGACGTTGAGATCTTCCTTCACATGGTTAAGAAAATATCGAGTTATCAAATTCGAATCTAATTGTCTATGATTCTACGTCGACTCAGCATTCACACATGTGTGCAGACTCTTAACAACAGAAATCACAAAAACACCAACATGTCTTGTTCTACGAGGACGTAACCTCCATTTACAACATTGATTCATTTGAGTACATATTGCTATCTAAAATGTAAGGTTGATTTCTTAATACGAAATTTGATAGTGATGCACCACATGGTGCATTTGGACTACATAAATAAATTACTCATTTGATTCGAATCAATCCTCTTCTTCAATTTATTGGTGAAACTTCAATTATCGCTTGCTAATCTACTATCTTTCTTGAAAGTAATATAACCATCACCTTCGGGCATAGTGGTCGTGAAGAGAATTGAATTATCTATTCGGCCATAGGCATTAGGTATCGAGAAGTTCTTGATCATTAATTCGTTGGCATCACCACCACCGCCAATACCACCACCACCAACTCTCCATCATCTTTATCTTCATCATCATCCTCCTCTTCCACATCTTCTACCATTTCTTCCTCATCTACATCATTCTCCACTTCTGCCAAATCAATATCCATTCGAGATTCGATATGTAGATAATCATTCGTATATGTTGCAAGGACATTCTACCATCGTAAGATTTTATGTACAACTCATGAGTAGTGGACCTCACTCCAATACTTATCGCAAACTCTATCAAATTAAAAATATCATTATCATTACTGATAAGCTCATATTGTACTTTCCTACATTGGATGTTTGAAATAGGATATCGATGAAAAATGTCAATATGTTGTGTCATATAATTTATCTGAAGTTCCTTTAAGATCACATAGACAAACTCATTAAAACATTTTTCTTCACATTAATCAATTTGAAAGGACTATGGTTATAACCAATTCTATTTTCATCTGTGACAATTTCTTTTTTTTTTTTAGTACTATACCAACCGGTATCTGGAGTTATAATCTTGTTCGGGACTTGATGTGCCCCATTTAAAGAGACTACCCTCTTAATGTAATTTTTTTTCTATAACCAAACCGCGAGTCGAATTCAGAAACTTGATTAAGAGATCTAGACACATCCCATTAGGTCAACTCTCCGTTGGTTCTTTCGTGACAATTTCATCATTACTAAATTATAACAATCTCACAATGTCCACAATTTTTTCTAAACATAAAAAATTAAACTTGTTAATATCTAATTAAATATATCATAAACTCGTGGAAATAACCAAACTTTTTCAATTTAAAAATCATTCAACAGTTTTATATCAAATAAATTTATACCAATTTAAATTGTTAATATTCTATGCATTGTAAAGTATAATAATTTTATTATACATTTAAAAGTTAATAATATACCAAATTAAATTGTTAATATACCATACTTTTAAATTGTTAATACACTAATTTTATAACAAATGAATTTTATACCAATTGTTATTAAAAGTTTAATAATTTTCTTATACATTTAACCCTAAATATACTAAATCCTTAATTTGAATAGTTAAACTCCTCAACAAAACTAGTTAAATGAATATCATTAAAACAAATATCCTTTGACATGTATTATTCACCATCAAATAAAACATTTTAAATGAACTAAAGAAATATTAAGAGAAGAGTATACCTTCAGCAGAAGTGGAGACAATCGCTTAGAGAGACTGAAGAAAGTTTTGTTGTAGTCGTCAGAGGTTGCAGAGATCAGGATGTCTGCGGAAATTGCCTCATGCCATCGGATTACAGTGGTTAGTTAGGGTTAGGGTTAGAGTTAGGGTTTTCAGTTTCGGTTGCGGGAAGAAGGGAAGAGGAGAAGAGAAAGAATAGTAAAAAGAAGGGACGGGGGGTTATATGCGAAATGGTCGAATGATCAATATTAGTCGGTATTGAACACTCCATTAATCCTGGTTAGTTTAAGAATGATTCGAATGATCAATATTAGTCGGTATTGAACATTCCATTAATCCGGGTTAGTTTAAAAATAATTTTTTTCGTAAGGTTTTTTAAGAATTTTTTTTTTTTTAATGCGGGGTCAATTTCGTTCAAAGCTCGGTTTACTGTACAGTGTTTTCACATTTTATGAATTTGTGCGAAAAAAAAAGATATGGTTTCCATTTCCTTACCACTCCGTTGATCTCTGCAGCGATCAATGCTACCGACCTCTGACTGATATCTACAATTTTCAGAAGTCCTCTCTCCCTCCGTCCTTCTCTCTCTCTCTCTCTCTCTCAAAATTTCGTCATGAGATCTGAAATTAAACCTTTGTGAATCTCTCCGATTCACTAAGCAAGATCAACATCCAAATCATAGATCTCCCGACATCAGAAACCCTAGAAAACTCAAATCATGTCGTGTTTAGCTCTCTCTCTCCAGCCGGTCAACGGATCCGACATTCTTCTCCAAACTCGCGAATGGTTCCCACCTGCGAGAGCTCTCGTCGCTCTTTCTGCTTTCCGTCAAACTCGTCTCGCCTTCGCCACCACAAAACAGCAAGCCCACTCCCAATCCTCTGCCGAAGATGCCACCGGAGATGAGTCTTCACTCGGTGACGATCCGCTCGCTGCATCCAGTGGGCAGCTGGTCGTTGGTGTCGAGAGTCGATATCGAGTAGTTTATAGGCTTGTCAATGGGATTTATGTGCTAGGAATCACTACTGTTGATAATGATTCGGTAAATAATGTGTTTGAGTGTATTAGCATTGTGAATCAAGCTGTGAGTGTGATAGTCACTGCGTGCCGTGGTGTTGATGTTACCCCTGAGAAGTTGCATAGGAAATATGCTGAGATTTACATGGCTTTGGATATAGTTTTGAGGGGTGTGAGCAATATTAGGCTTGCTGCTATGTTGAGTTCGATGCACGGTGATGGGATTGCGAAAATGGTGCATTCTGCGCTTGATACAGAGAATAAGATTCGTGGGGCAGATAGTTGGAGCAGTGTAGAGGGTCAGTCGGTTGAGCGGGAGGGCAATGTGGAGGTTTTCTCGAATACTAGATTCGAAATGCCACCAGAAGCATTGGCTAGAGGGGATGAGGTGGCTGCTGCACTTGCCCCAACAGTCGCAGCGGCAGGGGTTGAGGAGAAGGATCAGCAGCAGAAGGCACCAGAGGAGGCGGAGGCTGAGAAGGATCCGTTTGCGGCAAGTGATAAGCTTAATAAGCCTGAGGAACTTGTGGGTGGGTTTAAAAAGTCTAAGGATGGTTCTGGTACTGATTTGAATACTCAATTAGCTGGGCTTGAGGTTACCTCATTGCCTCCTGCAGCTGCTACACAGTCAACATTTATAGGTGTGGAGGGCTTTGAAGGTGATTACGGTGGTATTGAGTATAGCAACGAGGAGGCCTCTTTAAGAGAAGCTTTTGAAGGGTTTGATGACTCATTTGGTGGAGGTTTGGATGCATCAGAGTTTGTTGGTCCAGCAAAAGTTCCAAAGGAGGGGCTTGGTGGGCTTGAATTGTTGCAAACTGGACAGGGAGAGGCAGCACCTAAAGCTGCTGCTGTGGCAGGAGCTGGTTCTCCTCTTGAAAATCTTGTGCAGATAACTGAAATGAAGGGGCCTGAGATGTACGTCTCTGAACAGATTAGTGTAGAATTTAGGGAGTCATTACTTGCTAGAGTGGGCTTGATGGGTATGGTGTATTTGAAGACATTGCCTCCAAAATCTGCTGGTGACAAAGAGACAGAGTTTTCATTCAGAATTGATGGAACAACTGCATTTAAGAGAGTTGTAATGCAAAATTCTAGAGTTAGCAGTCTTGGAAATGGGATGTTTCATGTGAGGACTATGCCATCAGAGGAGCCTTTACCGATCTTGAAGTACAGTTTGCTGCCTCGGTTAACTCCAGTGCCCCTGAGGGTTCGCTTGGTTAAACGCCTCAGTGGGACTCTTCTTTCGATAATGATACAATATGTTTCCAATCCAGAGTTGCCTACACCACTAAGTGATGTGACATTTATATTGAAATTGCCAGTTGACCCGACATTATTAAAAGTCTCTCCAAAAGCTGTTCTAAATCGATCAGAGAGAGAGTTGAGATGGCATGTTCCTGAGATTCCCCTGAAAGGTACACCTGGTAAACTAAGAGCACGGATGCCTGTTGATTCTAGCGAGGAAGACGGTGACGAGGAACCTGAGGTTGTTGGATATGTGAAGTTCTCTGTGCAAGGCACGAAGTCATTGTCTGGGGTTTCTTTATGGCCTGCATCTGACGGTAAGATGGACTTTTATACTGTCAACCACAGGTACGAGAGTGGGGTTTACATGTGCAATTGACCCTTTGCTTACAATTTAAGTTCTCTTTCTTTCAAGTTTTCTTCCATGAGATATAGTGACAGATGTTTGTACAACTCTATGAATTGGAGTGTGAAAGTTAGGTTCAGTGTTGCTGTGTCAAAGGTTGTCTTTTCTGAAGTATGTAATATCTTGTTATAACAACAACTTGTGTTTTTGAAAACATGCTTTCTGCAGTTTGTTTTGTTTCATCTTTATCCGATTAAGTTTCGTTGCTTTTTTTCTTTTTATACCTTGATATCTTCTTCACATATGAATGTTATAAATAAAAAATTCTCCAAGTTCACTGTCATGCCAAAAGTACTCCAACAGAGAATAAGCTGTATGAAGTACACAATATTAAGGACAGTAGAAAAAAATTGTACTGTTCATAAAATTGCATCGCTTGCTAAGGCTGCATAAAACAGTTGGCAAACCACCAAAATTGGCTGACTGAAACTGTTTTGACCAAGAAAGATGGTCTTCCAGTACTAATGGGTGGTCATGGTTTCATGTGTTAAAAAGTTAGCTGGTCAGTATGGTCTGGGATGGTTTGCAAACCGCATTTAGCTGAACCCACCAAGTATATAGTAAACTTAGATATTTATAGGATAGAATGGTCATTTTGGTTGGTGGCCTTTGAGAAAATCCTAGTCCACACTCTGAATAACCGTCACCCTGGTTTCATCTTTAGCCCCAGTACCACACCAGCCACTGCAATTCTATCCCCCTCCCATCTCTCTCTCTCTCTCTCTCTCTCTCTCTGTCTGTCTGTCTGTCTGTCTGTCTGTCTCTGTCTCACGTCCAACCATTTCAAATTCAAATTGTTCGCAAATGATATCGTGATTTCGCTGCAGAAAATTTGATGACAGTTTCCTCATCCATCTCCCAATTCTGTTGTTGAGCACCACAAGATTTGGAGGAATTGCTGTTATGCAAACCAACTTCTTCCTTATGCTTGTTTCCCTCTCTTCCCAGGTTGTTTGTTGAGTTTCAGGCTAAAGTGCTTGGAATTTTCGTTTCTTTTTCCTTTACAAAATCATGGACCTTTCTGATTGGACCTGCCCATTTCTGACTATGACAAATTGCCCCCAAAAATGACCCGTTTCTCTGATAATCTGGGCTTTTGTGGTTGTAGAAATAGGTAAACTGATAATCTTGGTTTTTTAAAATAAGCTTGGGCACCAATCAAGGTCATCCTTATCACTGGCTGCTTCAATTATCTTTTTCCAATGAATAAAAGGAATTTCTCATTACTGTAGCAAGCCCTCAGATGAAATAAGAATCATGTGGGGACTCAACTTTCTTACAACTGACTTATGAAGAATAACTCATATTTATGTTTTGCGTATCTAGAATAAAAATCTTATTTAAGGGACAAGAACATGAAAAAGTTAATTCCTCGTGACATTTTGCTCTTGATTAATATGAGTAAATGACTTTTTGAGAGTCCAAATGGGCATGATCCTGTTGTCCATGAGTTCTTGACATTCCAGCAGTCGACAGGGATTTGCCTTAGGAGTTATAATTTCGGTTGAATATCACGATTCTGTTTGTTTAAATAAATAATGTGCCTAGATGTTACTGAATTACTTAGAAAATGACAAACAACTCTTCCATGACAATAGGTAGAGTCAATCTTAAAAAACCTTTAAGTAAAAATAAATGTTTTTTTTCTTTGCTTGTATGTGTTTTTAGTTAAAACGTAACCAATGGAAAAATAGGAACATTTGGAGAGATCCATTTTGTGTCTACAGATTCACCAAACGATTGTAGTTGTATGGTGTGCGCCACAAATTATACGTTGTAATGAAGATTTCATTGTTAAATTAGACGAACAATGAGTCTGAATTATAGTTCCCAGCTCTTTGACATAAGATAAAAGTTGGATTGCATATTACAATATCTCCGTAAGAAGTCTCACAATCATATGATTGACATTCAATGGTTGTCTATGCATGTTAATTGTAGTTTTAGAACCTTAAACCTGTATCTTCACATTGAACATTCTAGTTACTTTGTAAAAGGAAAATACTTTTTTTGTTTTCTTTTTTTGGTGATTTTCCCTCTTTTTTTCTTTTAATCTGTTGAATTAAGTAGTAGATGCACAAATCTCCTAGCAAGAGCCACGGTTTGGTAATTGTATTGCCAAGATATTGAGCTCAACACATGGTTTACGCAGTGCATTTCCTGGCTGCACATGGCTTGTGGGTTATTGCATCTATCCAATAGATTTTTTGGTGCATACTTGAGATTAATTTTGTTATCCAAAGTGAAGAAAGTGGAAAACATGTAGTTTCCAAAGCTTAGTGTTCTAAAACTAATTCACTTAGTTGTGCTAACGTCCTTTCTTACCAGCAAAGTGGCTCAGATTCTTTTATAGCTTCCTATTATTTAGGTTTTTATTTCTTGTGAAATTTTGGTCAACTTGTGGAAATAATTCAGCTTTCTTGAAGAATGATTATATATAACTTGGAGTGATGACTTGTTTTAGAATGAGAGTAAACATGTCAACGGAATTTTCAATTACCATCGTCACACACTAGTGTCAATCTAAAATAATATTTAAGCTACAAAAGAAAAGGAGCAAAACTTTCAATATCTAATTATCTGTGAAAATATTATTAGAAGATGATGTGATTAATGAAAAAGCTAATTGGAACCACTGGACAGCTCTTATTTGTATCTAGGTTGGACAAATGTTTGTAGCTGTATGTTATGCATCACCATTTATGCAAGGCAGATGTCATTGTGAGGTTAGAGAAAAATTGCGTGCAAGCCAAAGTTTAGTGCACAGGCATCTGACATAAGTTAAAAGTTGGATTCCAGATTTCAATGTCTCCATAGGAAGTCTATAAATTTGTGCTTTTGCAATTTTGAAAACCTTACACTATCTTCTGTTCAAGATTTTTTTGGGAACATCAGCCACCCTCTTAGATGTGGCCCTGTAAAACTATATGCCACGTAGAATCATTGACAAAGCATGTGCAGCAGTGAGCAATTTGGAAAGCAGTTAAAACCACCCTAGAGCAATTACTAAGGTTTGAACGTGAGACCTTGCTTGCCGTGTGGTGCTCTCTCCTACCAATCAATACATAGATTTACAATTTTACAATCCAGTTGCTTTCTTATCTAATTTCAAAATCTCTTGAGGATGTTAATTGTTTATTTTGATACAGAAAATTATAACTATAAGGTGTTAGTGGCCTAAATAGTTGATCGAGTGGACATTAGAGCTAATTGATGGTGAATGAAAGCAGGAGTGATGCCAATATCAATGGCATGACAGCGGGATTGGGGGGGATAATTAGTGGGAAAAAATTGTGTTGGGTTGATGGAGCAACACTAATAAATATCAGATGACAATGCCATTTTAAAACTCAGTTTCCAGTAAAATCCTCATAAAGGCAGATTTGAAAGTGATACCTTTCTGTTAGGATTGATACTTTAATCAGATAAATCCAACATCAAAATTCACTGAGGATTTACAAAATCCATTGTTTGTTTTGCCTAGAAAGTGTATTGTCAGGAAAGGAAATTCAATTTTCACAGTATTCTAAAATTTGCTCCAAATCCATAATTTTCTAGGCATACTCTGGAGGAGAAAGAAAGATGCTGCTTCTTGCTTTAAAAAGTTTTAACCCAAAAGAGAAAAAAAGGTTCTGAAATTGAGCTAGTTGTTGAATCAACTTGTCTTCTTACTGCCGTATTCCTATTTGTGATTTTGGTTTCTTGTTAATGCTAATTTGGAAATTTGTTGAAAGGCGTTGCTTCTTGCTTTGGAATGCCTTGCACATGATCACATGCGAGATGGAAATGCTTTTTTCCTATAGGATGAGATCAACATTTATAGATGAAAGTTTTAGTATGCAAAGAGTAAACATAAAGAAAATGATTAAGATTGCTAAGCCAAGTTGTATATTATGAAGTGCAGACGCTTTAGAACTAAAGTAAGCCAATGTAAAGAAGAAAATATACCTATGGGATAGGATACTTTTTTTTGCCATTTTAGATGTCAAATATTCTAGCATCCTTTAAATGCCGGGTAGCTCATGGACATGTATTTTGTTTGCTTGATGGATAGTCTTGATATAGTTGGTAACAGATTTTTGGAAGTTTATATTGATTAAGATAGTTATAATAAAGTTCAGTGTACTAAAAGGTATTGTATATCCCGATTCTCCATATGTTGCATTTTATCTTTTAGAAGTTTGGTATGTTGTCTGAAGTAAAGGAGGTGGTGTTGTTGTTGTCATTGGCTTTTTATTTATTTTTTATTTTATAAAAGCTTGTTTCAGATACCGAGTCTCAGAGAAGGCTCCTATTTGTACTAATTAGCTTATAATTTGGCTCTGCTGTTGCCTTTGTCTGACAAATAGGCTTTTTTTTTTAAATGTTTTCTTTTCGGTAAAGTTTATTGGTTTTATTTTATTTACCTTTTTAAGAGGCTTTTCTTTTCTGTAAAGTTTATTGGTTTGAATTAAAACCAGCTAGGTTAGTATTATCTGTCTGAATTTGACTTGCTGCAATTTTCTTGCCTTACATGTTTGCTAAGATTACTCCTGGTCCAAGTTTTGCTATCCTTTATAAGGATAAAACATTTTTTACGAAACATAATGGATGAACTAATTTCAGATTTCTGATATAATGACACCTGCTTGGAGTTGATGAGTTACTGCTCTGGTGAATGTTTCCCGGGGAACACATTTCATGCTCCGGTATGTGGTTCATGCTATTGTACGATTCCCAACCCAGACAAAAAAGGTTGTTTTTGGGAAACCAAGGTGATACTTGCTAGGTTCAGCAGTAGGAAAGCGTTGCATTCCATTCTCTCTCATTTCTACTTTGAAACTCACAAAAGGATCAACTAGTAGGATCTTAAGCATTTTGCTGTATGAAGTTTGCTAATAAAAATATTGTTTTCATCTTTCTGTGTCCATAAAAGATGTGGGAATAACATGGCCTATCATTGTGTTTGTGTATATACATATATTGATGTTACAGACTTGTTCAGTCTCTTTTGTCTAGTTGTGTTTCAGTTTCCTTTATATGTGGTGCCCTTGCTTGAACTCCTGACATTTTATGTTGTTATTAAAGAATTTCCTATTTGTTGTGTACTTGGTATTGAACCCATTCTAAGCATCATAGGTTGAAGTCTGCACTGATAGATGTACTTCTGAATACTCAATTCATATAGCCATATTACACCTACTCATGCTACCCTTTTTTTTTTTTATATGCTTATCAGTTTATCAAAAATCACATTTAGCTAAAAGATGGATAAGACGATAAGACGACACTCTGAAGAGCCATGTAATAAAGAGCTCCTCTCATTCTTTTATGTGGTGGCATACTGGTTTTTTTGCGAGATATCAATAATAAAGATGCTATTATATTTGTCTTCATCAGTTTGGACTTATGAGACTCTTCTGTTAGAGCAGGAGCTATTGTAGGCTGTAATGTAGAATAACGAAGAAACTTGATTTGAAGGGAACTTTCTAAAAGATGGCAACGATGGGACCATAATCCTTTGTATACGAAATTCTTTCTCCCTTCAGCTAGGAGAGATGGCTGACAGTTGATTAAATTGGAGAACCTCTAAGAATCAGATGGAAGACTATTCTGGCAAAAGAAAGAAATTTTACCATAAACGATAGCATTCAATAAGTAGGTGACATTATCGACTTAAATTTTGTTAACATGAGTTGCAATGCTCTTATAAGATTACCTCCATTTTTTGTGGTTGCCAAACGTTCTTATGCAGTGTTATCTTTTATGGTCATTTTTGATAACAAAGAACTTTCATGGTTGTTCCTGCAAGTTACAAGTTACAAAGGACTATTATTTATGATATATTACATATATGTATATATATATTTTCTAGCAAAAGTTCCAAAGATGCATTTTCTTTTTCTTTAAGGAGGTTCTAACTATGCATGATTACTTGGTGTTCTCAATCAGGAAACTTCTTAAAATGTCAGTTGGGCTATAAGGAAATAGCATTTTTTGTTCATAACTTCCACCTTTTATTTGTCATGTAATTCTTCATGCTACTAACTGATGTGGTTGGGATTATCCCATGTTCCTCATTTTGTCTTATTTTCTCCGGTTTTGTTCTATTGATTGTGGTGTACCTCAAAGATCGGTACCTTTATTCTTTTCAATTTTTAGTATAATTGTGATCTCAATTTTGGTTCAGATGGCCTAGAGTTGATCCAATCGCATTTTTTGTTCAAAACTTCCACCTTTTTTTTTGTCATGTAATTCTTCATGCTACTAACTGATGTGGTTGGGATTATCCCATGTTCCTTATTTTGTCTCATTTTCTCAGGTTTTGTTCTATTGATTGTGGTGTACCTCAAAGATCAGTACCTTTATTCTCTTCAATTTTAAGTATAGTATAATTGTGATCTCAATTTTGGTTCAGATGGCTTAGAGTTGATCCAATTGGAGTATTGCTAAGAGCCAGACGGAAAAGAATTAATCTCTGCAGAAGAGTTGCATCTCTTCAGAGCGCGTGTGCGAGCACGTCTGTTTTATTATTTTATTTATTATTTATTTTTGGTTGAAGGTTAGAAATTGGCAGTTGATGCTGGCTTTGCTTAATGGGTCAACACCTGATCTTTCTGTGTTGTAATGGGCTCTCCAGGTGCTAGCTTGATGCCTTATTGTGTCTCAGACAACACGGGCTTCGTGCAGACACTCGCCTTTTTGTGCTTAGACACGAATGGTATCATTAACATCTTAAACGTTTTTTTTGAGTTTTTCCCCTCATATTTCTCTAATTCCTTCTAGACTATTTTTCCTTTCTACTTCTAGTCTAGGCTTTCTTCTTGTTCTTTTATTTCTTTCTTGCTTTCCTTCTCTCTTTCCCTCTTTCTCCGGTCGCATATTTCTTGTGTTTCACCATTTTGTTTGCATTCTTTTAATATCTGAGGGTTTTGATATAACAAATTAAATGTCTAGTTTATGTCGATCACAATGCTTATCATGGGGACATGTCATAAAATGTTTTCCGAATGCATATGACTTTTGTTTTCTGAATTTGCAATAGCTGTCTCTGTAAGTCGGTGATTTAGGCCTTTTATTTTGCAAAATTAATTATTTGCTTAAATTAAGTGCTTCCTTCCCTAGAGTGTGCATGGTGCCTAGCTTTTCAGGCAATATCCTAACTAGCACTTTAAATGGGTTTAATATGTGATACATCTTTTCATCATCCCATCTCTCCTTCAGCAGTGTTGGCCAAATGTTTGCAACTAAGCAACTTATCATGATCATTTTGACCATAAGGTACACTCACGGTGCAAATGTACTGATGAAATTTGAGTATATTCCCTTCCACAGCATCTGCACTGAGATCTAGTTCTTGGGCTCTGCCCATTCAAAATAATAATGAAAAGAAAAACTTCTGGACAAGCAAATGTAAGATTGTAAGCATTTTACCCCTTTTAAGCCCCAGAGTGTTGTGATTGCCGCCCCTTCTGCTACAAGTGTTAGGCGCATAAATGTTTTCTGTCAATGATTACGATTATCTTTCCAGCAATTGTTTGCTTCTTGTGAGGTGGAAGATGCTAGTTCCACAATGCTTTTGAGTTGATTTGAGTTTTATGCCCCTTTTAAAATTTAAAAGAATCTGCTCTTTGCCATTTACAAACATGTCTGGTACTGTCATTTAGTTTGTAAGATAGACCGTTTCTAGTTCTTCAAAGATGTTCTCGTAGGGCTCTGTGTTGCCATGATGATACAATTTCATTGATGGTGATTGTATTTCAATCGAAAATCCAAGTAAAATTCTCCTAGTTTGTTCCAGTTGTTCAGAAACTATTGGGTTCCACTTCTATCATGGAAAATAACTCTTAGGAAACACACATGCCTGCATTGATTCATTTTCTTGGATTGGTTTCTAGAACCTGGTCTCGTCATCAAAAAATATTTTCCAGTGAACATGAGAAACAAAACTTCGTGGTAAGGCATTTTTAAAATGACAAATCTGTAAATCACTTTGTAGTCTTCTCTAGAAATTGGGTCTTATTGTGGTGGTAAAGGACTAATAGAGATAGAAAAGGAGGATGGGGAGAAAAAGAAAGGTGGGACTGATTTTACATATTTGGGAGGATAGCAAGGACATGGGGTGGGATATTAGAACACACACAGATTTCGTTCTGAATGCTCAATTCAATAATAAATAAGTGAGCTCCTCTTACAGAACTGCTTGGGCCTTTATCCGTAGGATGCAACTGCTAAACTATACAAAAAACCAAACCAAATCAATCACATGAAAATTAAACATTGTAAAAGCCCAAATATATGTAGAAATGCAAACATTCTTTTAAATCAGCTTACTACAAAACAATCCGAAACATTCTTATGTTGAATTGAATCACATGGTAAATTTTGAATATTTTAGTCCTGCAACTAGAAAAAACTTTTGATAAAATGCTTTCCAGGAAATGATTTTTCTCATAAGATATTCTCCTTATACCAGAGATGCTTCATGAATCCTGTAGAGCCATTTGTCATTCTTTCTACTTGCTACAGTAGCAGGTTCTAGTTTGTCTGCCTCTGCATCTTGGTCTCAAAAAGTATGAGGCATCAAAGAAGACAAAGAATTTGATTAGTGCAAGCCGAAAAATTATGGGTAAATATGCAGTGGAACCGACGTATCCAACCCTCTTTTCTGAGCCTTTAGGATGAAGTACCATTACCAGAGTCTTTCTCTCAATTTTATTTTATTTCTTAAGCCCCCAAAAAAATGCAAGCAGGTGAGGGGCTTAAGCATGCTTTTGTGTGGAGAGAACCATTCTCTTTTGCTTATTGTGCTTGGGACCTTGAACTGTTGGCGGATTGCAACCGAATGAGTGTGCTGCTCGAAGCCTTCTGATGTTTCTCGATGATTAGGATCAATGCCCTTGTATAAGGGGGATAGATTCTCCCTTTTTCTTTAATTTGTTTCCATTATTTATAGCTGTTCTTAAGCCCTTCTTTTAGCATTTCAAGAGTCTGATGTTTTGAGTAGACAATATCCTTCTGTATCTAGCTTGAAATCGTTTTGTTGGAGAAACTTTAATCCAAAACTTGCCATATGCTTTAGTGAATGTTATTCAGTAAGTGGAAATGGAATGGTTGTCCCCAATTAAACTTTTGATCTCCATCCCTTACATGCTTGAATTTGAAAAAATCAGTATGAGAAATGTGGCTCAAAATTAGTCTAGCAAGATGAGGGTTTTAATATATATATAAGTTTCTTTTTCATTTTGGCTCTACATAAATGAAGTGTAAAAATAAAATGATGGGTGATGCTTTGTGGAACATCGCTAAGGAATTCTTACTTACTACCCTTTCACAATTCTACAATTAAGCATAAAGATCATTTGAAAATTGGGCAGACAATATGTGTTATCTTTATTCCCATTACTCCAGGAGTTCAGCCTGAGCAAGTGTGATCCAGTTATTTGCTGCAGGAGGGCGGGTGAAGGCGATGAAATAGAGGTGGCTATATCACTATGTAATGGTGTTGCTTGTGGACTCCCTTTGACCACATAGCTACTTACCAGGTATCTCGGAGCTCAATAGTCCATGTGAGACTAGATATATTATATGTTGTTGTAAATATTTTATCTGATGGAATCATGTTTGTGCTGAGCCTGAGGATAATCTGATGTCTATTCAATTTCCATGACCGTTATTTGACCTCTTCATTTAAGTCTTATAAGTCATTCTGAAATTGGTGAAATTGATGTCTTAGAATAAAAAGCTTATGTGCCAGACATTTTCAATACTACCGGGAATTATTAAGCAAAGGTTGTGAAGGAGCATGTCTTACAGGTTTCATCACCTAAGCATGTTTTGGAAGCTCTAAAGTAATCAAGTCTAAACATGTTGTCTCTCTCTCTCTCTCTCCAGATCAAAGGATTGGCATACAAGATTGATAAGGAATTATCATAATGATATTTTGGCTTGGGTATGCTACTTACTTGATCCTTTTCATAAGTTGGCTTCTAATCAAATTAGTGACTTTGTTTTCTATGAGTTCAAGTACATTACTTTGTCTCTATATAAAAAGGGAAACTGCATATATGGGTATCTTATGGTTGGGGAATTGAAATGCCATCTGCGGGAGGGAAATCTCTGTTCTATCTGTATCTGTCAGATTCTTCATTGCTGTCCTTTTTTTTATTTTTAATATTTTTGGCCAAAATCATAGATATCCCCGTGAATTTTATGCCTACTTTGAAATCACCCCTTGAAATTTTATTGTAGTCAATTACCCTAAAACTTTCCATATAAAATTCAATGCCCTCAATAAGTGGAAGACTCTAGCTTTCCGGCGGCATTCCGGAAAGTTACAGTAAGCATCTTTTTTTTTTTTGATTTCCTTTGTCACCAAATTTGAACCCGACAATTGATCTTTCATAAAATTTCTTATCTGATCTATAAATTTGCAAATAAAGCTTCATTCTCTGGGACATTCGACTGATATGAACAATGGAATCCCAATAATGAAGCGTTAGCAAATTTGGTGATCAAATATGAAATCTTTATGAAAAATTGAATTTGGGTCGAATTTTGTGAAAAATTGTCACTGGAGAAGAGATAAATCAACATCTGAAAGCATGCTTGTTGGAACTTACACGTGAGCTCCTTGCCACAAAGGTAAAATTGTTCACTTTTTTTCTGGGGGGGGGGGAGGGAATTTAATTTTTTTTTTAAGTAGTTTGTGGTAAATTGACTTCAGTAGGAGTTTAAGGAGTGATCTGAAAGTAGGCTCTAAGTTTAGGGGTGGTATTTTTGATTTAAACTTTTTCTTTATTTTGTTTTGAAGAGAAAAACTTTCACCTCATTGTACTTGCTGAATGAACCATTGACCTCATGATAGAAACTGAGACAACCTTAGAATACAAGTATAAAAGCTATGCTAAGATTCCATCACTGAGCATCTTCAATTAGAGTGACAGTCACATGACTGGGACTCTTTTTAGCAATGTGTAATTTTTTTACAGTTTAGTTGCCCTGGCCGGTGAAATTTTCCTGTTCAATGGTTGTTTGATGCTTGTATTTGTTTTGAGATATTTCTTTTTCATTTTCCTGACTGCCCAAGAATTTACCTAGCTGTTCCCTTTTGCCCCCTTATTTATTTATTTTTGGTTCAGGGGCTATGTTGGAACTTAGCATTCCAGTCGCAACTTCCTTCTAAAGCCAGAGCTTCTATGAGCTATTGCGGACTTGGTTTTGACCATCCTGAAGGCAGTATAGCTCGTTGCCTTAGTTATTCTCATTTAATGAATATCTACCGGCTTATCTGATCTGGACAAGTATCTTGGTCCCTCATAGTTCAATTTTCATTTCTTCTGTACTCTTGGATCTCTTGTTTATTTATTGTTTCAAAATATCTGTAGTTAGTTCACCATGTGAAAAGGGAAAGACGACAAGCTTGTTTGCTAAAAAGTTGTTAGAAATGATCAGCTGTCATGAGTGCTAAATTTCCTTCAATATTGTCAGTGCAAATATTTATATATGTGCACACTTCATGTCAAATATGACTTGTTGCTGCGGAACGTGTATTCTAAGGATAATATGGTTTCATATTCTGGTATGCTCCCCTTTGATGCATGAGACATAATAAAGTGTCTTTGATTGAGTTGATGAAGGGTCTTAACTGTTTCAAGGGTGGTGACATTTGTTGGGTCTGCATTTATTTGGATCATTTTCAACTTGATTGTCTTCATGTGTTGGCTGTTAAAGTCAACTACCAAATCTGCCAAACACAATTGAATTGAAGGAGAATAAACTTCAGGTGCTCTTTCTGTTGCCTTTATTTTGATAGAAATTGGTTCTCAGTCTAAATTTGTCTGCACTGACTATGATCCAATTCAATTTCAATGCACATGCGCTCACTTGCTTGTGTGAAATTGATCACTTCTAGAATGACATGTTTTTAATGGTTCTGGGATCTCTCTTTTGAGAATGACTGAAAAATCTAATTTAGGTCTAACTGATTTTATCCCTCTTTGTTTGGATATGAAACTTTCAGGTCACTGCGACTTAAATGCCAATCCGTATTGTAGTCAGCTCTATGAAGATAGAGCAGTTTTGCTATTTAATTTGTGCAAGACGGGGTGGCTAAATATCATGGTTTTGATGAAGAACACAATGAGGCTTTTTTCTGAGCTATATCGTATATGTGCCCACTGTTTTTATCCAAGCTTGGATGATGTTTATAATGGATCTTGCGCATGTCTGAATGTGAGTACCAAGTCCAGAAATGATTTTAATTGTTTCTTTTTTTTTTTTTTTAATTACATTCTATTCTGCTCTTCAGGTTTGTATTGCCGGTGTCCAAAATGTCCAGGTAAAGGCATGTCCCTTGTTTTAACTTTCTTCATTGACACGTTTGATTTGGATCATTCGTAATGTTGAGGGGTTTCATTCATTAGTTAACCAATCATGACACTATTTCTTTTCCATTAACGAGGAATTGGAAACCCAAAATTTAGCCAGTGCCCATCACAAGATGACCTGATCCAAAATTTCAAAATCAGGACTAGCTTCATCTCATCCCCTCCCTCCACTGTCACCTCTCACTTCATTGGAGAATTATCACGGTGATGACGAGAATATATATAAAACCACACACACACACACAAACACACATATATAAGTGAAACACAATTGGCTTCTGACATAATATCGTCAGTTGAGGGGCGTGAAGTCGTATCCAGGTCCAACGTCAAAAGTTGCGGAGGAAGTAGAAATTCTCTTGATTTTACATGATAAAGACTGAGGAAGGAACAAAGTTCCTTAATATCTGAGAAGAATGCATGGTGATGTGGCGGGCAATGGAGAGAAATTAAACAAGAGATGTGGTGAATTTATCTGAAAATGAGAAAGGAATCAAAAATTAAGAAACCCAAACTAATCACAAGAAGTGCATAGTCATCAGTGCATGAATCAAATTCCCGAGGTTTACAACCAATTAAAAACATTGTTACTTTCACAGTGATTCTGTTACGGTAGCTTTGGAGTTTCAACTGACCTCATCAATCATATTTAGACCTGTCTTATCTTTTGTTCGTATACAGATAGTTTTCATTATTCGACATATTTTATTTTTGAGGTGAAACTCAGGTGACTATAAACTGGGGTAATTCAAGATCCCGTCTAACCTTAAATTGGAGTCTTAGTAGCTTGAGATTTAGCTCAGGTAGAAGTTGAATACCAAGTAATCGTAATTTTTCCTTCTAATGATCCTATCATGGGGGAATAAGATCGGAAATAGCTGTGGATTTTGGATTCCCTTCCCCTCTTGGATTTGACAAAGCTGATGTGCTGAATACCTCATCTCTTTAATTATCTTGTCCACCCAAGGTAACACTGTTCCTGTCGGATTCCAACTTATTTTTAATTAAACAGGAAGGGCTTCTTACAAAAATTTTTCTGTCCAATCAAACATTCACTCATGGCAAAAAAGAGGAATAAAGTCTTAATTGTTGCTCTTAATTTAATCATATTCAATGAGATACAATGGTTTCATTTCTGGGATGCTAGACTCTCCAAGTATGGTGGTTTTCAGACAAAGTGTTTCTAGTCAAGAAACAGATGGAGCCATTGAGTCTTAGGGTACATACACAGGGTTGTGTCCTTCACCATGGGTATCTGCATGGCACAGGGAAGCACTTAATGCTCCTCCGGCAAATGCACCTATAAGCAACTTTCTCTGGTCTGCAAAAGGAAAAGGTGGCACTGAGATTCAGATTCATCATGCTGTTTTTTTTTTTTTTTTTTTGTGTTATTCCAGACATGTTTTAAGCAACCCTCATGGCCAGAGAGATGTTTATTATTCAACATGAGAGTGCAGATAACAGACATACTCGTTATCAATCAAGGATGTTACTGCAATGCCAAGTAATCTAGGTCGACTGACCGGCGAAGAAAGGAACAAATTCAACAACAGTATGAAAACAATTGAACTGCTACCCGACTCTCAAAACTCAAGTGTCTACTGTAACCTCTAAAGGGTAGAAAATATGCACGCGCGCGCCCACACACACAAGGCTACTACAGAGACAGGCCGGACCAACGGATAATTGACCTAATGAGATATAGTACTAAATTTCATAACCAAGTTTTCGATTTCGACTCGTGGTTTGAGTATAAAAAAAACTACGTTGTGAGGGTAGTTCTTTTAAATGGGTCACTGTAAATTTTGAACCAGATTACTTAGAGTATGGTTTAGGATACTGATCAGTACAATAAAAAAAAAAAAAAAAAAAAAAAAAAAAACTTCATAGACAGGCCGGGCCTCCTTTTGCCCGCCCGATATCTCCTTTATTCGCGGTGTCTTGGATTAGACAGCTTGATGTTCTAGGACCCTGGCTTGAGACAAAAACCTCTTCAGATGTTTTCTTTGGACTGCCCAGTGGGAATGTTCCCGGTAAAAAGTGTAGCTTCCATTGTATGATGGTATCGTGAGGTTTAAATCAGCTGAATATAGTGTTACTTTATGTAAATTCTTTTGATTAGTGCAGAGTAGAAAGTGGTAAATTTTTTTTTTTTTTTTTGGTGAAAAGAAAGTGGTAAATTTTTTATGGAACCCCTTTTCTTCGCTTGCTGTCTTTGGGGAGTTTAGACATATATTTTGATATTTGTGGTGTAACATGCTTCTCACTTTTAAAATATCAGTATATTTTAGCCATAGAAGAACACCGGGAAATGGATACGAAATGATATGGAGAATTGACGCTTTGTAAAAGTAAAGAAAACGAAAATACGAAAAATATGTAAAAATAAAAAATATAATAATTTTTACGTAAATATTAATTATTTTATTAAAATAGTAGAATAATCTTATTTTATGTCAACGATTTTGTAAATTTACAATTAAAATACAGAAACTTGCTTAAATATAAAAAATATTATGATATTTATATAAATATTAATTAATTTAATATTTTGAGATATTTCTGAAATGAAAAATGTCTCGAGAATGAAAATACAACAACGATGAGAAATTTCCGTGCATAAGAGACGATCACATCAAGTCCAAACAAAAATGGAAATATCTCTTGACTGGGTGTTTAATAACTTTTAGCTCATGGAGCCAATTCAGTTAAGGATAGATTTTGAAATGGTTGGTAATCAAAAGAGGAATATGAGCATCACTCGAGTTAGAGATGAGCATTCGATTAAATTATAATTGAAATAATTAAAATTAAAATAATTAATTTAATTTGGTTGTATAATTTTTATAATCATAACTTAACCGAATAAACTAAAAGTTAATTGGTTATTTAATCAAATTGGATAATTAATTTGGTTCGGTTATATAAATTAACCAAATTATTAAAATTTTTATTATATATTTATTATATATTTTTTATATCAATTTCTGATTATAAAATGTAATTTTAAAATTTAAAATTTACTTATAATTTTAACTCATCAAATGTAACTTTGTAAATTTCAAATAAATTAATAAAATATGAAACATTTAAACTAAATCTATTATTCAATTAATAGTCATGAAATAAAAAATATAACAATATTGTATTATCTTTCAATAAAATAAGTTCCAAAATAAAATAAAAAAATCAAATCAAAAGATGAAAATAGAAAATTTTTCATTATTTTTGTACATTATTTTTTAGATTTTTTCTCTTTTAAACTAGTCACATTAGAAATAGAAAGATCAGATCAAAAGTAGAAATTGAAAACTTTTCATTAATTATACACTCTCCCTTCTAAGTTTTTTTCTTTTTTAGAATAGTTATATTGAAAATATAAAGGTAAAATTAAAAGGTGGAAATTGAAAATTATTTTTACACTTTTCTTTTTAATTTTTTTTCTCTTTTAAAATAGTTATACTGAAAATAGAAAAATCAAATCAAAAGATGGGAATTGAAAACTTTTTATTAATTATACACTCTTTTTTTTTAGGTTTTTTCTTTTTTAGAAAATTTTATTTATTATGATATTTTTTTCTCTTTTAAATTTTAATTATAATATTATAATAATATTTATATAAATAAATATTATCTAAAAATATATAATATCAGAATAAAAATTATTAAAATCAATGACCACCTAAATAAATCAAACTAAAATTTCGTTTTACCCAAAATCAAACTGAATACCTAATAAACTATCCAAAATATGAAAAAACAGATCTAATAAAAATGATTTTTTTCGGTTTTAACCAAATAGCGCTCACTCCCGGGCCGAGTGATTTGAGAAAATGGGAATCCATAATCTTTTCTAAATCACTTAAGTGGATAGAATCAAAATTGTTTTTGGCAATAGGGAAAGCCATTGGACACAAATACCCTTATTGAAAAATAAGATTCTACAGATGTCCTTCTTCTTTTTTTTTTATGGTTTTTTTTTGGGGGGGGGGGTGGGGAAGAACATGTGTTTCATTCTCTTGTCTTCACAATTAGTAAATAAGCAATTAGTTGCCTCTCAATTATCTATTTGAATAACATATTATTTGTTATAGTATTATAAATTAATACTGATAATTTTGTTTATAATTACAATATTCTACGTACGTTATTAAGTAAAAATGTAATATGTTACTAATTGCTCATGGTTTTCTTGTTATTTGTGTGTTAGAGAAATATGTACTAAATCACATATGATTAAAATCAAATACTATGATGCAACACTTGATGATAGATCTTCTTAAATATTATATCTTTGATAACTATGTTTTAACATTCCCCCCCCCCCAAAAAAAAAAAACACTTAACATAATTTCTGAGTTTCGTTCATGATCAAAATGAATATTGGCGTGTTAGTTTTTTCATCAATAGATTATCTCATAATATTTATTATCTTCTTAAATATTATATCTTTGATAACTATGTTTTTTTGTCAAGATGAACTAATTTAATTAAAATGAAATTTACATATTAAGTTAACCAAGCGCGTTAATTAGGTGATGACATATGATTCGAGTATAAGGGATTTTTAATAAAATTCATTACTTTAGTTGGAATCAAGATCTTGAAATAAAAGGATCTGAGTGCAAAGTAATTGTGATCAATTGTTTACTTGTAATTTAGACATAAAATATTAACATGACTTTACTAATTTTGTATTAAAAATATTATTATGATCAACACATGAATATTACGGTAGGATATTACAAGGCCTCAATTCCTCAGAATTGTTTCATAGGTCTAGAATTGTAATCAAAACTAAATATTTAGGACTTAATTGGAAAAATTAAAACGTTTAAGATTAAATCAAAAAATGCATAAAAGATTTATGATTTTATATGTAATTATTCTAAAAAAAAAATAATGATACTTGATACGGGGATGTCACATGTAAGGAACAGAATTAGCTAATAAGGAAAAATGGCATACTATATTATGGTCAATTAAAAGTTCATTTTCAGCACATTTGCCCCATTTCTATATTTGGGGGTTGAGGTGTTTCAAGGCGTGCGTTGGCTAGGAATAATCGCACATACACACTCGCACTTGTCCTTGCACTTGTCCAGAACATTAACAGTCAAATAATGATGTTTAATATACGCCATTTATTTCATATTAGTGTAGTTTTAAATGATTAGAGTACTTGTCAATTGATAATTATGTAACAAGGTACACTACATGCCCATTACCCCTTTGGCAATGCAAGTAATGGGCATCATTCATTTTTCAAAATACATGTTATCTTGGACTGACTCTCCCCAGTCTATTTGTCTTATTTTTTTTATTTATCAATATTTGAATTTTATCTGATTAATCTGATTTGAGTATTATAATGTTCATTGAAAGATTAATTCTCTCAAATATCATTACTTCATTTTCATAACTAAAATCTGAGATCTATGTATTGCATTTAATGTCTTCGCACATCGCCCACGTCTTACTAATCATGCCATATCTGTTGAGAAAACCTTGCTTGTAAATTCAAAACAAGCTTAATCAAAGAACCATATTTTAATTAGAAAACAAAAAATAAAATGAAATTTGTAATATTTAATATATATGCTTTAAGTCTAATCCGACAATTAGTTGATCACGGCAAGTAGGACATCGTAAAAAAGCATTTAGTCGCCTGCGAATGAGCTAACTGTTTTTAGCCAAAGGAAAAGTATATTAGAAAATTTTCACTATATTTTATATTGAAAAGTTTTATATTTTAGAAATTATTATAAATTATAAATTATAAATTATCAATTATCATAAATAAAACAAAATAAAAATGATTAAAAAAGAAGGAAAGAGATAAGACCCAATAATTCAACAACTCGCACTACCATGCGGAAATAATATTATATGGTATGATATCAACAATGTATCTTTTTGTCTCTTCCATTTTCTCAACGTAACCAATATCCCTCTTTTGAAGATAATAACAAAATAATTATTATATCGTCGATGAATAATAAACAAACAATCGATATTATATATATATATATATATATATATATATATATATATTTTTTTTTTTTTCTGATTTTGTGCCAAAAGGACAAAACTGTCATTTTGTTCTCCGTCATTCCACTCAACACTGTAGTATACCTTTCCCTTCACGGCGAGTGCGTAATCGTGAAAACCTCCCGTCAAGCCACCTCCAAACATTTTTCGCAAGGCCAGTTTACCCTTCGTAATTTAAGTCCAAATATGCACTATTCCTGGGCAAATCCGTCAATTGAACTACGCGGGGCGAGATGCACCCCAACGACGTCGTAACAGCGACGCTGGCGTGATCTTTGCAGCTGAGCGCTTTGAGCAGCCACCACGTGCGCTTCTCTCTTTCCCCATGACTTGCCGTAGATGGCGGAAACATTGACGATGGACTCCGGCGAATCTGACGGCTCTTAATTTCTCTCAGCTCCATACCAGAAGGTACCTTAACCGCTCCGAAAAACAAATTCCATTTTGAAAACTTGGCCTGAGTCGATGAACC
Source organism: Dillenia suffruticosa (assembly GCA_033439265.1). Lineage (NCBI taxonomy): Eukaryota > Viridiplantae > Streptophyta > Magnoliopsida > Dilleniales > Dilleniaceae > Dillenia > Dillenia suffruticosa. Next base: position 9,223,636 of record JAVTVX010000013.1, on the reverse strand, counting down.
GACCGAGCCTTTCCTAACCAGACGTCGGCCGGTGTCTCGGTTTGGCGATGATCCACGGAGTTTTTGATAATCTAGTGAACGGCTCGTTCTCAGGATCTGAATCCTTGCGCTCTCCGAGGATTGGGACTCGTTCAATGATTCTGTTCGACGTGTGAAAGTTGATGATTGAGGTTGTTGTTGATAACTGGCGGGAGAATTTTTGAACGGTACGAGTTTGCCACATACGATGATGTCCTCGGCAGGACAGGTGTCGAAGATGTTGTCGCTGAAAAACTCGAAGAAATCAGCGGGTTCGGAGGAACTAGTAGAGCGATGGAGATCGAGGGCTTGCCGGTTGAGTTCGTCGAGGCTGTGAAGAGGGAGATCGCAGAGAGAGAGAGCCTCGTCTTCATCTTCTGAGACGTTGTGTGTTGTCTTGTTGTTGTTCTCCATTAATTTGCTTGCACCCGATTGCAATTAAATTGGATAGTTGGTTGGTGTGGTATGAATGCGTGTGGGTTGAGATGGAGAATGGGAATTGTTTGCATATACTTTTTATTTAACGACATGCATAACTTGGGTGGGGAGAGAGAGAGAGAGAGAGAGAGAGTAAATATGTATGTCTTGGACGAGGCATTTTGAATGTAGATAATATATTAGTAGATGGTTTATTCCAGAAGGAAAAGAAGCAGGGCGCGTTTATTAATCCCCCATCCAGAGTCGAAGAGAAAGGAAGAGAACCACCGCCATGATTGAGAGAGAGAGCCAACATGCTTTTTTTAGTCTCTTCATATTTTACATTCAATATTTTGAGAAATTATGCTTTGTACCATGTATTTTACACTATGATCACACTTGGTAAACATTCATTTCCCATGCACCATTAAAAGCGGTCAAACATTAATGAAATCAATAGTTTAAAAAACCTTTTAATCCTAAAATCTACATATATATCCTTTCAATATGTTGCAATGTTATTAGAACCATACCGCACATTAATCTGTGAAATTCAAAAAAATGGTTGAACCGGTCAAACCGTGAATCAATACGGTCGAACCGCTGATTTTTTAAAAATAATTAAAAATCTATATAAAATCAATAATTACTCATAAAAGTTAAAACTTATATTAACAAGAATATTAGAAAAACCAACCAATCAAGCAGAATATTAGAAGTCCAAGGGACAAATAGGAAAGCTAATCCAAATTCCAAGCAATCACGTAGAATATTAGGAGACCCAATTTACAGAATGCTTTTAATATTCCAAAAATCGTGAAAAATAATAAGAATCAATTAAAAAGACAAAATAGTGAATTGAGTCAGTTATCAGAAGGTGATCCAAGCAAAACATAACTCATGATTCCAAGCAAAAGATGACAATACAATACATATGATTTGGGAAATTTTTCATTGAGACTTTTAAACTGCAAATTGGATTACTATACCAATCGCCATCAACATGTGCGTGTGTGTGATATGTGCAAAGGTGATTGAATTGCACAGAGGGGGTAAGTGCTTCCTCAAGTCACGAACACCCCCTCCTCCACTCCAGTACCAGTTTGATTTGATCTCAAAATCACTTCATACAACCTCTAGGGTCTATATGAGCTCAACTAACTACCAGCAATTGCCAAGACCAGAAATAACCCCCCGGACTCTAGCTCTTCATATAGTAGGGTCTAAAATTCAAAATTCTGGAAAATGAATAGAGTTCTTTCTGGAAAATGAATAGAGTTCTTTTTGGACAATGAGCATAGAGATAGAGAGAGAGAGAGAGAGAGAGAGAGAGAGAGAGAGAGAGAGAGCCTAACCTGTGGATCGCGACTGCAAGACGTTGCTTGTGACTCCAAAACAGAGAGCGATGACCTGCAATTGAAATTGAAGACCATTGAAATTGAAATCGAAATTGAGAGTAAGAAGACGAAGAGTGTGTTACAAAAACCCTAAAAATTATAAAAACCCTAAAATTTGGTATTTCAATTCAAAACCCTAAAAATCGTATAAAACCCTAAATTTCAATTCAAAACCCTAAAAATCAAAATCTAATTCTAAATATGTTAAGAGTTGAGAGATAGACTTTACCTTATAGAAGAATCAACGAACGTCAATCTGCAAGCGTGGAACCGTGAACTGTCGAGAGAGAGCGAAGATGAAGACGAAGACGAAGACGAAGACGAAGAGTGAAGACGAAAACCGTGAGAGCCAAAGAGAGCAGTGAGAGTGAGAGAAAGCAAGAGAGAGAGAGAGAGCAGTGACAAATCAAGAGAGAAGGTGAGGGTGAGATCGTGAGAGACGAAAACGAATTCGCAAAGAGAGCGAGAGAAAGCAGAGAGAGAGAGAGAGGGCAACGAAAAAAAAAATCACATTTTTTTTTAACCTAGACTGCGGTTTTCTTGAACCGGCGGTTCTCCTGGTTCGCGGTTGCACCGTCATTGAACCGTCAGTTCAGACCGGTTCAAGTGTAAAATGGTATTTTTATCCACCCGAACCGTAAAATACTATGAGAAGGGTTGAACCGGTTGAACCGGCGATCCGGTCCGGTTTTTATAACATTGATATGTTGAGAGAGAACCTCGTCTTCATCTTCTGAGTCGTTGAGTGTTGTCTTGTTGTTGTTCTCCATTAATTTGCTTGAAACCGATTGCAATTAAATGGGGTAGTTGGCTGGTGTGGCATTAATGCTTGTGGGTTCAGATGGAGAATGGGAATTGTTTGCATATACTTTTTATTAAACGACATGCATAGCTTGGGTGGGGAGAGAGAGACAGAGAGAGAATAAACATGTATGTCTTGGACGAGGTACTTTGAACGTAGATTATATATTAGTGGATGGTTTATTCCAGAAGGAAAAGGAGCAAGGCGCGCTTATTAATCCCCCATCTAGAAGCCGAAGAGAAAGGAAGAGAACCACCGCCATGATTGAGAGAGAGGAGCAGCGTGCTTTTTTTAGTCTCATCATATTTTACATTCAATTTTTTAAGAAATTATGCCTTGTACCATGTATTTTACACTATGATCACCTTTAGTAACTTTCATTTCCAATGCCCCATTAAAAGCGGTCAAACATTAATGAAATCAATAGTTTAAAATACCCTTTAATTCTAAACTCTACGTATATCCTTTCAATATTACGATAAAACAAGATATTAACGACGAAAATATCTATCATTGAAAGTAAAAAATTTATCGCTAAAGGGTATTAGCGACGGATATTTTCCGTCACTAAAAATTCTACCGGTAATCCGTTGTTAATAGATTTACAATTTTTTTTTTTTTTTACTGTGGACCACTACAGTGACGAATTAATAACGAAAATATTTTCGTAACTAATTTCTGTCGCTAATCCATTACTAATTTTTCAATATTCAGTCGGATATTAATCCGTCGCTATTACCGATAGATTTTTTTTCGCCAGTAATTTTTCGTCGTTGGTGTCGTGTTTTCTTATAGTGCAACAATGTTTTCTCATCCTTCTACTTTCTAGATTTTTCCTCTTCTAAATTTTCTCATATTCTAAAATCTTTGCAGAATATCCTCAATCTCTCGCTATTTTTCCATCAATATAATCAATAATCGTTAAGACAATTGTAAGAAAAATATGGTGAAAAAAAAGTCCTATTTTTGATATCTAAAAGTAAAGAAAGTCATATCTAAGATCAATCATGTCAAGTCTATGTTTGCTTACGCTAATTATTTTTATTTATTTATTTATTTTGCTTTGCCACATGCGATTTAATGAGCCATTTTTATACATAAATTGGCAGGATATGGAGAGTGGGGGAAAGGTTACAATTTAAATCCCCATTTTTGTTAAAAATGTTTAAAAACCAAAATTAGGCAGATTAAACCGGTTAATCTAGTTAGTATGGAAATAAGCACAGAGAGAGAGAGAGAGAGAGAGAGAGAGAGAAGTGTTTTTAAATTTTAAAACCTCAATTGTGTTAGATGTGTTTAAAATCAAACTGAAGTTTTGATTTCCGGGTATTCTAGGTGCGCGCGCGCGCGAAAGGGGGCAAACGACTATTCTGGAAATGGAGTGACTGTTTTGCTGTCACCATTGGATCTCGTAAGAGAAAGATACAGAGATCTCTCTCAACTTTTCCGCTGCTTTCTGCTTCCGAATGATGGTTCGCTAGGAGTTTCCATCGTTGAAAGCTCGAAGTTTGAGAAAAAAAGAGGAGAAAAGAAATAAGGAAGAAGAAGTGAAATGAAATGGTTAGAAATGAGAATTCTGTGGAAACAAACAATTCACGGCAATGATATTTTTAAATTTACAAGAAAAAAAAAATTTTAACATCATCTGCCTTGGGTGCAAAGTGTGATGCGAAAGAATAAATTTCTAAAAGTATAAAATGCAAATTTCTAAAAGTATAAGGTGCATCTTGTAATTTATGCTTTTAAAAATTAGATTTTTCGGAGGTATCGTTTGTTCTGGACACTTATGGCTTGCTTTGCCAATGCAGCATCTTGCGTAAAAGGCCGTCGTTGTTCCTTTTTGTCCACTCGTGCACCCTAAAGCTGATCCTACGATTGCCTGCCGACAGCACTATTTAAGTACGGAGGAAAAAGAGTACAGTTTTAATGAAATAATCTTTTTTTCTCAAAAGAAAAACTTTATTTGGTATATTAATTCAATTTAAATATTATAAAATCTTTTATATGGATCGACTCTTTTAAATTTTATTTTTTTTTTATTTCTATAATTTGAATCCAAGATTTATAATTAAAATAGCCTGATCATTATGTCTATAAAAATTTGGTACACAATGTACGGATATTAAGATAATCTGGATATTATCCAAAATGTATATAACATGATTGAAGTTAGAATAAGTCCGATCACCGAGAAAGAATATTCTCTTAGATTATTTCATATTCTAAAAAGTGAAGAGATAAGAGTCTTTTGCGTTATATCAACGAATAAGAAATATAATTTTGACATGATATCCCCGTTTCTTGTTTTCATTTGAATTTATTTATTTATTTATTTATCAAGTATGTTGGGGGGGGGGGGGGTGGTGCAGCTACACCCAATAGAATGGGATAGATATTCTCACGGGTACACAAGCATTCCTTACCATTACCACACTCCCTTGTGAAGTGTGATCTTTGGATGCTACTGCCGCGACCAAGACCTTAATGGTCAATTGCTGACTTGTGCCTCCCAATTTTTGTAATTTTCTACTTTCATTTATTTGTCCGAATTTGAAGACTTCAAAAAAACAAAAATTCTATTTATCAAAACCACCTACTCAATTTAATTGTAATTTTTATTTATTTATTTTGCAAATCTATAAGGGTACTAATGAACAAGCAAAAAAGAGAATATTGTGTTTGGGGTTTGTATTTTCTTTATCATTTCCTCTCCTTTTTGGTTCGTTTTCTAATTAAGTTTATGAAGTCCAGGGTAGAGCCCTAGTAAGGAAAATATAAATTTGGAAGATAGACAATCTTATAACAAAATTTCCACATTGAGTCTTTGCTGTTTTGATCATTAAACAAATCTTATGATCCAAATTATGTGCTAGCTGAATGTGTTAAGAAATTGGTGATTTACCATTTTCAAGGAACATTAGGTCAAAGAAAACCTCAAAATGGAATTCTCAATAGTTTAGGCAATATTCCATGTAAACTTCCAAGATGCTTTCCAATTATATTTGTTATGAAAGCATTCTCATTTTCATTCTTTTTTTTTTTAGTAGCAAAAGAAGTAAATGATGAAAAGAATAATATTTAATGATGTTGGTAAGATATATTTTGATAATGAGTAAAATTTGACAATATTAGGTTATACTTATAAAAATTAATTAAAAAGTAATTGAAACAAATCTGATAATGTTTAATATAAGTTAATTAAGTTACAAACAAACGATAAGTCGACTACCAAATAAAATTGAGGTAAGTCAACTCAACTAACATAGAAAATAAGTCGATCCGTCAAAAGTCTAAGTGATTAAAAACAAGTCTAAATCTAAGTATAAGTTGACCCGTCAAAAATATAAGTCAACCTAAATGATGAATGATTAGAAAAATAAAAAATTTGAAATTTTAACAGTTAAAAATTTAAAAGTTTAATAGTTAAAAATTAGATTAATTCAACCTATATAAATCTCAAGTTGACACGGTAAAATCATGAATATTTATAAATATTTATGAAAAGTAAAATATGAGTTGACTTAGTTGATTCATAAATACAAGATAAGATTTAAAATTTAAGTAAAACTCTAGATAATTTGATTCACTATAAGATACAAGTCAACTTGCACAAATTTGATTTAAGAAAATCTAAAGAAAACTCAAACTTAAGTCAACCTATGTATGATATAAGTCGACTTGTATGAATACAGGATAATGATAAATTTGAATGACATTAAATACAAGACTTATGTAGAACACAAGTCAACCTATATGAACAATAAAATGAAAATGGTTAAATCAATCGCGACCTGGCAAATGCATGAGACGACTTACTTGAACCTAGATTTCACATAACATTTGCACTAATCAACCTAAAATTAAAATAAGTCAACTTGCATGAGTAAAGTAAAAATTGTTCAAATCAAGTAGTAGAGAACAAGTCACTTAGACAAATTAATTAGTCAACGTGTATATATGCATAATAGGGAAATGTTTAAATATCATCAAATTTAAGTCAGATGTAAAATATATGTAAGTCAACTTGCAAAAGTAACATAGTGAAACATATTGAAGTAAAATGAAATCCAAATTGACGTGAAACATGCATAAGTTGACTTGCATGAATAACAAAATAAAAATACTCAAATGGAGTACAAGTCGACTGGACGTGCATGTAAGGCTGGCCTGCATTAGTCTAGACATTCCAGAATATAAAGCACAAGTTGGACAGAAAAAAGAAGGAATCAACTCAATGTGAGCAATGATTAGTTGATCAGAAAAATTGTTAAACATTTAATTAAACTCAACTATTTACGATGGTTATTTAATGTTAACAACTTTAAATACCATTGTTCAAGAGAAAATTAATAACTTTCTAAGAATCATTGAACACAATTATCTAAAAACAAGTTCTGTACATTATTTTCTATGTATTGTATTATGTGTTTCAACGATATATCTAAACTTAAAACTTCTATCATTGTACTTTCATTTCCCTTGTAAGAAAGACGAGGAGAAAGAGTTGTTTTGTTTTCGTTCATCATTTGATGCTATAGTGAATATTCATTCCTTCTTTTTTCCCTAATTCTTTTTTAAAGATCGAATCACTCTTATATTAGAAAGATGAATCTTTATGTAAGGAATTCATTATAATACATATTATTATGAAATAATGTATAATAATGGAGATGACCCTTTTTTTATTTTCTGCGGTGAGTTAGAGATGAATTTATTTCTTTTACAATAGTGCAACTACTAAATGTAATAATTTTTTTCTTAGTTATAATATTGTTTAAAATTAAAAAAAAAAAAATCTTTAAATATAATTTGATTTAATGCATACCGCATAACTGGAGTAATATTACCCATAATCATAGAAGACATAATTTACTAGTGTGACTGAAGAAAATATAAAATTTCAAAACAGAAAGGGAACAAAAAAACACCTAATTGCAAGATGTGGCAATAGACAATAGGAATCAAATACTATTAGATGTACCCCCTGGCTAACCAATGGCTAACACAAAACTAGCGGGTGGAGTCCAGTCCGATACTAATGCACAGAGAGAGTAGCAAGTGCGCTTACCATTCTTTTTAACAAAACAAAACTTCCCGGCCCTATGAAATGGAGGTGGGGCCTATCCCATCATTTAAAACAATCATATATCACATAAACCTCAAAAAAAGGGCAAAAGATAAAAGGACAAGCAGCTGGCTAAAATGTCTAGTATCTATTCATGAGAAGGTTGTTCAATAATGAGCTTGCGGTCCATCACATCTAAATTTAAATGGTAAATAAAATGCTAAAATGATGAATCATAATATAAAATGAGGAGATGATGGTGTCTAAATCAAGAAATGTTAAATGATTCATCTTTGGATCCAAAGAATTTACTTCTGCTGCACCAGAAACAATAAGCCCATCTTCGGATGGCAACTAATGCCAGAGCTTCATGCAAAAGCCTGCAGGCACAACAGATGATCTCTTGCTTGATATACTATCAGAGAAAGTATCAACAAGTTGGCCTGCAAGACATGCTGGGTCTTCAATTAGGGTATCAACAAACACCTTGACAATTCCTACCTCTTGAGGGGTGGCTCTCAAGCTGTACCAAGTCAAGAACTTCTGCCTAAAGTTTTTCTCAATATGTCCCTGACATTCCAGCCATCTTATCACCTTCACATAGTACTCAAAATCCTTGTCTGAAGGACCATTGCCTGCACAACCTTCGTCTGGCCTTTCACCTGTTCTCTTTTTCGATGAGCTGCCAACTTGGGGATCCAGTCCTTTGCCAGACGTATCATCAGACTCCTCATTCCTGGGGTTTGGTCTCCCACCCCTGCCTTGGCTCTCTTTGAAAATCTCAGACTTGCAAGGAGTGATAGGTAGGCTAGCTTCTGAGGTTCCTCCAAATGGCACACACTCCAAGCTGTTCCCTGGAGGTGCATCCGACCTATTGTCGGTAATCATATCCTCACTGTTTTGGCCATCAACTATGCTCTTATTATGATGTTTAAGAGCATCAGAATCAGGCAATGATCCGACTTTCTCTAGTGCATGGTCATCATCCACCGTAGAAACTGAATTTCCTGGGCTGCCTTGTTGAATTCCTTCAGTAACACGGGGTGATTTTGCTGAGACAGAGCCATCAGCTTTCTTGCAATAAGAAAGGTAATTGATTGCTTGACCTTCATTATGATCACTGCAGGGATTACCATTACAAGTTTCATCTTCTTCGGAAGAAGGGTTTGAAAGGCCACTGTAGTTGGTCATTGGGCTTTGACTTCTTCCTACCACCAAGTTCTTCGAGGCATCATCAGGCCTGCTTGTTCTGACCCTAACTTCACACATCCCCATCTCTCCACTTTTGTTATATGGAATGAGCTTGAAAATATACTCTGTAGCTGGAGAGAGATTTGAAATCAAGAAAGTATTATTCTGGGCAAACAATGTCCCAGTTGGTTTCTCTGCATAGTCTGCAGCATCAAACTTTCGATGCCATATATTGCAGCCAATAACATTTGTTAGTGACTGATCATCATAATCCAAAGTCACAGTAAGAGAAGTTGGACAGACATTTTCAACTTTGATACTTCTTGGCAATATGCAATGAGAATCTGCAAGAAATGAGTAACCACGTGTGACAACTTAAAACAGTCAAAAGCAGAATCAAATCGCACTTTTCTTTTGATCAATGTACATGGAAAAACCGAAAGAAATGAGATTGCCCATTTAATTAATTTCATAACATCAAGCTCAATGTGCAGCGCCACTTAAACAAGGAAACTCGCTTACATGCATTGAGAAGTTATAATGAGTAAAAAATAGAAAAAACAGACTGCAACACCACGAAGTAATTACAGATAGTCTGGCTTACATGTAGGTTTAAAATAGATACGTTAATAGACAGGGTATGGTTCAGTCTGAGGGCATGTGTTGGCTATGACAAGATTTGACAGAAATGGAAGGCATTCCAGGCTGTATGCCCTAGGGTGCAGGAAAATTGGATAGTCCGTGTAACATACAGGATAAGGTTCTTCCGACATCCAACTTAGAATAGAAAAGGAAGCATCAAAAGAATAAGAATCAGAAAGGAAAAAAATTGCACTACAAATTAATTTACCTCCAGTGGTGGAGTCTGGTGATAAGGAAGATTTGGAAAGCACCGAATCCAATGACTCCACTGCAAATGCACAGAGCCTTTGCACCTCAGGGCCAGAAGACAGTCTGTTAACGATTCCTCTTGCCCTCTTCACTGGTAGACCAGTTAAAGGGCCAATTTCTGCCTCAAGCTTCTTCACTGCTTTATCCACAATCTCATGGAGTTCTTGGTACTTGGCCGTTCCACTAAGAAGCTTGTGGCTTAGAGACACACGATAACAAAGAATGTCTACCCGCCTGGTTTCCTTTGCCACCATGAGCTGTTTTCTCCAGCATCTACATACAATTAAGTCTACAATTCAAATCACATCATGTGACACTTCAAATGTTCAACACACCAAGATGCATCTAATAACAGGATCACTAGTGACCCCAAAAGAGGGGCAGAAGAGCAGGTTAAACAAAGAAACATATCAATAGTTCAACCAAACAGGAGAACTTGAACCAGCAAGCTCAGAACAAGACACCAGTCTTTTCCTTCAACTTTTTTCTTCTGACCAACCTCTTTTTATTTTAGTGTTAAGAAACAACTCACCAATCATTAATTACAGCATCATAAAACCATATTTAAATACTCCAGTCACGAATATAAACCCAAGAAAATGTTGAAGAAACAATTTTATCTAGATCTTCATTACATTGGATTTGTGAATCAATTTGCAAGAATGATCCTGATCCACCGCATTGTGCCAAATACCAAGCTTAACATTTCGATGCAGTAAAAAAACACACAATCATAAGAGGGCAACTTCTAATCATTTTATAGCTTACAGGGTTACGAATTGTTTTTTCTTAAAAAGAGGGGAAAAAGAAAACAAGGATCCCAGATGATAATTTTTCCAAGAATAGTGCTAGGATGTCATATTTCAGCTTTACTATTTTATTTTTATTTTCTCTAGGAGTCTTTACTTGATTTTTACAGATCAAATAAACCTCCATTCAAGAGTTCTAAGATTTTTTGAATTTACCAATATGAAGATATAGTATTTTGAACCGTTTGAATGATTGATAAATGTAATGCTAACACTGCAGCCGCAATACTTCTCAAATTCAAAATAAGGCTTCCATATACATAGGTTCCTTGTTGATTGCAGACATAAACAACTGGTGAGGAAAAATAGATGGATGACATGTACAAAGAAATTTAGGTCAGATGGAACAACACCGAAGTTTTCGAAAAACTTGGGCACCATGGCCATCCAAATATTGATGTAGGACTACCAGAGAGAGGAAGAGAGTAGCTTAAAATGCTTTCTTAAATTCCTCCTTTTTTTTTTCCCTTTTTTGGGGGGGGGGGGGTGTTTGGTATTCATACTTGGTATTCATGAAAGTTCTCATTTTTCATAAGTAGCAAGAAGATAAAATATTTATTGCATTACATAAGTCTACTACTGGGCAAATAGGAACAAAATTTAATAACCCATAAATTTTAAAACACCAAACAAATCCCACAGCATACACACCCAATCATAATATTTTAGAACCTACAATTTTTTCTCCACACCTAAATTCAAGTTCTATCAAACTGAAGCCAGTTTGTCTCAATAGAACAAAGAGATTATGCTGCAATACCAAACTGGTATTTTCACTCCTTTTGCATTTAATTATTCCTATGTCTTCCCCTCTATATGTATAAAAAGATGAAAGTAAAACAGCCATCCCAGAAATTGTCTAACACAAAGATGTTTGCAGATCTCCAAACTTGTAACACTTGTCAACATTAAAAACTAATATTAAGCTCGCAAGCAAATCGTCACTTTTGGTATCCCAAAAATTTCTTGCGACACTGTGTTAATCTTATTTTTCCGTGTTGAAGAAAGATTTACTAAAAAACTATTTCCATCATCTTTTTTGACAGAGAACCAAGTACACAAACAACCATCACTTGCCATCTGATCTTACCACTTGCTATGTTATTACGTGTAACACTTCAATGAGTTCATCCTTTTTGACCTTCTTTCCATTGTTTCTTCACTCACTCACACACACACACACACTCTCTCTCTCTCTCTCTCATATCTATGTTTTCTTATGAGACACTACTGAAGCATTCTTCCCATTTTTCCCTGTTGAAGAAAGATTTACTAAAAAACTATTTCCATCATCCTTTTGACAAAGAACCAAGTACACAAACAACCATGACTTGCCATCTGATCTTACCACTTGCTATATTGTTACATGTAACACTTCAGAGTTGAGTTCATCCTTGTTTACCTTCTTTCCATTGTTTCGTCACTCACACACTCTCAATCTCATATCTATGTTTTTCTTATGAGACACTACTGGAGCGTTCTTCCCACACTTTGATAGGCACAACTCAGTTTTATATTGAACCAATGTTCTAATCATAGGACTAACTGATATGTTTACTTGTCAATAAGATACCATGCAGCTGATATTTAAGTCCCTCAAGAGTAGCCGCCCTCTCTAAGAACAAGCAAGGCAATTCCAAGGATCCTCATTGGCATATTTAACATAAACATCTGGAGAGCTTCACTGTTTTACCCATACAGGGAATGGTTTAAGGGATTCAGAAGTTAGGAAGTTCCTAGTGCAGTGTAGTGTATTTTTCAATTTCAATGCTCCATGCTTTTATATCTTATACTTACAAAATGGAAAACATAAATCAAAGATACTTATGTCCTGAGTTACATTAGCATTTTATGTTGAACTAGTCAGAAGCAATACTTTTGTAGTATTTACCATACTCAATTTTATTACTAACTCCGTATGATTCATTATTTATATTTTAAATGCAAGAAAAGGAATAACTAAAAAAAATAAAGTAAAGGACAATAGAGAAAGGCATACCACCATGAAAGGAAAGAAAATGAAATAGAGGAACAAGAAATAATGTCCTTTTCAGTCTCTTTTACGTTATTGTAATAACGATGTCAAAAATTCATATTCAATTTTTAATGTCCTGCCAAAAAGCCGAGGTACTTAGTGAAAGACCTGAGAAATTCCAACTAAAACAAAAGGGTGAAAACAATATTTCCATCACACTCACTTAATAAACATTAGAAAGAATTCTAGCATATTATTCTCATATTCATGTTACATCATTGTCTCTCTTCAAATTACATCTAAGACCTACCAACAAATCGTTCTTCACTCATGGATGTCAAGGAAAGAAACACAAATATCTATATGCACTGACAAAAGTATGCATGCATGTACTTAATGAACATGAATGTTCTCCCTAGGAAGAGAATTACCTATTTTACTATAAAAATAATCCATAGCATTGAAAAGAAGTCTGATTTTTAGAGGGTTAATTAAGATAAAATGCCCACAAGGGACATTGAGAAAGAACCCCTGGAATTTCTACTGCTGCTCACTTTTTGAGCGGAAGATCAATCAAGGAAACATGTGGGAAAAACTTACCCCAGCAAATCATTTTCTTTCCCACAAGTGACACAAGCAAAGCTCCCATCAAGTTGCTCAGTCTGTTTGTCTCTTGCAATGCCAGATCTTTCATGTTTCAAGGCACATTCAAGATGACATGACATGCCACATGAATCACCTTGAAAAGGAGGCTCTGAGCTACAAACTAACCACAAGCTTGGATCCTTGTTGTCGTCATATTGTAGGCAGATGCAGCATGTACACCTCTTGCAAAATGTATCTTCTACACGTAGGGTAGCCTTGCAAGCAGAGTTTTTGCAGAATGTGGTGTTGCCTGAATCAGTATCGGCATTATTAGTCTGCACATTATTCACTGCTACAGGCAACCGAGAGGGGTTATCAAGTTTCCTCTGCCTCTTTGAAGCTCTATTGCCAACTGTGGGTGAAGAAGGGCCCTCAAGTTCTTTTACAGCTACCTGTGCTGCTGATTTCTTTTCAGCTACAATTTTCAAAAGGTTTTCTATGATTTTCAGCTTTGTCAAGCCAGTGTATTTCCTCTCTTTACCCATCTCTGCACAAAGAATTTGTAAAATTTCCTGACGACTCCATGATTGTAACATTTCTGGTGCACCATGTGACCAATTTGATATCTCATGGACAAATTCTCTCTTTGCTTCCATACTACTACATTTCGATGGATCAAATGTCCCTCCTAGAAGACAAAGGGAGATAAGAATGCCATTGTCAAGGACTCAAATAATACATAAAATAGGAAAAGAAAAAAGAAAGGAAATAAGGATTTCAAAATTTTGAGAATAGTAGCAACAGAGATGACCAAAAGAAAATTAAAATGAAATACAAATAAGAGAAACAAATATATTTATAAACTTATATCAGCTCCATACAGGGTTTCCATTGTCAAGTTGATCAACCATTGCTGGCTTTATTTCCAGCCAAAGAAATATGCATTCCAACGCTTAGGGGTTTTACTTTTTTCCTTTTTTTTTTTTTGTGTGACATCAACCCAACGTGTACATGGAGTAGCCCACAAACCTCATTCACCAAGCAAGCACCGGAGCACCCCTGCATCACTCTAACACCTTGCTTGAACGATTCAAAATTATCATCAGAATTCTTAGAATCTTAACCAATTAAAAAATCAAAAATGATATCATTATGCAACTATTAGAAAATTGGCCGACTTTAGATCAGCAGGTATACTCTAACTTCAAATAAAGTAAGAAATTTCAAAAAAGTATCAACGTTGATAACATGGTGACGGTCCATTCCATCTAGCAGTTTCTTCATCAGAAATAGTCTTAAAAGGGATCAAAACCAACTTATTTGACTTTTGAAATGTCCGCAAACTCCAAACTTTTAAAGACTCAGTGGCACAAGGTGGGACCCTAACATGACATAGGAAGCCTCTACTATAAAACAAGAAACACCACTCCAACACATAATGCAACGCTCACAGAAAAACTAACACCTCCTGTAGGCTGTGAGATAAGTCAAATCGGCTTTGCATTATTGATTAAATGCACCTAACCAACTAAAGGATTCGGAATATCAATTTTTTAAGAGCAAACAAGATAAAAATAGAAACATATTGCCAATCACCATCACTACAAATATATTAAATAAATTGTAATGCTGAAAACAATCGAAGGGTCGGTGATCTTAAACCCAATTTAATACTATCAATAAATAAGTCTGCAACTGCACTCCTTACAAAATAATAATAATAATAATAATAATAATAATAAAATAAATAAATAAATGATCCGAGAGAACCCAGAAAAATTCAGACTAATTAGCAAAAACCCAGAACGAGAAACCGACAGATTAACACAATTCTCAATGAATTCAACCATTCTGCAGATCAAAACCCTCCAAAAATTTACAAAATTAAGATCAAAATGATAGGACCTAAAAACCCAGAAATAATTTTCAGAAAAAGGGTTAAAAATAAAAAGTGGGTGTTTAGCTTACCCTCAAAAGAAGAGGAATCCATAGGTGTTGACAAGAAGAAGAAAGTGAGAGAAACAACTAATCAGACACCCCACATTACAACCAAAAACCCCACAACTTTTCTGTACCTGCAACTGCAGCAGATAAAAATCTTCAGGACAGCTAACATCATAAGAAACAAATATCTTATTACTATTATTATTAAAACAAAAAAGGAACAAAGCAGAGCAACATAGAAAGCATGAGAGAGAGAGGGGGATAGGGATAAGTACCAAAGAAGAGACGCTTCGGCCACAACAAAGGGATCAATGAATTCACTGGGTCCTCAGCCTGGGCTTTTATTGGACCCGCTACTCTATCCACCCGCACAAACAGATTCGACTCATTCGGAAAGAGAGAGCGAGAAAGAGAGAGAGACAGAGATGGGGGAATGGGGTTAGAGACAGAGGGGCGTGGATCGAAAAGTACCATATAAAAATATTGGGGGCTACGAATAGGGGCAAAAGCGGCTGCATGTAATCAACTTTTTTTTTTTTTTTTTAACTTCTCTCTCCACAAAATGGCGTTACTTTACTTGCCCCTTGTTTTACATTTTCCGAATCTTTTTCCCATTTAAACTTTTTATTTTTTTAATACTCAAAATATTGGAATTACCTTTTTGGTTTTATAAGGGTATCTACCACATGGAATATCATTGAAAAGTGTAAGAAAAAAAGGGTTGGTTTTGATACTTGAAAATATTTATGTGATGTCACCGACATCTATTTTAATACCATCCAACATGATTTTGAATTCAATTCTTCCCATTTTAATACTATCTTATGACAAGAAAGAAAATTTATGAAATCTAATCAACTTACACAAGTTGAAGACATTCTTATACGCATTGAGACTAATTTCTAATATACAATATTACCTTTTCTCTTATTTTCCACTATTAATATAAATCTGGTTAGAATGTTTAACACGCATCTCACTAAATTGATTACCTATTTACATATACAATATTACTCCGGTTATTATCCAAACCGTTTTAATCCGTTCATGTTAATAATAAAATGGGATTGCAAAAACGAACCCACACATTCAATGAGGGTATTTAAGTAATCTTCTAGGAGTGACCCACCGATGCTATAGCTGGGAAAGAGGGGAAAGAGGGTAAAGAAGGGGGTTTGCATGATTTTCTTAAATGGGGGGCTTCACTTATGTTCACAATTATGGTGCTTCCCATGCCTTTTCACTGCCTACCCACCACCGTCGAAGCCAGCATTCTAAGCGAGGAGGGTAAAATAAATATGTGAATCTTGTTTTTCTTTTTTTTTTTTTTTGATATGGTTAATATTATAAAGAATCAATTAAATTTTGAGTGAATACATCAATTTTCCGCATTATATGTTTTTTGAAATTTTGCTATTACATATTTTTCTTCCTAAATTTCGATAATTAAAATGACATTTTAGAATGTTTAAATGGTATCAAAAATTAATTAGTCAGTTTTAAAATAGTATGAAATAGAAAAATTGCCAAAAAAGACACTTTTACATATTTTAATGATTAATACAAGTTTATTTCTTATTTTGTAAACCTTATTTTAGTCATTCAACAATTCTTTAAAACATTTTAGGGAAGAAATTTCTAATTATTCCCTTTGTTTGTGCAACATTATACATGTCTTCTTAGTGGAATTTTGTTCATCCCAATCCTACCTATACGGGCGGATATTCACAAGATCCGCCCATATGAAGTGGAGGTGGGAGAGATTTTCAGCCCGTGGGGTGCAGGGTGGAGCCCCACGGCGCGAGGGATGCAACAAGTATGGGGAATGAAGTGGTCTCCGCTTTGCATACTTATGGAAATTCACAAAATATATATATAAAATCATATATATACTCTTATTATATTACATAGTATGTACATATAATAAAGACCATTTTCATAATTTAATTTATATCAATTATTAAAAGTGCAAGCCACTTGTAAGGATTTTGCTTGATATGAGTATCGACCAAAGTTTAAGTCTTCTTGTTCTAGAGGAAGTAATTCTCTAACTTTCAAATACAACAAGTTCCTTAATGTAGGAAAAAAAAAATGTAAATCAGGATCTTGACATATTAGTTTGGTGGAAGACAAAAATGACTCAAAATATCTAACCTTGCAGACCAGAGGATTGCTAGAGATTTTTAACCATTCATGTTTCCATAGTTGCTTCTGAGTCGGCCTCTGGTACTAGGGGCATATTTCTAAGTCCACATTGCAGTAACCTACATGCAAATACATTGTAGGCTTTGATGCGTGTCCAACATTGGTTGCGGCAGAAATTGTTCTTAAATTATTAGATTTCATTTCTATTTTAGGTGTTTCTAATTTTAAACTTAGGTGCGATAAATGAAAATGTGAATGTTGATGATATAACTATAATTTATAACTTAATATGAGTTTATTTTTTATTTTAAGTGATTGCTTGGAATGTATAAAAGTTCGATGATATGTTTAAATCTAATTTTTATTTAAATTATTTTTGTTATTGATTTTTAAATAGTTAACTGATTTTTATATTTATTATATTGAATCAAGTGAATTTTAAACTAATTTTGTATAATTTTGTGTTAAAACTTTAAATTTTTTGTTTTCTATTTTTTTTTTGTGAGTCGTACGAATTGGTACAAGTACCATGGTAGCCACAACTAGTGGGAATGGAGAATCAATCAAACTCCAAGGACTAAGGTGAGGGAAGAGGGAGGGGGAATTCCCCCGCCTTGGGCCCCGCCACCGCCCCAAACTTTGCCCCCCATTGCCATCCCTATGTAAGAGAGAGAGAGAGAGAGGGAGAGAGAGAGAGAGAGAGAGAGAGAGAGAGAGAGAGAGAGAGAGAGAGAGAGAGAGAGAACGCCCTCCACCAGGGTTTGCGTTTGTACGTGATGTTGTCGGTCTTGCTAATTATACGTTTCCAATCTTTTTAATATTATTTTTACCCAAATGTAATGATAAAAAAGAAAACAAAGAATAATATACTGATAATTGGCACAAGAATATTATGTAAATTCAATGTGTGATCATATAAAACATCAATACAAATTGCTAATATAGAAACGATCTGAGTAGCTCTTCTCATCCCCAAGCAAATGTAGAACTCATCCACCGGCCTTCTCAAATCTACCGCACAAGTGTTCTTTGTTCCCCCCAAAATATTAATATCTCCAAATACTATTTAATGCATCTTTTCTTTTTTTTTTACACAAAAAAATTCGAATTGGATATTTCAACTAAATAAAAGATAAATATCAATTGAGATATAACTCATTTAAACTATACTAATATTTTTTCTTCTCTTCTTCTCTCTCTCTCTCTCTCTCTCTCTCTCTCTCTCTCTCTCTCTCTAAAACCAGTGAAACCAAGAAACTAATCCAAAACCATAGTTCTCATGAATATATGACAAATATAAAGATAAATTTGAATTCTACGTACCAATTTAGATCTCTATAAAATAATTAACATCGTTTTAATTGTTTGAATACAAACTCCTTGTTGTATGTTGAAAGAGGCAAACGGTCCAAATAGATATTCTAACACAACTCGAAAAGCATAACTAATTTAAAGAAAATCATAGCCACTGTTACTAGTTGAGCGTAAAGGGTCCTATGTTGAGTTCAACTTCCATGTGACTAGAAAATAGTAACTTTTATACTAAGTATATTTAAAAAATAGTTTAAACAAAAAAGAGAAAAACATCTGTAATTTTTATTTTTTTTTTTATTTTTTGTTTCATAGATGCAATTTTGCAAAGGAAAATATTCGTAGGGGTATTGAGGTATTAATTAATTTAATTGATAAAAACATTTTAGGGGTGTTTCAGAAACGTCTGACTCTTTCGGGGAGAGGCCGTAAATTTTTATTCCAGAGCTTAAAATTTAAAAAAATTTTTCAAAACGGAAAGGATTCTTTGGCCGGGTGTGATAGGAATGATTGCTTTGCTCCCTGTGTCGAATTATCACCAAATGGAATGCTTCACTTATATCTCTAATTATTAACCTAAAGTTCAATATTAATCAAAGACTTTTGAAACCCCACACTGAAAACAACGTAACAGCAACGAAATAGCTGGCACGGCATCCAAACCAAATGACGAAAATACCCCTCCGAGTCACCTCATGCGAGCGAGATGCCCATCAACCGAAAAAAACGAAAATGTTATTAAACGGATTCCGAGGAAAGCGGATGATGCCATAAAGGAACATACTAAGGTTCCGGGCCTGTGACGGGAGAGCATTAGTAAAGGCAGCACAGCGGATCCTATCCCGATTGCATAATAAGATGACAAACCGAGAAAGCCGGAGGGATAAACCTTTTTTTTTTTTGGGGAACTCCATCCCTCCACCGGGGGCGGCGCGGGTGGGGTTTCGTAATTTCATCGGCATTTATGATGTTTATAATCAGATAAATTACATTTTGACTCCCGTTGTTCGAACGAAATCCGCGTACTCTCTCTATAATAGAAAAATATTCACTTATACGCCTATAATTTTAAAAAATATAAAAAGTTGATAGAAATTAACGAAAATAGACGTAATTTTGAAAAAATCACATAGATTGAAAATCACACGTGAAAATCTTCATCATCAAGCAAGATTATTTTTTATTTAACAAAATTACTTCTCTCCGCAACTTCCATTCCTATCCTCTCTCTCTCTCTCTCTCTCTCTCTCATCGTCTTCAACCAACCAAACCAAACCGAAGTCCGATAAGAGATGACAACTGCAGTGGCAAGCCCTCAGACCCAAGTCTTCTACCGTGGTGGTTGCAGAGAACCGATGACACGATCAATCGAAACCCAAGTCTAGATTGGAGGAAAGATTACGGAAAAATCCTATTGTAAATAGCATCAGAGTTATGATAGATTAACATTAGACGTTACAAAATAAAAAAGGATAAAAATTATCGAGAAGTTAGTGATAAAAATTAATGACAAAAATATTTTCATCGCTAATCAATCGAAAACGAAAGAAATAGTATTATTTAAGAAACGATTAGCGACGGAAATTAGTGACGAATTTTTTTTATCCTTAAGTGTACTGGTCTAAGATAAAAAAAACTATATAAAACTATCGGTGCCGGAAATTTTAACGACGAAAATTTTCTATCACTAATCTATCGCTAAACTTAATTTTTTTAATTAGTATTTTATATTTTATTTAATTTTATTATTTTATATTAACAAATCATATTTATTATTTTATAATATTTTAAATTAACATTTTATTTTATTTTATTTTATTAAAGAATAATATTATTTTATTTTTAAATATTTTATTATTTTATTGTAAGTTAGCATTATATTATTTAATTATTTATAACAAATTAGTGTTTTATATTATTTTCTTTATTCTTAAAAAAATATGAGAATAAAATAACAAATAATAATAAAAAAAGATGATTAGATATGACATTGTGGTATGGTGGTTGTCACAACTTAAACTCTCATTACATGCCTAGATTTGAGTCCGCATAATGACACTTTTCGGAAGAAAAAAAAGAAGATAGGGTGGGCGCGGGCGTACGAGCGGGGGCGCTGGTGGGCGGGCTCGGGCACTGACTGATTATGGAAAACAATCAGCGACAGATACATATTGTTTGAAATAAACGACGGATTAATGACGAAAATTTTTAGCGACGAAAATTTTTTGTCATTAATACGTCTGAAAATTTAGCGACCGATGGTATTCTATCGCTAATATTTAGCGTTGAGTTTTTTAGCGACAAAATTAACGACGAAGGATAATAATTAGTAACGGATTTTTTTTTATTTTTAATTTTTTAAATTTTTTTAAATTTTTTTAAATTTTTTTAAATTTTTTAAAATTTTTAAAATTTTTTTAATATAATTATTTTTATTTTATTTTGTAGAAGGATAATAAGTTAAAAAAAAGTAAGATGAATAGATATGAAGCATGGATTGGTGGTTGTGTTGCTCATGGAATTTCTTTTGTTCCGGGTTCGAAGGTGGCTGGGGACCTTTTTTCTACATATTAAAGGAAGCGGGTACACAGGTTGGCGGGTTGGGCCGCGGGTTGGTGGGAGCTGTTTGGAGCACATTCTTTTTTGAAAAGTCTAAAATCATCGATAGACCTAGTTCATCGCTGATTTTTTTTTTTTAGCGATGAATTTTTTCCGTCACTGATATTAGTGACGAAAAAAAATCTGTTCCTGAAAATCCATTTTCTAGTAGTAAGAGAGAGAGATCATACAATTTCAAGATGGAGATCACGACTACAGAGGGTAAGAGAGACAGAGAATGATCGCCTGACATTGAACGAAGCTTCGACTATCAAACGATGATGGAGGAGGCAGGAAAGGGCGAGGGAGAACAGCTGCGCGACTGCAAGTGGAAGAGGAATCGTGCGACTGTAGAGAATGAATCACCTCAAAGAGAGAGAAGATTTGATCACTTGAAATAGAAGGACGTTGGGCCAGTGATGGAAGGGGCTGAGATGTGGGTGGTGGCAGCGGCGTTGATTTCTAGAGAGGGGAGGGATAGAGCAATGCGATAGAGATAAAAATAGAGAGACTTGGAAAGGGATTGATCGGACCACCATCGGACCATCATCAGATTGCCATCGCCCGATCCTCCAATTCGAAACTCTCTCTCTCTACATGGACATAGGTAGCAATCTCATTTGGTTCCCCGATTTTTCTATTTTTGATTATTTTCATATTGATTATTAGATCTGGAATTTGGCTCTGATTTTGTCAGAAGGAGTTAATGAGAGTTGAGTTTTTTTTTTTTTAATCATTTTTTGGAGGTTGAAGATGAATACAAAAAAGGGAGAGAGAGATAGAGTGAGGGACATTTTATTTTCTTCCATTACATCTATGTGAATTTTGCACTATTCCGTCAGCTTCCGTTAGCTTCCCATATTTTTTAAAACTATAGGGATATAAATGAATATTTTTTCACTATATGAACAGTATGTGGATTTCGGTCAAATCACAGGTGACATATAGTAATTTACCCTTTATAATTTTATTTTTTTTTTTTTTATTTAATAATCAATACTCAAAAATCTAACTAATTCAATCTGAATAATTATAGAATTCAATTTAAAAATATTTATCAAGCTTATAATGAATTGTATGTTTGTTATACTTAAGAGGCTCCTTTAGTCTTATGGCATTTTTGTCTCTTCTCTTGTAATACTTGTTGTCGATATCATTCTTACCTTTAGTTAGATGGGAAACTGAAGAAGGATGGATATGTTGTGGTTGACCTCCATTTTTTAACTAAGTTTCAAATTTGATATCATAACAGATGTTTTAATCAATCTAACCTTATAATTAATGTTTATATTTCTCCCTTTCGTATTGTAACCAACCACTAACTCACCTTATATAGAGACTAATTTAGAGTCAGACTATTTTGTTGTTACAGTGAGGGTGAAACTAGGGATAAATTTGAATTGATTTTTTGACGATTTTTTTAAAATTTTTTTTAAGATTCTAGAGACAAAGTTAGGGACCCCCTTTTTTTTTTATTTAAATTTAGCAATGCTTTTAGCGATGAATTTTCTTTAAAAATTGATGGAGCATGGCCCAAAAGCCCATTACTATTGGGCTTTGGGTCCTTCGAGCTCATAGTCTAATAGACAAAGCATATCAACATGTATTGTCACTACATGATTTATTTGCCTGACGGGTAGGCATGACCACTCTCTCGGTATTTGTCGATCAGATCCTTCTTGATAGTCAACTGGTCAGTTCCATTACCTTCTCGATGCTCAATGTCATTATTTGACTAAAGGTAATATTTACTTTCCCCTAAATTGTGAAAACAATTTTCCGTAATCAGGAAGAAGACCTTTAGCTACTGTCAATAACGAAAGGAATCTTTTGGCAATTTGAATTTTCTTGAACAATAGAATTCTAAAATTTTGGGTACTCTTCACTATGATTCACATAATTTCGGGATACTTCCATTAGGAAATTAGGGTTTTAACATTCCGGATACATATGAGACTCATACAAAAACTATATATACATCATGAAAGCCATCAGCTAGGTACATTCTCTCATTAAACACTTAGCATACAAAAGCATTATGAAACTCTCTTTTAGTCTGTTTTTATTCTCGAAAATCGCTCTTTGACTTGAATGTCAGAATCTCCAGTGCCGTAGCACCTTCCGACGGATTTTTACGGGTCCCATCGGCCAAGATAACACAACGCCACTCATCCCATTCGAGTCAACAGAGCCATTATCTGTGGAGTCTAATCTACCACCAATAAATTAGTGCCGTCTATAGAAACAGACTAGAAAAAACTTATTCTGCTCTCCATTCAAGCAAAGGCCATGCCTCCCAAGAGAAAAACTAGAACCACTTCCACAGTCACGTCTGGACGGAAGGGCACACTGCCACCCCAACGAATACCATCCCACCTACATTGCCAAACGACCCTGCAGAGATTCCTACCGCTATCAACTAGCCTGAGACCCAATTGCCAGTCAACCAACAAAATCAATCGATTCCACCCCCACTTCAACCTCTCTAGAAAGGGCCACTCGACCCTAGATGGAAAGACTCGAGTCCAAAATTCAAAACATGAGCAAACAACTGGAGGAACTTAGTCACAACCTTAGATCGGAGGCATAATCCTCCTCCCATGGGTTGGGTGATGTGCACCCACGAAGACTCAAATCCAGAGCACATCGAGTGTTCTCGGTAACTTCTAGACACGACCCTAATAATCTAAGAAATAGGTTGAATAATTCATAGCAAAGGAATTGAGATGCGTTAATGCAAGAAGAGATGAACATGCCCAATATATTATCGGTCTCTTACTATTTGATTCTAAGGTTTCCATGGAACCAATGTCTCATGACATACTTCTTCCCCCTATGGAAAGGTAAGATGGCACCGCCAACACTCAAGACTATATTGCTTACTTTGTTATTGTGATGATCTCGAGAGATATGTCAAACGCAACCATGTGCAAACATTTTCCTACAACCTTAAAGGGTAATGTGCTAACATGGTTTAACTCACTTCCTTCGTTCACCATCAAGACTTTCTCCCAGTTTTGACAGCAGTTCGAGATCCACTTTGTGATTAGAAAAGGGGTCAAGAGAAAATCTACATCCTTCCTCTCTTTGTGACAGAGGGACAACGAGCCATTGAGGGATTTTCTCGACAAATTTAAGAATGAGATGATAAGGTCTCAGGTTTAGACCATTCCATCACATTGGTGACGTTACTCATAGGGTTACTACCATCGGGAATGAAGATGTCCATCATAAAGAATCCTCCATTTACTGTTAGGAGTTCTATGCTTGTGCAAAAAATTACATTGTTGCAGAAGATGTTGAAGCATTCGATAAACGTCGGAACCGACCTGCTTGGAATGAACGTAGTCGGTCGATCATTCTGATAGTCCTCTTTAAGAGGGCCCGACAAGGACTCCCACAGTAACGAAGGTTTACTAGCTATACACCTCTAAATGAGGTGCCAAGCCAAGTTCTACCCCAGATCCGGAACAAGTCCTATGTCAGGTTAGCTCCCTCACTCCACAGAAGATGATTTAAAAAACGACAAGATATGATACGATCACTTCTATCGAGATTATGGCTACCTGACAGACGAATGTAGGAAGATGAAGGATGAACTCAAGTGTTTGAAGTGGTTAGCTCCAAAAGTTCTTAAGCACAGAAAAGGAAGGCCTCCCTCCTCAAGGCCACATACTGCAAGATGAAATAATGAACAAGATGAGCAGCCAGTTCTAGGGGGTACCCACAATTGACCAGAATGTAGAATGAATATGATCCTTCGGAACCTTATCTCCCGACTCACGTCTTAATTGTGCTGCACCAACACAATCAAAAGTATATACAATAGAATGAGACCAGGCAAACGATGGCCCCAATGTTTCAAAAGATCGAGCCATTGGTTCCACATCCAAAGTAGTTCTCGCCACCTGTGTTGAGAAGTAGTTGAAAAGGAAAAACCCATGATTAGCTTTAATGACGACGACCTGGTAGGAGTCGATCCATATCGACATGATCATCTTGTTATCACCATAAAGATCGAACAATACAAAGTGATGAGAATCTTTATGGATTAGGGAGTTAGCTATAATCTCCTCTATTGGAACGATTTTCAGCAGATGAGTTTCACTCAAGCGCATCTACAACCTCATGCTGGGCTAATTAAGGGGCTATCAGGTGAATGGATATACTCTAAAGACACTATTTCACTCCTTGTCACCCTCGAGATTTCGCTTGATCATGCAACAGCTACCACAGTGTTCAGCGTAGTCAAGTTGCCCTTACTATACAATGTTATCCTGGGTCAGTTTGGCTTGAACATCTTGGAGGCACTACCGAACACGAAACATATAAAAGTTAGGTTCAGGACCTCCATCGGCATTAGAACACTTTTTTACTATTTGGAAGCCCCGACACTTCCTACCAACTAATCTTGAAGCTCTCTATATTATACTTACGACCCTAGATCGCCTACTAGATACTATATGACACCTAGCTTTATTGCTTGCTTCGCTAGTTGCATTATGATTATTTCTCTTATGACACTTTGCCTCATTATCCTTTTGTAAAAAATTGATCATATTGAACATATGTGGTCAAACTCCATATTCACTCTCTCGAACGAACGTGCTGTCAGCAAGGGATGTATCTCCCTGACGGGTAGGCAATGCCCATTCTCTTGAACAAATGTGCTGTCAACAAGGGATATATCTTCCTGACGGGTAGACACGATTCACTTTCTCAAATGAACATGTCATTAGCAAGGGATGCATCTCCCCAATAGGTAGGCATAGCCTACTCTTTTGGTTGTACGCAATGAAACACACTACTGATACGATAATCTAGACACTTGCTAACAACTTACCAATGAAACTATCATGTATCTTCATTAATCAAAATGTAGGGGTATACAAGTGAAGAAGAGGCAAAAGAGAACCCATAGTCAACAAGAAACAAAACCAAGGCCTGAGTAAAAAAGAGAAAAAAAAAGATTATGATCAAGGAGGAGTAGGAGATGGAAGAGCTCTTGTCATGCCCGGACCTTCGGGTTCAAGCACGCGACAACTGTCGCATGATCTAAAAATACGTACAATCACCAACACGTACCCGAAGATCTCACAAGGCTATGATGATACCGTTTCCAAGTTAAGAAAATCCAACACTTAAAATATGTAAGCCTAAAACATGTAATGAGCAAATAACTATTTATCATTTCAAAACATAACTTCCAAAACATAAGTTTCACATTTAAAAAAATATATACAAAATTTGCATTTTTAAAATGCCCTCTGATAGGTCCGGCTACATGTCTCAAAATTCATAATTAAGAAGAACCAATACCAAAAGTTGGTTTCGGACAGCTCTCTCTCCTTGATCGGATGTAGCTAGGGGTAGAGTGGATTTTATCTTTACACTTTCTTTGATAAAAATACAAATAAAGAATTGAGTGTAAAAATACTTAGTGAGAGAGTGCAATGGTATAGTTGTATAAGTAAATAAGTGGTAAGTATGAGAGTATCAAACAATACTTTCAAAATCATATTTTGATTCAACAAATATATCATGTAAATATCTTTGTATTTTTCAACTAATGTCATAGTTTCTATGAAACGAAATAAGCATTCACGATGTACTTTATTTTTAAAATCCAAGGGGTTGCCTCAAAATCTCTCCACCAATAACTTGACTCAGACCAATGGAGGAACCGCCAATGGGTTTTCAATTATTACTAATCATAAACATTACCCCAACCTTAGTGTTAACTTGGAACCTCTGAGGTGGTGAAACCAAATAAGCCCGACAGGAA
Organism: Dillenia suffruticosa; assembly: GCA_033439265.1. Classification (NCBI taxonomy): domain Eukaryota; kingdom Viridiplantae; phylum Streptophyta; class Magnoliopsida; order Dilleniales; family Dilleniaceae; genus Dillenia; species Dillenia suffruticosa. The sequence continues at coordinate 9,196,703 of JAVTVX010000013.1, read as the reverse complement.
CATAGGAGCATCTCTCTACAGTATCTACCCACTCAAGTCTAATAATCTCTCCATGCTGCCCCTTCGAATCATTTCGTGAAAGTTTAGACTAGTCATCACACATACATGGGTACTCACACTCCACACATGCACCATTTCACCAACAACATCATGTTCCATAGAAACCAACAAAGTTCTCAATTCATGAATTTAACAACAATATCCAAAGAAAAGTTTAACATGATACAAGATTATTTTGCAAGTGTAAAGATGCTATAGTTCAAATCAAAATCTTTTTAGGGACACTCCACATTCACAAAATATTATATAATTCTATATTAAAGAAAACATTTTAGAAAACAAAGAAAAACGTTTCTCATTTACTAACACAACAATCCATCCACTCACAGTATTAGGAGATCGTCACTCCAAATTTATCCACAGCAAGAGTCTTATCTCGATCAGTTTTGTCCAAATCCTAAAGGACATCATCAAATAACCAAAATCATTAGTATTTATCATTTTATGTCAACCCATAATCCTAACATTCAAAACCTAATTTTTCTTTCTCTTATTGTGACTCGAAATCTTTTAAATCCAAACGAATAAGTAGTCAGGTCACTTAAAGTTTGGGATGGAAAGACTATAATATTTTGATTTTGTTTCCAAAGAGTCATTCTAGTTTGGGTTATACTAAACTCCTCAACTCACCCCTTTTGGTGACAACTTTAGATCCTCAAACCATTCTTCAAAATTAAGGCTAAAATCTAATTTTAAAAAGTTGGATATATACTTTGGAACCTTTTATCTTAAGTTTTGGTGGTAGATTGATTGAGTTTTGGAAAAGATAGAGAGAGAGAACTCAATGGTAGGTTTGGGAGAGAAGAGAAGAATAGTCTAAAAAGTGAGATAAAGTTGTTTGGGTTCCATGGTTTTTGGAATCCCATTTATACCTTTTTATCTTCTAATATATTTCCAACATTTTTTAGTAGTTCTCTCACACTTTTAAATTACATAAGTGTTAATATGTCTTTTTTGGATTATTGGGAAGGTTAATCCTATGGATTTTAAGCACTTGAAAATTTGTTTTGTTAAAAAAATGTGTTCGATGATGAGCAAAATAAATGAGAATAAAAATAGAATTTATAAAAAATAAATTAAAAAGAATAAAAATGTGAAATATTCAAAATATGAGATATAATATAAATTAGATACTATATGATTAAATGGTTTGAGTAGCTTGGTGGGGAAATGCTTTTTAGGAACTTGGTGTGCTTGGGTTCAATTCCAAATGACTATAACAAGAAGCATATGGAAATATTGGCAAGGCACTACAACCGAGAGGCATTTGGAAAGATTGGCAAGGCATTAACCAAGGAGTAAAACTCACAATGGATAATGCAAGTATTCTACACAATATTGAGAGGCTTCCATTTGTGCAAGATCTGGAGGTGCAAGGCAATATTGAGAGAGATAAATGGAATGTGTATGGAGGAGTTTCACAATGGATACGTCGAGAAGGTAAGGGGAAGTGTACAGACAGACTCCCTTTTACAAGGCAATAGAAGTTTACCGAGAGATAAACATGTACTCAGAGACTTAGTGTAAATGCTTAAACACCTAGAGGTGATTGAAAATTTTGAACTGACAGATAGCAATGTACCGAGAGGTAATATACCAAGAGATGAGTAGAAAAAAAATGTATCAAGAAGTAGCCATCGCCGAGAGAGATGGTGACCATCACCAAGCCGATCGATAAATACTGAGAAGTAAATACGAGTGCAAGTGTTGAGATATTTAATCAAACATAACTGAGAGGTGAATGATACAAGTGTCGAGAGATAGTAATCACCAAAAGGTGCCAAAGGAGAATTAGAATTAATTACAAGTGTTCTAACATCAAGATAACAATTATCGAGAAATTGTGGAGTGTACAGAGATGGAGATGAAAACGAAAGGTAGTAAATCAACTTCTCACAGAGAAATTAAATTCTATCGAAGAGACCATTCTTGTCAAGAACTCAAGATCTATTGAACACTGAGTACTCTAGTAACCAAACACTTAAAAATTTAAAAACCCATCAACTGAGAGCTTAAGGAGATTCCGGTGCAACCTAAATGACAAAAACCATATTTAAATTTAAATTAATTATTCTTCCACATTTTACAAAATATAAAAATCTCAAATAATTACTTTAGTATCAATATCATAACTAGACTTTCCCGATATTACAATTCTCAGCCCCTAAAAGAAAATTTTGTTATCAAAATTTCATTACATGATTATTTTTCAAATAGTTGGGAATATTGCTTTTTCATTGTCTCCTTAGATTCTCTAGTCATCTTTTACACATGGTTGTTCTTTCATAGGATCTTGACAATTGGAATTGCTTATTTCTCAACTTTTTAATTTGCTTCTCTATGATAGCTATTAGTTGGACTTCAAAATTCAATTCTTCTCTTAACTCAATTGGAGGAACTTTAAGAACATGGGGGGGATCCGGCTAGTATTTCTTTTGTTTCCATAAATGGAGGCTAGTCTAAGACAACTGAAAGTAAACCATATAAATCATATCCAAAGATCAAATTATCTTAACTTCATATTTCATATAGTGTAATATTTTCCAAATTTTCAAAGTCTTTCTATAAAATCAATAATATCAAGTACTCTGGAGTAACAAAATATGTTCAGACTATCAACCAGAAAACCACTTCTCTTAATTATTCATTCACTTCTCACACTCCCCAAAATTATCCCAATGTGGTTGTCAACTAATTGAACCCATTAAAAGAAGATGGTCACATGAAAAATTAGAGTAAAATATATATCGTTTTAGCATAGGCCTCTAAGTATTTTGTATTTCACCTAGAACGTATAACTATCCTTCCTTGGTGCCCCCTTTTTCGTTGGTATAGACACTACAAAATGGGAATGTGGAGTTTAATTCTACGGTCAATAGTAGTAGTATCTCCCAATTATTTATTTAAATAATATTTTTGTATAATATTAGTTTTTGATTCTCTCTCTTCAAATCCTCAATTAGCTTCCACCTTTGATTTCAAGGCTTCATTTATACAATTTGATTCCTAAACATCTTCTCACACACCATTCTTTCCTACATAAATCTTGGCTGTTGACTAAACAACATCACCTCAAACTTATGAGACTCCTAAAACATGCCACGTTGGTAACAAACGAGTTTAGCTCTAGTGATCAGATTAGTACTTACATCTAAATTCCTATTCAGAGAGAGGATGAAAACAAATTTTTTAATACTATAAAGAATGCTTCTCACCAAAACATTACTTGATTCTATGATTCTTCTTGAGTACCACCCTATGGTTATAACATCTTCAAATAACAATTTTATTCTTATGTTATGACAGTAAAGTTCTTTTTCTCTCCCTTTTTTTTCCGGTCATCAGGTATTTTGCTAGTCTTAGTTATTATAATATATGGTTTTGTTAACCACATTACCAATTTGATCACCTAAATACTTACAAATTTCAAGCTACATATGCTATGTAACCCTATTCATTCACATCTTGTTTTAAAACTTTTTTGCACTTTATTTATTCTAATTCTCCTGACAACCCAAAAACTCTTCATTTTATAGGAATTATTTGACTCTCATGAAATTGGTATCTGAATAAATTATCTACATAATTTCCTTAGTGCATTTTAATATTCCCATCCCTTGCCAAATATCTCTTGTTCTTCGCCTTTAATGCAACTAATATGTTTTCTCTAATTTTGCTTATCATAACTGGTTCATTTCTCCTATTATTAAAGAAGCTCAGAGTTTCTAGTAAGTGTGACAATACTTTTTTAGACAAATTTGTCTCAACAAATTTAGATCCTAAAATAATAACTTATTCTATATAACCACCTACTTTCTATTATTTTATTTTCTGTCAAAATCACAAATATCCCCTCAAACTTTATACTTATTTTCAATTCAACCCTTGAACAAGTATTGCAATCAATTGACCCCCCAAAATTTTTAAAACAAAATCGAATGTCCTTCATTTCTAACGGAATCAAGTCTGTTTCAAGAATCATTTCGCCTACTTGTACATTACAATCTCTATAAACTATACTTCTAACTAATTGTTCACCCAAAAGTGTAATCACCAATAACTCTTTCTCATGTGGGTTTCAAGGGGCTATTGCATGCCTAGCAAAACTTGCACTATTAAAGAAATCATTGGACTCTGTATTAATGAATATGTAGGCATCGATACCAAAGGTTTTCATTGTACCTACTAGTATAAACTGTCAAGTGATTATTAGTCAAAACCTTATAATACACATTCCATATATGCTTCCTATAACACTACATCAAACCAATACATAAATTTCAACCATTCTACATATTCTTCTAGAATAATCATCAACACCTTCAATATCATGTAACATCAATAATATGCATTTTAAATCAATAAATTACATTTAACCAAATTTACTTGTAATAACATCGGGATTGCTTTGTGTTTTTTCATTGGTCATCGCATAGATCCCAATTTGGGCTCGTGTTTGGCAACGTTGGGGATTCGTAGCTACAATATTGTTGCCGGTCCTCATCTTTCGAGTAGTGTTGAAGGAAGTATGGAAGTGTTGGGTGGTCCACCCTCGGAGCCATCGGGAAAACCTCAGTTTTGTTAACTCTTTTGTCCTCTCAAACCTAATTCGGAGCAAGCACTTCGGAGATGGCTCTCCTAATCACAATAGTAGCATTTCCTAGGCTCGCTGCAGGGCTTGAAATAGAATTTCTTACAATTTATGCAAGGCTCTTTCTTGTTTCCCATCGACTTGGTTTCAAACACGACACTAACATTTGGGCACCCATATTGGAAAAGTGTTAGCCTTGGGGAGAGCCAATGGATTTTGTAATGGAGGCACTACCATAAGAGCTTGTGCTCTTACTCTTCTTAAAACTTTGTCTTGAAGTGGACTCGAATTTCCTTTTCTTCCCATAGCCTTCTCTAGCCTTTCCTCTTTCTTGAACTATCTTCTCGGCCCTTAAAGCTAATTGTAAGACATCTTTGAAAGTATGGGTCTCGATAATCGATATCTTTTCTCTAATATTCAAATTCAACCTTTCTTTAGATTTGGAGCACAAATATTTTTCGGAGGTCACTAACTTTGGGATAAACAAAGATAACTCTCTCAACTCTGTTTCGTACTCCGCCATTGACTTGTTCCTTTGCCTAAGATGGAAAAATTTCTTCCTTTTCAAGTCCTGGTAAAACCTAAGGTAGTACTTCTCATCAAATTCCCTAAGGAATTCACTCCACGTGATAGGAGTAAAGGATCTCCTCTTCAAATTCTCCCATCATGTGCAGGCACTTTTATCAAGCAACCTTATAGTGACCATAAATTCATCATCCAACCTCATGTCGGCTATAATTTCTTGAACTTAATTAACCCGATCCTTTGCCACCATAGTATCACTGGTGCCCAAGAAATCTCACAGCCAAATTGTTTTACTTCCTTGATCAACTTGGACAGTTTAATAGTTGGACAGGTAGTTTATATAACTACCGGTAGAGGAGAAACTATCGGTGTTAAGGGAACATTTGTTGTGTTGGTAGTGTTTGGTGGAGGAGGAGTTTGCATATGAGCTTGGGTTTGAGTTTGGGTTTGGAATTGAGTACCATATTTGCTCCACCATTCCATACACTATTGGAAGGCAACAAACGGCAGTGGAGGAATCTCAGATGGAGCAACCGAAAGTTCGAGTGTACTAGAGGGAGGAGCACAGGAAGATGATGTAGTCTTGTGCTCTGAAGAAGGAATGTCAGTCAAAATCCTTGTTCTCCAACGTGGAGTTATTGCATTCTATAAAAAGGAAACTAATTTTAACTTACTAAATCGGTTAAACTAATAATGCACTCATATCTAGACATGACTCCATTTCTTAGGACCCATAGGGGGTTTTTGAATTCTCCAAGTCATTTCAAAACACCAAAACCCTTTAAAAACACATGAAAATATTCGGAAACATATAAAAATATCTGGAAACATTTAAAAATATATGAAAATATTTTAAAATTTTGGAAACTTTTAAAAACACTGAACCATTCACTCTGATACCAATGTAATTATCAAGCCCCAACCCTCGAGTCCAAACACGCGATAACCGCAGTGTGATCTAGAAGTACGTGCAATCACCCATATGTACTCCAAGATCCCGTAAGGCTACGATGATACCATTTCAAAATTAAAAAAATCGACCACTTAAAATGTGTAAACCCAAAACATGTAACGAGCAAATAGCTATTTATCATCAAAACATAACTTTCAAAACATAAGTTTGACATTTAGAAAAATAGATACAAAATTTACATTCTTAAAATGTCCTCCGATTGGTTTGTCTACATGCCTCAAAATCCATAAGTAAGAAGGACTAATACCAAAAGTTGGTCCCGGACAGTTCTCTCTCCTTGATCGGATGTAGCTGGTGGTAAAGTGGTTTCTATCTTTACAATTCTTCATAAAAGAATATAGATAAAGGAGTGAGTATAAAAATAGTCAGTAAGTGGAGTATGATAGTATAATTGTATAAATAAATAAGTAATGAGTGTGAAAGTGTCAAACAATAATTTCAAAATCATATTTTGATTCAACAATCTTGGCGTTAGTTCGAAACCTCCGAGTTGGTGCAACCAAATTAACCCGACAGGGATTTGGCAGCATCTCTCTACTATGTCTACCTTCTCAAGTCTAACAATCTTTCCACGCCGCCCTATTGAATTGGTCTGTGAAAACTTAGACCGATCATCACATATATATGGGTACTCACACTCCACACATGCATCATTTCACAATCTGCATATCATGTGCTACAAAAACCAATAAAGTTCTCAATTCATGAATTTAATAACAACATCCAAAGGAAAGTTTAACATAGCACAAAATATATTTCGCAAGTGTATAGATTCATAGTTCAAATCAAAATCTTTTTAGGGACACTCCACATTCACAAAATATTATATAATTCTATGTTAAAGAAAATATTTTAGAAAACAAAGAAAAACATTTCTCATTTACTAAAGCAACAATCCATCCACTCACAGTGTTAGGGAGGGTAGTCACTCTCAAATTTCTCCACAGCAAGAGTCTTATCTCAATCAGTTTTATGCAACCCCTAAAAAATATTGTCAAGTAACAAAAATTATTAGCATTTATCATTTCATGTCAATCCATAACCCTAACATTCCAAACCTAATTTTTCTCTTAATTACTGTGATTTAAAATCTTTCAAATCTTAATGATTACGTAGTCAGGCAACTTAAAGTTTGGGATGAGAACATTATAATACCTTGATTTCGTCTCTAAAGAGTCCTTCCAATTTGGGTTATACTAAAAACTCCTCGACTCTCCCATTTTTGTGACAACTTTAGATTTTCAAACCCTTCTTCAAAATCAAGCCTAAAATCTAACTTTGGGAGTTGGATATGTGCTTTGACGCTTTTATCTTGAGTTTTGATAGTAGATCGAATAGGTTTTGAGAGAGAGAGAGAGAGAGAGAGAGAGAGAGTTCAATGGTGGGTTTGGGAAAGAAGAGAAGAATAGTATAGAAAGTGAGATAAAGTTGTTTGGATCTCATGGTTTCTGGAATTCTATTTCTACCTTTTTATTTTCTAAACCATTTCTAACATTTGCTTAGTAGCCCACTCATACTTCTAAATTACACAAGTGTCCAATATATCCTTTTTGGATTATTGGAAAGATCAATCGTATGGATTTTAAGCACTTGAAGAATTGTTTTGTTGAGAAAATGTATTCGATGAAGAGCAAGATAAGTTAGAATAAAAATAAAATTTATAGAAAATAAATGAAAAAGAATAAAAATATGAAATATTCAAAATATAAGATATAATATAAATTGAGTATTATATGATTAAAGGCTTTGAGTGGCTTGATGGTGAAATGTTTTTTAAGAGCTTGGAGGGCTTGGATTCAATTCCAAATGACTATACAATCAAGAAGCATATGAAAATATTGGGAAGGCACTACAACCGAGAGGCATATGAAAAGATTGGCAAGGCATGAACCGAGGAGTGCAATTCACAATAGAAAATGCAAGTATTCCACACAATACCGACAAGATTCCATTTGGGCAAGAACTGAGAGGTGCAAGGCCAACGTGCTTCCATTCTTGCCGAAAACTCAAGATCTACCGAGCATTGAGTACTGTAACATCCAAACACTTAAAAATTTAAAAACCTATCATCTGAGAGCCTAAGGAGATTCCGGTGCAACCCAAATGATAAAATTCATGTTTAAATTTAAATTAATTATTCTCCCATATTTTACAAAATATAGAAATATCAGACTTTAGTGTTAACACCATAATTGAATTTTCTTGGTGTTACAGCTCTAGACTCCAAGTTGGCTTAGGGCGTGTCGGTAGTGGCATGTCGGTAGCAGTGTTCTTGTCCACTAGTTCAAGAGGAACCTCACCCACAGTAACAAGTGCAAGTTCTGAACTTGGCACTTCAAGCATGGCATTCTCACCATTCGGGGGCATAGCACCAGACAACCCTGCCTGGCGGATAATCTTCATAATACATTGCAGCCTTTCGAATAGTCTATGCCAGACACGTGCATGTTGATCGATAGTCTTTGTAATAGTCTCTCCGAACTCGACTATTTTTTGCTCAGCCACCTGAAGGGACCGACCACGTACTTTGGCCAATCTCTCTATAGCCTGCAGACATGCCTCGTGCACCCTAACCTTTGCCTGTAGTTCTACACATCTCTTGGAGATCCCTCCACACTGTTGAAGCGTTGTGTTCAGGTCAGTTCTCAAATGCTTCACCTCCTCGTTTCTAGCATTCAAGGTGGTTACTAATGCTTTTTTCTCTTTGATCTCTCTCTCTATTTGTGAAAGAGCATCTTACAATTGAGAAACCTCGACACCCATCTGGTCCGCTTGATGTTTCATATGATCAATGGTTTGTTCTCTCCTTAGCCTTTGAAATTCTATTAAAATGATGGTCTGCACGAAACAAAAAAAGTCATATACGAGAACCAAAAGTATGGATAAATTTCCTTCTGATGTAGTCATATCGTAAGCCCTAATGACATGATGCCCTCGATACCCTGCTCGAGAGACAGCGTGTTCCGCTCTAGTTTTGAATTATAGAAATTCACCCGACTGTTATCTTCCTAGCCTCACTGCCATCAACATAGCTGTACCAGTGATCATCTGCACTGATCGCCACGGTATCTCTTTCCCTTTGTCTTTTACAACCATCGTAGGACCAAACAGGAATGACAGGGGGAAGAGCAGTCCCCCCAAACACCCTTCACTTGCCCTTTTTTGGTGTCAAGGAATAGCAAAAGACAGCCTCACATCGGTTTCCCTGGTCGATCCAAGAGGAATACCTATACCTCAGGGTGTTTGGCAGTTTATCCCTCTGTCTCATCCCTTTCTTCTTCAGGGCTCTCGAAGACACGACTCTTGACCTCCTCCTCTCCTTCTTCTCCTTGTTCCTTTCTCTCCTTGACCCCCTTATTGTCCACCTCAGCGCCTTCTAGGTGCTCTGCCTGAGCATCCACATCTCCCCAAGCTTCGGACTTATGATTTTCGATCTCAATAGCTCTTAATCCATCAATACTGTTAGAGGTGGGTTTGATTCCACAAATGATAGATCTATTGATTCGAACTGGATGACTGACCGTCTAACAATCTCAATTATTAAGGCTTGCAAAAAATCGTTGGAGGGTGCTCGGTAGAGAGACTTCAACGTTCAAGTCAAAGAGTAATTTTTGAAAAGAAAAATACACTAAAACAAAGTTCTATTATGTCTTTGTGTATTATGTGTAACTTTAGAGAGCACGTACCTGATCGATTGGTTTGGTGATGTATATATAGTATCAGAGTATGAGTTTCTTATGCGTTCGAAATATTAAAATCCTAGTTTTCATACAAAAATACCTTCAAGATTGTAAAACTCCTAAAGAAAGATTTTTAATATCTCTTTTATTAAAAAAAAATCTATTTGTCGAAAGATTTCTTTCTGTCTATTAGGTTTGAAAATCTTTTTATTAATCATGAAATATTATTTTTATGATTTTGGGTTGATCAAAGAGAGAAAGAGACGGAGACGGAGGAGTGGGGTTGGGGGTGGGTGGGGGGGGGGGGGGGGAGAGAGAGAGAGAGGGCGTGGATAGGAAAGTGCCAAATAAAAATATTGGGGGCTACGAATGGGGGCAAAACGGCTGCATGTAATCAATTATTTTCATTTTTTATTTTTTAACTTCTCTCTCTACAAAATGGCGTTATTTACTTGGCCCTTATTTTAACATTTTCCCAATCTTTTTCCCATATAAACTTTTTATTTTTTTTAATACTCAAAATATTGGAATTACCTTTTTGTTTTTATAAGGGTATCTACCACATGGAGTATCATTGAAAAGTTTTAGAAAAAAAGGGTTGGTTTTGATACTTGAAAATATTTATGTGATGGCACTACCATATGTTTTAATACTTTCTAACATAACTCGAATTCAATTCTTCTCATTTTAATACTCTCTTATAATGAGAAAGATAATTTAAGAAATTTAATCAACTTACACAAATTGAAGACATTCTTAAATGCATCAAGATTAATCTCTAATATACAGTATTACACTTTTTTTTGTTCCCATCACATATATAAATCTAGTTCGAACGTTTATAGAGTATTATTTAAGGAGTGACTCTCCTAACGTAATCTTTTCAATTTATAAATTTTGAATTCAAAATTTAATTAAAAAATTTAATATTTTATCCTATTAAGTACGTGAATATATCCGAGCTATGATTATTTACCAAACGTTTAAAATTCCGTTCAGATTAATAATAATATGGGATTGCAAAAAGAGCCCACACATTGAATGGGGGTATTTAAGTAATCTTTTAGGAGTGAACCTCCGAGGCTATGGCTGGGAAAGTGAGGAAAGAAGGATGAAGGGGTTTGAATGATTTTCTTAAACGGGGGGCTTCACTTATGTTCACAATTATGGTGCTTCCCATGCCTTTTCACTACCTACCCACCACCGTCGAAGCCCGCATTCTAAGCCAGGAGGGTAAAATAAATATGTGAATATATATATATATATATATATTTGATATGGTTAATATTATAAAAAATCAATTAAATTTTGAGTGAATACATCAATTTTCTGCATTATTTGTATTTTATATTTGTTTTTTGAATTTTTTCTATTAAATATTTTTCTTCCTAAATTTTGATAATTAAAATGACATTTTAGAATATTTAAATGGTAACAAAAATGAATTAGGCAGTTTTAAAGGACAATGAAATAGAAAAATTGCCAAAAAAGCCACTTTTACATATTGTATTGATTGATACAAGTTTATTTCTTATTTTGTAATCCAATTTTAGTCATTAAACAATATATTTGGCAGAACTTTTTTTTCTTCTTATCTTTTCCATTTAAGGAGAAACAAAAATTAATATTTTTGAAATAAAATTAAAAATTATTTGAAATAATTAGATGAGAGATGAAGAGAAAATATCCAAATTTGAATATATTTGAAATATTTAAACTTTCAAATTTCAAATAGAATCTCAAAATTAAATGATATGAACACATTTTAAATTTTTCATTCAAATGAGAATATAAATGAAATAAAAAAAAATATAATTTTGGAAAAGTTGGCATATGAAAAAAAAAAGAAAAGAAAAAGCTTCTCTGGAGCTTCTCCTTGAAAACATTTTAGGGAAGAAATTTCTTAATTGTTCCCTTTGTATGAGCAACATTACACGTATCTTCTTAATAGAATTTTGCTCATCCCAGTCCTATGTGTGCAAGAGTAGGGATGGCAATTGTCCTATACGGCGGATTTCCACAAAGATCCGCTCATATGGAGTGGTGGTGGGGACTCCAGCGCAAGGGGTGGGAAAAGTGGTCTCCATTTCGTACCAAGGAAAAAAATTTAACCATCTATTTTTTATTATGATAATTTTATATTTGAAACTCTGTATAATAAAAAAAAAAAATTAATTTTCGCTCTACATATTCATGGGAATTCTCAAAAAATATAAAATTACATATATGCGCTTATTATATTAAAATTTAATTTATATTTAAGTAACATATGTATAATATGGAACTCTTTATCAATTATTAAAAGTGCAAGCCACTTGAAAGGATTTACTCAATGGTATCGAGGAAAGTTTTAGGTCTTCGTGCTCTGGAGGAAGTAATTCTCTAACTTTCAATTACAACAAGTTTCTTACAGTAGGGAGAAAAAAAAAAAAAAATTGGAAGTGCAAATTTGCCACTTTGTTTAAGGACGGTGCTCCAAGCTATGCCCGTCAAGTAGAATTAGGCCCTTATTTAGAGGAGGAGATCAGGATCTTTGCATATTAGTTTGGTGGAAGACAAAAATGACCGAAAATATCCAACCTTGCAGAGCAGAGGATTGCCACAGATTTTCAATCATTCATGTTTCTAAAGTTGCTTCTGAGTCGGCCTCTAGTACTAGGGGCATATTTCTAAGTCCACATTGTAGCAACCTACATGCAAATAAATACATTGGAGGGAGGCTTTGATGCGTGTCCAACATTGGTTGCGGACTGAAATTGTTTTTAAACAAGTAAATTCTAATTCAAGACTTAGATGCTGCATGATAAATGAAGATATGAATGTTTGTGATAAATGAAGACTTATAAATCAAGTATTATAAGGATGATCGAGTGATTTAATTAAATGATTGTTTGGAATCGACAAAAGTTTCATGATAAAATGTTCACATGTTTAAATCCAATTCATGTTTAAATTATTTTATTTATTGATTCTTAGATAGTCAACTGATTTTTATATTTGTTATTATATTGAATCAAGTAAAATTTAAACTAATTTTGTATTAATTGGTGTTAAAAAATTTGAATTTTTTGCTTTCTAATTCTTTATTTTTGAATATTACGAATTGGTACCGTAGGCAGTGGGAATGGAGAATCAATTAAACTCATAGGCATAAGGTGAGGGAAGGGGAAGGGGGAATTCCGCTCCGCCCCACCCTTTGCCCCCATTGCCATCCCTATGTTAGAGAGAGAGAGAGAGAGAGAGAGCGACCTCCCACAGGGTACCCAGCAAATGTAGCTCTTCTCATCCCCAAGCAAATGTAGAGCTCATCCACCGGCCTTCTCATATCTACCACGCAAGTGTTATTTGTTCCCCCCAAAATATTAATATCTCCAAATACTATCTTATGCATCTTTTCTTTTGGATCACAATAGACATACTAACCTTTCTTCCTCTCTCTCTCTCTCTCTCTCTCTCTCTCTCTCTCTCTCTCTCTCTCTCTCTCTCTCTCTCTCTCTCTCTCTCTCTCTCTCTCTCTCTCCCCCTCCCTCTCCCTTCCCATTTAAACCATAGTTCTCAAGACCATTCCCCTGACTAGAGTGTGTATAAAAGTAGTGAAATGAAGAAACTAATCCAAAACCATAGTTCTCATGAACATATGACTAATACAAAGATAAATGTGAATAAGTTTAAAATCTCTATAATATAATTAACATCATTTTAAATTAAGATTTGTATGAATTCAAACTCCTTGTAGTATGTTGAAAGAGGCAAACGGTCCAAAGAGATATTCTAAAACAACTTGAAAAGCATCACTAATTCAAAGAAAATGATAACCAGTGGCCACTTTTACTTACATATTTTTTTTTTAATTAGAGTTAAATGTTCTTTTTTATAGAATATAAAAATGTACAAGAAAAAATAATTTTTTTTTTTTTTTTATAAAAGTGATAAAATTATTATTATTATATTAATAATTTTATATTGATGTTTCGCTGTAATCTTTTTTAAATTTTAACCCCTAACGCTTTCAAGGAGAGGCCGTTAATTTTTATTCCAGCGCTTCACATTTAAAAAAAATTTTCTATTTGGAAAGGATTCTAGGGTGCGATGGGAATGATTGCTTTACTCCCTGTGTCGAATTATCACCATGTGCTTCCCTTACATCTCTAATTATTAATATAAAGTTTAATATTAATCAAAGACTTTTGAAACCCCTCACTGAAAACAACGTAACAGTAACGTAACAGCTGGCACGGCATTCAAACCAAATGACGAAAATACCCCTAAGAGTCACCTCGTGCGAGCGTGATGCCCATCAACCGAAAAAAAACGACAATGTTATTAAACGGATTCCGAGGAAACAGGATAATGCTATAAAGGAAACATACTAAGGTTACGGGCCTGTGATGGGAGAGCATTAGAAAAGGCAGCACGGCAGATTCTATCCCGATGTAAGATGACAAAGCAAGAAAGACGGAGGGATAAACCTTTTTGGTTGGCCCCCCTTCATAATTTCGCTGAAATTCATGTTTTTTATAATTTTATTTTATTTTATTTTATATTTGATAATTGATATTTAAAATTTTGATTAATTTAATTTAAATAATTATAAAATTTAATTTAGAGATATTTGTTCGTTTGTTAATCGGGTGCTTCTTTGGTCGTTAAGGCGTTTTGGTCTCTTCTCTTGTAATCCTTGTCGCCGACATCATCTTTGCCTTCAGTTAGATGGGATATTGAAGAAGGATGGATACATTGTGGTTGACCTCCGTTTTTTTAACTTCTTTAAAAGTTTCAAATGCGGATGTTTTAATCAATCTAACCTTATGATCGGGGTTTATATTTCTCCCTTTTGCACGGATGAAACTAGGAATAAATTCGAATTGAATTTTTAGATTTTTTAAAGAGCTTAGAGACAAAAGGAGAGACAATTTTTTTGGGATAAATTTAGCAAGCTTTTAGTGATGAATTTTCTTTGAAAATATTTTAGGATGCATTTAACAATGATTTTTTAAAATTTTTATTCTTTTTGTTACTTAGTTCCAAAATTTACAAACTAGTGACAATGAATATATAAAATTTTCAAAAAAATATAAAACAAACATCGTATATTTCTATATCGACTCTTTGGTTCAAATCTTGAAATAGATATTAATATCATTATTGATATTCGATTTATATATCTTTCGGAATGAAAATCATATAGATGTTAATTTTATAATCGATATAAAATATTTTAAAATTAATATTTTTAAAATTTTATTTTATTTTCTAAAATTAAAATTAAAATTAAAAACGGGATCAAGGCCGTTGAAAGTGAAGATCGAAGGAGGACGCCATTCTTCTTCTTCTTGCACGGGTTTTACATAAGAGAGTAGAGAGAGAGAGAGGGGGGGGGGTTTCATCCATGGGCAAAAAGTGAAAAGAATTTTATTTGGTTTCATCCATGAGTTTCCTTCGAAACCCATCAATTTACTTCGATTTCACATAACCCATAGATTGAGAGGTTTGATTCTAAAATTTTCGTTCTTATTTCATTAATTTAAACAATAAATATGTATTTCATTTACTATCGAATGCATCTTTTCTTTTTCATAACGCAATACACATACCAACCTTTCTTCTATTTTAGCGTAAAGGGTCCTATGTTGAGTTCCCCTTCGCCACATCACAAGAAAATAGTAACTTTTATACCACTTGTATTTTAAAATTAATTTAAACAAAAAAGAGAAAAATTTATGTAAATTTTGTATTTTTTTCAGAGATGCAATTTTGAAAAAGAAAATCTTTACACGTGTTGAGGTATTAACTAATTTAATCGATAAAATTTTTTAGGGTGTTCGAGAAAGTTCAAATTGTCTCTAGTTAATTTTGTTTTACTTGGACATTTTTTGATTAGAGCAAAATGTTCTTTTTTATAGAATATAAAATTTTACAAGTAAATTTTTTTTTCATAAAAGTAATAAAATTATTATTATATTAAAAATTTTTATTGAAGTTTCTCTATAATTTTTATTAAATTTAACCACTAACTCCGTCAAGGAGAGGCCCTTAAAATAAATTTAGAAAATTTAAAACCAAATTGCATGTATTTTAAAATTTTTAGAAGATTTATAAATAAAAATTCCATAAATTGTATACATCAATTCTCTTTAAAAATATAAAAAAAAGCTTAGTTCTTTTATTATGAGGGAAGCCCATGACCTAATAGGAAAAAAGAGGAAAATTAAAATTAGATGAGCACAAAAAAGATACTTGTAAGAATTAAATTCAGAATTTCATAATTTTTATTTCAAAGCGTCCCATTTTTAAAAAATTTTTCTAATTCGAAAGGGTTCTTGTGGCCCCAAAATTTGGGTGCGACAGGAATGATTGCTTTGCTCCCTCACAGTCACCTCGTGCAAGCGAGATGCCCATCAACCGAAAAAAACGAAAATGTTATTATAACGGATTCCGAGGACAACCGGATAATGCTACAAAGCAAACATACTAAGGTTACGGGCCGTGACGGTGGAGCATGCGAACAGCAGATTCTATCCCGATGGCATAATAATATGATACGGAAAGACAGACGGAATGCTTGGGGATTTCATAATTTCGTTGATATTTATAATTTTATTTTATTAGAAATAATAATTGTGAAATAAGATCTAAAAGAGAATAATAGAAAATAATGTTTGTTAGGCACCCACCTAATGAATTGTACGTTTGTTAATTGGAGACTGGTTTGGTCTTGTGCCGTTTTTGTCTCTTCTCTTGTAACCCTTGTTGTCGAAATTGAACAAGGAAGGATGAATTTGAATTGATTTTTTTTTTTTTTTTTTTTTTTAAGATCTTAGAGACAAAATTAGAGAACAATTTTTTTTTTTTGATAAATTTGGCATTGCTTTTAGGGCTGAATTTTCTTTGAAATTATTTTAGTTTTGTTATTTAAGGATGCATTTAACAATGATTTTTTTTTATTTTTTATTTTAATTCTTTTTTGTTATTTAGTTTCAAAATTTATAAACTAGTGACAATGAATATATAAACTTTTCAAAAAAATATATAAAACAAACATCATATATATAATTTCAAATATGTTCAAGTATTTAATGTCAAATATATCTAATATATTTATCAAATGTCATAATTCCATACAAATGTATCGAGTGAAAAGAAATACAACTGAAAGAGTAACAATTAGAGGAAAAATATTAGCCGGAGGATTTACTACAGAGGAGGATGAGGTGTCAATGGTGTCAAACTATCAAAACTGCTGAGACGTTGAACGATAAGAGTATCTATTCATGTTTCTAAACCTTCCGAGCCTCTAGAGTATCTTGATCCACTTTTATTTGCTACGTTCTTGCTCCATTTTCTCCTTGAGCAACATGTTCCCCGCTTGTAGCTAAATCACCCTCAGAATTAACCAGAGTGAGACTGGGAGGATGAGGCTCTAAAGGAACAAGTGTGACTAATGTACAAACATGTTACGATCCCAAAACAAGTTAGAATTCAAAATCATCTTCCTTTTCATCTCATATTGATCTTAACCTTCTTCCTCCTTGTCAATTTCTTCATTATTGCGTACATTGTTATCATCTTCTTCCTGAGTGTAATGGTACCAACAAATGATGGTCCTGTATCGATGATTATATCAATTTAATCCTGTAATTCTATTGGGATGCTGTAGACTTCACGATTAAAGTGACATGTCTCATCTTGCGGGTATATTTTCTCTGTTTAACGCTCCTCAATCTTGTTGTGTACTTTGGTTTTGTACACGACCCACCACTCTAAAGCACAACACTTTCTACTACAATATGGAGCATAATATGTCTGAATGGCCTACTGTGTTAAGATAAATGAGTCATATTTTTAGTACAAATTCTTGTGATTAAAATCTACTAAATCATAGCGTAGTAATCTCTTTTAGGGTCAATCCGCTGGTACTTAAAGAACACCTTCATCGTCGTCCCATGTACTCCAACTCTATAACTTCATCTTAAAACCCATAAAAATCACCACTTCGTGACTAAACTCACGCACCGCGGTGCTGAAATTACGTAGAAATTAGTTCTTCGCCACCCAAATATACAAAAAATTAGAGAGAGAGAGTGCTACTTGATTGTCAAGATACCAATGGTGCATGCATTTATAAAATTGTACTCACATGGGTGAGCATTTTTCTCAAACTCAATCTACCTACATCTTCATATGATTAGCTTGCGGTGCTGCACCTTCTTATCCTAGTGATAGCATCTTTGTATCCAATGTATGACCGTCTCCATGGCTAATTTGTACCCACACACACTTGACACTACAGATATATATATTGTACACAGTATTTAGTTTTTGTTTCGGCCCCTATCTTTGGAGTATGCACTTACAATACATATATACATATATGATGGAGTATGGTTCAAAGGCTCATTATCATAAGCTCTGAGATATGTCAGGTCTATAATTCAACGAGACAAAATGCACCAAAATCCTTTGTCAAAACGGGATATATCTCTTGGTTGGGTAGATACATCCGATTTTCTTGGTACCTATCAATATTATCCATCTCGGTTAGTCATATGATCGGCTCCCTCGGGAAAGCACACCCTCGATACACAATATTACTATTTGATTAACTAAAGAAATATTCACCATTCTCTAAATTGCGGAAACACCTCATGTCACCAGGAAGGAGGTTTTTAACTATTATCCATAAGGAAAGTAATCTCTATGATAACTCAAACTTTCTCTAACTAATAGGATTCTAAATTTCTTGAAAATCTTTTACCATGAATCCCATAATCTTATGACAGTTTCACAAAAAAATTAGGGTTTTTACACCCGGAGGCGTACAAGACTTAATGTGCATGTAGACTATATATACATCATAAAGGCCACTAGTCAGATACATTTTCTTGAGTCTACACTTAGTACACAAAAGGCAATATAGAGCTCTCCTTCATAACTCTCTTTTTCGGTCTATTTCAGTTTCAAAAACTGTTCTTTCTGATTTGAGTGTCAAAATCTCCCCGTCAGAGCAATCTCCGCTAGTATTTTGCAGGTCTTACCATCTAGAAGGTCCAATAATCACTTCACTCATTCAAGTTAGCGGAGCTACTATCTGTGGAGCAAAACCTATCTCCAATAGATTAGTATTGTCTCTGGGAACAGACTAATTTTTCAACTAGACGTGCTTCTCACTCTACATCCTTCCTTCACAGTCACGGTACTGACCAAAAGGAAAAGACGAATGATTGGTTTTGATGATGATGATTTGATGAGAGTCGATACAAGTCTAAATGACGAGTTAGTCACTACTGTGGGGATAGGATCGTACCTCATTAAAAGAATCTTTGTTGATCAAGGAGCGAACCGTGATCTTCTCTTTTGGGATATCTTTCATCAAATGGGTCTCACTCATTCTCATCTTCAACCCCTTAACCGACCCTTAAAAGGACTCTCCAACGAGTACTTACTCCGGAAAGTACTATTTCACTTGTTGTATCTTTAGGAATACCTTACCATCATGCCACTACCAAAATCACTTTTTACATGATAAAACTTCCATCTCTTTATGACGCCATCCTAGGTCATTCTTGTTTAGATGGTCTAGATGCATTATCAAGATTAAGCACATGAAAATCAAGTTTAGAAAATCTCTTGAGGTCGTGACGCTTCATAGCGAGCCCGACCCATAAACCATCTCCATGGCGAAAGAGGAAAGAGAAAGTCTTTCAATAGAAACCTTGAAACTTAGAGACGATACCGAACGATTGTCCAAACCCCAACTTGGAGAAGAAGTAATCGAAGTCTCTATCATGAATGCACCCGGATAGAAAGTCCAAGTTGGAACCCACCTACTACCATCTCTCTAGAAGGCAATTGTGGACTGTCTTCATCAGCATTCTAAAATCTTTGCGTGGTCCCTAGAAGATATGTCAGGTATTTATCCCTCGGTTATAGTTCACAAACTAATTATAGATGTGAGCTATAAGCCTGTGAAGCAGAAAAAGAGGGTATTCGCACTAGAATATTAACGTGTAATACAAAAGGAGGTTCAGAAACTCCTAATAGCAGGATTCATTCAAGAAGTGAAATATCCTGAATGGTTAACCAACGTGGTCATAGTGAAAAAGGCTAATGGCAATTGGAGAATGTGTGTAGAGTTCACTGATCTTAACAAGGCATGCTCAAAAAATAATTATCCACTCCTTAACATTTATAAGTTGGTGGACAACTCATCAGGCCACTAGCTCTTGAGTTTTATAAATGCTTATTCTGATTACAATCAGATATTTATAGCCCCATAAGATGAGGAGAAAACCAGATTTATCACGGAATTTTGCACTTATTGTTATAAGGTCATGCCCTTTGGCCTAAAAATCGCAAAGACAACTTTTCAGCAACTAGTCAACAAATTTTTCAGTAGGCAACTTGGCAGAAATGTAGAAGCCTACGTTGATGATATGCTTATCAAGAGCACTAGCACAAAAGACCACATCGCAGACCTGGAGGAAACACTCCAAACCCTAGAACGCTATAACATGAGTCTGAATCCAACAAAGTGCACATTTGATATTACATCAGGTAAATTCTTAGGTTTTCTAATCACTAACCGAGAGATCGGGACAAATCTAGAGAAGATACGAGTCATAGTAGATATGGCACCACCTATGACGCTAAAGGAGATACAACGTCTCACGGGAAGGATCTCAACTTTAAATCGGTTCATGTCAAAAGTAAGAAAATAATACAAACCCTTTTTTGATACCTTAAAGAAATTCCAAAAATTTATATAGACACCAAAGTGCGAAACGACATTCGAACAGCTCAAAGAATACCTGGCATCACCCCCGTTACTCTCTTTGCCAGTTCCTAGTGAGAAACTCTATCTTTATCTCTCCATTTCTGATCGAGCTCTTTGCTCTACTCTTGTAAGATAGGAATCTATCACATAGAAGTTGGTATGCTATGTCAATCATATATTTCAAGAACCAGTAATCAATTACAAGCCTATCGAGAAAATGACGTTTGCCTTAGTTGTCACCGCTAGATGTCTTCGGTCTTACATCCAAACCCTCACTATTGTGGTATTAACCAACCGGCTTCTAAAATAGATCCTACAAAAGAAGGACACCTCAGATCGGTTCACTAAATGGAGTATCGAATTAAATGAATTTGACATCAAATATCAACCGAGACCAACAATCAAATGTTATGTCCTCACTGATTTCATTCTTGAATGTACATTCCTGACCTCTTTGGAGCCTGGTCCTATTGATGATTGAGAAGAATGCTCACTACCAAAGTGGACACTCCATGTAGATGGATCATCAAACTTTTCGGGAAGTGGAGCCAAGATTATACTCGTGGGTTCGAATGATTTTAAGGCTGAGTACGTGCTCCATTTTGATTTTCAAACGATTAACAACCAAGTTGAATACGATGCTCTTTTAACTGGACTGCGAATCACAATATCACTGGGAGTTCAAAATATCCAAGTCTTCATTGACAGCTAACTAGTCGTCGGACAAGCCCAAGGAGTCTACAAAACTAAGGAGACGATGATGACAAGATACTTATCAGGTTGTGAGATGTGATGAGCAAATTCGATGAGGTGGACATATAACAAATCCCCCGATCAAAGAATGTGCGAGCCGATATGCTCTCCAAGCTAACTATCTCTGACTCGATCACAACTAGATGAGTGGTTTATATCGAGAGCTTGCTATACCTGAGCATGACGAACCCGAGCAGATCTTATCGGCAAATGATTCACCAAGCTAGACGGACCCCATAGAGACTTATTTAAGGTTCGGGCAACTACAGAACTCACCTTCAAAGACAACTAAGTTGAGGCGCAAAGCCACTCATTATGCTATCATCAATGGGGACCTTTACAAGTTCTTCACCCACCCATACCTGAAATGTCTGACACCAGAGGAAGGAAATTACATGCTCAGAGAAATCCATGAAAGAATATGTGATAACCACTTAGTTGCACGAAATCTAACCAATAGCGAGCCCATGGCCATTCACGCAGTGGGGAATGGACATTCTTGGACCATTTCCACCAGTTATTGAATAGCCAAATTTCCTGATCATGGCAATCGACTATTTTACCAAATGGGTAGAAACCAAACCGTTAGTTTAGATCACAACTAACAAGATATAAACATTTGGATGAATGTCCATCATCACTAGATTCGGTGTGCCTCACGTACTTATTACTGACAATGGTAAACAATTTGATAACAAGAGTTTTCAAGACTTCTGCAGCAAACTGGAAATCCAGCAACACTTTACCTTCGTCGCATACCGCAAGCTAACGGCCTTGCCGAAATAATAAACCAAACAATCCTACAAGGACTTAAAGTAGCATTAGATGAAGTTAAAGATCATTGGGTAGATGAACTTTACAATATCCTCTAAGCCAACCGAACAACGCCCTCAAAAGGCAATAGGGGAAACACCATTCAATCTAACCTTCGGTTATGAAGTAGTAATACCAGTAGAGATAGGAATTCACTCACTTTGGGTAGACCAATACGAGCATGAACAGAATGAGCCCACATTACATGAACTGTTAGACCTATTTCTAGAACTATGAGAGACTACGTCCACTCGAATGGCCGCTTATTAGTAGTAGACGACATGATACTATAGTAGATGAATCAAAACTAGGACGCTTAAACCAAGGGATTTGGTTCTCCACAAGGCAGAAGCCACGGGTCAACCTTAACTAGGGGACAAGTTAGCGGCTAATTGGAAAGGCCCCTATTAGATATGTTTAGTAGTTCATCCAGAAACATACTGACTCAACTGCTTAGATGGTTCGACCATGCCGAAAGCGTGGAACTTAGAGAATTTACGTATCTACTACCAGTAATTTTTATTAACTTTGACATTAATTTATCAATAAAAATACTATTTCTTTTGAATAACTAGAAGATCATTATGTTAACGGATGGATCGAGCCTACACACCCGAGAAATCTCAGCCTATTGTTCTTTTTCCTACAAATCGAAACATGTTGTCAATAAAGGAAGCAACCTTTGTTCGGGTAGAGACAGCCCACTCACTTGGTTAGACACAATTGAAATGTGTCATCAATAAGGGAAGTAATCCCTGTTCGGATAGACACGGTCTACTCACTTGGTTAGACACAATCGAAACGCGTCATCAATAAGCGAAATAACCTCTGTTCGGGTAGACACAGCCCGAAACATGTTGTCAATAAGGGAAGTCAACCTTGTTCGAGTAGACACGGTCCACTCACTCAGTTAGACACAATCGAAATGTGTCATCAATGAGTGAAGTAATCATCAAGGAGAATAAGGCATTACCCAAACCTCTCGACACATTGAAGTTATCACCAAATCTAGCAATGGGGCAAGTCATCAGAACTATTAATTTGGCTCTAACAACTCAATCGACCCACTATTTCGCTATTTAAGTCACTCTATCGATGGCACACCTTTCTTACAGTTCTCGTAAACTATGTATGGGTAAGGTATTCCTCTCTTGACAACGACAAGATTGGCAAATAAGTAATAAAATTTTTGTTTCAAAGCACTGAACATATATTTGAGTACACAGTTAAATACAACAAAGTAGAAGGGTTCCTTTTATACCTTTATACATCTTGAATAGGTTATTCCAAAGAAAAATTGCCACAAAAGGGGCAAAACCAAAGAAGCACAAATGAAAGAAGTGTCTTGACAAACCGCTTCACCTTCCCAAACTGGTCACTCAAAATCTTTATTTCTTTCTTTTGACAAACCATCCCATGTTCCCTCAACGGACTGAATGATCTCAGTTTAACACCCAGTAAAATATTAAAACTGGAAAAATAGTTAGATGCTAAATAAAAGTTGGGAGAGAGAAAATAAAAATGACCCTAATAGGTCATTGACATATGCCTTGGTAATTAAGGAGTGCAAAAGGAATGATGAGCTGTAGGAAACCAAATGGAACCTGTTAGCACAAACTCCTCGCAACAGCAAACTATGACTTTCCCACTATTATGACGGAACCTTGCACCTGCGACTTATGCCACCGCACCACCTTTGGACGCCAAACCCATAGAAAGATAAAAGTCCTTTCAATCTTTTGACCCTCCTAAAAAGTGTAGTTCTATCCCTGACCCTTTCCTCACTAACGATCGTATTAAGCCCAACTACCCATTGCGATATATATATAGTCAAAGGGTGAAATCATATCATCAAAAGTCTCCCAAAAATCATACAAACGTTAAGCATTTAATAACTACATTCCACCTCTAACGCTTCTCCATTATACCCTTTCTGCTTCCCTATAATGCTTTGTGCCTTTTCGAATCACCTAATTACTATTGCATTTACTTTACTCCCAGTGTCAAATGATGATACCGAACCACATTTAATGCACTACACTAGAATCTTTTTAACTCTACTCTTGAAACCCTTCCTTCAAAACGACATCAGGAGTGGAGGGCAAGTGATGAAGCATGGTCCAAAGGCGGATAATCATAAGATCTGAAATCTGTCAGGTCTAAAATAAATCAATCACTTTCTAAGATTGATAATTCAAAAACTAAATTTATTATGAACTATCTATAAAGTGATTGGACTATATCCTCATTTATATGAGGAAATAAGTATCATCTTAATAATTCATGTCTCATACATGAAACCGACTTAGAGATGTAAGATGCCTATTTGCTATGGTTAGCACAAAACTTCATACTCTCTATTCCCTAATCACCAAAAGGTAAAATAATGCATTGTTTTACGTCGAAAGGTGATAATGTATAAATTTGTATAATAATTGTGATTGATTTTATTCTATTTTTAAATAAATATTACGCTAATAGTTATATTTTGTGGTATTTGACATTTTAAAATTATGGAAGAGGCTTATTATGGAAAACAGATAAAAAGGAGCCAATTTGAAACATTTATGCAAAGAGTGAAAAAATAGATAGCAATGCTTCTTCGTTAACGCGTGAGTACGTGGATCTTAGAAATATTGTGAGATTTTCTTGAAAACCAATGGTGTCTGTTGGTGGCATCATTATTGCTAGTTCAAGTACGTCAGATAGAACTGATTTTAAGAAGGTTCTTGGCTCTGCTTTTAGAGTTGAAACACGGGGATTTTGAAAGACTTTCTGGGACTTTGAAGCTGTAAGGTCTAGGAAAGAATCTCTTTATGCCAAAGGAAGTATGTTCTTGAGTTGTTACAAGAAGAAGGCTTACTTAGAGCTAAACTTAGTGGAATACCACTTGAAGTTGGCATAAACTAGTTCATACAGAATAGAACACACTCAAAAATCCAATCAAGTATGGCCAATTGATTCAAAAACTGCTCTACTTAACCATATTATGAGACTTGTTATAGCTATGCTGTCCATGTTCTGACTTAGTTCATGGACAAACATGCTTTGCTTCAGCGACATGCAACTCGGAGAGTGATTGGGCATCATGCCAAGAGTTTAGAAGATCAATCACAAGGTATTGTGTTTTTCTGGCAAAATGACTCATCAGCTGGATCTGGAAGACAATGAAGCAAAACATAGTGTCTAGATTGGACATGGACACGGCCTCCAAATTGAGCATGTAAATTAGGGGCATTTAAGGAAAATATGTTCATATGAGTCCTGCCGTCCCTATTTGAAGACTCTCCAAATTCTATCATGACAAGGAAAGCGCCATAGCTTCCTTAAAAAGCCTTGATCCTCCGACACACACATCTGTACTCTTCTTTAAAAAAGAACCTGTCCTTAGAATGCGTACACCACACCATACATATCATCTTCTTCATAGTCCGAGATTTTCTCTGCATTCCCTAATAGAGTTCACGTGACCCCACACTCATCACTCTTCATCATTCATTTATTTCTTTCCTAATCTTTAGGGAGACCAGCCTAGTGAGGATTGAGAATGAGAAACTCGAACCGAAAAAGACATCCGAGCCACGAGGGAATTGAAATGAATATTATGCTGTTCAATTTGTATACGAGTATGTGTATGTGGGAAGGGAATAATAAGCATTATATTTTGGATGGAATAACCAGATGCAATAAATTTTTTTAAGTTATATATAAAATTTACCAAAGCTTGACGTATATAAATAGGGAGTGTTACAGGTTTTCAATAAATTTATAATATTGTGAGTGAGAGAGAGAGGGGGGGGGGGAGAGAGAGAGAGAGAGAGAGAGAGAGAGAGAGGTGGTAAGCCCAAATTGACGCCAATTTTGCGTCGACGAGGGCACGCATGTCATTGCAAAGCCCAGAATGAAATTCTAAAAACCTGAGTATCCTATTAGTCACGGTTAAGGCCCAGTGCCAAGGTCGCTGCTTGTGGTTGCCATGCATCATCTTAATTAAAGTGTCAAAATAATAAAGCGCATCCTAGAAACCCCGCCCCTCAGCGTTGGAAAAAAAAAAAAAAAAAAAGAGTTACACGTGTGTTTTCAAAATATTGAATTTTTAAAAAATTGGTAATTTTATTTTATTTTATTTTTTAAAAAGAGTTCACATTCATCATAATAATATTATCAATAATCTTCCACTTTTTGTGAAATAATTTTTAAAACGCAATTGCATATTCTTAAAAAGGATAAAATCGTCAAAATTTCTATTATTCCTGTCAAAATATGATCTCACTATTTTTTATATAAATAAAAATACACTCATTGCCATAAAATGATTTTCAAACACTAATCCTTTGATTGTATATTTCATCTTCATCAGATGTATTCTTAACAATGATTTAGAGGGTGTAGTTGTTTATTATGGATTTATGGATTTTACATAGTGAATTAATCTCAAAATAGGGAAGGTAATTTATAATTATGTTTCATCTTCAACCACATTATTTATTTTGAACTTATAATTTTTTTGAGTTTTGTGTATGACAAAAATAGGTATCAAAAGAATTTTGTTTATTAAAAATCATATCTACTCTGAATCGAATTTAGTCAGAAATAACATGATTACTAAGATTCCGATGGTTTATAACAAAAAAAAAAAAAAGGACAAGGTAGAACATAGTTATGTAACATAATAATTGATTAATTATTTTACTTTATATCAGCCATTAAAATAAAATTAATCGACACTACTTTAAACAACAAAAAATAACATAATTAATCAACACAATTCAAACTAAAATGGTGAAACACCGATGATAAAATAAATAACATCAATAAAAGTTTAAGTTTTAATAAAATTTATGTTATTTAATATTTAGCATTAATTTGTTCATGATTTCAAATCTGTAACTTAAACATAAGTTTTTATATACTAAATATTATTTAAGATTTTTCTTAAATAATATTTATTAAAATTTTAATTCAAGTTTAACAAATATACAAATTGATTCTTGTTTTGCATAAAAACTACTTTGTCTCTTAGAAACTTAAAAAGACCTTAAAAATGGATTCAAAATAAGATTTTACAAAATATGGGAATGTTGTAAAAATGTTAAGGAGACTTGTTTATAGAAATTAAAATGAAAAGCATAATGTATAAAGTATTTACAAATAAGGATACCATTTACAAATATATAAAAAGGATTATTCTTCAGAAATATTGTCAAAAATGATTGAAACCTTCCAAAGTCGAATTTCAGAATTCGTCGTTAAATTTGAAAAATAATTAAATAAAATAAAATATTAATATATATTTATTAAATAATAAATTAATTTAGTGACGAATTTGAATTTGTCGCTAATTTTACGACAAATTCCAAAGTCGTTGCTAAGAATTTGTCGCTAATTTTGCGACGAATTCTGAATTCGTCGTTAAATTTGAAAAATAATTAATAAAATAAAATATTAATATATATTTATTAAACAATAAATTAATTTAGTGACGAATTCTGAACTTCGTCGCTAAATTTGAAAAATAATTAAATAAAATAAAATATTAATATATATTTATTAAATAATAAATTAATTTAGAGACGAATTTCGGATTTCGTCACTAATTTTGCAACGAATTCAGCGACAAATTCTGAATTTGTCGCAAAATTAACGACAAATTTGGAATTTGTCATTAAATTTGAAAATAATAAAATAAAATAAAATATTAATATATATTTAATAAATAATAATTTAATTTAGCGACGAATTTTGAAAATTATTGCTAATTTTGCGACGAATTCAGCGATGAATTCAACGATAAATTCATAATTCGTCGCTAATTTTGCGACAAATTTTAAAATTCGTCGCTAAATTTGAAATATAATATAATAAAATAAAATATTAATATATATTTTTTATTTTTTATTTAAAAAAATTATCATATTTATTATTTTTAATTAATATGTTATATTTTATTTTTATTTTATCTTTTTAAAAAATAGTATTATTATTTTTTTAAATCTTTTATTTTAAACTAATATTTTATTATTTTATAGTAAATTGTTATTTTATATTGTTTTATTATTATTAAAAAAATGTAAAGAAAATATAATAAGTAAAAAAGAAAACTTATAACAGATACTAAAATTTAGTTTTGTGATTATATGATCTTAAAACTTTACGAAAGCGCAGGAGTTCGAACCATGGTGGGAGCAAAGCGGAGACATTTTTCAGGAATTAAGTGAGGGAGGGTGTGTAGGCGCATGCTGGCTAGGGCGGGCGGGCTCGGGTAGAGGCGAGAGCGTATTTTTTTTTTCATTGCTAATTTAGCGACGGATTTAACGACGAATTTATATCCGTCGCTAATTTAGCAACGAATTTTTTTCGTTTCTAAATTAGCGACAGATAATTTCGAATAATTTTTCGTCGCTAAATTTGTGACGGATTTAGCGACAAAAAATTATCCGTCGCTAAATTTAGCGACGAATTTCTAATTTTCGTCACTAAATTTTTGCGACGCGTTATTAGTGACGATAGTGACGAAAAAGTTTTCGTTGCTAATTTCGTCGTTAACGTTTTTAGCAACGAATTTTTATTAAATTTTCGTTGCTAAATTTGTGACTAAAAGTTTGTTTTTTTGTAGTGTTTTATTTACATCTTGCATTGTCCTTACGCTCCCATACACTCAAAACACGTGATGGTGCAATCATGAGAGAGAGAGAGAGATTACATCATTTAATACAAAATTTGTTGGAAGTGAGTTTGACTACACAGATAATTGCTTTACTGAATCGAATGAGTTTTCTCGTTATTTGTCTACCATGATTAATGAGACCTGCAAAAATACCACCGAAACGTGTTTCGACGAGAAATATTCCAACACTCAAATCAGATAAAGGTTTTTTATAAGAAAAATAGACTGAAAAAGAGATATGTTATGCCGTTATATATTATGTGTACTTTCAGAAAGTATACCTAACCGGGTGGCTATGCAATGTATTTATAGTTTGGATCCTAGTGAGAGATTCTCAAATATTTAAAATGTTATTATTAAAGGAAATCCAGATCATCAAATATTCCTTTCCTTATTGACAATGATCAAACGTTTTCTTCTTGGTTACGGGAGATTGTCTTTGTATCTTAAGAGAAGGCGAATATTGCCTTTAGCTTAAGAGTGGCACCAAGCATCGAGGGGAACGAGAGCTGATTAGATAGCTACCGAGAAGGATTTAGTTGGTAGGCACTGAGAGGGTGGATCGTTTGGGAGATAAATTTCATATTAATGGCACACTTTGGTAGGCATCGTTCATTTGGCTACAGATTCGAAGGGCTTCAAGTCTTACGATAGTGGGCCTTTAGGCCACGTTTCATCATTTGTCTCCAACTTCTAGTGTCGTTCCATTGGAGTAGCATTAAAAATATTAAAATTCAAAAATATTTTAGCGTACCGCATTCAATGCGACACGTACTACCTTGATTCCCACGAATTGTCTCTGATACGCTTTATAAGACGTGATGTATGGTTGGTTCATGCACCATCTCATTTTTGTTTTAACAATTTTTACCTTTCGTACAGAGAGGCAATCCACAACTTTTGTCAGGGATTCGCAAGTGACTCTTGAAGAAATATTAAATAGAAAATGGCTAAGGGTTCATCGCCACGTATTGGCCACGGCATCAATGATATCAGGAGCATCATGACGAAAGATGAACTCCACGATGGTCGGAATGAGATGTTATTAGGTAACAATTATGTCTTTTAGTCAACTACGGATAATGATAGGGCTAATATGGCGCCCGGGTTTGTGTTCAGATGTACAAGCAAAGTGTTAAATTCAGTTTAAAAGTGCCGTACATGGGTCCTCTTGCCCGGGTCTTGCTCCACTGGAACATATACCCGACAATGTTGATTCCGAGTGCTTGGCACTTGGTAATAACCGTGATATTGTTAATGAGTTTTCGTCACCTCCGTTTCAATTTTAAGATCTTATCTTCTATCTTTACTCTCAAAAGGTACGACTGTTGAGATTCTATGGGACGTTGGTATTATTTACAGGCTAGGCTAGAGTCGAGTTGGAAATTCTTCTACAAGGATACCATCAATAAGAGCTAGATGTACAAGTACTTCTTCATGAAGTTTTTGAATAGGGATTTTATGCCTGCACTACCAAAGATCGATGAAGAGCCGTTCTTAAGGTTGAAAGCTACTCAGCCTTCTCGCTTCTCGTGGTTCATTCGTTCTTTTGGAGATTACTATGAGATAAAGAAGAGACGCATTTAGATTGAGGCTCTCTTAGACAACGAGATGCCAGCACTAGCGGGCCTCTTGTTAGGGAAAAAAGGAAGATTGAAAGGCCTCTTCTGGTCAAGAAGAGGGACAACGGGACGAAGAGTGTTCTCTATACTTCGAAAGAAAGATCTCATGACAATGACTACAGACAAGGAGATGAGGCCAGGGTTGAAGAGGGAGGTAACCTAGCGGCGAATGCTTCTGACACAGGTATCATCAACTTTCCTATTTTTGTCTCTTTTTTGGAAAATGAGAAAAACTCAACCCTTAGTTTTATCTGGCGAGGGCATTGGAGAGGATAGGGGATAGGATTCCCCGAGCATTATGAGGGCATTTGAGGCTGAAGATAGTAAGTCTAAGGTTCAAGAAGACATAAGTGCTTAGGCAAAGTGCCTAGAAGGTGCCAAAGAGTATT
Organism: Dillenia suffruticosa; assembly: GCA_033439265.1. Lineage (NCBI taxonomy): Eukaryota > Viridiplantae > Streptophyta > Magnoliopsida > Dilleniales > Dilleniaceae > Dillenia > Dillenia suffruticosa. Next base: position 9,165,856 of record JAVTVX010000013.1, on the reverse strand, counting down.
GCGAGGAGGTCAAGGAGAAAGAAAAAGGAGAGGGAGATGAGGAGGTTAAGGATCATCTCCTTAAAGAGCCTAAGGAGGGAAAAGAGTATAGAAAGAGAAGGTATCGAGGAGCAGAGGTGTCCATCTATAGCATTAGGCTGACCAGATGAGAGCAGAGGTATCCCAGTTGCAAGATGTTCTATCGCAAAGAGAAAGAGATCGAAGAGAAGAGGACATCTACTCTACTCAGAATGCTTGAAGCGAGGAGGTGGAATGGCTAATAGCCAAGCGGGACACAGCACTTCAACAATGCGGGGTGTTCTCCAAGAGGTGTGAGGAGTTAAAGGTGGAGGCTAAAGTGTGTGAGGTTTGTTTGCAAACCACACAGAGGCTGGCCGAGATGCGTGAGTAAGTTTTGAAGGCCGTTGAATGAAAAATAATGAAACTAGGAGAGGCACTTACAATGACTATCGACTAGCTTACATGCGCTCGATGTAGGTGGGGTGAGAAATTTTGATGTGCCAAGGAAATCATTGACCGCGTAGGGCTTTTCGGGGCTATGCCCCCGGACATGGAGATAGCTAGTCCTAAAACTCCTAACTATGTGCTTGCAATCATTCCTGTAGGTGAAGTTCCTCTGGAAATAATAGATGAGAATGTTGCTGTTGATGCATCTCAAGCGCCCCAAGCCAAACGTGGGGTCCCAGTCTTCCGCATCTACCACTCTTCCTTGACTATAATCTCTGTTTAGTTTTTCCTTTATACGCTTATTCCCAAAAAGATTAATGAAAAAGTCTAATTGCTTCCTCACTAGCGAGTGTTTAGAGTTTCGTGTGTATAGTACTTTTCATCATGTAGGGTACTATCGGGGAGATGCATCCTTAACTGGCAATTAGTTCGTTCAAGAGAGAGCAGGCTGTACCTACCCAGTAGAGATGTGAATCCCATGCTATCAGTACGTCCGTTCGATAAAGTAGGTCGTACTTACCTGACGGTCCTATATTGTCAATATGTTTGTTTGATAAAGTGGTTCGTATCTACCCGACAAAAAGATACATCCCCTATTGTTGGTATGTTCATTCAATAGAGTGGATCACACTTATCCGATGGGGAGATACGTCCCATGTTATCGGTATGTTCGCTCGATAGAATAAGCCATACCTATCCAACGGGTATATACATCTCTTATTGTCGGTATGTTCGTTTGATAGAGTAGGTCGTACCTACTCGATGGGGAGATACATCCTCTGTTGTCGGTATATTCATTCGATAAAGCGGGGCAATACCTATCCGACAGGGAGATACATCCCATCTTGTCGGTACGTTCATTCGATAAAGTGGGTTCGATAACATGTGTTCAGTGTCATTGATTTACCATGAGAGATTAATAGAGTAAATCATTACGAGTAAAATAATCATAGCGTAATAAGTAAAACAAGTAGTGAGACTAGGTATTGTAAAATACCCAACCAATATTTCTATAGAAGTAAACGTAAGAGAGAGGGGTTCAAGATTATTTGAGAAAGTTCGTTGGGAATTTCAAATTGCGTGATAGTGTTCTAATACCGATGGAGGTTCTGAACTTGACCTTTATGTACTTCGTACTCGGCAGTACCTCTAAGGCATTCAAACTAGGCCAACCCAGGACGATGTTGTCAAGCGAGGGCAACTTTACCATGTTGAACATCATTGTATCTATTGCGTGATCAGACAAAGTTCTCAAAGTAACGGAAAGCGAAATGGTGCCTTCTAAGTATATCCATATGCTCGAGAGTCATTTGATTGGTTTAGCGTGAGACTATAGGGGCGTTTGAGTGAAGTCCATCTACCGGAAAACATTCCAATGAAGGAGGTTACAATCGGCCCCCTTGTCCGCAAAGATTTTTCTTACTTTATATTGTCCGATTTTCGTGGTAATGACAAGAGAATCGTATCGATTTAGATCGAATCTTATAGATCATCATCACTGAAACCGATCATTGGTCTTCTCTTTTTAGACTGCTTCTCAACACGCGTGGCAAGGACCTCCTTGGATGTGGAGCCTGATAGCTTGGCCTTGTGAAAAATTGGGGCCACTATTGCCCGGTCTCATTCGGTCGTGTATGTCATCAATCGTGTAATGTCATTAATATGTGGAACAAAAGGTTGGGGTCTTAGGGATCATACTCACTTTGTATTTGGAGTATCACCCCGTCTGGTCAATTACGAGTGTCTCTTGAAGTCGGTTGTTCACCTTGTTCACTCTTGCACCTCGTAGCATGTGAGCACTGAGGAGGTAGGCCCACCCTTTCCACGGTTATAAATATTTGGAGTCGACCGCTTTGAACAAGGAACTCTAATTAATCTTTGAGTTTCTTGCGCTTATCTGTCAAATGGTTGTACACTATCAGAAAATTAACTTTCAGCGACGAAAAAATTTGTCGCTAAAAATGCTACAAAAAAAAGGCTTCACTCACTCGCCTAGCCAACTCCCTTAATTCGTGAAAGAATACCTCTAGCACGCTTTGAACCCAAGAATAAAGGTACCTCCCTAAGTAACACAACCACCAAGCCACACTCCATATCTAATCATATTACATTTTTTTTTACTTATTATCTTTATCTCGTATTTGTAATAATAATAAAATAATATAAAATTATAATTTATTATAAAATAATGAATAATTTTATTTTATCTTAAAATAAAATAATAAAAAATTTTAGAAAATAAAATAATATTATCCTTCTACAAAATAAAATAAAAATAAAAATAATTATATTAAATAAAAATTAATGAAAATTAAAGAAAATTAAAAAAAAATCAAAAATTAAAAAAAATTAAAAAAATTAAAAATTAAAAAAATCCGTCGCTAATTCGTCGGTAATCCGTCGCTAATTTTTTCGTCGGTAAAATTTCTGTCGGTAATCCACCGCAATTCCATTGCTATTACTTATGGAAAAAAATCCGTTGGTAATTTTTCGTCGTTAAAATTCCATTTTCTAGTAGTGTGTAGTCTCGATAGAAGTGACAGTATCGTGTCTTATCCTTTTTTGAGTCGTCTTCTATGGAGCGGGGGGCTACCTGACATAAGGTTTGTTCTGGATTTGAAGCAGAACTTGACTTTATGTCTCATTCAAAGGAGTATAGCTCGTGAGCCTTCATTGTTGGGGAGGCTCTTGCCGGGCTCTCTTGGGTGAGGACTGTTAGGGTGATCGGCTGCATTCATTTCGTGCTGGTCGGTTTCGTTGTTTGTCGAATGTTTTACCATCCTCCACAATGATATATTTTTTTGCATGGACATAAAACTCTTGGATGGTAGATGGGGGATTTTTTGCGATAGATGTTTTCATCCCTGATAGCCGCAACCTGGTGAGCAATGCGGTTAGTGCAATAAAATGGTCCAAACCCAAAACTTTCATCATCTCGATTTTGAAATTATCGATGTGGTCTCTCAACGGCTCAATATCCCTTCATCTCAACAAGAGGAGAGACGTGGACTTCCTCTTGGTTCCTTTATTGATCATGAAGTGCATATCGAACTATTGCTGAAATTGAGACAAACTCTTGATACTAAACAAGGGAAGCGAGTTGAATCAGGTCAATACATTGCCCTTTAGGTTTGTAGGAAAGTGCTTGTACATGGCTGCATCCATCATGTCTCTCAAGATAATTACAGTCACAAAGTAACCTACATGGTCCCGAAGTTTGGTAGTACCATCATGCCATTTTATAGGAGGGAGGAGCATGTCACAGGTCATTGGTTCTATGGAAACTTTAGAATCAAACGGCGAGAGACCGGTAATATGTTGAGTAAATTCATCCCTTCTCATGTTAGCACGTCTGAGTTCGTCTACAACAAGTTTCTCAACCAGTATCCTCAGGTCGTCTGGATTGTATCGAGAAGTCAGTGAAGGGTCTCGGTTTTCCTTAAGCTCAGAGTCTTCATTGGCACATATGATCCGACCCATGTGAGGAGGATTGTACTCCTGGTCTGATAATATATCTGAGCTCCTCCAATTGTTTGCTCATACCTTACAACTTGGATTTGAGTCTTGCCATTTTGGGTCGAGTGATCTTTTCTAGAAAGACTGGGCAGGGGACGAAATCGGTTGGTCCTATTATGTGGTCGGCGGTTGGGTTTCAATTTGATTGAGAGTGATAGAACCTCTATAGGCTTGTCCTACACTACGGGCTACATGGTATATGTCGGGTTAGTGGTTCGTCCTTCCATCGTGGTTGCGATTTTGGATGTGATCCTAGTTCTTCTCTTGCGAGGCATGATCTTTGAGAGAATGAAGTATGAAGCAAGCTTCTTTCTAGTCTGAGCTCATGGTAGATGCCAATCTGTTGGAGATGAGTTTGACTCCACAGATGATGGCTCTGCTGACTCAAATGAGTTGTCTAGTTATCTGTCGACCTTGATTAATCAGACCTGTAAAAAAACCGTCAGAGGGTGTTCTGGTAAGGAAAACTCTAACGTTCAAGTTAGAGAATAGTTTTTAATCAGAGAAATAAAGTGAAAAAGAATTATGTTATGTCATTGTATGTTATGTGTAAGTTCAGAGAGCATTTTTGGTGAGTTGGCTTTGCGATGTATTTATAGCTCGTCTTTATGAGTTTCGTATGCATTAGGGGCGTTTGAACTCTAATTTTCTTATGGAAGTGTTTCGAGATATGGGATTATAGTGAGAGTTTCTTAAAAATTTAAAATGCTATTGCTAAAAGATATCCAAATCATCAAAAATTTCTTTCCTTATTAACAATGATTATGGATTTCTTTTCTTGTTACAGGAGATTGTCTTTGTATTTTAAGAAAACGCGAATATTACCTTTAGTTGAATAGTGGCATTGGACACCGAGGGGATTCGAGAAGTGATCAGGTAACTAACGAGGAGGGTTTAGTTGGTAGGCACTAAGAGGATGGGTTGTATCTACTTATTTGGGAGATAAATCCCATATTGACGGCACTCTTTGGTTGGCTTCGTTCAATGGGTTATAGATTCGAAGGGTTTCAAGTTTTGCGATAATGGGCATCTGGGCCACGCTTCATTAAAATTATATCCGATTCTCACTCCAAATACATAATAGGTGATAAAAGTTAAATGTTATTACTATTATTATATTTTTTTTTTTGAAAAGGTCATCTAAAAGTTTTGGAAACCATCGGGGACAATACTATCATATTAAGCAGCACTTCCTAATTAAAAGAACAGCAGCTTAAAGCTTTTTAATTTGTCGCTAATTGCAGCCCTTAGTCAAAGCAAACAGATCAAGAAGGGAGAGAGAGAGAGAGAGAGAGAGAGAGAGAGAGAGAGAGATAGGTGCATTGCCGACATAAATGGTATACGGGTAAAGCAAAAGGGAGACGTGGATTGAGACTGAACTCAAAACACAAGGTAGGGTCACCCACAAACAAATATTAAAGTGGTTAAAGAAAAGGCGGAGAAAGAATAAACCTTTTGCAGCTATTACATTTGACTAATACTTGTGTTTCTTGCATTTATAAGCGTAGCCTTTTGAGGAAACGGCATGTGCTCCCTCCTTGTCCTTTGGAGAAATGTTCGACCTGTCTCCTCCTTGCCCCTGCTCATTGTGATTTTTCCGCATTGAAATATAATTTTCTGTTTAGAGCATGATGATAAAGTCATATATCTATTACAATATGTAATCTATAATCTATAAGATATTAGAGAGAATAAAATTCAACCTTAAAGTAATATTGGTGGTCTATAAATGACGATGGAATCCCAAGATCAGTGGATGAGATCTGATCTGCTAATGGAGATTCGAAACTAAATTAGTTTTGTCTATATTAAAATTCTTAAATTTTGTGACATAATTCAAATTTATTGACAGATGTGTTACTTAATATTTTATTTTTGAAATTAGAAAGAGAGAGAAGGAGAGAGAGGGATGTCACCCGGTCATTAGAGAAGGGGCCTCCCTCCTTATAATCTAACGATCAATGTTTTCTTTTTCTTTATTTGATCACCGATATTCGTATTATTCAAGCTATTCATTTTGACTTTTGTGATATTTAATTTTAATATATAAATTTAAAATTTTAATTTAAAAATTTTCGTAACCCATTACTGAATCCACGTGACGATGGTGGTGCACGTTTGGTTCGCTGGCACGACAGCACTCATGGCATCCCCATTTTTTTTTTCTTTTTTCTCTGGCGAAGAGAATATCAACAACTCTCATGCTTTATTAGATTTTAAAGAAATAAAAAATTAATACTTAAATTTAATAGTCTCTCTTACCCAATTAATTAATCTTTTGAATTAAATTCTTTTATTGAATTTGATTCCATCACTTAGATATCTGACAAATTGATATCAGAGTTTCCGATCCAACATGAAAAAGAACTATCTAGAAAAGCGTTAACTGATATTTGATAAGGTCCAAAATGAGATCCATCCAAAAAAAAAAAAAATAGTTATCTGATACTAGAGTGAGAGCTGTTCAAAAGAAAAAATGGCTATCTAGTGTTGAAGTGAGAGCCGTTCAAATGGGAAAATGGCTACCCGGTACTTTAAAAAACTCTAGAATGAGAGCCGTCCGTAAACGTCCGACATCTCAAAGAATGGACAATGTTACAAATCTCATATTGGATTTCAAAGAAAAAAAATACTTAAAGTTCAATAAGTTCTCTTACCAACAGGTTAATCTTTTAGGTTGATTTTTTCTATTGGATTTAAATCCATCTTGAATCCAAGACAGGGGTTTGGACCCCAGTTGCAGTTGTCGGCTCTACCTTGCGGATTATGTATTATGAGCTTGGGCCTCTCTTGTCCTCCGGATCAAGTTTGGCATTAGAGCCGATGAGTTTTGACTCAAATGACACATTTTCCCTCCCCATATAATAGACTCAGATTTGACCCCTAATATGTACAAAAAAAAAAAAAAGAAATTTCTCAATGGGCCTGTGCTAGGTGCGTCTAACCCGGCCCGGTACAAAGCCAATATAACTTATATATATATATATATATATATAAATTACTAATATTTAATAATTATATTAAATTTGATTAAAATTCAATTTTAATTTTAACTTTTAAAAGATAAATTTATCTTAATATCTGTTTTATTCATATATATAAAGTTTGAATCTAAAATTTTATTTAAAAATATCAATATCTAACTACCGAATAAACTAAATATTGTTTAAAACTAATATAATGGTATCACATTCTTATTATTTAGTAATTTTATTTTATTTCTTTAGCTGCCTTAAGCTTCTTGACAAATATTACAAAAAACTTTATTTCGTGCTTAGTGTGGATTAATTTGAGAAGCACCGCTCACAAACTTAAAAGTTCATTATATATATCTCACTCTATTTTCTCTATCATCCCTTATCTTTTAAAATATTTATTTTACTTAAATATCTACAAGGAACAGTTCTTGCTTGAAAAATATTAGAAGAGAAAGGATAGATGGGGAGACGATAGAAAGATAATATTTTTCCCTTCCCTGTATTTTGTATGCACAATAATATTTCGGTATCTTTTGTCTCCTCTATAATTTTACAATTAATTTTCTCTCTTTTTTAATTAATTATCTATCTCTAAATAAACACATTAATTTTTTCCTTTTTAAAAAATTAATTTGCCTTATATTTCTCTCTCTAAATATTATTTTATTTTTCTCTCTAAAAGAATAAATTTTAGTTTTTTCTATTTAAAATTAATCCAATTAATTTTCTTTTCATAAAATAATTAAATTATTTTTAAATTTATCTATCTAAGCACATTAGTTTTAATTTTTTTTTCTCTAGAAAAATTAGATTCATTTTTTCTCTCTCGAAAACTAACACATAAATTTTATCTATAAAAAAAAAAAATCTAATTCATATTTTCTCTTTTTCAAGGCTCTTGTTTTGGATTTTCTTTCACTAGAAAAATCAAAATTAGTTTTTGTCTCTCTAAAACTAAACTTATTAGTTTCCCCTCCTAAAAAATCAATTTAATCTATATTCTCTCTCTCTCTCTCTCTCTCTCTCTCTCTATATATATATATATATATATATATATTAATTTTAAGTTTTCTCTATTTAAAAAAAAAATCAAAATTAGTCTTTCTCTTTTGAATCTTCAAAAAAAAATTATTATTTTAAATTTAATCTCTACAGACACATTAGTTTTTTATTTTCTCTACCACGAAAAACTAAATTCCAATTCGCATCATCCAAAACTAAACATATTATTTTTTACTCTTTAAAAATTAATTTAATTCATATTTTTTCTCTAAACATATTGATTTTAAAATTTCTTTTTCTAAAAACACAAAATTAGTTTTCTCTCTCTAAACTAAGCACATCGATTTTTTTTTTTGTCTCTAAAACAATAATTGGGTTCATATTTTCTCACTCTAAACACATTTATCTCAAGTTTTGTCTCTCTAAATATAACAAATCTAGTTTTCTCTCAAGCTAAACACAACAATTTTCCTTTTCTAAAAATTTAATTCCATTCACATTTTCTTTCTCTAAACACATTGTTGTTCAGTTTTTTTCTCTCTCTCTCTCTACAAATATCAAATTTAGTTTTTCTATTTTTAAAACTAAATATATTAATTTTCTCTCTAAAAAAATTTAAATTCAAAATTTTCTCTATAAGAATTAATTTATTTCATATTTTCTCTTTTTAAATACATTAGTTTTAATTTTTATCTTGTTAAAATACAAATTTAATTTTTTTAAATAAAGGACATTAATATAATTTTTTATTTTATTCTTGAAGGGTTTTAACCTGTTCAAAAATTTTGCTCATGCTTTTACTACATCTATAATATGCTTAAGTTATATTTTATGGAGAAAAAAAGAGTAAATGACTATCTGAATAACTTTTAAATCTCTTTTAAGTACCAAATAGTATCAAAGAACAATCGTTACTCTACATGATCATACCAAGGAAAAAGGGCCACTCTCTCTCTCTCTCTCTCTCTCTCTCTCAACTTCGATGGCTGAGCTGACCCAAATATTTTGTTTGTTTTAGAATTCACGTTTTACCTTTATTATATATAGAAGAGAGTTTCTTTTTCTATATATAAAAGAAAGTTGGATTTGAAATTTTTGAAAAGGGCGAAGTTAATATCACTCGAGCTAGCATCTTACTTGGAGGCTTAATTTTCAAAACCCATCGTTAATCACAAACATAATCAGGTCACTGCATAGAATGATATGATCAAATAGTAAAAGAACTTAGATAAAAAAAAAAAAAAAAAAAAAAAAAAAATTGGGATGATGAAATTGGATGTCCATCTAAAGGTATGGTTCAGGTGGGGCCTCTTAGCCGGTCTTTGTGGTGAGAACTGCAACCAGATGAAAGCAGTCAAAACGCAAAATTGGTCAAAAAAAGAGAAGCCAAAAGTAGGTCGAGCAAGGAGGATAAAAAATATGCGCCGAAAGGTACAAAAAACAGCCATCATCCCAACAGAGAGAGAGAGTGAGAGGACAAGAAAAGACACGATTTTAAAATTGAATCTCACAATCCCCTCCGAAATTGACATTCTAAAACTTAATCCCAAAGACAGTTGTGGGTTTCTGTCCTAGTGTACAAATCACGGCAATTATCAGGTTTAAAGCAACATTCTTTCACTTTTTCCAGCAGGTGATAGGCACTCTTAATTAAGAGCCCTCCACACATCTTTTTGTTCGTACCTTATTGACTGGTTCAAGTCATGTTTCGGTAAATTTTTATTTATTTTTTGTATCAATTTATTTCTACTATATTTTATTTACTATAAAATTATTTATTTCAGAACTTTGTTAGTAAAATTTAATGTTTATATAAAAAATTAGAATTATTATTAATGATGTATTATATTGTTAAAAATCTATTTAATTTCAATTTTTCTAAACAAGGAGATATTATCAAAGTAGGTGAGACCAAGAAAGAGAGAGACTGTGTACAATCCGGATAGATATGATTGTCGTTACCACAAAAAGCTGATTGTATTTTCCTAATATAAAAATAGTAAAAACATCTTATTTCATAACATTAACCTTTTCAAATAGCTCAATTTTTTTTTTAATATAGTATTAGAATAATAAGAGTTATTAAGTTGGAGGGTATTAATGGAGTTCACGAAATATTTCGGCTGCTGGTTGCCTGAGCTCACAAAAAATTTAACTTTTTTCGTCTTCCAATATTTAAAAATTAAAGCATGGGAAAAATATATATACTTCAAATTTTCGTAAGTCAGTTTGTATGACATTTTTACTTGAGCAAAGTGTGATGAATTTTTTGGTCGAATATATATATTTCGTATGTGCCTTGGGATTTTGATTTCAGCCAAAAATGCAAACTTTACCTTACTTTTACACTAACCAATGAATTTTATTCGGTTTATTATTTTAAAAGAATAATTTAAATTTCAACCATTAATATTATTAATAAATTGGAAGAACCCAGAATTATTACTTTATTATTTCCATTTGGATGGCATAGAAGAATTTGTACGAATTAAATTAATATATTTTAAATATTTATCTATTGATTTTATTTTTATTTTTATTTTTATTTTTATATATACATATTTTTATTTTATTTTTCTTTTCTTTTTTATTTTTTTAAATTTATCTCTCAAATTATCGATTCTAAATATTGTGATTAAGTTTCAATTTTTGTTATCGTTGTTGTTATTTAAAATGAGCGTCCGAGAGCCTTGGGTGCAAAGAAGTGTACTCTTTGAACTTAAATTTTGTGTTTCTCATGAGGAGGAGGATACGTAATCATTCAAGCATTTTCCTTCGTAGGGACACACGTTGAAGTGCAATTAAGTTCTCACGCTCGCACATTGAATCTTTATGTTATTTCTGGCCCTTAATCATCATAGCATATGCCTCTAATTTTGACCAAATGATTGATTTTGCACACGTACGTACCTTCTCTTCCTGCAAAAAGCTCAGTAATTAACCCCCAAATTGTATCAAGTTTTAATTAATTCATACCAAGCAAAATGCTTTTTAATATTTTGCACTAAAAAGCAAACTAATAATTGTAGAATACGAGGTATATTTGACAAGGATAGGTGATATTTTTGGATGGTCTACCAAAGCCGTCCGACCGAAATGAGATAAAGATAATTCAAAGTGTAAAAAGTGGAGGAGGTCCGGTCCGCTTTTTGACCAACGCAGGTTGCAGCGGAAACTCCGGATGACTTCGAACATAAGACATAGGAATCTCTCCCGAGTATCCCTATCTACCACACCACAGACTGCAAACGCATAACGCGACGGTTTCACATGAGAGCTCCTAACCCAAGTCCTAGGGTACTTGGACCAACAGCCCAATTCGGAGAATTGAGAACTCACTGAAAAAAGAAAAAAGAAAAAATAAATAACAAATTCAAATTCGTCCAATATTTGGGAATTTAAATAAGAAAGTTTGGATTTGAAACCCGTGTCCGACCTTCTAATTTCTTCTTCATTTACGAACTACTAAACTGTTGTGGCTATGGTTTTACCATCGCCCTTTGTTTGTGTACTTATTATTTCTTCCCCTACTTAGAAAAAAGAGAAAAATGTCACTGCCTCGCTTTTACTGAGAAAAATATAAACTTAATTTCTATCATGCCAGGGACTTCTATAATACCCGTCGACTTTGATAACGCGGATAGTAAAACAATTTAAGCACACTTGAGTTTGGTTCCCGCCATTCCGATTTCAAATTCTCAAGGTGCCTTTACTTTGAGAGAGAGAGAGAGAGAGAGAGAGAGAGAGAGAGAGAGAGAGAGAGAGAGATAGATGATAATGATAATGTTTACGACTAAGAAATGAAAGACTACGTAAGGATTCGTCCTTCCCATTATACCCATATGAATCATGTCAGTACCACAAAAAGGAAAAGTACAAAAGTGAAAAAGTAAAAGGAGAAAATCCAAAAAAAAAAAAGTTAAAAAAAAAACATGACCATATCAAAAGAGCTGAGAATTAGTACTGTTGTCAGCGACTCTCGCTCCTTGGAATGAAATGATCGTCAATCCGAACCCCACTATTCACCAAAATAGCCACTCCACACAATCTCACGCATGCGAAAACCCCACTAAAGTCCCGGTTTTCGATATTTGGGCAAAAGACTCCTTTAATTACAAGGGCTAGTAGCAGCAAGGGATCATTCCATGCCAAAAATTGGTGTCTGAAACACCGACGGATTAGGCTTTGCGGTTTGAAAAGAATGAAGACTTGGTGCAATCCAGCTTCTAGTCCCTTCACTCCCACTCAAACCAACAATAGGAACAACACTACTAGTAGCAGTATTTTGTTGGTGAAAAAGCCCACCACCATTGAACCCCAAGGCGTTGTGATTGTTGTTGTTGTTGTGATTGTTGTTGTTGACTTCATTTAGAGATGAATCCATGTTGAAAGGAAGTTGAACCCCAATTGGACTCTTGCCCACGTTTTGTAAATTTGAAGGATTTTGGTAACTTAGGAGAGACCAGTACTCTGTCGGGTCAGGTTTGATGGGCAAGACAAAGGTTAAGTTTGATAGGGTAGTTGTTGGTTGTGTGTGTGTGTGGGAATGTGAGACAAATGTGATGGAGGATGCGGATGAGAGATGATCTAGGTCGTCCGATTGGGTTGCATCGGTGCTCTTGTTATCGGAGATAGACTCAGATGAAGTCTTGGATTTGGTGGTCATGCCGCCAATGGGGAGGTTGCTGTTAGCAATGCTCTTCACGTCGTATCGGCTCATGTCAAAATTTGTGACTGCATTTAGTCCTCTGAATTTGATTGCAGCTATATCATAGGCCTCTGCAGCTTCCTCTTGTGTGCCTGTTCATTAATTACCAAACAATCAAGTTATAAGTCAGCTTAGTTTTTCAAGTCTGATCGAAAGACATAGTATAAGAGAGAGAGTTTACTGAAAGTGCCAAGGTAAAGGTCTTTGTTGCCTGCTACTCTTCCTATTCTTGCTTGCCATCTACCATGTTGATGATGCCTGTAGTATTATCAAAAATTAATATCAAAATCACAGAGAGAGAGAGAGTTGAGTTAAAGGCACACCCACCTTGTAACACCTCTGTATATAGATGCTCCTCTTGAAAATCCACTACTTTTCCTGCAAAAAAAGGGGGTAATATTGGTTTATAAACAAAATACTTGTTGGGAGCCTCAATGAGGACACCTGACATTGTAAATGCCGCTACCAAAAAAGAAAATACCTTCTTAAAGAAGCAACGAACTCCTGCCTAGTCAAGTTCTTCATTTCCTCCAACTCTTTCTCATAGTTTGAAACCTACAATAAATCCAAATATTTTAAACTTTACTTTAAAAAAAATGCCAAGAGAGAAGAAAGTAACAAAGAGAGGTGTATCCCACCGGAAAGTTTGTAGTGGTGGTCGGACCCCAATATTTTAGAGCTGCTAAATCATAAGCCCTAGCAGCTTTTTCTTCTTTGTCATAACCTCCTAAATTTACCAATAAATAAAAAAAATAAATAAACAAACAAAATAAATACATATGACATTTATTAAATCTTAGTAAGGAAATTAAAAAAAAAATCAGATGGAATCCAATTAGTTAGAAGAAGAATCTATTGCAACAGTAAAATGAAATAATGATTTCTCTGTCTTGAACTTAATTTTATTAAAAAATATACTCACCCAAATAAACTGAAGACATGAGAGCCAAATGATTATTTCAATCACAGCAATCAACCACACCATAATTTACATGTCACAAAAAGGAAAACAAATTAATAATTCCACATAAACTTGTTCAAAACCAAATCTAGATATCCAGTCGCAGGTTAGGAGCACCACCCTCCTCGCACCTGCGCATTTTAGCACTCAGTTAAAAAGACATCTTACCTTGTCTTCCTTTGCGATTCTGGCCTTCCCTTCTACAACTATTATCCCATAAATGAGCCTCATATCTTCCGGTCCACCTATGCCTACGCACATAATTAACATCAATTTAAAATGGTTTTATTTTTTTCTACGTAATGTTTAATATGGAAAATACAAAAAAGGGACCTTATATTATCATTCATAGTATTTCATGTACCTAGTAACACCTCGATAAATGGAGGTTCGCTGGCCGAATTTATCGACTGCCTTTTTTGGTGGTTGCTCGGGCAGCTCAGCCACGACGACCGGGTCTTGGGGGTCACTCTGCTCGCCGGAAAACCCTCTCAAGAAGCTGGCTGCTATGCTTTTGAGCTCTGAATCATACAACTCTACCTCCGATGTTGTTGATGGAGTTTCTTCACTAGAAAACTGGCCTCCACAACCTCCCAGAAAGTCCTCCATTTTCCGACGAGTTCCGTTTTCTTCAAGTTTTCTTTCAGCAACACCTGAAAAGACAACAATATATAAACAAATAAAGAAATAACGGAAGGAGAGAGAGAGAGAGAGAGAGAGAGAGAGAGAGAGAGAGCGAACCAGTGTTGGTGTTGAAGGCTTCGAAGAGAGAAAGGTGAGAAGAATAATGTAATTGGGTGGGAGTGTTGTTGGAAAGAGAGAAGGCGAGCCAGTTCTGAGAAGAAGAAGAAGAAGAAGAATCCATGTCCCCCCTTCTCTCCCAAGTGTGTTCCTTCGATGAGCGTGAAAAAAAATAATGAAAACTGAAACGAACAGATAGAGTTTACTTTGGGAAATAGCGCACTAGTAACTCTTCAATCTAGAGACCCCGGGAGAGGGGGGGGGGAGAAGGGAGCGTAATGTGAAGTTGTGAAGGTAAGAAAGGAGGGGTGAAGATGACACAAATATAGAGGAAGAGAGAAGAAAAGGTCTCTCTCTTGCACGACCAACGAGGTTCTTTTCTCTCTTCTCACTCTCTCTCTTAAGTAATGGAAGGGAAGAGAGAGAGAGATAATAATAGTGGTGTTTTGATTAATTAACAGGGAATAAATGAAGGGGTTGGAAGAGCAAAGCAAGTGGAAGCATTTCATGGGATGACTAGGGCGGTGTCTCTCTCACTTCTTAATCTCTATTTATAGAGAGAGAGAGTATGATGGAGTTGTGTTGTATGCGTGCAGGGAAGCAAAGAAAGATGAGGTGTTGTAAAGGGCACACGAATGAACCGCAATTTGAAAGTTGCGGGTGGGTATAAAATCATTGAAATGATGTCCCACTTGTTTGCCACACGTCAACTAGTGAGTAGCCTTAGAGAGAAATGACTCAGATACACAACTCTCGTGCCTCTCGGGGGAGCCTTACTCCGACCATATTAAGGAACGTTGCTTTTGGATGCGGTGTGTACATTTTAATTTTGCCACTAGATTTAAAATTTTTGGTTCTGAGGTCTTGCGGTGTATCTTTCAGCATATAAAAATTATTAATATTATTTTTTATAAAAAGAATATATATTTATAAATTTTTTGTGTTTATAATTAGAACTTATTATAAAATAATGAAATAAAAATAAATTAAAAAAGTAAAGATTTTTAATGTGACAAAGCTTAACTCATCGTAAATCAAACAGTGCGTGTACCTTTGACTAACAATCTGTTAATTCTATTTTGACCAGCTGATGGAAAATTGACTTAGTTGACATTAAGCTAGCAAGTGTTTTCTCAAGCTAACTCCAAAAAGTTCTTGAAAGTAGTTGAATAGGATGGATATCGAGTTTGAAATAGCTTGAATATTACATTTTTTTTTTTTGGAATAAAAGGAGAGCTTGAATATTACATTGATAAAAGATAATGAAGAAACACTAGACATTGGAATAAAATCAACTGGAAGACTGACCGGAAAAGTAGCCATCTTGGACTAAAAATGCAGAAAAAAAAGGGGAATTCGCTCAGGCAAACTAAGAAGAACCAGCAAAATGCTACCAAATAAGAAATAAGGTAAAATTAAAAACTAGAATTGATACCAAGGAAGTTGAAAATTGGACAAACATGTGTTTTGTTTATGAATGATTCGATGTGAGTTTAATTCCTTCCTGCAGCTACTTCATAAGCTCCAAAACTACTACATTTCATGAAGATCTCCCTAGATCTTTATTGTGCAATGACTACTTGATTGCTGCCTGCCTATTTCAGCTAGATCATTGAGTTCTTGGACCTTTTTTCTAAAATTTCGAAAATTTAGGGACATGAGACCTTTTGATGCTTATCCTATCAACTATTTGACTTGTTTAGATTCTATCTTCATATGGTTTTTTGACAGAATGACGGTTGGATAAAGCCCTATAGGGCTTGTTTAATGACTCATCCCATGCGCCTAATATCACAGGAATATCACATTAGATCAAAATATTGAAAATATAAACTCTTTTTACAAGGTAAAACAGACCATTACTAAAAAGGTTCAGATATATAGTTGGTCATATTTACACCAACAAGGTTTTTGAGACACATAATCCAATCTCTAGTGAAAGAAGCCATTATTATACCTCGGAGAGGTTTCTTTCCTAATTGGACAGAGTTATTGGTTTTACTAGTCCAAACGTGCTGAAAGCTCTTCCTTGTCCATTCCCATATGCATGCGACTTTCCTTCTAATTTCCTAAAAAGGAGGAAGAATGGGTAAATCAAATACACATAGTGAGAATTAAGACAATATAAAACATGTTTAGAGTTTTGTGCAGCATGCAATGAAGAAAATGGTAATAGAAATAAAGCATAAATTTGCAAGAGCAAATTGAATCAAACTTATTAGTTTTGTTGTTAATCTTTTGGACATATGTTGTTCTTGGATTTCCTAGGCATAAAGAACTTGAACATAAACATAAGCCAACAACATAAGTTAACAGCACGTGAATCACCGCAAGTGAGCATTTTCTTTTCTTCTGTTGAATAATTTATAAGAAATTTTTATTTTTATTTAAAATAATATAATAATTTATAATTTTATATATATTATAAAGTATTTATTTATATTTAATACGAAGAATTTGCTACAACACATGGAACTTGGCGAGGAGAGAAAATTGCTTAATGGTATTCATATGTTTGGATGTCACCTAGTGACCCCGTCTTAGAATGACGTAAGGTAGGAATCAAGAATCAACACTATAAAAAAACACATTATTTTGCGATGAAATTAGCGATGAAAATCCTAGAGAAATTCATCACTAAATATTTCTGTGATGAACTTAGCGACGAAAATTTTTTCGTCACTAATACTACGACGCAAACGTTTAGCGATGAAAAAGAAAAATTCGTCACCAAATTAGCAATAAAAAAAATTTTGTTACAAAATTTCGTGACTAACTTAGCCACGGATAAAGAGATCCGTCGCTAACCTTAGCAACGGAAAACATTGTAAGTTGCTAACCATAGAGACGGACTGCAATGTCCGTCGCACAACTCAGCGACGTGGAGCTCTGTTTATCGCTAATCTCAGCGATGAAAAATCAATTCCGTCGCTAATCTTAGTGACCAACAGTAATATCCGTCGCTAATCTCAGTGACGAAGAGTAACTTCCATCGCTAATCGTAGCGACGAACATCTCTGTCCGTCACTAAGATCAGCGATGGATATGCGTTTCCGTCCCTAAAGTCAGCGATGGACATGCATTTCCGTCCCTAAGCTCTACAACGGGTATGCATATTCGGCTCTCACATCAGCGACGAACGTAGCGACAAATCTTGAAATTATTTGGCGATGAACTTAGCGACAAATCTGTAAATTTAGGAAAAAAAAATTTCGTTTTTTTTTTAAAAATCTCTGCCTGAATGTTTCCCTGTTTAGATAAAAATAATAATAAAAAAAACTATCCAACCAACATTCAATTATCCAATAGAACAAAAAAATCTATCAATCAATACCCAATCCAATATCGTTTCGAATCCAGCCAAATATTTCATTAATATCGAATAGAACAAAAAAATCATCGATATTCATCCAACGAATGGTCATAGAATAAATCCATAAATTTTGCAATCCAACCAACATCCATCAAATAAGAGTTTGTGTATCGAACAAAATATTAATAAAATAAAAGTGAAACAGATGTGAACATGGTCTAATATCTTTGTCAGACTTCTGAAACTTACCATTACTACACTTTCTGTACGGACACCTTAACTTATTCTCATCCATGAACTCAACTTGACTACTAGCGAAACCCAAAAATTATTCCAACCCAATACAAAACTCATCGGTCAATCCTTGGCATTCAGGTAAGTTCTTATTATACATCCAAAGTCTATCGCTTTGCATTTTCTCTATCTACATATGCAAGAAACACAAACTTTAACAAGAGCCAAATTACTTATATGATGATGATGAGATGATTAATGGCAAAAAAGAACAGTTGTCTTACAATTTTCTTAATTGAATACAATATAAACAGGGAAAGAAAGACAAAATAGAAACATACTTTCAAATTTGGTTATTGTACTATTTAACTAATCTTCACTCTGAATCAAAACAATGTTTGATGGATCTGAAATTAAAAGATTTTATTAGTGTAAAATAAGGCTTGTGTCTTAGAATTGAATGGAATGAACAAATGGTAACATAAGGGAATACAAAATTACTTTAAAAAGCAAACATATTCCCCGGCTATCAAAGAAATAAACCCTATAGTCCTTGCATTTATACCATTACACTGATATTTACCAAATGATTGCTCCTTTTGAATACCTTGCTGGTCATTGCATTGGCCAATGGCTGTTAACAACATGAAATACAACATTTCACAAAAATTCTAAACAAGAATTTTGCATTTCAAATTAAGGATATGCAGTTAAGAATATCAGCATAAAATGAAACAAGCTGATTGGACATGTCTTTCAAGAACATGGTTTAGAGAGAACATGGTTTTAAAGCACAAGTCAAAGCCATGGTAGAGCATAAGACTTCAGCAACACACCCAAGAACATGGTTCTGCAGGTGCGAGAACTCTGTTTAAGCACCAGGTTATATATTCCCAACAGAATATGCCCTCATTGATAAGCAAGCAACAAATGGGATGCTATTTGTGGCATGAGAACTATGTGGAACTAATTGTATCTGGGTTTGATCTATTGAGTAGTTCATGAAACTGAGCAGTTAATTCTTGATGGGATGCTATTTATTTGTTTATTTTAGCTGATAGTAAAAGATAACAATCCATCATGGTTTACTTAGCCTAATCCTGCTTGCACAGTTGCCCTTATTTTAGAAATGCAATTTCAGGTTAGCCTGAACTCTCCTGAATTATCTCATCCCCATCAGGAGCCCTGAACATTAAATCAAGCACTCAGGATATGTTGATTTAGATAAAGTGGTTATCAAAACAGTAAGCACTCATTCATGAGAAAATGCAACTCTTCAGTGAATCAAATATTTAAGCATCAAAAGCAACTCCAAAATACATCTGTAGCTAGATGGAATGTAACAAGGACATTTAAGCTCTATGCATTCTATACTAGCAGAGTCGATCAAATAGATCTGCAAATTTACTATGGACACTGCACTTGTAGCCGATGAAATGGCAGGCAAAAGCAGAAAAGATAATCATATTATCCTAACGTATTCCCTTCAGTTAACAATGATTCCAACTGCAATGGTGTTAATCGATTTGAACTGCCTAGAAGGTTAAAATTTTGTTAGAAGTGGAGAAGAAAACATATATAAATCCCAACTTTTATTTTAGAATTGCAGGACACCTTACTTTAGTTGGTCAAGTAATGCTCTCTACCGCAAATAGTTTTAAAATTGGAAGCAGATGCAGGCAGCATAGCCAAAAGTCTTTTTTTTGGGAGGGGAGGGGAGGGGAAGGAACAAACTAAGCAACAACTCAATCACTCAATATGGTCAACAATCAACCGCAACATTTGAAGAAGTCAGAAGCTTACCCGTAAATGCCACAGTAATGACCGAAAGTCTCAACTCCACCGCAACCTCAATGACTGTGGCAAAGCAAAGAACATAAATCGTAAAAGGATAAGAGAGAGAAGAGGTGACAGAGAATAAAAGCTCTAGCCTAGAGAGAAGGAGAGACAGAGAAACAGAAACTGAGTAACAAGTGAAGGAGACAGAGATCAAAACCCTGGGTTACAATTACGGAGAGAGAGAGAGCGAGATCTTACCATATGGGAGATGCAAAACCCTAGAGATTCGATCCTATTTGAGGAGAGAGTTGCCAATCCCTAGCCTAGAGGTTCGATCGTCTTCAAGGATGAGAAAGACGCGAAAGCCGAGCCGTCACTGGAGTCGTCGATCATCTTCGATCATCACTACTCGCTATTACTATCTATACGCGAAAAGACAGATCGTCACGATGAGAGAAGGAGAAGAATTGACTGGAGGTAAAGACAGTGGTGAGGTGGAGAAGAGAAGAGAGAGGGAGAGAAGACAAGTCTGAGCGATGAGCTGAAGAGAGAACTTGAGATGAGTTCAAGCGAAGAAAGAGGAAAGCAGTCGAGAGGAAAGAGAGAAGATTAGGGCAAGGGAATCATATGTAAAAGCACTTAGTGACGAATAAAATATCCATCGCTAAGTTTAAGACAGATACTAAATTCTGTCGCTAGCTTAGTGACGGAAGAGCGATCCGTCACTAACTAGTGATGGATAACCCTGTCCGTCGCTAACATCTTCGCGACGGATCACCCAATCCGTGGCTACGTTTGAGACGGATACTAAATTTCATCGCTAACATTTTTGCGACGGATTGCCAATCCGTGGCTAAGTTAGCGACGGATCAGAAAATCTGTCGCTAACCTAGCGACGGATTACACATTCGTCGCAAAAAATTTACCGACCAATCAAATATTCGTTGCTAAAGTTAGCGACGGATACCCTAGTCCGTCGCTAAGTTAGCAACGAAGGATGCGATCCGTCGCTAAGTTAGCGACGGATTGTTTATTCTGTCACAAAAATTTATTTGTGGCTAGTTTGTTGTGAATTTAGCCACGGAAGTAGGAGTGAGTTCGTCATTAGCCACAAATTTAGTGACGAATATTTTTTTTGCCTAATTACTGACGAAATTTCCCACGAACATACATTCGTTGCTAATTTAACCACGAACATATGATTCGTGACAAAATTTAGCCACGAAATTTCTATTCATGGCTAATTGACAGCGAATTTTGCCACGAAAATATTTTCGTCGCTAATTAGCGACGAATTTAATCACAAATCTTTCATTCGTCGCTAATTTGGCGACGAATAATTTTTGAAGCAAATTTCGTTGGAAAATGGTGACGAAACACATTTTCGTCGCTAATTTCATCGCAAACCAACGACAAAACTCCTCCATCGCTAAAATCCATCGCTAAACCCGTGTTTTTTTGTAGTGCAAATATGTCTGCCGCATGGCGGGATCGTGTGACTCGCTAAACATGACTCTTTTTTCTGTTCCTAACCTCCGGTATTTGGAGTTTCGTTCCAACTAATTTGGATCGATCTGACTGTCGGGTCTCTCATAGAGATAAAAGTCTTCCAAAATAATCTTTTCCATTCCCAATGAGACTCAAATCTGGACATTTGATTAAAGAATGCAAATCCTTCCTACTACGTCAACTCACCTTTGATGCTAAACATGACTCTTGTTGCATGGCGCCGCGTATGGGTTGGAGCACGGTATGGCCATAATGTCCTAATTTATTTAGGTCCATTCCTTGCGACTGCGACTGGGAGGTGTGAGCACTATTTTCATCAATTTTAATAATTCTTTTCCTTTCTTTACTACATCCTACTCACCAGCAAATCCAATCCTTCACTCCTTTTAATATTTATTTTGTATTCATTTAATATTTTTAGTTCATGAACACCACTGATATTAAATAGTTGCCTACTAGATGAGAGGCCAAGCACGCCCCACCAATCATATGTAATTGTTATAAAGGGAATAATGCGTTAAGAGTGGAGAATAGACACTGAAATTAAAAATAAAAATTTCAATACTATTAAATCTATGAGTTTTTGAAGACTTCTAAGTTACCAATGATAATATCACTTTTTAATGAAAAACTTTTGATTTTCCCATCTATTTATTTTGATGTATCTATAATTCAAATTTTGACACTTTGGTGTGCGAGCCCTGCCTGCTACTTTTCTTTTTATTAGCTTAGTGTAACAGTACGAGGAAGTTGAAGGCTGGAGACTAAGATACACTCCAACTCTTGAAGAGTAAAGGTGTGTGATAACAGTCTGAGGAAGCTAAAAGCTGAAGACTAAAATACACTCCAACTATGAAGACTTAAGACTAGGGTCCAATCCAACCATTTTGTAACAAACTAACTGACAGCAGCTGAATGGTAACTAGAATAAGAGTAGTTGAGAGCAGTTAGAGAGTTGTTAGACAACTTCTTGTATGTACATAACAATAACGATTTCAGAGAAAAGAAAATGCAAAAAAATGATGAATGATTTTTTACTTCTATCTTCTCCTCATTCTTGTTCTTCTTCTTCTTCTTCTTCTTATCTTCTCTTTCTAGTTCTGTATACTCTTATGTGATTCTCATATATCTCTCTCTACATCCATTGTTCTCTTTTTACTCGGACCTTATCTTAGACCAATTGCTTCGACATTCAGTCCTACATACGACAAAACCATTGTTGATATTCAGAAGTTCAGAAACAGTTGACTTGTTCCTTTTTCATAAGTCGACATTTTGCCTGGGGTGTAATAATTTGGTATCAGAGCCAACCATTCTTGATCAGATAAGCAAGAATGGCAGAAGGCACTCGATTAAAGCCATTGACGATCAGCTAAGGAAACAGGACACACGAATACAAGAATTAGCTGTGGAGATTAAGGAGCATCATATTGGGACTGAAAGAAAGTTTGCAGAACACTCACAGAAGCTAGATAATGCTGTAAACAGTTTGGAGACCAAAATGGAAAGTCTAATAAAGATGACAGTCAAAGAAATGATAAAAGAATATCACCATGATAGATCTTCTAAATCTCTTATTTTGCCAACTCCAACAGACATCAGAGCAAGGGTGGAAAATGGTTCGCAATGGACCAAGAAAGATTTGAATAGTCGTATAAGTATATTTAACCCACCAAGAGTTGAGTTGCCTATTTTTACTGGGAAAAATCCCAGAATGTGGTTGTGCAAGTGTCACAAATTTTTCTCATTTTATCAAATACCAATCACTTCTTGGGTCAATAATATTGAGATGTACTTATATGGCAAGGCAGAGATATTGTTTCAAGGACTGAGGATGGTCAAGAACATGATAGAATGGGAGGAATTCTCAAGATTATTATGCCAACGATTTGATGCAAAAGGGACTCAAGATGAAGCAGAGGAGTTCAACAAATTGCAGCAACTTGGTTCAATGGTGGAATACCAAGAAAAGTTCGAGGAACTTTAGGCTGTCATGCTCCAAAAAAATCCTAAATTGTCCGAATCTTACTTCATCTCCAGCTTCATCAGTGGAGTGAAGGAAGAAATCAAACCAATTCTGAGAATGTTGAAACCTACATCCTTATTTCAAGCCTTCAAAATTGCTATGTTACAAGAACAATTCCAGGACTGAGTAAAGTAAGAAAAGAACAGAAAAACTCACTACTAGCTACAAACAAAATGTCAGCAGGGACAAAGAATGGTAGATAGGAGCTGATGTGAGCAAAATGGCTAAAATAACACCACAAGAGATTCGATTTAAGAGGGCCAATAATCTCTGCTTCAAATGTGGAGATAAGTTTGTACCAGGACACCAATGCAAATTCATACATCTGAATGTGATAATAGCAACGGAAGAAGAGTCGAAATCAGAGGAGCTGAAGGAAGAAGCTATGGAGGTATCACTCTGTCCTCTATCTGAATCTCTTAATAGAAAAACCATAGATTTAAAAGGAATATTACATGGGGTGGTGGTAACCATACTAGTAAATACAGGGAGCTCACATAGTTTCCTTAAACAAAAAGTGGCCCAAAAACTAAATTTGCAAGAAGAACAAGTTAAAACACTACAAGCAACACTTGCAGATGGCAGTCAAGTGTCAAGTTATGCTAGGGTCAAGAGTGTTAAATGGAGTATACAAGGATATAGCTTTATATTTGATTTGAGAGTAATTAATCTAGGAGGGTAGGATGTCATTTTAGGAGTATACTGGATATATAACTTTAGTCTTATAACCTTCGATTTCAAGCTCCTGCATATCAAACTAGCTGATCAGGAAGGAGATATTGTGTTAGTTGGCACAACAGAAGATTCTAAAATGAAGCTAGTTCGTGGGAAGAATACGAGAAAATTGAAAGGGTAGCAATTGCAATGTTGCAACACACTCTGCATGAGTTCTTATGGTAGTTTATAACCAATTCCATAACCTATTTCTATGCTACTAGAACAGTTTAGAGAAGTCTTTGCACAATCCCATTCCCTCCCACCTACAAGACCTCATGATCATGCCATACCACTTAAATCTGATACTCAACCCTTCAAATTAAGACCATACAGGTATCCGCATTCTCAGAAAGTTGAGATTGAGAGACAAGTTCAAGAAATGTTGAGTCAAGACATTGTTAGACATAATACAAGCCCCTTTGTATCTCCTGTACTGCTAGTTAAAAAGAAAGATGATACATGAAGATTTTGTATAAACTATAGACAACTTAACAACCTTACAATCAAGAATAGATACCCAATCTCAAATATTGATGAGCTGCTTGATGAGCTCTATGGATCTCAATTGTTTTCTAAGATAGATTTAAGATCCGGTTATCATCAAAGTAGAGTCAAATCCCAAGATGCGCTCAAGATTGCATTTCAAACTCATCAAGGCCATTTTGAATTTTTGGTGATACTCTTTGGTCTAACCAATGCACCAACAACATTTTAATCTCTCATGAATCACATATTCCAACCCTACCTCAGAAAGTTTATACTGGTGTTCTTCGATGATATACTTGTGTACAGCCTTGATCTTCAAGTGCATGTTCAACACTTAAAGAAAGTATTTTCACTGCTGAAACAAAATAAGCTTGTTGCCAAGTCATCGAATTGTACGTTTGCACAAAAGCAGGTGGAATACCTAGGCCACATTGTGTCAGGGGAAGGGGTCAAGATGGATTCCCAAAAGACAGACTACATTACTTCATCGACAACTCCAACATCTGTCAAGGCTCTCAGAAGCTTCTTGGGTCTGACAGACTACTATAGGAGATTTATCAAGAATTATGAACTTATAGTTAAGTCTCTCAATGATCTCCTTAAGAAAGACAAATTTAATTGGAACAAAGAGGCAGATCAGGCTTTTTTATATCTAAAGACTGTAATGAGCACAGCCCGTCATGAGGCTCCCTAACTTCTCTAAACCTTTTGTTATAGAAACTGATGCATTCTCAAAATGATGGAGGGCAGTCTTGATGTAAGAAGGGTAACCTATTGCTTACTTAAGTAAGGCTTTAGGACTAAGAAAACAAGAACTTTCCATATATGAGAAGGAGCTGTTAACAATGGTAATGACAGTCACTAAGTGGAAACATTACTTGGTGGGATATCACTTCATCATAAGGGCTGATCATCAGAGCTTAAAGTACTTGTTAAAACAGAAGTTGACTCACTCTTCTCAGCATAAATGGCTCACTAAATTATTGGGATTAGACTATGAAATTCAGTATAAAAAAGGAACAGAGAATAAAGTTGTAGATACTCTTTCTAGGCAGGTGGTAATAACAGAAGGCCAACAGCAATATAAGCAGGAGGAAATGACAGAGGACCAGCAGCAAGGGACTCTGATAGCCATTTCAATAATCCATCCTCAGTGGTTAAGAGAAGTAATTCAGAGCTATGAAGGTGATAAGACATGTCGGATTTTGATAGCTCAACTAGCAGTCGACCTTGATAGCAAGAAGGATTATCAGCTCCAGGAGGGAATATTGAAGTACAGGAAGAAGATATGTGTGGGGAATGGTTCACAACTTAGAACAAAAATTATAAATCATATGCATTGCTCAGCTATGGGAGATCACTCAGGGTAGCATAACACTTGGCATACGGTTAAGACTGTATTTTATTGGCTCTCTCTGAAGAGAACAGTCATTAAATTTGTGCAGGAGTGTGATGTATGTCAACGGAATAAGCATGAAAGCAGTCTCTATCCAAGACTACTGCAACCATTGTCAATTCCCTCTTAAGTTTGGACACAAATTAGCATGGATTTCATTGAGCGATTACTTGAATCCCAATGATACAATACCAGTATGGTAATGATTGATCCCCTAACTAAATTCAATCATTTCATTACATCGCAGCATCCTTTTACTATTGTGAAGATAGCCCGACTGTTTGTTGATTACATATTCAAGTTTCATGGTTTACCTGATTCTATTGTATTAGATAAAGACAAGATTTTCACAAGCCTCTTTTGGCAGGAGTTGTTCAAATTGTTAGGAGTATAGCTGAATTTGAGCAGTGCGTATCATTCACAATCTGATGGCCAAAGCGAAAGGTTGAACCAGTACTTGGAATGCTATTTGAGATGTATAACAGTTGATCGACCAGGGATGTGGACACAATGGTTAAGTCTAGCTGAGTGGTGGTACAACATTAATTTTCACTCCAGCATCAAATGACACCTTTTGAAACATTATATGAGTATCAACCTAGATCTCTACCTTTTAGACCATATTTAGATAGTAGCTGTGGGATTTGTTAAAGGCAGGCAAGCCATGCTACAGATACTTCATTATTGTCTATCCAAGGTTCAGAACAAAATGAAACTGATTGCTGATCGTAAGAGGTCTAAAAGGGAATTGGAAGTAGGAGACTTAGTGTATCTAAAATTATAGCCTTATAAGCAGCAGTCAGTGGAAGTTCGAAAACAACTCAAGCTGTTTTCAAAATTTTATGGACCATTTCCAGTGGTAGTAAGAGTGGGGAAAGTTGCTTACAAGTTACAACTTCATTTGGAATCAAAGATTCACCATGTGTTTTATATTTCCTTATTGGAGAAGAGGTTGGGATCAGCTCAAGAAGTTATGCCTACTTTACCTTTGATTGGAACAGATAAACAAATTGTTGTTGAACTAGAAGCAATCCTTAAATGGAGGGTGATCACGAGAGATAATAGGCCAATTATACAATAGTTGATAAGATAGATTAATCTCAGCCCTGAAGAATCTACTTGGGAAGACATGAGTTTCATTAATGCTCGGTTCCCTACCTTTAATCCTTGAGGACAAGGATGTTTTAAAGAGGGAGGGTGTTGTAATAGTTTGAGGAAGTTGAAGGCTAGAGACTAAGATACACTCCAACTCTTGAAGAGTAAAGACGTGTGATAACAGTCTGAAGAAGCTGAAAGCTTAAGACTAAGATACACTCCAACTGTAAAGACTTAAGACTAGTGTCCACTCCAACCATTTTGTAACAAACTAACTGACAGCAGCTGAATGGTAACTAGAATAAGAGTAGTTGAAAACAGTTAGAGAGTTGTTAGGCAACTTCTTGTATGTACATAAGAATAAAGATTTAAGAGAAAAGAAAAGGCAGAAAAATGATGAATGATTTCTTCTTCTTCTTTCTAGTACTGTATACTCTTATGTGATTCTCATCTCTCTCTACATTCATTGTTCTCTTTTTACTCAGATCTTATCTTAGACCAATTGCTTCGGCATTCAGTCCTACATATGGCAGAACCATTGTAGATATTCAGAAATTTAGAAATAGACGACTTGTTCCTTTTTCATAAGTCGACATTTTGCCCAGGTTGTAACCCTTAGGAGCCTTAAATACCAAACTCTACAACACTGTACATAAGTATATCTAACCAATTTAAAATTTAAATTAATTTGATTTTAATTCTATAAAATTTGTTAAAATATATCTTATAAAAGCATTTATTCTATTTAATCTTTTTAATATTACTCTTCCGAAGTACAATCTATTTCCAAAACTGGTAAACCATATTTTGGTTGTTAAATTATTATACGTGGGCGCTGCATAATAGTTTAACTCACATTTAAAAACTAGTCCCATAAAATTTTGAACTTCTAGTGTTATTTAAAAAAATAACGTATCGATCAAATCATTCAATACTTATGGTTTAAATTTCCACTATAGCTGTTGTCAATTGAATACATAATGAGAGGTGGAAAATACAATTTACCCTTACCCACCAACAAAAATTAAGGGATTGGACGGTAAGAAAATAAATTAAAAAAAAAAAAAAAAAGAATAATTAGACTGCACAAGCTAACCCCACCCATAAGCAAACCCACATGGAGGGTTGATTGTTAATAAAAAGTTTAAAAAAAGAAAAAGAAAGAGATTAGCCCGGAGGCGGGCTTTGTACACTAAATAGTTGAATATTAATAAAATGGAACAAACTAACCATTAAAATTGGGGGAAAAAAAAGGTTCTCTGTCCCTAATTCAAGGCACCTTTGTCCACTGTCAAACTTTGATTATCTTAAAATATTATTTTTTTTATTTAAATTAAAAAGGTAATTAATTTAATTGCACCTGAACAACCCAAATCGATGAAATCCAAGGCAGAGAATGATGGATCCGACCTCCAACTTTTATTGGATCTTAAGGGCCTATTGGCGACTCCGGAGCACGGCGGAGGACATTACTGGTGGCCGGAATAATAGCCAATTTTGTACACAAATTTATTATATTCTCTAAATTTTTTTTATTACCTATAAATGATGGTATTATTAAAGAAAAGAAGTAAATTACAACCAAACCAGAAAAGGATAAGGATGGCAAACACCTTATCTAACTAAGCTATCGGTCAAAACATTACCAAAACCAGAAAAATAAATAAACCAAACGGTCAATATTAATAAAACTTTGATGATGTCGTCAAGATATGAGAATTATCTTGATGATGTCGTCAAGATATTAATAAAAATAGTATGTTAAATTTTGGTGAAATTTTTTCACATATATGGGGGCCCATTCAGAATGCCAAACATTCGAAGAATCATCGATTATCTCTTCTATGGGCTTAGATTGGGTTTTTATATTATTTTATGCACTATACCCTCTCGGATTATAAAATGATTATCAATCAGAGGAGTTAAGTACGGTTTAGAGATAAATTTAGTTTATGCTTTGCTTTCTTCATTCCTAAGATTTTTTATTTTTGGAGTTTTTGTATATTTTTCATCCATCTAATATAACGTTTTTCTATCCAAAAAAAAAAAAAAAAAAAAAAAACAAAATGCCTTGCATACAATTGAGATGAGACTAACAAAGCAAGCAAAAGCAAACATGGGAACAAACAAATTACTACTCCCCAAATGTGGCATCTTAGCCCACACTTGTGGGAAAGATGTTGCAACAATTTGAACGGTGCTCCTATTATTTTAAGCTTCAACGATGGTTATCTTCAAGTTGAAAGAGTGACAGATGAGCGTAAAAGCGAAATAAGGCTATAGGTTGATAGGTGAAATTTTTTATTTCTCACGAAAAGAAAGGCAGCAAGAATTAGACGGTGTTTATCAAGCTGTGCACAAGATTGATATAGAAAATTTAGCATAATTGTCCGGAACTATGTAACAGATCCAGGAGGTGAAAGTACTTGAGGTTTTAAAACACTTAAAACAAGGTCAGAGGTAAAATGGGAGGGCATTTCCCCCTTCATCACCAAAATATTATTGGCAATTCAATATCAACAACAGATTATCATACAAGTTACCATTTCCCAATAACAATATACTTCAGCACAAAACAGTTGGAAGTTTGTGTGTCTCTCTCTAACCTGAGTAAGAACCGGAATGCAATCAAAGGCTACCAAACACATTGCATGTCACATAAAAACTCAAAAAATAAAAATAAAATAAAATAAACAAAAATGAAATTTTTTGAAATTTTTTTTAAAAAAAAATATCCGAATCATATTTACGTGTAAACCAAATACACAAATTGGATACATTTGTATAAATGAATTCCCTACAACTTCCCTTATGCCCATTTCTTGTTCTTCCACCAGTAAACTAAATGACAACAAAAACCTCTTTTTCTAATATTGACCACAAGCGCGAATTGTACTCTTTGGAATATCACAAAGATCAATCACTTAAAACCTATCCGTACTTTTTCACGGTTCAAAATAAAATTAATATCAAATTTCAATTTTATAATTGATATATCTATAAACTCAAAAAATTAAGAGAAGAAAGTGAGAAATGTGAGAAATGTAAGAAATGTAAGACAAGGAAGGCTATTGAGTGAAAATCAATTCAGATAGTCTTTCAAATCTTTTGCACTATTGGAACTGAAAACAACACAAATTCAAATATGTTAGAAGTTGGACAACGCAAAGAGATAAGAGTAGAATTAGACAAAGTGAAATTTGTGGAAGCTTGGACATATTGTTTCGGGGATGTTCAGCAGAGAACTAATCTTTTCATAGTTATCTCGCCCTTACTTTTTGATTAAATATCCTTCCCCTAACAATTCCCGAGATGAGAGAAATGAGATATTTATCGAAACTGAATTTCTAAAACTCCTTCTCTGGATAAGAAACTAAAGTTCCCTATAGATGGCCCTTAATTGCATAAAACTTGGTCATTAAAGTCTTGAAGAAATATCTCATAGTTTAACATATATTGATAAATAAATAACTATTAATAGGATTTGGAACCACAAATCCTTGTATTAAAGAGTGTGGGTAGCACCCACCTATTCTATTGATCCATTATCTCAAAAAACAAATGGACACATACCTAATCATAAACAGATTAAATTTATTATCAATGAAGGGTGAGAGAAATCAAATAACACAAGCTTATTTATAAAAACTTGGACTTAATACATACCTTATTAAGTCTTCGAGAGGGTTTTTAATACCATCATAGTTGTCATTTTGAAAATCCAAAACAGATTACCCAATATTTCTTATTTCACAAGATCTAATTATGGAGTTTAGAGATCTCCACTTCTCCATCTTTATTTGCAATTTACAAACAACAAATAAAATATATATATATATAATTAGTATAGGAAAATATCCATGTGCTAACTTGCGTAAAATGTGAACCGCAACCACAACAATGAATAATAGTAATAACAACATGAAAAAGAGTATAACAACTAATTTAGAAATACATTTCTCAATTATCAAAAGAAAATAATTGTTGACATCAAAAGAAAGTTGATTCAATATAAAATATGATTATTTTTCATATTATTCATCACCCAACAAATTACGACTTTGTCATCAAACAAGAATATGCTCAACTTCAATCAACTCAATTCAGCAAGTAGGCCAGGAAATTGCATTAAATATATGCAGAAATGCTGAGAGAGAACTGAATTTTTTTCAGTATTTTCACTGATTTATTCTTTAAAACTGCAAACGTAACACCAACATAACCCACTAATCCAAACCAGAAATAAAATACAAAATGAAACCCTAAATCAGAGTTTGATCCATGAAACATATGCAAGATGAATTCCATCCCAGACCCAAATCGAAAACCCTAATCTCAAACAGAGAATATATATATTTTTTTTGAAAATCGCTTTTCATTAATCCAAACCCTAGAATCTGACAATGAAGAATCGACAACAAAGTTCACACACATCCCAAAAGAAACCCTAAACCGATATCGCAATCAAACCATAAAATCCGGAAAAAGAACGCGTAAATTCAATTCAAGATAAATTCCATACCTAGAATAGCAGAATCGAACAGAGCCTTCGCCGATTTTCTAGAGAGAGAGAGCAATGACGATTGTGAAGAAAGATTGAAGATAAGAGAGAGAGAGAGAGAGAGAGAACCTTAAGCACGACAGAGAAGAAGAAGAAGAAGCAAATAGCAGAGAGTGGGGAGAGAGAGAGACAGAGAGGGAGGGAGGGAGGGAGAGAGAGTTGATGAACGTTTGAAAGGTCGAATTCAAAATTTGGTACAAGAAAATTAGAAGCCAGGTAAGGCACATGGCCAAGCGCGCAGGACAAAAATTCTTACGACCGTTATTTGTTTTTCCCAATTTACCCTTTAAAATAGTTGTTATGCCGCCTTATTTGTTTTTGCCCATTTTAATTTCTACATCTATTTTCAAAATTCTTTTGATTTTGGTTTTTTTTTTTTTTTTTTTTTTTTTGGTGTCTTATGTCTTATGTTTTATCTTTTTTTCATTTTTATGTTTTATTTTAATTTTCATCTTTTTTATTTATATTTTTATCTTTCCTTGATGTTTTGGATTCGGTATCATACATCGATAAAAATATTATCAATTAATTAGATAAAAATATTATCAATTAATTAATGTCTTGCTATGTATATATGCATCAGTTAATTTTATAACTTATTTTTATTGACTCAAAATTTCTTCAAAAAAAAATTAAAACTGGTAAATATAGTGTTGAAGTGGGATATATGATATGGGATATTTAATTTAACCATAATTTTTTTAATTACATCATGTAATTTGTTTAAAAATAGTTTAATCATAATTTAATAATAATTTTTAAAAAATTTTATCTTAAAAATTACAAAGTAATGGCATATGGATGATCATCAAAAATGATCAAACCTAATGGTCTCAAATTTTTATAACCCCAAAGAAAAACTATGGTACATAATTCTTTTGCTAATAAAATTTTTTTCAAGTGTTAAGACTTCCCGCATATTAAAAATCAGTACGGGTGATTTTGATCAAAACCTTTGGCTTCTCTGTACCAGCTCTATGGAGATGAGATTTCACAACAAAGGCAGTCCCCAGAATCATGCCCTAAGGTATAGAGCCAATTTTCATGTCAAAAGCTGTAATCTTTGAAACCAGTCTTAGAATTTTCTCTTTGAAACTAATCACTTGCAAGATTCCCCCACAATTGTGCTACTAAGCAAAGTCAACAGGGACTAGACTGACACAAATTATGCACAGATTAGACACCATTAGAGAACCAGGTCACTTTACCACCCATCCATGCATGGTGCCAACCGATCATGCAGAAATAGTTGAAAACAGAATTATCCGGAGATGAGGAAGGGCATAAACAGATTCTGACATAGAATCTGACTCCCAACATTGATTTTAGATGGGGTTCCATTAACCGTTGGCAGTCGACTTGTAGTGCCATTCATCAATAGTCGAATATATGAGGCCTTCTGCTTCCAAAGTCTTAAAAGCTTCCCTGCCAAAGGTGGACAAGATATAAAAATTAAATTTAAAGTGAATAACCGGAAATAGGTTGGCGCCCCTATGGACAGAGAAATGCTACGGAAGAGAGGTGATACATGATCTTAGCCGCAGGGAGATTCAGTTTCTGGGCTATCTCGTCTCTGTGTATTCCCTTTTCCGTACTGGCACATGGGAAATATCAAATGGTCCGTAAGATTTATCTCAATAAAAGATAAAGAAACAGGAATGCTGAAAGAGTTAAAAATAGAAAAACAGAAGTTGTGGATAAGGACAAAATATATAGCATATGAGCATGCAAATACTTTTTGAACAAAAATCATGTCCCTATTATATATCTCTTCCACCTGTCCGGGTTATTCACGAATTGCAAAATACTTGCTGATTTACTTGGATCACATTTTAATGAGGAAAACGCAGTAAGGTTGACAATGCTGACAATGCTGACAATGCTGACAATGGGGTAAACACACATAGATCCAACCTGTTATTCTTTCTCGAGGAATAGGATAGAAGGTAAAAAGGTAAAATGACATCCAGCATGATTACAATCTTCGATAAGGTTAGTTACCCAACTAGCTAATGTAAACATCCAAAAACAAGAATACTTCAAAACATCCTGCTTCACTCTTAACTGATTGTTCATTGTGGGCAGAGGCAGGGGATGGATTTTGGGGCCCGGGAATTTAGAGAGCTTTGGCCCCACCAGGAATTCAATCATACATTTGGGCCCCCTCAATACTGTTAAGGGGTCCGGAGGATGCTTCTACCCAGAATCAGACACATAAGGAATATATTAAGAGGTCTATGAATACAAGTCTTTGAAGAAAGCAATTCAGCTTTGCCAATTTGAAAGTTTTATGAATGATACAGCCTGCATTAGCAGATCATATGCAAAAGGAGGCAAATGGAGAACAGGAAGCCAACAGCCTCTACTCTGTAGCCCAAGAACAAATGCCTTGAGACCCTAGATAACATATTATCAAAACAAAAGCGTATCTTCTTCAAAACAACGTTTCAGAACTATTGAAAAACAAATTCTTGATTGCAACAAAATTATCTTAAAAGGAATTTGAAAGTTAATATTTACAGGTCTTTTGCCCAAATCATTTCATAATTTTAGAGGATAGAACACAAACTGACTGGGAAAATCAATTACATATTTTACGGTTCTGAATTTTGAGTGGTGGAGGCAGTTGCCCCTACCAACTACTCCACTGCATCAGCATTAAAAGAAGACATTATCATAAGACATTATTTATTATATAGCACTGGGCCAGAAAAAAATAAGATTTTATAGTAGAAAAATGCATATGGAAACTATAGTTCACTACTTATGCCACTCACAAGATACTATTCATGTAGTCAAGAACCCTTTGATCAATACCCTTGACCCCTTCAACACTGTATTGACCTGAGAACTGCAGAGAAAAACATGCATCAGACAAATACAATCCCAAAGGAATATAGTGCCAGGTATGAAATTTGAACTTTTTAACACTTACTTCAGTTGCTGGAGGAGCCTGGTAGCCCTTTGAAGGGGTCTTTGTAACTGGATTTGTCATTGGAGTTTGAGTTGAGATGCCACCCTGTAGCTTCAATTAGGTAAACCATAGAGCATATTTAGGAAAATTTCCCCAAAAAGCTGCAACTGTTACATTTAAATCAGAGTTGAAGCAAACAAAGAAATACCCTTGATTTAGTGTTACACAGATGCACATATATACACTCTAGGAAGTGGGCCGTGATCTCATTGAAATCCGTAATAGGCCTGAAAAAGAAAGCACAGTTTTCAGAGTATAATATGCAGAATGATAGCAGATGCAACATCTTTACAACAATTTAAAATATGAGGCAAATCCATCTGAAGACTCAACAACCAAAATTATGACCTTTCAGTCTCTAAAAGAACATCTCAAACATTTCATATCGAGAGAGAGAGAGAGAGAGAGAGAGAGAGAGAGAGCGCGAGAGAGAGAGCATTTTTAATTTGGCACCATACTAATACCATAATATGGAAATCACTGCAGGATTTTGAAAGTTATACTTCTAGATTTGAACATGATAGCAAATACATTGGAAGGTATTAAGAAACTAAGAGGGCAAGGAAATTCTTGAAGGTTAGGCTCCTGAACCATGCTAATGTGTCCCATGCAAGATGGGGATAATTTTGCTAACAAGCAAGTCAAGCCACTTGAAGTATTCCCATGAATTCAATGACAATGCAACATGGTTCCTATTCTTGCTTTTATTTTTACTATGAACCTGGATTTTTTTTTTCTTTGAGAGGTAATGGAGAAGGTGTTAAATACTTGTCCCTGATGAAGCCAACTTCTCTATTTTCATGCAGATTAGACAAGTCTGGACCAAAGTTGAGGTGTTTTGGTGCCAAATCAATTCCATGATTTCATAGAAACATTTCTCTTTCTTGTCCATGGGGTCCTTTTCCAAATAACAAGTGGACTTAAAGAGCCCCAGCTTCAAAAACTCACTCACTCACTCACCCACGCATAGGGAAACATGTAATCAGCTCCCATGACAGCTGTAATGTGTACAATGACTCTACTCTGCGTACATATGTGCACATGGGCATGTGATGTAGCATGCAAATATGACATTATAGAGCACAACTTTGAAATGCTTTAGAATCTTAGCATTTAAGATGGTGTAACTTGAAAAATAATGCTCTAGACCAGAAAAAAAATAATCTTAGGCTGAACTCTACATAAGGATTGTTCGTTTATGAATGTAAAGTGAAATTATTTACTCTTAAACATTATGACCATGATATAGGAATTTTTTATCAGTCATGAGAACGGAATTGGTTGCAGAATTTAGTCTTAAACTTGTTTAATATTTCCTAAACTTGTTTAATATTACCTTCTAATGCATAGCACATCCAAACATGTCTCCTACATGTCATGGAAATTTCACATGCCCTATGAATTTGATTGAATTCGAAGTGGATATTGGCCCTCTTGAGATGAATTCCTCATTCTATCCTCAGCAAAATATGATTTGAATTTCCACATGATGACTTTTTGGAATGATGATGTGTCATGTATAATATACAAACAGTACAAGCACATCCTAACTAACATTAGAGACCCTTTTGCAAGGTTGGCACGTAACAAACTGGGGTAGACCTTAAGAGAGTGTGATGGTGCTAAGTTGTCCGACAAAGGTCTGTCTCATCTCTTCAATCTCTTATTTTTGAAGTTAATTGAAGCACTTCCCATCGCTGTCTCTATTGCCTTGAAAGTTAATTAGTTCACCTGTTGAAATAAACATAAGTTATTGTTTTCTTTAATTGTTGGTCTTTCTAAATTTCCAAGCATGAGCAACACAACTAACATATGCTGTTGCTCAACAGTAAACTAATTAATGCTTGTGTATTTTTTTTTTTTTGTCCTTTATTTTTAGATAATGATATTGTACAAGATTTAATCAATTTTTATTTTTCAAGTTTTCAGACATTATCTAATGTCCATTGGCAGTCAAATGATTCTCCATATTTTATCAATAGTCGCAACTAATTGTCATACAGAAAGAAATACATTTTTTTTTATCTTTTAATTGATTATAATGATAATTTTGTGTATTCAATAGCATAGTTCAGGATCTTATTTTTGGACTTTACATGGACTATGTGTTCCCCCAAACATGAATGTCTAATTCCACCACTGATAACAAACAGATTACAAGCCAGATATATGTTGTTAACAAGACAATAAAATGGAGAGAAAAATTGTAAAACAAACCTTACAGCAAAGGCCGCCAGCTGTTTTTTACCCTGAAAGCTTTTTAAGTGTCCATGAACTCGAACATACATACCATCCCTAATTCAAACAACCCCGAACCAGATAAGCAAAAAGCAGTACTTGTGAAGAAAGTGTTTAACTGATAATTTGAAGTTAACAGCATACTCTACTGCATCCATCTCTCTTGTTTCTGAAGCCTCACCATTTACCCTACACAGACAAAAACAAACATCGTCATCACCATCATCATCAAAATCATCATCAGAGGACTTTAATCAAACAGATGGAGTGCGAACCAGGAACTTACCATCTGGTACAGTCTATACGGCCGGTGCCATCATCAAGCTTGAAACTGACGTCAGTGACCCTTGAAGTCTTGTTCAGTATCATCCCAACAAGGGTAACCTGAACAAATTGATTTCAAAATGGCAGAAATCAGAAAATCAGTGTAAAAGCAGAACGATAAAACATTTGGTAAATCAAACGAAACCGTACGTTGTTGACATCAACACCATCGATGAGAATGTTGGATTTGTCATCGCTTGAAAGAAGAGCTTCGCTGATTTGCTTCACGGTAAGGGGAAGAAGTCCCTGTGCGTCACGATTCTGCAATTTTACAGTAAAAAAGTTGATAGTCGCTCTGTTAATATCGAGAGAGAGAGACAGAGAGAGCGAGAGAGAGAGAGTACCTTAACAGGAGAGAAAGAAGGATCAGCGGCGGATTGTGTCGCCTGAGAAGGCATGAAGCCCCCGCCGGAGAAGGCGGCGTTGCCGTCGAACTGGGTGGTGGAGTACATTTTATTGAAAACCCTATCACGAGAGAGAGAATATGATGTGATCGGAGAAAATGGGTTTTATATGGAGGCTGCCCCACCCTCCCCCCCTCCCCCCGGGGGGGCGAGAAAAAATGTTGTTCCCGCCAAAATGGGAGGTTCCCCAAAAGCGAAATAAGGCCATAGGTTGATAGGTTGATAGGTGAAATTTGTTATTTATCATGAAAAGAAAGGCATATCAAACGCCCGTGGGTGTATTGGTCGGACGCTTTAATCTTTTAACTATAAGTCTCAAATTTGATTTATAAAATTGGTAAAATAGAATTTAAGAAAGTCAATCTTACAACTGATCTCACAATACTAGTGTTGAATTAGTCAACATAACTGGATATAAAATGAATGAAAAGAAAAGCAACAATAATTGTGATTTTTATTGAAATGCAAACAAAATTGATATGAGAAATTTAACATAATTATCAAGTAATACGTAAGACGTCCAGGAGGTGAAAGTACTAGAGATTTTAGAACCCCTGAACAAGGTCCGAGGCAAAATGGGCAGATTTTTTTCCCGTTCATCACCAATACATCATTGGCAATTCAATATAAAAAAACCAGATTATCATACAAGTTACCAAATACAATATCAATATACTTCAGCACATAACAGTTGCGAGTGTCTCCGTAACCTAAATAAGAAATGAAATGCAAGCAAAGGCCACTAAACACACCGCATGTCATGCAAAAACTTGAAAAAAATAAAAAACAATGAATTTTTTTGAGATTAAAAACAGTCCGAGTGATATTTACGTATAAATCATATTTTTATCGTGAATATACAAAATACACAAATTGTGTAAATTTATACGAATGAATTCCCAACTTCCGTTATGCCCATTTCTTGTCTTTCCACTAGTGAATTAAAGGGCAAGAAATCCTCTTCTTCCGGGCACTGTTTGTATTCTTGAGGAGATCACAAATATCAATCATTTGAATCTGGCTATGTTTTTTCACTGTTCAAAAGAAAACCAATGTCAAACTTCAGTTTTATGATTCATACATCTATAACTGAAAATCAAGAGAGAAAATGTAAAACATATACAAACCATTATAGTTGTTATCAAACTTTCTAACGGATTCTTGGGGTTTCACATCTTAGACACTTCATCTAATTGTCCCAGATCAATTGTTTGCTTTTGTGCCATCATGACGTCAAGTTGAATTTTCTTATGGCTAGTATTATTGTAGTTATTACACACTTTATTTACACATACAGCTGCAACACCTATAAAAATATAGTGTGAAGCTATTTAGTTTTCATATTTACACACACACAGAGAAAGTGAGAGAGAGGAAATATGTAAATATATGGTGACAAAGAAGTTAGTTAACCTGTGTTAGTCATATTATCAACATCTTGACATCTTGATCTCGTGACTGGTGCAGCCATTACTGAAGCCGAATCATCAAGAGCAGAGTGTGGTCTTTTCTTCAATTCGGTGGTTGCATTATCTTTCTTGATATCAACTTTCTTAGCTGCTTTGTCATTTTGAAGACAAAAAAACAAAAGCAAGTTAAACTCCTTGCCCGTTTGAGTCTGTTGTAGCTTTGACCTTATTAATACACCTTTTGGGCTTGTCGCATATTCATTGATATCACATATGTCTGTAACAAAATAATAAAGATAATTTTTAGATCTCTATCCCTAATATAATTCACATCATTTACAAAAATAAATAAATAAATAATAAAAAGAGTAGGAAACAAAGATTGGCCGATGATAAACAACTAATTTTACTGCTCAAAAGTGCTTACATAAGGTAGGCCATATTTGCCTCATGAATTTTACATGAAAATTTCAGCATTTTATTATGCCTAAGATCATAGCTGGCCTTTTCTTTTCATAAAGAGGGAAAGAGAGAAAAAATATATATACGGAGAAAAAGTAAGTGAAGGAGCCTTAGGCTCCTTCTTCCAAAAGACAGGAAACTAGCCGCTGGGCATCAGCCCAACGGGCTGGTTTCTACCAGTTGTTGGCAGGTCCCATATGCTAATTTGTGCTTGCAATTAAGGCCTGTCTAACTGGCCCTTTAATGGGGCCTTAACGGGCAGCATTTAGTTGCTGTCTATGCTCATATTTTAGGCCCAAATTAGAGCCATAAATAGACCCTGATCTGGAAGGAATTTTGCCCCCAAATTGATCCAATTTTCTGATTTAATTCTAAACCAATTTTCTGGACCCAATTAGACCAAATCTTGGCAGTAATTTTGGGCTAATAATTTGAGGTTTATGACCTGTTTCTATGATAATTAATAGAATGTCCTCGAGAGCTTTTATTGTTTGTTGAGGAGCCGAGACTTGAGTGCTAACTTGATGAGTTTGATGATTGCTTTGTTCAATACCACCCTTAAGTTGGGCGCATAGATATCTACCGTGCCTAACTTGCCGATGATACTCTGAAGATGACGAGCTGTTCCTCCCTTGGTGAACATATCTATAAGTTGATCATTACTCTTGATGTGAGGAGTAACTATCAAGTTTTCTTTTACCTTTTGATACAAAATGACAATCCACTTCTATATATTTGGTTTTTTTATGAAATATTGGATTTAAGGTAATGTGAATGACTGATTGATTGTCAAAGATAAGTTTGATTGAAGTAGTGATTTTGAATCCTAGCTCTTCGGTTAATTCTTTGATCCATACACTACTAGAAAAAAGACTTTTAGTGACGGAAAAATCCGTCGCTAAAAGTCCATTTTCGGTCGGTGAAGGGTATTAGCGATAGATTTTTTCCGTTGCTAAATTCGTTACCGTTAGTCACCCTACTAAATATCAGTAATGGAAAAAAATCTGTCGCTGATTTAAAAAAAGAAAAAAATTGAAAAAAAAAATCAACGACGGATTTGAGATCCGTCAATGATTTTTGATATTTAAAAAAAAAATGAGCTCACACGGACCATCTTTTATTCTTTCAGAATTCTCTCCATATGCACCTGGTGACCTTCGAACCCATGACCGCTTCCACCACTAGACTAAATTAACATCTTAATCATAACTCTTTTTTTTGTTTCCTTATTATTTATCTCATATTTTTTAATAATAATAAAATAATAAAAAATTATAATTTTTTAATAATAATAAATTAATAATTAATAATAATAAAATAATAATAAATTGTAATTTTTTATATAAAAAAAATAATATAAAATTATAATTTATTATAAAATAATAAAATTATTTTATTTTAAGCTAAAATAAAATAATAAAAAATTTAAAATAATAAAATAATATTATTCTTTTACAAAAAAATAAAAAAATAAAAAGAATTATTAATTAATAAAAATTATTAATTAAAGAAAATTAAAAATTTTAAAAAATTTTTAAAAAAAATTAAAAAAAATTTTTAAATTTTTAAAATTTTTAAAATTTTTAAAATTAAAAAATTAAAAAAATCCGTCAGTAATCCGTCGCTAATTTTTCCGTCGGTAATCCGTAGCTGATAAGTTTATAAACTTTTTTTTTTACTGTTGACCACTACAGAGACGGATTAGCGACGGAAATATTTCTAT
This sequence comes from Dillenia suffruticosa, assembly GCA_033439265.1. NCBI lineage: Eukaryota > Viridiplantae > Streptophyta > Magnoliopsida > Dilleniales > Dilleniaceae > Dillenia > Dillenia suffruticosa. Next base: position 9,124,853 of record JAVTVX010000013.1, on the reverse strand, counting down.
CGCGAATTTCCGTCGCTAATCCGTCGCTAATCGTTTGATATTTTGTTCGACGGTATTGTGTTGGAAATCCATTGCTATTAGCGACGGAATTTTTTCCGTCGGTAATTTTTCGTTACTGAAGGTCTGTTTTCTAGTAGTGATACAATTTCACTTGTGGTTATAGTCATAGCTCTATATTCAACCTCTGCACTCGACTTGGATACTACATTTTGTTTCTTGCTTTTCCATGATATAAGATTTTTACCAACAAACATGCAATATCCGATTGTTATTTTTTTTCTTTTGAATTTCTTGCCCAATCAGTATTATAGAAACCTTGAATTTCTGAGATGTGGTTGTTTTTCATCCAGATGCCCTTTCCTAGTGACCCTTTCAAGTAGTTTAGAATTCTCTTTGCTATCTTCCAATGCTTTATCTAGGGAGCATGCATATGTTGGCAAACTTCACTCATAACAAAGGATATGTCAGGTCTGGTTATAGTCAAATAGATAAGCTTTCCCACAAGCCTTTGGTATCTCTGCACATCTTTAAATGCTTCATCATTCTTTATTCCAATTGATATGGAGATGGGACTGCAGGCTGATTTAGCTCCTAGTTTACTTGTATCCTGCAATAGATCAAGAGTATACTTTTTTTGGAATAGAACAAACCCATTGGGATAATAGACAAGTTCTATACCTGGAAAGTACTTTAGCTTTCCTAGGTCCTTAATTTCAAACTTGAATTTAAGAAAACTTCTAACTTGATCAACTTGGCTCAGATTGCTTCCGGTGATGATTATGTGATCTGTATATATAAGTACAATAGTGACATTTCCTTTTGGTTTTTATTAAAAAACGATGAATCACTATTGCACTTTTTGAATCCATCACTTAGAAGAATTGAGTTAAGTTTAGCTTACCAAGCCCTTGGAGATTGTTTTAAATCATATATTGCTTTCTTAAGCTTGCGCACCTTGGCCTTTTTGTTGGTTATATCCTTGAGGCAATTCCATGTATATTTCTTCTTGTAGATCTCCTTGCAAGAAAGCAATTGCCACATCCATATGAAACAAATTCCATAAGTTATTGGCAACTAGAGACATGAGAACTCGAATAGTGTTCATCTTGACTACCGGGGTAAAGGTTTCCTTGTAGTCTATACCATAGGCTTGCATAAACTCCTTTACTACAAGTTTGGCCTTGAATCAGTCTAAGCAACCGTCACTTTTGGGTTTAACTCTATAGACCCATTTTGATTCTACGACTTTCTTTCATTTGGGAAGTGATACGATCTCCCAAGTTCCATTCCTTTCTAGTGCTTCAAGCTCCTCCTTCATGGCCTTTCTCTATTTTGGATGTTCATTTGCCTCATTAAAGTTTCTTGGCTCGTGAAACTGATCAATGCCGCTCAAGAAAGCTTGATGACTTAAGGAGACGTTAGTAGTAGAATAAACATTAGAGAGAGGATGAGCCATAGAGAACGGGTTATAGTAAAACTTCCATTCTGAAGGAGGCCGTCTCACCTTAATTGATCTCCTTAGGGGTGCAAGAGGAGGAGGGGATCCACCTACTTCTTCATTAATATCTTTAGTTTCATTTTCTCCCCCTGATCCTCTTTCCTCCTCTTCTTCTGAAGGGGTAGAGCTGGTTCCTTCTTGTTTGGTTGTACCTTGATTATTTCCCTCTTGATTTGTAATACCTTGCTCATTCACTTGAGGAGAAAGCAAAGGGGTATCCTTAATGTACCAAAGATCCTGAGTGTTTTCTTTGCTTGGGACTTCTGTTTTGTTTTCTACAAAATAAAATTCACTTTTCAAAACTATCACATCCTTAGTTGTGTATATTTTGTTAGTGACTGGATCATAGATCTAATACCCCTTTTGGAATTATGTATATCCAAGGAATACGCATTTTCTCCCTCTTTTTTATCTAACTTATTTCTGAATTGTTCTGGAATGTGAATGTAACAAGTGCATCCGAATACTCTAAGGTGAGAAATGTTTGGTTTTTTTTATTTAAGAGTAATTCCAAGGGAGATTTTCCCTTGAGAACTTCGGTAGGCATGATATTTATCAAGTGTGTAGCAATACTAACTACCTCACTCCAGTATATTTTTGGTGCATTGGCATGAAACATAATGCTTTTAACTGTTTCTACAAGATGTTTATTCTTTCTCTCAGCTATCCCATTTTGTTGAGCGGTATAAACACATGATTGTTGATGTATTATACCATTTTCTTCTAAGAAACTTTCAAACTTTTGTCTAGTGTATTCTCCCCCATGATCTGCTCTAAGTGTTTTTAGATTTGCACTGAATTGTTTAGTGACATAACAATAATAGCTTTGAAATGCCAAAAATGCTTCTGATTTATTTGTTAGCATATAAACTCAAGTATGTCTAGTTTTATGATCAATGAATATTATGAAATACTTAAACCTACAACTAGATGTTATCGGAGAAGTCCACAAATTATAATGTACTAATTCAAAAACATTTTTATACATTGTTTTTGAAATATGATAATACACTCTAGTTTCTTTTTCAAAAATACAAACTTTACAATATTTATCTTCAAAGTGTTGGTTTGAAAATAGATGTTTTAAAGCTTGCTTTCCAGGGTGACCAAGACGGGAATGCCACAAAGGGTTGAAACTTTGGTGGTGTGCCACATAAGCAACATTGTCTTCATCCAAAAAGTATAGGTTATTTCTCCTAAACCCCTTGCCAATCATGCGATTCGATTTGAGATTCTGAAAAATAAATTTGTTAGGACCAAAAACAACCTCACAATCTTGATCTTTGGTAATTTTGCTTATGGACATAAGGTTGGAGTTGAACTTTGAGGCATATGAAACCTTTGTAGTTTTTTTCTAGAAGTTCAACTTCACTATTTCTTTTACATTCAAATTTTGTCCATTTGCAACTTCGACAAACTTATGATTAAGGAAAGGCAAAATTTTTTTAATTTTATTTTTATCCTTAACCATATGGAAGTCGCATCCAGAGTCTATAAGCCATAAGTTAGAGTTAGTATCTGAGGAGAGAGATACTTGCTTCAGCAGCTTGTTGAGTTCATCCACTTTGCTTTCAAGAGCTACATATTTCGCCATAAGTGAATGTTCTACAATTACATGCTGAGCTAGGATGGGCTGTTCTTCTTAAATTTTGGTTTCAGATGTGGATGGAGAACCAGCATTTCTCCTTCCTGTGTCTTGGCTTTTTACAATAAGCACAAACTTCCTTTTTGCTAATAGTTTGTGTTTTGTTAGCTACATGATGGTTTGATGTCGTACTGAAACTGTGAGCTTCAATTTTGGCTTTGGGAGCTTCTTCCAATCTCACACTTGCTTCCGCTCACTGAATCATAGATTGTACCTCTTGGTAAGATGGAAAATCCTTCGTTCGAAGAATTTCTTGTCGAACATGGAGAAATTTTCTCCTAAAGAGCTCAACAAGACGAAAATCATGTCTTCATTTTACCTTTTCAGGATGATCTTAGGATCGGTAGTGAAAGGTCTTAAAGTTCTCAGCTCATTCCAAAGATCTCCATACTCCCCAAAGAGTTGTGAGAGGTTATTTCCTTCTTTTTTAATGTGTGCAATGAATCCCTTGAGTTCAAATACCCTTCCAAGACTGGATTCCAGCCCATAGAGACCATGTATTTGATTCCATAAGGCTTTGGCAGTGGGAGCACTTGAAACCATCATTCGGTGAGTAGAATCCATGGAGTTTAATAGAAAGATGAAGACTTGATCGTCCATTTGCTTCCATTCTTCGTATTGAGGATCAAATTTTTCAATGGGCTCTTTAGTAATATGATGGAATAGTCTCCTTAGATTTAAGAACCTTTTTGATGCCGTTGGCCCGTTGAAAATAATTGTTGGAGTTTAGAAGGATAGAGTAAAATGGATGAGAATGAAATTCACCCATTGTGGAAGAAGAAGAAATTGGTACATTCTCTGATACCATGAAGATAGAGTAGGAAACAGGGATTGGCTGAAGATAAACAACTAATTTTATTGCTCATGAGTGCTTACATAAGGTAGGCCATATTTGTGTCATGAATTTTACAAGAAGATTTCAGCATTTTGTTATGCCTAAGATCAGAGAAGGCCTTTTCTTTTTATAGAGAGGGAAAGAGAGAAAAAAATATATTGATAAATGAATAACTATTAATGGGATTTGGAACCACAAATCCTTGCATTAAAGAGTGTATGTAGCACATGCATAGTTACAAGTTGATACATCCTCTCAAAAAACAAATAATCACATGCATAATCATCAACGGACCATTGATTTACTATCAATGAATGGCGAGAGAAATCAAATAACAAAGGCCTATTTATAAAGACTTGGACTTAATACATACCTTATTAAGTCCCCAAAAATGCCATTATAGTTGCCACTTTAAAGATCTGAAGCAGAATGCTTAATATTTCTTGTTTCACAATCCACTTCCTCATCTTCATTTACAGTCTACAAACAACAAATAAAAAGAATATAATTAATATAGGAAAAATCCATGTGGTGACTTGCGTAAAATGTGAACCACAACCACAACAATGAATCATAGTAATAACAATATGATTATTGTACACTTGAGGAAAATTATCAATTTTTTAATGAAAAAATCTGTTTAAAATCAAATATAACAAAAAAAAATTAAAATCTAAAAGAAAAAGATTTTACAAGTAACAAATTGAGGATTACAGATTTTTATACATCTTTTTTTATGTGTTTTTTTTTCCTTTAAACATGTCGAGGGGGATTTCAAATAAAAAATTAATTTGTTTTTTTTGTTATTTTCTAGTAAATTTAGGTGTCTTCAATTTCACACTCCTATAAATCAATTGCAGAGCATTTTTGGGAGTTAATTCACTTCTACAGTCCCTCAATTTTACTCATAACCTAAATCTCAATCGGTGTATGTCCACAATTTATCACTCAATTATTCATCACCCAACAAATTACACCTTTTTCATCAAACAAGATGCTCAACTTCAATCAACTCAATTTAGCAACTAGGCCAGGAATTGCATTTAACATATGCAGAAATGCTGAGAGAGAGAACTAAAAATTTTTCAGGATTTTCACTAATTTATTCTTTAAAACTACTAAGCTAAAACATAACCCCATTAATCCAAACCCTAAGAAAGTTGCCAACCAAAAGAAATGAAATACAAAATGAAACCCTAAATCAAAATTTCAAACACATAAACATTAAAAAAAGCCATCCATTAAATATACACAAGACGAATTCCATCCCAGACCCAAATCAAACACTACAAAAAAACAAACTTTTAGTCATAAATTTAGCGACAAAAATTTATTAAAAATTCGTCGCTAAAAACGTTAGCGACGAACATTTTTTGTCGCTAATAACGCATCGCAAAAATTTAGCGAAATTAGAAATCCGTCGTTAAATTTAGCGATGGATAATTTTTCGTCGCAAATTTAGCGATGAAAACTTATTCGTCATTAAATTTAGCAACGAAAATCTAAAATTTGTTGTTAAATTCAGCGACGGTTAAATTTTCATCGTTAAATTTGTAATAGATTTAGTGACAAATAATTTTTCATGACTAAATTTGCAACGAAATCTAAAATTCATCACTAAATTTAGCGACGCATAATTTTTCGTCGCCAAATTTGTCGGAAATTTAGCGATAAAAAATTATCTGTAACTAATTTAGGAACGAAAAAAATTCGTCGCTAAATTAGTAATAGATATAAATTCTCGCTAAATTAGCAATGAAAAAAAAATTGCGCTCCCGCCTACACCCGAGCCAACATCTACCCACACGCCCTCCCTCACTTAATTCCTAGAAAATGCCTTCGCTTTGCTCCCACCATGGTTCGAACTTCTGCGCTTCTGTAAAGCTTTAACATCACATAACCACCAAGTTAAATGTTAATATCTGTTATAATAATTTTTCTTTTGTTTTACTTATTATCTTTCATTCATATTTTTCTAATAATAATAAAATAATATAAAATAACAATTTATTATAAAATAATAAAATATTAGTTTAAAATAAAATAATAAAAGATTTTAAAAAATAATAATACTATTTTTTAAAAAGATAAAATAAAAATAAAATATAACATATTAATTAAAAATAATAAATATGATATTTTTTAAAAATAAAAAATAAAAAAAATATTTATTAATAATTTATTTTATTTAATTATATTTCAAATTTAGCGACGAATTCTGAAATTTGTTGCAAAATTAGCGACGAATTCAGAATTCGTCAATGAATTCGTCGTTGAATTCGTCGAAAAATTAACGACGAATTCTGAAATTCGTCGCTAAATTAATTTATTATTTAATAAAAATATATTAATATTTTATTTTATTTAATTATTTTTCAAATTTAACGACGAATTCCAAATTCGTCGCTAATTTTACGACCAATTTCAGAATTCATCGCTGAATTCATCGCAAAATTAACGACGAATTTCAAAATGCGTCGCTAATATTTTATTTTATTTTATTATTTTTAAAATTTATCGATAAATTCCAAAATTCGTCACAAAATTAGCAACAAATTCGGAATTCGTCGCAAAATTTGCACAAATTCTGAAATTCGTCGCTAAATTAATTTATTATTTAATAAATATCTATGAATATTTTATTTTATTTTATTATTTTTCAAATTTAGCGACGAATTCCGAAATTCATCTCAAAATTAGTGACGAATTTGGAATTTGTCACAAAATTAGTTACGAATCTTGGAATTCGTCGCAAAATTAGCGACGAATTTCCAGTCGTCGTTAAATTAGTTAAGACTATTTTTTCATCGCAAATTTCATTGCAAATAGGGATGAAAAAAGTTTTCTTCACTAAATTCGTCACAAAATAGCAACAAAAAAAATTTATCGCTAAATTTTATCGCAAAAACCGTATTTTTTTGTAGTGAAAAACCCTAATCTCAAACAAAATATTAAAAAAAAAATCACTTTTCAGCAATCCGAACCCTAAAGTCCAACATTGAAGAATCGACAATAAAGTTCACAAACATACCCAAAGAAACCCTAAAGTGACATCGCAATCAAACCATAAAATTCAGAAAAAAGAACGTGATAATGTGCAAAATGTTAGATTTATTGTTGATATTATGGTTTGATTTTAGACTGGTTAGTGCCATGATAAATGGTTTTATGACTTTTTATTTTAAGGGATCAAAATTGGAGATTGGATCAAAATGGGTTTAACGAGATATTTTTAAAACTAAATAATTCAAGATATCATTTGGACCTACAAAGGAAGGAAGAAGTATCAAGAGTGGAGGATTTATTTGTAGTAGAATTTTACTCCAAGTAAATTCTTTTTTTTTGAGTTAATTTTCCCTATTTTGGAGGAGTTATCTTAATCCTTTGATTAGAGAATCTTTTTAATTCTAGATCTAGATTTAGATCACAACAAGAAAAGACTCCTTATTCACATTGGGAGTCCCACGGGCTATTTATATACTTCTCCAATGGGCTGGCAGCTGGACATTGCAACATAGCACACATAGAACAATTATTTTACCTTCGTAGGTTTTATTTTTCCTTTTTAGTTAAAGTACATTTGTCTTTAATTTTGGTTATATACTTCATTGAATTTCTTGCACTTTTAATTCAGCTATTTGTCAATTTTTATTTATTTACATGAAATATTGGTATTAGTTAATCTGACAATTTAATTCAATATTAATTTTTTATTATTATCCAAGATTTCAGTGATCCATAATTGTTATAAATGAATGGTATACAACTAGTAATTAGTTTATTTATATTTATGGATTTTTTACCAATATTCATATTTAATCTAAAGAATCGATGAAATAAAATTAAATAATTGTGACTATTCCGATTATTTATATTTGGGTTTAATTGTTTTCATAAAATTTAATATTATTATTATATTGATATAGAATACTATCGTGTCTAGTCGATTAATGGTAAATTTTGATAGGATACTGACTTTGGTCAATTAATTTAGGAAAACGTAAAATTTATTACCACTATCTTGATATATCTAAAATTAAATGCATGAATTACAAGAATAATATTTCTAACCCATGATCAGTGAAACAATCGAATATATGAACCCTTGGATTAGAGTTTAGTAGATTAAATTTTTTTCTAATTTTTAGTATTTTTGCGTAGTGAATTTGTCTCTTAATTTTATGTTATTAATTTTTTATTTAGAAATTTATTTGATAAACCTCCCATTTTTATTTTGGTAATAACTAAAAAATTAAGTTAATTTAGTTCATGTGGGATTCGACCTGATACTACTATTGTTACAAGTTTGTTTGTATTTGGGGAATCGATATTAATTTGAGGGGTTCAATAACCCGATCAAAATTATGGCACTATTGCCAGGGAACTAAATTAATTTCTTAGTTTATACTTTTTACTTGTTTGCTGATTTTTTACGAGGAAGAAAAGATGACAGATCGTCAGAGGACTCTGAAGGAGTTAGCTGCACCAATTTTGAACAAACAACCCTTGTGCATTGAGTACCTAGCTCTTGAGGTAGCATTCGAACTTAGATCTAGCTTGATTCAATTACTTTCTATTTTTCATGGTCTTCTAGGTGAGAATCCATATAAATATTTGAAGGAATTCCATGTTGTTTGTTCGAGTATGAAGCCCTAAGGTATGACCGAGAAACAAATCAAATTGAGGGCATTTTCCTTCCCCTTAAAAGATAAAGCGAAGAACTGGTTGTATTACCTACCTCCCGGTTCGATAAATACATGGAATGAAATGCATAGATTATTTTTAGAAAAAATTTTTCCTACATCCAGCGCTGCCAACATTAGAAAAGAAATATGTGAGATTAGACAGATTAGCAGAGAGATATTATATGAATATTTTGAGAGGTTCAAACAACTTTGTGCTAGTTGCTCACATCATCAAATATCGGATCAGCACTTGATACAATATTTTTACGAAGGACTTCTACCATAGATAGGAGTATGGTAGATGTAGCTAGTGGAGGAGTTTTGGTAAATAAAACCCCTGAAAAAGCTAGACAGTTAATCTCAAATATGGCAGAAAATTCTCAACAATTTAATATGAGAGCGGATGGAGTTACAAAATGTGTCAATGAGCTCAAACCTTAAAAATCAAAATTTTCAACTGATAGCTTTAGTTCGTCGGTTGGCTGTAGGGCAAATGCAGGCAACCAAGGTTTGTGGCATATGCTCAATTTTCAGACATCCTATGGATATGTGTCCATTTTTACAAGAAGATTCCACTCAACAAGTAAATGTCATAGGTCTACCTCAACACACATATGATCCTTTCTCTAGCCACTATAATCCTGGATGGAGAGATCATCCAAATTTGAGCTATAGGAATCAAGGAGGACAACCAAAATATCCACCCCAATTTTGTAACAGACAACTACCAACATTTTTACAATCTTCTAATTCAGATATGTCTTTAGAAGATATTGTAAAAACTCTTGCGACTAACACTCAATAATTTCAACAAGAAATGAGAGCGAGTATACAGAAGTTGGAACATCAGATTTCCCAACTAGCGACTTCAGTTAGCAGGTTGGAGATACAAAATTCTGAAAAATTACTTTCACAAACGGTGATAAATTCCAAAGAGAACGTTAGCGCAACAACGTTGAAAAGTGAGAAGGAACTTCATATAAGTTTCACTCCATCTAAGAAGGTGGATGAAGGGAGGGATATGAACAAAGAAGATGAACACAAGCATGAATATCAATCAAGATAATATCCAAGTCTTCTTTCTCTAATGCTTCTAGTATAATTGTGCCACCTTTTCCTTATAGGTTTGAGAAATTCAAAATGGAAGAATACGAGAAGAAAGTAGGGAAGATAACAAGTGATGAGATATGTGAGAATGTGTCTAATATCATCAAGAGAACTCTACCCAAAAAATATACAGATCTAGGTATATTCACTATACCTTATATTATTGATAAGAAAAAAATATAGTATACCATGTTAGAATTAGGAGCATTTGTTAATATCATATCTTACTCAATTTATAGTGCTATGCAATTGGGTTCTATAAAAAAAACTGGAGTGATTATTTAGTTAGCTAACCGTTCTTATGCTTATCCAGAAGGGATTGTTGAAAATGTTTTGGTACAGGTTAACGAATTAATTTTTTCAATTGATTTTTATATCTTGAAAATGCAAGAAAACACTATCATAGATTCAGCTCTGCTTCTATTAGGACGACCATTTATGAAGATAGCAAAAACTAAAATAAATATGGATGAGGGTACTCTCTTTATCGAGTTAGACGGCGAGATTGTTAAATTTATTATTTTTGATCCTATGAAGTACTCAAATGAGTGTCAATCAATTTGTTCTACTGACATTTTTTATTTAATTGTGCAGGACATTTATAAAGAAAAATGTGATATTAATTTTGAATTGAATGCACAATTAGATACGAAAGAAGAGTTATATGAGCCTCCCAAAGTAAAGTTGAAGCCACCTTGAAGAGAAACAAGTAGAGAACGTCGAGCATAAAAATGTTAAACAATTGCGCTTATTGGGAGGCAACCCGATATTTTTTTTCTTGAGTTTGATTAATTTGTTATTTGATTTCTTAATTAATTCGGGATATTTGATTAGTGTCATTAGTTTCTTCTTTTAACTTTGTAAGTGTCCACGATGAAAATTCTAAGGGATTCAATTATTCAAGTCAAGAGATGGACAGAGGATAACTTTTAAAATTGGACAAAAGCAGTCCTTTCCTTAAGACATGATCACAGAATTTTTAGTAGTAACTTTCAAAATTGGGCAGAAGGAGTCTTTCATTTAAGGCATGATCACGCGGTTTTCAGAAATGGAGTGCAAAATTGGGCAGAAACTATCTTACACTTAAGACTTGAACATGCGTTTTTAGGCTTAAAAAGAGTGAAAGAGAGAGAGAGAGAGAGAACAAAGAGAGAAAGAGAGAGACACCCCCCACGAACCCCTGCAATCTCCCTTGTGATTTTTTTTCCTTTGCCTCTGCTTCTCCATCATCAATCGCAAGCTTCATCATCGATCGATTGAAGATCTATCATGATTGAAGACCCAAATCCCTCTTCCGATTGCAAACCCTAGTCACCTCTTTCTACTCTTTAAAACCCTAGGTCTATACCCATATTCCCAAATTTGCTAAGACCTAATTCCATTGATGGGGATACTGAACACAGGTATGGACTTCGAGATCAACAGCTTGTTTCATTGCCACCCGAAGTCCCATTTCAATGAGCAAGAATCGTGAACCACTGCGAGGAGCCAATATCACTTTCATTTGAAGATCAACCTTCTCCATTCGTAACTTCCTCCATGAAATCACCCTCATGAACCCCTGCGGCCCCTTCACAGCAACAATAATTGCATACCGGGCCTCAGGTGTGAATGCCTAACCCAAAGAATCCACAGAGAAAGCCTCGCATGTTGCTCCCGTGGTCGACTACACCCTTCTAGTGCCAACACTGCAAACAAGTCTCCTTCCCCTTCAATGGAACCTAAAGATTCACCCCCTACAGACCAACAACAACCATCTTCAAGAAGAACTAAGTCGTTGTCTCGAGTTGCAAAGGGTAAGGCGATCATTCCTCCACCCCCATTGAAGTTAGGAGGCTATCTCAAGTTCAATTCTGTAGAACACAAGTGTAGGTATTCTGATATCTCTACTAGGCCCATTATTTCTTACAAGTATTTTCATGTTCCTACACTAGAGTCACTTGGCTTGCTTGATAAAATCAATGGTTTTTTATCTGCAATTGGTTGGAGTAATTATATGAATTTGTCATGTCCTGCTTTTAGAGAACTCACATGTGAATTCTATATTACATTTCGGTTTGAAACCACTTCACAATTGACAATAGATACTCTAGGAATCATTGAATTCAAATTGATGAACCGTGCATTTCATTTCTCTCTGACACAATTTAATAAGGCTTTAGGGTTTGTGGAAACACCTATTTCTAGAACCTCTACTTGTTCTTCTGTTTGCGATTACACACCTCATTTCAATTCATATTGCTTAAGTATTTGGTCAGAAATGACAAATGACCCTAACCATTTCGATCCTAGTCATTCAAAGAGTCAATATCTAATGGATCATGCATTGCAGATTATACAAAGATTTTTGGCTTTTAGTTTTTCTGGGAGAAATGCTAGCTCTGCCGTCTGCACTAAACCAGAATTGTTTTTCTTATGGTCTATTATCCAAAATTAGAAGGTTAATCTTGGTTACTGGTTTGCAACCCAAATTTGGAATGTTGCAACTCTTCTGCTAGACCATTAATTCTTGGATCATTAATCACACACTTGTCTATAAATTTGAAGGTTTTAGACTTGGCACATCATAACATGAATATTGCTTGTTTGGCTGAACCATTGGATTTTGAGTGCTTGTTAAGATTGGGTGTTGTGTACAAGATGGATGGTGTTTATCATTTTATCTCACCAGGTGACATTCGGTCGAGCGTTCATTCTAGTTTTGTGGGTCCTTCCAATACTTTGAGACCATTGCCTTTCGCTTCTCTAGCTCAAACTATGCACGACATGCAACATCTCTCGTGATTGGAAAGGAATATTCAAGCACACGCTAACTTTGTGGGTTTTCAACTCTCATTCCCACCATCACCTTAGAGGAGTTCTCTCACCCTTTATCATCTTTTCATTGTCCTACTTTATAGATTAGCATCTATCATTTTTCTTCTCTTTCCTATCTTATTGCATTAGCTGCTTTTCTGAGACTGATTTCAAATTGTGCTATTTGGGGAGATTTTCATGCCAATGTCATTTCTTCTATTTTCTTTGAAACTTCATACTCTTTTAATTTTTGTCTGATAATAATTTTGAGTTAATATGCATTGTTGATTTGAGTTGAAATACATAAAAGAGACAAGCGTGATTAGTTGTTTTTGGATAAAATTGTTTTGAGTGTCTCATTGATCTTGATGATTGAATTAAATGAAAATATGATAGATTTGATATAAAATTAAACACTTCTGTGAGATTTTGAGCCTTAAGAGCATACCGTCATCTTTACTTTAAATTTTTTTTGATAAGTCTTTATCAATTATAGTATGTTTATTCTAAAACTTGCTTTGCTATATTTTCTGAGACCGCATCCATGAGTTCATGCATTAATATGATGAGAACACTTAGATTTACTATTTAGCTCTCGAAAAAACAAACATTTTCGTGCATAATATTCCCCTTAGTGAACTCATTTGAGTTTATACCCATTTTCTTTTATTTATGACCTTATTAATTGACACAGAGCATTCTTTTTATGCTTAACATTCTTTTTTGTCCTTATATTAAAGAAGCATGTGATTAAAGTATGAATTAAGTGGTTATTTGTAAAAGAGAATGGTGTAACTTTATTTTGGGGATTATTTTTAGGGATTCGATCATATAATAGGGGTGATTTGTGTATGTTCCATATTTTCATTCATCATTACGTCTCGAAAAAAAAGGGAGGAAAGAAGAAAAATGTGATAAAGAATAAAAGAAAAGAGAGAGAGAGAAGGCCAAAAGAAAAATGGGATATGTTTGAAATGTATATATAAAAAGTTTTGATTAAGGAATGAGAAGCTCTTGATTGGGGTATTTTTTTTTTGGTTGATTGTATTTTATAATATGGGATATGTTTGTAGGGGATATGATCTTGTGATTATTGGCATGTTTCTTTTTATATGTACATTGCATATCACATTTATCCTTTTTATTCTATCTTTACCTAAACCACATTACAACCCGTGTAAAGACTCCCGGATTTTTGTTTTGAATTCATATATTTACTGGTAGAGATTTGATAAATAAGCAAACTTATGGTAATAGCATGCTATACTTTGATTTTGAGAGTTATTAATAAATTCCCTTAAATAATTTGAGTGAATGAGTAAACTCCTTGTGAGGGTATTGGATCTTGATATATTAAATTTTGATGAAATTATTGAGTTTAATGGGATACTTATATTTTCTTTTAAACTTATTATACTATGATCACTTGCTCTCTGAATTATTGTTTTGACTTGAATTTCTTGATGTGTGCTATTTTGGAACTGTTTGAAGATAAATTGAAGGAGGGGAAGGGGTGAAAAAGAGAATGGTTATATATTATTAGTCTAGTGAATGCTAAAGGACAAGCATTGGTTTGGTGTGGGGGAAATTGATAATGTGCAAAATGTTAGATTTATTGTTAATAATGTGCAAAATGTTAGATAATGTGCAAAATGGTTTTTATAACTTTTTATTTTTAGGGAGATCAAAATTAGAAATTGGATCAAAATAGGCTTAAGGAGGTATTTTTGGGACTAAATAGTTCAAAATATCATTTGAGTCCATTAAGGAAGGAAGAAGTATCAAGAGTGGAGGATTTATTTGTAGTAGAATTTTATTCCAAGTAAATTGTTTTTTTTTTTTTGAGTTAATTGTTTCCTATCTTGGAATCCTAACACTTTGATTGGAAAATCTTTTTAGATCTAGATCTAGATCTAGATCACAACACGAAAAGACTCCTCATTCACCTAGGGAGTCCCACGGGATATTTATATATTTCTCCAATGGGGTGGCGGCTGGACATTCTAACATAGCACACATAGCACAATTCTTTTCCCTTCATAGGTTTTATTTTTGCTTTTTCATTAAAGTACATTAGTCTTTTGTTGATTCAAGAATATTGTTACCACCATGAGTTGCTAATTTTTCCTTCTAATTCAAGGGGAATTTTCATTTGATTGTTTTCACTATGAAATTATGTGTTTCATTTAATTTATTACTATTTTAATTCAAGTATTTGTTGATTCTTGATTTGTTTACATAAAAAATTTGTATTGGTTAATATAATAATTTAATTTAATATTGATTTTTCTATTGCTATCTAGGATTTCAATGATCTGTAATTGTCATGAATGGATTGTACAAGTAGCAATGAAGTTATTTACATTTATGGGTCTTTTACCAATATTCATATTTAATCTAAGGAATCGATAAAGCAAAATTAAATAATTGCGGTTATCCTGATTATTGTATTTTGGTTTAACTGTTTTCACATAATTTAATACTATCATTATATTGATATGAAACGCTATCGTACTCAGTCGATTAATGATAAATTTTGATTGGATGTTGGATTTGGTCATTAATTTAGAAAAACGCAAGATTTATTATTATTATCCTAATAAATTTAAGATTAAATGTATGATTGCAAGAATAATATTTTTTTAACCTATGATCAGTAAATCAATCGAATGTGTGAACCATTTGATCAGAGTTTGGTAGATTGAATTTTTTTTTCTAATTTTTTTTATATTTTTGAGTGGTTGATTTGTTTCTTAATTTTAGATTATTAATTTTTTATTTAGAAATTTATTTGATAAACCTCTATTTTTATTTTGACAATAACTAAGAACTTAAGTTAATTTAGTTCTTATGGGATTTGACCTGATATCATTATTGTTATAAGTTTGTTTACATTTGAGAAACAGTATTAATTTGAGGGATTTGACAACCTGATCAGAACGCGTAAATTCAATTCAAGAGAAATTCCACACCTAGAATCGCAGAATCGAGCAGAGCCTTCGCCGATTATTGAGAGAGAGTAATGATGATTGTGAACAGAGATTGAGGAAGAGAGAGAGAGAGAGAGAGATGGGGAGAGGGTGTTGATGAACTTTTGAGAGGGCGAATTCAAGAATTGGCATAAGAAAATTAGAAACAAGGTAACACATATAGCCAAGCGTGCAGGACAAAAATTCTTTTGATTGTTATTTTTTTTCCCAATTTACCCTTTAAAATAGTTGTTGTGCGACCTCAGTTGTATTTACCCATTTTAATTTCTACATCTATTTTCAAAATTCTTTTGATTTTTGATTTGATTTTTTTTTTGGTGTCTTACATCTTATGTTTTATCTTTTTTCATTTTTATATTTTATTTTAATTTTTAATTTTTATATTTTCTTATTTATTTTTTTATTTCTATAATATAGTTTATCACATAGAGAAAAATTACTTATAACAAGAGAATTTATCACAAAAATGAATTTTGTAGGCCTTACATAAAAAGTGAACAATAATTAACAACCATGATAACAATAATAAAAATATTAAAAAAAGTATAACAAATAATTTGCAAACACATTTATCGATTATCACATGAAAACACTTGTTGACATTTAGAGCATGTGGATTTATTCTAGAATGTGATTATTACCTTTTGATTTTATGGAATAATATCTAAATATTGTCATAATTTCTTATTCATTTTTCTCAAACATAGATTCAAAAATTTTATCGAGATTTAAATTTTTCTAGAAATAAATTTGAAATTTCATTTTTTTTTTGAAACAAGATTTGGTGTTAGTATTCTCAAAACTTTTTTTTTTACTAGGAGGAAAATATAGAATATTGACAATATATAGTGTGTACGGTAATTAGTGTAAATATGTAATAATGATTTAATGCATGTAATAATTGGTAGAACATATAATAGTGATTTAATGTGAGTGATAATTGCATAAAGAATGAGGGTGAGTGACAAGAGTGCCTTCTTCTATAGTGTTGGGAAATGGGGCGGATCCATCTACGAGGGTAGACTCATCCCAAACACATTCAAATACTTTGTTTTTTTTTTTTTTTTTTGAATTTTAAATGAGAAGGGGGTGGCTATTGAAACAACTTCCACTCTCTCTAAAAAACCCCTCTCCTTTCAAAATGCCAACCATCCCATTTTTCTTGTATGTGAATTTGAAATGAAAGAAAAAGACACGACACTTTTTTTTTAGTATGAAAAAAGTGAGAAGCCATTTTTCGTGTATGAGTGAAAGAAAGAAAATTTTTCTCACAAGGTAAATAAAAAGAGAGTTGAAGAGTATTGATCGTTGATTTCACCAAATCATTTGGATTGTGAAACATAAAAGGTGATCTGATTTACGTGACATCTTCTAGACCTATAATACTCAATCATCGAAAAAAATAAGTGATTCTAATTCTATTTAGATTTAAGAATTTCCGCAAATGAAATATATTTGTTGGTTTGTTTTAAAATCTTTATTGGTATCAAATCCATTTAGGGTGTTTTTTGCCTCGTTGTTGGGTATTAAAAATGAAAAATGCCTAGATAATTTTTCAAGGTTCTTTAATGGCAACTTGAAATTGGGTTAAAGGAATGCTCTCATTTTTTGACAGTAATATTCTTATAACATGAGAATTAAATTTGTAAAATTTGATATACATCCGATGAGTATATTATGAGATTTTTCAAACCCTATTCGAAACTTAATGTATTCGTAACTTTAAAAATACTATATTTCGTGATATAAATTTATATGGTTAGAGTTTTTTTGAAAAATATTTTCCAAATATACAAAGATTACAAAAAAAATGATTAAGAATTCAGAGAGATATGACCATTCCAAAAATTATGTCGAGTTGCAAAAAATTTCAAATTTAAGAAAGAAGATGAACAGTTAAAAATTGTCAGTCTCACTCTCAGAGCCCGCACATGTAGTTCAAAACTAGGTTAGAGATGTCCGATCTGAAAATGGAGACCACCTTGAACTCAAAAGTATCAAAAATGGAGAGTAACCAAAATTCGATAGTCGTCGGCCGTCGAAAAGGTGGCACATGGTCCTCACATGCCAGTGGTGGTGCATTAGGATGGCTATTTTTTTTATTTTTGGACAGCCACCCATGGTGTGTTTTGGCAAAAATTTTTATGAAAATAATTTTTAAGTCCTTCTGAATTTTTCTATAATTTTTAATTTATTTTTCAAAGTAGAAAAATAATTTTTATTAATTTTTAAACTTAAAAATTGTTTAAAATTACAAAAAATTATTTCTAATGCACGAAAAATTCTGAAAATTTTTATATATGTTGAGAAAATTATTTTCTCAATTTTGGCTACCCAAGTGAAGATTCTTTTTTTCACCCATCATTTGTTTGAATTTTTGCTCATTTATTTATATTCGAAAATTAATTTTTTCTAACATGTAAATGTTTGAAATTTGAACAAATATTTTTAAAACAAATGTTTTAAGATTAATTATAATATTATGGTTGGCTATGTATCTGACATAATATCGTTCCCATTTTTGGGAAAATTGTGATAATTGGAGTCTTTTTTAAAGTCTTCCGAACCTCTGGGGCAAGGAAAGAGATTTGAGAAGTTCAAAACGTTTGATAAACTTGGGTCAAATGTTAACTTACAAAATGGACCCATCTCATATTTTGTCAGATCATATAGAGATCAAGGAAGAAAAACAATTGGAATTTATTCAATTAGGTCACACTTTTTGGGGGATAACGTATGCATACTAAGAAATTATCTACCTCTTTATTGGGTTAGCGTGGTTCATGAGTTGCTTGCCGAGAATGAACACATGATTCTTGACGATGTGAGACCATTATTAATAGAAAAGTGAAAAGTCATAAATATAGAGATCCAAATGAATAAAAGGACATCTCAAAATATAAATAGTGCCCTACGAACCGTAAAGAGATTTACTCATATGGATAGACTATCTAAGAGAATTGTAAATATGATATCCTAAATAGATTTGTGCTGAACGGGATAATTTATTTACATGTTTTCTTTTATATATTATGTCTATTGACTAGGAGTATGATCATGTAATATAGAAATTTTTAAATTTTTTTTAATGTAAAATTTCTTTTAAACAATTGTTGATTATATTTGTTAAATTGTATGATCATATAACTAAAAGAAAATTAGAGTCTCTTGAATGAAAACTTTGAATCGATAGAATTTGAGTAATTTTCATCCAAAATTGAAATATTACTTAAATAGTTTGTGCATTTAAATGAAAATTTTGGATTAATAGAATTTGAGAAATTCTCATTCAAAATTATAATATTATTTAAATATTTTGTGGACTTAAGTAGGCATTTTTTGATCGGAAGAATTTGAATAATTTTCACCTAAAATTTATTGAATTTTGTAATTTTAAATTAAATTTTTTATGGTAATACATTAGAATCATAGATGATGATTGGGAATCTAGTGAAGTTTCAATTCTATACCTAATGTTGATCTGTCATGAATGTTAATTTTGAATTACAAAATTATGTATATGATATGAGTATTAGTATCGGTGTCTACCCTCTTAGAAATCCAAACTATAGCATTGAAATCCATTATTGCGAGTTTGAATAGAGGTGACAAATTGAAGAGTGATGATTATGAGATATGACGCTATAAAGTGTGATATGTGCCAAAAGAATAAGATACTTTGAAAGGTATCAAGTATGTCATGTAGGATTTTGGTGTGGGCAATGCTGCTCTACAGAGAAGATAACAAGATGCTTACCATGCGTGAAAAAAAATAAATTCTAGTATTCAAGCAATATTGGTTAACTCTATGATTAATGACATGATACCCAAGTATAAACAATATGTGACTGCTCATGACAATAGGTATACCTCAAGTACAATCTAGAGGTATCAATATGACTTGTGTTAGATGAATGACCATAAAATTTGATATCGAATAAAAGCGAGGTGGTCAAAGTATCAAATAATAGTTAAGGGTCATGTCCAATTTGATTAGAGAGTGGTAGTCAGCTGCATGTCCTCTCTGATAAACAAAAAATTTAAATCTTAATCCAATCTCTTACTGCCAAGTGAGAGTATTTGAAAGTCAATTTGATTTATAATGATAGTGTGAAAACTTTCTCAAATGTTGCTCTCCACACTGAAGTTGAGAATGAGCGGTTTAGTACTACAAAGTCCACAACTGATTCTTTTGTTATAAAGTCTAGTTTCAAGGGAGTTTCAGACTCTAAATGTGAGAAAGACTAAAATGAAAGCATGAAAGGAAATGAAAGGAAACTGTAGACAGATCACAAAAGAACAACTCATAATATAAGAATAAACTGAGGACATTTGTCAATTTTTGTCGAGTGCCTTTTAGTAGGAAATAGATTTATGTAGGAAAAAATACAAAAATTGAGTTAGAAGAATTGGCATTTGTAAATTGAAATTATAAAGTGGTTGAACTCTCATTTTATATGATATTCTTTACATGACAGAAATTCGACGGGACCTTATCTATTCTTGTTCTTTTGAAATTTTACTATATTTTTTTTAAATTTTCAGAGAGACATGATTAGTTTGTATTTGAATGATATGTGTATTAGTGTTTGAACAGTTTATAAATGGATTTATAATTTTGTAATGTGATGGATAAATGTTTAACTATTAAGTTGAATATTGTCATATCTGCAAAATGATGAGAAAGTCATTTGAAAAGGTCATACGGGCTAAATTTCTATTACTGTTAGTCCATTCGGACATTTGTGATCCAATGAATGTGAAGACAAGACATGAAATTTTGTATTTTATTACGTTCATAGATGACTATACGTGATTTGGTCGTGTTTATTTGATTTCTCACAAGTCTAAAATACTTGAATACTTTTAGACCTTATATGACTGAAATAGAGATTCAAATACATAGAACGATAAAGGGTCTTTATAACAGATAGAGGACATAAGTATCTATTAGATCAATTAAGGATCTGTGTAATGAAAGAAACATAATCCAACATTTGACATTTTCGTATACATCTCAGTAAAGTGGTGATGTTGTGCGAAGGAATGAATCTCTAAGCGTGTTAGGAAAAGTTAGGAAAAGTGTTAGGAAAAGTGTATCTAATCGTTATTTTGAAATTGAAGGGCACGTATTTATTATTTTTCTAAAAGTTGAAGAAGAACCTAAGATCGTAAATGAATCTCTATCTAGTCTTGCTAAAAATGAATACAAAAACTAATAGAAGAAAAATTGAAATCAATGAGCTTCAACCATAATTTAGAAATTGATTAAACATATGCTAGGGCGCAAAGTTATTGTGAACAAGTGAGTTCTCAAAACCAAATATAGGGTAGAAAGAACTATTGAAAGGTATAAAACTCAACTAGTAGTAAGAGATTACACTCTCTAAAAAGGTGTTGATCATGAGGAAAAATTTTTCCAAGTAGTGAGATTTACCTCCATTCGTCTATTGTTGGCAAAAGTGGCCAATTTGGGTTTAGAATTATGTCAGATAGATGTGAAGACTGCCTTTCTCAGTGCAGGACTTGACGACGAAATCTATATTACACAATCAGAGGGTTTTGTTATTAAAGACCAAGAAGATAAAGTATGTCAATTGAATATATCAATTTATGATTTTAAACAGTTTTTGAGATAATGGTATTTGAGATTTCATAAAGGTGTGATCTCTTATAATTTCATCATAATGGACGATGACCATTGTGTCAATATTGAGGATTTTGATGACAAATTTGTAATTCTATTCCTATATGTCGATAATATATTGTTAGTCTCGAATGATAAGTAGTATATCTTTCAGAATTTGAAATGGTTATTTTTCAATTTTGAGATAAAAGATATGAGTTGAGCTAGATTGAGAATTAAAATCCATAAAGATAATTTGGACGGATTTGTTGAAACCGTCAAATTAATACTGATTCCTCCAATACAATAAACTTATAACAATAACGGTACCACATCAAATCTCACGAAAAGTATATTAACTTAATCTTTTAGTTATTACTAAAATGAAAAGGGGGGATTTGTATAATAATTCCTAACTTAAAAATTAAAACATAAATTTAAAAGGCAAATCAAGAACGTAAGAATACTAAAATTAAAGAAGAAATTCAATATATTAAATTCCGATCCAAGAGTTTACACATTCGATTGTTTCACTGATTATTGGTTAAAAATATTATTTTTATGATTCAAGCATTTAACCTTACATTTATTAGGATAGCCGTAATAAATCTTATATTTTCCTAAATTAATTTACCAAATCCAGCATCCAATCAAAATTTATCATTAATCGACAGGGTACGACCGCGTTCCATATCAATATAACGATAGCATTAATTTCTGTGAAAACAGTTAAACCAAAATACAAATACCAGAATTGCCGTACATTTATTTGATTTTATTTCATCGATTTCTTAGATTAAAATGAATATTGGCAAACGATCTATAAATATAAATAACCTATTTGCTACTTATATCGTTCATTCATGATAATTACGGATAACTAAAATCCTGGATGCAGTAGAAAAATTGATATTGAATTAAATTGTCAGATTAAACAATACCAATTTTTCATGTACACAAAATCAAGAATCAACGAATACTTGAATTAAAAATACAATAAATTAAATAAAACATATAACTAGCCACTCATGGTGGCAATCATATTCTTGAATCAATAAAAAAACAATTGTACTTGAAAGAGAAAACTAAAGCAAAAAAGAAAAAAAGAATAGTAATGTACTGTAGCGCAGGAAGAAAGTAGAATGCCTCTATACTTCATTGGAGAGACATATAAATAGGCTTGAGGCTTTCAAAAGAATTAGAAGTCTTATATTTTTTATCTAGATCTAAAAAATATTCTCTCTCTAAAAAATAGGAAACAAGTAACTTCTTAAACAATTTTACTTGAAGTAAAATTTCTAAAATAAAGTTTCCATTCTAGAGATTTCTTCCTTTTCTTTGTAGGTCCAATTGAAATCTTGAACTATTTAGCTCCAAAAATACCTCCTTAAGCTCAATTTGATCCAACCTTCAATTTTTGATCTCTAAAAATAAAAAGGTCATAAAAACAATTATTAAGGTACTCACAAATCCAAAATCAAACCATGATATCAAAAAATAAATATAATATTTTGCACATTATCAAATTCCTCCATACCAAACCAATGTTTGTCCTCAAGCATTCATTAAACTAATGTCACACAACTATTCCCTTTTTTACTCCTTCCTCTCTTTCAATTCATCTTCAAATAATCTCAAATCAGGACATATCGAAAAATTCAAGTCAAAACAACAACTTAGAGAGCAAGTGATCATAGTATTATAACTTTAAAGGAAAACATAAGCATCCCATCAAACTTAATAATTTCATCAAAATTCAATATATCCTGATCCAATACCCTCACAAACAGTTCACTCTATACACTCAAAGTGTTTAAGGAAATTTATCAATAACTCTTAAAATCAAATCAAAACATATCATTACCATAAGTTTGCTCATTTATCAAATCTCCACCACCAGTTATATGAATTCAAAACAAAAATTCGGAGGTTTTTATAAGGGTTGTAATGTGGCTTGGGTAAAGATAGGATAAAAGGGTAAATGTGTATGTAATGAATAAATCAAAGAAGCATGTCAAGAATTACAAGACCATTTCCCCTATCAAACATATCTCATATCATGAAATACAATCAACTCAAAGAATAATAACCCAATCAAGACCTTTGGAATTTTTTTTTTTTCAAATTCCCTAACTTTAATTCCTGGGAATTTTTTTCTTTCTTTTTTTCTGCACTTTTCTTCCTTTTTTTTCTTTCTTTCTTCTCATTTTTCTTTTTCTTTTTCTTTTCTACCTCTTTTTTTGAATCACAATGAATGAAAATACAGACCATATACAACCCATCCCAATCGTATAATTAACTTCCCAAAAATACATCCCATAATAGAAGTAACTCATTTCCTTTACAAATAACCACTCAATTTATGCTCAAATCACATGTTTCTTTGATATAAGGACCAATTAAGCGTAAAAGAAGGCTATGTGCTCATTAATGATGTTAAAGCAAAGAAAATGGGTATAAACTTAAATGGGTTCACTAAGGGAAATAAGCACAGGAAGGTTTTTTTTCGAAAGTAAGGGGTAAGCCTAAGTGCTCCCATTATATTAATGCATGAACTCATGGATGTGGTCTCAAAAGTATAGTAAAGTATGTTCTAGAATAAACACATTATGATTGATAAACACTCATCAAAGAAAATTTAGAGTAAAATTGATGGTATGCTCTTAACGCTCAAAAGCTCACAAAAGTGTTTAATATGTATCAAATCTATCACATCTTCAATTGACTCAATCATCAAAATCAATGGAACACTCAAAATAATTTTATAGAAAAATAACTAATCACACTTGCCTCTTTCATGCATTCCAACTCAAATTATCAATGCATACTAACTCAAAATTATTATCAGACAAAATTCAAAGGGTACAAAGTTCCAAAGAAGAATAAAAGAAATGAAATTGACATAAAAATCTTCGTCCATACCTAAATACTGCATTGTCCTCAATGTAGGCAAAAGATAAGAGAATGCGAGCACAAAGCCTAAGCAACTTACAACCAGCACAAATTAAACTAATCTTATAAAGGAAAGATGCTAGGCAATTAAAAAGGATAATGACAAGAAAGATAAAGAGCGAGATAACTCACCTAAGGTAATGGTGGGAACGGAAGTTAAAACCCACAAATTCGACTAGTTCTTGAATGTTCCTTTCCAACCTCGATATATGTTGCTGCATGTCTTGCATAGTTTGAGCAGAGAGGTGAAAAGCTGTTGTCTCGAAGTATCAGAAGGACCTGCAAAACTAGAATGAACTCTCGATCGGATATCATCTGGTGATGTAAAATGATAAAACCATCCTTCATAGAGACAACACCCATTCTCAATAAGTACTCAAAATCCAATGGTTTAGCCGAACAAGCAATATTCATAGTATAATGTGCCAAGTCCAAAACTTTCAAATTGACAACCAAGTGTGTGATCAAAGAGCCAAGAATCAATGGTCTAGTAGAAGAATTCACAACATTCCTAAATTGAGTAGTAAGCCAATAACCAAAATTAACCCTTTGATTTTGAGTCATAGACCATAAGATAAACAGTTTCGGTTTATGCAAACAACAAAACTAGCCTTTCTCTCAAAAAAAACTAAAGGCTAGAAATCTTTGTATGACTTGCAATGCATGATCCTTAAGATAATAGCTTTTGGAATGACTAGGATCAAAACGATTAGGATCAGTCATCAATTCAGACCAAATACTGGAGTAGTGGGAGTTAAAATGAGGTGTGTAATCGCAAACATGAGAACAAGCAGATGTGCTAGAACTAGGTGTGTCAAAGAACCCTAAAGCCTCGCTAAATTGTGTCAAGGAAAAGTGAAATGCACGGTTCATCAAACGGAATTCAATGACACCGGGATGTCTCCTGTCAGCTGTGCAGAGGTGTCAAACCTAAATGTAGTGTAGAATTCACATGTAAGTTCTCTAAATGCAAAGAATGACAGATTTATGTATTGACTCCAACCAAATGCAGATAAAAAACCAATGATTCTATCAAACAATCCAAATAATTCAAGTGTAGGAACATAAAAATATTTGCAAGGAATAATAGTTCTGGTGGAGATATCAGAGTACATGCATTTGTGTTCTGCAGAAATGAACTTCAGACAGCCTCGTAACTTCAAAGTATGAATGGACCTTTGATTGAAGATATACAGAACGAAGCCTTTGGTTGAATCGGAATTGCACGGCTGTAGATTCATAGAATGAAGCCTAAGGTTTGGATCAAAGAGATGGTCTTGATCCATGGATGGATGGACGAAGCAAACTCTCGGATTGGTGATGCAAGATTAAGGTAGATTAGGGTTTTGGCGTTTGGCTCGATTTGGGAAAGAAAGGCAACATAACAAAGGAGAACTTTTAGAGAACCGTCTCTCTTTCTCTCTCTCTCTTTTTTTTTTATTTTTTGGAAGGCCCAAAACCACGTGATCACGCCTTAGGTAGATAACTGCTTTTGTCTGCCTTTTGAACTTCATGCAGAAAATCGCGTGATCACGCCCTAACGCGTAAACTGCTTCTATCCTTTTTTTTTTGCACTGCATTCTGACTCTTGACTTGGGTAATTGTGACTTTCAAAATTCTCCCTCTTAGGCACCTAAAAAAATTAAATCTATAAATAAAAGGAACATATGTTACTAAAGAATACCTAAAAAAAAATCTACAATCAACTAAAACAATCTCTTAGAAAAAAATATTGTTTGGGTTGCCTCCTAACAAACGCAATTGTTTAACGTCGTTATGCTCGACGGTCTTCATTGGTGACTCAATGTGATGAATAATCAAGAAGCTTTAATGCAACATCCACTGTTGTAGAGATCACCATATCATCATGAAATATCTTCAACCTACGTCCATTCACTTTGAAGATCTTATTTGTGTCAAGACTTCTAATTTCCATTGCACCATGGGAAAACACATTAGTTACAACAAATGGTCCAACCCATCGAGAACATAGCTTACCCAGCATAAGTTTGAGTAGAGAATTATACAAAAGCACCATTTGTCCAACCTCAAACTGTTTTCTCAAGATTAAAATATCGTGAAACGATTTGGTTTTTTCCTTATAAATTCTCGAGTTCTCATAGGTTTCTAATCTCAACTCCTCCGACTCTTGTAATTGCAATTTTCTTGATTCATCGGCTTCGTCTAAATTCATATTGCAACGTTTGATCGCCCAATATGTCTTATGGTCAATTTCCACCGGTAAGTGACAAGATTTGTCAAAGACTAGCCTATAGGGGGACATCCCTATTGGTGTTTTAAATGCTGTCCAATATGCCCATAGCGCATAATCTAAACGTAATCTCCAATCCTTCTGCCCCGGATTGACCGTTTTCTCTAAAATGGATTTAACTTCCCGATTTGAAACTTCAGCTTATCCGTTGGTCTGTGGATGATATGCCGTAGTGACCCGGTGATGTACCCCATACTTCTTCATCAATGTTTCGACTGCTCGATTACAAAAATGGCTCCCTTGATCACTTATGATTGCTCTAGGAATCCCAAACCTGTTGAAAATGTTAGACTTGATAAAACCTACAACAGATTTAGAATCGTCAGTCCTAGTGGCTTTTGCTTCCACCCATTTCGAAACATAATCAACTGCTAAAAGTATGTGAGCATACCCACAAGAGGAAGCGAAAGGACCCATAAAATCAATACCTCATACCTCAAATATTTCACAAACAAGAATAAGAGTTTGGGGCATCTCATTTCTACGGGACAAATTATTTATTCTTTGACATTTATTACAATTTTTACGAAACAAGTAAGCGTCCTTAAACAAGGTGTCCCAATACAGTCCACTATCCAAAATCTCTCGAGTAGTTCTCTTAGACCCAAAATATCCTC
Organism: Dillenia suffruticosa; assembly: GCA_033439265.1. Taxonomy (NCBI): domain Eukaryota; kingdom Viridiplantae; phylum Streptophyta; class Magnoliopsida; order Dilleniales; family Dilleniaceae; genus Dillenia; species Dillenia suffruticosa. The sequence goes on along the minus strand of JAVTVX010000013.1, from coordinate 9,097,830 downwards.
CATAAGCATAACTATGGCAAAATGCTAAGATGGATTTTTGTTCATTTTCTGGGATACACCTCTTAATTATTTGGTCGGAGCAAAATTTTCACAAATAAGGCTTATCCCACACATAATATTTTGCCTCACATCGAATTTTTTCCTTTCTTAACTTACTTAGGTGATTAGGAAAAATACAAAGTAACCAAATAATTCATAATGTCTGCATACCAATGAGTAGTACCTTTTAAGTGAAACAATTACTCATCAAGAAAAATTTTGAAGATAGGTAATGGTTCCTTGTCCTTTACTAGCCTACTTAGATGATCAGCTACCAAATTTTCAACTCCTCTTCGATCTTTGATTTCCAAGTCAAACTCTTGCAGCAAGAGTATCCATCTTATCAACCTTGATTTTGACTCCTTTTTTGCCGATAGATACTTTAAAGCTGCATGATCAGCATACACAATCACCTTAGAACCAAGAAGATATGATCTGAATTTATCTAAAACAAAAACAATTGCTAAAAGCTCTTTTTCAGTGGTGACATAGTTGCATTGAGCAGCATTCAATGTCCTCGAAGCATAATAGATGACGTGGCTCCTCTTATCAATCCGCTCGCCCAAAACAGCGCCTACAGTAAAATTGCTTGCATCACACATGATTTCGAAAGGCAAGTCTCAATTATGTGGTTGAATAATTGGGGCTATGGTCAATAGATGCTTGAGTTTATCAAATGCTTCCTTGCATTGTTCCCCGAACTCAAACGGTACGTTCTTTTGAAGCAACTTGAACAATGGCAAAGCAATCCTTGAGAAATCTTGAATGAACCTGTGATAAAAACCTATATGTCCAAGAAAATCACGTATTTTCCTGACATTTGTGGGGGTAGGGTAAGCTTTTTATCTAATCAACATTTACCTTATCTACCTCTATACCTCTAGAAGAAATCACATGCCCTAGCACAATACCTTCCTTCACCATGAAATGATATTTTTCATAATTTAAGACAAAGTTCGTTTCCATACATCTTTTAAGAATTTTTATCAAATGTCCTAAGCAATTATCAAATGAGTCTCCATAAACAGTGAAGTCATCCATGAACACTTCAATGCATTTCTCAATATATTCATAAAATATGCTTAACATGCATATTTGAAATGTACTTGGAGCATTGCATAGACCAAAAGGCATCCTCCTGTAAGCAAACATCCCAAATGGGCATGTGAATGTGGTTTTTTCTTGATCTTCTTGTGCGATCACAATTTGATAATAACCTGAAAAACCATCAAGAAAACAAAAAAATGATTTCCCAGTTAATCTTCCTAACATTTGATCAATAAAGGGTAGAGGAAAATGATCATTTCTAGTGGCTAAATTTAGTTTTCTAAAATCAATAACCATTCGCCAACTATGTTGCACTCGTGTGGGTATCAACACATTGTCTTGATTTCTTACCACGTGATCCTCGTTTTCTTGGGTACCACATGGATTGGATTCACCCACTTGCTGTCTGAAATTGGGTAAATTATTCATTCATTCAAAAGTTTGAGAATTTCCTTCATTACCACTTCCTTCATGGTTGGAGTTGAGTTTCCTTTGTGATTCCCTCACCGGTTTGGCTTCTTCCTCCATGAGAATTCGATGCATACAAATTAAGGGATTGATTTCCTTTATATCGGCTAAAGTTCAACCAATTGCAGTCTTGTGTTCCTTTAGAACTTGGAGTAACCGAGTTTTTTGCTCATCTGTCAACTCCTTTGCTATGATCACGGGCAAGGTTTCTTCATCACCTAAGTAAACATACTTAAGATGATCCGGCAAGGTCTTCAATTCCAACTTTGGGGCCTACAAAACAGATGTTAACATTTTTCTATGAGAAATAGATAATAATGTATTCGAATTTAATGAGCTTAGTTGTGGTTCCAATATTGGTTCTAAAATTTCACAAGTTTCAATCGTTTCTTTCTCAATGTTCAATTGTACATCCAATTCAAGGTTTGTGTCATTTTCTTCATCAAAAAATTCCTGCATAATTGAATCAATGATGTTAACAAAACAAATCGAATGACATTCATTCGGGTACCTCAAGGCCTAAAAATGTTGAATTTAACAATCTCGCTGTCAAACTCGATGGATAGGGTACCCTCATTCACATCTATTTTTGTTCTTGCTGTCTTCGTGAAAGGTCTCCCTAGTAATAGTGGTGCTGAATTTGTAATGGTGTCTTCCTCCATTTTCAAGATATAAAAATCTGTTGGAAAAATTAACCCGTTAACCTGCACCAAAACATCTTCTACAACCCCTTCTAGATACACGACAGAACGATCAGTTAATTGAATAACCACTCTAGTTTCCTTCAAAGGTTCTAGATCTAGAGTAATATAAATAGAATATGACATGACATTGATTGATACTTCTAAATCTAACATGGCACGTTCAAACTTCCTTGTACCAATGACACATGGTAAGGTAAACATACCTGGTTCTATACATTTCTCAAGTAGAGGTCTTTTAATAACAACAGATACATTCTCCCCTACACTTATTTTCTCATCACCTCTCAACCTTCTTTTATTTGTGTACAATTTCTTCAAAAATTTTGCATATTTTGGAATTTGCATATTTTGGAATTTGCTTAATGGCATCCAACAATGGTATGTTTATTTCTACCTTCTTAAAAGTTTCACAAACCTCTTTCTCATAGTTTTCCTTCTTGGATCTCTCTAACTTGCTGGGTAAAGGTGGCACAATTGGATTAGAATATATCGGAGAAAGGGAATTGGATTTTACCTTAATTGGACTTTCATCGGTGGCCTCATCCTCTTCCTCTTCTTCCTTCTTTTCATCTACCTTCTTGGGTGATGGTGGGGTTTATTGCAACTCCTTTCCATTCCTCAACACTATTGCACTAACATTCTCCTTAAGGTTTACTACCATTTGTGAAGATAATTTTCCTGAGATTCGAGCCTCTAAGTTGCTAAGCGTGGTTGCCAATTGAGTGAATTGATTCCCCAAGTTCTGTATACTTGCTCACATTTCCTGTTGAAATTGTTAAGTATTAGTTGCGAGAGCTTTCACTATATCCTCTAAAGACATACCTAAATTAGAAGATTATGAAGATGGTGGTGGTGGTCTGTTGAAATGTTAGGGTGGATATCTTATTTGTCCTCCTTGGTTTTCATAGCTCATGTTTGGATGATCTCTCCATCCAGGATTGTAACGAATGGAATGGGGATCATACTTTATTTGAGGTTGGCCAGCAAATCCTCCTATGACATTTTACTTGATGAGTGGAATCTTCTTATAGGGCTGGACACATATCCATCGGATGTCCAAAAATTGAGCATATCCCACAAATCTTGGTTACCTGACTTTGTCTTATAGCCAATTGACGAACCAAAGCAGTTAGTTTAAAATTTTGATTTTCATGGTTTGAATGGCTTACCTCATTGACACGTTTTATAGCTCCATCCGCCATCGTCCCAAATTGTTGAGAGTTTTCTGTCATGTTAGAAATCAACTATCTAGCTTCCTCTAGTGTTTTATTGACTAAAACTCCACCACTGGCTACATCCACTATACTTCTATCCATAGGTAGAAGTCATTCATAAAAATATTGTATCAAAAGTTGATCCGATATTTGATGATGTGGGCAATTGGCGCAGAGTTGTTGGAACCTCTCAAAATATTCGTACAGTATCTCACCACTAATCTGTCTGATCTCATATATTTCTTTTCGGATGTTGGCAGCCCTAAAAGTAGGAAAAAAAATTTCTAAAAATAATTTATGCATTCCATTCCATGTATTGATCGAATCGAGAGATAGATAATACAAGCAATTTTTTGCCTTATCCTTTAGGGAAAAACGAAAGACACTCAATTTGATTTGTTCCTTAGTCACACCTTGAGCCTTTATACTCGAACATACAACGTGGAACTCCTTCAAGTGTTTATGTGGATCCTTACCTGGAAGACCGCAGAAAATATGAAGTAATGAATCAAACCATATTTGAGTTCGAATGCTACCTCAAGGACTACGTATTCGATGCACAATGGTTGTTGATTCAGATCTGGTGCAGCCAACTTCTTCAGAGTCCTTTCACAATTTTCCATCTTTTCTTCTTCTTCTTCAAAAATAGATCTATCACAAATGGTTAGATCAATCTCTAAATTCACCCTTCGACGTAGCTTACCTTTCCTCTGTCTAGCCTCCCTTCTTAAACGACGAGCAGTTTTCTCAATTTCATGAATGTATTCCAATTCACTTGCATGAGAATAACAGATCATAAAATAAAGAGGTCAGCAGTACAAGTAAAAAAGAAAAATAGCAACTAAGAAATTAAAATAGCTCCCCGGTAACGGCACCAAAATTTGGACGGGTTTGTCAAAACCCTCAAATTTATACTGATTCCCCCAATGCAATAAACTTGTAGCAATAATTGTATCAGGTCGAATCACAAGAAAATTATATTAACTTAATCTCTTAGTTATTGCTAAAATGAAAATTGAGGATTTGTATAATAATTCCTAACTCAAAAATTAGAACCTAATTTTAAAAAACAAATTAAGAATGCAAGAATACTAAAATTAAAGAAGAAATTCAATATGTTAAATTGCGATTCAAGAGTTCACACATTCGATTGTTTCACTAATTATCGGTTAAAAATATTATTCTTACGATTCAAGTATTTAACCTTAAATTTATTAGAATAGCCGTAATAAATCTTGTGTTTTCCTAAATTGATTGACCAAATTCAGCATCCAATCAAAATTTATCGTTAATCGATTAGACACGATAACGTTCCATATTAATATAATGATAGTATTAAATTATGTGAAAACAGTTAAACCAAAATACAAATAACCTTGATAGTTATTCAATTATTTGATTTTGTTTTATCAATTTTTTAGATTAAAATAAATATTGACAAATGACCTATAAATATAAATAACATATTTGCTATTTATGCCATTCATTCATGACAATTACGGATTATTAAAATCCTGAATACAGTAAAAAAATTGATATTGAATTAAATTGTCAGATTAACCAATACCAATTTTTCATATAAATAAAATCAAGAATCGGTGAATATTTGAATTAAAAATGCAAGAAATTAAATAAAGTACATAATTTCACAATAAATATAATCAATGAAATTCTCCTTAAATCAAAAGAAAGAAACTAGTCACTCATGGTGACAATCATATTCTTGAATCAATAAAAAAAATTGTACTTGAAAGAGAAAACTAAAGCAAAAAAGAAAAAAAGAATAATAATTTGTTGCTGCACAGGAAAAAAGTAGAATGCCTCTATGCTTTATTGGAGAGGTATATATATAGGCTTGAGGCTCCTAAAAGAATTAGAAGTCTTATATTTTTGACCTAGATCTCAAAAATATTCTCTCTCTAAAAAAATAGGAAACAAGTAACTCCTTTAAATAATTTTACTTGAAATAAAATTTCTAAAATAAAGTTTCTATTCTAGAGATTTCTTCCTTTCCTTTGTAGGCCAATTGAAATCTTGAACTATTTAGCTCCAAAAATGTCTTCTTAACCCCAATTTGATCCGACCTCCAATTTTTTATCCCTAAAAATAAAAATGACATAAAAATAATTATTAGGGTACTAACAAATCCAAAATCAAACCATGATATCAAAAAATAAATATAACATTTTGCACATTATCATCATTCCAAGAGATTATTAGACTTATATCGAGAGTCTCATATTATAAAACTTTAGAACGATACAAAGTTGAAGACTGCAAATCCATTAATATTCTTGTGACTATAGACAATAATTCAAGTGATAAAATATGCTCGAAAACTCCCATAGAAATAGATGAAATATCTAGAATACTATATTCTAACACGGTTTGGAGGTTAATGTATGCTATGATGTCTACTCATCTCAATATTTATTATGCTGTAGATTTGGTTAGTAGATATTTGTCCAATCTAAAGAATAGAGATTAGATTGATATGAAAAGATATTAGGATGCCTGAATAGAACTGCAGTTTATTTTCTTTGTTGTTAAGAAAAAGATATTATATTGAAAGGATACACGAATACTAATTGGGGAGGTGAATTAAGTGAGAGAAAATTTATGTCCAATTATGTTTTCTTGTTCAATAATAACGCAATCTCATGGAGAAACAAGAAACAAACCAATATATCTCTTTGTATAATGGAAGTAGAATTTGTGACTTGTGTTTCTGTAACTCAAGAATAAGTTTCGTTGAATAGATTTTTTCCAAAATTTGATAACAGTAAACAACTAAGTGAGAGCCTGATGATTTATTATGACAATCAGTCAGTTATTACTTACACGAGTGACTTTAAATATTATGATAAAACCAAACATAGATACAAAATTCAATCATGTCATAGATATGATTGAAAAGAGAGAGTAATACTGAAATATATGACTATGCATTTGGTGGTGATTGATCCATTTAGGAAGCCAACATCTAAAAATATGTTTGTGAAACATGTTAGAGAATATAGGTTACATAATGTAGTGTCGGTCGCACAGTTAACATAGCGTTCGGACTCATGTGCCTTCTAGAACTAGGGGTCTTTGAACCTGTTGCATACGATTAGCCAACCTTGCGGCGGCAAAAGGATTAGACGACCACATTAGGTTAAGAAGTTGGGCGATAATAGCGCCTCCGCATCCCAAAGCGCGCTGCCCTCCTAGGTACACAACACTAAGTAATCCAAGCCAAACCACATTATTGACTAACGGTGGATAATCTAATTTCTTAAAGCTACTATATACAACTCCATGAATGAGCAAAATGAAGGTTGCATTAATGATAAAGATCTCTGGAGAAACTGCTAAAAACAGATTGAACATGTGGGAGGTTATGAACGAATGCTGCTTTCATTTTCCCTATATGTAGTACTAAGTTACTTAAGTTACGGACTTTAGCAAGCAAGCTGCACTCTAGGCAAATAATATTCATATATATTAACATTTGAATTTTATTTTTGTATTTAAAATTCTTATGTTTATACTTGAAAGTATGTCAGATAAGTTTTGGAGAATGGTTTTCTCACACGATAAATCTTCTCTAATATTTATATGACATAAAGATGAGACAGTATTAATTTATGATAAATTAACATACAAACCACCTTAGTAAAAATACTAAGATGTGATTACCAATTGCGTAGACTACATATGTAGTAATCGAAATAGATTTCTCACAATCTATTGAACTTGTTTAATAGTCGTGTGTGAGTTTTCCTTGATATTTTGATATTTTTGGAGGATTTGTAAGAAAAAAACTCAGATCAAGTATTATGTACACTTGAATAAACACATATACGATATATTATTTTGAAAAGAAGACATATGTTTCCAAATAGAAAGAAAGAGTATCGTAACACATATTTTATACCGCATATGCTTATGTGACCATATGGGTAATGAGATCGTGCATCTCTCTTCATCTCATTGTGTGAAATCTGGAGGTTCATATTCAATATCAATTTATATTCTTAGAACTTTCGTATATTTTTTGAAATTTTATTTTAGTGTTGCTATTTTACTATGTCACCAAAAAATCATGTTCGATTCGGTTTAACGGTATATGTCTAGAAAAATAGTTAATATAAAATTGAAAATTAGTAATATGAAAAGAAAACTATCTTTGATCAATATATTACTCTATATTCATAGACCGATCGATTATATTTATGATTTAGTGTTTAAAGATATAATTGTTAATACATGATTGAAATTAAGTCAAGTATACTCTTACATTGTTTTTAAAGTATAAGAGAAACGATGATTATATCTAATAAAAGAGAATTGAGCTATAGTAAGATACGACATTCTCATAACTACATTAACATTGAATTGATATATATTATTAACCGATATATAGCCCCAGATCTCTTGATATTCTCGCGGGTCACACGATCCATTTGTCTGTATGAAATTGATGATATTCAAATATAATGATCACACTATATGCGAGTCTAGCTCTCATGTGTAAGTGAAAGATGTTAAAAATGGAGCGGGTCCCCTCATAAGGGTAGATCCGTCCCAAACATATTTAAATATTTAGGTTTTCTTTTTGAATTTCAAATAGGAAAATAGTGGTTATTGAAACAACTCTCTCTCTCTCTCTCTCTCTCTCTCTCCCTAAAAAAACTCTCTCTCCTTTCAAAATGCCAACCATCCATTTTTTCTTGTAAGTGAATTTGAAAGCAGAGGGGAAGGGACAACACTCTTTTTTTGAGAATGACAAAAGTGAGAAGTCATTTTTCGTGTGTGAGTGAAAAAAAGAAAATTATTTTCACGTTGTAAATAAAAAAAGGGTTTAAACAATATCAATTGTTGATTTCACCAAGACATTTGAATTGTGAAATATAAAATGTGATCCGATTAACATGGCATATTCTGAATCCAAAATATCTAATTATTGAAAAGAAATAAGTGATTCTAATTCAATTTAGATTCGAAAATTTTTACATATGAAATATGTTTGTTTTAAAACTTTCATATAAGAACAAGAGTCGCGCTTAAAATAAAATGAATATCAAAATAGAAAAATATGGTTCAAACACGGATACCACACGCATTCATGGCGCCATTACACCCTCTTTCTATATGCGAATTATTTCACACACCTAATCAAAATAACATATTCACACTAATTATTGTGCTAACTGACTATTACATAATCACACCAATATTACTTACATATCATAATTATTGGACCACTAAATGCCCTGAGATGAGAACTATGGGAGGCCAAACATTAGACACAGCTAAAGAAGGATCAACGAAGACAAGGTAAACAAATATAGTGCTGTGAACCATTGCACAAGATGAAACAGCAATTCATATTAAATTCGTAAATCCAAGATACAGACTAATTTAAGATTAAAACTCAGAAGCAACGAACATAATAAATTTTTTCTTTCATCGACAGAAATAGGCCCGGAAAAATGTAGAATGCAAGGGTAATTGTTTTGAATATGATCTGAACAACTGAAACATTGGCGAAGGAAAATTCAAGTTGGAAGTTGCCAAGATTTTCAACCAGGGTATAATTAGCATAAATGGATGACTGTTGGTAGAAACAACAGTGTACCGCTTTGCATGTGATACCAGAGCAAGCCCAAGCATGCAAAACTAACGAGATAGGGATTTAAATCATATACCAGCAAACCTACAACATACTCCCTGCCCCAAAAAGACCAAGAAAACAACAGTGAAACACACATATCATGTGACCTCCTGGGTCCCAAATCAAAGTTTCAGGTTGGTTTAAGTCGTCTATTAGCAAAACGGTCCTGCTGGAGAACACTATAGAAGATTCAGGCAACGGGAAACAAAGGTGGGATCAATGGAATGTAAATAAATTAGAGCTTATGCCAACACCCACAATAGTGCTTCTTCAGAAACAAGCCTATCTAGTGCTATATGATGGGAATAAACAGCAGTAGTGGAAGAAAATAAATAAATAAATTGTACCTCAATGATGAACATGATGTATTCCACTCCTTTCCCTGTGAATCTAAGCGGTTTTAAACGAAGGCCACCGTCTTCTCTTATGCTACACTGTAAATACACCCAAAACCAAGCCTCTGAGTGTATAGACTGTTTTTCTCAATCTCACTAATAGAGAATAACGTGTGTATCTGTAGTTTCTCCCTCACTAGAGAATAAATTATATATATTTAGTCTTTCTTTTTTTTTAAATATACGGATTTTGACTAACGGTTAGTTTGTTTAATCGGTTGTGACGATAGATCTTTTAATTAAGATTACGAGTTTAATTCACGACTTGAATATAGAGCAGACTAAATTGAGAGGGTAACTCGTAAATAGGTCACTATAAGTTCCGGATCAGATGACTCTAAATAATAATGGGTATAATAGTATAAAACAATTAATAAGCACCGAGATGGCTGCTCCTATGAGAGCCAATTGTATTAACTTTGAACGACGTACTATTTATTATCATCATATATGAAATCAATAAATGAATAAAACGACAAGCTTATTTATTCCAAGAACTCAAAAAAGATGTCAATACATCATGCCAATAAAATATCCATAATGTGGAAATATATCTCTATAATCTATGCAATCCTTTTACATACTCAACAAAAATATCCCTCAACATCAGCTTGGTGAAGGGATAAGATACCTTCTTATGCATACTAATATACTGTCGAGTGATTTCCTCCTATTTTATGATATCTTTAACAAAATTGTACATTGTGTTTTTGTTTGTCCTACCATGATATTTGACGTCCGTAGTATAGGCTATAGCTACTTGGCTGTCACAATGAAGCAACATTAGTTCCATGACAATGCTATACATGTCTAATAAACGCCTAAGCCACACGCCTCTACACTGCGAAGGAGCATCAATAAGATTTTTTATGCTTCACAATATTATACAAATCTATTTCTTGTTGCTCCAAACTTATTGCCATTGTTCAGCACGAGAAGTAGATTTCTTATAATTCAATCTCCATCCCAATTTGCATCACAATAACACATTGGTCACTCCCTTGAGAACACAACTTTATAATGAGTAGAGTGCCCCCTCAAGCTTCTCAAGATTCTCTTAACATCTTTCTGGTGCATCTCACCGTGACTGGACCAATAAGGACTTACTAGTACTTGTAGCAAAATAAAAGTCGGTCGTGTATATAGATTATTAAATATTTAAAATCTTGACATGCATCTTTCCGGTGCGTCTCACTATGATTGGACTGATAACAGCTTTCTAGTCCCTATTGCAAAACAAAAGTCCCCTTGTGTATAGAATATTAAATATTTAAATAAATTCAAAAATATTTTGTTATATATGAGTTTTAAATATTTATGAATATTTTAGAATTATTTATAAAACTATTTATTTTACATATTATTTATGAAACTTCAATATCAATTGCCTTTTATTTTAGCTTCACTAAATATTAAAATTTATATAAATTGTTTTGCCACACAATCTATTCAAGAAAAGAATTTTTTTTTTTCAATAGAAATGGTAAACAAATTCTCACTTAAATTTTAAAACTCTTATTTTTCATACTAACCTATAAACAAAAAATAAGAATTTTAAACACAAAAAAGGATATGCCAAACACATATAGATATTATTGTTTTTTAAAACCCAAACTCACTAAGTAAAACTGATTTTAGTAACAAGAAATTACTGAAACAAAATAAAACAAACGAGAATTGGTGAAAATTATTTAAATCATATTAATACTTGTCATTTCTCACGTACAGAGCATATATAAACTCAAAGAAATTCATAAAGCAACTCCAGGTCTCAGGACCAAATGGAATGTTAGGAAAAGTAATTTGTATCATAATTTTACTTTATTAAGTATAAATTTCATGGTAATTTCCATAATAACGAAGTAAGCCCTATGCTATGAATGAGTGCTAGTTGTAAATTATTGTTGAGAATTATATGTTTAAATAATATGCATATATGTAAACTTTATTATTTTTCGATAAGAAAATTTTAATTTTAGCCTTTTATTACGTTAAAAGATATACCAACGATTATACTATATTGGAGGGTCAATTAGATAACAATTTTCAAAAAGTCGTTAACCGTTACGATATAATGAACGTTGTCTACTAAAATAATGATCTCATTATTGGGGGCATGATAAGTCCTAACAATTATAGCACAAGATTGAGAGGTTGACAATTTTGATTCAAATTTATTGTTAAAATTTGAATAATAATAATAATAATAATAATAATAATAAATTGCACCAAAAATGGTAATACTCTTTGAATCCCAATTAAGATTGATCTGGACCATTAAGTATTTTGGGGATAAAATTAGGACCGTGTGATCAAGTAACCCACTCTATAAATAAGCATGATGGAGCACTCATTTTCCCATCAAAACCCTAGCCCCCAAAGTTTTCATCACTCTTCATCACAACTTATATGAAGAATTTGGGGAACATGGAAGAAGAAAAAGAAGAAGAAGAAGAAGAAGAAGAAGAAGAAGGAGTAGAGGAGCGGAGGAGAAGAAGGATGAGGAACAGTCAATTTTTCATTTAAGGATCAGATCAGTAATTTACCAATGGGTAAGTTTTTTCTTTTCAAAATTCTTTTATAATATTAAGTTTTTACATGTTTTTAAATGAAATTTACATCATTATAATTTTGTAATTTATGTTACATATTTCAGATTATTTATAATTAAATTTGAAGAGAAGCACCGAAGATTTGGGCTGGCCTTAAGAGAAACATTGAACCTTGCTCTGGTGAAAATGACAGAGCAGAGGTGAAGAAGGTCAAACCGCTTGGTGCCGAAATCAATCGATGAACATGCTACACCTTAGTTTCTTTCTTTAGTTTATTGTCTTGCTCTCCTTTCGGAGCTTATTCCCAAGCAAATGGGATGTTCTTTGTAAAAACAAATCAAGTACGATACCATGCAATAAGACTAGCAACAGTTTTGTTTGAATTTCCATCCTTTGTTTCTGAAATGAACAAATGTACTTTATTTGTTTGGATTTTATATATGAGTTGCCGATTTTTTTTTCTTTTTTTTTTTTAGCATACAACACAATAATATATGAGAGATACTATTTCCAAGTTTCACTTCTCACACCCAGTGTTTCTCTTTGCGTGGGGCACCTTGGCTCAAGGTCCGAGAACAAATAACAATTGCTGTCTTATTCATAGATAACTAAGCGAAAAAAAAAAGGATAATGTTTTATGTTATAGTAAATTTTTATTTATTTATTTATTTATCTTAAAATCATATTTCTTTTCGAAGTTTGCACTGCAAAATTAACAAACCTCTGAATATGATATAGATGTAGGACATTGTTTTAATAAAAAAAGTTTATTTCATATTATTTACCCTCACTTTAGAATGAACAAAATAATAATTTTGCATTCCCCTCTTAAAGTTGCGTATTTCCTTGTTTTGAGAGATTGTTATTCTCCTTAAAGTTGTGGTGCAACTCCAATGATACCTAGAGTACAATTTGAAATGAAGGATACAGGCCCTTACACCTTAAAATATCTCTCTCTCAATTTGTTTACAGTAATCATTCTACTATTTTTACATTCCAAATTCTGAACCCATTGTCAAATTCGACAAACCCACTTTATGGTTTTTGTTTTAATGCCAACAAATTAAGAAATTATTTCCATTTTAGTAGATATAGGAAAAATTCAAAATTGAATATCCTTCTCCCCAAATACTTTCAATATCGTCGTATCTATTGGCACTTTCTTAATAGGGTTTTGATTCATTGTCTTTATCATCCATCTTATGAGGGAGACAAGTATTTTTAATTTTTTGAATTTACCCTCTTTTGCCCTCTTACCTATTGTTTTGAGTTTTGAGGGGAGGGGAGGTTTTCTGTAAAACTTAATAGTTCATAAAATTTTCTTTGAAAAAATAAAAAGAAGCTTTCTGTAAAAAGCCTTCTAAATCATAAAATTTTCTTAATATCCCACATTCACCAAGCTTTCCATAGAAATAAATAAATAAATAATAAACTTTTTTACATAAAATGGTAAGGAATAATTAAAAAAAGGCTTTCTGCAAAATTTGAGAACCAAGAGATTCCCGTAAAAAAAATACCAAAAATAAAATTGAAATTCTGCATAAAAAATGTGCAAAACAAATTTTTTAAAAAATAATTCGGACGCTTGTGCTACTTGAGGAGAGAAAAGGTTTGCCCAAAGAATCATAATAATCCGTCTCGGGTTAAGCTCTCTATAACAAATTTGCAAAAAAAATTTAAAAAATAAAAACAAAAACAAAACTGAACGATGGACAAGAGAGATGATTATCTTCATGAGGAGACAAAAGATTTTTTCTTTTTTGTTATAAAGGTATCGGAGATATATTCTGAATAATTCGATCCAAATATTATCAGATTCAATTTAAAAAAACTCTTCAAAGTAATTTTTTTATTTTTAAATTTTGAATTTAAATTTTAATTAAAAAATTTAGTAATCAAAAGGCTGTCTAAGAAGATTTGCAACCACTTGATGGAAGAGGAGAGACGAAGCGACAAGATTTGGAGAACGTGATCTTTGGTGATGCTAGAAGATGAGGAGATCCGAAGATGCTATTAAAGAAAAGAAATGCAGATGTGGGTTTATTTTTTTTAAGTAATTTATTAATTCAAAGATAATGAAAAGAAACTTTTGAAAATAATATCTTTAAAAGTCAATTAAACGTTTCATCACTTATTCATGAGTTGAAGAATTTTTTTGATATATGAACAGAAAGATTCGAACTCGAGACTTTTACAAGAATGAAGAAGACGATGCCAATTAAGCTATAGTTGACTGGTTGAGTTGAAGATATTATAGTAACCACGAAAGCTCCCAAGTTGTCCTTGTAAAAACATCCAAATAGTAAAGAGTTTTTATTAAAATGTTTTATTTGATAGTTAGTATTTGAATTTTTGTAAACGTGTATAAATTTTACAATTTTTGTGCTCCCCGTGTAACAAAAAATAAAAAATAAAAAAGGAAGGGCTCCCAAGTCTCATGTGAAAATCACATTCATAGACCATGAAAGGCATGAACCCCATTTACAAGGAAAGTTATGTCTATACTTGTTAGCACAAACCTACATATATACAAAACACGGCAATAGAAAATAGGAAATTATAAGTCTTGCGTTGAAGCAACTCAATGCGGTTGATCTATTCAATACAATACAATACATTTCACTGACGATCTCTGGTCTAATAGCAGGCCACTAGATTCTCCAGATTAATAGTTCAAAGTTCAAATATTAAAAATAGAAAAATAATTGTTAAAAGAGTCAAACCCTAAATTGGATTTCACAACTGTTCGAACTAAATTAATCGAGTTTCCAAATATTAGTAATAAAATAAAAAAAAAATACAGTACAATACATCTCATTTTCTCTATATCTTGGTATGTGATTCCCTTAAATGTAGTTTTGGAGATATAAAGTGAACGAATCAAAACACTCTTTGCACGAGGTAACTGCTCATTTACATGAGCTAGCCTTCCTTTGCATAATTTAATCCTTCATTGTACGCTATAAGTCATAAATTTAAATTTGTATTGCTAGCATTTGTATTCTCTAGATGGCAGAGCTATATAAATAAACCTAAACAAAAGTTCCTTAGTCTAGCCTAGGATAATGCCATGCTCCGTCAATCTCATGTCCTTAAAGTTCCATAAATAATAAACTAAAAAGATACCTTTTTAGTAGGTGGCGATTTGATTTTAGGTGTATATAAATTTATAAATATATGAATTCATATATATATATATTGAAAGTATAATAAATATAAAAATATAATTATCTAAAATATAAAATATTAAAATTGAAAACTTAGTAAACAAAATTTTTTATATTTCTTTAATTGAAAGATTTAAAAAAAAAAAAAAAGAAAAAGAAAAAGAAAAATATTTGTGAGAGGAGAAAGTAAATAAGTGATATATGTTTTAAAATTTTAAAATTGTCCATATTATTGGAAACATAAAAAGTATGTTCCGATAGTTTATTAGGATTTAAATTTTAATAGGTGGAACCATTGTTAAAAAAATGAGAGGAAAATTGAGAAATGTTATGTATTATTTTGTATGTAATAAATGTACAAACCAAATTTACATAGTCCTATTTGTAACCCTAGCTGTAATCAATATACCGTAATGTATATAACAAATATATACTTTCAACATTGCCTCAATATACAGTAAATATTGTGTTATCATAATAGTAAATATGGTATAAATATTATGTGAATATTCCGTTATCAAAATTATATTAATAAAAAAGATAAAAATAATGAGAATTAAGAAATTAATTTTAGTTATTTATGAGAGTGGAGGGACAAAATTAATATTATTTTTTATTCACAGATAATATTAGGAAATTAAAAAATACTTACAGATTTTTTTTAAATAAAAAAAAGTGAGGGGGCAGTTGCAGCCTTCCCCGTGGCTCGCGTCACTCTTCCTAGAGAATTGGGCGCCAGTGAATGTTAATGTCAAGCAAGTTCTCTCACAATTTAGTTTGTTTTTGGACAACTATGGCATTTGGCATTTCTATTTTGGTTGCTTACCTTAAATATATTTTATTTTTAACATATGGTTTGTGGGTCATACTGCATGTATATTGTTTGAGCATGAAATTAATAGATTTGGATACCTGATCAGAATGATCATATCACAACATATAATGGTATGAATGCTTTGAGTTTTTGTACATGCCTACGTTATCAGCATTAAAATCAAGTTTTCCATTGAGTTTACATCTATAAAAATATATATATTCAACTTGTGAACTAACAAAACAGAGGTATATTATTCCTTAAATAATATTTCATATTCGAATTTCATGCATGAAGAAAAATTAAATCGTGATTATTAAATTTCGATAATTTATCCAAAAATATAATAATAATTCATGATAGTTAGTTGTCCTAAATATGATACAATTGATTATGGACGTATCCGGATATATAATTTGTGCCATGTATAGATACGATTTAAATAAACGCTCATGGCGCTTAAACATATATTTTTAGGCTTAAATTTGGTTATGCTCGTCTCAATCTCAATCTCAATCTCAATCTCAATCTCATTTTGTATTTTCTCTAGTAAATATAGATACAATTTTATGTTGAAATCTAATAAAATTAACCACTAAACATATCACAAAATCCCATACTAAAAAATAACTTTCAATAAATTTATATTGAGGCAATGGCCGATACCCATAGAAATTTAAACGTAAATCCACGGCCCTCTCATCTTATCCCTTTAAGTGTACAGGAAATCTAGTCAATTTTACTCATCCTCAAACAAATATAAAAGGGTCTGCTTTCAGAAAGAGTTTTAGTCAACTCATAGTTTAAAAGCGGTAATGAAAGATTACTTAAATTTAATAGTAAGATCAAACTAAAATTCTTACGGAAGTTCAGTTTCTCTAATTCTCTTATATTTATGATGCTTATGTAATATTTTTAAAATTTATTTAATAAGTAGAGTGAACTGAGTTTACAGAGAAACTGTTGAAGAATTAAAGTCGGGTCTTAACTTAGCCTAGAACCATGGCCCAATCCCGACTCTAGCACATGGCCGAGCCTTGCCAAGGGCTGAGCCTTTATGGTTGATCCCGCCTAAAAAGCTTTTGGGTTGGTGCACCCAATATCAATCTAGGTGGATCGTAGGTCATTGCTTATGTCTACAAGTCTCAAGTAAAAAGTGAGGAGGTTGAGGATTTTTTGAAGTTTATGTAACTTTAGGATCAAAGTGTCACATGAAACATTTTTGATTGACTTACTGTATTAAAAGTTAAAGCCAGCTATTTCACAAGAGACAATAAGATATACATGATTGGGATTGACATAGGGTTGATGGAATATGCAATTCAAACCAAGGGACTATGCCTGCTCAATTTAACAGAAGTATGTGTTCTTTTGTGTACTTAGCATACATATGTTACAAATTAAGTACCCCGAAAAAAAAAAACAAGAGAACTTAATACAAATACAAACAGCATGGTTTATCGGACTTTTTTGGCCAAAAAAACCGTGATTCCATTAATATTCCAAGGACTACAACTAAAAGGCCCATGAATCAAATTCCCGTGAGGAAATCTTGTCATACGAGAATGACCATTCGAGGATGATGATGACAAGGACGAATAATTCGAATCACGGGCTGCTTCTGAACCATGATCATCTTCGGGTTCACCAATCTCAAACCACTCAAACTTGTCAGACTTGGAAGAAACATTATCAACAACTCTGCTTCTCTCTTTATTTTCTTGGAGTACAACTTTCTTGTCACCACCATCAACTTTTAGCTTCTTCTTGATCTTCTTCTTCCAAACCAACAACTTAGAGAGAGTGATAGAATATCTACTTTTGTTAGGAGCAGCCACCTCATCATCGTCATCATGGGTTAATGGTTGTCTTGGCAAGGGTAGGCCTAAGCTTTGCATGGCGGGTGGCGGACAAAGCGGTGGCACAGGATCACTTGCTTGTGGATACTTTGGCTTCCCTGGTTGCATTTCCCATTTGAATGGAATGCCTTCCGCATTTCCTCCATAGAAAATCCGTGATGATTGTCCCACCGATGAGTCTCTTGAAAGAATTCTATTATTGAATAGTTCATCTCCTTCAAGTATTGAGTTGGCCTTTTGCTCCTTTTCATAGTAAACGCCCTTGTACTCCATTTTTGGTGATGGTGTGTTTGATGGGTTATTGAAGGTTTTCGAAGTATTTGATGTAAGGGTTTGTAAATTTCATGAAGAAATTGAATATATAGTGAAGTTCATATGGCATTTCCCATGTTTGAAGGGTGATGAGGAGTCTTAAGGATGAACGATCCTAGTTGGGTTTTGACAAGTTGGAAGTCATAATTCTGATAAGATTTTCCCTTAGTTTTGTTGGGATATTTGTTTATTTTATTTTTTGTGTTACACTCTTCTATTGTGTAGCTTTGAGTGGCCTTCAATTCTCTTGGTATTGGCCAGCAAACAAAGGAAAAATTGGAAGGAAAAATGTCCTTTGTTCTCAAGGTTACGTTAACCCCTTTATTTATGGTGTGGTCTCATATGACTTTATAAGAGTCTTTGCTATTGCATGTGCCATGGCCAAGGCCAAGGCCAAGGCCCAGGCCAAGGCCCAGGCCCTACTCCTTGCTTCTTGAATTAGTGCAAATTATTTGGATAAGAAAATTGTTTTCTGTGATATATCAAGAGAAAACTATATTTTCCATCTTTTGAAACCATGAGCAGGGTTCATCTATCTTGTATTTCAAAATTTCTTTCCGGGAAAAGTATGAAAGGTTTATCTTGTGAGTGCAACTAGAATTAATGTGTAGTTGATCCTGTGTGGTTGATTACTAATATTTTTAAGTTAGATTTTAGGTTCGAATCTCCTATATAGAGAAAACAAACAATAGGAAAGTTTTATCTCTCAATAGACGTGGGTTCCGTGACCTTGGCGTCTCCTTTTATGTGAACGCAGCTAAAATAATTAGTAGAAGAAGTCTGGACTCTAGTGTTGGTTAATTGAATATTACTTTTCTTGTAACACAAGAACCCACTATTTTATTTTATTTTTGGTCTAATAATATATTGAATATACTATGTTTCGTTGACCCTAAATTTCTATCTTCCTTTCTTGTTGGCGACTCTCTTTTACTAAGCAAGCAAAGTAGTGCAAACAATCCCAAGAACTTCAACAAGTTGTTCACCGAATGAATGACGACTCTCGCAACAAATCGGAACATCAGGGAAAACGAAATAAAAGATTTCGCAATCGTCCTTCTTAATTTTGTTAATAGGCAATAAACATAAAAGTTGGCACAACTAACAATAATATATATATATATATATATATATATGAGTAATATTAAATAAATTAGATGTATCTCTAGTTCAATTACCAGTCTCCCTAAACATATTTTGATCAATTTTAAATTAAATATTTTATTTAAATTGAGTACGATAGTATCGATAATCTGTTCAAAAATTAATCATCTCATATTGATACGGATAATTATATAAAATATAATCTATTTAGTTTATAATTAATTTAGTCATATAAGATTATAAGATATTTTACTTGCCACTTGATTACTATGATGTAATCCATTTGTTCTTTTTAATTCCTGTGCGGGTTAGTGAACAAGTAGGACAAGACTCTCAAATGTGACTTTTATTTATTAAAAAAGGGTCTAGGCTCAATGAAGAAACGCCATAGATTGAAATGTCAACGTTGTTTTGTTTTATTAAAACCAAGAAAAAAACAACATTGATTTCCGAAACAAAAGATACCCACGCCTTTATCCAATCGAATAACTTCGAGTATTTTTTTTTTTAAAATTAATCGATATTTAATTAAAAATATTAACACTTTTATTTATTAAGTTCACCGTCGGTCATTATTCTTTTATATATTTTTTTGGTGAGGAACAAAAACGAAGACAAGTAACTTCTCTGGCCAAGGCCACTAACCACTACTTTAGACATTTTCTTATGAACTCTCAAAACTCTCTCTTCTCTCGCATCCTCCTCTAACAACCTACTTAAAGAAGGAGAGAGATGGAACTCTTTGACCCAGGCTCACAAGAATGACCGAGAGAGGCAAGATGTCCGCACACCTATTTTCCTCTGTAGGAGTATGTGAGATTTGACAATCGTTACCTCTTTCATCAAAACTCGAAATTCCTTCAGAAGGGGACCTAAGGAATGATCTTCATAAAAATTACCAACTCCACAGCAGAAAGGGAATCCACATCCAGCTCAAGCCCTTTCAGACCCTTATCCTTGGCTAGCTTTAACCCCACCCGATACCCCCAAACCTCTGCTGCCAGGACAGAGCAAATACCAATGTTGACTATAAATCCGATAACCCACTCCCCGAAGGAATTCCAAATGATACCTCCAGCTGCTGCATGCCAGTTTGACTTACTAACTCAACCGTCTAAGTTGAGTTTAAAATTCTCTCCTCTCAAAGGAATCCAACGCACTCACTCTCTGCTAATCACATCCCTCTTCTCTTCTTTCATGAACGCAGCACGAATTTCTCTACTAAAGTTCATTATCCACCTCGCCACATGCACCTAGCTTTCCAAATAATCCAAATTGAAGCCATGAACTTGCTACTGTCAAGGGAATTCAGACATGATCTATTTCCTCCAACCCCTTTCTTGAGCCAACTGATAACATCAGATGACTAAAAGTTGGCATCCTCTTCCATCTGAGAATATATTAAACTCCACACTTCTTTAACCCAAGGGCAATCTCTAAGAGAGTGTAAAATGGTCTCCTCCGTTTCTCCACAAGAGACAAAGCCGCTCTCATTAGTGAAATGTCTCCTCTTCCCCTCTGCATTGGTCATGACTTTCTTGTTAGCAACCAACCAAAGGAAAAATCTAACTATTTTTGGACCAATTGCCTTCCACACCCAAGTCCAATCCTCAATCTCATTCACCTCATTGCTTAGAGAATTAAAGAATTTATAGGCAAAGCCTATTGAGAACCTCCCATCCACACTTCCAACCCAGCTGAAATCATCTCCCTGAACAAAATTATGGGGAATGACCAAACTCCTAATCTCTTCCACCTTGGGGACCGGAAGAACAACTCGCAGGTCTTCTAAATTCCATTCTTTGTCACCGTTGATGAAATGATTCACTTTAGTATTAAGAGTGGACTCTTGAAGGGAGGGGAACCAAAGCTTGATCAATTAAAGGACCATTGCCTACCTAATGATCTATCCATAACAAGATCTTCCTGCCATCTCCAACCCACAATTTCCTGCCTTAATTCAGAAAACTTTTGCATTTAACTATGCCCCTCCAAACATTCGAAGTACCCAGTTCAATTTTATGATTCAAAAGATCTCCCTCCTTAAGGTATCTACTTCTGAGAAGATCACTTCAAAGACTGCTCTCTCCCTTAAGGATCCTCCAACCTAATTTGGCCATGAAGGTAAGATTGGTGATTCTTGACTTCCTTAAACCCAATCCACCATCCTTCTTAGGAGTGCAAACTCTTTGCCAATTGACCAGGCGGACCTTTTGCGATCACCTGACCAGCCCCACAAAAACTCTCTGTTGATTTGATCAAGCTTTTTACAAATTGACTCCGGAAATCAAGCGGCTTGCCTGGAATAAATGGGCAGCATAGCAGTGACAGATTGAATAAGAGCTTTCCTTACGGTAGAGCTTAGGCACTTGGCTTTCCAACCTACTAACCTGTTCTGCACCTTCTCGACAACATGACCATATGTATACCTGTCTACCCTATTGTGTAAAATAGGGATTCCTAGATACTTTCCAAGTCAAAGGCTAGAAAAAAATTGTTGACTGCTGCTAAAGAATCTTTTAAAACCCAAGGCGTTTTAGGAGGGAGTCAAATCTTAGATTTATTGGGGTTGATCTGAAAACCACTCTCAGAGGAAAATTCCTTCAAGCACTCCAACACATAGCTAAGATTCAGATGATCAGCTTCAGCAAATAGGAGTAAGTCATCAACATAAAAAAGATGCGAAATAATAGTTCCTCCTGTGTAGATTTTAGCCAAGTGCCAAGCTCCTCTTCTAACCCTCTCTTGAATCATGTAAGAAGGCTATTCCATGATCAAAATGAAGAAATACAGGGATAACGGATCCCCCTGCCTAAGCCCCTGACCAGACATAAAGAAGGGAGGATCTCCCCATTCCAAAGGAGAGAAATATTGCCTGCAGTAATCGAGAACATGGTAAGCTTGACAAGACTTGTGGGAAGATTAAAGTCCAAGAGCACATGACCTAGATAGCTCCAATTAACTAAATCGTAAGCCTTCTTGAGATCCACTTTGAGAACCATGAACTGCCTCTTACTATTAGACTTCCTTAGAGCATGAATTATTTCCTACGTGATGATAATATTATCTAAGCTGCCTCCACCGGGAAGGAAACTACTTCGACTCCGACCCACCAAATTCTACAGCATAGGTCTCAAACGGTTGACAATAACTTTGGAAAGCACTTTGTAAGAGGAATTGAGCAAGCTAATGGGTCTAAAGTTCCCCGTCGTTTAAAGATCGGGCTGTTTCGGAATAAGCACCATCAAAGCATTTCCAAAAATAGGCCAGAAGTAACCATCTCTGAAGGCCCTATGAACAAAACTACACAACGCACTCTTCACAGTATCCCAGTGCTTTTGTAAGAAAATCACCTGCAGACCATCAAGACCCGGGGCCTTCAAACCTTTCATGAAAAAAAGAGTTGACTTAATCTCATTTTCTGTAATAGAACTCTCTAGGAACTGCTTCTCTTCCTACTTTAACTTTTTCTGCCAACTGTAGTATCTATCACTGGGAGGGAGGATATCCTTACCTTCAAATTGGTTGGAGAAGAAGTCTATCACAGCATTCTTTAGCTTGTCCTGATCTAGACACCAACTTCCATCAAATTTTAGCGCTGCAATTCTATTTCTACTTCTCCTCATTTTGGTTTGCATATGAAAAAATTTTGTATTTCTGTCCCCATGAGAGATCCAATCCACTCTACATTTCTGGTGCCAGTGCATCTCTTCCTGCTCCAGAGTCAGATGGTATTCCTTAAGAAGCTTGACCTCCAGCTCTTGTAAAAATAGAGAATGCAGGTAACTATTCGACCGTTGAATACCTCTTAATCTCCTTTCCAACTCCTTCTTCCTTGTAAATATATTACCAAAAATTTCTTTATTCCAATCCTTAATCTCCTTTCCTGCATGGTCTATAGTCTGTAGCAGACAGTTATCTCCCATCGCCCTAGCTTTTGCAAAAACGTCTTTGAAACCAAAGTGGGTAAGCCAAGTGGCCTCCCATCTAAAAGGTCTTTTAGATTTCTCGGGAGGGGCTGACATGGAAGTAATAAGAAGAATGGGACAGTGGTCACCATGCAACCTAGAAAGATTCATTACTCTATGTTCCGGGAAACCAAGCAAAGCCTGATTAGCCAACACCCAATCAAGCTTTTGTTGAAGAATTAACTTGTCATTCCTGAATTTGGACCATGTGAATTTAGGACCTAAAGCATTGAGACTAGATAGGTTACAACTACTCCACCATCTCTCACCTTTTGAGCTCTGTTCCAGACATTAGCTCTCATGTTGCTGGTGTCTGCCAAACCGCTTATATCCTAGCATGAATGAATTGCTCGGAATGCGAGATCACATACAGAGCAACTTTGTTACCCGCCCAAATCAGCCAAAGACCTCCCTTGAATCCATTAGAGAGAACCACAAAATCATTATTCCAGCCCATGTTCTTTAAGAAACTTGGGTAATTAGAAGACCTCGTTTTTAACAAACAGATAACATCCGGATCGTGCTCCTTAACCAACTCTCTGCAGGCCCTTCTGAACCTACCATTGCCCACGCCCCTACAGTTCCACACTAATAACTTGCTCTTCATTATAGAACAGTAGAATACAAAAGAAAATACCCAATCATAACTCCATATCTGTGGAGTCCCCCATATCTCCATGAACCTCACCATGGGTTTCTTCAGTTATTTCACAATTGAGCTCCTTAGCGCAAGGCTCATTACCCGCTACTTTTACATTATTTTGAATTCCAAGTACATGATGGACCGGAGCCTGAAAGCCCTTGAATCCTTATCCTAGATCCAAAGTGTGCTTCTCAAGATCCATTTCTGACGGACTAGGCTCAGGCATCAAACTCATATTATGGTGACTGCACTGGCCCTTTACCACTGTATGAAAATTTGTGATCCCCGCTGGTGACTTCATAGCCCATTTGTGAAAACACACCCCGGCCCAAATCCACATCTGATTTCCTGACCCACTCTTTGCCTTTAACACCTGGTTCTTCTGGAATATTCCCTTCTGCATCGCTTTCTGAAACATCTGCTACCATTCAACAACGGTAGAGTCAAAAGGCGAGGGGACATCGTTGGCCCCACCCCTTCAATTTTTCTACCAGTTCAATATTATAAGAGCTCAAGCATAAAATATAAAAAAATAAATTCAATCCAACATAATATAATGATAATGTATCCGATAGTTTTTTAGTAAAATAGATTTAAATTTTAATAATAATTATACAGAAATGATAATTCCTTATTGTATAATCTTAAACTCACAAATTTTCTTATAATCTTAAAAAAAAAAAAAAAAAGAATTGGCCACCTCGCTCATTATATCATAATTTGCTTTAAATAATTAAAGAAAAGAAGATTAATATTGGGAAGCAATTTTCTAAATTGAGAATGTTGATCAGCACAAATTTGGAGAAAACATGATCGGAAAAAATATATAATTTGTATAAAAATTTCGAAAATTTATGGTAAATACTTTTGCTATAGCATTTCTTCCCTTCTGTGGGTTAATGAAAAATATTTGACGTCTGTCGCAACTAGCAAAATGGATATGAAATTTTTTTTTTTTTTCCCTTACGTTTCATCCCCTTTTAAATACTTTAAAATTCAAATTTTTGCATATAAGGGAATAATCAATACATTTTGAGTTTTTATGCTCCTGGAAAAAAGATTAACAAATTTTCATGATTTTTCTATTTATTATATTATTAATTTATCATCAGATATTATTTATTTTATTGTTTATTATTTTTTCTTTTATGTATTGATAATATTATTTTTCTCACAATTGCCTCAAAAGAATTTATAATTTTTATGAAAAAGAACTTATTATTTTATGTTTTTTTGATCTAATCTTTTAACCTTTTCCATAGGTTAAAAGAGTATTTGACAAATCAGATATAATATAACTGATAATCCAAATGTATTAAAAATTCATATTTAAGTATTTGACAAATTACTTTTAGACTTTTTAACTATTTTATCGTTTTTATATTAATGATAACAAACATATTTAAGTAATTAAAAATTATTTTATTCATTGGATATTTTTTATTTTTACTATTTTTACTCTTTAATTTTAAAAAATAAGATTTGAATTATAATAATGGTATTTATTTTGAAATAATTAAAAAATTATCATATCTGAATAACAATTCATATCAGTATTGTATTAACCAAACCAATCAAACCCTAAATTTACCTGAAAAAATATTTTTTTTTCCTCATGTCCCAAAACTCAATTACTCACGAATTACTCAAGAGTCACAATTTCTGCTCTCTTTTTCCGCACTTTGCACCAAACCCCAAAGTCCCTTTATCTTAGTTCCTTCGTAGCTCGCTCTCTTTCCATATTTTACATACCCATGTTCTTTCCTTCCTTTTGATTTTATTCTTTATTTTCTTTGTATACTTCTTACAAAAATTAATATATTTTGAGTCATGTGTTTGGTCAGACAGAATTGGTCATAGTTTGCTCTTTGTCAATAAATTTGCGATTTTTGAGATGTGAATAAATGTTGATTAATTTTCTGAATTTGGAGTTCTAGTTTGTGATTGCAAAATTTTTAGGCTTTAAAAGTACAAATATGGGTTACTTTACATTGAGAATGACTATATGGATTCTAACAAATTTGGGCTTTCGCAATATGTTGGTATCAAGTCATATCAGGTGACTTTACCAATTACAAATACATGGAATGGAAATAGTTTTGAAGACCCTCTTTCATTTCTTTGCAGCTCAAAACACTAGACATGAAGAAATTATCCCCATACCCATTTCCAAAAACTTGGAATGAGAATAAGTGTTTTCCTTCCAATTCCCACAAGATTACTAAACGGTACTACCTATTTGGTTGTTTGGTGGGGGGGGGGGGGTGTAAAAGTGTTTAAATTACAGAATATAATGGTTGTCCTACTTTTAGATTCGATATGGATGGGTCCAAAACCATTTTCAAAATTTTTACTTTTTTCAATATTTTATTTAAATTGTCTTCCTTTTTTTTTTTCTTCAATCAAAAGATTTTTCTTATATTAAATAATTATGAAACTGGTGAAATTTCATGTCATATGTACCTTTGAGTGGTCGATATCTTTCTGTACCATGTAACCAATATTTTTCATACCATCTCAATTATAACACTGGCCTTCTTGGAAATATGTGTACCAATCAACCAATCATACTGATCTTGTGTACAATACTGACCAAATGTATAATATATATATATATATATATTTATGTAATGAACTCTTTGTTTTTGAGTCATTACTTACTTTAAAATTTTAGTATGTAAATATATTTATTTATTTATTTAAATTATATATTGATTTTGGTATGCCATGTCAAGATATTCTGCTATAAAAAATTATGTGCCAGTAGTGAAACCAGTGTGATCATATCGACTGCGATGGTACCACTTGCTAAAGGCCCTAGGCTCCATCATTGCAACCTTATGCTTGTGATTTGCGCGTTCCGTCATAAATCAACTATGCTTCATCACACGAAATTAGAGTTGAGATATGCCCTTTAGATTGTTAGATCAGACCAACCTTTGTATCTTTGCTGACAAACCAGAAAATTTTCAACCAAAAAAATACAGAATAAACAGAAAAAAAAATATATATATATATATATATATATATATTCGGTGAAACAAATGCAGCCAAGCAGTTTTCTTAGCAGACTCTGTTTTCTCTTCCATAAAGCATTTAGCTTGGCTTGACCTGTGTGAAGAGGAATTTCACTCCCCTAAACCCAACTAGCCTGAAAAAATAGGCGTAGTCCTTTTTCTTGAAAATGAGGGTTTATTAGAGTTCAGTACAGCCTTTGAAATTTCATAAAACAGACAAAACTAAGTGACAGACTAACCAGATTTATTGATAATAATATCTCAAAAAGTTTGAAATTTAAACCAACTCCTAAATTGTAGCAACAATCCTACAAACGGCTATTTTCAGTTTCACTTCCCTATAAGATATGATCCCACTTCAAAAAATTTCAAAAAAGAATGGCAAGCAAGAACAAGCAGCATTTACGTTCTCCACTAGTGGTATCAACAGATTGTACAGGATTCAATCTCAAATCATTATATCGATCATGTCGAAGCCTTTGCTTATGTTCCAAGCAATCACATGATCACGAGAATGAGCGTGTACCCCTAACCCCAACAGAAGAGAAATCGCAAAAAGCTTCCGTTTCCCCTTCTTCTACTTGGACTCCGACAATCCACCGAAAGTGTAACAGTGATGACAGCCGATCAGTTGCAGAGGCATACTTGGCAAGAGCGCATAAATTGGAGCTGGAACTTGTTCAGCTCAAAGAGTGGCTGAATTCAGAAATTGAAATGAAGAAACGAAAGTGTTTGCAGTACGAGAAAAAGGACCAAGTTTTTGAAGATAAAAAGCAAAATAGAAGCTTCACAAGAGCTCGACTCATAAGACTGGCAGATGGAAGTTATCTGCATAGCTTCTTTGGTGTTGGTGCATTTGGAGGACACTTTCAAAATCTGGCCTTGCAAGTTTCTGCACCAGCTATTGTTTCTCCAGAAACTGGTTCAAATATATCTCAGGTAATCTAATCAGCCTTGCTCAGATGTCTTTAGTGTTATTGTTTTAGCCCTAAAAGGTATGTTGCATGGGTATTATTATAAATGTCTTTAACGCCTTTATCAAGACATATGATGCAAATACTTTATAATTTATAATAGTGTAAAATTTTTATAACTTTAAAATTTTTATAACTTTGCTATGGTGTCCTAGTCCATGCTTCATGGCTATTTTGATTTTGAATAGATCTTGAATCGGATGGCATTGATGGGGAGATCAAGTCTGATCAACTGGCTGCTTAAATCAATGCCGATGTGTGACATGTCTGGCAAAAATGTTCACAGCAATCATGCCACACTGCACTCAGAAGAGAGCTTTTTGGAGGCCGTTTTGTTGAAGGCAATAGACAAGTTAGAGATACTAGCGCTGGAAGGGCTACACATTCAAATCTGTGGACAAGACAAGGCCAAGAAAGAATACATATTGCAGGGCCATGATGAAGACGGCACAGCCGGAGAGTTTTTCATTGAAGTGATGCTAGTTCAGGTGAGAGATCGAGATAAAAACCATGAAGTTTTAGGTGATTTGATGATCGGGCTTGTTGAGGTCAAAGAAAGAGAAGAGGTTGAGCTGGACATCACAAGGGTTCATGTTGCAGGATTTTCACGCGGGAAAGAGGATGGTAGAGCAAACCCTTTATGGTGCATTTCTATGTGAAGCTGTGAAGAAAGATGTCACAGTTTTGGTTTTGAATAGAGACTAGAGAATGAGAACAAGAGAACATGAAGAATTCCCTGTATTGTCTTTCTGTTCTTTGGAGTTGACATGAGACATGATTTGCCTGATATGTTTATCAGCTCAACTAGGTTTGTCTTTTTTCTTCTTATTTGTTTAATATGGGTAAGTTGACGATGGTTTTGGAAAGGTTTTCGAAACGAATTCAATTACTACCATTTGGGTGCAACTTCAAGGTGTAAGAGCTGTGCTTACCCCGCTTCATTAGGATTTGGACTTGCTATCAAGTGGTTGACCTAAACCCACGTATTAAGCCAATAGTTTTACGTGGTACTTTAGTATTAGGTTTGGATCAGTGCATTAACGATAGGGAAGCTGAATAAGGTGCAACATTAGTTTTGAGTTGATATGTTTTTCATTCAAAAAGGAAAAACTCGGTTTCTTTGCCTGTAGTCAGATCAGACCCGAAATCACCCTACCCTGATGGCTCAAAACATGTCAAAATGGTACCCTATGGTCACTTTGTTATCATTTTGCTTTCTTTTGTCTAGTTTAGGGAATTAAATGTTGTAACAATAATAAAAATGATAATATTAAAGAAAAATAAAAAATAGAAAGCAAATACAATTTTTAAAATTTGGGTTTTCAGCCTCCATGTTAACCATCTCCGTCACCCCCACAATTCCAAATGTTAAAACATCAGAATCACAAATTGATAAGCAATTAAAAAAAAAAGAAAAAAGAAAAAAAAAGATAACTTTCGATTCTTGAATTAAAAACTTTAATTTCTTTTTTAATTTCGAATCAGTTCCAAACCTAAAATTTTGATGTGTTAAATTTTCTAAATTTTATAGGGTGAGACTACAAACAATGGTGGTGGAGCAAATGTAATTTTTATTTTTTAAAAAAGATTTTTAATTTTTTATTTTACCATATTATCTTTTTGTGACAATTAAACTCTTAAATTTAAGAAAACATAATAAAAGTGATAACAAAGTAAACCACGATCAAACTCCTTTAAATTAAGTGGTCCAACATTCTATCCCCTTAAACAGAGATCTTGAATTCGAACCCAGAAACAAAAAATTTGAAAAAATCAACCCTTTAATGGGCCTCATAGTGCTAAAACCAGATTAATCGGGTAAAATCTAGATACCGGTCGGTTTAATACCAAAAAAAAAAAAAAGATAAACCACAAGCAACGTTGGCAAGATTTAGACTACAAGGAAGATAAAGTGATTTCCAGCCAAATAAGGCAAAATAATTTTTCCCTTAAAAAATGATCTAAATCGAATTAACCAATCTACTCGAACTAGCTTTGAATTGAGAGTAACTAAGCTTAATAAATGGGAATCAAATAGGGCTCTCCATCAATTTAAGGCAGTGTCCCTGTAGTCGTAGGTCTAGTATGGATCTAGGTCAAACCAAACCCCACCCCACCCCACCCCACCTCTCTACCCTACCAGTACTTAATTCTCCAGTCCATTAAGCCCCTTTATCACGTTAAGAGTTCAATCTCCTCCTATAATCTTTAAAAGTTGTTCTCCACCAGGACCACCACTAGCCCTTTGATGGGATATCTACAAAAGATGAGAACCTTATAATAGATCCCCGCATTGGTATGTTCCCTCCATCTTTTGCATGGCACAGGATTATTTAAAAACAAAAACGACATTACTTGCAATTACATAACCTAAATGAAAGTCATAATTTTGAATTTTTACCCCGACAAAAACTGGAAAGAAGAAAAAGAGCCTGTTTAGAATTTTAAATAGTTTAATTTTGAATGGGGTATAATCAACTTTTCATGCAAATTTTGGTGTTAATTTACTTTATTCTACAACCAAACAGGCTCTCATTCACAACTTTAGTCCTATGATCTGTACTTTACTCACCAAATACATATGAATTAAGTTGAGTGTTGAACCATTCTCATTTTGAATGTACTTGATATTAAGCATAAAGAAAACCCTGAAGAAAGCGAAGTAAAAGAATGATAAATTTACCAAAGAGCAGCTAGAAACGGGTCATTCTATTACCAATATAGCAGTTGTAAGAGTAAATATGTTAAATACAAACTGATCAATATGATGATCTGATAATAGGGATTATCATACATGTTCAGGATGCAGGTTGAATCTATCAAGATCTCTACATACCAGACTTCCGGATCTACATTCATCCCAAACGCAAAGGTCATGGTAGCAAAAAGAAGTGTCCCTTCAATTACACCCCCTGCACAGAAAGAGTGTATGTGAAAAAATTGGTATAAGCACCGTCTTACAATCTGAAGAAATCATTAAAGAGATCTTATAACTCATTCCAGATTCTAGAGAATAGCTCATTAAACATAAAGTAAGATCAGTTAATTGATTATTGACAATGACATTAGGAACTCTTTTCCTGACAAATAGACCTTGTACTGAAGTAGTTTCCAATTTCTCTTCCAGCAAAGAGGTTGGGAACCAAAGTGACTGATGACTTATGAAGCATGGACACATCAAAATAGAAGTCTCGTCTATATGCAACACCATGTCAACTGCATTTAACTTTTATCTCTTGGAATGCTGACATTTCTAAAGAGACACCTAGAATACTTGTGGAACAGTGGAACACTCCAAAGACACTTTATGACTGTATATGCAATTGGATGGCATATAGAGTTTAATATTTTTCATACAGATCTCCTTCATCAGAAAATTATAGTATTAATCCCATACGAATATAAATTACGTATTAGCTAACTCCGCAATATTTATAGGTAAAACTTAATGCTATTAATACATATTTTATAAATCTACACACAAACTCAATCTATAGTACACACAAAAGTCGGCGCATTTCAACCTATTCTTTTTCTGGATTTTGAATGCTCATTTAGCCTGCTCACTTGAAGGTTTTCATAACATCTCAACTTTATCCTTTTATTTATTATTTTTTTTAATGTTAACACAATGATTTATAACGTATATATACTTTACATTTGGATTCAAGTGAATCACAAAACTGATGGAACTCTAATCGGTACCATTATCTTCTAAGTTTTCAATTTTGTTTTATTGTAAACTCAACATTGTTCAAGTATTATACAGAGACTCCTATAAAATAGTTGTTCTCAGG
Organism: Dillenia suffruticosa; assembly: GCA_033439265.1. NCBI lineage: Eukaryota > Viridiplantae > Streptophyta > Magnoliopsida > Dilleniales > Dilleniaceae > Dillenia > Dillenia suffruticosa. The sequence goes on along the minus strand of JAVTVX010000013.1, from coordinate 9,066,097 downwards.
TTCTAACTACGCAGATTGTAAGCTAATATTATGCTAATTTATGGCTTTGTTCAAATATCCATTAGCATTTTTATAATGAAATATTTTATATCACTGAAGTTAACCAACCCCTCCCTCCCCCCCCCCCCAAAAAAAAGAAAAGAAAAAAAAAGGAAACCTGTCAAATATGGACATATATCATAATTTTTTACAAAATCTTTGTTGTTACAAATGTGCAAAGCACATGCATACAACTAAGTATTATTCAAGTGTCATATCTAATTTTGTGAAAAGATGTTGTGCCATGTCTCATGTATATCTTCATGCTTATTACTGATAACCCCAAACAACCATGCATGCACTTTCATTGCACAGTTTATGGTGATGCGCATTATGGTGGTCAGATCAATGCAAGTACCAAAAGCTTCCACAAGAACAGATCAAATCTTGGACTAAGCAATCTAGCATATGATTTAACAATAGATTTTGAAAAAGAAAGAAAAGAAACAAGCCTCATTGATCACAATCTCATAGGATTCCTAATACACACCTCAGTTGGAGATGAAATGATAGATTCCCTGACAGAATTTAAAAGCTTGTTAAGTCTCCTGGTTGATGCCATAGAGTTTAAAACAACACAGAATACAGATACCAGAGAGAGGGGCATATATATACCTTGTTGGCCTTTCAGACTTGGCAAGATGCTTCGACATTATAGAGGCCTGCATTGTAGTCACATGAAAAGGTCCACAATTACAAGAGACACGAATGAAGAGATAAAACAAGCTCATGCAGCTAAATGTAAAGGTGCAAATCATTTGTAAAAGAAGCAAGATAATTTAACTATCTGGAACTCTTTATTTCAACTATCTCATATGAGGCAGATTTGTCATCCAATTAGTAATTGGAGGGGAATATGATCCAACATTATTGGGATATGGAATGTCTAATGAGATGAAGATGCATTTTGAACTTTTATTGCCTTTCAGGATGGCATTGAGGGCATCAATTCTAAGCTCTTTAATGTTATGCCAACCCAGTGTTATTCATGGATGATGAACCTGGGACAGAATTCAAATCTTAGCTTCCTAGATTTTAACTGGCCCCTCTTCACCTCACCCATTACTCTTCCGTTTTGACGGCGCGTTCCCTCTGTTCTATCTCTCTCTCCTCTCTGTATGTCCTCTTCTCTCTCTCTCTCTCTCTCTCTTCGCTCAATTCTCCTGCACCAGAATCAGAGTTCATTGACCAACAAACTGTCTCCCAAAGATCAGTTGGCTGTAGAGCCAAGGAAGAAAAGAAAGAGCACTAAAATTGAGTGTTTCTTCAAGGGTGGCATCTGGGCATTGTTCCGATAGATGAGCACTCAGACCAACCGGAACTGTTTGTTTCCTCTCCGATGGGTAGGACAATGACACCAAATATTCTGAAAGTAACTATTTCTTCATGTCATAGTCGCAGAACACAGTAAAGGTGGCTCTGTGTTAAGCATGTGGCCGGCATAGACACAGAAACAACGTAAAATGAAAAAATTTGAAAATATAGGACAAAAGCAGCATGGACTCACTCATTAAAATGTAAACAAAATATAGGAAATAACAATGTTAGTATAAATTCAAGATTGATATGGGAAAAAAAATTGTTATCAAGATATTTATAAAAATGAAATATGGATCAAAATTCTATAATTACCTTTAATAATTACTAAGATTTAGTATAATCATTTATTTTTGAAATTTTCAAATATAATTTTTTCAAAAAATTTACAAAACACATTTAAGGCATACAAACACATGCTGAAGTGAAGCCATGTTTGGTGTACCTGTGTCAAACTTGAACATGGCAACACCAGTCAGCTGGCGTCTCTGTGCTTCAAAGTTACAACTAAAAGTGATCATAAACACGCTTTTAAGGCCAAGCATATAGTATGGCATTCTTTTTGCGCAAGGTTCATACAGGCCTTCACCCACTTCCTAAAAGGATCGAGGCCTGACAAACTCACTGAGACTGCTCAAGTAGTTGCCGAATCCAGTTATAGGTCATCTAGACAAATTTTGATATACCAGACCAAGACCGTTTTTTCACGAAGCAAAATTCAAAACCCGCACAAGCATCTGAGCCACTATATGAATCTAATCTGTCCCTTCGATTGAGTCATAACTAATGCTTCTAAATTATGGTCAATAAAAATCCAGGTGACACAGGAAAGGAAAAATGGGACAACCCATGAAGAAGAAAGAAGCAAACTACCTATAAGAGTTTCTTTACCATTCATCTGATCGAATTAACTAGAAATAAGTTAAAAAATTTGCTGTGCAGATTTTTCTCCAAGAGCCTTGAACATAGTTTCAATCTGTTATCCACCAGTGTGATAAACTGGCTATTCATGCCATTTCTAAAAATACGTAAATGACATCAAAAATGTGTTGGAATTAACATTGCTTCCACTATTATTATCACTACAGCTATCATGGCCAACAAGATCATTTCACAACTATCCTTATGATCACTATGTCCACACCCACACTAGAACTGCAATCAATGCCACAATTTCCACCAGCCATCACTAGCATCACCACAACTACGTTACTGGGCACTGTACTACCATAAGTAACTTGTCAATTGTCCCCAAAATTGAAGGTAAAGCAAGAAAAGTAGTATAGCAAATGACCTATCAAAAGATTTGTCGAATGTGAGACTAGCAAAGATCCTTTACTGAAATTTCACTAGGAAGTAGATATCTTGAAATGCATGGCATATGAGGCTCCTATTTACAGGAGACTTTTGAGTCAAACTCAGAATTTAGATATTCCAAGCCACTGAGCTGGACAATTTGGGGAGGCTTCTGCACATTAAAAGTCCTGGCAAAATGTTGCTTGGAGTTCATAAGTGCTATGATGCCATTCAGGATACATGGAGCTTTGGAACAAATGCGTCCATCATATCCTTGTTTAATTTGAAAGTCAAGGATATCTAACCGTGCTCAAGGTTCAGCAATAAAAAGGTCCAATCTTATTCCATGAGTATATTAATCACATTTAAATAAAAACAAATTCAAAGAAAAATATGTTTATTAGTTTGATTCTAGAAGTTCTACCAAAAAAGTAAGCGATGAAAATCAATGAAGGAAATCAATATACTTGATTAATTAAGAACTAAAACCCTTGAAAATCAATGAAGGATGACACACACTGGAACTGAAGGAAATGAAAGAGAAAAAGGACTGCTTATAAGGGTACCTCAACTAAATATGTCTCAGTAGTAGATGAAATTACACAGTACATCCGATGAGACAGTTCAACAGGAGAAAAATTCCGTACCTGCTCCTGGATTATGCTCCTTGCTTCAACAAGCTGAGCTTCAAGCTCAAGCTCCCTCTCTGTTGCCTCAGAAGTAACTTCTGCACCCTTCTGCGCATCTTGCAATTGAACCATACGCTCCTTTGGATTTTAAAGCAATAGAAAATAGGAAACAGAAATCATCATCAATTTATCATTGATAATTTGAACCAAAAAAGATGCAAAGTGACGATGGAATTACCTTTATGGAAGCCATCTTAGTTCGAAGATTTTCTTCAATCTGATCTCTTGCCAAGTGAAAAGGCAGGTCAAAAACATCCTACAGCACAAACAACTCTTGGATGCTTTGGATGGAAAATAACAAACAATAAAACAGACAGCAGTATGCCAACAAATTTCCTTACCGTCTTCCCAACCAATGGAGATTGTGAGATGTCATTGTCAAGTCTGTCATTCACTGTCAATGATTGTTTGGACAATCCATTTGGCGCATTACAAAAATCACGCATGTCAGCCTGTTAATAGTAATTGCTTGTAGAAGTTAGAAATTAGTGCCACACTGATATTACTAGTCACAGCCACCCCCTCTCCCTTAGAATTCACATTGCCTCACGTCATAATGTAAAAACATGATTGGCAGCACTTAACAGTGAGAATAATAACATGATTGCCAGCACTAACAGTGACAAGCCACAGCACACTCTAAAACATGCTTTTAGCCCTTCGTGAAAGAGATGCCAGGCTGTAATACCACAAGAATGCAATATAAATTTACAACGACAATATTGGTGATATATTTATCATCAGGCACAACTAGAAGGGTAGCAGCTTAGTAGCAAGATAGGGAGAATGGACTCCACCCAATGGAGAATATATCAAGAATCAGACACTTGATTCAAATAACCATCTAGAACTGTGGTTGATCTATGCAAGGAGTTGACATGGATCCACCGCATCATTAAATAGAAGTATGTGAGAAAATTTATATGCTCATTTTTTGATTATTTTCTATGTATCCATGATATCACTGAGAGAGAGAGAGAGAGAAAGGATACCAGGACATGAGAAACACTCTTCCTTACAATAGCTTATTATTATGAATATTTGGAAAATATACTTTGTCACCAAACAATATCAGGAAATCTAAAAAGTGTAAGAGAAGTTTCACATCAGATATGAGAGGTCTAATGCAACAACATTTCACCCTTTTTTCTCATTTTTAAGGTGAGAAAAATAAGCCTAAAACATTTCCTTTGTATGTATAAAGACAAAATTAAAAAGAGGATAAATTTTACCTTGTCACAGCCAAAATTATGTGTCTCATATACGCAAAGAAACTTCACGTACAAAAACAATACCCTGGATACTTATATGAGCATATGTTTTAAAGTCTTTCAACACTATTATAACAAAACAAAAATAACAATAAGAACCTAAAATGTAAAAAACCAAAGGTAGCTGGGTGAAGTGACTTGGATGAGCTTTTAGCTGATTAGAATTTGGTCTATCAATTGCACGCTATACGAAAAACACATAAATGTGAACTTGTACCATATTAAGCATGCCCATTCCGCATCTGAACAACAATAATGCATGCAAGAGCACAGAAGTTTACTGCCCTATATGTGCTACAAGTTCACACTCGCAAAAACAGATCGACAAAGTTTACTGCCCTAAATGTGCTACAAGTACTCAGAATCAAGTAAGCAAAACAGCAATAACTATAAGAACATTGTTAAGGCTGTTGAACTCTACCTGCATAGATCTCAATGATGCCCTCAAATCAGCATTTTCTTGTATCAATTCTTGATTTTTCACTTCATAGGCATCAACCTACCAATAAAAAGAGTTTCAAGTAAGTTTAGGAAAAGTTGCCATCTTTACAGTAAGTCAATAATACTTCATACAATCTTTTTAAAGAAATCATTGTCAGCCTTCTTCCCATTCCATGTCCCACGTTGGCGCCCTTCTTTCTGCTTACAGATAGAATGATAAGAATCAGAGTAAACAATAAAACTTCAAAACTCTGGACAACTAAAGATTGGATGAGTATTACCTGAAGCAGATTCATGATCTCCATGCCTGATTTGGATTCCTTCTTTTTCTCCATCAAAACTTGATTTAGCCTTTCCTAAAAGTTTACATAAAGGCATAAATACATTGTATCATCAAAATTGCAATCACTCTGAAATGATTAAGCAATATCTTCCAAAGAAAGAAAACAAATGTAAATGGTGAAGATCCAACCTGCAACTTAATGTACTCCTTTTCCTTTTTCTTCATCTCATGTATTTGTTGAGTCCTAACTTGCTAATTAGGAAAAAATTAAAAAAAAAAAAAAAGAAGGAAAAAATCATATTTCAGAGAATTATACACAAAATGCAAGATTAATGGAAACGCAATATACAACTTGGTTTTCAGACCTGATTACCGATAACCATCCTTTGAAATTCATCTCGCTCCTGCTGTAACTTTTCAATCTGGGCCTTATATGCTGCTGCATTTTTGGCTTCCTGTTTACAAAGAAAATATAATTAAATAAAACAACAAGGCAATCAATCTCAAATAATAGAACCATGGCATAGAATGAATCTCTTTCTCTCTTACTGTTCGAGTGATTGTCGCTAATTCCCTATCTTTAGCAGCTAATTGTGCTTCAAGCCTCTCAACTTTGGCCTCCAATCTTGATATATCAGAGAGAAATCTAAACAAGAAAAACCCACAATATCAAAAGTTAACAAATGCAGCATGACTGCATTCTCAAATAAAATTAATCACCACAATGCTACTTTCCAGATGAGCCATATTGAAAAGGAAGAAGATATCTTAAATACAACAATAGAATCAAAGAAAGAAAGAAAGAAAGAAAGAAAGAAAGAAAGAAAAGAGAGTGAATGAGAGAGAGAGAAAGAAACCAAGTATGATACGCATTTCAACGGACCAAAAACAGATTTCTGAAAATCCTCCCAAAAATATTTCCACCACAGAGCACACTTGAAAGAATCCTTAAAATAAACTTGCCCACCATTAAAAAAGAAATGTATATGCGGATGACAAAAGTTCAGATTTCAAGTAAACATCACCCATGGACCCATGATACCAAAATGACTTTTGAGGTAAAACAAAAGAACCAAAAAAAAAAAAAGATATATTAATAACTAAAACTCTGAACCTTAAGACCTCATAACTACTTGCTCTGAGTATAGTAAGACATTATAAATTCGAGCCAAATCCACACTAAATCACCATCCAGGCTAGTCAAGTTCAATTTTGTCATTGAAAAGCACTTTATTAAACCATAACGCCCATAAAAACAAATCTAATTTTGCTAGAACTCAATGTTACCGTTGTCGTTGGTCATTGGCAGACTCTCTAAACTCTATGTCCCTCTGTCTCTGCTGAAGCAATGAATAAATACAATTGCAAGTCCGTGCAATCGAAATCTTTGCATAAACACAAAAACACGCAAATCAGAACAAAAATCAGAATTTTTGAACTCCAAAACCAGAAAAAAAACCTAAATTTTACTTAAAAAATTCACAATATTTAGATCAAATGAAACCGAAAAAGGATAATGTAGGAAGTACCGGATCACCAGCGAAGAGATCAAGAGAGGCAGGAAATCCAAAAGTAACGAGAGTCTGATTCAGATATTTGGCGCAATGCTCCAAATTTCCTGCATCGGCAAATGTGTATTCTCTGCACTTCCACCAACGCTCATTAAAAAAAATTTAAAAAAAAAAAAACCCTAACATTAGGAAAACGAAACACAAAAATTTCCAAGTTTAAACAGTACATCCCCAAAAGATTTCAAACTTTACCCGATCCCGAACGAAGACTGAGTGGTAGTACAAGTAGTAGTGGCCTGCAAAGAGAATGACACAGAATGAATAAAAATTAGGGCAGAAACTAAATGTTCGTTTGAGAAAATGTTAGGGTTTGGAGAGATAATTTACTCTGAGATCGAAATCTGAGTCTGTTATAGGCATTGCTAGGGAGAGAAAGAAAGAGAAACTGTTGAAGCTCAGTGAGTCACCGTTGAATCTTCGTTGACTGTTGTGACCATGAGAGAGCAAGATAAGAGTGAGAGGGAGGGGGTAGAGAGTGAGAGAGTGAGGGAGACAGATTTAAAATGCGAAAGAGTGAAAAATTTGGGGGAAATTCGAAACTCGAAGGATGGGGAATCGAAAAGTTAGGCCATGTTTGGTTGCATCACTTCAAAACATATCTTATTTTTGGAATTTTCTTTTTTTTTTTTCTCCTTGATTTATGCATTCCATTCCCTAACCTAACCTCCCGTGAAAAAAAATGAAAAATGCTTTAACCAAACACCAATTTTTTTTTTTTTTCCATGATGTATATGCACATAAATTTTTCATCTTGCCCTTTACATTTTTATTTTTTTTTTATTTTTTTTTTTGACAAAAATAAGATTTTTTATATTTAAAGAAAACAAAACAAAAAGGTAAATCATTTTTCATAGTGAGAAAACAAAGGGTAACTCATTTTTCATAGTGACAAGATATTATTCCCTTTATTTACAATTATATATACACCGGTGTTATTATGCGCGACAAGAAGGAACAATTTTATTTTAAAAAAAGAAAAATAAGTTTTTAAAAAGTTAATTTGAGATAAAGTACATAAAAGTAGAGTCGTAGGTAATTAATAAGAAGTTATTATATAATTTTTGAAAATATAATACCAGTTTTATTCTATTAAATATTTTTTAAGAATTATGGTACTAAATTTTAATAGTATTAATTAATACTTAAGAAAGTTTTAATAGTTTTTAAATATCAAAACTTTATTGTACAATCCGAAAGGAGTTGATACTTCATGTATTTTAGTTGGCCATTTTTTGGTTCCTTTTTATGTAATCAGTAAGAAGAATCTCAATCTATAAATAAACTAAAAATAAATTTAAGGTAGAGGTTTTCTTCCACCATTATATATATACTCTTACAATATTTTTTAGAATATGGTTTTTACTTGTAGATATTTTCTATTAATATTTTTTATTGTAATTGAAATAATATTATACGTAGAGCAAAACAGAATAGATGTATGTTTTGACGTGGAGATTGCATAGTATTTTGAAATTAAAATATATATTTTTTTCGATATTTAAAATCATATTTCGATTAATTGATTCCATTTAAAGATAATTCTTTCAATGTATTTTTTTTTATTTTTAAGTTTTAAATTCTAAAATTAATTTTAAAAATTTTAATATTTTTATCCATCAAATTAATTATTTTTTGTGAAATCAATATTTCAATTATCTAAAAACAAATCATTGGATGTTTTGATCGATTTTGTTTTTGTTATATAAAAATTTAAATGTAAAATTATCATATTAGTAAAAAGAATTATGATTATTATACTGTCACTTAAAAATCGGATCAATTTCTTAAAAGGCAAGTTTAGACTAAGTATAAACGGGCAACAAAACGTAATGCAACTTCAAATTGATTGCTCTTTTCCAAATCCAAACAATGGGGATCAATCTCCCTCCGCCACGTAGGACCACCATAGGTGTCAAAGACCTCCCCGAAAGCCATCATTTTCCCTTCAACACCAAGCTTTTGTCATACCATGGACTTTCAATAATCTTATATTACTTTACTCCACCCGTGATAAAGTCAGAATTTGACTTTAGACAAATTAAATATATATATATATATATATAAATTCAAAGTAGAGTAAATATAAGAAAAACATAATTATCCAAAATATAAAATATTAAAAATGAGACTTTAGTAAATAGAATTTTTCATTTTTTTTCGATAAAAAACGTGATAATGGTTTTAAATTTTAAAATTAAGTATGCTATTGAAAATATAAAAGATATATTCCGATAATTAGTTATTTTATTAAAGTTTAATTTTAAAAAGTGAGGTTATTGTTTAAAAACAAAAGAGAAAATAGGAGAATTAGTGGAGTTTCCAACCCTAATGGTAGTGTATATAACAAATATGCACTTAATATTGTTTCAATATATAGAAAAAATTTTGCTAACATGAGAGTAAATATTGTGTTATCAAAATTATATTAATAAAAAGTTAAAAATAATGAAAATTAAAAATTATTTATATTATTTACCAGAGGAAATGGATAAAATTAATATTATTTTTTATTTAGGAGCAATACTCAAAAAAATGGATAAAATTTATATTATTTTATATTATTCTGGAGCAATACTAACAAGAGGAAAGTGATAATTTAGAGATGATTTCAAATTAAGAATTATTTATATTTTTAAATTTCATAAATGAGATTTTCTCGCAAGGATTGCTCCCCTTGATCTTTTACTCAATTTGTGTTAAAAGCTGCGTCCCCAATTTTTCAAACTATTTTTGCAAGTTGGATTAGATATCTAAACGAACCAAATTATAAATTCTACCCCAAAACGTTCTCACTTGGGCCCAAGTGCCTAAGAGGTGGTGGGCAGCCTGCAACCTGCCCATCTTGTTTAATTAGTCTGTCATGAGTGTGGGACGGGAGCCCACACCATGACATAATTAGGGATGGTGTAACCTCACATGGCGGGGCAAGGGATGGTATAACCCTAAACCGGCAACCCATAAAAATACTCTTCATAATGAGACCCCCATTTGCATTGCGTTTTTTTTTTTCAATGATTGATTGATATAAAAATTTGTATTTTAATTAATTTAATTCGAATATTATCGGATTTAATTTTAAAAAAAAAACTTCTCGATGTAATCTTTGTTATTCCTAATTTCAAGTCCAAAATTTAATTTAACACTTTTATCCATAAATCCAACTATCTATTTATACATTTATGTTGTATGATATCTATCAACCACAACAAATACTAAAAATAGTTTATCTGTTCTGTTTCAAATTCCTCCATTATCACAAAAATTTTCTATATGAACATGCAGTGCTTTTGAAAAATTTTATATTTTTTTTATAAAATATAAAATAATTGTTATATCAATAAATTTTAAAAATAAAAATCATTTTAATTCAAAGAAGTTCTATGTATTTCCAATATTCTAACGTTGTGAAAAAAAGGTCAAATATCTCGACCACATGTTTATATGATTGTGACCAAAATCCTTATGATTGGTCGATCTCGATCATGTTTGAAAAAGTAATATAAAATAATATTTCTTACTTACGTGCATTTGTCGGCATTTTTATTGGGCTCATAGGTAAAATATGTGTAAATTTTTATATTAAGCTTTTAACTTAAAATATGTTCTCTAAATTCATAGCTTTTGACTTGGGACGACGTGTCACTGCTTTGATCAGCTTTGACACTTTTTTTTTTTTTTTACTATTTTTATAACTAATTGAGACAACATAAATATATTTTAATTTGTTTTCAACAGAAGAAAAAGATCTAAAAATACAAATAATTTACACTGAAATTTTCATATTACAGCAATACTTGAATAAAAGTAAAAATTTTTACTAGTTTAAATAAGATTTCAGTTTTGAATTTTATGTATAAGAAAAAAAAATAAATAAATAAATGTTTGGAGAGTTTTATTTTTTAAAAATTAAATTTATCTCGAAACAAATTTAATTGAATTCAATATAATTATTAAATATCGATAATACATGAAAAATAAAAAGAAATAAAGTATGCAAATACAGTAGGCAAGGCAAACTTCATTAGTGCCTTTATTGATTAAGTTTTAAGTTTTAAATATCATTTTAGAAAAATGCTCCTCCTACCAAATTATCTTGGAATCGAAGATGACCAACTATAATAATAATAATAAAAGAAAGATAAACTATGCATACCCAGCAAAGATATAAAGCAAACTTTCATAAAAATTGAAATCGTTTATAACACAGTTTGTAAGGATGAATATTGAATTTTATTTAAGATAGATACATTTTCAATTGCCTAAACTATAATTTGGATGAGATTTTGTCCATCCCTTTGATCATAGTCACCCCCAAAGCAAGGGCACATTCACTGCCTATCTTCGTTGCCCAATGATATCAAATAAAATATGAAGATTCTGTATGGAGACTTAAAATGGGACTACACTGAACAAAATGCCCACCACCATTATTTGAAATAAGTCGTATTTCAACCATTAACAAGTTAAAAATCATAGAAAATCATGTGCTCTTTTGTTGACCAAAAACCAAAAATGGACATTGAAAAGTGGGGTGAGGTTTTTACGCTTCACTCTTCATATTTGTATTTGACTATCTGGATACTGGGCGACTTCCATACTCACTTTGTTTTGTTTGGACTAAGAACTGCCTTAATTTCCCTATCATACACCTAACGTAATAGTTATGAAATCCATCGATTACCACTATTGAGATTTGACGCTTTGAGCATTTATTAGGCTCCTAATCACCATCGTCACAACTATGTAAAACAATAATAGAATATTTTGTTTTAAGAAAAAAGTCAAATCTTGAGTTTTTATTATACTTTTTAATATGATTGGGTTGACAAAGCATGGCCCAAAGTCACATCGATGGCTGCTGATGACAGAAACTAAAAGCTGGTGTTGATTGGCATATATATATATATATATATATATATATATATTAAAATTTTTGTGTTTTCTAAATATATTCGAACCAAAATGATTATTTTAGCATACAGACATGAGGGGTGATGAATGGGTGATTTTGTTGAAATCACGTGAATTCGAGTTCCTGTCATCTAGATGGATTTCCTTTGCCTTGCTTCGGTTTTCAAGCCCGAAACAGAAAAAATAAAGGAAATTTGACTTTTGCTTCCGGTTTTAATCGAAGAGTCAATTCTCGTTTTTGAACCCAATTTTGTTAATTTAGAGCCGTTAAGTTTAGTTGATGTCCAAAATTATGTATACAAATTAGCAAATGATGTACCAGTTACCGTAGGTAATCACCTGTTGGGTCAGAATTTAATAAAAAAGTCAGATAAATCCCCTTACATCCAGCAATTAAGTTGAGTAGGGAATTTGGCCATCCAACTAGGGGTTCCTAAGATGGCGATCTTCTTTCCAAAAATCGACAAAATTAATATTTCTAAAAATTGTCGATGTATCTTTTCATTCTTCTATTGATTGCGTGTGTATCAACAATCCCGACTGTTTCTATTCTGAATAAAATATTCTAAATGCCAATTACTTGCTTAACACTTTGAATAACCACGTCATTTGCTATGGATCCACATTTGTTTTTATTTTCGCCATCAAATCCTTCTAATCTTAGCTAGTAGTCTACTTTAATCTCATTCTCAACCGTTAGATTTGCTTTGATCTTAGCCATCCATTTCATGAAAGCCTATAAGATCCTAGTCATTCATTTATTACCACTTGATGTTGGGTGTCCATCTTAAACCGTTCAATCGTAGTCATAGGATCAAATATATGTGTATTCTCCTCTATCTGTGTCAATTTTCTTTCAATTTCTACCTTTATTCATCTTTGATTCTCGCTCACCACAAGATCTAAACTTTCGCTTGTGGTTGCAACCATCTCACGACCATTGCAACCGCTTCTAATTGTCGATGAGCTTGGTTGTCATGGATCATCAATGTTCCTCAAATCATTGCAAGTTCTCCGTGGGTTCTCTAGTGTTCACCTCCGACCACCAATGCTTCCCAACCCTACTCAACAATTATGACATTTCCGAGTGCCACCAAGCCTTATCATTGTTAGGTCGTCGCTGTCAAAACTTAGAAAAGCCGTTTTCCTTCTGTTGGCCTTATTTTCCTCATTTGTGCCTGCTCTTTCATCTCCTTACAGCCCAACTCTCTAGTATTCAATCTAATGTCTAGTCCCAGATCTCCCACAATCAAAATGAATAATAAATTAGTATTTTTGATCGGAGTTGCCTTTTTTAGTTTTCCTATGAAAATCTGAACTCTCTAACTATTCTACGATTTCTCTTGACGTAAATAATCCGAAAATCTTGTATAGACTTCCTACCTAAATTTTCTATTCTATCCTTAACTCAATTTCAAAGCATGATCAATTCATGATGGCAAATTGAGTAAGAATTTGAATATTATTATGTGTGATTCAATATCTGAATCCCCAAGAACTATGTTAAAATAATATTAGAGTTAGAAAATATGAAAGAAAGGTAAGAGAGAGCTTTGGAGGCTGCAATTTTCACGCATAACTTGTATGAGAAGCTAAGGTTCAATCCCTTCCATTTTGCTTAATAAATTCTGTGAATTATTTTTCCATTACAAAGAGACCCTTTCTCCATATCTTTGAAATGTTGTGATGGACTATTGTAGTCACGATGATCCTTTTAAGACACTAATTTATAATCTTTTTGTATAGCTGAGTTCAGTCCACTTAACCCTAGTAGGCCCATAGGTATCACTTTACCTGCGTCCTATATATCTTGGTTGGTTTGCATGATGGTCAGAGATGTATCTGGCCTGGTTTGAGCCCGAAAATCGGCCAGTCGACTCAGAAAAAGCCCAGCCCGAACCGAGTACTGTAGCGGTCCGGGCCGGTTCAACAAATGTTGGAACCAGGAATCGGCCCGGCACCGGCCCAGAACCTACCCGGGCACGGAACTGGCCTGGTTCCAACGACTCCTTGTCCCTCTTTTTTTTTTTCCAATTTTATACCTCCTTTTCGGGTCAAACCGGTCCGGCTAGGTGTGAACAAGCCCGCCGGTTCTAATTCAGCGGGCCGGGCCGTTTCAACTAAAAAAATTTTTTGAACCGGCTCGGCTCGGACTGGCCTAGGAACCACAATCAGTCCGGCCCACGGTTTTCCAAAACCGCCCTTGAACCGGCCCGGCCCGGTTACAAGTCTAATGATGATGATCGAGTATACCATGAGATGGTGATATACGACTATTTTGCTGTGGACTCTGGTGGCATGCCTCCTCTTTCAAGTAAGGGATGGGCATGCTTGTCGCATATGGTCTGATTTTACAATTTATTTTTCATTATGATATTTTGACATTATATTATAATTATCTTATTTGTTTGGGGCCAGGACATATGACATGGCATCTTTAGCATGTAATGTCTGTCTTATATCAATGGTATTGGTTTATATCCTAATTAGGGAGCTTTTGAGAGGATCTAGTGTGACGCGCAGTTGGATACTGTTTCATGATGTTCCATGTTGGGGGGACGATTATGAGCATTTGGGTTGATTTTGATAAGTATCCCAACTTCATATCATGATTTGTATGATTGAATTAAAAAGATTGTCAAATCTATTATTTTATATTATATCTCATAGTCCACCTTTTACTCTTCTAAATTCGACGAGACCTGAGGCAAGAGTATGGGTAGAACCTACATCTCTAGAGACAACTTGAAATCAAGAGAACATGTAGTCAAGCATTAGACTTGTCGATCTGTTCATGTTCACATTGGTTTACCAGTTTTTCATATTTCATATATTGTTAATTTTGGAACATTGTACCCGTGGTTTTGAAAGAAAACTTAATATGTTGATTTTTATTTGAAATTGTTATCTTGTGTTAAGGTCATATGTTCATGGAAGTTGCACTTGTTTTGGAGTGATTCGTTGCAAATAATTCACTTACTAACAAGTTGTAAATATGTTTATTAGTAAATAAAGTTTAGTCTTACCTTCAACCATATGTTGCTTATTTACTCGTTATGCATACAGACATCTTTCTTTGCAAGTGTGCAACACATGTATCTAGCTTGAGAGAAAAGTTAGACCCATGACAGATTGACACTGCATCAAAGATTTGAAAACTGAAAATTGAAATTTAGTATAGTTACGTGTAGATTAAAATAATTAAGTTATTGCATAAGCAAACGTAATTTGACAATTAGTACACCTGGTAGCCTACTTTTAAGCAGGGCTGTTATGACACCCGGGTCGAGCCCGGGTATCACAATACCCGAGCTCGGCTTGAGTTTGATGGAGGTGAGCTCGAGCTCGGGCTCAAGCTCGTCGAGCCTGTGATTCTAGAGCTCGAGCTCGACTCGAAGTGTCATCAAGGAGCTCGAGCTTAAGTGTCACGGGTCTCTGACAAGATTGTGCCCGAGCCCGAGCCCAAAACCATATCCAAACCCGAGCTCAAATGGAAACCCGAAACCGGGATCACGACACCTGAGAGCTTGATGGGGAGAGCAGAACCGGAAGGCGGAAGGCGCGGAACTCAGAGAGAGAGAGAGAGAGAGAGAGAGAGAGAGCAAATCTGGAAAACCCTAGAATGAGAAGGAGAGCAAATCTGGAAAACCTAGAGAGAGAGAGAGCGAGAGTTTTACGTTCGAGGAGATGATTGTCGCACACAGAGATTGAAGGAGACCTTCGAAGCAGATGAAAGTTGAGACCTTAGAGAGACAGAGACATGAAACCCTAACCCTAGAGAGAGAGAGAGAGAGAGAGAGAGAGAGAGACAAAGAAAGACAGAGTACCTTCGAGGAGACCTTCGATCGCGATGGTGAGATGAAGAGGAGATCTTTGATCGCGATGGTGACAGGAGGAGAAAGCCATCGCCCATCGCGCGATGGTCAGAGGAGGAGGAGTTCATCGCGCGATGGTGAGAGGAGCATAGACCTTTGAATCGAAGCAGGCGATCGCGATGGCGAAGGAGCAGAGACCTTCGATCGCGATGGTGAGAGAGCAGACCTTCGATCGCCTTTCGCCCTTCGCCCTTCGCCCTTCGCCCTTCGCCCTTCGCCCTTCGCCCTTCGAGCAGAGACGGTTGTGCAGGTGTGCAGGAAATGAGAATAGGAAGAAGGGATTAGGTTTTGAGAGGGACGAGTAGCTCGACGAGCTTCGGGCCTGAAGAAATGTGGGCTCGAGCTCGAACTCGAGAGAGGAATCGCTGAGCTTGAGCTCGAGCCCGGGCTTTGACCGGGTAGTGTCACGGGTACCCGTGATACTACCCGGGTGTCATAACAGGCCTACTTTTAAGAGAACAAATTTGAATTTTAGTAGTATCTTTCATTTAGCTAATATATGGAGAATTACCTTTTATTGCGTAACTCCAATTTTACAAAAGAATAAATTATAAATGCACAAATTAATATATAATGCAAAAGAATATCTATTGCAATTTGGCTAATAGTGGAATTTGAACTTTAATTTTGTAATTATATTAAAAAAATTTAAATTCTTTCCTTTTTTACTAAGAAAATTTTTTATTAGAAAATTTTAAATTCTTCCATAAAATAAAATTTTCATATTAATATAAAAGATATTGCATATATTCAATAAATTTGTCCAGCTGGGTGCTGAATGAGTGGGGCGTTTGGGAAAGTAGGGAGTGAATTGTAATTTTGAAATTTTTGAAAGGGAAGTGTGAGGAGAAAGAAACAAATTTGGACATCCAACTGCCACGTTTGAGAGAATCCCACAACATCTACACCCGCAAGCCCTTTCGAAATACCCAAAATGCCCGGTTTTAAACAGGATACCTTTGATCCAACAGGTTGGAGGTTTCTTTTATCGTGCAAATGCAAATTCTGTGGGCTCTCGTGGGATTTTGCCCCTTCCCCCATCTGTCCATTTATTTTTGGCTTACTCTGCTCTGGTGCCTGCCTGACGTCGACGTATTGATATACTAGTCGACGTCCGCCCGCCAACATATACCGACCTCTTTCTTCCTTTATTTTTATGAAAAAATAAAAAAAAGGAGAGAAAATTACTTGTGAATAACTGGAATTTCACTTTAAATTCATAAATCAATTCTTAAACTTTAAAACACAACAATCGAGAATCTAGAACTCAAAATATATAAGTTGTTAATTGTAACGACATCAACATGGCCATTATATATTAACATGCATCCACTTGATAAATAATGTAGATGTCACGTGACATAAATTAGTAACGTGTCAAATAAGATATTAGCACAAAACTCATAAAATATTGTCACGTTAGATTTTTGCTTACGTGACCTGTGGTGTCAACGGAAGTCTACTGTCAAAGAAAGGATGAGATTAGACATGTAATTTTCTTAAAAAAGTAAAAAAAAAAAAAAAAAAAAGATAGAACATTCATAGATAGAGGGAGAGAAGGCAAGTCATCGAAAAAGGTTTTCATTAGACTTTTAGAGAGAAAGAGTAAAGATTTTAAAGGAGATATAAATGGATTAGTAAAGTTTAGGAATTTTTTTATTGTGTTTGAGAGAAAATAATAGTTGAATTTGGATCTCACAATGTGTCTCAATTTAGTTTCCTTTTAAAAATTAAGACTCGTCGTCCCAGATTTTTGGTTCACGATCATCATTGATTAAAGTTATTACTTCAAGGTGGGGTCTTTATAAGGCTTATAAGGTATAAAATCTAACTTTTAAGTTACTATTATTATAATTTCTATTACTATAATTTCAAGTGTTATTGAACTTTGTTTAAAATTAAGGTTTTGAAAAAATTCGGATTTAAAAAAATTGATTTCTTTAAATTTGTTAATAAAATGTGATTAAATATGTATTGTTATAAGATCTGTGAAATTAGGGTTTGAAATATTTTAGAATTCATTAAAAATTAGGATTTGAAATAAATTAGGGTTTAAAAAATTAGGATTTCTTTAAAATTGTCAGTAAAATGTTATTAAATCTATAATTTTTGTTTTTATTCTTCTAAGATATATATTATATTTTGTTAATATTGTATGATTGAATTTATGTTTTATTACTATAATTTCAATAAAATGTTATTAAATTTGTAATTTTTGTTTATATTGTTATAGAATCTGTATTATATTTTGTTAATATTCTGTGATAGAATTTATATTCTGTTGTTATAATTTCAATCTAAGTTTTGAAATATGTTTAATTAATTGTATTATGTTGAGATTGTTAAATACTGTGTGTATAATATCTCAGCATTTTTCAAATTTTTTCCTTTCTCAGGTATGGTTCTACCAAATTCACAGCTGCATTCCATCATTGTGGTAATTCTGTAGGAACAAATAGTTACGAATGTGGTGATTTAATATATTTTGATAATTGTAATAGGGATAGATCGTCAATATTTGAATTAGGGCACATGGTATTAGAGTTAGGTTATAAAAACTATGTAAAGTCATGGATACCTTTGCCTCAAGATGGTTTTAACCCAATATTAACTGATTCTGTATTGTTATATTATTTGGATGAAAGAAAAATAGATGAGGAAATTCATTTTTATATAGAACATGATGTCAATGATACTTGCGTATTAGAGAATGATACTGCTTTATTTAATGAAGTATTAAAAACATCGAAGAAAATGAGGGTACTGAGATTTTGGTAAGTAAAGATTCTGAACAGAGTGATGATGAGAGTTAAAGGGAAGAAATGGATGAATCAATGTCCAGTGACAATCTTATAAAGGGTGAAGAGTCCATTGCATATGATAAAGAGGATATTGTAAAATCAAAAGAAGAGGAAAACTTAAGAAGTGTTCATTTCGCTGATTGGGAGGGCAGATGAAGAGGAAAACTTAGAATACACAATGAGAGTGGATGAGGGTGATAATGAAGGGGTTGAGACTAGAAAAAAAATATAGATATGAGAGGTTCAAGACAGATTATAATTTTAAATTTATTGAATCAAGTAGAGGCAGATTTATAAAAGTCTGAAAATTTTTAAAGAAATATTAAAAGATTATGCTATTTATAATGGAAGGAATATCAAATTTGTTTAAAGTAACAAAAATAGAGTGAAAGTTAGATGTATTAAGAGCTGCAATTGGTTGGTGTATATAAAAAAACTTAAAGGGCATGAGAAAATAGCAATGGTAGTGACATGTAAGCTTGAATATAGTTGTACTAGAAGTTGGAATAATAATCATGCATAAGTGGCTTGCAGTGTGGTGAAGAGTGCCCAAAATGATTTTAACATAAAATTGTTTACTCTTCAACAAAAAGTTAAAGAGAAATTTATAGTCAACTGTGGAAGAATGAAGGCTTGGATGGCAAAACTTCTGACTAAAGAACTAGCCGAACCCAAGGATAAAAAGCAATTCTTCTTGTTAAGATCATATTTCGAAGAGATTTTGAGAAAAAACAAGGACAACACTTGTAAAATAGAGAGCTATCTATCTTGTGGTGATGAACATTTTTTATCTATCAATATGCTTTAACTCCAATTTTTGAAAGATTGTACATTTGTTTAGAAACTTGTACGAGGAGATTTTTGGCACCTTGTAGACCATTTATTGGATTGAATGAATATCTTTGAAATCTACTTATGGAGGGCAGTTGCTAGTTGTTGTTGGAAAAAACCCTAATGATAGAATCTTTCCACTAGTTTTTACAATTGTAGAATTGGAAGAGACAGATTTTTGGATGTTGTTTTTGTAACACTTACTTGGGGGACATTAGAGATGATAGAAAATAAACTTTCATGTCTGACCAGTAGAAGGTATCAAACCGAACAATTATGTTGTAACCTATGACTTTTTTGTCTCCCAGTGCTATTATATTAATATGCACATATTTGTGTGCAGAGATTAATTAATACTATTTCTACCTTGTTTCTACATTTTAAACATAAAATATGTGTCCGATATTTATACAATAATCTACACAAGAAGTTCAAAACTTTGGAGTTGAAGAACAGGTTCTATACTACTATCAGGGCAACATATCAGGCTAAGTTCATTTGAGTGATGAGAGAGATTCAGACATTAGATGCTACTGTCTATGCTTGGCTGATGGAGAAGCCTACCCAAACATGGACATGGTATGCATTTTATGGTTACAGTAAGTGTGACTTACTTGTTAATAATATTTGTGAATCATTTAATACTAAAATTTTGGATGTAAGAGACATACCTATTATTAGTTTGTTAGAGATAATTAGCTTTGAGTTGATGTCAAAATTTTATGAAAATATGAGCAAAATATCATATTTTCATGGTGACATTTATCCCGCCATTCAAAGAAAACTTGAAAAACCTAAGAGGTTAAGTAGACATTGGTTTCCAATTTTAGCGGGTGATGAGATATATGATGTGACATTATTTTTCAAAAAAAATTTACTATTGATATGGATAATTGGACCTACAATTAAAGGATATGAGAATTATGTGACATTATTTGTGTCCATACAATTAGTTGCACGTTTGTTTGTAGAGAAAAACTAGATAAATATGTATCTTGTTGTTATAGTCCAGCCTGCTATGCAGAGTGCTTTACACCTATTGTTTATCTTTGTAATAGACCAAATGTATGAGACAAATATCAATTCTCAAACTAGTTACCTCCTAACTATAAAAGAAAAGCAGAAAGATCATAAAAAAGGAGAAATAAGCCCATTAATGTCCCACCTACAAATCTCCATTCACTTTCTAGAGTTGGAACCATCATCAAGTATACTATTTGCAAGAAAGCAGGATACAACAAGAGATCATGTCGCTCAAATATAAATCAGGTTAATAATTAAATTTAAATCCATACTATGCTTGTAGTACTAATTGGATCAACAACTAATTCAATTATTTCATGCAAGGCGAGGCATGTAGTACACCACTAGGTATATCACAAGGGTCCCAACCACTTTCTTCCCAACAGTTCAGAAGCTAACTTGCATCACAAGTATCCCTACCACCTTCTGAACAATTTCTGAACAATGCAATAGATCATACAATATTGTAAATTTTTAATGTTTTAAACAATGATATTCTAAACAATTTCTGATCTTTTGAACAACTTTAGCAAAACTTGTGTTGTAAAACTTGTAATGATATTGAATGCTTAGAATTGCAAACTTGTAATGATGTTTTGAGCTACAATATGTTATACTTTGAAGTCTTAACATAAGAAATATGAAGTGTAGAATTTTTAAACTCAGAACTTCTGAATTTCAAGTAGCTTTGATATTTTATGCTTAGAATATGATATTTCAAGTTTTAAGCTTAGTTTTTTTCTTATGAACTTCAAAATGTGATGTTGTGATATTGTGCTGTTGTGATGTTTATACTCATAACTATAGGTTGATATTGTAAACTGCTGATATTGTGCTGAATTTCAGAATGTGATATTGTGATATATTAAATTTAGTTTTAGGATCGAATCTCATAACTACATTAACTGAAGCCAATGTTTTATACTTATAACTGTAGGCAAAATTGGTACTTTAGGTTCAAAATGCGATGTTTATGTTGTGATGTTGTCTGAATTTGTTATATTTTACATTCAAAAACCTATGTTATAAACTTGTGATTGTTGAAACTCAGAAACCTTTAACAATATTCTTAACATTAGTGAAAATTCTTAATAAACCCCCTAACATTATATTAATGTTTTCACAAAAAAAAAAAAAAATAATAGAACTCTCTTTAAACCCCTAACCTATCCAACTTTATACAAAACACCAAAAAACATAACTTTCTTGATAATATTCCAACTACGCATATGAAATCTTTTCAAATGGGTTTAACCTTCTTCTCTTTCATCTCCTGTAATCTCAAAATCTCTTCATTTATTATCAAATTCATTTTTTCAAACTCTTGAATATAGCACAATAGATGATTGTTCTCTTGTTTCAACTTCTCGATGGTATTTCTTGCATCCTGTATTCTCAAACTCCAATTGACTACTATAGAGCTGCATACAATTTTTTACTCATCTATTTTTTTTTCAGCTCACGAATGACTTCAATTGCTCGAAGGCAGAATGGTGGATTATATAATTCAAAAAAATTGCAAGCATTACTTTCCTGCAAAAGTATTAACATTCAACAAAATTAAGTTTAGAGCAACCATACTAAAAAAGTTCATTTTTAGCAAAATAAGATTCAACAAACCCAAAAATTAGGGCAATCATAGAATCTTCGTGATTGATTTCATTCATATTGACAAAAAGTTGAGATGAAAATAGTGCCCAAACCCTATGGATGTTATCAAAATCTAAATCCTAACTTCCTTTTTTTCTCGAACACTAAACTCTCTGCATGTTGGCCAACCCCTAACCTTCTTTTGTGTGGATACTGTGCGAATTTTCTTTGTCTCTCTCAAACCATTCTTTCAACTTGTGTTCTCTCCCTCTTAACACCTTTTTTCTTCTTCTATTTTTTTTAATCAACCAACCCTTTTATAGTCAACACTGTAAAGGGAATAATGGTGTCAAAAAAATTAACGTGACAGGAAAAAATTTCAAAGTTGCTGATATGGCGACATTTTTAGAGTCTAATACTAACATGTCATTCGATATGTAAGCAATTTCTGTTATGCGGCATCCACATCATCCGCAACGTGGATCCATGTCAGTATATAACGGCTAGGCAGGCACCGTTATTAACAGAGTGACTAACCAGTTACGTATTTTCAAGTATAGGTTCTTAATTGTTACGTTTTGAAATTCAGGAACTAATTTGTGAATTTCAGATAAAATTTAGGGATTTAACATGTAATTTTTTTTTTCAGAAATCAAACACAAAGTTTAGATTTATTTACAATAATAATTCATAAATTAGTTAATGTTTTATTTTTGTCAAAAGTTTTGAATTCAAAATTTTTTTATGTATTAAACAAAATTTATAAATTATATGATTTTTTATAATTTATGAATCGAGTATTTTGTGTTTATGTAAAAATTAAAATATGTGAATTATACTCGGGCTGGACCTTACTTGCAGGACTATTAAAACAAAAAAAAAAAGGGTCAAAATAAGTAATCTGTAGTATCCGAAAGAAAAGGTCAGAGATCCATACACTATCAGCCAAAACAGCATACATTAGGCTGGCCAAAACGCAACCACAGAGAATCAACACTCTCCCAGTAAACCCCAACCCCCCAATTCCAGAAGTCCATAGCCACAAGAGGAACACCAAAATTTTGGCCAAATTTATAAATTTAAAATTTTAATTTAAATATTAAAATTTGATTTGTAACAATTAAATCCCTAAACAATTAAAATATATTGACTAAATTAATTTCACTGTACCTTGCTACCCAGATACATTCGGATTCTATATAGTAATTTGTATCGGTCAATTGTATGTATCAAATTGTAAAGAAACAACGTTCAGAATCAGATGAAAATGAAAATTTAAGCATCGGGATAACATCCGAAGGAACAACTAGAGTACCACGAATTTCTCGTCGTCCCCCATAAGAAAGCATATTAAAAAAAACAATGTACAGGACAAAAGACAGAATGAGAGTTGAGAGACACATTTATTTTACCAACCAATGCGTTTTTATTATTTTATTAAATTATTGATGAGAGAGAGAGAGAGAGAGAGAGAAGAGAGAGAGAGAGAGCATGCAAATTGGCATTAGGAAAAGTCCAAAAGGGTTTGAGCCTGATTAATAAATGTTAGTCTTCTGATTTTTAACTATAGTGGGTGAATTAAGAAATGATAATATTGTCTAATATAAATATATATTTTTTTTACCGAAGTCCCCTTTTTTTTTTTTTTTTTTTTTTTTTACCGAAGTTCCCTTTTTTTTAGTTTCCCATTAGGCTAAGAGAGCGTTCCTCCACCGCCCAAAAAGAAAGCTATGAATTAGTAAAAGATTTGAAAATTTGTACCCTAAGATGTATGAACACAGTAAAAAAAAAAAAAAAAAAAAAATTGTTTTTCATGTATATAAAATATGCATTGTACCATCATCTCAGTGATTAACATGAATACTTCATCCAAGCAAGTAAGACATGTTTGGACTTTGGAGTTGGAGTAAAAGACTGAAAAGGGTATTTAAGAAATTATATAGATAAAACATACACCATGATCATGTATCTAAAAGATCCATTGCACCATTTCTTTTTAAATTTAAAAATATTTAAATAAATGAAAACCATTTATATTATATATTTATAAAACTATTCTTAATTTGAAAACGTCTTTAACATTGCATTCTTTTACATACTATACTAGAAATAAGATACAACTAATTTGAAGAGAGAAATTATGGAATCTCTAGATTCGTCCTTTTTTTTTTTTATAATTTCTAAAAGCAAAAAAAAATTACTATTTAAAAAATTAAGTATTTTTCTTTGTTATTATTATACTGATATTTACGCAAAATCTACTCTTCTGCTGTACGGAAGGCTACAGTGGAGTCAGTAAAGAAAAAAGAGTCCAACCCCTGGGGGGAGAGGTGTGGGGATTAACCAGGGTTAAAGGGGTTAGGTGGTTTTGACTAGTCTGGTTTGGTGGGCGTTGGTTCTGCCTCTCAGCTTCTACCCTCCATAAAAGCCTCTTCTCCTCCGACTCACCCTCCCCATCTCTCTCTCTCTCCGCAGAATTGAGCTCAACTGAGAAAGAAGAACCAAGAAGAAACAGGAAAGAACTAGAGAGAGAGAGAGAGAGAGAGAGAGAGAGAGAGAGAGAGAGAGAGAGTCTCTCCAATCGAACCAAACGAACTCAAAGTCTCACACTCCTGAAGATTGTGTTCGACTGGGAGAAGACTCTCTTAAATACAAATCAGCCCACCACCTCACAACCTTCAAATTTGTTCTTTTTGTTCTTCAAAAGCTATGCAATCGAGCTCTGTGAAGGTTTCACCTCTCGATTTGATGACTTCGATCCTCAAAGGTAGCATGGATCAATCAAATGTCTCCTCTGATTCCTCTGGAACCGTTTTCATCATCGAGAATCGCGAGTTTCTTATGATCTTAACCACTTCCATCGCTGTTTTCATCGGATGCGTCGTCGTTTTCTTGTGGCGGAGAAATTCTGCTTCTAAATCAGCCAAATCCTTGGAACCTCCGAAGCCGATTATTGTCAATCCTGAACCTGAAGAAATCGATGATGGAAAGAAAAAGGTTATTATCTTCTTCGGCACTCAAACCGGAACAGCAGAGGGTTTTGCTAAGGTTTGATCTGAATTTCTTTCAATTTTCTGTTTTTTTCTTTCTTTAGCTGTTTTCACGGGTAATTTGATGCTGAATTTCGTTACTTTTTGAAAATTTAGGCTCTGGCTGAAGAAGCAAAAGCGAGATACGATAAAGCTGTATTTAAAGTAGTTGATTTGGTACGATTTTTATTTCGTTTGATTCGTATAATTCGGAGAATTTTGATGTTTTACTTTTGTTTATTGATCGATTTTTGACATCTGTGAATTGTTTGTTGAACTTTTCAATTTTAGGATGATTATGCGGGTGATGATGATGAATACGAGGTAAAATTGAAGAAGGAATCTTTGGCTCTCTTCTTTTTGGCCACGTGAGTCTCAAATCAGAATCAAAATCCCGGATCCCATCTTTCTGTTTTCTGTTTTCTGTTCTCTGGTTTTGTTTTATTTTATTTTTTAAAAGCCCTAGTTGTGCCAAAAAAAAGGAATTAAAGTTAATAGTCATGTGTGCTTTTGTCAAATCCAAGGTGGGATAAGTTTTTGACGTAATTGAATCGATGGTTGCGTAGATATGGTGATGGTGAGCCAACTGATAATGCTGCTAGATTCTACAAATGGTTTACTGAGGTATTTTGGTTTTTCAAAATATGGTTTTGTTCAGTACTTTATTATTATTATTATTATTTGGGTATTATGGGTGGTGGGTATCTGATTTGTTTCGGGTGTGGGTGGACAGGGAAAGGAGAAAGGAGTGTGGCTTCAAAATCTTCAATTTGGTGTTTTTGGACTTGGAAACAGGCAGTATGAGCATTTCAACAAGGTTGGTTTTGCGATTTGCTTTATATCCTGAATGACTATTCCTGCTAAAAAGAGAAAAAAAATTGTTTGTTAGTTGATACTTACTTTTGCATTTTCCAATTGGGATAAAACAGGTTGCCAAGGTGGTGGATGACATCCTTGGGGAACAGGGTATGATCCTTGCACTTCACACTTTCGTATTAACTAGTATTGAACATGATGTTCACGTTAACTCAACAGCACTATTTGTGTTAATGGCTTAAGATTGTATTTTCTTTAGCGAACCTTATAATTTTTGACAACATAGGATTCTTATGCACCTCGCATCAATTGAAATTGTGGGTTTTGAACTTTGTTGGTGATAATTGAGAAATTAATTGATCCATAGTATTTCATATTCTGATTTTGTATATATAGCACTGAGGGAGCATCCTTTTTAGTATAGCCTGTTGGTTCCTTTTTGCTTTTTAATCTGCTGTGATATGTTCTTCCTTTGTGTCTTTTGCTGCAAAATTGGTTGTTTTGCTCTTCAAATGGAGGGTTCTACCATGCAGACCTTGTTCAACCAGTGATGGATTTAGTGCCATGGCACTTTTCGGTTGTTTATTTAAATCCCTTTTCTTGTTAGTCACCTTGCCAACTTTCTCATTTTGCTGAGTGCTGTGAAAATGTTATTGATTTGCAGGTGCTAAGCGCCTTGTGTCTGTTGGTATGGGAGATGATGATCAATGTATTGAAGATGACTTCACTGCCTGGTAAATGAGCTTCAAACTTCTGCAGTAAAGATGATCTGTGCACTTCCTGTTCCTTTAAAGATATTTTAACTGATTTTTCCATTTGGCGGTTTATATATCCCTTTTTTCTTAAAAGAAAAATCATTTGTAATTAGTTGCTTATTCCTTTTTGTTCACTTTGTTATCACAGGAAAGAACAGCTCTGGCCTGAGTTGGATCAACTGCTTCGTGATGGGGATGATGCAGCAGCAACCACTCCTTACACTGCTGCCATACCAGAATACAGGGTTGTGTTCCATGATGCTGCAAGTGCACCATCTCTGGACCGCAAAATGAACATAGCCAACGGTCATACTGTTCATGATGCTCAACATCCATGCAGGTATTTTAAAAGTTAAAGAGTTTATGTATTTTATTAGGCATGCAAGGTTGTAATTTGCTCTTTTATCACTTCTTTTCACATATAATAGACTAAATGTGCTTGATTTTCTGAGTGAAGAGCTAATGTTGCTGTGAAAAAGGAGCTTCATACCCCTGCATCTGACCGTTCTTGCACGCACCTGGAATTTGATATATCTGGCACTGGACTTTCGTAAGTTGTTTTTCCCATTAACTCGAAACTTCTTGGTTTTCTGCTGACGACATCTGTTCATTTGACAAGAATGATTGTCAAATAAAATAATTCCTGAGAGTAAATGATTGACCATCCTTGTTCTCATTCTCTTTCCAGTTATGAGACTGGGGACCACGTTGGTGTGTATTGTGAAAATCTAATTGAAGTCGTAGAGGAGGCAGAAAGGCTGTTGGGTTTGTCACCGGATACTTTCTTTTCGATTCATGCTGATAATGAGGATGGCACACCCCTTAGTGGAAGCTCATTACCTCCACCATTCCCCCCATGTACTCTAAGAACTGCACTGGCACGATACGCAGATCTTCTAAGTTATCCCAAAAAGGTTATCCTGTTGTTTTGGTCGCTGCTTTCTAGTTTGCTCCTGACATGTCTAAACGTTGATTGAATGGTTGTTGATTTGAATATTCATTGGACAGGCTGCTTTGATGGCCTTAGCAGCTCATGCTTCTGATCCAACTGAAGCTGATCGATTGAGATATCTTGCATCTCCAGCTGGAAAGGTTGTTATGCCCATAATGCTTCTAGATTTGGTATTTCTTTCCTTGTTCAATTTTTATGACGATTTACTTTTTGTCTTTCACAGGATGAATATGTACAATGGGCAGTTGCTGGTATGAGAAGCCTTCTTGAAGTCATGGCTGAATTCCCATCCGCCAAGCCCCCAGTTGGAGTGTTCTTTGCAGCAGTTGCCCCGCGCTTGCAGCCCAGATTCTATTCAATCTCATCCTCACCAAAGTGAATATCTCTACCCTTTTTTTCTCCTTATCATTTTTGTTTCTTAGAAATTATGGGACAGCATCTTTACTTCCAGCATTGTCACTTTCTCATGGTTTCACACTCTTGACTATTTGCAATTATGTGCTGCAGGATGGCACCATCTAGAATCCATGTCACGTGTGCATTAGTTTATGAAAAGACACCTACCGGACGCATTCATAAAGGAGTTTGTTCAACATGGATGAAGGTACTTATTTTCTTGCTAAAATAAATTGTTAAGAAATTCTTTCAAGATTATGTCTATTATAAGTACAGAATGGGATATTCCTTAGCTGCTAACAACTATTTTTGGCCAAATGACAAGTTTAGCAGTTTAATTGAGCTTGTATTCATGTTTTGTACTCTCTCATGCACATATCCCAATTTTTAAGTCTTTTCTTGTTTGCTTTATTTGTTTCTGCAGAGTGCTGGGTCCTTGGAGGAAAGCCCTGATTGTAGTTGGGCTCCCATTTTTGTTCGACTGTCTAACTTCAAACTTCCTTCTGACACTAAAGTGCCTATAATTATGATTGGTCCTGGCACTGGATTAGCTCCTTTCAGAGGATTCCTTCAGGTTCTATTTGTTTCCCTTATCTTCATATTTTAGCCTTGAAGTTTTTTATGTGATCAATAACTAACATAAATGATTATTGTGATATTCCAGGAGCGGAATGCTTTGAAAGAAGCTGGAGCAGATTTGGGACCTGCTGTGTTATTCTTTGGATGCAGAAACCGCAAAATGGTAATTCCTTCTTTCTTTCAAGGGCCTTTTTTTTTTACAAAAGAAAATTTTCTTGATTCTCCTGTAAATATCCATGTTCCATTGGTAGAAATTAAAACAAACTTCTGGCTTCAGGACTATATTTATGAGGATGAGCTGAACAACTTTGTTGAATCTGGTGCACTATCGGAGTTAATTGTTGCTTTCTCGCGTGAGGGACCGACAAAGCAATACGTGCAGCATAAGATGATGGAGAAAGTAAGATCTCACCAGACAACCATCACTTGTCATAACATTAAATTCTCTCTCTCATAGTCTATTACCTATGATATATGGAAAGCCAACATTATTTGCTTCTTGTCCAGGCTTCGGAAATTTGGGAGTTGATATCTCAGGGAGCTTATTTATACGTTTGTGGAGATGCGAAAGGCATGGCTAGAGATGTCCACAGAGCTCTCCACACCATTGCACAAGAACAGGTATGTGCAGTTATATGAAACTAAGGTATCTGAAAGATACTTGTGTTGGTCGTCTACCTGTATATTATAAAAGCAACGTGGTCTGATTGTTGCAACAACCCATCAACATCTCCTTGTGGTAGAAAAGAAGAGAGGGAGAGAGAGGGAGCCACGTAAGCTGTTAGGTTTTCTCAAAAGTGGTACCCCACATATCTGGTTGGTGCTTGCACATCCACAAATGAATACTATATTATTTGTGGTCTTTCCAACTAAATCTTCCCAACTAATATTCTAAGTGAGTGCCTTATAATGTTGGCTTCTGCGGGCCCTTTCAAAACCAAAGAAGCACATGTTTCTTTTCCCGCTTATGATGCTTAATTACTACCATGGTGGTTTGCCCCGATGGGCATTCCAAACACTGTGACCTGGAGGTTTTGAATTTGTAGCCTTATTAAAGGAAACACTAAGATTTTTCTAAGGTTTCGAAAGGGTCTGTGGCCTACTTGGCGCTGTAGTGAAGCTGTGTAATGGGCGCCTTAGCACTACTTACGATTTGTGCAAGACATTTCATAGCTGGCGGGAACTGTCATGGTAAGACAGTCACAGTAAATGCTAGTAGCTCGACGGCCCTTTTTGTCGAGCCCTCCTCCCCCCCCCCCCAAAAAAAAAAGGAGGAAAAAAAATAGTTTGTTTTGTATTTTCACAAGGAAAATTATGTTTCATGTTTTTTCTTTGAAATTGAAGAAAAAAAGAAAGAGAAATCATGCCTTTCAAAATTGTATTGTTTTAGGGATCCATGGATAGTTCTAAGGCGGAGAGCATGGTGAAGAGTCTGCAAATGAATGGCAGATATCTGCGTGACGTCTGGTGATCCTTATCTTGCCGCATCTTGTCCTCAAAGGATGAGAAAAAAATGAGAAAACAAAAAAGAGGAACATATTTATACGGGACTTGCGCACTTCTCTGGTATCATTTACAAGGGGGGAAGAGACTCCTGTCGTTGTCAACATAATAGCTCGTGATTCTTTCCCCTATTTTCCTTTAATATGATATTTTTCTCAAGGATTTTTTTGTTCATGTAATTTTTAAAAAGTACATAACAATGAGAATTTAAAAAGGTATCAGGCAAAATTGCTCTATGCTTTGTAACTCCACTCTTGACTCAACAAGTGACTGAGTTCATCTCATACTGCTTATTATATGTATTCGGAATTGCAGTGGCAATTAAATTCAAGTTCAATCTTTGAGAAATAAATTACTGCTGTTGTTCTATTAGCTATTAACAGAGATTTTCTTTTAGCCTACATATTGAGGATATGATGCAGCCAAGACACATGCCTTTCTACGTCCACAAATCAATTGGGGCCCAATCTAAGGGAAAAGAAAACTGGGTATTTTAATTCATATCCAATGGTCTGGTATGGTCTCTGAGGTCACAAGGGAATTGATACCAATGACGGCCATAAAACAGCTACCATAGCTTTGAATTGATGCCTATAACCCAAGTTGTACAAAAATGGAGAAACAAAAACAAATACATGACAAAGCAAGCTACATTTTATAATTGATTTGTTAGATTTTTGTTAGATTTGTATTAAGTGTCGAGGTCCCTGTATCTCCAAAGGAAAAGAAGAGGAATTTAGGTCCTCGTTGGCAGACCTACTGGGATAATGGAAGCACATGTAGCCAACAAACTCTCCCAAGAATATGATCACCTGTAGAGAAGCAACAAAAAAGTGAAAGCAACTGGTATCCCTCTTGTTGAATTCCCAAAAGTCTCCTTCAAAGACATGCTCCTAAGTAACTCGATTATCATGGGAACCATTGACAAGGAATATGAGGATGAGGATGGCTCAGAGACAGACCTTCTAGAAGAGGAACTTATAGAGTCCGATGAACTGAACAGAGCAATCCAAATCTTAGAT
Source organism: Dillenia suffruticosa (assembly GCA_033439265.1). Lineage (NCBI taxonomy): Eukaryota > Viridiplantae > Streptophyta > Magnoliopsida > Dilleniales > Dilleniaceae > Dillenia > Dillenia suffruticosa. Next base: position 9,035,107 of record JAVTVX010000013.1, on the reverse strand, counting down.
GACACACTAAAGGAACTCTGGATACCATGGAAGCAATCCCTGATAATCAAACTTCCAGGCAAACACATTGGTTATCACTTGATGCTTGCCAAAGTTTCCTTCATGTGGAAATTGGAAGGAAGCTTCGAGCTTCTCTACTTAGGAGAGGGAAACTTCCTTGCCAAATTTTCCTTGCGGCAAGATTACTTGCTTGCATTAATAGGAGGGCCCTGACTCATCCATGGCCACTACCTTACCGTTCAAAAATGGAAGCCTTGGTTCTCTCCTAAAATTGCAAGAATCGAGAGCATAACAGTGTGGGTGAAGCTCCCCCAGCTTCCGAGTTCTTTAATGAAGATATCCTCTTCGAAATTGGCAACATCATAGGCAAGCCCATCAACATTAACATTAATACTGCCAATGCGCAGGGGCAAATAGGCACGAATATGCACGGAGATCAACCTTGGTCTTCATAGTATGTTAGAAGTAGAAAGATGAAGTATGCTGAAAATGCTTGGTAGCTCAAGAGCTCCATTTCATTAATAGTTCGAAAAGAGCATTACAGCAGAAAAAAAGAAAAAAAAAATTCAGTCTCTCTCTAAGAGCAGACTACCCATACTTAGTTGAAGCTATTCATCTCTCTTCATATCCCTTCCTGTTTCCCTTCATGCCTTATTTATAGCCTCCTCATCAACGTGGGTTGACTCAACTGAATGTGGGGTTGAGTACCCTTAAACATGACCGAGATTCAACTCCCGCCGGGAGTATCGGACCCTCATATGTATGGAGCGTTCCCTGTTGGGAGACCCGCCTTCCGAAAGGAGTTACTGCAGCAGTCTGTTCGAATTAGTCGAGATAAAATCCTGGATACTGGGCGATATCTAAGATATGGTATCAAAAAAACAAAATAGCCTCCTCATGATTCTTTCAATAGTAGCTTGTGGAACGAGAAATTGGCCACTTGAGAATGCAATCTATTTTTCTTGGATCCATCTTCACTCCATCCGAAGAGATTATGTGGTCTAAGAATTCAATGTTTCGCTTCCCAAATTGACACTTCTTTCTATTGGCCATCAATGAATTCATAGCCAAGGTTTGTAGGGCTGCCTCCAAGTGCCTCAAATGATCCTCCCAAGTGCAGCTATAGACAAGAATGCCATCGAAGAAGTCTAATATAAATTTCCAAAAGTAAGGTCGAAACATATCGTTCATTGTGGTTTGAAAGGTGGCGGGGGCATTCATGAGTTCGAATGGCATCATAATGAACTCATAGTGACCCGAATATGTTCGAAAAGTTGTCTTAGGGATGTCGTCATGTAGTGTCCATTTCTTTGAGTATTTGCCGCTTTGGTTCTTAACTTGCAAATGTTATTTAGCATATTTATTTCCTTTATTGCCTTGAAAAAATTTACATACTCCTTTTAAGAAAATCTCGTACATGTGTGTGTAATGGAGATGAAATATTAGTATATTGCTACTTCATTTTTGGCACACCTTATCGTATGGTCAAGAACATGGAAGTTCATTCATCTTTGTCACCAAAGCGATAAATGAGAGGGATAGGCAATTTTCTCGAAGCTAGAAGTGACGACATCAAGAGCATGCGTTTTCTAGCTAATATATATATAAACTATGCATACACTCACAAACATCATCTAGTTTAATTTAATATGAGATCAGCAACAAATTTGAGAGAGAGAGAGAGGGGGGGATTGTAGGTTGAGTTTAGAAACTCTTGGTTTTTTTAAAGTACATTTATAGATTTTCCAGATCAAAATACTTATGCCATTCATTTTCTTAATCATGAAACAACACTTGGTTTAGTTATTAGATGGGGACAAAATTAAAGAAAATGTCGAAATTAACGGTCAAATTGAGAAAATTAATGATCATGCCAATAAGAAAAAAGGGAAAACAAAAATATGAAACCTAACAATTGAAATAGATCTTTGATAAAAAAGAATTAAAAAGATAAATTAAAAAATATCATAATATTGAAGAAAGAAAGAAATCAGTTACTAATTTAGTTAAGTTTAACATGATTATTTTTTTAAAAAAGAGAGATTGACTTGGGTTTTTTTGAAAACCAGACCAAACAGGCTTAGAACGGAAAGCGAATCACGAGGTGGGGCGTCTGCAGATGTTGGAAAAAGAGGCACTAGGGTTCAACGGGATCACAGACGATGCAGAGATGTTTCGGGAAGAGGAAGCATTCAACGGGAGTAAGAGTGTCTTTGGGCCAAGGTCTCTAGCATCTGAAAAATGGACTGATGGGTCTACGCTGGGGAGAGACACTGATGGGCTCCACATGGGGAGAGTTAGATATACGGGCTTAAGCTCGAAGGTGGATAACCAGGAGCCCAATCGTAATGACGGGTTAAGGGCTAATAAGGAAGCGACGTTGGAGCTGTCAAGTGATATGGATCAGTCCTCCTCGCATGGGCCGAACATGTTCCTTATAGATCCAGGAGACTACACAATGAGGGAAGAGTTTAAAAATTCAACTCAAACGGTAACTCGTTTACCGTGTGAACACCAACAAGATGATGCAACCATGGTGGGTAGTCTGGAGCAAGGAAGTAAATTCCACAAGGGAGGACGTGTTGGAGGTTCGATTGAAGAAGGAATGGACTACGATGGCTACTAAGATAGCTGCCCCTTTCCTCTCCCAGTTATCAGTTATGAATCACAAAATCATTGTTTGGATTTGCAGAGGGATAGGCAATAGTGGCTCGAAGAGTTTGCAGGGAGATGGTCTGAAACCAACGACCGGCTATTTTGTGCCTCTTGGAAATGAAGGCGGGTACCGGCAAGTTTCCTAATTTTCTTTCCAAGCAAGGTCTAGATGGGGAGTTCGTAGTGGATACAGATGGGCTCAAGGGCGGCCTTTGGCTTAAGTGGGATAAAAGCAAGGTTCACCTGCACATTTTGATGCATGCTTACCAATGGATACACGTTGAGGTTGGAGATGAAAATTCTACATGGTGGATTACCTTTGCATATGTCCAACTCCGTGAGCGAGACAAAGACATATTTTGGAGAGAAATGCATGTTCTGTCGGATCAAATAAAAGGCCCTTGGTTCCTTAATGGGTGACCTAAATGAGGTTGCGGGTTGTAGCGAAACTACAAATAAAGGCGGGTTGAGATGGAAGAGGAGTAGCAAATTTAGGGAGAGATGGTCTGATTGTAATCTTCACGACTGCAAGAAAGTTGGTGATAGGTTCACTAGGACCAGGAAAAATAATGGCATGGTGACTCTCCAGAAGAAGTTAGATAGAGTTCTCGCTAACATGGAGGCTAAGTTGGCCTTTCCAGAAATGAAAGTCATTATTCTCCCCAGATTACATGGAGATCACAATCCTATAATTCTGTACACCAGACTTTCCAATACCCCAAAACCTGAAGGAAAACCCTTTAGGTGCGAGGCTGCAGGGTTAACCCATCCGGACTTTAGTGAGGTTTTCAAAAAGGCTTGGGAGGAGGGTGACAGTTTTCTTCATCAAACAGTAACGGATACGGTAGAGGAGTTGAAGGTGTGGAACAAAATGGTCTTTGGAAATATTTTTAGGAGGAAAAAGCAGTTGGAAGCTAGATTGCGAGGCATCTAAAAAGCTAGACAATACTATCTTTCACCATCTTTGCAAAGACTTGAGGATGATCTCTTGAAGGAGTATTATAAGGTGCTGAAACAAGAGGAGCTATTTTGGTTTCAGAAATCTAGAACAAATTGGATTACTTTGGGTGATAGAAATACTAAATATCACATTACTACTAAAATCCGTTGCCAAAATAACAGGATAGCTGCTCTCAAGTTGGGAGAGGATTGGTGTACTGACTAGGACATCTTGAAGAATTATGTAAGGGAGCACTTCACGGATTTGCTCTGCAATAAAGAAGTAACGAGCCCAAGCGATAAGTACATCCACACGATCAAGAAGCTCGATGTCAAGGATCAGGAGGCCTTGTGTAGAGAAGCTGATGAAGAAGAAGTGAAGAATGCAGTCTTCTCTATGAAAGGCTACAAGGCGTCGGGGCCAGACGGTCTCCAACCAGTGTTCTACCATTGGCATTGGATGACTGTTAAGGACAAAGTGTGCAAATTCATAAATTCTGCTCTCAAGGAGGGATACTTCTTCCTTGTGATGGCAGATGCTCATATGGTATTAATTCCAAAACTTGGCAGTCCAAGGACCGTGAATGACTTGAGTCTTCTCAACACATCCTACAAGATCCTTTCTAAAGTTATTGTCCATAGAATGCGGCCTTACCAACAGAAATTGATTGGAGATCATCAATCAAGTTTTCGTCTTGGAAGAGGGCCTGCAGGGAATATTGTTGTAGTGCAAGAGGTTATCCATTCGCTCTGTAAAACTCGAAACAAGAAAGGGGGGATGATTATTAAAATAGATCTCAAAAAGGCCTATGATAATGTTAGTTGGAGCTTTCTTGGTAAAGTTCTCCTGGACATCAATCTTCCCTTAGCCTTAGTGAGATTGATTATGCACTCGATCAACTGCGACCATGTATTTTTGATCTGGAACGATGAGCTTCTTCCTCCCATGAAAGTGGGTCAAGGCTTCAAACAGGGAGATCCACTGTCTCCTTACCTTTTCATTTTGGTAATGGAAAGGCTTGCATACAGAATTCAGGAGAAGTTTAGGAAGGGAAGATGGAAACCTTTGAGAGCATCCAAAAAGGGTCTCCCTATCTCTCACCTGTCCTTTGCTGATGACCTTCTCTTGTTTACGGAGGCCGAACACTTGAATCTCAGCTCTATCCTAGAGTGTTTAAGGGAATTCTTAGAGGAAAGAGGGTTAGAGATCAATGCCTCTAAATCGAGAATTTGGTTCTCTCCTAATACCCCTTGGACCTCGAAAAGTTCTCTGACGACTATGAGTAAGTTCACTCTTGCAGTAGACCTAGACAAATATTTAGGAGTCCCCACCATTCATAAGAGGGTGACAAAAGATTTTTACAATCACTTGGTGGAGAAGGTTTAGAACAAGCTTCAGAGCTGGAAAGCCAAAGTTTTGAATGCTGCTGGGAGAAGAACCCTTATCCAATCCATGACTGCTACCATCCCCATGTACACTATGCAAACGGCGTGGCTCCCGAAGGATACCTGCAACAGATTGGACAAGCTCAACAGGAGCTTTCTTTGGGGAAGTAAGGAAGGGGAAAGGAAGGTGCATTTAGTTAATTGGGAAACAGTTTGTAAAGATAGAAGGTGGGGGGGTACTGTGGCTATGCTTGCTAAGTTGGGTTGGAAAGTGCTTAAAGGTGAGGACTCCCTCTGCTGTCAGATTCTCAGAGCCAAGTATCTCAAGGAGGAAAACCCCTATAGTACAAATGATAGGTCTTTAAAATCTGCAATGTGGAAGGGAATCTTGAATTGTAAGGATTGTATTTTGAAGGGGTTAAAATGGAGAGTGGATAATAGGAAGGACATCGATTTTTGGAGAGATAAGTGGGTAGGTGACAGTAGTCTAATGGATCATATCCATCAGTCCCAGCAAAGATTCCTTCCCTACTTTAAAGTTGCAAATTTCATTGGATCTGACGGAAGATGGAAAACTCTAGATTTTCGCAACTGGTTGCCCCCCGAGAAGGTAGAGGAGATATGTGGTATATTGTTGCCCAGGAAGTTGAATGCTCCAGACTTGATGTATTGGACACTCTCTGGGAATGGAATTTTCTCTGTCAGCAGTGCGTATGGTGCTCTTCAAATCAGGGAACCTTCTACGGATCAGGAAGAAGACGGTTGGAATTGGATTTGGAAATCCAAGATTCCTGAAATGCGAAGTTCTTCATTTGGACAGCCAGACTGGATAAGTGTCTGACAAACAAAGAAAGGAAGAAGAGGGGGCTCTCTGATAATGAGTTCTGTCAGCAGTGCCGTAATGGTGAGGAAAGCTTACTTCATGTGCTTCGTGACTGTGAGGAGTCTAAGAAGATTTGGGAAAGGTTATGGAGGTTACAGGAAGAGGATTGCTGGTTTGGGGAAGAGAATTTGAGAAGATGGTTGAAGAAGGGAATGGAAACTAAGCTAAAGCCTTCCTTTCCTATCGTGGTTTGGTCTCTTTGGAAGCGGAGATGCAAGCTGGTTATGGAAAATAAGTCCCAGAACAGTCATCTAACAATCAAAGAGATCTTTAATCTGAGCAAGAGCCGGACTGTTACCTTCGAGACTAAGCGAGAAGCCCCTATCAAAGAGGTTCTCTAGGTTAAATGGCATCCTCTTAATGCTGGTAAGATAAAGTTAAACACGGATGGAGCGGTCTCTATGCTGACTGGGAAAGCTGGTGCAGGTGGCCTCTTGCGAAGGGAAGATGGAAGCTGGTTGCAAGGTTTCACCATCAACATTGGTAAAGCAGACATTATCACTGCAGAAATGTGGGGTCTGAGAGAAGGTTTAAAACTGGGTAAAAGTCTGGGCATTGAGCGCAGGTGGAAGTAGATAGCACATCCATTGTTAAACTCCTTGCAGAGAATGCGGAAGACAACCATCCTCTCCACCTGATTAGCCTAGACTGCAAAGATCTAATGCTAGAGCTCGGAGTGAATCAAGTCCTCCATGTCTTTCGAGAAGCTAATGGGTATGCTGATGTTCTCGCCAAAACGGGTCTAAGATCTAACCCCGGTGTCTTAGTCCTGAATGATCCTCCGCAGGAGCTTCTCTATTTGCTTTCTACTGATGCCAGAGGGGTAGGATTTCGTAGGAAAGGTGGGCCGAGGCCTCCTAGAGTTGGGGTGTTGGGTCCTTAGTCTTTGTTGGGCTTGCTTGTTCTTTTCACAAAAAAAAAAGAAAATCAGAACCTGGTTGGTTATTGGCGTCGTTGTCTCAATAAAAGCAGCCAAAGATGCGATTAATCCACGGGAAAAGAACAGGTTGAGTTTTGACTCAATTGCCGGTTTATGAAAAGTTGATTTTTGTTTCAAAAATTGAATAAATTAAAACAAAAAAATTATTATTTTGGGGCTACTCAGAATGGCAAGCACATTATTTGAAAAGTCATGACTCTCCTTGTCCGGGTTGAGTTTTCCTCTTTTGACTTAATTAATTTTGGTTTTCTGTTAAATGGCTTTTATTATTTTATTTTTGTCAATCTTCCCTTATGCCCTATATGTAGCCAATCAAAATATCAAAGTTTTTTTTTTAATTTTAAAAAAAGATAATTAAAAAAATAGTTTAGTAATAATTTGAAATAAGTAATTGAAAAACTTTGATATTTTGATTGGCTGCATGCACGCGTGACTGATGAGCGGTGACCTCCCTCGTCGATTTGTTTAAAAACTATTAATCGAAGAAATAATAGTCAATCATGGTTAATAAGAATAGTTAGTAGTTAATTGTAATTATTAAATTAGTTAGTAGTTAATAGATTGATTAGTAATAATTAATAGATTTATTAGTAGAATTTAGTATAATTAGTATAAATAGTATTTTAATATATATAATGAATATAAATTGAAATTGTATTGAAAATTCTCATTTTCTCTCTCTCTCTCTCTCTCTAGTTCTCTCGATCTTTGTATCTCTATTTTTCTCCCTAATTTCTCTATTTCTCTCATTTTCTTGAGTTGGTTCATAATAAATTGATATCAGAGTTTATAAATTCTTCACTAAATAATAGCAGAGGAAACTGGGTATGAAACTATCAAGATAAAAAAACATCATTTCCATTGGAAATGAAGAATGAAGGAACTAGATCAAAACGCAAAAAGTTTTTTTTGACAAGAATGGATGACAACTTAATCACCGTCATAAAGACGGTGTTCAAAGACAAGTTCAGAAAATATGAAAAAATGTATAAATCTTCTATTCTGCTCACCCGCATTGAAGCAAGATCGACAGTGTAAAAGAAGCAAGAAAATGAAAAAAAATTGAAGAGTAGCAAAACAAATCAAACGGCATAAGAAATAATGCCAAAATTCATGAAAAAATAAGGTATTAAAATATTTTCTAAATATCTTATTTTACCTACTCTTAGTGAATAAATATTAAAAATAGAAGGATTTTAACTATCCAAAAAAGAAGTTGACGGTGGATTTTTGTCAAACTTTTTAAAAATTGAATTTCCATTGTTCATCGAGTAAAATCTTCAAAAAAAAAAAGTTCAAGAAAATTCTCTCTTAAACTCATCCGTCTCTATTTTTCTCCAACTATTCTCTCTGCAACTCAAGTCACATCCATTACTCGTCTCCATCATTTTATCTCTCAATATAAATAAATTAGTTTTGATTCAAAATTTATAAATTCAAAGTCTTATTTTTTTGTTTCTCATCCTTGAGGATAAAAATATTTTTAAAGGGGGAAATATTGTAACAATTACTAATCATAGGGTTAATAGTTAATCATGGTCAATAAGAATAGTTAATAGTTAATTATAGTTATTAGATTAATTAATAGTTAATATATTGATCAGTACTAATTAATAAATTTGTTAATAGAAATTAGTAAAATTTATATAAATAGTAATATCAATACATGTAATAGACATGTATCGAAATTTTATCGAAAATCCTCTCTCTCTCTTGTGCTCTCTCTAGCTCTCTTTCTATCTTTCTTTCTTTATCTTCTCTCCCTAATTTCTCTCTTTTGCTCATTTTCTTGAGTTGGTTCATAAGAACCGATCTGATTATTTGGTTGGGTCGGCAAATGGGTCCGTTTCAATAATGATGAATTTTAATTTAAAAATTAGTCATACAGTTAGTGCTATTTTTTAACTAGTTGAGTAAAGACTATTTCCTTAAATGCTGCTTTCTTATGAAAAAAAATGAAAAACGTGAATTAGGAGTGGGAATCATCGGAGTTGTATCCGACGTAGCGTGGGGGAGTCAAAAATGGCGAGCCCGTCGCCTACCGCCGCGCGCTTCGTCCACCAATGACCCATACATTTTCAATTTACAATGTCCATTATTTTATTTTGCTTTCATGTCACATTAATTTATTTCTTTTTGTTGAACCTCACTCGCAAGGTTTTTAGAAATACAACATCTCATCTAAACTCTGTCTTCACAAATAACTTCTTATTATTTTAATTATTTTTGGGTGGGGGAAATGGTTCTTTTTTTTTCTTTTGCGAAAATTTCTATTTCCAATAAGAAATTTGGCTTTTTGGAAATTTATTCTAAAAAAATAATAAAAGATGTGACAAAAGAAATCTATAATTATTTAAAATCATATATGGAATGTAATCTTTTATTTGGAAAATAAAATAAATAAAAGAATAATTAGAAACAAAATGCAAACAAAAAATATGATGATGACTTTATGAAAAACAGGGAAGATTGCTTTCCCGTTACGCATTTTTATCACTATCCCAATAAATATGGGTTATTTAATTTATCCACCGTCTCTTAATATATTACCACTATTATTCACACCAATATTATTAAACTAAAGAGAGAGGCGCCCTCTTTTGCATTCACAAGCAAACCAAACATATTATCTCTCTCTCTCTCTCTCTCTCTCTCTCTCTCTATTGATTGTTTTGTCGTCTCACTTGAAAAGTTTGTCTGTGTTGTGTTAAATCTGACCGAGTCACAGAGAGAGAGAGAGAGAGAGAGAGAGAGAGAACATATCAACAACAGTAACATATCGAGCGAAAACTGACCGAAGGATGTGTTGTTTCAGTATCTGAAAAAGGAAACGAACAAGGATAGGGACATTTCTTTTATATACCAAAAAAGCCTCTTTCTCTCTCTCTCTCTCTCTCTCTCTCTCTCTTTCTGGTCATAGCATAGACAAGCAACAAATGAACAGTTTTGAACAAGACGTTTTGAAAAGAAGATGGCAAGAAATCAGCCGAGAACATCATCATCATCATCCAATGTCTCCAAATTTCTACAACAATAGATTCCCCCATCAAAATAATCAAGTACCTATACTGTTGAACAACGATGTTTTGGTTTCATCAGTGGTGCCACCAGTGACAGTGGTCCTGGAGGGTAGGTCCATCTGCCATCGCATTAGCCTCCATAAGCATAGCAGCTACAATAGCCTAGCCAGGGCTCTTCGTCAAATGTTCGGTGATGTTGGAAACGGAAATGACATCGTTGAGGAAGAAGAAGAAGAGGGTATTCTTGATCTGTCCAATGCAGTTCCGGGTCATATTGTAGCTTATGAAGACATGGAGGACGATCTCCTTCTTGCTGGTGATCTCAACTGGAAGTACGTTTTCCTTTTGACTTCAACACTCCTCAATCTTGTCTTTGAGAAATGGTAGCTAGTGATCTTATTATGTTAATGTTAGAACTAGAAGGCCATATCCACGTTCCTAATTTTTTTTTTTCAGAATACAGAAAATCATGTGTAATATTTGAGATATTGCAATATCCTACGTAAAGAAGAAGAAAATGGGGAAAACTGCATACTTGTAAAATCTGACAGCACAAAGTTTGGCTGCCATCTACATTTTTCATGCAAGATTAAAATTGAAGGTGTAGCTGAAATGATTGGACTAAGTTAGGAATGAATTAATATACACCACTAGTGTTATGAAAATGTGAAATAATAATTGGGCGAGAAACAAATAGAGAGTTTTAGAAAATATAAATGGAATTGAAAAGTGAAGTCATGAATAATTAATAAAATAGTTATTTGACTTTTTTTTAAATCGGTAATATTAGTTATATTTATTTAAATATTTTCACAAAACTTAAAAATTACAATTTAAGGGTAAAAATGTCTCCTTCTCTCTCTGGATGACTTATGTGAAACTTTCTCTCTTTGTGTCTCTCTCTTACGTGCGAAATAGGGACTTTGTTCGCGTGGCCAAACGTATCCGAATACTTCCAGTGAAGGCCAAAAACAAAAACGAGAGAGGAGTATAGTTCTTGAGATGGAAGCCGTTTGGTGCATGAAGAGAAAGCTAAACTAAGAAAGTCGGGTCCTAGTCCTATTATCTGTATTCAAGCTTGGTGTTTCTCCATCTACATGTCGGCGTCCTTCGTCCCATACGTAGGTCTTTAAGTTAGTCTCCCCTTTTCGTTATCAAAATGTGTTATTGTTGAATCTATTTTTGTTTGCGGGCTGCTCAACAATTCGATATCAACTCTTTCCTATAATTCCCTCTTATATTACACAATTGCTGCCGAGGAGGGGACTCTCCTTTCCAGATCCAACCATAAAAAACTCCTGGTTAGCACCTGAAAAATGAATGAATTATTCCAAATCACAACTAATAAAGTTGTAAAATGAACTAAAAATGACTAAGCTAAAAAAGTAGATAAATAAATAAGATACTATGGTGTTCATTTGTTTGAGAAAGATCTCTTCGTCTTCGCCCTTCAAGCTCATTCATCACCTCCCATGAGTTATTCTTTCTGTTTGCAATGTTGGATGACTTTCCTTGATTAATCTTCCAACCCCGGCAAGTCTAAGTTCAATATCCTATTTCCAAGCATGTGGACGAGAACTTCCTTTAGTGCTCTAGCCACCCGTGTACCTCTAGGTTCACAATATTCTATTTTGATCTCATATACTTGTTAGAAGTATGCTTTAAAGCAAGCACATGTATTCCATAATTGATTACGGAATGACGACTAAAATAGAAATATTCCTTTTTAAGTTATGTTTTGATGTTTTAAATTGGACTTGTCCCTAAATAGTTTGTTAAAGATTAAAGATTTCATTCCGAAAAAATAAAAAATAAAAGTGATGGAATACTTTAATATAAATACTATAAATGGTTCGCGCTCACACATATTTGACCAGGCGCCATTAGTCTAGAAAGTTCATCATTCTACTTGTCGCCATCATTGATATGAGAATTTCACATTATTGGACATGAGATATCACAACAGGCAGACAAGAGCTCATGCTATTCATGTGTGCTTACCTTATAAGGGCTTGAAGTCGTAAGGATATCATGTTTAGACAGCCAGCATTTTTTTTTTAAAGTTAAAAGTAACTAAATATCATCTCACAGAAACAAACCATCACTAACAAATTTCAAACTCACATTTACTTATTTATATGGAATAGGTTTACGTCAAGTGAAATGGTCTATAAAACTAGGGTTGCCACACCCCCCAACTGTGACCGGATGCTCCTAGAATGGACATGGCTGACACCCTTATTCCCGGCTAAAACTCTAAATTGATTCTCCTCTCCACCTAGCGTAACATGCATTTCACTTGGATTTCATAGAAGGGAAAAAATAAGGAAAGAAAGAGATAAATCACAAGAAAATATTTGCCCAAGAGACTTGAGACTTTAAACAGAGAAAAGAGTATATACGAAATCCAAATTAGAAGGCCATAAAGTCAACTTACAATTAGAAGTCCGCGCTCTAAAAAACTCAAAATTTTCTAAAAAAAAAAGGGCTAAATAGGCCATCCTTACGTGTTGCCTTGGTAGTGGCCGAAGGCTGTGGTCTCCTCGCAACCCACAACAAGCCTGAGTAGACTTTCCTTTAGTCAGCCCATTATGGGTGCCTAATAGCCAGCCGTGGTCAGAATCTGAGCCCACTGCTTTGTAATTTTCGCATTTGGGATTTCAAAATTCTCTTCAAAATTCTAATAATTGAAATTGCGATTCATTTCTACGCGTTTCATTTGATCATGTTGTATCGGATTATCCATAACCTTAACAGCTAAATAGCTCCTTCAGGTGGACAACCAAACTACTGTTGGATTATTAATCTAACATTAGGATTATATGTTAAAATAATTATATATTATATATTATCAGATCCATAAAATAAGTTCATATGAAACTGATCTGATAAATTTGAAAAATTCAGTAATTTGGGCTTGAAGTCGTAAGGATATCAATAAAATTGGGTTTTCTTTTTCGGGTCTAATTTAAAGTTTATAACATTGGCCTTTAAATGGCCTAATCCTCAAGATATTGAGTCCATTAGGATAAAATTGGAATTTTTTCTAATTGCGGATATTATTCAAATATGAGTATGGTTTTGTATATATTTCGAGATACATTAATTGAAGCAACATGTCACCAAAGTGACATCTCTTATGAAAATTATTTTATTTTTGGGATATAAAAGGTTGTGTGTATGCAATTCATGTGGACACCAATCGGCCCAAAGGAAGATCCGTGTTTGATAGAATTACATATGCACATTATGGTAATAAATGCGTGACAATTTTTCGGTTTTTCATGTGATCAATTCATCGGCGCAAAGGAAGATAGTTTGTTGACATGTTCTTATTGTCAGTGTTTGATTACTACATTAAGATTGTATTTACAAGTTAATTATTTTGTCTAAAGATAAAATATTAATAGAATTATTGGTATCTTATAATGAGAATTTCTCATATTTGAATTTATTTGGTTTTAAAGTTCTGTTTGAGCATATATTGATTATCGTTCTCTGTTTTAACAATTAACACTATTTCCGCCAACATCAATGCCTAACTCAACTCTATTTCCATGTTGAATGGTTCAAACTTCAAATTATCGCGAGAAAATCTTCTTATTGTTCTCGGAGTTATGGATATGGATTTTACGCTAAGAACCGACTGTCCTCCACCAATTATAGATAAGAGTACCTCTGATGAAAAGAGGGAATTAGAAAGGTGGGAGAGATCGCACCGCATTAGTCTCGTGATTATGAAGAATGCCATCCCAGAAAGTTTTAGGGACACTATATCTGATGGTATTGCTATAGCTAAAGACTTTCTTGCTGATATTGAAAAAATGTTTGCCAAGAATGAAAAGTCAGAAATTGGTACACTTTTGACAAATCTTTTATCAATATAGTATAAAGGTCAAGGCAATATCAGGGAGTATATTATAGAGATGTCTCATATCGCTTCAAAGTTAAGAGCACTCAAACTTGACCTCTCTGAGAACTTGCTTGTGCATTTGGTTTTAATATCTCTTCTGGGACAGTTTAATTAGTTTAAAGTGAGTTATAATTGTCAGAAAGAGACTTGGTTTTTGAATGAGCTTATCTTTTACTGTGTCCAAGAAGAGGAAAGGTTGAACCAAGATCGAACAGAAAGTGCTTACCTATTCTTGACCAAAGGTAAGAAAAGGAAGCCCACTAAGGATGTTGCAAGTACGACACCTCAGAAGAACCAACAAAAGGTACCGGGTGAACCGGAAAAGAAAAGATGTTTCTTTTATGGTGCCGAAGGATATAGAAAGAATGAGTGTACCAATTATCATGTCTGGCGTACAAAGTATCTTTGGTTTGTTCTGAGGTTAATTTAATTTCAGTACCAGGATATACTTAGTGGTTAGATTTCGCTGCAACCACTGACATTAGTGTGTCCATGCAGGGTTGCCTAAATTACCGATTGCCAAATGATGGTGAAAGATATATCTACGTAGACGATGGCAATAAGGTTCCAGTTGAAACCATAGGACGGTTTAGATTATTGTTAAGGACCGGATTCTTTTTGGATCTGTATGAGACATTTATTATACCGTCTTTCAGACGGAATTTGATTTCTATTTCTGTTTTGGACAAATTTGGTTTTACTTGTTCTTTCGGAAATGAGAAAGTTAGTTTGTTTCTTGATTCAAAATTAGTTGGTTCCGGTTTTTTATTAGGATTCGATAATCTTTATTTACTTGATACTGTGGCTTGTTTTAATGAATTTGTACATACTGATACTTGAAATGCAAGGCGCAAATTAACCAATGAGAATTCCTCCTCGTTGTGGCACAAAATATTAGGTCATGTCTCCGATGGAGAATAGAGAGAATTATGTCAGAAGGAATTCTTAAGTCCTTTGATTTCATAGACTTTGACGTTTGTGTAAATTGTATAAAGGGTAAACAAACTAATAAAAGGAATTATAAGTTCAAAAGCACTTCAGACATCTTAGAACTGATTCATACGGATATCTGTGGACCATTCCCTTCGACTTCTTGGAATGGTCAAGGATATTTATCACGTTCATAGATGATTATTCAAGATATGGTTACAGTTATCTCCTTATAGAAAAGTCCTAATCTCTGGATGTGTTCAAAATTTATAAAACTAAAGTTGAAAACCAACTCGGCAAACGAATTAAGAAAGTCAGATCTGACCATGATGGAGAATACTACGATAGAAATGATGGATCAGGTGAACAACGTTCAGGACCGTTTGCTCACTTCCTAGAGGAATGCGGTGTCGTCCCATAGTATACCATGCCTGGATCGCCCGCCATGAACGGTGTTGCTGAAAGATGAAACAAGACTCTTCACAATATGGTAAGAAGCATGATTGCTCATTTTGCCTTACCTGAGTCAACAAGACTCTTCAGGATATGGTAAGAAGCATGATTGCTCATTCTGCCTTACCTGAGTTACTTTGGGGAGAGGCACTCAAAACTGCAACATACCTCCTAAATAGGGTTCCTACTAAGGCAAGTACCAAAACCCCTACGAACTTTGGACTGGCAGACATCCTAGTCTGAAGCATCTGCGCGTTTGAGGTTGTCCAGCTGAGGCTAGGCCTTTTAGGCTCAATGAAAGAAAACTGGATATTAAGATAGTTGCTATTTTGTATGATATTTTGAAAAAGCTAAGGGGTACAAATTTTATAATCCCACAAATAAGGTCATTTTTGAGTCAGGAAATGTCTAGTTCTTTGAGAATGTTGAGTTTGTGGGGGGAGATATGGTTAGAGACATTGTCTTTCAAGAAAAATATATTGATATTTCCACAGGTGTTATTAGACTTGATCAGGTTTTTATCCCTGATTCTGTTCAAAACACAATAGAGTCAGACAATGTTGGAGAACCCTCCAATTCGGAAGAACAAACTCTACCACCTCAAGAACCTATGCTATTAAGAAGATCCACTAGAGAAAGAAGAAGTGCAATTCCAGATGATTATATTGTATTTCTTTAGGAACATGATGTTGACATTGGAGTGATGGAAGATGATCCGATCAACTTCAGTCAAGCCATTGAATGTTGTAACTCTCAAATGTGGATTGATGCCATGAATGAGGAGATGAAGTCCATGAAGGACAATGACGTTTAGGATCTCATCCCATTGCCTGAAGGTGCGAAACCCATTGGTTGTAAATGGATATTTAAAACCAAAAGGGATTTGAAAGACAATGTGGAGAGATATAAAGCTCGTCTTGTCGCAAAAGGGTTTCACACAGAAAGAATTCGATTATAAAAAGAATTTATCTCCAGTTTTTTCGAAAGACTCTTTTAGGATTATAATGGATTAGTGGCGCATTTTGATTTTGAGTTATACCAAATGGATGTAAAGACGACATTTCTCAATGGTGACATTGATGAAACGATCTATATGTTGCAATCAGAAAACTTTGTGTCAGGAGATCTAAAGAATATGGTTTGCAAACTTAAAAAATCTATCTACGGACTCAAGCAAGTATCTCGATAATGGTATTTTAAATTTTATCAAGTAATCATCTCCTTTGATTTTGAGATGAATTTAGTTTATGAATGTATATACCATAAGTTCTGTGGGACTAAGTATATTTTTCTGGTTTTATATGTCGATGATATATTGCTTGCCAGAAATGATACAGACCTATTATATGAAACCAAGATCTTTCTCACTAAGAAATTTGAGATGAATGACCTTGGGGAAAGCTCTTTTGTATTGGATATTCAGATACACCGAGATCGTTCTCAGGGTATTCTGTAATTGTCCCAAAGGGATATATTGAAAAGGTCTTAACGAGATATGACATGCAAAATTGTAAAACAGGTAATACCCCTTTATTTAAGGGAGACAAATTTAGTCTCAAACAGTGCCCCCAAAATAATATTGAGAAACGAGAAATACAGAAGATTCCTTATGCATCAGTAGTAGGAAGTCTGATGTATACTCAGGTATGTACGCGTCCGGATATTGCATACATTATAGGAATGTTGGATAGATACTTAAGCAATCCTAGAATGGACCATTGGAAAGCTGTCCAACGGGTCTTGCGGTATCTATAGAGAACGAAGGAATATATGCTCACATATTGGAGGTCGGAACGGCTTGAGATCACTAGATATACTGACTCCGACTTTGCGGGATGCCAAGATATCATGAAATCTACAACAAGCTATATCTACATGCTAACGGGAGGAGCCATTTCTTGGAAGAGTGCTAAATAGTCTCTTATTGCATCTTCCACAATGGTAGCTGAATTCATAGCATGTCATGAGACATCCAACCATGGAATATGGCTGTGAAATTTTGTCACAGGACTGCGGATAGTGGATAGCATTGATAAGCCACACAAATTATTTTGTGATAACAAATCGGCAGTCCTCTATTCCAATAACAACAAGAGTTCGATAAAATCCAAACACATAGACATCAAGTTCTTGGTTGTTAAAGAAAGAGTACAAGGTGGTCAAATATTTATAGAATATATAGGAACAAACTCCATGATTGCGGATCTGCTTACAAAAGGTTTACCACCCAAAGTATTCCTTGAGCATGTTGCTCGTATGAGCGTAATGCCACTTAAGGACATATAGTTTTAGTTGGAGTTTGTAAATTATGAATGCTATATTGATGTAAACTATTGATGTAAACTTTGAGTTAATTCTGCAGAAATAAAGATTCAGTTTTTATTTACTCTAATTTGGTATGATCTCACTAAAGAGGACCATTTGGAAATAGGCATGTCAAAGATCACATTGCATGACATTTCCATGCTACGCATCCATATCATGATCCATGTCATTTGGTTATATCAGTTTACGTGACCATTGAAGGTTTAGTTGCGAAAATGCAACAAAAACCGCCTTAATCCTATGTTGATATGATTGATGGACATGATTTGTTGTAGATACATTTCAGTATTGACAGAGAAGTTGAGCTCATTCGGTTATTTAGCAATTACATAATTATAAAATCTCACATATAGCCTAAGTGGGAGATTGCTGGATCATTAATCTAATATTGGGCTTATATGTTAAAATAATTATGTATTGCATACTATCAAACCCATAAGATAAGTACATATGAAAGTGATCTGGTAAATTTGAAAAATTTAGTAATTTTGGTTTAACTATCTCAAAGGATATGGAAATAAATAAATGTGTAGATATCAATGGACATTTACTATTTATGATAGGTTAAATAAGGAATGTCTAAGGATGACTTAAGAATAGTATGGAAGTTACCTATATTCATGTGAATTAGGTAAGATAACTAGAATAAGCTAAATAAGCATAGTCCATTTATGAATTTGGAAGTAAAGTCACCTCCTACAACTATAAATAAGGGTTATGGTCCATAGGTCAATGAATTACTCTTCTCCCTAATACTCCCATCATATAGAGAGATTTTGTGAGAATACATTTAATCTAGAAGGCCGTGGCTGGGATTCTGCCTAGACGAAGGTCGAATCAAGTTTGTATTCTATTCAGTTTCTGGCTATGGAGTTAGGTACAATTCCATCCAACTTGAATTTCAGTTTTTAGTTATTAAATTTTGATTCCGATAATTTAACACGATATTTGGCATATTTTTTGCATCAAGTAATTTTTCCCAACAACTACCCCCCAAGTTGTTTCAGTCACAATAATTCGTGAATTCTTATTACTATTGCCCTATATTAAACTTCTACATTGCACAATGAAACAACATCATTTTCTTTTTTGACTATTCTAAGTAACTGAATTACCTCCCTCAAAGGTGAGAGGTAACCAGTTGCTGAACACTGTCCTTTTCCTATTGCACCCCAATGTGAATCACAATAATCGGTAACAACTGCATCGTAATGCTTAAAAAACATAAGGCCTTTCTCGGGTGTTGACGTCAAATATAGCAAGATTCTAATTATAATGTTCATATGAGTCACTCGAATCACACATATGGTGACTTACCACTTTAACAAAATGAGCAATATTTAGATCTTTTATCTCTATTTGTCAAGGAACATGTGGTACTCTTTCCATTGACTATTCTGCTTGATAGAGAAGCACTTCCCTCATGGCTAGCTATTAGAGTTATTGTTATGAGGCTTAGAGGCATTTGTCCTCGCTCCTATGTTTCTTTTTTGGGATCTTCCCTGTTTTGGTTTTTCTATCTTTCGGTTTCTATTCAAAATAGAATCAATAGGCTACATAAGTATTATTACTCTATGGTTTCCTGATCGTCCTTGTCGCTTGGAGTTCCTTTACAAGTTCTGTGAGATTTATGTCTAACTTTACCTTATTATATTTCAACTCGCCGTTAGGGTAACCAAAATCATGTAAAGGATTTAGTTTTAGCCCATAGGATCTCGTCCTCATTAAGGTGGAAGCATATAATTTCTGGAGCTTTATACTGAAATAAACCTAAAAAAAATTTAAAATGACCTGCAGAGGAAACAAATTTAGGAAATAACCCACATTTATTGCATGTTGAATCCGTGACAGGTTATGTCCCGGGTTGAACCCGCGACAGGGCCACGTGGCGACATTCCCCCTCCCTAACCGCATCTTCAAGATGCGACATTCCCCCTCACCAACCGCGGCTCCTCCCTCCGCCACCCGTGGCTCTCTCTCTCCCTCCCCAGCCCACAGCTATTCCCCTCTCCTTCCCCCACCCGCGGCTCTACTCCTCTCTCCCTCCCTCCCCCGTGGCTCTCTCTTTCTCCCTTCCTCCCCCACGGCTCTCTCTTTCTCTTTCCCCCGCCCGTGGCTGTCTCTCTCTCTATTCCCCCGCGGCACTCCTCTAAGAGAGAGAGAGATGGCCGCGGGGGGAGGGAGGGAGAGAGAGAGTGTGGCGGGGGGAGGGAGGGAGAGAGGAGCACAGCCACGGGCGGGGGAGGAAGAGGGGAGCAGAGCCGCGGGTGGTAGAGGGAGAGAGAGAGCCGCGGGCAGGGGAGGAAGGGATAGAGAAGCAAAGCCGGGGGGAGAGGGAGAGAGAGAGCCACGGGCTGCGGGGGGAGAGAGAGAGCCGCGGGCGACGGAAGGAGGGGCCGCGGTTGGCGAGGGGGAATGTCGCGTCTTCAAGACGCGACACGCCTTCCACCATTTTGGTGCCGTCATGTGGCCATGTCGCGGATTCAACACGCGACAAATGTGTATTATTTTTAGAATTTATTTCCTCTGCAAGTTATTTAAATTTTTTTTTAAGGTTTATTTCGGTACAAAACTCTAATTTTTGATTAATGCCCCAAACAATTCTTGCGTTCTAGATTGCCTTGGACGCAGTTTGTTTGCGGGTCTACTCTTATCAACAAATATCTCTCTGAGTTATTGAATAATCTTGTAAATAATATCCATTTCTTTTTCTTGCTTTGAAGCACGTAAACCATATAGGCTAGGGCATAGAATCTAGCCGCTTGTTTTTCCTTACACCATTATTTCTCTCCCCCTTTCTCTTTGTTGGGGATTTTGAAATTATGACATGACAAGAACTCAATCAAGACATACTTATGAATTGTGAGTCCTATATCTAGATTCTTCTTTTGGTCAATATAATTGGGTCCAATGAACTTGATATTTTTTAGGATAGTGAACATTGACTAAAAGAACTACTTAACGTCTCTCGACAATGTAAAGCAAACAAATATTCAGTTAATTAAGCAAATAGTTGTAATATTGTGTATGTATACATGAAATCTACGTGCATAAAAATAAAAAATAATTAAAACACAAATATTTACTTTTCACATTATGATCCGAAGTAGATTATCTATTTTTATAATAATATGATAGTGTTTTAATTTTTTATTGGAGCTGTTGAAGGTGGATTTGACTGCACAGATGATAATTTTGCTCACTCGAATGGGATAACTTGTCGCCTGATGATCTTGATGGATGAGATCTGCAAGAAACTGCCAGAGGGGGTCCGACAGAGAAGATTTCGACGCTTAACTTAGTGAGCGGTTTTCAAAAAGAGAGAAACAGACCTATTGAGAGCTCGTATGCCTTGGTATGCTATGTGCAATGCAGAGAGAGAAAGGATTTACCTAGTCTACAGGGTTGTGAAGTATATATAGTTTGCCAATGGGAGTTTTATATGCTTTAGAAGTGTTAAAACTCTAATTTCCTTATAAAGGTATCTCAAGATTCATGAGTACCAAACGAAATCTCAAGAGATCTGCAGACTTTATGATCAGAGAAAGTTTTGGTTTGCAAAGAGATTGCTTTCCTTGTCGATGGGGATTCATAGATTCCCTATCTCATTACGAGATGCCATTTTTGTGTTTTATGGAAAGGAGGATATTATTCCAAAGCCAACTGCATGTCAGATATCGAGAAGATGCGGGGGCTAATCGAATAGCTACTGAGAATGATGTGATCGTTAAGTGCTGAGAAGAAGAGATGCGTCTCGTGCAAATGACGTGTTCCGTTAAAATTTTTAGTATACTTTATTGGTTGGGCATTGGACCCACATTGCTCGTTAATGGGCTTTCAGGTGTTGTTTTAAAGAAACAACAGGAAGAGTAAGTTCTAGAGTTGTTACCTGAAAGGCCGTGGAGGGGGAGTTTAATGAAGATATCTATCAAATAAATGATTCTGAAATAAATGTTTCGTGGGAAGTTGGAAAGTTTGGATTTTTCATTCATTGTGCATGTCTACCATTAGAGCGGTTTAATTGCCAACAGTCATTAGAGCTACGCCTTTGCGGTTATAAATAGATGAGGAGGTTTCACTGTCGTCGTGAAGTGATCTTGAGAGATTTGGAGTTTGCTCCTTGATATTCCGGCATTGAGAGTTAGTACGCTTTAGCGATACTCCGAACATGGGTTTTAAACCTCAAAACCTTGTGTGCTAGAAGGCTTTTGCCAATATAAGGTGCCATCAAGAGCAGGGCTGCCGATGTAAGGTGCCATCATGACACTTAGATTTTCGGCATTATGGTGGAGTCTATCGGGGCTCCTCGAGGATGTTAGCTTGGGGTATAGAGAGTCCTTAGCTCAGACAGGGGAGGTTCTTATTCATAGCGGAATCTCTCTTCTCAAAGTCAAAATCATTGAGATCGGAATCATTGTCTGACCCTTGGTGTAGCAGGTGGTTGAGGGTTCTCTTTCAGCCCTTTTCGGGATGGGCGATGAAAGGAGTTAGGGGACTAGAGGAGATTGGTCATCAGAGAGGATGCCAAACTTGATGCATCTTTTTTATCTCTTTTTGGTCAAATTCTTTTTTCTACGAAATCATTTCCGGCTTCTTTTATAGAATTTCTGTAGTTTTTCTTCCAATTGTACGATATCTCTTCTACACTAAGGGTGTTAATGACACCGGGTAGTGTCCGGTCAAAGCTCGAGCCCGGGCTCGGGTAGCTGGGTATTGAGCTCGAGCTCGAGCCCAGCTGTGTTGAGCTCGAAATCTCGATGAACTACCTAAAATATTTTAATTTTTTTAAATATAATTTTTATATATAATTATATATATTTTAAAAAAAATTATATATAACATTATATTTTTAGGTATATTTTTTAAATATATTATCTGTACCACCAAACGACACTATCTGACGATAATAGCCGATAACACCCGACGACACTTCGAGCTCGAGCTTGAGCTCACCTAAAGTACATCAAGCTTGAGCTCGAGCTCGGGTATTGTGATACCCGAGCTCGACCTAGGTGTCATAACACCCCTATTCTACACCATATGGAGTCCTATACTTCTCGTGTTGTTTGTATCTGCTCTGTCTTTGAATTAGCACCGATGGGTGAACTTTTTTCCCTTGTCTTGTATGTTTGTTTTGTAACTGCGTTATGAAACATAATAATATTTCTTGACATATTTAAGCCATTCGACTAGCCTTTTCGTTTTATATCCTTTGTTTGTTACAAAGTTTCCTTCGAAAACATGGGTCGTGTTTGCCTATCAGGGAGCTACATCCCCTTGTTTGACGACATGCTATGTATGGTAAGACACGCGATTAACAAGGTTCAAACGATAGAATAGGTCGTGTTTAATCGATTGAGAGATATATGTTTTATTGATGACACGCCATATTCGGTAGGATACTTGATTAAGAGGGGTCAAACGATAGGATGGGCGTATCCACTTGACTAGGGGATATATCCCTTATTGATGATACATTATGTTCAGTAAGACACCCGATTAAGAGGGTTTAAATGATAGGGTTGGCCGTGTCCACCCGACCGGGAGATGCACCCCTTATTAATGACACGTTTTGTTCGGTAGGACACCTGATTAAGAGAGTTCAAATGATAGGATAGGCCGTGTCCACCTGACTGGGTGATACATCTCTTATTGATGAAACTCTTCGTTCGGTAGGATACAATAGCAAATTAGCGGATAAATAAGTTAAGGGACCACAGAAGTTCTACATGACTATACGGTTGGAATTGGATGATTTTGCACGAAAGAGTGGTGGTCGATACTGATAGTAGATATGCAAGTTTTTGGAGTTCCAAATCCTTGGTATGACCTTACCGTCCAGGCGGTTGAGCCGCTATGACCCTGGCTAAATGTCAGAACGCACTTGATAAAGTCCTTCCCAATTGGGCGCTAGCTTTCCACTCGGTTGAGGCTATCCAGTAGCCCTTCATTCCTTAACACCAGATCATCGGGCTTAAACGTTCTAGTCTTGACTCGCTTGTTGTAGTATCTTACCATCTACTATTAATAAGTTGCCATTCGGATGGATGCGGTCTCTCACAATTCGGGGAGCAAGTCTAATTGCTCACGCAATGCTAGCTCATTCTACCCTGACTCGTATTGATCTACTTGGAACAAGTGGATACCAATTTCCACTGGTACTACTACTTTGAAACCGTAAGTCAGCTTGAACGGTGTCTCTCTTGTGCCCTTTAGGGTATTGTCCTATAGGCCTAGAGGATACTGTAGCGCTCCTTTACCAGGCAGCTTTTGACTTCATCTAGTGTGGCCTTTAGGCCTTGCAAGATCTTTCGATTTGTTACATCAACGAGGCCATTAGTCTTAGGGTACACGACGAAGATGAAGTGGTGTTGAATTTCCAATCGGTCGTAGAAGTTTTAAAAGTTTTTTGTTATCGAATTGCTTGTCGTTGTCAGTGATGAGGACATGGGGCATGCCAAACTTGGTGATTATGGATATTCATATGAAATTCTGCATCTTGCTAGCAATAATTTGGGCCAATGGTTTAGTTTCAACCTACTTGGTGAAATAATCGATGGCCACGACCAGAAACTTTTGTTGTCTAGTGGTTGGAAGGAATAGCTCGAGGATGTCCATCCCCTATTATGTGAACAACCAATGGTTGACTATCGGACTGAGCCCAGTGGACGATTGGCAAGACATTGATAAAAAATGTTAATATTTGTCATACCTCTTGATGTAGCTGTCTACATCGATTTTCAAGGTAGGCTAGTAGTACCCTTGCCAAAGAGCCTTATTAGCCAGTTTTTGAGCACCTAGGTGGTTGCCACATACCCTTTTATGGATCTCTCTAAGAATGTAATTCCCTTCCTTAGGCATCAAGCATTTCAAGTATGAATGGTATAAGACTTCTTGTAAAGATCACTATTGATAATGGCGTGGTAAGTGGCCTTACGCTTTAACTTGGTAGTTGGTCGTACTTCGATAGGCCTCTATTGAATCTTTCTAGCTTGGTGTACTATCCGCGATTAGGATTTGTTCAGGCTCGTCTATGCCTGGGTACGATAAACTTTTTATGTAGACTGTTTGATTGGTTGCTACTGAATCAGAGCTGGTTAATTTCAAAAGCGTATGGGTTCGTGCATTCTCTAATCGGGGAATTTGTTGTATTTCCACCTTATTGAATTTACCCTCTATTTCCTGTAACTTGGTGAGATACTTCGCCATTATTAAATCCTTAGTCTCATAGATCTCTTTAGTTTGTTTGATGACTAGTTGGCTATTAGTGAAGATCTATACGGTTTGGGCCTCCAGTAATACTACTATCCGCAATCTAGTTAGAAGGGTTTCGTATGCAGCTTGATTGTTTACTGCCAGAAAGTCAAAACGGATAGCGTATTAGGCTTTGAAGTTATCTAGTCCCACGAGGGTCAGTCCGGCTCCACTACCCAAAGAGTTCGATGATCCATCTACATAAAGTGTCCATTCGGGGGAAGGGCATTCTTCTTGGTCATCGATTAGAGTCAGCTCGGTAAGCGGTGGAAACATACATTTGAGGATGAAGTTAGTAAGAGTTTGGCCTTTAATTGTTGGTTTCGGTTTGTACTCGATGTCAAACTTGCCTAACTCAATACTCCATTTGACGAGTTGGCCTGAGGTATCATTCTTCTGTAGAATCTGCTTTAAAGATTGATTGGTCTGTCGGAGGTGTCGGGTAGTTATGACCAGGATGAATGCTATCTTCTCGATAAGTCGGTAATTGACTCAGATTCTTGAAATAAGTAGCTAACATAGTACATCGGGTTCTACACGATGGATTCCTGTCTCACAAGGATAGAGCAAAGTGCTCGGTCAGAGTTAGAGAGGTAGAGATGAAGTTTCTCATGAGAGACAGGTCGAGAGAGGAATAGAGGTGACATGAGATACTCTTTGAGTTGATTGAATGCTGTCTAGCATTCTGGTGTCCATGCGAACTTCTGGGACTTCTTTAGGGCATCATAGAAGGGTCTATATTTCTCCCTTACCTTTGACATGAAACGGTTCAGAGCCGTGTTCCACCCTGTGAGGCGCTATATTTCCTTTATTGTTCTCGCCGGTGCCATGTTCAGTATAGTCTGTATCTTTTCAAGATTTGTTTCGATTCCCCTATTGGTAATCAGGATGCCTAAGAACTTTCCAGAGGTGATCCCAAAGGTACACTTTGCCGAGTTTAGTCCCATGTTGTAATGCTCAAACGTTTGGAACGTCTTTTCTAAATCGACCACATGATCTTCGGTACTGGTGCTTTTGGCGAGCATGTTGTCGACGTAGGTCTCTATGTTCCTATCGAACTATTTGTTAAAAACTTTGTTGACCAATCATCGGTATGTTGCACCAGCGTTCTTGAGACCAAATGGCATTACCTTGTAATAGTAGGTGCCAAACTCCGTGATGAAGCTAGTCTTCTTTTCGTCTTCGGAGGCCACGTGTGTTTGGTTATAATCGGAGTCCATGAAACTTAAGAGTTGATGACTTGATGAGTTGTTTACCAACTTATTAATATTGGAGAGTTGATAGCTATCTTTGGGACATACCTTATTGAGGTCAGTGAAATCCATACACATCCTCCACTGGCTATTGGTCATTTTTACCATGACCACGTTGGCCAGTCACTCTGGATAGTCTATCTCACAAATGAACCTTGCAGTTAAGAGCTTTCAAACTTCTTCTTGTATTGCATGTTGACATTTTAGCGCAAATACTCTTTTTTTTGTTTGACAAACTTGTGATTGGTGTCCGTGGTTAATTTGTGAACCATGATCGACGGGTGGATACCCAGCATGTTCTCAGGAGACCACGTGGAAACTTTGAATGTCGTCGGAGGTAGTCTACAATCGTGTCTCAGAGAGGTGTAGGCAAGTGGACGCCAATTTGGACCGTCTGCTCTAGCACATCGGTAATGAGAATTTTGACTACTTCATCTCTAGGTTGAGGCTTGGATTGGTGCTCAACGTCATCTTTGAGTTCTAGTGTATTTATCGAGAAAACTTCTTTTCTTCTTCCCCATTTGTAGGGATGGTCATCGGGTCGGTGTTGCCATAGAGTATCGCAGCCCCTAAGGATGTTTGGAACTTGATCTTCATATGTTTTGTGTTCGGTAGCTTTTCGAGTCCGTCCAAACTAGGACGACCGAGAACAACGTTGTAAGGGGATGGAGGCCTCACCATGTAAAAGATGGTTTTGGTAGTGGCATAGTGGGGAGGCATCTCTAGGGTCACGGTGAGCGAGATGGTATCTTTAGGGCATATGTACTCGTCAATGAACCCCTTTATGGGTCCATTTGGGAGTTGAATATGAGTTGGACTGAACCCATTCATTGGAAGCCCTCCCAGAAAAGGAGGACTCGATCTGCTCGTTGATCAATGAAAGTTCTCTTGACGAGATAAGACCTATTCTCGCAGTGATAATCAACGGGTCGTCTCGATTTGTATTGACTCCTATTAGGTCATCGTCGTCGAAACCGATAGTTGGTCTCTTTCTCTTGATTGACGCCATGATTGCAAAGAACAGCAAATGGTAGTAGTAAGAACTTGAGAAATCAGTTTGTTTCTCATAAACGGTGCCAATCTGTTGGGGGTGGGTTTGGCTCCACAGATGATGGCTCTGCTGACTCGAATGGGATGACTTATTGCTTGACGATCTTGATGGATGAGACTCGCAAAAAACCACTAGAGGGGGCACTGGTGGGGAGATTCAGATGCTCAAGTTAGTGAGCGTTTTTTGAAAAGAGAGAAATAGACTAATTAAGAGCTCATATGCCTTGGTGTGTTATGTGCGAATGCAGAAAGAGAAATGACTTACCTAGTTTGCAGGGTTGATAAAGTATATATAGTTTGCCATCGGGAGTTTCGTATGCTTTCGAGGTGTTAAAACCTTAGTTTTTTATAGAGGTATCCCAAAATTCTTGGGTATCAAACGAAATCTTAAAAGATTCAAGCTATTAATAATCGAAGAAAGTTTCGGTTAGCGAAGAGATTGGTTTCCTTGCAATGGGGATTCATAGTTCTCTTTCTCATTACAAGATGTCATTCATTCCTGTGTTTTATGGAAATGAGGATATCATTCCAAAGCCGATTGAATGTCAAATACTGAGGAGATACGGGGGCCAACCAAATAGCTACCGAGAACGATTTGATCATTAAGCACCGAGAAGGATTTGATCATTAAGTACCGAGAAGAAGAGATGCGACTGGTGCAGATGATGCGTTTCGTTAGGATTTTTATCATACTTTGTTAGTTGGGCTTTGGACCCACATTGCACGTTAATGGACTTTCAGGCCATGTAGCATCAGGATCCCTCTGTCACATTGGATGGTTGTGCGTGACTAAGTTAAATTAATATTCCTCCCACTAAGATTTTTACTAATCTTAATTTGAATTCATTTATTAAATTTGAATCAAGTGATAATAACATTCACCCATTATTTTAAAATTCTAAAAAAATTGCAAATAAAGTAAAAAGATAAAATAAAAAATAAAAAATGCTTAATGTCAGTAACTTACCCCTTGATGAATATCCGGGCTTCATTTTTGTGCTAAAATAACCTGTAATCTTCTAGCTACCAAGTTGGAGTGGGGCTTGGATTATGTGATGATCATGAGTAGGGTTAGGAGAAAAAGGTAGAACTATATTTTCCTACTGCCCAAAGTTCACGATTCATTTTTGTTTGGACGTTTGGTTTGTAGGAGAAAACCTACCGAAGAAACTGAATTGGACCCCTCAGATGATAAATGATTAGATATTTTCGATTGGGAATAGATGTGTCTCAAAGAAAGGACGATGGCCTAGCTTCTATTTCTAAAGCGCAAATTTGAAGGTTTGGCTTCCATATAAGTATCAATTTTCTTGGTTTCAATTGACAAAGATCGATGATTATAAAGCTTGGGTGTGAAAAATGTTGCAGCTGTATGGACCAAACGCGGCGTTTCGAAGGACGTTCAACTCGTGTCCGCATCTGAATCTCAAAGCTCCTCTCTCTTCTTCACTTGCAGTTCTAGAAAGATTGGCTTTTTCAAAATGGCGAATCCTACTTGCAGACCTCTCATTACTCACATTATTTTCGGCATGGATGGTCTCCATCTTGGTATTTCATCATACACTTGCTTTTCGTTCCTTTTTTCTACAAAGGGGTTGGTTAAATTGGGTAAATATTTTGCTTCAAAACATACTGCCATTTGAATACAAAGTCTATTGTATTGGAGGAATTAGACATTGGAGAGAGAGAGAGAGAGAGAGAGAGAGAGAGAGAGGATTAGGCATTAGAGGAATGTATTGTCATCCATTCCCAACCTTAATGAATAGAGTATGAAGAATCAGTCAAGCGGTTCGGATTCTCGGTCGGTTCCCATTCGCCTACTTCCCTCATAGTCAATGAGTGGGTGGGGTAATAAACTTAAAGGGCACCCGCCTCCTCTTTAGACATGTCCTCAACAAACTTGCAGTTGTTCGGTTTCCGCCCAATAGGATATGGAAGAGATTTGAGAATGAAACAAGTGGCGAGAGAAGGAACAGGATCGGCGGCTTCGTTAGGATTATTAGTTTATGTACCTTATATTTGACAAATATGCGTTGAGGGAGTCAAGTGCAAGATGAAAAATGTTAGATTTATTCACATGTATCGAAAGTGTAGTAAATCACAAAAAATAAATATTCAGAATTTTCGGGTAAATATCTCAATGCGTAACTTTTCAAAATCCGTGAACCACAAACTCTCATACGGATCGTTCGGTTGGAATGATAATCACAAAATTAAACCACCATCACAATATCTACGGGACCTCAACCCAAATCCGGTAATTAAAATGACACAGAAAATTCCCTGCTCGAAATTTTCTTTAAGCCTTCGCATTCTAGAGAGTTTGTATTTCAATCAAACTCAAATGGTCTTAGAAAAATGTGTGTTCACCTCTCTATAAAAAAATGATCATGCCTCTACTCTCAAAATTCAAGAACATCATTAAACTCACAATATCATTTTGAGAGAAGTTTTAGGGGAGTTGTGAGATAATGGGTTAACCACCCATTATCTCTTAATTTTAAATCCAAATTTTAATATTAGGTAAAATGTCCCTACTTGGACATATTTACCAATATTTTTCACTTGCACATGAGGACATTTTATAGCCATCATAAGATCACAACTCATGTGATCTACCTCATCAACCAAATGGACTTTCATACAGGGTTGGGTATCATGTGATCGGCGAGTATACCTATAAGTAAAAACTTATCGATACACCTGTTAGAATGACCGAGAAGCTACCGTTAGTATTAAAAGAACTCGTTGTACCTCAGACTTAACGTTGTTACATCCATTAATCCACTTTTTTTTATCGAAAGTGATTTCCAATCATTTGCTCGATTGTATATTTACTATTATATTTAAATCACAACATGGATTAACATAATAAGTTGACTGGTGAATACTACACTACGATGTAATGTCAATTGGTTTTCCTTTTCTCATTGGTCTCAATTCAACTATTTTCCTAAACTTGCCTTTTAGACCTCAATTTATTTTTCGAGTCATAGGTAAACAGATTAAAGTAGTAAACACTGAACCAAAATTTCTAGAAACAGTTGAAAGTAATAATAGTACAATAGATCCCACTCAATGGATCTTAAGTCTCACACAGTGGAAACGAGAATTCGAATATACTATCGTCTCAAATAATAGCTCCCACTATCCCATGGTTATCTTGTCATACACGATATGAAACATATATCATAATGTTATTCCCTCATCTTTCAAAATGTTATATGTCAGATTTCTCTAATACTGTATAGGTATGGAACTCAGTCTACACATAAGACTTTATCCAGAGATCTCAAAGACAATATCAGTAGACACAGATTATATTTGAGATCTCAAATCAGGCTACTTACAGGCAATATGGATGTGGATATATCCATGTTGGTCATATCGCATATGATCTCATCCTGAACACGTATCAGGGTAACTTATGTTCTAGTATGGCAACTCTCAAAACCTCTTCTGACTAGAAACCGTCTCATCCATACTAACTCAAAGCTGGAGGTGGCCACTCGTGTGAGAAAATCGACCACGCCTGCCTAACATATCTTTTATCATAACATACCACAAAATATATGACAATAAATAAGTGCAACAAATAAACTTATGAGTGAATAATGCACATTTGTTATATATTTCAATAAATATCATAATCGGTATATAATGAGAAATGTCAAAATATACGTAAACCTAATATTCCATATATCTCATAAAGGAATATCTCACAATAGGTTTGTCTTATCGCATATACTAGACTACTCATTGCACTAGTATAAGGGATTCTACTCAGCTCCCTTATTTCTTCTTGAGTTTTAGGGTATATGTCAAGACTGGGTCTCACCTTTAGTGATAGGAGTATCTATAGGCTATAATCACTCATCTCAAAATGCTCAAGAATCTTCCTAATGTAGGACTCTTGTAAAAGAGTCAATCCCCTTCTCAAGCGATCCCACTGGATCCAAACTCCAAGAATGAACTAGGTTTCACCCATGTCCTTCATATTAAAACTCAATAATAACCATATTTTAATAGTTATCAGATACTCTCTTTTGTTTTCGACTAATAGAATGTCACCCATAAATAAGAACATGCTAACAAAAGAGTTACTAGAATGTATTAGGTACACGCAATGATCCTCTTCGATCATCATAAACCCATAAGATATCGCCTCCTCGTGAAATTTTAGGTATCACTGCTTGGATGATTACTTAAGGTCATATATCAACTTCCGAAGTCAACGAATCTACTCCTCCTTACCTTTTAGAACAAATCCAGAGGGTTGTTCTATGAAAATCTCCTTATCCAAACTTCCGTTAAGGAAGACAGTTTTTTACTCCCATGGATCGTGGATCGAGTGGTGGAATACTTATAGCACTCATCTTCATGCTCATTCGCAAGCGCCAATATTTCCTCCACCAAGTCCAATCATTCCACCTACCCCTCCGTAGTACCAATTGCTCCTCCTACTTCAATGGCCCGATCTATCAATCATCTAACCATTGAGTTATCCAAGTTGATCAAAGAGGCTCGACAACTTGGATGTGTCACTTTTTCGAGGACTAGTGATGCGAGGGTGGCAAAAAATTGGATAAATCGGGTTTGGGAGACTATGGCCGACATGAGACTTAATGATGAGTTAAAACTCATGGTAGCGGTAAAATTGTTAGATGAAAATGCCTGAGTATGGTGGGATAAATTTAAGGAAAGATTTACAACACCCATTTCTTGGAATAAATTCCTCAGGGAATTCGATAAAAAATATTATACTCGGTTTTACTGAGATTTGAAGAGGAAAGAGTTCCTTCACCTCAACCAAGGCAACAAGTCGATAGCGGATTATGAGATGGAGTTGAGGAGATTATCCTTATTTGTCCCGAAATTGGTGACTTCTGAGGAGTACTTATGTTTCAAGTTTGGAGAAGGCTTAAATTTGTCCATCCAAGAGAAGATATTTATGATCTCGGCCCATACTTATAAAGATGATTTGGAATTGGCATTGAGGGATAAGAAAATGGTTGAGGAAAGGGAAAGGACAATAGAAGGCCAGAGAAAGAAGAGAAAGTCTGAACCTGTATCAGGCCAGAGTTCAAAACAAAGTAGGAGCAGGCTTCTATGGTAGAATCTCAAACATTGGGTCCATTGGCACTCCACAAAGCCAATGACTGTCCAATTTTGTATCACCTACATCTAGTACCGCCTCTAGGAGTAAATTGGTGGGAAATAAGAAGAAGCAGCGTAAACACTACTAGATGTTCCATTTCAGGGTTTGTCGTGCACTCAAGAAGTGCTATCAATGCAGAAAGGAGGGTCATTTCCGTAATGCTTGCCTGGAGTTTGGACGAGCAAGCCAAGCAAACCGAGATCACCCTTGTGGATCCAAGAGTAACCAAGGCAACATCACTATTTCCTCCCCTAATGTCACATGGTAGACGGAGGCAAGGAGCACTATGGTGGCTGCTCCAACCTAACATCCACAATCAAGGACTCAAACAAGGATATATGCAATGACAAATGAAGATACACAAAACAATCCGGATATAGTTACAAGTAAATTCACTAGAACTTGGATTTGATGATTTAGAATTTTGGATATAAATACTATGTGATTTTTAGTGCATGATTGAATTTGGATTGCATATTGATAATATTGCATGATAATGAATTTGGGGAGAGATGCTTTTGATGTCTTGAGATAGTTATGGTGGTATTGAGTACTATGTCATATTTTCACCTATTTTCCTAGATTTTAAGAATTTCAAATAGTTAACCCAAATTGTTTAATGGTTTCTATTCATAAGTATGATGAAAATTTTTGACATTGATGCCTGTGTATTAATTGATACGGGGTCAAATAATTCTTTTGTGAGCACGACATTCATTAAACACTCTAATAAGCTTTTGACCCTACTTGAAGAGGAGTTGTCGATAATCACTCTTTTGAGGGAATGGTTGAATAGAGACACCGTATACAAGGCATGTGAAGCAGTCATAGAGGGTGAGATCCTTGAAACCAACTTGATTCCGTTGGAAATGAGAGAGTTTGATGTCATACTAGGTATGGATTGGTTATACCTTCACTGAGTTTCAGTGGATTGTTTCACTAAGGAGGTAGAGTTCTGTAGACTAGGATGTCCACCGCTTGTGTTTGTCGTGAATGGAGGGTCCTACCGAATTATGTGATTTCATTAATTGAGGCACAGAGATTAGAGCACAAGAGTTGTGTGGGTTACCTAGCTCATGTCATCGATACCATAATGGAAAGTTTGGAATTGATAAATATTCTAGTGGTGAATGAGTTCCCAGATGTCTTTCCGAATGAGTTGCCCGGTTTTCCCGGGTTCAGGAGTTTGACTGTACTATTAACTTGGCTTCCAAAACTACACCCATTTCCATACCTCCATGTAGAATGATTTCTGCAGAGTTGAAGAAATTGAAAATCCAACTAAATGAGTTGTTGGACAAAGGGTTTATCCGACCGAGTAGCTCACCTTGGGCATTCTGGTTTTATTCATAAAGAAGAAAGATGGCACCCTCCGGTTGTGTATCGACTACCGGCAACTAAATAGGGTAACCATTAAGAATAAATACCTTTTGCTAAGAATTGATGACTTGTTCGATCAACTCCAAGGGGCTAGTGTCTTTTCAAAAATTGATTTGAAGTCGGGCTATCACTAACTGAGGATAAAAGAGGATGATATTCACAAGACTGCCTTTAGAACGCGGTATGGACAATATGAGTTTTTGGTGATATCGTTCGGATTGACAAATGCTCTTGCGGCCTTTATAGATCTAACGAAGGGTGTTCTTCCTATCTTGACAAATTTGTCATAGTCTTCATAGATGACATCTTAGTGTATTCCAAGAACAATAAGGAACACTTAGAACATCTTCGGATTGTCCTGAAAACTCTTAAGGAGAAGCAGTTATACGCCAAGTTCTCTAAATGTGAATTTTGGTTAAGGGAGATTGGCCTCCTAGGGCATATTGTATCGAAGATGGTATATTTGTAAATTCAAAGAAAGTATAGGCAATTTTGAAATGGGAACAACCCAAGAATGTCACCGAGGTGAGAAGCTTTCTTGGATTGGCAGGGTACTACCGAAGGTTTGTTGAGAAATTCTCTAAGATTGTGGCTCCATTGTCTAACTTGACTCGAAAGGGAGTCAAATTAGAATGGAGTGACAAGTGTGAGAAGAGTTTCTAAGAACTTAAGAAAAGACTCACATCCGTTCCAATGCTTGCTCTTCCTATTAACGGTGGCGACTATGTGGTTTATAGCGATAGCAATAAGCAAGGGTTTGGATGTGTTTTAATACAAGACAATAAAGCGATCGCCTATACTTCTCGACAATTCAAGAAGCATGAGTTAAATTATCCTACCCATGACCTAGAGCTAGCCGCTATTATTTTCGCCTTGAAAATTTGACGACATTATCTATATGGAGCCACATGTCGGGTCTTCACCAATCACAAAAGTCTCAAGTACTTGCTCACTCAAAAGGAACTCAATTTGAGGTAACGGAGATGGTTAGAGCTAATTAAAGACTATGACCAGGTGATTGACTATCACCCGAGCAAAGCAAATGTGGTTGCGGATACTTTAAGCCACAAGTCTTCTTCTTCAACATCTCATGAGAGTTCTTATCTCTCATGCTTGCTAGGGCTCAGTACATTTGGAGTCAAGAAGGCCAATGATGAGTATGGTACACTTTTGGCTAAATTTGAAGTGCGACCAACGTTAGTAGTTCGTATTAGAGAGCTCCAAGCAACCGATGAAAAAATAAAGGGTATAGCAGTGAAGTAACCGGGCCGGGCCCGGGCCGGTTCAAGGACGGTTCGAGGAACCGTGTGCCGGGCCGGCAGCGGTTCCTAGGCCAGACCGGGCCGTGCCGGGCCGGTTCCCATTTTTTTTCTTATGGAACCGGCCCGGCCCGCTGAACCGGAACCGGCGGTTCCGAGCCGGGCCGGTTCAGGGCCGGGCCCGGTTCGGTTTTTTTTTTTTTTTTTTTTTTCTCTATTGCGTTTTTCTAAATTTTTTTCTAACTATATTTTTTAATTCCATTTTAATTTTATAACTCCATTTTTTTTAATTTTGTTTTTTTTTTTAATTAACTTTTGATAATTCACTTGTAATTAAAAATTAGAGACACAAGATTTTTAGAGTGGTTCCACCGAATTCAGTGTACGTCCACTACCAAGCTCATCACTTGGATTTTTAAATCCATTATTTTTTTTTACATTATTTTGATAATTACATAACTTTGATTTTTTTTTCTATTTAAAATGACTTGTAAACAAAAGGAAAATATTAATATTATTATTATTATTATTATTATTATTCTTCTTCTTCAACTTCTTATTCATCATCTTCCGAGACTTTGATAATTCCTTGCATTCTTTTTTCTGCATCCTTCCAATCTTTAATGCATATTAAAGATTCTAAAGTGTCGTCCGCTAAATTTGTACGTTTTTCGGTTAACACTCGACCACCTGCACTAAAAGCACTTTCGGATGGTACTGTAGATACCGGAGGGGTTAGTACATCTTTAGCCACTTGGGCCAAAATTGGATAATATGATGCATTATTTTTCCACCAACCTAATATATCATATAAATCTATATCATCAAAACCTTCTAATTTAGGTATTTGTTTATATAAAAGTAATTCATTAAATGATGATGAAGATGTTCTTTGTTTTTTTCCTAACATGTGTAAAGAATTAAATGAAAATGAAGATGATTGAATACTATTACTACTACTACTAGCTATATTATTAGTATTTAAATTATTAATTTTCTTTTCATATAATTCAAATATTGATTGTAAAGTATGAGATGTTTGTTGTTTTAAAAAATGTGGGTTAATAGACATTTCAGATGGAAAAGCTTGTGCAAAACAATCTATTAACATTTCAGCACCTTCAACCTTAACACGTGGATCTAATGCACTTGCAACTAAATATAAAATTGGAATTTTTTCATAATATTTTAAAAATTTTGTTTTCATTGAAAGAACAATTTCACCAAATCTTTCTTCATTTTCAAATTCATTAAATACATAAATAATTTTA
The DNA here is from genome assembly GCA_033439265.1 of Dillenia suffruticosa. Classification (NCBI taxonomy): domain Eukaryota; kingdom Viridiplantae; phylum Streptophyta; class Magnoliopsida; order Dilleniales; family Dilleniaceae; genus Dillenia; species Dillenia suffruticosa. The sequence continues at coordinate 8,999,038 of JAVTVX010000013.1, read as the reverse complement.
CAAAGATTTGGTAGTATTAAATGAGTAGTTGGATAATAATATCCAGAAAATAATTTTGTACATAAAGAAAAAATTTTCAATAATTTTGTAAGTGTAGACGCAAATTCAAAAGCGGTATTATCAATAAAACCATATTCGTAATTTGAATTTGCAAATTCAATTAAAATATTTTGAAAAGGAAGAACACCTTGTAACATGTCATATGTTGAATTCCACCTAGTGTCACATTCTATTTTAAATTTTTTATATTTTTTGTTATGTAAAATACATAATTGTCTCATTTCTTGAGTTTTTACAGCAGAATTTCTTATTTGATTAATTAAATCGCGAATAGGTTGTAAAAATAGTTCTCCAATTACTAAATCATCCTTAACACATAAATTAATTATATGACATGCACATCTAACATGAAAAAAAGCTCCATTTAAAATTATTTTTAAAGAATTTTTTAAACTATTAACCGCAGTAGTATTAGCCGAAATATTATCAAAAGAAATAGAAAACATTCTATCACTTATTCCATAATCATAAACAACATTTGAAATTATTCTAGCTATATGTGCACCAAAATGTGGAAATTCCCAACGTTGAAAAGCTAAAATTCTTTTTTGTAAAGACCATGAATTATTTATCCAATGACATGTTACTACAATATAATATTCTTTTTTATGCTCACTTTTTCAACTATCCGAAGTTAATGAAAATTTACATTGACTAGTCATAAATTCTGTAAGTATATCATTTTTTAATTCCTGATATCTATCTAATGATCTCCTCCTACCGAATTTTTTACTACTTTTTTTATAATCGGGTTGTAAATATTTTTGGACATATTCTTCAAATACAGGACATGCAACTATACTAAGTGGTAATTCTTTTCTTGCTAGCCATTCTATTTGTCCAATTTTTTCTTTATCCGAATTATATTTAAATGTACCAGTTATATTACCTCCCCCTGTAGAAATTTGTGTTTGTTTTGTTTGTGGTAATTTATCTGGATGATTATTAATTAAGTGTCTCTTAAGTGTGCCTACCCCCCAACCTTTTAAAAATTTATATTTTTGATGACAAATTTTACAAATTGCTTTTTGTTCATCATTTTTTCTTTCAAAAAATGTCCATATATTAAAATCATTTTTTTTAGTTTGTATTGTGTTAGATTCAGTGTTACTAGGTTCGGTTTCTTCCAAAAAAGTTTCAATATCTATATGATCAGGAATTTCAAAAAATGGAGGAAGAGAAGATTGTTGAGAAGATTGTGAAGAGTGTGTTCCGGCCATTTTATAAAAAAAATTAAAATTAAAATTTTTAAAATAATATATACGATAAAATTTTTTAAAGGAAATTTAAAATTAAAATTTTTAAAAAGATAATACAAATGTAATGCAAATGCAAAAAAATAAATATGCAAAAAATTTAAATATACCGATTTGACGAATACCGCAGTTGTTTTTCGCAAAATCTTGAATGAGCTCCCAACCTTGAAATCTTCTCAAATCTTGATTAATGTAGATAATGGGGTATAAGGTGATGAAATGGTGTAAATTTTGATAGAAATGGTGTAGAATTTAATGGAAATGGTATAAAAATGGTGTAGGTAATGTGGTATAAGAGAATAGAAATGGTGTAGAAATTGGTGGAAATGTAAATAATTGTGGAAATGTAGATAATGGAGAAAATGAAAATGGTGTATAAGGTGATGAAATGGTGTAAATTTTGATGGAAATGGTGTAGAATTTAATGGAAATGGTATAAAAAATGGTGTAGGTAATGTGGTATAACAGAATAGAAATGGTGTAGAAATTGGTGGAAATATAAATAATTGTGGAAATGTAGATAATGGAGAAAATGAAAATGGTGTTTAAGGTGATGAAATGGTGTAAAAATTGATGGAAATGGTGTAGATAATAGTGTACAAAATGATGGAGATGATATAAAAAATGGTAATACAAAGGAAATAATAATGAAAGAATATAGTAATATTGAGAGAATGTAGATGTGAGAGAGAAAGAGAGATTTTGTTGTGGAGATTTTGGAAATGGGGTATAAGGTATTTATAGGAAAATTTTTTGACTCTATGGACCAAAATGACCTCAAAAGTAGCCGTTTTATAGCTGTTGGGAGGGGTAAAATTGGAAAAAATTTCAAAATTCAAAAAAAAGGGGGAAATTTGAACCGGAACCGACCGGGCCGGGCCGGGCCGGGCCGGGCCAGGCCGGTTCAGTGCCGGTTCCCGGGCCCGGGCCGGTTCCGTGCCGGTCCCGGTTCTGGGCCGGTTCCGGTCCGGGTCGGTTTTCCAAACTAGGCCGATTTCGGGCCGGTTCCCGGTTCAAATTTTTTTGGAACCGGCCCGGCCTGGAACAGGAAACCGTTCCGGGCCGGGCCGGTTTACTGTAGCCTTGGGCCGGTTCCGGTTTCGGGCTTGACCCGGGCCAGCCGGGCCGGTTTTCGGGCCCAAACCGGCCCGGTTTCCACTCTAGGGTATAGTGGAAAAGGTTCATAAGGGTGAAGGTGGTGAGTTCCATATTTGGGAGGATGGCATTGTGGTATATGGGAAACAGATTTGTGTTCCTCATAATGATGAGCTTCGGAGAGCCATACTGGAAAAAGCACACGCTTCGGCTTATGCGATACACCCCGAAAGTACTAAAATATATACAGAACCATCAAGGAAACTTATTGGTGGTCGGGGTTAAAGCGGGAGATAGCCGAATTTGTAGATAGATGCCTTGTATTCCAACAAATTAAGGCCGAATATCAGAAACGGGCCGGGACCCTACAACCATTGTCGATACCCAAGTAGAAATGAGAGCACATCACTATGGATTTTGTGATAGAATTGCCACGTACACCGAGCTGACACGATACTATATGGGCCATTGTAGATCGACTCATAAAGTCAGCCCACTTTTTGCCCATCCAAAATTCCTATCCTTTGGAAAGGTTGACAAAGCTCTATATAAACAAGATTATCCAACTTCATAGGATTCCCGTGTCGATTGTATCTGACCATGATCCCCGATTCATATCCTGATTTTGGCCTAAGCTATAATAGTCCTTAGGGATTAAGTTGAAATTCAGTACTGCTTTTCATTCACAGACGGATGGACAATAGAAACGTACTACTCAGACATTGGAAGATATGCTTAGGCCATGTGTGATGGACTTCTAAGGGAGTTGGGATAGGCACCTCCTATTAACTGAATTTGCATACAACAATAGCTATCAAGCTAATATTGGGATGCTATCTTATGAAACTCTCTACGGAAGAAAATGTTGAACTCCGTTGTGTTGGGATGAGTAGGAGAGAGGAAGATTAGCAATGTTGAGTTAATTGAAACAATGGTAGAGAAAGTGAAGGTGATTAGGGCAAGAACGAAGGCGGCTCAAGATAGACAAAAGAGTTATATCGATAAAAGAAGAAGACCTTAGAATTTGAAGTCGGAGATATGGTTTTCTTGAAAGTCTCACCTTGGAAGGGTGTAATCTGATTTTGAAAATGAAGTAAATTGAATTCTAGGTATATTGGCTCTTTCAAGATCCTTGAGATAATAGGAAAGATAGCATATCAGCTAGAATTGCTCTCGGATTTGGAAAAAATCCACAATATATTCCATGTCTCCATGCTAAAGGAATACTTACCGAATCTCTCACATGTATTCGAAACTCTTTCGGTAGAATTGAATCCAGACTTGAGTTTCAAGGTTCATCCGGTGAAAATCCTTAATCGACAACTTAAGCAATTGAGAAGTAAGCAAATCCTCATGGTTAAGGTGTTGTGGAGAAGCAACCAAGTGGAAGAAGAAACTTGGGAGACAGATGAGTCAATGCGAAAACAACACCCTTACATTTTTTATGATGTATAAATTTTCCTTTAAATTTTGAGGACAAAATTTCTTTTTATGGGGTTAAGTGTTGTAACACCAAAATATTCGGTATTAGAAAATTTTTATTGAATTTGCATTGTTCTTTATAAAAATACCATGGAAAATCGATTGTAATTGATTTTAATTTATCAATGAATGTCTTATAAAATTTTATTGAGAGAAAAATAGGTTTTAGTGATAATTTAGGACAATAAAACTTATTTGGAATCAATTGAATGAATACGAGCCAACTTGCCCCATGATAAGGTGACTTAGAGCTCAAAATTTTCATTTTGGTTAAATATAGAATTCACTAAGGTGACTTGAGGAAATTCCAAGGCAACATAAGGAGATTAGGTCTCAGAATCCTTAACTCTGTCCAAAGGCTGGTCGACTTGCCCCAATAACAAGTTGACTTGTGCTTTCTGACGTTGTGTCTAATAAGGCTGCTTGTGGCCAGCACAATCCAACCGTCAGATTTACCTCTTAGAAAAACATGTCTGCAGTTAAGTAAGGTGACTTACTAAATGGGTGAGTTGACCTGTGGGTTACAAAATAAGAAAATTTGGGTTGCCTTGAGCCAATTTTGAGTCACCTTGAGAGTTTAATGAAATAACGAGCAAGGCGACTTGTTGGACAACAAGGGAACTTGACCTTTGAAAATCTTAGACACATAAGGTGACTTGTACTATTTGCAAGTCGACTCAAGAGTGTGAAGGATGCGAAATGACAAAAAAGGACAACCAAAGTGGAACAAAACTCGAAATTAATGAGGGGCAAGAGGGGAATTTCGCATCATATGTTAAAAAGGCTTAGAGTGAGTCTTTACTTTACCAAATCGATCTCTGCTCTCTCTCCATCTTCTCTCTGTCTCTCGAACTCACTCATTCTCCCTCTCGACACTCTCTCATACTCTCAATCTCTCCCAAAATCAATTATATCTCCCTTAAACCCACTCTATAATACTTCCAAATCTTCAATCAAACAATTGGATTGAGATAGATTTGGGGAAAGAAATCTAGGGTTTGCTTGAAGAAGGGAAAATCTAGGGTTTTTGAAACCCAACTTTCAAGACTCAATCTAACTATAAAATTGAGGTAATTTCTTCCATCTAAACTTGGATTTAGCTTCCTCATTGGTGGATTTAAATTTATTATTGAGATTTAAGAGATTTGTTAGAGAGCATAATCTAGGGTTTGCGAATGAGGCAAAATTGGAAAAATTTGTGAATGATGATTTTATATAGATGCAAATAATATGTAAATGATGGATTGAAAATATAGAATCATGGATTTGAGAAATTAGGGTTGTGATATGATTGGGAGATCTCATGAATCCTAGAAATAAACGTGAATTAATATTTAATTCATGTATATTGTTTTAGGATAATTCCATTGGAAATCAAGAAGAGATTATCTTGGAATTTATTGTGTATTGAAATGTTCACCCTCCCATGAGGTGAGTGGATGGTTATGTTTAACATGAATGATAAAATGTTTTCAATTTTTATTTGTCAATTGAATTTTGAAAGAAATTTGAAATGGATTTGAAATATTTTGTGATTGTGATGTGCTCAAATAGAATTGTTAATAAATCCATGACTCTTTTATTGATTTTTGAATTGTTTGCACCATGTTATAATGGGACATTGATTATGAATTGTGAAATTTGCTCTTATTTGTATATTGGCACAAATGTTGATTGATGAAATGAAATTTTTTATAACAGTGTCGGGAAAAAGACTATAGTCTAATAAGTCTTACACTGACCGAGCCATCGGGGCGGCATGGTCAAGATTGGTTTATAATGACGGCTTGGAGGTAGGCGGGATGGAGAGCCCCTCAAGCTGGCCACGATGATGTGGTAGCACCCCACAAAAACTCCGGGCCAACACCAATGATGGAGAAATGTTTATATGAAAAATTATAAAAAAAAATTTTTGTGGATTCTACCAACGGCCATTAGTAGAATAGTGGTTTTGGCAAACTCCAAGAATTATTGAAAAGAAAGTTCAATTTGTTTATTGATTTGGGGTATATGAGTCATGGTGGATTTGATTTGAAATTGATTTATACAAATGGCTTTACTTGATGTATTTAAATATATCTGACATATACGTTTGGTACCATCACCTTCACCCCCCATCCATGTTCAGTATGTAATTGCATTCCACTCACTGAATATTTTTATATTTACCCCTCACTTTTTAATTTTTTAGAGAAAGTCTAGATTGGAGACGTAGACGTCATCTAGTGCCGGTTGAAGAAGATATTGTTGTTAACTCTCAATAGGTAATAGTAATAAGAATATTTTTGAGAACTATGCTATGTGATTCATGGAAGGAAAATTTTTTGTGCATTTTGTTATATTTGGATTTGACAAATACTTGCTTGATTTTTTTTGGGCAAGTATTGAAAAATCTCTACTTTATGATATGGAATCATATTTAAATTGCTTAAAATTTTCTTTTGGCAAGACGTATTGTTTTATTTGAACATTTGGATTATGTGGTGAATTTTGAGTACATTTTTAAACATGTGAATTTATTTAAATGCTTGAGAATTTCTTGGACGGCTGGCTTGGTCTAAGAAAGATTTAATTTTATTTTGAAATGTTTGAGATATTAGAATGTCTTGCGGTATCTCGGAGCATGGAGTGAGATTCACACGTGTTTCGGGATAATGCAGTAGTTGTTGCGTGCTCAATGGACGGGTCGGAGCATGACAAACAATTCCTCTTTGACGTGATATTTTCAAATTTGAAATGGTGGGCTATCGGAGAAATAACAAATGACAAAACATCCCCTAAAAATCCGAGTGTTTGCTTGCTAATCTTATGAAGAGTGTCTCCTTGCTAAGGCTGTTATGCAAATCAAGTCAAGTTTGAGTTACTCATGAGCTGCTCGATCAAAAGCTCGACTCGACTCGACTTGATTTTGATTGAATTCGAGTCGAGTTCAAATAATAGAATTTTTAAGTTGAAAACTCGTTAAATAACTCAATAATATATATTAATATATATATATATATATATATATATTATATTCATATATTATTATGATATAAAAAAATAAATTAGGTGGAATATATTAATATATTATATAAATATTCATATCTATAAATGAGTCAAGTTTTTGAATTTTTGAATCGATCTTGAACTCATTAAATTATAAACGAATCGAATTCAAATTATCTTATTACTGCTTGTCAAGATCGAATTCAAATTTGAGTATTATTAAAAAATTCGAGTTTGAGTTTCAATTTGAACATAGGGATACTCGGAATTGATTCAACTCGTATACACCCCAACTCTTTGCCTAAAACACGCGAAAACACAGTTTTGGGTGCCACAAGCTTGTCCATATCTTCACTCAAAGACTATTGCTTAGCTCCAAATTGTCCATATCACATCCCTCAAAAAAAAAGGAGATAAAAAATAAAACAAAAAACAAAAACAAAAACAAAAATCTCATTCTTAACCACCACACTCCAGATCATCAAGTGGTTTTTTGGCAACTTAAACTTGGTTATAAGAACGGAACTAGAACTAGCAGCATCTAACACCTTCCGTGCCGTACTAATCTTTTAATCAAACCGTCCCTTTTCAGCTAGATATTCTTGAAACGAAATGGAACTCGGACCTTTTGCATGCCTTGTATCTCTAAGAAACCTGAACTCAGTTCTTTTCTGCACACTAGTTGGATACTGATCTTTCCAACCTCACGAGACGGAATGTATCCAACCAGAAATAAAGAGAAGAATCAAGAGTGTTACAACATGCAGATTGAGAACCACCACGCTTGAGAACATTAAGAGTGGCGAGAGGTGAGGAGAATCTTGAGAGGTGAATCATCCCAAAGTTGCTTACAATTATTGAGAGAGAGAGAGAGAGAGAGAGAGAGGTGAAATGACATAAGGGCTAGTTTTCCATTTGCCTAATATATGGGCTCATGACTTATTATCAGTTGCTTGTATAGTAAACCATAAAAAAAAAAAAAAAAAAAAAAAAGCAAGCTTCCCAGGTTCAAGGGTTTGAAGTGTTATCACAAAGCATGTACATTTGCAGCTTCATGCTTTGCATGATGGCCTAATATCCATACAAACGAGATAATATCATCAATGCCATATTTGGCTAATCACGGGAACATGCTGTATGGATTTTACCATTATGGCATTCCACTCGCAAAAAGAACTATTTGCAGAACATGATGATGAGAGGAGATGCTCTTACAGGCAACACTCAGCCACGGATGTCTTCGGCCATACAGTTTCTATACTCTTCTTTCACCAAATGAATGCCATCATCACATGATGATATTACAGAGGAGATGATCCTCCTTTCAATGTCTTTGAAATCAAATGCCAGCTTTACGTCCCAACTAGAATTTGTCCTGAAATTGCAAGGAGGTTTCTTCTCACTGATGGCAAGTATTTGTTTAAAAATACAAGTCAAAACCTTGTTCAGAGTCAATTTACCTGTCATCAAGAGCTGGATCACCAAGAACTTCCATCAATGCATCAAAGGTGGATCTGAGGTTCTCAAGAACTTCAATTTCATTTTCTAAATTTCCCAGTGCCTATAATGTATACACAGTAAAACAAGTGCAAACTTTAAGAATACAGAAAGAGAACAGGAGCAAGTCACAATGCATTTGCATAAGTTAAAAGGAGAAAAACACTTACAAGATTGTTAGTGCAATGATAAGGACACTGAGCTTTGCGCAGATCTTCTATCAATGGTGGTGGCAAACCATAATAAAAGATCTCACGGTTGTGGGAATTCCACGTTCCCCGTACCATGTGATCCTGCTGTCCAGAATTCATGCTATTTTCACAACAATTTTCGTGATCACTGATGTCTGCAGCAGAATTAGTTGTTTATCAATAACAATACTAGATAGTTTCTGAACATGTCAAATATGAAAAATCAATAATAGACCTCTCAAATTTCTTGAAATGGACCAAAAGCACTGTCCAGTTAATGACATGAAACATAATAAAATATGAGAGCGTTACCCAAGCGAATGACATCAGAGGTGTTGTGTCCTTGTGGTATGAAACCATAGAAGGTAATTAGATCAGAAGTAGGCAAGTTCCCATAGCCAAGATAACACTGATCCCCTAATTTGCATGGCCTCGACATGGTAAATTTCAATGATTTCATTGTTGGGTCAATTCTACCATACCGCAGTATGTGAGGGCAAATCTGTAGATAAACTAATATCAGAAGACAAACAAGAAAGCAATCCAGAAAGAGGTTGCAAAAATTCCCACCATTGATCTTTAACCTGATTCTTGCTTTTTCTAATAATTCATCGTCCTACTTTTATGCATTAGGGGAGGTGAAAGATGCAAGTCAATTGCAAGCATACAAAGATAAATAGAAAAAACCAACTCAATCTCCATATTACACGTAGAATTAATCAGCCTCACATGCATGCCAAGTATGACCTTAGAATATGCAGAAAAGAAGGTCCCAACCTAGGAACAATCTGTCCAAATGAAAATAAAAAGCATTAAAAGAAAACAATTGTAAAAAAGTGTCCAAAGCAATTGCTTTGATTATTGAAGGTCAATCAGATGGTAAATGAACCAATGCAATTTAGACCGGGCCCAAATATGTGATGTTATTAAAGAAGGGAGCCTGAGCCTTTAGTTCAACATTAACTACCATAGGCTCCTGTGGAAAGTTCTCCGGGATGATAGTTGGATGTCACTGCATAATTCTGATCTGACTTATTTGCACCAAGAATAAGGCAGGAAAAGCAAAGATGAAAGAATCACATACTGAATGGTTTAAAAATCCAGCAATAGGGATCAGGCACGTCCTCAGCGAACCATCAGGAAACATCACTCTCATACCATTTGAGTACCAGAGCTCACAGGCCCACAAAAACTTCTCCCATGTGTACATCTCTGGTGGAAATATGGCAGGATAGCTACTGCATAAAGCAGGAAACAATTCCTCGTATTGGGAGCGCAAATGCTGCATTTAGAAAATTCAATTATTTGTACCCCCGATAGAATGGTGAGGCTTAAGACCCGAGAATCTGAAAGAAATACTCAAGCCTGGTCCATCAAAAACCAAACCTAATATAAGAAAATAATCACACTTGAAACTCATATTTGTTGTTTGAATAAATACCATTTGGTTTTTGCTATTGCTCCCAATGCAAACAATGGAAACTTTCATCTTTTTTTTTTTCCTAGAAAAAAATATTCTTGAAACAGGTTGATTTCCAGCAGTTCAGATACTGCAAACAATTGGAGTAATTACAAGAAAGGCATCAACACCAGATCAAGAAACACAAAAATATATGATGATTGTGAGAGTACGAATATCTATTTTCAGTCCAAGAGTACTAGTAGTGGAAGAATCAAAGACAAAACAGTAGAAAGTCGAACCCACTGAGCTAAAAGGTGAAGGCTTACAAACCTCTTTTGCTTCTACAATCTTATCCAACAGCGAGGTTCCTTCCAAAGATGTAATTGCATCTAATCCAAAACTTAGACCTGTAGGATGAAATTAACCATGAGAGGTTGAGGTGGCTGAGGTTCCCACTCATACCCGAAGAAACAAAATAAGAAGCCCCTATAAGAAATTGTGCACGAAAAACAATTTTGTGCTCAATTGAACTGAGGATAAAAATCACGCTGCTCTTCTCATCACACAATGCTCTTTGAACTTCCGAACTTCTTTGATCATGTTATTTGTAGACATCAAATAGAAGCAGCAAGTGCCATGTTGCTTTTGAACATGTAAGATGCTTACCCTTCTATAAGACTTTTTACCATGTACTTAATAACTAGGAATTCTGATACTTCAGTTTTTAAGGAAAACAGCATAAATAGCTAACATAGCAATTTATAACTATTTATAAACTGAATTTTACTCATCATATCATGAAAGAAGAAAAGGATGAACTAATATTTCCTATTTTTTATTCTAGTGCCAAAGATTTATTTTAGTAAACGCTTTATTGAGCCCAACTTCTCATCAACTTACTCATCTTTCATAATCTCAATGCTAATTCTGCACAAGTTTACATACCTTTCACTATTATCACATACTCCATGCAACTTGAACATAGGAAACCATCACTTTCATTTTCATACTCTTAATCAATATCCCAAAGTAACATGTAAATCCAATGACAAATTGCACTAAAACAACTCCCGCCACAATTGCATTACAATACTTTCGGACAAATTGTAGGTTGGATATGTTGTGGAATGGTTCACCGTAATGTTTATTCGAGAATATTGATTTCCAAGGTCTTTGTATGATTTATTCTACTTAACTTCCATTTCCATTCACAAAAAGTATAACTATGAATTTTAGACACAGAGATATATTCTCTTTTTCTATGATATTTGATTTAAACATGTTCACAGCATAGAGGTAATTCATTCATTAGCAATTTCAACACACAAATGGAAGGGACCAACCAAACACCTTATTTTCTGAGTTTCTTGACTCTCCTTGAGGCTACATGTTAGCTATTTATACTGTTTTCTAATTACTTTTTGTTCCTTATTCTTGTTTCTGAACATATTATGGATTAATAGACTTGCATGTTGAGATTCTAATAAATCTTACGGTTAGAACAACCAACATGAGAGTCATTTTGAAAAATGTGAAACTAAAACTCCATCATCAACATCAAGCAAGCTCCATAAAACATATGATAAATAATCATCAAAGTTAATCGTGAAAAATATGCCAAAAAGTTTTATTGGATGATCATTTGCCACATCAATCATGGAAAATTCCATGACTAATGTGAACAATAGATAGAAAGCCCCTTTAGAAAATGAAAGTAAAGTAAAAGTCATAAGAGATCATAACCCGTGTTGACAAGGTATCATTAAGAAACATGAGCACTGTCATGGTGCATTTTCCCCCCTTAAAATGAAACAAGCAGCAGCATTACAGTAGATTTAATGGATATACAACAAGGACTACTCATCAACAAGAGAAAGCAAAAGGCAGTTCCTATAAGTTGCTTATCGTCAATAAATGCAGCTACAATTTAAATTTAACACAATTGAGGTTCTCAGAATTGAATCTCACCAGTATTAAACGTCTCTGGTAGGGTATCAAAGTAGATCTTAAATCTTGAATTATTGTTGAACTTCTCTTTCATGCTCCAGAGCAACATGATTGTCTCAGAGGAAATGCCATCAATGCTTGCCAGGACAGGATACTGCAAGATGGACTATGTTATAGCACAAACTTTGGCTTTTTGTTCCTCTCTCTCTCTCTCTCTCTCTCTCTTTTTTCTTTTCCCTGAATTTTACTCTACTAGTTCGTTGACGAAGAAAAAAAAAAGGCATCCATATTAGCCGCCAAAGTTAACTATAAATCAGAAGATGAATTATCAACATAATAATTGAATCCTCTCCAAATTTTGTATCCAAGTTGTTAAGAAGTTCATTCATTTGAGTTTGATAAAGAAACAGTTCCAAGTAAGACATATAATGTAGAACAGCAACAGAAGAACAGAGAGAGAAGCGGGGAAGAAAAGAGAAGATAAACCATGGTAGGGAGAGGGACTCTTGGAATCCCTCGATAACTCAGAGACAAAGCTAAATACAGCTCATTAATCAAAGGATAACAAATAATAACCTTAATGCCTTAATATACATGCAAAACTTTAAAATGAATATGAAAATAATATTAAAAGAACAAGCTCACAAAATTAGAAACCAACAAAATAATTGAAGCTATTTAAAATATTTGATGCGAAATAACTCCTAAAATATTCTGCATCAACTCTCTATCAACAACAACAACAACAACAACAACAACAACAACAACAACAACAAACTGAGTCTTAGTCCCAATATTCGTGGTCGACCATTTGAGAAACAAATTTGAAATAGAAAAGGAAAAAATAATAATAATAATAATAATAAAAAGTATATATATATAAATAAAATAAAATAAAATAAAATAAAATAAAATAAAATAAAATAAAATAAAATAAAAGGAAAATGAAAGAGAAAAAGAAAAATAGATAAATAAATCAATAGAAAAATATTTAAAATATATTGGTTTAATTTGTGCGGATTCTCCTACGTCATCCATTTCTATTCAAGACCATTTTCTCTTCTAAATCCTTAGTTTCTATGTTTTTACGGATAACTTGCATTTAAGTTTTCAACGGTTTATCTCTACGTTTTACTAAATCTCTTATATTTAAGTTCTCAGTTCTCCTAATCGGTACATTTTTTTGTCTTCTTTACACATGCCCGAACCACCTCAGACGACACTCTTTCATCTTATCCACAATTAAATTAACTCCCAACTTGTTACGAATCTTTTCATTTCTAACTCTATCTCTTCTAGTTTTTCCACACATCCACCTAAACATACTCATTTTTGCTACAGACATCTTTTGTTCTTGTTGTTGTTTAGTAACCCATCACTCAGTATCATACAATAGTGTAAATCTAATCGCGATTCTATAAAACTTTCCGTTCAAATGCAATAGTATCGTGCGATCACAAAGAACTCCAGATATTGTTCTCCATTTCATCCAACCCACTTGAATAATATGGTTCGCATCTCCATCTATATTGTCATCATTTTGAATGATAGAACCTAAATTTCTAAATCGTTTACTTTTGGATACATCTTGCCCATCTAACCTGATCATTTCTTCATCATTCCGATGATTGTCGCTAAAATTACATCTTATACATTTGGTTTTCGATCTACTCAATCAAAACCTTCATGATTCTAGTGTAAGTCTCCATAACTTTAGTTTAACACAAACACTCTTCTTAGTTTCATCAACTAGCACTATATCATTTGTGAAAAGTATACATCATAATATTTCATCTTAAATATTTTTTGTAATTCCGTCTATTACTATTGCAAATAGGAGGAGATTTATTGCCGAACCTTGATGGAGTCCAATGTTAATGGAAAAATTATCGCTCAAACCCCCACAAGTTCTTACGCTGGTTATAGCTTCCTCATACATATCTCTAATGAGATTAATATATTTCAAGGATATCTCTTTTTTCATCAACGCTCACCATAATAAGTCTCTAGGAACTTTATCATATATTTTTTCTAAATCAATAAATATCATATGTAGATCTTTCTTCTATACTCTAAATTTCTTTATCAGATGTCTTAACAAATGGATTGCTTCCATGGTAGATCTTCATGACATAAATCCAACTTGATTTTGATATACATTTATCTCTGATATCAATCTATACTCTATTACTCTTTCCCATACCTTCATGGTATGGTTCATAAGTTTAATTCTTCTATAGTTAGAGCAATCTTATATGTCTCATTTATTCTTATATAGCGATACAATTACACTCTTTCTCCATATTTTGGACATTCTCTTAATTTGTCAAATTTTATTGAAAGTATCCGTTAACACTTTTATATCAAATTCACTCAAACATTTCCACACTTCTATAGGAATACCATAAAATCCTATGGCTTTATTATTTTTCACTCTCTTTAAAGTCTCCTTCACTTCATGAGGGCAAATTTTATGTTTAAAATCTCTATTAATCTCTTTTACAGATATTTCGATATTTCTTATATTTGTTGTACTCTTAACATTAAAGAGATTATCAAAATAATCATACTAACATTTTCTTATATTCTCATCATTTATAAGTATATTATTGGTTCTACTCTAATGCACCTAACACCTTTAGATCTTTACTCTTTCTTTCCCTTAGCTTGGCAATTCTGTAGATCTCTCTTTCTTCGTCTTTAGTTTTCAATCTCTTATATAGTTCATTATACACCTTACTCTTTGACTCTTGGATAATCTTTTTCACTTCTTTTTTTGTATTTTTGTATTTATCATATGTATCGCTACTACTATTACCTTTACGGTTCCTATAACACTCTCGTTTGGTACGGATAGCCGTTTGAATTTTTTTCGTTCCACCACCATGATTCTTTGCCTATTGGGATCTGACTCTTAGATATACCAAGAACCTCCTTACCTATGCTCATAATATTAGTAGATATCTCTTTTCACGTTGTTTCCGAATTATCATTAGTAGACCAATTTGCCACTTGAATTAATTTATCTTTAAATGTCGTCTCCTTTTCTTCTTTCAAATTCTACTACTTAATTCTTGACACTACAAATTGACGGTACTTCTTTCGTCATTTAGAGACACGTATATCTAAAACTAGGGGCTTATGTTGAGTTGCCACACTCTCCCCCGATATAACCTTACAATCCTTACAAGTCGTTCTATCAATTCTTCTACTGAGAAAGAAATCTATTTGGCTAATATTAGACCAAATTCTATATATAACTAAATGCGTTTCTCTTTTCTTAAAAGTGATATTTACAACTATTAGATCGAATACTATAACAAACTCTAAAATGGTACCTTTTGACTCATTTTTACTACCAAATCCAATGTTTCCATGTACGGTTTCAAATCCTTCGTTCTTCTCTCCTACGTGTCCATTTAATTCTCCTCCAATAAATAGCTTCTCTCTACCAAGTATGGTTTGCATAAATTCATCTAAATCCTGCCAAAATTGTTTTTTACTAATTGCATCTATACCTATTTGAAGCGCATGCACATTAACTATATTAACTACGTCTTCCTCATCTACTAACTTGACAACCATAATTCTATCTCCTTTTCTTCTTATCTCTATCACATCATCTAATAGATCTTTATGTACAATTATTTCTACCCCATTTTTACTCCTATCCCTTCCTGTGTACCAAAATTTATGACTATAAAGCTCTACTACTCCAACTTTCTCCCTAACCTACTTAGTTTCTTCAAAACACATGATATGAATTTTTCGTTTATTCATTGTTTCTCCGATTTCTCCTAACTTACTTGTTAAAGACCCTATATTCCAAGTGGATAAACGAATTTTATCTTCATAGACTAACTTATTTCCCCACACCCTAGGATCTTTTGTTAACTTGTCACCACATCCGGGATTTGATGTAGCGCGTAGTTGAGGGGGAAACACTCCAAAAGTATTTATATATTTGTCTTCCATTTTTTCATTTGACAAAGATTTTACACCAGCTGTCGACCTACCGCAACCCTACTCCTTTACCCAAGCTTAGGACCAGCCGTGGCGGAGTTCTTAAAATAATAATATATAAAAACGAATTAGGTGAAAAGATAAATAGTAATAGTAAGTGAATAGATAAATGAATAAATAGATATATAATAAAATGATATATATATCTATAATAATAAAGTAATAGATTCAAAGATATCAAATTTATCACCACTCAAACTTCAGACTTAATTGACAAATATGAATTGAGGAACTTGTGCATCAATTGAGGTACCAGTTCATCAACTATTCCGATCATAAGAAACAAAAAGTTGGGGCAATCACAATGTAACTATTATAGGGCAGACAAAATAACTACACCAATATCATCATGATTTGATTTAAGTAACTTGAAAATAGTAAGTATTATGACATTATTGGAAAAGAACTCTCCATATGGGGGAACATGGCAAGCTATGTTTAGCACCAGATCAGCTTTATTATAGTATGGCGTGTCTCCTCCCAATATAGAGAACTTCAAAATGTAAAACCTCGTGATTTGAATTCGAAAGCAGGAGTCTCAAATGAGCAATAAAATACAAAACATATATTGGTAAGAAGAGCACTATCTAGATCTATGTCCACCTAGACAGAGTCTAAGGAACAAGCTAGATGCCAACATCTTTGATGAGGGTGCATCCATTTCCAGAAAATCAAATGAAATGTACCATGTCAGATTCAAATACAAGATCCTCTGAGATAATATTAGAGAGAGGGATCTCCAATGCAACATCTCCGACCTCAAGATCCTCCAAAGCCACAGCTCCCCTTCCAGCACCCTCAAAATCTATACAAGCATAAGAATTGGAAACCACATATTTAGCTCCCTTCTCTTCTCAACATTTCAGAGAAAAATGATTAGCATTTGAAACTGCCTTCTGTTGGGGGGGGGGAATAGTAGGAAAGGGGAAAATAAAAACATAAACAGAGTTCAATGGGGAGCTGATAAGGATGGAGGTTGACACCTAGAAACCTCAATGAATCTCAGGTGATACTACAGTGAACCAAAAAGGAAAAGGATAGTAAAAATGCAAGGCTGTTCCTAAACATAAACAGAGTAGGGAATCTTACATGCAATATGCAACTTGGTTTTGACACCACTGCTGACACCCCAATGTATCAGTTGATTCTCTTTGACACAGCTGTGGTTTGCAATTATGCTCATGTCATCCCTGTACTTTGCCCCAAAGTCCCTGATCAGATTGAGAGTTGCAGCATGCAAATCTTCCAGGGCAGTTATTTTCTTGTCAGTAGCGCATGAGACTGATATCTTGATTGCTGACAGGATTGAATTGAGTGCCTCTAGCTCATTCCTGGGGCTGTAGAATTCTGCTGGAGGATATACAGCAAGATCACTAAAATAAAGTTCCAACTGCACCTCAGGAACCAATTATTTCGTTAGAATATAAGTTGTTGCATCCACAGTGATGTCATATAAATATTATCTGTTCTCCATTTGTACTGCTGCTAAAACCACCTTAAGTAATTCCATGCATGCAAAATGTTAAGAGCTAATATGTCAAATCTGACCATCAGGGATTCTGCTTAAAAAGATTCCAGAAAAGCCTTTAGTTCATAAGTACATTGAGTCAAAGGTTACATTTTACCTCATTCAGCTGTATAGTTCTTGCTCTCTGAAGAAGCGATTCCAAGGTGGTAATTATCCAATCAGGGGATGCTGTACCTTTTAGATATACCCGTTCCATATGATCTAAACCCTTTTTTTGTAGTATGTACTGTACATAAGGAGAATGAAATTATTGTCAACACAATCAAGGTGGCAATCATCCATACAATTTGGAACTAGGAAAACAGGGTCCGAGTCACCAGGGAATGAATTGGACTCGCTACATGAATGAGGTTATGATTTCCAGTCGTATAATTGCATATTTGTCTTTTTTTTCCTTTTGTTCACATTCCTTAAAATCAAGAATATTGTGCGTGTTTGACAGTGAGAGAGAAAGAAAGAGATGAAAAGATAGAGACAGCAGAGTCAGCATCCTTAGGAAGGAAAGAAAACAATAGGTATAGGATTTTAATAATACTAGTCCAACTGACTCTGATTATGATGGCAAGCCATCTGTAACACTTTTACAACAAGCCAATCCTATAGTTACCATAAAACTCAGAGCAAATAAAATTCTAAGACATTCTTTCGAATTGCTATGACTACGAACAATTAGTTTCTACATAAACAATACCGACCACGAAACAGAATTGGATAACTAACTAAAATAAAGATTTCAAAGATTTGAAAATGCAGTAACTAACCTTCTTTTTCTCAAACAGCGGATCATCCTCAGACATTTTTAACTCAAGTAAAAGGTCATCCTCATTCGGTAAACATTTCTGCGAGGAACAACAACAAACACTTAATCTACGAAATTGATACTATTTTCTATCATTAGCTCAACCCGTCCATTGAACATTGAAAGATCAATTATTCAAGAAAAGAAACAATCTTGAAGCCTTTGTAACTTTCAATACATCTGACAGCATCGGATTTTTCTTCAAAACTAAACACCATAAGTCAAGAAAAGCTAATTAAGCGATCTAAACATGAAAAATGACCATGCAACCACAACTCTCTCTCTCTCTCTCTCTCTCTCTCTCTCTCTAGACAATTAGAGCATACTAAACGAAAGAAAGAGGAAACTGAATGCAAGACTGGACACAGAGAGAGTAAGTCTGAAGAAGAAGAAGAAGAAGAAGAGACGAGTGAAGTAGATACCTTGTCGTCGTCTTGATGTTCCTCCATTGCCGAATTTGATTTGAAGAAGGGGCGGGAAGAGAGAGAGAGAGAGAGAGAGAGAGAGAGAGAGAGAGAGAGAGAGAGAAGGCCAGATGTTTTTATACGTCAAGCGGATTTCAGGGAGAAATGAAACGTAAATTTTGGTAAATAAGCAATGGATAATTGCCGTGCCGCATCTTGATAAATGAGTCCCTTAACAAGTAATTAAAGGCAACGGTGACCTAAAAATCCAATTTTAAAGAATAAGGTCTTCCAATTTTATTATTGCAATAAGTATAATTTTGTGTATTTAAATTTAACTAAAAAATAAAATTAGAAAATAAAACTGTCCAGCCAAAATATTGCCTTCAGCATAAAAGTGGATTTCCTTCGGTAGTCTCAGGCCATAATTTTTCCAAACCAAGACAAGATTTCATTTTGGGAGGAACCTCCTCCATGGGTATAATCTCATCTCTACAAGTGCGCGAAAAGACAATATGAAGAAAAGAGTTTGGACAAAATGAAAATGGTGAATATGTTTTACTTATGAACCAGCCAAGTTGAGAAGAGAGAGAGAGAGAGAGAGAGAGGAGTGAGAGAGAGAATGGGGTTTACGGTGAGAATTAAGAGAGACTGTGTGTGCGCGCTAGAGAGAGAGAGAGATAGAGAGGGATTTCAATACAACCCATTATATGTCTTAAAATTACTATTTCTATTAATTTTACTGATAATTCTATTAACTTTTACTAATCTCTTCTACTAATTACTAACTAATTTATTAACTACTAACTAATCTAATAAATTCTTTAACAATTTTCTAACTATTACGGACTTTCCCAACCACAACAGAGTCCTTAGAGCCTGTCAATTTTTAAGCACTAACCAAACTTTATCCTTTCAAACAATCCCCAATCCACTCCCTTCGTTGTGTAACAGCTAGCAAGACAAAGGACAAAGTTTAACAAGCCAACAGCTAGTCTCTGTAACTCCTTAAACTAAAAATGGTTAGTAGACTAATAGAGTGAGACAATATAGTTAGAAGTTAGTTGAATTGTTGTTAAAAGTTGGTTATGATAGTTCCGAATGGATTGTATATAGCAATAAGGAATTGTACCAAGAAGGCATAAGGAATAACAGTATGCTATTTTCCTCTGAATCTTCTTCTTCTTCTTCTCTTTCTTTTCCTTCTACTTTCTTCTTCTTCTTTCCCGTCTACTTCTTCTTACTCTTCTTCTACTCTCTGTAACACTTCTCTTTCTGTTCTTATTAGTTACAAGATAAAACAACTTATACAAGGTTCTACTCTAGTTCCTCACACTTCTATTCTTTAGTTTTCTGCCCACACTTATTCTTGTTAGAAGTGTGACAGAATTTGGTATCAGAGTTATTCGTTCCTTGGCAAAGTGGGAAATTATGGCAGAAGATGCTAGGTTTAAGGCCATTGGTGAACAACTCAAGAAGCAAAAGATAAAAATGCAAGAGAATTATTTGGAATTCAATTGAAGATCTGAGGAACAGTCCCAAAGAATGGATGAATAGTCTCAGAAACTAGATGCATTCATAGAGAGTGTAAATGCTCAGTTTGCAAACGATGTAGTGATGCTGAACAATATAAACGACCAGACCAAAGTAGCAACAAAGGTATTCAGTCACATATTCTACCAACACCAGTGGAAGGAAGATCGAGATAAGAAATGGGAGCATGCATGGTCAAAAGAGATTCAATTCCTCATGGGGTGCTACCAAATCCTCCTAAGATAGAATTACCAATATTTACAGGAGAGAACCCAATAATTTGGCTGAGGAAGTGTAACAAGTTTTTTGCAGTTTACCAAATTCCTAAGCATACTTGGGTAGATACAGTTGAAATGTATCTTGATGGGAAGGCAGAAGTCTGGTTTCAAGGAGTCAAGTTGATTAAACAAGACATAAGTTGGGAAGAATTTTCTCAACTTCTAAACCAATGCTTTGAGGCAAAAGGGATGTAAGATGAAATTGAAGAGTTCAACAAACTCTAGCAGCAAGGGTCAATAGCAAACTATCAAACCAAATTTGAAGAACTACGGTCCATCATGCTCCAGAAGAATCCAAAATTGACTAAATCATACTTCATCTCCAACTTTATAAGTGGACTGAAGGATGAGATAAAGCCAATGTTGTGAATGCTCAAACCAATATCTCTTTTTCAAGCCTTTGAAATAGCTACTCTGCAGGAACAAGCTCTAGAGTTTGCTAAACAGAAAAAGATGACTCCTTACAAAGGATAGGAACATGGGGAACGTAAGAATGGGATCAAGAATATAGGAGGAGCTGCATCATCACCCAAGACTCTTGCTAACAAAGGAAGACGTTGGTCAAATGGAGTAGAACATAAGGATAGGACAACAAGAGTATCAGCCCAAGAAATACAGTTTAGAAGAGTCAACAACCTCTACTTTAAATATGGAGAAAAGTTCAATCCAGGGCACCAATGTAGACTCATGAACCTCAACTTAATCATAGCTGTAGAAGAGAAAGAAATAACAAAATTTGCGAAAGCAAATGAAGAGCTGGTTGAAGAAGGAATTGAGGTACCTCTTTGTACTCTTTCCAATTTACTAAATAGAAAGACAATAACTCTACAAGGGACAATAAATGGAATAATAGTGTCAATACTAATTGATACTGGTAGCTTTGATAGTTTCATAAATCAAGTAATGGTTGAAGAGCTTAAAATGCAATCAGAGGAAACAGAACCTCTGCTTGCTTTATTAGCAGATAGTAGTATGGTAAGTA
The DNA here is from genome assembly GCA_033439265.1 of Dillenia suffruticosa. Classification (NCBI taxonomy): domain Eukaryota; kingdom Viridiplantae; phylum Streptophyta; class Magnoliopsida; order Dilleniales; family Dilleniaceae; genus Dillenia; species Dillenia suffruticosa. The sequence continues at coordinate 8,977,573 of JAVTVX010000013.1, read as the reverse complement.
GTTACAGTAAGGTAAAAAGGGTTAAGTGGAGCATACAAGATTACAACTTTTCATTTGACCTAAGGACAATCAATCTAGGATAGTAGGATATAATTTTAGGTGTGGACTAGATGTTTAATTTCAACCCCATTACATTTGATTTTAAGCAACTGCATGTCAGACTAGCAGGTGAGAAGGGAGAAATGTTATTGATAGGTAAAGTTGCAGATCCTAAAATGAAGCTAGTACGAGATAAGGGGATAAGGAAATTCAGGAAACAATAGTGGTTAAGTTGTAACACTCTCTTCATGACTACAAAAGACCACAGTCCACAAGCATCTATTTCTAAGTTACTGTAGCAATTTGAAGATGTCTTCTCTACTCCACAATCACTACCTCCAAAAAAAGCACTCGACCATTCCATTCCCCTTAAACAACTCTTTAAACTTAAACCATACAGGCATCCACATTCTCAAAAGACTAAAATTGAGAGGCAGGTTCAGGAAATGTTGGAAGCAGGAATTGTCAGATATAGTTCTAGTCCCTTTGCTTCCCTAATACTGTTAGTAAAGAAGAAGGATAATACATGAAGGTTTTGTGTGGATTATAGACAGCTCAACAACTTGAAAATTAAGGATAGGTATCCTATTCCCAATATTGATGAATTACTAGATGAATTACATGGGTCTAAGTTGTTCTCCAAGATAGATTTGAGGGCTGGATATCATCAAATTAGAGTTAAACCTAAGGATATGGAAAAGACGGCCTTCCAAACCCATTATGGTCATTTTGAATTTCTAGTTATACCCTTTGGGTTAACAAATGCTCCAACCATATTCCAATCTCTTATGAACCAAATTTTCTAACCATTTCTCAAGAAATTTGTTTTAATGTTTTTTGGTGACATTCTGGTCTATAGCCCAGATCTTCTGACTCACATTCATAACCTTCAAGATATACTTCTAACCCTTAGTCAACATCATTTGTTTGCAAAATTTCTAAGTATACTTTTGGTCAATCTCAAGTAAAGTACTTAGGCCATGTAATGTCAGAATTTGGAGTACAAATGAATCCTCAGAAAATTGAATGCATAGTGTCATGGCTAACTCTAAACTCTGCTAAAGATCTTAGAAGTTTCTTGGGGCTAGCAGGTTACTACATAAGATTTATAAAAGGTTATGGCATTGTGACAAAGCCTCTGAATGATTTACTGCGAAAGGACAACTACTCTTGGGATGAAGAGGCGGATAGAGCCTTTTGTCAACTGAAGAAAGCACTAAGTTCAGGTCCAGTCATGAGACTACCTGATTTTTCAAAGTCTTTTGTTATTGAAACTGATGCTTGTTCCAAAAGATGGGGAGCTGTGTTGATGCAAAAGGGACACCCAATTACCTACTTGAGCACGACTTTAGGAATCAAGAGTTAAGGACTATCTACCTATGAGAAAGTACTGATGGCAGTAGTCATGGTTATATCAAAATGGAGGCATTATTTGGTAGGGTATCACTTTATTATAAAAACAGATCGCTAGAGCCTCAAATTTCTCCTAGAACAAAAACTTACTAGCACTCTACAACATAAATGGCTTACAAAACTATTGAGGTTGGATTATGAGATTCAATACAAGAAGGGGACATAAAACAAAGCTGCAGATACTTTGTCGAGAAGAGAAGTACCTGCAGATAGACAACAAGTTGGAGAAATAGTAGTTGTATCTATAATTCAACCCCAATGGATATAAGAAATTATTCAAAGCTATGAGAAGGATGAAGAGTGTCAAAAAATTATAGCTCAGTTAACTTTGGATCTAGAAGTGCAGATAGATTTCCAATACAAGGATGGCATCTTGAAATTCAAGAAAAAGATTTATGTGGGGAATAGCTACAAGCTGAGGAACAAAATAATGAATCAAATGCACAGCTTTGCCATGGAGGCATTCAGGACAGCATTGCACATTACAAAGGATAAAAACGACATTCTATTGGCCATCAATGAAAGCTACAGTCACTTAATATGTGCAGGAATGTGATGTATATCAAAGAAATAAACATGAAAATGTCTCATACCCAGATTTGCTTCAGCCTTTGTCAATACCTACTCGAGCATGGTCACAAATCAGTATGAATTTTATTGAAGGCCTTCCCGAATCACTTGATTTTAATAATATTTTGGTGGTTATTGATAGGCTAACAAAATTCAGTCACTTTATAGCCCTACAGCATCCTTACACCGCCTTAACAGTAGCTCAATTAGTTGTTGAACATATGTTTAAGCTGCATGGATTATCAGATTCTATTGTTATTGACAGAGATAAAGTATTTACAAGTCTTCTGGCAAGAACTCTTCAGACTGGTTGGAACTCAGCTTAGCCTTAGCAGTGCATACCATCAACAATCTGATTTTTAAATTGAAAGACTTAATCAATGTGTGTAATGCTATATGCGGTGTATGACTGCTGACAGACCAGGCTTATGGAGACAATGGTTAAGTCTAGCTGAATGGTGGTATAACACAAACTTTTACTCAAATCTTCAGATGACTCTTTTTGAAGCTTGGTATGGATACAAACCAATAACTATTCCTATCGGGCCATATTAGGATACTATAAATCTAGAAGCAGCTAATTTTATGACAAACAAATAGGCCATGTTACAAATCCTCAGAGATCATTTAGCTCGAGCTCAAAATAGGATGAAGCTGAATGCTAACAAGAAGAGATTTGGAAGGGAATTTCAGGAAGGGGATTTTGTATACCTTAAGCTTCAACCTTATCGTCAGCGATCTGTAAAACTTTGGAGACAACTCACATTGTCTTCTAAATTCTATGGTCCATTTCCTATTATAGCTCGAGTATGAAAAGTGGCATATAAATTACAACTACCAGCTTACCCTTGATAAGAATTGACAAACAAGCTCTGATTGAGCCTGAAGCAGTGTTAAAAATGAGGGTGATCTTGCACAACAATATACCAGCCACTTAGTGGTTAATCAGACGAGTGAATCTCAATTTTGAAGAGTCAACTTGGGAAGATGTGAGTTTCATCAAAGCACAATTTGCTAGCTTTAGTCCTTGAGGACAAGGAGATTTTAAAGTGGGAGTAAAATGTAACAGCTAGCAGAACAAATGACAAAGTTTAACTAGCCAACAACTAGCCTGTGTAACTCCTTAAATTGACAATAGTAAGTAGACTAATAGAGTGAGACAATATAGTTAGAAGTTAGTTGAATTGTTATTAAAAGTTGGTTGTGACAGTTCCAACTGGATTGTATATAACAATAAGGAATTGTACCAAGAAGGCATAAGGAATAATAGTCTGCTATTTTCCTCTGAATCTTCTTCTTCTTCTCTTTATTTTCCTTTTACTTTCTTCTTCTTCTTTCCCATCTACTTCTTCTTACTCTTCTTCTACTCTCTATAATTCTTCTCTTTCTGTTCTCATTAGTTACTAGATAGAACAACTTATACAAGGTTCTGCTTTAGTTCCTCACACTTCTATTCTTCAATTTTTTGCTTACACTTATTCTTGTTAGAAGTGTGACACGTTGCTAAATGAGGCATCGTATCATAGTTCATTTGAATCCAACCAAATGCCTTGATCGTGAGACGTGGAATCCTTGTATTCTTTCTTAGCATTAGCCTGAATGCCTCCTTTCTAGATCTCACAACTCTAAAAAATGTTTGTCAATAATAATCTCACTAATTCTGTTAGTACCCCTTTCGGCTTTTGTGGTGAAACGGAGAGAAAATTCTATGTGCAAATTGAAAAAGAAATACATATTTATGACTATAAAAATTGTGGAGACAATAGTGTAATAGTATAAGAAGTTAAAACTTTTTGTAAAGGAGAACGTTTTTAAGTGTGAGTTTTTAAATCTCGAATGTGCAAAATGGAAACAACAAAAAATCAAAAGAAAAAAGAGAAATAAAGTGAGAGATCCAAAACATGGACGATGACCACTAACCAATACAAATGAAGGTCTTGAGTCCAACAAGCGAGAGTAGAGTGAGGAGATAGACTATGATTTTCAAATAAGGGGTTCAAACAACAGGACCAACCAAATTAATTCTATTTTAAGACTTTTTCTCAAACAACCAAAGGGCCTCCAAAATAAAAACTACAGTAATCAAACCAAAGCATTAGGGTTTGTATTAAGTAGGATTTGTGGAAAGTCTCCATTAATAACTATCTTTCACATGTATGTACGCTCTTCAACCCTAAGGGTATACTGATATAAGAAATTTGGGATGTTATATTGTGAATCCTTAGGTGTGTTAAGGATTAGTTCTTCATCCACTTTTACATTACACTCTCTGCTCAAGTCGTACATAATGGAAACTGTGATATGATCAAGTAAAACCACGCTAAGGATTCAGGTCTCAGTTCAAATATGAGAGAAAAATAACCTACAAAAAAGCCAAGTATAGAAACTCTCATGAGAAACCTAGAAAGGAAAACTTATGGTTGAGAGAGAGACTTTCTTAATATCGTCTATATCAGGAGTTAAATATAGTTTTTCTGGTAGAAATAAAAATTTTAAATTGAAAAAAAAAATCATCTATGTATTTGCAGAAATAGTGACCCAGAACTTGATTTGGGAGATTTTCGTGTACAACGAAGGCATTTGGTTGTATACAATGAAAATACACCACCTGAATCACAAAAATTCTATTTCCTTGATGCTGTTAAATTTGATAATAAAACATGTGAAATAGATTTTTAAATTGACCGAAACAAAATCAACAATAAAGTAAATGAAGCCTATCTTTCAATCACTTTTTCCAATGCTATTTTCATTGGACATGTGAAACTCATATAGAGTATGATTCTAATAAAACTATATATCTAAAAAAAAGGAGACAAATTTTAATTAAAAAAATATGATAGTTAAAATCAAGCGGGACAAATGATTGATATTGTTAGAGAAAAGCAAAATAAAACAGAAAAAATAAAGAGAATAAAACAGATTGAGAGAGAATGACTCATATATTATATATACAATAGGTTGTACAAAGATCCTATTTATAGAGTGATTTCATGATATTAAACCTAAAATATAAAATGTAAGAATAAATAGAATATTTATAAAATTGGTAAAAATAAATGAAATAATTATAAAATTAAAATTTTGGAAAGTCAATATTTTTAAAATTTTTAAAATTTAGAAATTTTCAAAATTTTTTCGATAAAACTTTTTCAATTTAGAAATGTTACTATTTTTTACTGTCCCTCAAACTCAAGATGAGAGTAGAGAGGTCATTTTGAGTGTGTAGTAGGTCATTATGACGTCCAGGAAGATGAGTCTTAGTAAAGAGATAGCAGGTTGGTCATCAGAGCAAAGAAAAAATAACTGAAGGTCACCATTGGTTATATGTTGATGAATAAATTAACAATTAATCTCAATGTATTTAGTTCATTCACGAAAAATATCATTATGAGCAATGTGAATAACACTCTGATTATCATAATAAAAGAGTTGGAGAAGAAATAGGTATATCAAGATCACAAAAAAGTCTCTAAAGCCATAATAATTTTGTAGTGGTGTTAACAAAGGCACGATATTCTACCTTTATATTAAAACAAATTGTAAAAGTTTGTTTTTTACTACACCAGGAGATTAAAGAATCATAAAAAAAATGCATTAGCCAATAGTAAACAGTCGATCAATAGGATCACTAACCCAATCAGTATTAGAATAGACATATAACTATAAAGATGATGTGGCGGAAAAGTGAAGTCCATGAAATAAGGTGCCTTTAACATAATGAAAAATCTGTAGAATGGCAGCAAAATGAACACATTGTGGTGCAGTCATAAACTAACTAACAATATGAACAAAATAAGAGATATTAGGATGAGTAGCGGTAAGATAAACAATACTATCTACTAATTGTCGATATAAGGTAGGATCAGAAAGAAGAGTGCTATCTGTAGGAGAATGTTTAACATTATGCTCAAGAGTAGTGGAAGCAATTTTATTATCTGAAATGTTTGAATGAGAAAGAAGGTCAAACACATATTTTGCTTGGGATAAGTAATAAACAGAAGATGTAAGAGTAACTTCCAGTCCCAAAAAGTAACTAAGATGACTAAAATCTTTCTTTTGAAATTTGTTACAAAGAAAATGTTTAAATTTGGAGATTGCAGTAGTATCGCTTCCGGTGATAATCATATCATCAACGTAAAGAAAAAGTAAAATAGTTTCATGATCAGTTTGCTAAATGAAGAGGGCAGAATCATAAACACTATGAGAGACACTAAAATCACTAACAGTACTGTTGAAAGTAGAAAACTAGGCACAGAGAGAGCCTATTTTAAGCCATATAGAGCTCGGCAAAGATGACAAACTTTGTTGGTAGGATGTGAATAACCCGAAAGTGATTTCATATAAATTTCTTCTTTCAGAACTCTATTGAAAAAAAAAACCATTTTTAACATCCATCTAATACGAGGGTCATTGTTTAGTTGCAACAACAGTAAGCAAACTACGTACAAAAGTAAGACGAGCAGCAGGGGTAAAAGTTTCTTCATAGTCAATACCATATTCCTGTGTGTATCCCTTTGCAACCAGTCGAGCCTTGTATCGTTCAATAGTCCCATCTGAGTGGGTTTTGATTTTATAAATTCACTTACATCCTACAAGAGTTTTGTCTGTAGGAAAATCAACTAAATTCTAAGTATGTGTGTTCTCCAAACACTACAATATGGATGGCTTTTAGTGACAAAGATTAGTAAGGGTCATAAGAAAGGGGTCACTATATGTGCTATTTAGTGGGGGTCACTTTGACCGCCATTACAAAGTTGATCTATTGTGGCGGTCAAAATTTTCCACCACAAAAATAGTTTTTTAGTGACAACAAAAAATTTTGACTGCCAATAAATTAAATACAAAAATGATAGTCACCACTAAATAATAATGAACACATGCGACGCCACTAAAACTATTTTTTGTGATAAAGTGAAATTTTGACCACCACTTAATATGTATTCTTTAGTTACAGTTTCCACCAGTCGCCACTAAATCTCTTCCCAACTTTAACAACCTAACTTTTTAGTTATTGAGTTTTATTAATTTTTAAGTTAAAAAATCTTTAACTTTTTTTAATTATTTTAAATTGTTAAATAAATATTTCAAAATAATAATTGTTCTTTTGTAAAAATTGTTTGATAATTAACAAAAATTAACTTGTCAATAAAATTCATAATTACTAGTAAGCTTTTTCTTATTATATTCTTTCTTTTTTAATGAAAAACTCAATTTTAAAAAAACAATTGTATCTTACTTTATTATGAATAAAATTTTTAAAATTTTTTAATTATTAAATAATTCTTTAAAAAATTAAATGCTAAAAGTTAGACAAAACTAGTACTTTTAATAAAAAACTATAATTATTTATCAAAGTGAGAATTAATAAAAAAGTAATAAAAATAAAACAATTGTGCATAGCAATTGTGGGGGCCGTCAAACCAGTATGCAATTATGAAAATAAAATGTGCTTATAGAATCAAGTTTATTCCTCTCTCTCAAGAAAACTACTCTCCCTGCGATTTGGGGCCCTCTCTCTTGCTCGCTCTCATCCTTGCTCTTGTTGTCATGATTTGCCATCTCAACCAAAATCTCTCTTCAATCAGTATTGAAAAACTCTCTTCAAATCTTCCATCAATTTCTAGGGTTCTACTTTTCTAGAGATCTGTTTCAATCTTGATTAGTGTTTCTAGGGTTAAAATCTTTTATCTGCATTCCTTTCTCAGGGCTAAAACTAAGACAACTAGAATTTCTAGGCTTAAAATCTTGATTGGTGAAAGTGTTTCCACCATCATTTTTTTAATATTATGATACATTTGTCTATTCATTTACCAAGCGAAAGATTGGTAGGCCTATGCAATTTCAGTGGATGTATTTCATAAAGAGGTTAGTTGTTCAAAATCATGATATTAAGTAATTTAATTCACTTTATATTATTAGATTCATGTTCAATTAATTATATTATACTTATACAAGTATTTACGTGAATTAAAATCATATGTGAGGAATAAAAGTCATTCCGAAGGTTCAATTTTAGAGGTTATCTTACTAATGAGTGTTTGACTTTTTGCTCAACCATTTAATAGAGTAGAAATGAATTTTGATGGAATTGATGAAGGTAAAAATTCATTGTCAATTTTTAAGCAACATGGTCATCCTACAATAAGGCAGCATCACGTGAGCTTACTAAAGAAGAATGGAGGCAAGTTCATCAATATGTTTTGAAAATTTGTGATGAAATTTTTTCATTTATTGAGTAAGTTCAAAATAGTTTTATAAAGAGTTAATAAGAAATCAATTTGATAATTTCGTTTTAATATTGTCATTTTCATTGTCATTATAGCAATCACAAGTAGCTCCTAAGTGAATGTTTGGACTTAAGTGGGAGGAACTTGGACAATGTGCATGACAATGAATTTCGAAAATGGTTTGAAAAAGGAGTAATTAAATTAATCTTAATCTTAACGTTATGTTAGTTTAAATTATATTAAAAATAATTTGATCTCAATATTTATATACAGTTTTCTCAATTATACAAGCAACACAATGAGCAAGTTAATGAAGAAATTCTTTCACTTGCTCGTGGTCCTGAGATGATTGACATGTTATAAAGGTTATAATGTCAATGGTTATAGATTCCACACTAAAAATTAAGAGAGAGAACTAAAAACTCAAAATAGTGGAGTTTTTGTTATTGGAAAGACAAATAGTTCTGCAGGTACAAGAAATAATTATTCCATAGTTGACAATGTGGAATACTATGGTATATTATTAGATATTATTGGACTATATTATATTAAAAGAAATCATTTGGTTTTGTTTAAATGTGATTGGAGAGATGTCCATAATAGAGGTAGAGGAATAAAAGTTGATGACTATGCATTTACTTATATAAATTTCACAAGATCTTTATGAACTAATGAACTTTTTGTGCTTGTTACTCAAGCACAGCAGGTTTTTTATGTGAAAGATATGTTAAATTCTAGTTGATACGTGGTTAATAAAACTCAACCTAAAAATATCTATGAGATTCCTTGTGTGGATGTTAGTGTTAATGAGGATAAGCTATACCAACAAAATGAATTATGTATTGGTGGATCCTCAAAAGGAATTTTAGATATTGGTGATGACATTAATTGGCAAAGGATTGATGTTGAAGATAAAATAATAGAAAATCAGAATTCTTCCATTAAAAGGTGTACGAATGAAAAAAAATGGGAAGAAAAGGAAAAAAATGAGAATGTTAAGTGAATTTTTAATTAATAATGATGTTGATGATGATATAAGGGATGATATAATTTATTCATTATTTTATTTTTCTTCACATAATATGTATTATAAAATATTTAAATTTATTGATTTGCTAATATCTTATTATTAGATTATATATGTAGTTAATCTACATTTGCAACGACTTCTCAGCAATCAAGTGGCAACCGCATTAGTGAAACATCACTCAAATCTGAAAGGAAAAGAACTCGAGGAAAAACAAAAATTCTTTGACTTTGTGAATTAAGTTAGATGCTGAAATTAGAATTCAATAGTCAAAATCAACCAATATGCGTGAATGCAAATAAATTGACTAGTGAAATAAGTATCATAGTTCGATCATCTGGTGATATTTCGATTTCAAGTATCAAATGGGAAAACATTCCAAAAGAGAAAAGAAAAAAAGTATCAAAAAATAAAGGTAATTAGCTTTTTTTTTTTTTTTTTTTTTTTACTTTCAATTGATATTTTCATTAGTATAACCATATATTAATTTACAAATTTTCAGGAAAAATTTGAGTTTGAAGAAAGTTTTTTGAAAAATCAACGAATTATGCAAAAAATTAACAATAAATTCATTGATCACAAGCACAAGCTAAAAGTGAAGCACTATAACAAGTTTGACACCAATGAAGAAAGACTTGCAAACATACAAGAAAATGTTGATAAGGATAATTGGAAGATATTTTGTGCTCACATAGTTATCCCCAAGTATCATATATTATAATATATCACATTTTGTATACATTGAATATGATTAGTTCATTTATTTTTTAACTTATTTAAATAGGAAAAGAGTGTAAGAAATAAGAGAAAGCGAGCATAACAAATAGTTCAGCATACAACAGGCACTAGAAGTTATACAGTAATTAGAGCAATAGAGGTATATGTGTAATTTTAATATTTAATTACAAGTGTTATTTTTCTCATCTTATTCAATTTTCAATTGAATGCATGTAGTTTGAGAAGGATCCAGAGTATCGGTAACCTTCTCAATGGAAAATGTTTCAAATAATTCATACAAAAAAATAGAAGTATGGTTTCTGATATCGTTCAAGAGATTGTGGTAAGTACTCAAATTCAAAATAAATGTAAATAGTTCACTTAAAGTTCATACTTATTGTTTGAATAATATTTTGACAGAATAAGTTTAATAGTTTATATTCTCAATCAAATGACTCTTCGGAGCCAATCAAAGAATATGAGAGTTTTAAACAAGTTATAGGACCAAAGAGACATGGTCGTGTACGTGGATATGGCTTGGCTCCTACATCGAGTTCTATATATGGATCATCTTCAAAATGTAGTGAATTATTAAGCATGTTGGAAACATCCCAAAAACATAATGATATTATGTAATCATAGTTGGATGATTTGAGAAAGGAGAATGAAGAGAAAAGAAGAATGAATGAAGAGGAAAGGAGGATAGAAGAAGGAATGAGGAAGAAAGGAGGATGAATGAAGAGGAAATTAAAAAAATGGAGGAGAAATTTCAAGCATTACATGCCTTAGTAGAGGAGAGCAAGGCCTTCTTGTGGTGAGTTAAACTAACACTATAGTTAATTACAATTATATTTACTTGATTTAATACTTTTGTTAAGTTATGCTCTGTTTTAATGTCAGAGCATTTATAGTGTCAGACTAAAATGGTTATACTAATAGCTAATTGCTTTCTACATAAGTAACACATTGCTTAATTGTGCATTTTCTAAAACATAGATTTAATAAAACATAGATCCTTATGATGATCCATTTTTTTAATGCAAAGACGTTAATGATTATTCATGTCTCTAAGCTACATTATTCTACTACACTCAATCTTTTAGATTCGATATTCATTCCCAAAAACAAAAAAAAAACAAATTTGTCAGCAGTTTGGAGTTTTTGTTTTATATGTTTAACTATTTTTTTGTCTAAATAAAAGAGTCTGCAAAGGTGACCAATGTTACTACACTTTTTAATGATTCTGATGAGGGGTTTACCACTTTTTTTTTAATGGTGTTATTGACCTCGTTTTTTAGACTAATTTGGGTTCTAAGGGAGACTGGTTTTTAAGCATAGATTGATCTTTCTTCAAAAATCTATGTTTAAAGCTCTATGATTTTTGTTTTTGTTTTTTCTTGTACAACTCTTTCTTTTCTCATAAATTTCATTCAAAATTTGCTCTAGGTATTTACTGCTAGTTTTCATAGGATTTGTGGTTCAACAATCAGCTTACCTAGGAGCCAGGCCACTAGAGACCTTGGCTACTCACTTGGCTGATCTAGGGCATAATAAATTTTCCCACTTTGTAGATTGATTTTTGACATAACTATTTTTTCTTTTAATAGTTCATATAAACCCTAGACTTTCAAGTTATGTCGGATCAATTTCTTGTATTTTTATATTATGTTAATCAAATTATATTCTTATCTTTTTAATATTATTAATTATTTTTTTGAATTGAATTTTAGTTTTATATCTGTTCTGAATTGAGAGTGTTTGCCTAAAATTGGTCACAAAAATATATAATCTTTTTTGTTAATTACATTTGCCTTTAAGGGTGGTCAAATAGTTGTCACTAAAAACTCTTTTAATAGAAATTCATTTTGTCGTCACAAAATATCAATTTAGTGGAGGTTATTTTTGTTGTCATTAAATGTTAATTTAGTGGGGGCTGTATTTTCCATCACTAAATGTTAACACAAATAGTGGTGGCCATCTCGGCCCTCAATAAATGGCAACACATTTAGTGGTAGCCATTGCAGCCCCTACTAAATGTGACCGCCACTATAACATTTTTTTTAGTGACAAGAGCGGCAGTCACTAAAAGTTCTATTTAGTGGTGACCATTTTGTTGACTGCCACTAATACTTTTAGTAGCGAAATTTTTAGTGATGGTCGTTGACGACCACATGGCCGTTATTATAGGGTTTTAGTAGCAGCCATCAACACATGTGGCAACTTTGACTCCCACTATAAGTGGTTTGTCTTGTAGTGAAAGTTTGAAGTTCTTCTTACATAGCTTGCTGCCAAAGAGGATTAATACTAGCCTCTCGATAAGATTGAGGCTCATGTAAAGTGGAGATTGTAGAATAACAATGATAATCAAGAAGATGAGCAGGAGGTGCTCTGACTCTTATAGGTTGAGAAGTGGATTCAAAAGGTAACTCAGTTTCAGTGGAAGGAGGTGCAAGTCCATCATTTGGGAGATGATCCGAAGGAGAAGCTGTGAGAGTTGAAATATCTGTATATGTATTAGAACTGGGAGAAAATAAATAAGGAGACAAATTAGTGAATAATGGGGAGGTGGTACAAAAATTAGATAGGGAAGAAAACATGATATTTTTCCAGAAAATGACATGACGAGAGACTCGAAAACGATTGGAGATAGGATCCCAATATCTATATCCTTTGTGTTCGATGCCATATCCTAGGAAACAGTATAATCGTGCTCGAGATTGTAACTTATTATGCTCATGGAGTTGAAATACCACAAACAAGCACACCCAAAGATTTTAAGAGAGTTATAAGCGAGTGAAGAGCCATGTAACCACTCATAAGGATAGATGTTAAAAATTGTAGAAGAAGATATTCTATTGATAATATATACAGCTGTAAGAGCTGTCTCACCCCAAAATTGTGGTGGAAAAGATGTAGAGAAAAGTAAAAACCAAGATATGTCAAGAATGTGACGATATTTTTGTTCTGCTCTACCGTTTTGTTGGGAAGTACCTGGACAAGAATATTGGACAATGGTTTCATGCTGCTTAAAAAACATAATAAGAGTAGACTCAAGATATTCTGATACATTATCAATGCGTAAGATTTTGATGGTGTGAGAAAACTGAGTTTGAATCACTGATACAAAGTTTTTGTAAATTTAAGATAATTCTGAGTGGTTTTCATAAAGTAAATCCATATAAAGCGGGAGCAGTCATCAATAAACATAACAAAGTATTTTGACCCACCCATAGTTGGTGTAGGAGATGGTCCCCAAATATCATACTGAATAAGATCAAAGGGGACAATATAAATAAAATGATTTATGTTAAAAGATAAGACATATTGTTTTACAGTTTAATATAAAATACATTGAAGAGATTTATTAATAACAGAATTTAGTAAACCCGAAAAAATCAAAGAATGGAGTTTATTAAGAGATAGATGACCCAAACGAAAATGCCATAAGTGAAAAGAGGAAGAAACAGTGGCAGTACAACATAGTGAGGAACGAGTAATAGGAAAGTGAAGAGAAATGACTTCATACAGAGGTCCAACCTTACGACCTGTCCTAAAAATTGTTCCCATCTGAGAATCTTGTACGCGATATCCAGTAGAAGTGAATATTATGTCCAATCCAAATTCACATAATTGATCAACAGAGATAAAATTTAAGGTAAGTGTAGGAACAAAGAATGTATCAGCTAAATCTAAGAAGAAGATGGAAAAATGACCAATATGAGTGACTGGCATGGTAGAGCCATCGGCTGTATATAGGTGGTTTGATAGGAGTAGATAAAGAAGTAAAAAGTGGGAATCATAAATCATATGGTTAAAGCAAGCAGAGTCAAAAAACTAAGAACATGTACCTAATACGGTAGAAAGTGTAATGTGGTTGTGATTATCATAAAAAATAACCTGTTGTAAGAGAGTTTGAAAATCACTAAGAGATATTATAGGTTGAGTAGAAGAGGTCGTAGAAGTAGAATCCTCAATAACAGCAATAGCAGTAGACTGCGAGATATGTCAAGAATCAGCAGCAAAACGATTTTGGGATTGAATGGTCATTTTTGGGCAATTCTCAATAAGATAACCCTTCTCTTTTCAATATCGACATTCAATCATAGGATTAGCAAGACATCGACTAGAAATATATCCTTGGTTCTTGTAGAATCAACATTGAATAATAGAATAATTAGGAAGGATATGACCTGACTTCTGACAGTTACAACAAAAATTTGGAATCTTTGGTTCTCAAGTAGTAGTAACCAACACAACATCATTATGTTGAGATTTGAGTAATCTCAGGTGAGTCTCTTTTTATATTAACTCAGAAACTGCATTTTCAATAGTAGGAAGAGGATGTCGATGAAATAGAGAATCTCTAACAGACTCAAAATCTAATGTTAGAGCCATAAGAAATTGAACCAGATCTCCTTGATATCGATATATTGTATATTTTCTAGCGTCAGTTGTACACTGCCAATGTGGTTCAGAGGGAGCAAGTCGATCCCTCATTGACTGCATACGGGTAAGAAAATCATTGATTGACTGATCTCGTTCCTATCGCAAAGAGTGAAGTTCACTTAGCAATTGATACTAATGAGCCAAATCTGATATAATGTAGCGACTTGCAAGAAGATCTCAAACTTTCTTACCTGTCTTAAAACAACTAAATTGCAATTGAATAGAAGGTGCAGGGGTGTTAGGAAATCAAGTGAGGATTTGATGATTTTTGCTCTCCCAATCTTCAAGACGATTAGCAAATCACCATTCAATTCATCATTGTATTTCATGGGCAATTTGACATCTCCTATAATACAACGTCATAGCCTCCTTCCCTTAAGGAAGCTTCTCATCCCTTGAAATCAAGCCTAATAATAGTATCTATCAAGTACAATAGAAATAGATCGAGAAATATCTAATTTCTCCATAAATAGGCAAAAAATGTGATGAGAACAAACACTTAATTCTCTAATACCATGTTAAAAAAAGCAAAATAAAACAGAAAAAACAGAAAGAATAAAGCAAACCGAGAGAAAATAACTCATATATTGTGTATACAATTGGTTGTATCAAAATCCTATTTATAGAGTGATTTCATAAAATTAAACCCTAAAATATAAAAAGTAAAAATAAATAGAATATTTATAAGATTTATAAAAATAAATAAAATAATTACAATATCGAAATTTTGGAAAGTTAATATTTTCAAAACTTTTTCGATTTGAAAATTTTCAAAACTTTTTCAACAATACTTTTTTAATTTATGAATGTTAATATTCTTTACGGATGTTAATCAAATTTGATCCCTTGATAAAGCCGATGAAGTCCCTTTGTACCTTTCCTTATCAACTTAATTGCACTGTAGTTGCTATTTTTGGCAACTTCCTTGTGGTTCATTTGATTAGAACAGCCTAATCATATACTGAAATAAGACTGAACAGTTTCTGAGCCATTGTCTTTGTCATGACTTCAAATAGATAGTGTGAGCTACAGCTGATTCTCTCTATCCCAAACGCACTTCGTTCTAGGCCTTGCTTGGTTATTCTCTACGATGGCAATGGCATCTCCACTTGATGTCATTTCTTCTTCGGTTGTCATTTTTGCGTGGTCTCTGGAGCAACTGACGCTTCTCTCCAGTGAGGTATGATCTTCTCTTCTAGTAGTCTGAGCATATTGGACATTTTTTTGCTCACATGATGCTTTATTGATGCTGCTCAACCAGCCTTAAGTAGCTTCTGATGCTCTTGACAATGAAGTCCAAAATCTATCCTTTTCAGCTTGACCTTTTAGCTCATTCATTAAGTTGTTCTGGGTAATGCATAATCGATGGAGTTCTCTCACCTGCGTTTATTTTAGTTTCTTAAAGCTTTTTATAGACAATCCCAAGTTAAATTCAAATGGCATATAAGTGAGCCTGGACTACTTTTTTGAAAGAAAATAACTATTTTTCATGCTAATATTTTTATGAGCCAACAGTCATAGTAAATATATATATTTTTTTATTATACAAGGGTTCGAACCCAAAATCTCAGGATTTGGGGAAGGAATTGTGACTACTGGATTATTCCATTGGGAACATCATAGTAAATATTTGATAATATAGTATAACATGTTAGAGCATTTGCAACTAATAATGCCGAGATGCAAATTTATTTATTTATTTCCTGATTGTTGGTTTGCTTCTGATTATTAAAAAAGAAAAGAAAAGAAAAGAAAAGAAAAGAAAACTTGCTAGTATAACATGAACGTGTTCCTGGCGAATACAAGGGAGCAGAGGTAGTGCTATGTTCGGATTCAATCAAATGAGTTGCTACTTGCTAGTTTAATCAGCAGCAAGTGGACTTAAAGAGAGTGGACAACTCCTAATTGCCCCTAGTTTTAAAGTTCTTGTTTCGTGGATTAAAAATACTGAATTTAACATTTTTTTTTTATATCTGAAGTCTGAAAAAAAAAATTATTATTTTTAGAGTGTTATTGTCATCGAGATATCATTTGTTGCCTGATGTCTGAAAATATGTTCCTGCTTCAACATTATGTTCTTAATTGAGTCGATTTTGTAGCATATCTGCGATCCATCAGACTATCCATTGGTTGTTCTTTGTCTCGGATACGCCCCCTCCTGCCAGATTTTCTAATCCCAAAACATTTTTACCCATTCGCATGCAGTCAAAAAAAAGAAAGAAAGAAATAATCAAACTTGTATAAAAGCGAATTCACATGCATCATTAGGTATTCCTCAGTTAATTTACTTGTCTTTTACCTGTATGTATTAAATCTTGTACAATAAATTGTAGACCAAAATACGTTAAAATAAAGGAAAATATAAAAATTTGTTGTCAATAAAATCCGATATATAAAACTTATTAACTCCAGATATCGGATATCTTCACTTAAAAATACATATATATTGAGATTGAAGCTCTGTGGGGTTGCAAATTGTATGAAGTGTAGCTGAGATATGGGACTTCCTCTCTACCCCTTTTAGGATGGGATACAAGAAGTCCACTAGAATGTCGTCTGGCTATCATCAATTTTAAGCTATTGGTGAAACCCAACGCTCCAAGAAAAGAAAAAATTATTTCTTTTACTAATAAAACTCTCTTTTTCTTTTCTGCATTATGTTAATTTACAATATTGTTTTGTATATTTAGAATGGGGGAGAGGAGATCTACTTATACGCTCAAATGCATATAATACATATACCTTAACCAAAAACATCCATGTATTTTCATTTAAATTAAGAAACAATTAAACAAAGAATGCATGGAGATGTACATAAACATATATCGGTGCATGAACAAAAATACATAGATGTTAAAATGTCATGTTAAAAAATATCTATACATATTCGTATTTAAAAAAAAAAAGGCCAATTGGAAATGATAAACATAAGTTATTAAAGTAAATTGAGTAATATGGAAATAATAATAATAATAATAATAATAATAATAATAATAATAATAATAATAATAATAATAATAGAAAACGCTATAAAAAATTGTGTAGTGGGAAAAGACAAATTAAAATGAGATTTTTCGGGCGGTAACTCATGACTACCCTTTAGAAAATAGATATATATGTATATATTTGAATAAGCTTAGGGTATTTCTAAATCAAGATCCTTTAACATAAAAATGGGTAGTGAAGGTTATGGAGAGAATAAAGTTTGCCATTTCCGCTTGCTCCTTGAAATAAAAAAAATTACCTCGTGTTGATAATTAAACAGTAAGGCTCGTAAGTTATAACTCAAGTCATCAAGTAATGTGATCTTCAAAACAGTCGCATTAAATAAGAAAGAAAAAGGTTAAAGATTCATTAACGTTCCTGGGTGAGCTTACATCCAAGCCATCATATGGAACTCTACTCATTCAACATCTTCAAAAACTATGCTCCATTAGGCTTTTTTCATCCCTATCCTCAATGCGTATGGAATAATCTAAGCTCAATTCCTCTTTCCGCCGAGAACTAGTCTTTCACATTTTCTTAAGAGACGACAACATTCTCTCCCTCTCTCTCAATAAGATAGAGAGAGAGAAAGAGAGAGAGAGAGAGAGAGGGTTGCATATTTAGAGTATTTATCTTGTACAAAATTTTCATTGTAGGCCGGTGATGAAGATATTCGGAACAGAGACAGATCTTCCACAACAACAAAGATAATGTCAGATCGAGTAGTCATTTGCTCTCTTGCTTGTGGAAATCCAGAGATGCGCACTTCATTATTCCTCCCTACGTCACAATCTACCCCCACGCAGCATTTTACCGTGTTTTTTTTTATTTGATCGGATATTCAGAACTTCGCATTAACTAATTTGGACTGATCGTTGTAGTGGTTCTTTTCGGAGGACGGGTCTCCTAACGGGGAACGCTCCATACACATGAGAATTCGATTTTCCTAGTGGAATCAAATCTCGATCATGATTAAGGGTACTCAATCTCATATCCAGTTAAGTCAATCCACATTTGATCATTTTACCGTGTTGTAAAAGCATATTTCCTCCCTATTTATCTTATGGCAAAATGGTGGGTCCAGTCGTATAATTTTGAATCATAGTTGTAGTCATAGTTTAGTTGTAGTTAACTTCTTAGAGACATGTTCCCAAATGACCCATAAAAAAAAAATTTAAAATAACCCCGACCCAAAAAAATTTTCCCAAATAACCCGAATTTGTCGTATCTCCAAAACGCGACAACCCAAAGTCCAGAGAGAGAGAGAGAGAGAGAGAGAGGGAGGGAGAGGAGTCCGCGGGGGGGAGGGAGAGGGGAGGAGAGCGGCGGGGGAGGGAGGAGCACGGCGGGGGGCGGCGGGGGGAAGGAGAGAGAGGGGAGGACCGCGGCGGGGTGCGGAGGGGGGAGGGAGGGAGAGAAAGAGGGGAGAGGGCCGCGGAGGGGGGAGGGAGAGAGAGAGGGAGGGCCACGGGGGGGAGGGCCGCGGGGGTGTGGAGGGGGGAGGGGGGCAGAGGGCCGCGGGTGGGCGGAGGGCCGCGGGGGGGCAGAGGGGGAGGAGAGAGACACAGCGGAGGGGGGAGGGAGAGAGAGAGGGAGGGCCGCGGGGGCGGAGGGGGCGCCCCCCAACGGCCCTCCGCCCCCCCCCCCCCCCCCCCCCCCGCGCGGCCCTCCCTCTCTCTCTCCCTCCCCCTCCGCCCCCCGCGGGCCCTCTCCCCTCCTCTCTCCCCCCTCCCCCCTCCGCACCCCGCCGCGGTCCTCCCCTCTCTCTCTCCCTCCCCCCCCGTCCGCCCACGCCCGCCCTCGCCCTCCCCCGCCGCGCTCCTCCCTCCCCCGCCGCTCTCCTCCCCTCTCTCCCTCCCCCCCCCCCTCTCTCTCTCTCTCTCTCTCTCTTTCTCTCTCTCTCTCGACTTTGGGTTGTCGCGTCTTGGAGACGCGACAAATTTGGGTTATTTGGGAAAATTTTTTTGGATTGGGGTTGTTTTAAAAAAATTTTTTTTTTGGGTCATTTGGGAACATGTCTCTAACTTCTTATGTCTTGACTGGTCAAACACTCTATTCTTTTAATCAAAAATCTCAAATTCTAATCTTGACAATAGTGAAAAAGAATTTGAGAGAGATAATCTCTAAAATGAACCACACAGTACTCAAACTGAATTAATTTAGTAAAATCCAAATAACGATGATGAAATAAAAAAAAAATAGTTATAGTTGTAGTTTCTTTTTTTAAAAAAAAAAAAAAACAATCCTATTATATCTCTATTAAAATTCTAACATTGCACTTGTTCTTTTAAAAATTAAAAATAAAATATGAGAAATGAGATTTTTTCTATATATATAATTATATTTTTAAATTTTCCAAAGTCTAAGTTAATATTATTCACAAAGGAAGGAAAATCAAGAAAAATAGTTTCTGGAAAATTTCATGGGGATGATTTTTCGAGAGGAGAATTAAGAGGAAAGAAAAAACAAATAACAATGATAAAATAGATTCAATAGCGGTTATTAATAATGTATCAGTGACCATATTAGTTTTGCTTTTAGTGTAAAATATCTTAGTATGCTAACATTTCAACCTTAACACCAATTTGTTATAGTTCAACCGGCGTCATTTCTTTTCCTTCCGAGGTTTCAAATTTAAACCTCTCATATATATATATATAACATTTCACCAACGTGAATTGACTCAACTAAATATGTGGTTAAATACCCTTAAATATGACCGAGATTCGACTCCCACTAAAAGTATCGGGTTCTCGTATATATGAAGTATTCCACGTTGAGAGACCCGCCCTCCGAAAGGAATCACTGCAGTGATCGTTCCAGATTAGTCGGATGAAATTTCGAATACCGGATAATGTCCAAAACATGGTACCAAAAATATATATATAACATTTCAACAACAAAAAATATTAGAACCAAAAATATACAATCATCCTAATGCGAATTACTTGAAATCAAGTGTAGAGATCTAAATGTCATTGATTATAAAAATGTTCCTCGTGATGCAAAAATTTTAGGCCAAGTCTTACCAGAACCAGAAATTTTTGGTAAAAACAATATTAGGTAAAAAAAAAAAAAAATGTACGAGTGTATAGTGGCCAATTTACTGGTGAAAATTAATAGGGAGTAAGGAGATGAATCAGTATTTGAACTAAAATGAAATGAATTTATCTCAATACCAATTGGTACATTATATTTATTTAGTAGTTATAATGGAAAAGCTTATTCCTATTATGTAGCTCTAAGTCAAAAAATTAAATTTTAGACTTTGATTAGAGAGTGATTTTGCTTGTGCATTTATGTACTTGGACAGAACACTTACACATTTAGTTGTCAATTTCTTTGTCCCCACCCCCGGGGATAAATGACATGAAAATAGAGAAATAGCTAAGCTATTTAGAAATTATAAAGTTATATTATTATCGTTTTCTTTTTTTTTTTTCCTTATAATAGTGATAATTTCTTTTTTCCAAGAATAACCAACTTGAAATGCAATAGCTGGAATCTGACTTTTACCCTTCACCCACATTTTTCTTTCATATCTCCCATTACTCACATGTTATTTCTCCCACGTGTTATTAAGGAAAAAAAAAAGGAATATATGAAATCTGATTTTCCCACTTGCCCTGTATCCTTGTCCGCTATGGTACATCAAAGCAAATGCATCACTCTCTCTCTCTCTAGGATATTTCCACATCAAGAAGAGAATCAATGATTGTAGTGTTGAAAGAAATGTTTGATCAGATCTAGAATTGTGCCTTGAGATTTGAGATGGGAAAGGGTAACTTCCAGGCGCATCACTTTCCTCCAAAAGCTAAATCCCAAAAACAACCATTGAACATATCCAGATTTTCTTCCTTTATTTCTATTATAACTTAAATGAAACTAAGCAGAGTTTATGACACTAATACATTCACATGGCTTAGCCCATTATTACATTCGTATACCTTCTCTTGTCTTTTTGGTTGTGTCGACACAATAACTAAAGTGAGTTTGGCCTATCGGGATCTTGGACCCAAAGAATCGGTTTCATTTTGAGTTGATGTTTTTAAGCACAAACTCGGTGGCAATCATACGATTAGTTAATAATATTATTAGCAGAATTAAAGAAATAATATCAATTGAATACCTTGATTATAGGAACTAGATTTGACATTCATTATTCTCTTCCTTTTAGTTGCCTAATTGACTTTTTCTTTTTAGTTGATTTTTTTTCTCTTCTATTGTTTAATTGATTTCTTTGTATTCTATAATTATTTATGTCAATTTTGTATATACACATATATACCAAAACAAAGTAGATCAATGAAAAATCATTTCCATCCGCAATCAATTCTTAATATGGTATCAGAGCAGGTCTTCAACCTATAAACCCTAGTCGCTTCATTCTTCCTTGGTAATGTCAAATCCAATGACTCTTAAAGTAGATCTAATCTCACCATACTTCTTACACTATTCAGGCAATCCAGGTATCATGTTAGTTTCCCAACCATTGACTGGAGATAACTACCCAACTTGGTGTCGTGCCATTAGCATGGCTTTTGAGGCAAAGAATAAATTAGGATTCTTAGACGGGTCAATTGTGAAGTCAGAACCAAGTTCACTCACCTTTACCCTTTGGAGTCGTTGCAATAGTATGGTATTAGCTTGGCTTCTCAATGCAGTCAGCAAAGAAATTGCAAGCAACGTCATCTTCATGGAAACAGCCCATGATGTATGGCATGATCTTCGAGATCGCTTTTCCCAACAAAATGCTCCACGGATATTTGAAGTCCAATGAGCCATCGTTAACCATTTTCAGTAAAATAACTCCATTGCAGTTTACTATACTAGTCTGAAAACACTATGGGATGAACTTAATGTTTACAACTCACCCACTACATGTACTTGTGGTTCTGCTCAAGAACTCGTGACTTTCCAGCAGCGTGACCGTCTTATCCAATTTTTTATGGGTTTAAATGATACATATGTATCGGTAAGAAGTCAAATTTTACTCATGAACGCTCTTCCATCTGTTGCTCAAGCTTATGCGCTTGTGCAACAAGAAAAACGACAAAGATCAGTACTTACATCCAATCCCATACCAGATCAATCTGCATTTGTGGCTTACCATGGAAGACAAAATTCTCCTTCTCCATGGCAAGATAAATCAAAACATCACAAACACTGTAATTATTGTGGAAGGGATGGACATATTGAGAAATGGTGCCGCAAGAAACAAGTTGATACGCGTTCTGTTACATCCAACCAACCGAGAACAAATCAATCTCGGCAAATCTCGGCATGAGCAGAACTATACACCAAATCATAATCGACTAGTTGCAGCTGCTGCGGATAGTGCATCATTTTCTTCTCATAGCTTACCCTTTACTGAGGAACAAGTATAGCAACTCCTCTCCTTAATCCAATCCAATAACACAACACCTTTTCATCCTTTAGCTAACCTGGCAAGTATGGTTTCTTGTTTTTCATTCCATTACAATGACACTTGGGTAATTGATTCTGGATGCGATGATCATATGACTCACGATCTAAAATCCTTACATGACGCCTCTTGCCATAACAGCCAACCTGTCAAACTTCCAAATGGTAGCGTTGTTCCAATAACTCACTTAGATTCTATTAAATTTTTATCAGATTTCTCACTAGATAAAGTTTTGTATGTCCCATCTTTTAAGTTTAACCTCATATCCATTAGCAAAATCACAAAAACTCTTAATTGTTCTGTCATTTTTTTCTCAAATTGTTGTGTTTTTCAGAACCTGAAAACGAAGAAGATAATTGGATGGGGAAGAGAAGTGATGATTTTTACTACCTTGATCTTAAATTCAACCACAGTATCTCTTTGTCCTCAATTGCTACAAAAGACAAAGAAGACTTATGGCATTGTCATCTTGGCCACCCCAGTTCAAGTATCTCACATTTGTTCTCTCGTTTAGATTCTAGTATCAATTTTTTATCTAAATCCACTTATATGATTTGACTTTTAGCAAAACAATCATGACTTTCCTTTCCACAAAACTCTATTTTTTCTAAATTTTGTTTTGATTTAATTCATATTGATATTTGGGGACCATATTCCACTCCTACTATTACTGGTGCACGTTATTTTCTCATAATAGTAGATGATTTTTCACGTTCTATTTGGACATATTTGATGCGTTTTAAATCCCAATCCTTTACCCATATATGTCATTTTTTTTCTATGATTCAAACACAATTTGATACCTCCATTCGCCAAGTGCGTAGTGATAATACACTAGAATTTTTCAATAATGACATCAACAAGTTTTTTAATTCCCTTGATGTCATCCATCAACATAATTGTGTTTACACGCCCTAGCAAAATGGGATTATCAAACGTAAACACCGTCATTTACTAAATGTTGCACGATCCTTTTGATTTCAATCTCACCAACCTTTTGGGGTAACTATATTTTTACTGTAACTTATCTTATCAATCGCACTCCTATAGTCGTCCTTCATGGTAAAACCCCTTTTGAACTTTTGTTCCACAAAATACCTACATATCATCATTTACGTGTTTTTGACTGTTTAGTTTTTGGTCGAAATAATCATCTCAAACATAAATTTGATTCACGTGCTTTACCAGGTATATTTCTTGATTACCCATATGACTAAAAGGGATTTAAAATTTTTTATATTAAATCTCAAACAATTTATATGAGTAGAGATGTCGTGTTTCATGAAAATATTTTTCCATACAAATTGCAAGTGTCAATTAATACCTATACTATCCATGTTCTTTCCCTCCCATTAATCGACACCGGTGACTCCACTTATCCACCGCCACCTTCCAATGTTAAGCCCACCTCTACACATTCCACAACACCCTTTCGTCACTCACGAGTGACTCGCCCTTCGACAAAATACCAAAACTATCATTACTCTCAAGTTCAATATCAATCATTTTCAACATTTCAGGTACTAAATATCCTTTGGAAAACTATATTTCTTTCCATCATTTTTCTTCTAGACACTGTGCTTTTCTTGGTACCCTAACCTCTCTTGCAGAATCCAAAACGTTTACCCAAGCTATACGCATACCTGAGTGGCGAGAAGCTATGAAAACAGAATTGAATGACCTTTAAACAACGAATACTTGGTCTATTATGCCTCTTCCACCAGATAAGAAACACATTGGATGCAAATGGATCTATAAAATCAAACAGCATTCTGATGGTAGCATTGAATGTTACAAGGCGCGTTCGGTAGCCAAAGGATATACCTATATTAAAGGGGTAGACTATCATGATACATTTGCTCCAGTAGCAAAATTGATGATGTACGAGTCCTTTTAGCCATTGCTATTACTTAATGATGGCCTCTTTATCAGTTTGATGTGCAAAATGCTTTCTTATATGGTCTACTGCAAAAGGAAGTCTACATGTGCTTATCTCCCGGACATCCGATGAGAAACATCTAGTTTGCAAGCTTAATAAATCCTTATATGAATTGAAACAAATCGGAAGAAATTGGTTCGCCACATTTTCTGCTACTTTATTAAAAGTTGGTTTCACAAAATCACATGCTCATAATTCTCTATTTTGTCTCCATCGTGGGTAGTCTTCACTTTTCCTCTTGGTTTATGTGAATGACATCGTCATGACCGGAAATGATCCAAAACTTCAATTACAAATCAAGTTCTTCTTATTACAACGTTTTCATATTAATGATCTTGGCTTTCTCAAGTATTTTCTTGATATTGAGGTAGCTAGATCTTCTCATGGCATTTATCTCTCACAACATAAATATGTCATGGATCTTCTTACAGATTCTGACCTCACGAGAGCTCGCATTGCTCATACACCCATAGAACAAAATCTCAAACTTACCGACTCTATAGGCGATTTGCTAGAAGATCCTTCCTCTTATCGTCGCTTAGTTGGTCGTCTCATCCATTTGACTATTACTCGACCTGATATTACATTTGTCGTTAATGTTCTTAGCCAGTTTATGCATCAACCTCATCAACCACACTTAGATGCTACTCATCAGCTACTTCGCTATTTAAAGAAAACTCCAGGTCAAGGTATTCTATTGTCTTCTTCTAACCTAATAGAGTTTGTTGCTTTTTCAGATTTCGATTGGACAAGTTGTCCTCGAACCCTTCAATCAACTACAGGATACTGCATCTTCCTTGGTCATAGTTTGGTATCTTGAAAGTGTAAAAAGCAACAGACTGTATCACATTCATTGGTTGAGGCCGAATATTGTGCCATGGCCACCACTACACGAAAAATCATTTGGTTTCGATCTTTACTTAGTGATCTTGGCATCTCTTTATCATTTGCCACTCCTCTATATTGCGATAATCAAGCAGCACGTCATATCACTGCCAATCCAGTCTTCCATGAGTGTACCAAACATCTTGAAATTGAGTGTCACATTGTATATGAAAAATCTAAAACCGGGATCATTCAACCACGTGTCATCTCTACTACAAATCAACCGGCTGACATTTTCACTAAAGCTATAAGGACCAATTTTTGTTTCTTCAAAGCAAGTTGGGCATTACTGACCTTCATGCACCAATTTGAGAGGGAGTATTAGCAAAATTAAGGAAACAATATCAATATCTTGATTATAGAAACAAGATTTAACATCCATTATTCTCTTTCTTTTAGTTGCCTAATTGACTTTTTTTTTTTTAGTTGATTCTTTTTGCTTTTTATTACTTAATTGATTATTTTGTATTTTATAATTATATATGTCAATTTTGTATATATACATATGTATCAAAACAAAATAGATCAATGAAAAATCATTTACTTCCACAACCAATTCTTATCAAATACCTCTCCACTGATTTAAGATTTTGGAAAGAATACTAATTATACAGAATATAAGAGGATTCGCCGGTAGTTTCAATTGGTGACGGTATCCTAAGACCTTACTCTTCGAGTTTGGGAAGGCATGGAACCAACACGAGAGACATCGATATAACAAAGCAGGCTAAAAACTCTTTCAAGTTCTTTACCTTTACGGCCACACTGATCCCAAGAAGTAAACTCTTTCAAGTTCTTCATCTTTACTGCCATGCTCACATGACCGAGGGAAGTACTAGTAGTCGCTAGTCCAGAGGTAGAACACAGACTCCTATTGCTTGCGGCCCTGTAAAATGAAGGTTATACTAGTTGAAAACAAAAAAGAATATATTAGAATTCAAACACTTGAACTTAAAATTCAAAATGATGAACGTGTTTGTCTTTGGCGACTTTTGTCAAACAGAAGAACGGCTCCGGCGGACAACAACAGCAACAGACAGTAAGAGTCCCACTAAATCCAAACTTCAATAAGCGTTTGACCTTTTTCCCTCCCTTGAAAAGAGAGAGAAAGTGTGCCCAACTTTTCTGAAAATATAGAAGGTTAGAAATTTTGGTGAAATTTGATCACTGAGATGACCCCATGTTCTGCACTAACTCTTGCCCCTCGATTTTCAAGAGCAGATACCTGGCATAGATTTGAGCTTCATGTACACAAGCGAATGATTGATATGTTCAGTTCCCCAGATGTGGTTACGCTGATCAACTTCATAATCTGGTGTTGAAGTCGAGATCCCCACTGCAAATTCTTAAATCTGTGTCCGCTTGGTTCTTTTTCTCCTCGTTTCTTTCGGTGGGAGTTTCTCACCACCGCGTTGGTTGCAGGCCTTTTTTTTTTTTCTGCCATGATCTGGTACTGTGATTGAAATCTCATTCCCCCCAAAAACAAAAAGACCACTGAGTTGTGGGGAATATATTGATGAGAGCATACGCACAGACAATTAATGCATCTGTCCCCTTACTTTCTAAAAGCAAGAATTTCGGTGGAATTGCAGGAGATTTTGAGAAATCGAAAAAGGAGATATACATCAGTTGATAATTGTTGCAAAATTTTGTCTTTTAATTCCTTCCATTTCTGTTTGAAGTGCAAAAGAGATGTAGAGAGAAATAGAGATGCAGAGAGAGAAAGAGAGATGTAGAGAGAGAAAGGGAGAGACGAAGAGATTGAGAGAAGGAGAATGCAGGTGGAGATTGAAGAGAGAGAGAGAGAGAATGGCTGCTTGTTGAAGGAAGGGGGAAAGAGAGAAGGATGAGGGAGAGAGAGGAGAAGGAAACGAATTCTCCCTCTCTCCCTCAATATTTAATGATTTTTTTTTTTTTTTACTTTAATAATAAAAATAAGATAGTACTGATTTTAGTTTTGTGGATTTTGAAATTTTAGGGATTCATTTGCATTTAACCAAAACATTTTTGTACTTTTTCTCTTAAATTTATTTTATTAACAAAATTTTTTTATATTATTAAAATTTTATATTTCTATCAAATTTTTAAATTAAAATAAATATAAATTAGTCGTTAATTGAACCATATGTTAAATGAAACAATATTTAAATTGCTTGGGCAATTTTTCCAAACACCTTAAGGGAGCTTGGGTTAATTGAAAGCAGTCGAAGATACCCCAAGTAAATTATTTAAGTAGATGCAATATATTTTATGATTTTAATAATTATATTAAATTGAAAAAATATTTTCTTCTCAAAAATACCGACTAGTAAAGATTTTTTAATGATTTAAAATATAATAAATTTATTTTTTATACATAAAAATATTTTAATTTAATATCGGAAAGTATTTTTTCAGTTGGGTGGTAGCAAAGATTTTAAGACGGATCACTTAGAAGCAAGAATTATAAGGCAAAAGTAGCGTTTAATATGGATTGCAAGTGAAACACCCCTTCCCCTTTGGCTTTAATTCGGTAAAAAATGAGCAAGGGGATTTAATCAGCAGCCATAGAAATTTCCCTAATTTTGTTTTTTTTTAATTAATTTTTATTCCTTCCTTCCTTACGTGGCCTTTTTTCCTGCTCTCTATCCAATTCCACAGCTAGGGACCGTTGCATTTCCTCATTTGATATTGACCTATCAGAACACGTTCTCTATCATCCATTGTATCATCTCTTCTTCACATTCATTCCCAAACAGAAAAAAAAATGAAAAAATGAAAAAAGAAAAATTTTGAAGCAGCTGGCAAACATAAAAAGTATCAAGAGTTGTGCTTGTGATTGCTGATAGTTGAAATTGGGCTCAGGTAGGGTTTAATGGGTTCCAATTCTTGACCAAATTAAGAGAGAGAGAGAGAGAGAGTCTAAAAGGAATGGGATCAATCAAACTCACCACATCTCTTCGTTCCAATTTGCCCCTCTGCAAGGTAACAAATTCTCCTTTGCTCCATATCTCTCTTCGCTTCATTGGTCTTCTGAATCAACCTAACCTTTTGCTTTTCAATTTATATTTTTTTTTTATAAAAATAAATGTGGGTGGCGATGTAGAGCCGAAGCGCCATTTCTTCCAAGGAGAGCACATTTTTTAGGGGTCCGTTTCACTGCCGACGCCTTGTTGGTTTCTCTTCTACATGCCGTCCCTCGACAAGGCATCGAGGTAACCTCGTCAACTCTCATCCCTATGTTTTTAATAATTCATGAATTAGAACATAGTATTTAATAATGATTCAATCTTAAATATTATTTAGAAAAGGGTATATATTCTACTAATTGAGTTGTGTTTTGAACGTGATAATCTAGCGGTATCATAATAATGACTTCGTATTTAGAAGTTCTTTTCCTTAATTCTTATGTTAATGCCAAAAGCCTAGATCCTAATTTTCACAAAACAAGCGAACATTAGTATTTTCCCAATTTTTGGAATCTGAAGTAACACTAGATTGCTTGACATCTTTGAGTTAGACCCATTTTCTACACAAATAAGTTCATCTGCTACCTATATGTGTCTGTTTCATACCTGGATATCAGCGATTCCAACACAAGTTTGTGGTTAAATATAAAAATCAAAAGGCTGACAAAGAGTATTTTTGAGTAATGAATCTATGTGTTCGAGTTTAATCAAAACCAAACTCTGAAAAGTGTGCAAAGAAATCTGCTTCAAGAGATAAAAACTCAAATTAGGGTCAATATTTCAATGATCAAAATCTAAAATTCTCCATTTACAAATTTCATAATGAGTTTAAATAGAGTGAAATAAAAATAATAAAACTCCAGAAAGGGGAAAAGAAAGGAGTAATAAAGAAAATAGCAAATTAAAATAAAACTGCCCTGTCCTTCTGCATCAAGGCATCGCGGCACCATGCTTTGTAGTGCCCAGGGCACCAAGCTTTGTTGTATCATGGGTCAACTCTCAGAAATGAGTTTCTGCATGCCACAATTTGCCTCCAAACCTGTTCTTAGCCACTTTCTCCCCTATTGTATGTCCTTCGGCCTTTTTATCACCATAAATCCATCCTCTAATCTTCTCTTGAGTTTGATTATTAGGTATGAAATTTTAATAGCTATTAATTCTACATCCGTCTCCCTCACTTGAGAACTCATTCTCAAGTTCAATTCAAAATGTGGAAATATTAGTGTCACATTCTACGATGTCACCACACTACAAGTCAAGCACATATAGATCGAAAGGATCGACTATGGTTTAACTCGTTGCCTTCAGATTCAACTTCCTTTCAAGCCCGTCATAAAATTCTTCCAGTACAAATGCTCAGACCTCAAAACACAAACTTTCCCCTTGTCATAAATGAAATCTGCAACAGTATGAAATTGGTATCAACATCATCAACCACTCCATTCATGTTCTTGTTGAATACTCCAAGGCCCTAAGCTCTTCATTGCTCTCTTTGTCACTCCCAGTTTTACCTGGTAATCAACAATTGATATTCCAAGAAGTGATATATAGACCCAAGTTTTTCCTTGATATCACTGTGATTAACTTGAGACTGATACTGTTCCTGTAAATCCACTTCAAAGTAAGAAGTTTCACGATCTTCAAATTTGGAAACTCCTTCCTCAACGTGTTATATATTGAAAAAGCAATTGAGTTTTTATTATCAAAATGCTCACGTCCCCTGTTCCAGAATCATTATCCTTTTCATCCCATTCTTTGTCATCTTCTTCCTCTTCGTCTTCTTCATCTTCTTCCTCTTCCTCTTCCTCTTCTTGATGGGTTAGGTATTCATGAAAATCTGAAACAAGGAATTCCTCCCCAACTTTTGATCAAAATTAAACCCATTACATGTAACTGATTCAGGATTATCACTCTCATAATCACCTTTCAATCTCAAATCCACAATACACTTCCGGATAATCAGCCTCACCCTCTCCTTCTCCTCCACTTCTATTTCAACTCAAAATCCTAAACTATTTTCCTGAGTTTTGTTTAGCAAATTCTACTCATATTGGGAGTAAGTATTTAGCTTTGCCTCAATTTAGCCCATGACTATAGTGGTTCTTTACTGTTCCTGAGGGCGAGCCTTGGTGCAAGGTTGAATTGCTCCTTTGGTGACCTCGAGGTCACGGATTCGATGCGTGAAAATAGTATCTTTGCAAAAATGCAAGGGGAAGGCTGTGTGCATGTACGTCCTCCCTCCCCCTACCCCCGCACTAAGTCGGGAAGCACTTTGTGCATGGGGTAAGCCCTACTGTTCCTTACTCTTCTTTGTAGCACTTTTCTCCACCATTCCTTGGCTTTTTGTTTTAACAAAGTTTATCATTCTAGGATTAGAAATTCTTGTATATTCATAAAACTATCAAACATGTCCAACCAACTAAGAAATTCATCCATACTCGGTTCACCATGAAAGTGAGGAATTACAATGCCAAATGTTCAACTACCACATCTATAATTTTCATGAATAGGTTCTGATGTAGATTGACCACAGACAGTATCTATGTTCAACAACCACATTGATTCACTGTTAAGGCTCCAATCTTGGTCTTGAGCTTGAGCTCTTCAAAACCAATCAATAGATTTTGCTCTGCATGAAAAACCTCCTAACATGACTGTAAGAATTTTCCAAACCACCTACTGTCCTTGATCAACATTGAGTGCTCGGTTGCCCTTCAGCCTCAATCAACTCTTTGCAATTGTCTCTAACATCAGATCAAACACACTTTGATTCTAATTAATAGAGAACAGAAAAATGGATTGAGTTTGATCAGCCCAAACTTTGAAACTGTGAAAAAATGCACCTCAAGAGATTAAAGCTCAAATTAGGGTTGAGAGAAACAAATAATATTTCAACAATCAAAATTTCAAAAATCTTTGTCTACAAATCTAAATGAGGTTAAATAGCCTATGACAAAAGGACTAAATGGAAATAAGAATAATAAAACCCTAATTAATTAAAAAGGAAAGTAAATAACAGATAATAAAAAATAGCTAATTAAAAATAAAATTATCATTTCCTTTTGTGTCGAGATTCTGCAGTGCAATGGGAGAATTGGTCATGCTGCAGCAGAAGGCAGGGTAAACAGTGGGCTGAGTCTTTGCATGCCACAATTTGTCTCCAAACATATTCCTTGCCACCTTTACTCCCCTTTCACATGTCCTTTGATCTCCTTTGATCTCCTTTGCACCATAAGTCCGTTCCGTAAATCTTCTCTTGAGCTTGATCATTAGGTATAAAATTTTGATGAATACTCATTCTATATCAATTCTTGTACATATGCAAGTGTGTGAATAACCTCAGCTAGGGGATATACCTCTGTAAAACAAGTCCAAAATTCAATTTTTTGATAGTGCATTAATCCATATTCAAGGGATCTGGTCTTTTGTACTTATGTGTATATGAGGGATTACCAAAGGGCATAGGCAAAATTTCTATAGTTATAAAAAAGATAAGAGAATAAAACAATCTGTGTACATGTGTGCAAAAACAAGTTTTCTTCCTCTATGTTCTTAAGTTCAATTTTTTTTCCTTAAATTATTTTTCAAAGAAAGTAACCAACATTTTAATTAAAAGTGGTGGATTGGAGAGTAAACGAATTGCCATCCACTTCCCCCAACCCTTGTGTGCCTCTTTTGGTGTCTCTTCAGTAATTAACCCTTTTGTATTAAATAGGAAAAGTGAAGTTGATTATTTAACTTCAAAAAATCAAAATAGAGAAGGGATGAATGAGCTTACCAATCAAACTAGCCCAAGGGAGGCACTGTGAAGAAGCCAAGGATTTGTTCCAAAGTGACATAAAACGCACAAAGTTTTGGCATAATATAAGCACTTAGTTTGACTCTCTTGTTACAATGGCAAAACTTTTCAGTCATCTTTCTTTTCCTTAGTTTTATTTCCAAATATTTCAAAATTAGAACGTGATAACATTGTGAAGAAATGAAAGTTAACACAAACTTGCAATGTTGAAGGAAGTGTGATATTGCCAAGTTGTGTGCTCCCACTGACCGAAGAGAATGTTGAGAAGGTTTTGGATGAAGTGCGGCCTGGCCTCATGGCTGATGGTGGGAATGTTGCCCTCCATGAGATTGATGGACTTGTTGTGGTGTTAAAGCTACAAGGTGCCTGTGGATCGTGCCCAAGCTCAACAATGACACTAAAGATGGGAATTGAAACTCGGCTTCGAGACAAGATACCTGAGATTGAGGCTGTGGAGCAAATCCTGGACACTGAGACTGGCCTAGAGCTAAACGAGGAAAATGTTGAAAAGGTTAGAGAAGTCGGTTACAATTTCTTCTAGATTTCTTGTTAGATGCACTAGTTTTATGCAAAATTTTAGATTGACTATCTCAAAGAAGTTCAACAATGTCAAGTCTTAGTTTGACCATTTAAAGATTTGGTCACTTCTCAGAAAAGTTTCTAGTAATAGAAAATACTTGCATAATAGTTTGACGTGACATTTGATACTAAAATTCTAACTTAACATGGAATCAAGAGCATATATGGCTATAAAGATTGAATATCCACATTATTAGTGTTGAAAGTCTGATCATTTAAATTACTTATTTACATCTAATAGTGCCGAATGTGTTCCATTATTATTCACATGGAGGAATATAGATGTTTAAACTTAAACTCACGTATAGGTGGATCATTTTATTTGCTTTTGTATTGTATTTTATTTTATCCTTTTTGAGCTTTTAATGCTACATTCTACATTGATATGTGGTTAATTCAACTTGGAGACTGTTTAAAAAAAAATAAAAAAAAACAACTTTTAGTCCACTTTCTATGGAATCAATTTGTGTTAATTAAATAGACTATTAGTTGTAAATTAATAGAATATCGCAAATATTCAGTTAATTTGCAAGAGAGCATTTAGCTTTCCCTTCTAAAAATTAGTACTTTTGCCACATGCGCTTTTCATTGCATGATAATTTTGTTTTGTAGTTTTAAATCATTATGTTAATTGCCACATAAATATTAAGATTTACAAGACGTGACTTCATGTTTGACTGTTTAAATCAGAACTTGAGGTCCTTGAATTGGAAAAGGTAGCAAAATTTTGATCTTTAAGATGAGCGCACTCCAAGATTTTATTATGCTTGCAGCAACTGCCTTTTGTGCTATGATTGGCTCAAGCTATAGTAACAAGTTCAGTTCATTGGATCATGAACATACCTTTTAAATATATGGATCATGAAAGTTTCTCCCTGCACAAGTACGTGCGCATTCAACTTGGCTTCTTTTTCTCAGCCAAGTTTAGAGATGAATTACTATCCACTGCCCAGCTTTTCCAAGTTTGCATGGGACAGGTGTGGGCAACAATTGTGCAGAGTTTATGTGAAATGTATGAGTTTGATGTTTTGACCATTTTAGTTATAAAGGTGCTTCATCTAGTCTCAAACCAAACGGTCAAGCTAAATTGTTTCATTGAAGCTAGGCATTACTAATATAGTGATCGCTTTTCACCGCTTTTAATTTTGTGCAGATACAAATCCTTAAAATAAGTTTTTCCTTTGCCCGTTTCAGGTTCTTTCTGAAATTAGACCATATCTAGCAGGCACAGGAGGTGGGATATTAGAGCTGGTGCAGATCAATGAGTATGTTGTTAAAGTCCGGCTCAGTGGTCCTGCAGCTGGGGTGATGACAGTCCGGGTTGCTCTTACACAGAAACTGAGAGAAAAAATACCAGCCATTGCAGCTGTTATGCTAGTTGATTCATAATGATTTAAAGCAATCACTGGAAAATCTTGCAAACACTTCTCTCCGTGTGCATCTACAAGCTCACCCAGTGCAACATCAACTCTCATGTGACGGTATATGTTTATGAAAGTGCCACAGCAAATTCGTTCACCCATTGCAAAATCAACTCTCATGTGACAATGTACGTTTATGGAAGTGCCACAGCAAATTTAAACCAAGAGCCATTTTGGGCTGCAAGTTACACATTTTTGTGCCATCAATTTTGTGTGCCATTATTTGTTCTCTTATAATTCAGAAGACTGCCTTTCGTGGGAATACTTTCTTTTCTTAAGCTCAAAAACCCTTGAATCCTGGAAAGAAACATGTTGTACTGCAACCACATGACTAAGTAGCTGCTGTCAGTGGCTTCCCTTTTGAGACCAAGCTTCAGAGGCATTACACCTTGTACTAAGAGAAACTAAAGATGCAAATCAGACTACTTTTAACCTCAATCATGCATTTGCATTTCCTGTATCTAAATATGCAATCTGAGATGCAATAGAAATCACCGATGAGCAAACATAGAAAAGTTTCCATGTACCATCCAGAGGCATTTTGCTGAGGCAATGCATCAAAATGCTTATAATCTATTTGCACAAAACTGGGCCAGCAGAATGATCCTTAATCGAGTAATTTAATCAGATGAAGATAGATAATACCAAAAAGCAGAGAAAGTTGAAATGGATACATAATGTTGAAATAGGATTACATTACAGAAATTTTAAGTTATAGTCCAACTTTTTTTTTGTTTTTTTGGTGAGGAGTTATATCCTAATTTCGAATTATACAAGTTTGGTATAAATATCAAAGACATGGGTACCAACCAAAATCAATTTATACAGTTTGGCAACCGGCGCTCGTTAGTAGTAGTCATCTTCCTCATCTCTGG
Source organism: Dillenia suffruticosa (assembly GCA_033439265.1). Lineage (NCBI taxonomy): Eukaryota > Viridiplantae > Streptophyta > Magnoliopsida > Dilleniales > Dilleniaceae > Dillenia > Dillenia suffruticosa. The sequence goes on along the minus strand of JAVTVX010000013.1, from coordinate 8,942,275 downwards.
AACCAAGAAATCTGCGAATAACGGCAGCGACAGCACCAAGAAACATAAAGAGAGCGAGAAGCTCAAATCCACCTCCAAAGCCAATGGCCACACTAGGGCCTGGCGCATAGAAGGAAAACGGAGACCAACCCCATCCACCAAAGAAGGGCACGCCGAAGCCATACCCATAGCCACCAACAAGAGGTGGGGCCACGGGTGGATTTATGTAAATATTTGTCCTGCAAAAGTTTTAAGTGTTTATGTGACCTATAATAGAATTATTAAGTAGAATTAGAACAATTACCAAATAAGATTCGAAAGAAATTTGGTACCTGGAATTATTGATTCCGGGGGAAGAAGGGCGTGGGGCAGCACGGAAGGCCTGACCCCCAACCCGGCCACCAGTCTTGGCGGCATGCGCATCCCCAACTCCCACAGATACCGACCCAAGTGTAAGCACCCCTGCTGCTATTGTCACTATTGCAAGTTTCCCCAACTTACTGATCAACACATATACACAACACAAGCACCGTATCGTTTTCATTACACAGCCAAAACCCGAAACCATATTTTGTTTTTCCTGAAATTTAAGAAATGGGATGGGAGATATATTTACCTGGACATATCCGAATTTGTCTCCTCCTGTGTCTGGGATTTGCAAGAGACCATCATAAACTGCTTGTTTGAATTCTTGAATTTTGGTTGTTTAAGTGTAGGAATAAGGAAGCTCGGTTTTGTAGATGCTATAGCTATGGACGTAGACATGTCTTCTTTTAGAAAACTCAATTTCTCAAAGTATACTTCTTCTTTGTTTTGTTGGCTTGGTTGCTTCTACCGAAATGGAGTTAAGTTGAGAGTCCGGTCAACTTGGAGGATTTGTATTCTCATCATGGGTTTTCTTTTCTGATTCTCGCTGTGCCACGTGGACCGGGCAATGCAATTATCCAGAACTTTCCCTTGCTTCAAACTTGGATATTTTCTGTACATCTGCCAAAGTAGGCACCCATGTTCCGGTTCCAATTTCCAAGACTTAATATTTACGAATTTAGAAACTACAAAACATCTGACTTTCTTAAAAGAGCCCGGGGGTACCGTCTACGGTGAATTTTTTCGGACGGTTTTGTTGTAATTGTTTGTTTGTTTTTTTTTTTTTTTTTTTTTATCACGTGTTAAATATAAAATATTTAGAATTTTATTCCAATTAATCCATAATTGTTATAAATGATCATTTATTGTGGATGTCTATTCATATGAGTGATTTTTCAAATGAATGAACAAATTCAAGAATGACCATTGGCTTTTGAGTTACTCTTTAATGACATAACAATTTTGGCTTTTGGGTATACTTGTGACCATTCAATTTTTGGATTATTATATTAATGGAAGTGTCTTTTTATTGTTTCTCAAAATTCCTATAAATAGGTATCTTTGTAATCTCATTTTGTATAATCAAATATAAAGAAATAAAATTATTCTTCTCTCATTCTCTTAAAAGTTCCTTATATTTTCTTGATATTTCACAACACGTTATCAGTACGAAATTTTAATTTTTTTCACAAGCTGAATATCAAGGTTCATCATCGGTAATCAACACTTGTAAGTTTCTTTTAACACTTACTTATTTTTATTAAGGACGACCATATGCACTCTATAATTTCTAATACCACAAACACCTCCGTAGACATCACATTTTATTCTCTCAATATTATGGAGTGCCATTATTGTAGTTTAGTCAATCATTTTATTGTTTGTCTTATTTCTGGGAATGAATATAATATTACATTTAGTCAACTGTTGTAATGTATTTTGTGTTCCTTTATTTCTCTCTAGTGTTACAATGCATACCATGCAAAAATTTATGATCCTCGTACTCATGACTTTTCATATCATACATGATGGTTTTTTTGAAAGACAAATAAAGTACATGAAATGAAACTAGAAAAAGAAATTAAGATCTCATGCACATATCTTAGTCGAACCAATCACTAGTTTGAACTTTGCATGCAATGATACATGGTATGATATATTGTCACTTATAATATTGATTACATCTATGTAAATTATATTCTAATTTTTTTGTGCTTATATGATAGTACTTCATGGCAAATCTCACCAAACTTGAGTTTGCGGCTCTTGATATTTCGGGAAAAAATTACTTATCATGGATTCTTGATGCTGAAATCCATTTGAATGCAAATGGACTCGGAGAAACAATTAAAGAAAATAATAAAGAGACTTTGCAAAATCGAGCCAAGGCAATGATTTTTCTCCGACACCACCTCCACGAAGATTTGAAAATCGAGTATTTGACAGTGAAAGATCCACTTGAATTGTGGAAAAATTTGGAGGAAAGGTTTAACCACCAAAAAACGGTAATACTTCCTAAAGCTCGTTATGATTGGATTAATCTATGATTCCAAGATTTTAAATCTGTGAGTAAATATAATTCAGCCGTCTTTAAAATCAGTTCTCAATTAAAATTATGTGGAGAGAATATTACCGATTATGATATGTTAGAGAAAACACTCTCCACTTTCCATGCCTCGAATATGCTCCTGCAGCAGCAATATCGAGAGAAAAGTTTCAAGAAATATTCTGAGCTAATTTCTTGTTTGCTTGTGGCTGAACAAAATAACGAGCTATTAATGAAAAATCATGAATCTCGTCCAACTGGCTCTATTCCATTCCCTGAAGTGAATGCGACAACTCACAACAACTCTGGACGTGGTTGAGGACGAGGCCGTGGTCGTGGACGAGGCCGTGGACGAGGCCGTGGTCGTCGTCGTGGCCGTGGTCGTGGCTGGAATGTTTACCGTAATGATCATACAAACTACCAAAAGTGGAAAAGTAATGAGAAAAAACAAGAAAAAGGTGGATCTAGCCAGAATGTTGAGAATAAATGCTACCGATGTGGGGTGATTGGACATTGGTCGCGTACCTATCGTACGCCAAAATATCTTGTCGAGCTTTATCAAGCCTCGTTGAAGGAAAAAGATAAGAATGTGGAGGCAAATGCCTTATATCAAAATAATGACCCTAATAATATTTTTTAGGGTCTTGAAAATTTACCCCAATTAGAAGTTGGTGATTTTCTTGAGAATACTGAATATGGTGATTTTAATTAATGTAATTGTTTTCATTTCTCAATATCTATAATAAATTCAAATTTATTGATTGTTTGTTTATTTATTTATTTATTTATTGTTTTTGAAGACCTATGGATATTATTGGATCAAATATCGAAGATGAGGATCTCTGTCTTATAGACAATGCAACTACACATACAATTCTCAAAAGTAAAAGATATTTCTCTCAGCTCATCATGGAAAAACAAAATGTGAATACTATATCTGGTAGTGTAACCTTAATCGAAGGCTCCAGAAGAGCAAACATTTTACTACCAGAAGAAACAAATTTCTTGATCAGTAATGCATTATTTTGACCCAAGTCCCACCGAAATTTATTAAGTTTTAAAGATATTCGCCTCAATGGCTATCATGTAGAAACAACCAATATGGGAAAAAATGAGTATTTGTGCATTACTAATGATAAAATAGGACATAAACAAGTTTTGGAAAGACTATCTGTCTTCTCTTCGGGTCTTTATTATACATACATTAAGCCAATTGAAATAAATGTCATAGTAAACCAGAAGTTTACTAGTCAAAACGAATTCCTTTTATGGCATGATAGATTGGGTCATCCTGAATCTGTAATGATGCGACGAATTATGAAACATTCTTCCGGACATCCATTGAAGAACCTGAAGATTCTTCAATCGAATGAATTCTCATGTGTTGCATGTTATCAAGGCAAATTAATAGTAAAGCCATCACCAAGTAAGATTGATTTTGAATGCCCTACATTTTTAAATCGAATTCAAGGTGATATATGTGGACCAATTCACCCACCATGTGGACTATTTAGATATTTTATGGTTTTAATAGATGCATCTACAAGATGGTCACATGTGTGCTTATTATCAACTCGGAATCTGGCGTTTTCGAGATTACTTGGTCAGATAATTCGATTACGAGCACAATTCCCTGATTATCCCATCAAAGCAATCCGCCTTGATAATGCTGGAGAATTTACGTCTCAAGCATTTAATGACTATTGCATGTCCATTGGTATAAATGTTGAACATCCTGTAGCTTATGGTCATACCCAAAATGGCCTAGCAGAGTCATTTATTAAACGTTTTCAATTAATAGCGAGACCATTACTTTTGAAATCCAAGCTTCCCATTCACGCTTGGGGACATGCAATTTTACATGCAGCAACACTAGTTCGCATCCGACCCACTAGTTCTCAAACTTCTCCTTTTCAATTGGTCTCTGGAAGAGAACCTAATATCTCTCATTTACGAACTTTTGGATGCACAGTTTATGTCCCTATTGCTCCCCCTCACAGAACAAAAATGGGGTCTCAAAGGAAATTAGGCATTTATATTGGTTATGATTCTCCTTCCATTATCAAATATCTTGAACCCATGACAGGAGATATTTTTACTGCTAGATTTCTTGATTGTCGGTTTGATGAGACATTTTTTCCAACCTTAGGGGGTGATATTAGAAAGGGAAAGGTGGAAAAAGAGATTACCTGGAGTAATCCATCCCTATGTCATTTTGATCATCGCATAAAACAGTGTGACCTAGAAGTTCAACGGATTATTCATTTGCAACAGATTGCAAATCAATTGCCAGATAAATTTTCTAATCCAAAGCGAGTAACAAAATCACAAGTTCCAGCAGAAAATGCCCCTATCAGAATTGATGTCTCTGAAGGACCCCTCCCAACAAATGAACCTAAACCATGCCTGAAGCGTGGAAGACCAATGGGTTCTAAGGATAAAAACCCTCGAAAGAAAAGAGGAATAAATGAACAAATTGATCGTAGAGAAAAAGGGAAAAATTCGATCCAAGAAGAAAAACTTCCAGAAGAAGTTGAAATAGATAATCAAGAAATATCGATAAATTATATTTTTACAATGAAGACATGGGATCGAACAAATACAAATATTGATGATATATTTGCATACAATGTGGCAATTGATATTTTGAGTGAAAATGAGGATTTTGAACCCACAAATTTAAAGGAATGTCAATCAAGAGAGGATTGGCCAAAATGGAAGGAAGCAATTCAAACAGAACTGACATCTCTCTCAAAACGTGAAGTTTTTGGGCCCATTGTCAAAACACCTGAAGGTGTTAAACCAATAGGATATAAATGGGTATTCGTGCGAAAAAGAAATGAGAAAAATGAAATTGTGCGATACAAAGCTTGACTAGTTGCACAAGGCTTTTCGCAAAGACCTGGAATTGACTATGAAGAGACATATTCTCCTGTAATGGATGCTATTACTTTTCGTTATCTTATTGGTTTAGTAGCACAGAAAAAACTTCATATGCAAATGATGGATGTCGTTACAGCATATTTATATGGTGCACTAGATAATAACATATACATGAAAGTCCCAGAAGGACTAAAGATGCCAGACGCATGCAATTCTCGAGAAGTATATTCTATTAAATTACAAAGATCTCTGTATGGTTTAAAGCAATCAGGGCGAATGTGGTACAATCGTCTTAATGAATATTTGTTGAAAGAGGGTTATACAAATAACCATATTTGTCCATGTGTTTTTATAAAGAAGTCTGGACATAGTTTTGTAATAATCGCTGTTTATGTTGATGACTTAAATATTATTGGCACTCCTGAAGAGATCTCTAATGCAATAAATTATTTAAAGAAAGAGTTTGAAATGAAAGATCTCGGTAAAACTACATTTTGTCTCGGCCTGCAGTTCGAGTACTTAAAGAATGAGATTTTTGTTCATCAATCAACTTATACTAATAAAGTTTTGAAACGATTTAATATGGACAATTCATACCCATTAACCAGCCCAATGGTTGTTCGGTCACTTGATATACAAAAGGATCCTTTTCGTCCTCGGGATGACAATGAGAAGATTCTTGGTCCTGAAATGCCATACTTAAGTGCAATTGGTGCTTTAATGTACCTTGCTAATAACACACGACCCGATATTGCCTTTGCTGTAAATTTATTAGCAAGATACAGTTCTGCTCCAACCAGAAGACATTGGAACAGAATTAAACATATTTTTCGATATCTCCGTGGAACAATTGATATGGGTCTATTTTACCCTTATGAACCAAATGCACAATTAATTGGGTATGCAGATGCAGGATATCTATCAGATCCACACAAAGCTAAGTCACAAACGGGTTATGTATTTACATATGGTGGCACAGCAATATCTTGGAGATATATGAAGCAAACAATAACTGCTACCTCATCAAATCATGCTGAAATAATTGCAATTCATGAGGCAAGTCGTGAGTGTGTATGGCTCAGATCAATGACTAATTATATTCAAAAATCATGCGGTTTGTTAATAAACAAAAGGATTCCAACAATACTTCATGAAGATAATGCAGCTTGCATAACTCAATTAAAGGGTGGATATATCAAAGGTGATAGAACAAAATATATCTCTCCAAAATTATTTTTTACACATGATTTACTACAAAGTGGAGATATTGACGTACAGAAAATTCAATCAAGCGAGAATCCTGCAGATTTATTCACAAAAGCATTACCCACTACAGCATTTAAGAAGTTGATCCATAAGATTAGAATGCGGCTTTATAGAGACATAAAGTAATATCTTTAACAGGGGGAGTATTCTATCGAAATACATGTATAAAGAAGAATGTATTCTTTTTCCTTCACTAGGGCTTTTGTCCCACTGAGTTTTTCTCTAGTAAGGTTTTAACGAGGCATATTTTTTATACGATAGACATCCAAGGGGGAGTGTTATAAATGATCATTTATTGTGGATGTCTATTCATATGAGTGATTTTTCAAATGAATGAACAAATTCAAGAATGACCATTGGCTTTTTTTTTTTTTGGTGGAAAATGACCATTGGCTTTTGAGTTACTCTTTAATGATATGACAACTTTTGGTTTTTGGGTATACTTGTGATCATTCAATTTTTGGATTATTATATTAATGGAAGTGTCTTTTTATTGTTTCTCAAAATTCTTATAAATAGTTATCTTTGTAATCTCATTTTGTATAATCAAATATAGAGAAATAAAATTATTCTTTTTTCATTCTCTCAAAAATTTCTTATATTTTCTTGATATTTCACAATAATAATCACCTGCGGTGGCTTTTTTGTTGGGGCGCTTTCACCGTTGCATTCCAAGAGTGCATTTAGTGCTTAGTCACTATTTTGGCTTTTGTGCCCTTGTGCCCAACATTTATCACTTATCTCATTTGTACGAAGCATATTATTAGTTTTTCTGACCAATGTCCGATTGTGCTCAAGTCAAGGAGGAAAGTGAATATAACTCGTCCAGTTTCGGCCCAAATTTTTGTAAGATAAGAATTTTTGAGCCCAACTCTAAAATAGTTTGGACTAAGTGAGTCTATATTCTAAGATATTACCGACGTCTAATGATTCAATTAATTTGAGAATTGATATCCTTTAATCATGATCGAAAATTCGATCTTTTATGGGAATAAAAAAATCAACACTGAGAGAACTACCCCCTCAATTGGGTCCTACAAGCGGTCGACCAAAATTAATTGAGATAAAACCCTAAATATTAGATTAGTGGCATAATCATGGTACCAAAAAAAAATTCTAAGATATTGAAAAGGGCTACTAAATGGGCGGGCTGCTTCGGCCTATTGGGCTGAGTTTATTTTTTATCTCGCATGCCCCTACATCTACATGTTAAAATGTTTGAATAAAAATAATTAAAGTATTTATAAATTATTTTATGAATTTAAATTATTATACTCGGTAATAATGAGTTAAACTTCTTTTAATATTAAAAATTATTAATACTATATAAATAACTATTTTATGAAAGAGTAAAAATGGGATAATAAAATATTAATGAAGGATAAAACGGCTTATAAACTGTATAAAAATTTTTTTTTTAAGAGTTACAATCTCTAAACATTTTATTTTTAAAATTTATAAGTTTTCTTTTCGAAAAAAAAAATATTTTAAGTTTATAGCTTTCAAACATTTTAAGATGTTTTAAAAATATGATAAATTTAGTCACGTGAGATATTTCCAGATGCCTAATAGAAATAGAAGCATAAAGAAGAATTATATTTTATTATTAAATATTTAATTGGGTCTATGGGGTGAGCTTATCACCAATGTAACCATTATTTTATCTTTTAATAAAATTGCGACACTCCCGAAAATAATGAAATCTAAACAAATTTTCAATTATTTTTTATATTATACCAATTAATATCTAAAACTATATTTCAATTAATTCGATTCAAACACTTGTCAACTCTATTTTAAGAAACAACTGTTCCAACATAATTTTTTTTATTTCCAAGTTTTGAACTCAAGATTGGTTAAGTGATCCTTACCCATTTGGCTTACTGTCTATTTTCAATTATTTGAACATAAAGATTTTCTAGTATAGATTAAAATGGACCTTCCGTTTTATATATTTTCGTTTTCGTTTTAGGAAAGGAAATATATCTCATTTCAAGCCACTCCTCCGACATGAAGCATGTTTACAACAGGCATTGCAAATATGCGAAGCAATTTATCAAGAACTCACAAACTTGTTCTTACCTCCATTTTCCTATATTTAGTTAATTACTTTCACTATTTTACCCTTATCTAACTGATTTTGTTATAATTACGTGATCTTTCGGAGTGATAGATTAAATTTTTTTTTCATTTTTGTCTTAGTTTTTTTGTCATTGTTTATTCGTGTGCTTTCAAAGATTACATTTGGTAAATACATATTTCTTTTTATTTACAAATAAATTTAATTATCTGATAAAATATTCATAACAAAATTATCATTTTTCCTCTTATTAAAAGATTAAAATCTTGTAATTATAGTAAAGTTAAACATATTCGCAAATTAATTTAATAGTAGTAATATTCAACATTATTTACGTTTAAATTACATTATTTGTATCATAGAAATTATAAAAAATAATATCATTATTTATCAAAAAGACAGAAAACAACACAATAATATCTATTTATAAATTAAAAGATTGACTATTCAAACTTAATAAGAAATATATAATGGATAACTGAAAAAAATTCATGAATAAGCACCTTATTAACAAAAATACACAATTACATTTACACAACTATCAAATTATGTATTTCGAATCAAAATATTTAATCAAAATCTTATTGAAGAGAATTATTCATGTTAATGATGATAAAACTATCCAGAATTCTTTTCCAATGTAATCATTCTTTTTTAATTGTAGCATAACTATTGAATCAAATACCAATTTTTGTCTTTCAAGGACAGTTCAACCGATAAAATATCTCTATTTCCGTTCTTGCTTCTCTAATTCGGATTTATTTGGTTGCATTACATTGTACCAAAAAAAATAATCAAACATCAATATTTATTTATTTTTTTGTCATTAAATGTGATTGCTCTATTTACACGATCAATTGCCAATAGTTCTCCTGCGTGTAATATTTATTTCATAAAATTTATTGTAATATTTATTTCATCAACCATGGGCACTCATGCACGTAGAGTAGGGAAGCAAACCTACTTTAAAATTGACAAGAGCATTCCTCTCTCCAATCTCAACTAGTTCAGAATTATTTTAACCTATCTTTTTATTTTTCATTGAGAAAATTGCAAACCCTCCCCCCCAAAAAATATTAGAGTCATTGTCAAAATTTTATTAATTTCTTCCATAATAATAAAAATAATAGTAAAATTTATAAAAATTAATAAAATAAAATCAATGTAATTGAAAAAAAAAAAGAAATATATGTTAAGTCAATAATTTATGCTAAGTCAATAATCAATTTTGACACTTATTCTAACTCAACTATTCAATTAATATATGCTAAGTCAATAATCAATTTTGACACTTATTCTTAATGTCTCTTTTATAGTGAAAATACCAAAAGGTAGCCTCCAATTCTACCTTTTTTTTAAAAAAAAAAAAGGAATTACTTATACTCATAGAAATACTTATTCTGTTCCTTATTTGGCATTTCACGAAAAATTAAATTCTTATGGAATGAATTATTAAAAAAAAAATTCATCTGCATATCTCTACCTCCCTCTCTCCAATCATACCTTTTGTGTATTCAACTCTTTCTGGTTCACTTCTCTCTACCTCTCTCAATTTGGCTCTCTCTGTAAAAAATAATAACATTTCTAAATTAAATAAATCTTGTTAAAATTTTTTTGAATATTTTCAAATTAAAAAAGTTTTAAAAATATTGACTTCCTGAAATTTAATATTGTAATTATTTTATTTATTTTTATCAATTTGTAAATATTCTATTTATTGTTACCTTTGATGTTTTAGGATTAAATCTCGTGGAATCACCCTATAAATAGGGTTTTTGTACAACCTACTGTATATACAATATATGAGTCATTTTCTTTTAAACTATTGTATATACAACATATATACAATTAGGGCTGTTATGACACTCGGGTAGTGTCACGGGTACCCGTGACACTACCCGGTCAAGGCTCGAGCTCGAGCTCGGTCAACTCGAGCTCGGGTCGAGCTCGGGTCTAGTATTTGTGTCTCGAGCTCGAGCTCGAGCCCAAATAGTGTTGAGCCCGAAGGCTCGTCGGGCTACCCGACATTTATGAAATTACATAAATGCCCTTCCTATTATGTTTTAACTTTTAAAACTTTGAAGGACGGAATGGTAATTTTGCTTTCAATTTTCATTTCTCCTTCGTCCGTTCCCTTTCTCATTCCTCTCGATCTCTCAAGTCTCAAACCGAATGAAAGCTCTCTCCTCTCGCGGCGGTGACCTAATCTAGCAGAGCAACGCCGCACAGCTTCGCCTCCCGCGGCCATCTCGTTTCTCATTCTTCTTGTGTCGTCCATCGCTGCAAGGGTTTTGCGCTCTCTCCTCTCGATTGAAAGGTAAAATCTCTCTCTCTCTCTCTCTGTCTCTCTCTCTGTCTAGGGTTTCTACGAGATTAGGGCTTTTGATATTTTTTTACTTCTCTCTTAGGGTTTTGATGATTTCTTGGTTGATTTGTTTTTCTCTCACCGTGATGTAGCTTTCAAGTCTTCAATAGAGATCAGTGAAGTACGATTGTTCTTCGTCGATGTCGCCATCGCCAGTCGCCACTGCAACAGAAGGTAAACTCTCTCTCTCTCTCTCTCTCTCTCTCTCAGTTACTTAGTCTAGATTTTAAATTCTTAGTCTAGGTAAACTCTGTCTAGGGTTTCTCAAACCCAGTTGTACAAATAAAACCCCCAATTGGTCTTCAATATCTGCCAATGTCGTTGTTTAACCTTTTCTGTTTGAGATCTGTATGGACTGCAAATTATATTACTACACTATCAGCTATATCGAGTGGACTGCAAATTATATTACTACACTACCAGCTATATTACTACCTTTTCTGTTTGAGATCTGTTTGGACTACAAATTATATTACTACACTACCAGCCAATCATTTAAAAAATTGCATGAGTTGTTGGACTGAGTATGTGGCCTTCCTGTCAAGATAGAGTACAACTATCAGCGAAATTTAGGAAACCTCACAAAGGAAATGGAGCTGAGCACCTTATCATCATATGCCTTCATGTGAATTTCATATATATATATATATATGAAATTAACATCAGTGTTTCCTGATTGTTAGTAGATATATGAGCATTAGGTGCATTAGGTGCTTATAATTTAGGTGCATTAGATATATGAGCATTAGGTGCATTAGTGCTTCCTGTTCGTGCTTCCTTTGAAGAAATATGAGCATTAGGTGCTTATAATACTTCTTGGGGGCTCTCAAGTCCAATTTCTATTGCATTCAGGCAGTGTTTTAGATTTAGAGAGCAATATCAACTCTCGACTACGTTGTGCACACAAGTCCAAATCCACCAATAGTGAATTGTCATGTTATGAGCATATTAGTCACTGAACATTTTTACTACTTATAGTTTACATTCACCTTTATTTTTTTTTAAAAGTTGGAAGACATACCAGTTGTTGTTTGTTATTCCATCATAAGAATTCTACTAGTTCTCTATATTTTTTCATTGTCATTGTGTTCAAGGAAATGAATGTTTCATATGGTTTTGTTGATACTGCTGTTTGATAATTGTTTCTAATCAGGTTAGTGTGAGTTCTGTGTTGGGTTCCGATTAATAAAAGGATGGATCCAAAAGCAAGCACAAGTAGTGGTAGGAAGAGAATGAGAAATGAATCTGAAGATATAGATCCAATTGAATTGTCGGTTGCCCCTGTTATTGCTTCAACAGGTTCTACAACGCCTGGTGTTCAAGGAGTACAAAATGTGCAAATCCCATGTCAAAATACCGATGACACATCCATTCCGATGGAGGTACAAATTGAACAATGGAACAAGGAAATGGAGGAACAAGGACTCGGTGGTGAAGAAGAAGGAGATGATGATGATGTTGATGGAGGGGATGGTAGTGAAATGCCAAATATACATATAGCTGAAGGTATAGAAGATGATCCTTTTGGGGAGCAGCAAAGGGACAAAAAATCATGGGTTTGGGAACGCATTTCTCATGTTGGTCTTGTAGATGGTGTTGAGAAGGTTAAATGCAACCATTGTGATTCAAAATTGAAAGTGCATAAAACGAAGTCAACAAGCACCTATATTTGACATCTAAAAAAATGTCGACAGTTTGTGGGAAAAATGAGAAGTACACAATCCACTCTTATAAATTTTCAACCTATTGGAGGTGTCTCATCTTCCAAAGGCCCTCAAATTGTTTTGGCCAAGTTTGACATGCGGAGAATGAAAGAAACAGCTACACATTGGATTATGATGCATGAGCATCCATTTAGCATTGTGGAAGAGGAGGGGTTTAATCTAATGCAAAGGCGTGGGATGCCAGAATGGAAACCAATATCAAGACAAACGGGAAAAAATGATTGTATGTTGGTTTATGAAACTGAAAAGAAGAAATTGAAAAATGTACTTGCAAATGTTGAAAAGATTAGTTTGACAACAGATTTTTGGAAATCAAAAACCCAAAAGATTGGGTACATGGTTGTAACAGGCAATTGGATTGACTCTGATTGGAAATTGCATAAGAGGATACTAAATTTTGTCAATATTCCACCGCCGCATACGGGTAGAGAAATTGCAGCCACTTTGTTTAAGTGTGCTAAGGAATGGAAAATTGAAAGTAAAGTCTACACTGTATCGGTTGACAATGCCTCTAGCAATGATGTGGCTATTACTATTATGAAAGAAGACTTTTCTAGTTATAGCAAGTTGATGTGTGATGGAAAGATTTTTCATGTACGATGTTGTGCGCATATTTTGAACTTGTTGGTTCAAGATGGGCTTGGAGAGATTCGTGATGTTGTTGATAAAATAAGGGATACGGTTGATTATATCAACCGTTCAGAAGCCAGGGTCATAATGTTTTCCGAATGTGCAGCTGAAAGAAATTTGGTTGGTCCTGGAAAAAAATTGATTAATGATTGTAAAACCCGTTGGAATTCAACATTTGACATGCTGAGATGCGCTTATGATTTTCATGTTGTTTTTCCTCGTTTTAAAGAGCAAGATCTCAGATATATTTATTGTCCAACAGTGGAGGATTGGGAGAAAGTTGATAAGGTTTGCAAGATACTTGAACATTTTAAATCTGCTACATTGCTTGTTTCTGGGACTGACTATCCGACAGCAAATTTATTCCTCAAGGAAGTGGGTTCGATAAAGAGGATGTTGGATGAAAAAGTTTATGATTCTAATGATTTTATTGTAAGAATGGTGGAAAAAATGAAAGTCAAATTTGATAAATATTGGGGTGAAGTGAATTTGCTTATGGCAATAGCTACTGTCCTTGACCCTACGAAGAAACTAATTGCTGTTGAATATTATTATGAACTCATGGTTGGAGAAGATGTAGCCAACCAGTATGCTAGCGAGGTGAGAAATGTGTTGTATAAGCTGTATGATGAATATGCCTCGGTGGAATCCTTGCACGGCAAAGACCCAGCTTCATCATCCCATGTGAGTTCTTCTACTCGGAGATCTGAATTTTCACGTGATACTGATACTGGACTTGAGGATTTTGTTAGGAGAAGATTTGGTACACGTCCTCAAATCAATGAATTAGATGATTATTTGGCCAAACCTCCTGAAACAAAATCGGATAAGGATGAGAGTTTGAAGTGGTGGAAGGTCAATAGGATTACTTACAAAGTTTTATCTCGAATGGCTCGAGACATACTAGCCATTCCTCTTAGCACAGTAGCATTGGAGGCTGCATTTAGTGCAGGAACGCGGGTGATAAACACATATCGTGGTTCTTTGGCTCCAGAAACGGTTCAGGCGCTCATGTGCGGAGGAGATTGGCTACGGAAATTTTATGGGATTAAAAAGAAAACAAAGGTAAGTATTTATTTTTTTAAATAATTAATATATATTTTGCTGATATATATTGTGTTAAATTTTTATTAAACAATTTCATTATGTTAAATTATATATATATATGTTGCTAATATATTGTTTTTTGTTATACGCAGCAAGATATCATTGTGGTGAAGGAAATTCCGCTTGTACGTCCAACAAAAAGTAAGTAAATAATCGTGTCAACATCTTTATTAGCATAATTTTATTTCATAACACTTATGACTCGTGTAGATTGAGGTGTTGAGTGTTGCTGTTGCTGTTGCTGTCGGGAAAGATTTATTTTCGAATGTTGCTGTTGGTGAGTGTTGGAGGATGCTGTTGGTTTGTTGTTGGAGGATGTTGATGTTGCTGTTAGGATTTAACAGAAATGACTATTATAAATGTAATATGTAATTAGTTTTGCTTTTGATTTATATGGTTGGACACTTATGTGGTTGGATTTATTAGGTAGTTGTTATACATTTTATTTAATTTTTGCATGGTTGCAAACAAGATTGTGATTAGATTCAATTTGGATTTGAATTTTATTTAGTTTTATAAACAGGTATGGATTTGGAATGTTCAAAAAACAGGGGAGATTCTGTCAGTTTTGAAATTAGGAATTTATGCAATTATGAAATTAGGGAAAATTTTGCTCATTTTACTGAGAACTTCAATTTGCCCAGCAGAGAATCAAATTTTGAAGCACAATCTGTTAATCATGAGCTCAGGTAATCCCGGGTTCGAGCTCGGGTTCGGGCTTTGGTGTCATCTCGGGCTCGAGCTCGGGCTCGAGCTTGGGTTTCATGTCGAGCTCGGTCTTGGGCTCGGGTATCATGTCAAGCTCGGTCTCGGGCTCGGGTATCATGTCGAGCTCGGTCTCGGGCTCGGGCTCGGGCTCGGACTCATTTAGATCTCGACAAGCTCGTGACACTCGAGCTCGAGCTCCTCGATAACACTTCGAGTCAAGCTTGAGCTTTAGAATTATGGGCTCGACGAGCTCGAGCTCGAGTTCGAGCTCACCTATACTATATCGAGCTCGAGCTCGGGTATTGTGCTACCCGAGCTCGACCCGGGTGTCATAACACCCCTATATACAATATATGAGTCATTCTCCTCAATCTGTTTTCTTTATTCCCTCTATTTTTTTGATTTATCTTACTTTTTCTAACATGGTATCAGAGTACTAGGTGTTCGATCCGATTTTTTTTACTATTCTCATCAATTAGATATATATATATTGCCTAGTTATGGAAAATTTAGATATTTCTCAATCTATTTTTGTTGTGTTTAATGGATACAATTATCAAGTCTGGTTTCAAGGGATAAGAAGCTTCCGTAAGGGAAGGAGACTATGGTACTATGTTATAGGAATGTCAAATTGCCCATGAAATCCAATGACGAATCGAATGGTAATTTTATTAACCGTCTTGAAGATTGAGACAGCAAAAATCACCAAATCCTCACTTGGTTTCGTAACACGTTCACACCTTCTATTCAATTGCAATTTAGTCATTTTGAGATAATTAAGGAAGTTTGGGATCTTCTTGTAAATCGCTACACTACATCAAATTTGGCTCATTAGTATCAATTGCTTACCGAACTTCACTCTTTGCGACAAGAATGAAGTCAGTCAATCAATGACTTTATTGCTTGTATGCATTGAATATAGGATCAACTTGCTCTCTCTGAACCCCATTGGCAATGTACAACTAACGCTAACAAATATGCAATATATCGAGACCAAAGACATCTGGTCCAATTTCTTATGGCTATAATATCAGATTTTGAGCCTGTTAGAGATTCTCTACTTCATCGGCATCCTCTTTCTACTATTGAAAATGCAATTTCTGAGTTAATATAAGAAGAAACTCATATGCGATTACTCAAACCTCAACATAGTGATGTTGTGTTGACCACTACTAGTCGAGGACCAAAGATTCCAAATTTCTGTCGTAACTGTTAGAAGTTAGATTATATTCTTCCTAATTGTCACACTGTTCAATGTCGATTTTGCAAGAAGTAAGGACACATTTCTAGTTGATGTCTTGCTATTCTTATGATTGAATGTCGATATTTCAAAGAAAATGATCATCTTATTGAGAATTGCCCAAAAAAGGTCATTCAATTCCAAAAATGTTCTATTATTGGTTCTCGACATATCTCACAGCCTGCTACTGTTATTGCTATTGAGGATTCTGCTGTTATTATATCTTCTACTCAGCTTACAATATCTCTTGGTGATCTTCAAACTTTCTTACAATACGTTCTTTTTTCTAGTAATCACAACCATACTACACTCTCTACCATATCAGGTATATTTTCTTGGTTTTTTGACTCTGCTTGTTCTAACATATGATCCGTGATTCTCACTCTTTTACTTCTTTATCTACCTCTATCACACCACCTATGATTCATATAGCCGATGGCTCTACCATGTCAGTCATTCATATTGGTTATCTTTTCAACTTTTTCTTAGATTTACTAGATATATTCTTTGTTCCTACACTTATCTTAAATCTTATTTCTGTTGGTCAATTATGTGAATTTGGATTGGACATAATATTCACTTCTATCGGATGTTGCGTACAGAATTATCAGATAGGAAAGATCTTTAGGACAGGCCGTAAGGTTGGGCGTCTATATAAGCTCACTTCTTTTCACATTCCTCTTACTCGTTCCTCACTATGTTGTACTGCCAGTGTTTCTTCATTCTTTCACTTATGACATATTCGTCTGGGTCTTGTATCCCTTAATAGATTTCGTTTTTTGATTTCTTCAGTTCACTAGGTTCTGTAACTGATAAATCTCTTCAATGCATTTCATGTCAAACTACAAAATAATCTGTCTTATCTTTTAACACAAATGATTTTATTTCTAATACCCCCTTTGATCTTATTCACTCTGATTTTTGGGGGGCCATCTCTCACACCAACTATGGGTGGGTCTAAATACTTTGTTGTGTTTATTGATGACTACTCCTACTTTACATGGATTTATTTGATGAAAAACCGTTCATAATTATCTCAAATTTATGAGAACCTTGCATTAATGATTTAAACTCAGTTTTCTCATACTATCAAAATTTTACGCACTGATAATGTATCAGAATATTTTGAGTCTACTCCTATTATGTTTCTTAAGTAGCATAGAACCATTATCCAATGTTTTTGTCTAAGTACTTCCCAACAAAATGGTAGAGCAAAACAAAAATATTGTCACATTCTTGATATAACTTAGTCTTTACTTTTCTCTACATATTGTCTATCACAATGTTAGAGTGAGGCAACTCTTATAGTTGTATATATCATCAATAGAATACTTTCTTCTATAATTTCTAGCATCTCTCCTTATGAGCAGTTATATGGCTCCCCACCCGTTTATAACTCTCCAAAAGTCTTTGGGTATGCTAGCTTTGGGTTACTGCAAGCCCATGAGCATAATAAGTTACAACCTCAAGTATGATTATACTGTTTCCTAGGATATGGCATTGAACACAAAGATATAGATGTTGGGATCCTGTCTCTAATCATTTTTTAGTCTCTCGACCTGCCATTTTCTAGAAAAATACCATGTTTTTTTCCCTATCTCATTTTTGTATCACACCTCTCTATTACTCACTAATCTATCTCCTGATTTATTTTCTTCTAGTTCTGATACATGTATAGATATTTCAACTCTTAGGCTCCTCCTTTAGATCATTTCCCAAATGATGGACCCGCACCTCCTTCCACTAAAGCTGAGTTATCTTCTGAATCCACTTTGTGACCTACAAAAGTCAAAGCACCTCCTACTTATCTTCTTGATTATCATTGTTATTCTACAATTTCTACTTTACATGAGCTTCAGTCTTATCGAGATGCTAGTATTAATCCTCTTTGGCAGCAAACAATGCAAAGAGAACTTCAAGCTTTGGAGAACACGTATACTTGGGATTTAATTGATCTTCTTAAAAACAAAACTCTTGTAGGATGTAAGTAGATTTATAAAATTAAAACCCACTCAGATGAGACTATTAAACGACACAAGATTTAGCTACTCGCAAAGGGATACACACAGGAATATGATATTAACTATGAAGAAATCTTTACCTATGTTGTTTGTCATACTTCTGTGCATGGTTTGCTTGATGTTACTATAGCTAAACAATAGCCATTGTATCAGATAAATGTTAAAAATGCTTTTCTCAATGGAGTTCTGAAAGAAGAAGTTTATATGAAACCACCTCCGGCTTATTTACATCCTGACAACAAAGTCTATCATCTTTGTCGAACTTTATATGGCCTAAAACAGGCTCCCCATGCCTGGTTTTCTACTTTCAGCAGCAGTGTTAATGATTTTGGTTTCTCTCCTAGTACTTATAATTCTATACTCTTCATTCAACAAACTGATCATGGTATTATTTTACTTTTTCATGATATGATTATTACTAGAAACGATACTGTTACAATCTCCAAATTCATATATTTTCTTTGTAATAAATTTATAATGAAAGATTTTGATCATCTTAGTTACTTCTTGGTACTGGAAGTTACTCCTATATCTTATAATTATTACTTGTCTCAGGCAAAATATGTCTCTAACCTTCTTTCTCATTCAGATATTTTACATAATGAAATTGTTTTCACTTATTTTGAGCATAATGTCAAATTTTCTCCTACAGATGGTACTCCTTTTCTTTCTGATCCTACCTTATATCATCAATTAATGGACAATCTTGTTTATCTTACTGTCACTCGTCCCGATATCCCTTATACTGTTCACGTTGTTAATCAGTTTATGGCTACACCACGATCTCCTCATTTTGCTACTGTTCTATGAATTTTTCATTATGTTAAAGGTACCTTATTTCATGGACTTCACTTTTCTGCCTCATCCTTGCCTATTATGATACTAATTGATCTGGTGATCCTACTGATCGACAGTCTACTACTGGTTATTGCATTTTTCTTGGTAATTCTTTAATCTCCTGGAGAAATAAGAAACAAACTTTTATAGCTCGCTCTAGTACAAAAGCAGAATATCATGCCCTTGCTAACATCACTTCAGAATTATTATGGATTCAGAGGCTTCTTTGTGATCTTGGTATAATTACTTCTTCTCAAACTCCTCTATATTGTGATAATCAGAGTACTATTCAGATTACTCATAATAATGTCTTTCATGAATGAACTAAGTATATTGAGATTGATTGTTACTTTATTTGTCAACATATAACTAATGGTGACATTCAGTTTTTCTTTCTTCGCTCTGAAAGACTCATCTTCCTGGGCGTCATGATGGTCTACTACACAAACTTGAGATGACTTCTGTACTCCCATCTTGAGTTTGAAGGAGGTGTAAAGAATATTGACATTCTTAAATTGAAGAAATTTTGTTGAAAAAGTTTTAAAGATTTTCAAATTGAAGAATTTTTGGAAATATTAACTTGATTTATTCTTACCAATTTTGTAAATATTATATTTATTCTTACTTTTTATATTTTAGATTTTAAGCTCATGGAATCACCTTATAAATAGAATTTTTATACAACTATTGTATATATAATATATAAGTCATTCTCTTTCAACCTATTGTATATACAACATATTATATATATAACATGTATACAATATATGAGTCATTCTTTCTCATTCTGTTTTTTTTTTATTTTCTCTATTTTTCCGTTTTATCTTACTTTTTCTAACAATCTCTTTCAACTTTTTCTGTACTTCCCCGCTTTTCTCTCTCTTCCAACACATAAAACCCTAAAAAAAAAAGAAAAAAAGGGAAAGAGAATGGCAGAAGACACTCTCTTTGTCCATTTGCTCTCTCTCTCTCTCTCCTCTCTCTCTCATTTTTTGGCTTCTCATTCTATTGTCTTCTCTCAGCAAAACCCAAACAAGATCTTTAATTTGAACACCTCTATCAAGGAATCCTGTAATAAACTCTGTGTTATCGAATTGTTTTCCATTGTGAGTGATTAAAGGGTGAGGTAACTCGAACCTTGTGATTATCAATGACCAGATGAACTTTTGTATCTTTTTTGTTGTGATCTGGGCCAACGGCTCTACTTTTACCCACTTGGTGAACTAGTCGATGGCGATGATGAGGAATTTTTGTAGTCCTGTGGTGCAAGGGAACAGACTTAGTATGTCTATCCCCCATCGCGCAAATAGCCAGGGACTAGTAATCGGACAGAATTCGATAGTAGGTTGATGGAGGACTGAGAAGAAGTATCGGCACTTGTCGCATTTCTTAACAAATGCATTTGCATTTGCTTTCATGGTAAGTCAGAAGTATCTCCGTCTTAAAGCCTTGTTTGCTAGTTTCTATACTCCTAGATGATTGCCACATATCTGCCCGTGTATCTCTCAGAGGACTTAATCTCCTTCTTTAGGGGTCAAACACTTAAGGTATTGGTGAGTAAAAGATTTCCAGTAGAGAGCCCCATTGATGATGGTGTATTGGGCAACTCTTCATTTGATCTTAGCTGCTTCTATGGGCGTCTTTGGTAGTTGGTCATTGCTCAAGTATGCGTGTCTGGGATCCTTCCACCTCGATGATTTGTTTGTTGACATAATCTATTCTAGTTCATCGATACTTGAGTAGGAGAGCCTCTCGATGTATACCATTCGGCTCATAGCTATTGAGTCTAAGTTGGCTAGTATGTCGGTTCTAGCACTCTCCGATCAGGGGATTTGTTGAATGTTGACTCTTTGGAATCGTTGTATCATCTCTTGTATCTTCATTAGGTACTTTGCCGTTATTGGTTCCCTTATTTCATAGGTGTTTTCAATTTATTTAAACACAAGTTAGCTATTTGTAAATACCCTTATTCCTCAGGCTCCCAATGATACTGCAATTCATAGCCCTGTTAAGAATGTCTCATACACAGCTTGGTCGTTAGTGGCCTTGAAATCAAAGCAGAGAGTGTATTTGACTTTAAAGTCATCAGGACCCATGAGAATGAGTTTGGCTTCACTCCCTGACAAGTTGGAGGACCCGTCTAAATGAAGTATCCAGGGCAGTAGCATATACTCTTCTCGAGGATTGGCAGGTATTTGCTTGTTGCAATTTGGGAGCATGCACTTGAGGATGAAATCGAGGAGGGGGTTCGGGTCGATAGTTGATGTCGAATTCACCAAGTTCGATACTCTATTTGATCAGTTGACCCGAGGTATGCCTTTTTTGCAAGATTTACTTTAACGGTTGGTCAGTCAAACCCACAATTGCGTGTGCTTAGAAGCATGGGCAGAGGCAACGAGCTGCTATGACGAGAGCAAAGGCTACCTTTTCAATGGGCTTGTAGTTCACTTCTACCTTCTAGATGACATGACTAACATAATATACAGGCCTTTGTATGTCGGCATCTTACTGTATTAGCACAAAACAAAGAGCATGGTTAGAGATTGAGAGATTGAGATAAAGTTTCTCACTGGGGGGTAGGTTGAGAGAGCAGCGGCGGTGATGAAAGATATTCCTTAAACTTATCAAAGGCAACTTGACATTTGGCGGTCCACGCGAATTTTTGAGATCTTTTCAAGACATCTAAAAAGGGTTTGTACTTTTCCCCGACTTTAGACATGAATCGACTTAAGATGACAATCCACCCTGTAAGGCATTGCATTTCTTTTAATGTTTTAGGCGGTGTCAAGTCCATGACAACTTGGATCTTTTTTGGATTAGCTTCAATTCCCCGGTCGTGAATAGAAAATAGAGAAACTTACCCAATGTAATCCCCAAAGTATACTTTGTCAGATTGAGCCTTATGTTGTTGTAACGCTTCAGTATGTTCTAAATGTTTCTTCCAGGTTTGCCACATAACCTTCTAGGCTAGTATTCTTAACGAGCATGTCGTCCATGTAAGCTTCAATATTCCTACCAATTGCTCACCAAAGACTTTGTTGACCAATCTTTGAAAGTGGATTATGCATTCTTTAAGCCAAATGGGTATGATTCTATAACAATAAGTGTCAAATTCTGCAATAAAGCTAGTCTTCTCCTTCCTCAGGGGCCATCCGAATTTGGTTATAATCAGAGTAGGCATTTATGAAACTTAAAAATTGATAGCCTGAGGAGTTATCCACGAGTTTATCGATATTTGGGAGTGGATAACTATCCTTTGGGCACAATTTGTTGAGATCTGTGAAGTTGACGTACATCCTCCACTTGTTGTTAGTCTTCTTTACCATGATTACGTTGGCTAACCATTCCAGGTATTTCACCTCTCTATTGGAGCCTACTATCAGAAACTTCTATACTTCCTCTTGAATCGCTCATTGGCATTCGAGTGTAAATATTCTCTTCTTCTACTTCACAAGCTTATGGGTCGGGTCAATAGTAAACCTATGAACAATGACCGAGGGTTGGATCCATGGCATGTCTTCAGGTGACCCTGCGAAGATCTTAGAATGACAATGAAGGCATCCAATAATGGCCTCCGGCAAAGATAGTGGCGGTCCGATCTGGAATTTTTTAGTAATAGGGACCTCCTCTAACTCTTCGGCGGGATGGGGTCTGTTCGTCGACGTAGGATCATTCTTGAACTTGGCTATTTCTATTTAGAGGTTTTCTTTGCTTTCCCCAGAAGGAGATAGTTGAGATGTAGGATTGCAATTGAGAGTTGCATTACCATGTACTGTTCTAAATTTGACTTTCATATGCTTAGTGCTTGGTAGGGCCTCCAATCGGTTTAAGCTAGCACAACCGTGGATGACATTATAAGGAGAAGGAGATTTGATTATATTGAATGTGACTACAGTGGTAACGTGATTTGGAGGAGTCTCCTAGGTTACGGGGAGTTCTATGGTAGCTTCTGGGTATAACGATTCACCATAGAGTTCTCTTATTAGAACTATCTGGGGTTGTAAGTCCACTGTAATAACAAGAGGATCATAGTGATATAGCGAAACTCCGATTAAGTCATCGTCGTCAAAACCGATAGGTGGCATTTTTCCTTTTGCGACATAATTGCAATGGTGATGGGGATCCAGGTTAAGAGCGAGTTTCTTCCTAGTTCGCTTCCACAAACGGCACCAATTTAATGAAGGTAGGTTTTCTCTACAGATATCTACTCTACCTATCTAAGTATGAGTCCTAGACTGAGAGGTGGTCCAAAGCTTTGAAACCTACATATATTGCTGGAGGGTACTCCGATAGGGGAGATTCCGACACTCAAGTTAGAAAGAACGGTTTTAGAACTGGGAAAACAAACTGAGAAGAATAGTGTCTCGGCTCTGTGTTGTCATTGTGCTTGATGTGTAGGGTTCTAGAGAATACCTACATGGCAACCAATGTTGTACTTATATATCCTTCGTCTTTGGAAAATTCCATAAAGCGTTGGGAATGTTGAAACCGTAGTTTCCCTGTGGAGAGATTGTTAAGAATTTTCGAAATTATAGAAACTATAGTCAAAAGTTGCTTAGAGATGCGCTATCTCGTTGATTAGGGAAAGTCCTAACAGTTGTGGGAGTTTCATGTCTTATCAAGAGTGCCTACCGAGACATGTTTCCTTATTCCACAGGATTGTTCCAAGAATGGGGAAGATTCTCATCCGCATAAGAAAAATTTTAATTCACTTAAAGATTTATTTTCTTCATGGATTATCTCAAATCATGCTTATCACATTGATCGAATGCATTATAATTGTAGGACGCATTCACTAAAGGGTGAAGTAACCGAGAGCTTGAACACCAAGGATTTGGATGACCGAGGAGAGGAGCTATGGGTATATTTGGTTTGATGAGCCTAGTTTAATGGACCTAAGATGAGGTTATGATCTCTTTGGTAATGGGCCGTAGGCTCTGTACCATCAGGTTCATACAAAAGGAACACATTTTCGCTTTAACCCAATTAATGGTGTCACAATTACCCAGACATTTTGAACAAATCGGCGATAAGTACCTATTAGGGTAAGAAAAATTACAGACATCTAAAATTGCATCATCTATGTGAGTGTAATGCATATAATCGTTAGACGTTAGACATGAGGTGCACGGTATCTTGTAAGTAAGTTTTTAGGGTTTATTAATGGCCACGCACTCATTCTAATTATGTTTGAATGTTCAACATGTGATGACTCTAATTGGTTATGTATAGAAACAAATGATCATAGATATGGAATTCATTACCCTGGATAAAACATGGATAAGTTACTTTGATGATTTAAGTTAACAATTGTTGGAAATTATTTAACTAAGCTGACATAATTTAATTAGAAATTAGTTTATACATTAAATTAACTAAACATGTCAATTAGATGAGGGCATATATATAATTCGAGCATAAATGGTTAGACTGAAATCAATGTCGTTAGTTGGAATCAAATTCTTAAAATGAAGAGATTCGAATGCATGGTAATTATGATCAGGGTTTACTTGAATATTCTAACTCCTTTTGAAAACATTTATTACTAAATTGATAATACCAAACACCATATTAGGTGTCATTCATATTTATGACAAGTTTACGGATGACTCATTATTGTTGCTCGAAGGTTTGAAACAGTCTCCTTCGATATTGTCTTGTTTTGATGATATCCTTCTTATTGCTATCTCAATAGTAAACCTAAAAAATCATACAGAATAACACCCTTATGAGATTTTTAATTTTGATTTGCGATCAGTTGAATCACAAGATTTTTAGCATAACTTGAAGTCGAACTAAGAAACTATATTGTTGTACCATTTAGGACCGAATCTATATTGAAAAATTGATGTTTGGTGTGGCTCCCTTAGCATGCCCCTAATGCACTCCATGAAACATGTCTAGGAAGCGGTCAAAACTTTGATGGATTAGTTTTAGTATTTGATGCAGAGTTATTTGAGATCACACATGTACTTTGTGACTCACAGGTCGGGCGGTTATATTGACATTAATTTTTGAATATGATAACGAGTACAAATTTGAGCAGGTGCATTAGGGGCGCAAGTGGTAGAGGAAGTTCATCTTCGATTTATGAGAAAGTTACTCACTGAGGTAAATCCACCCATTTCCAAACATAGACAAATGAAAAAATTTTGTTCTTTTTCACAATAGACGCACATTTGTCTGTTAAACATTGGCATATTATAGAAAAAATTACTCTACCTTTTTCTCGCATGCTATAGAAAAATTATCCAACCTCATTTCACAAAAAAAAAAAAAAAAAAAAAAAAAAAAAAAAACTCTTATATAATATTTTATTATCCCGATGTTTTTTCCCCCACATTCTGTCTAACATTTTTCTTTAACGATGGTTGTAAAATATTGAGATCTTAAAAATAAACGTAAAAAAAGGTTATATTTTTGTAGTGTATCATTTTCTTAAGTGTCATATAGTTTTTAATTTTTTTAATGTAAAATAGAATTAAACATTGAGATCATTGAATTCTAGAGACCATTCGCGGTAGACTATTCCCAGTTCTTGTTCTGTACCAAGTGCTGGGTAGAGTAAGTCTTTTAAAAAAAAGGCGCAATACAACATGTCTTGATTTGGCTATATCTATTTTACAATCATCCTGCCCTGTGTTCTAACACCTCTATGCGTCTAGATAATTCTTCTACAATTCACCAATACCCACATATATAATTTCCACAAAACTCCACAAATTTACAATTTATCCTTTGTCGAATCTATTTGTACTAACTTTCTGATTTCTACCCTACATGGCAAAAGCTATCTATTGCTGTGCCAGTATGCATATAGGAGGTATAAAGGCCCGTCAAGATGAAGCCAAGCCAAGTACCTGATTTCAGGTCTCATTCAAAGGCTAACACAATCCCTTTCAGCAGAAACAAGAATACGCGAAGTGGTTTCTCTTAATTATGTAACCGGAAAGAAATTGAGAGGCAGGAGCAGATGCAGTTTGCACTGTAGCAGGAACAAGAATGCGAGTCTTTCCGAGAGCTATTCGGTTTGCAGCAACATGTTCATAAAACAGGCTGGAGATCGCCGGTACGAAGGTGTCACTTTGAGAACATATGTAGTAGTCAACTAAGTCTTCATACATTGAAACTTTTGAATTTGTAATGATACTTTCCTGTCAAAATATATATATGTCTATAAAAATATTTATAATAGACAATTATTTTGGGAAGAAAATTTAGCGAACTTACCTTTGTATATGTATTTGGGAATTCATTCATCATTGGATTAAGATCACTATGCCATCGAGACTGAGTCAAGTATATTGGAGTATCTCTGTCAAAACCAATCTTCCTCAGAAATTCACCAATTTCTTGTGGGTTATAACACCTTTTTCCTTCCATGGTATCGCCTCTTTGACAATCTCTCCCCTCCAGCTTTTCAAGCTTCAAATCCACAGCAATAAACTGACCTTTGGATTTGCGACTCAAAGTTCTCAGCCTCTCGATGATTGAGTCAACGAATTCCTGTGCCTCTGGCTGTAACCGGAGAGTCCCAAATGTTGCCAAGCACTCGACCCCATCCAAGTAGCTTGCTTCTTCTGGCTTCCTTTTATCGTTAGATGACCGGAAGTAAGTTGAAAGCCTTAATACTCCTTTTGCTCTGAGGAGTGGTTCTATGCGATCCCTAATGTGCTTCTTAGAAACCTTGGAAGGGACCTTAACAATTGCAAGCTTTCCTGCTGAGACACCAGGAGGTTGATCCTTGGTTACTGAAATAACACCATGTAGGCTATTCACAAACGCCGCTGGGTCATAAATCTCACTGAAGTTCCTGAAAGATTTCAAAAACGGAAGTTTACAAGGATTAACCAAGAAATCACCTGCGAAAACCATTATTCATTGGAACAAGGATTAGCCATTCTTTTCACTGCCGGTGTCATTATTTCTTTGTTTCAAAAAAATATATATATATTATTATTTTCTCTTCCTCAGCTACATGGACCAACCCGTTAGGACCTTTTGACTACCAGCTTCAAAGTTACAATGAGCTTAGAGCTCGAATCAATTATTAAACCACTGTTTGCAATATGCACCACCTGGATTTATAATTGTTAGTTGGGTTCTAGAAAACAGTTTAATTTTCTATTTTCTTCCCGGGTTTATTTTGGTTAATCATTAGTTAGGCCTTTGGCTTGTAAATGATGGCCATAGAAAACATGCTTGATTTATGAATTGATTATGGGATATTGGATTCTCCACTTGGTTGTTTCTGTTCTTTCTCCTTTTTTCTATAATGAATAGGTATATATTAACTTGGGGAAAAAAAAAAAAAGGAAAAAAGGAAAAAAGAGAGAGAAAATCTGTAGGATATTTGCAATACTGACCTCTTATCGCCAGCTTTGCTTCCCCTGATGTCCGGGATTACTAGTGTTGCTCCTAAGCTTCTAGCCACAACAACCGCATTGGCAATCTAAATGGCGAAAGCAGAAAAGACAGTTTGGTAAGCTCAAGCGTGTAACCAAGACTAACCCAAGTGCGCATGCGTAATGCTAATTTTTCATAGGTTACTTATTTTCTCATTTAGTGGTAAATCTTTTAAATTCTTTATATTAAATCCTAAATATTTACTTTTGATTATAATTTTGGTTTTATAAAGGAATTGTATACTCTCTTGTTAAATAAATGATGTGACATCTTCATTGGCATCAGTCATAATAATATTTTTATGACAAATTAGTAAATTCACATCAATATTCTGTATATAAATTAAAACACGTCATAAAATAATGTTTGAAACAAGGTAGACATGTAAATTTTCAAGACCACAGACGAAGTGCTGTGGCCAGTTGAGTTGACTGTACAATTCATTCGTAATTCTGTCATAATACCCTATTTGTAATCAATTTTATAACTGTAATCAAATCTAAATATTTAAAACTTGATAAAACAAAATAATAAAACTTAAAAGATATACAACTAAATCTAAAATAGATAAAAATAAATAAATAAAAAAAATAGGACTCTATGTTTAATTATCTATTCTCTTTTTCTTTTTCTTTTTTTTTTTTAATTAAGAAAGAAAGAAAACAACCCGAACCTGATAAGCATGATATTCAGCACCATTGGTTAAAGAGAAGGTAAGGAAGCCCTTTGACTTCTGTGATGCTTCTCCTGCAACTACTATATTCCCCCCCCCCCCCCCAAAAAAAATGGCCGTAAAGATAGGTCCAGGATATAATTCATGGAATAGAGGTGAAAATAAAAGGAACAGACGCATTTTAGTGGTGTTGCTGTTCCAGCAATGTTTTGGAAATCCATCTTCTCCCCAAGGAGCCTTGGTCCCAGCCGAAATTTTGACCTGACTTTGCTGTGTAACCTTCATTCCTCCATACTGAAAACTCCTTACCTCTGGAAATGCTGATAACTAGAAAAAAGAAAAAAAATAATAATGAGCAAAATAGCAAGGAAGAATTCACTCTATATAACAAAGGAATCTGCCCACATACTGGCCTTGAACTGCAGAAAAGATGCTACTAAGCTGGACCTATATATATTAACTAGAGCCTCGAATGATTGATATTAGTGGTACTATATTAAAATCTAGCAGATCCTCCTCGTATAACTTTAAGTTTGTCATAGTCAATTGATGACAAGGAAAGGGAAGGTAAAGCGAGGCAGAGGCAGAGGCAGAGGCCGCAGGATAAAACGCAAAAATGATATCCATCAAAACTGTTTCCACCAGAAGAAAACATAACTGAAGAGAGATATAAACAGAGCCCACAATATCAATTCAACCAAAATTCAAATAATAATGAAAATAAAGGTACCACTTACTTCAGCCTCAGGGAAGTGATCTCTTTTGACCATGTTACCAAGCATTCCGAACATTGAAAATGTAAGCAGGGCAGCAACCACTTGTCTAATGTCCAACCCCATTCTCTCTCTCTCTCTCTCTCTCTCTCTCTCTCGGGCTAATATCTAAATGCAGATCATGCTGCCCACAAAGATTTGATATTAATTGAAAAACTCAGAAACCTCCATTTTCTAAAGCTCCAGTCAGGCACACAAACAAGACACCTCGCTTTCTCTCTCTTAACACAACCAAGATAAAGCTAACATTTTACCCCCGCTAGCACTGCACTGGGAGACGCCTGTTCCCTCGTATACGCCTGCTTGACACCTCACTAGTTTCCAAATATGATTGCATTCCATCACCTTAGATAAATTCCACTTCAGCCTTTGTCCATCCCTTTGCACCGTGAAAATCGTGGATTTTGTCACTCTATACAAATTTTCATAAATTCTTTAATTATAATATCATACGGACAACATCACAGGGATTGTTGCTAGAAATAATGCTACGCACGTGGACATGGGGGTTCAAAATTCAGCGACAAATGTCTGCAGATGTCACTACAGAACAATTTACAGGCTGGCACAACAATCTCAATTATCTGACTAATTACAAGAAAAATAAATAATAATAATAATAATAATTATTATTATTATTATTATTATTAAAAAAAAAAAAGCAATACTGACACTAACTTCATTGTGTTAAGAAAACCAATAAAGAAGGTTACAATAAATATATAAAGACATTCAAAATATTTCAGGACTCCTGAATATAAATACCAACAAACTCATCGGTATTAATACCAATGGCACGCATAGTAAAACCCGAAATCATATGACAAGAAAATTTGCTTGTCGCAACAATTGACCTGGAGAGAGAATACTGGAGCATGGGGAAAAAACACATTCAATACTGAAATTGGATTAAAGCAAACAAATGGTGTCAAAACATATTGAATATATATATATATATATATATATATATATATATATATATATATCACAAGTAAGATCATAGCAGATATACAGATACTTTTGAGAGAAGAACTACGTGCAGCATATTTGTCATTTTTACAAGTCAAACCACTAAAATTGGCATGACATGTCGATCAGTTGGTTGGTTCCTAAATCAGTTGGATCTATCCGACTAGTATGAAGTCAAGCTATGTGCCAGGCCTGGAGTGTAGAAAAAAACCAGCCATCCCACCAAGTTGGTAATACCACCATTTAAACTGGAACACTGTTAAATCAAACTTCTAAATCCAATCTATCTTCTTACTGCTGCCGATTGCCTCCTCTTCTCATGAAGTACTTATGGAAAGGAGTCTCTGGAACTGGTATAAGTTTGCCAACAGCAGCCAGTGGCCAACTGCTCAAAAAAAAAAAGGACAAATTCAGAATATAAGCAAAAATACGTGAGAAACCCATAAGCAAATTACATCCTCTGATGTCTCTCCAGTGAAGAAAACAGTTAGAAATGACCTTATAATACTAACCTGATGAAACCAATAACAACAGATATAATCCAGTACTTCCAATTAAGCCTGACAGTCGAGGCGAACTTCCCAAGAAACTCAATGATTACAATCTGCCGAATGCAACATGGAACACACGCATATTATGAAGAACAAGCAAAATAGTGAAAACGCAAACAACATAATAAGGGACTAAACTTCTTTTACCTGAAGTACAACCGTGATAGCCACTATTGCCATGAACAGATGGTTCGCGATGACTCCTTTAAAAATATTAATCTCATCTGGCTTTCGAGCATTAAATTCATTGAACACCTACAGAATGAAGGCGTCAGATCAGTTTATGCCTGAAGGTATGCAGAACTTGGGACAAACAGTCAGGATTCATTATGCACCTTTCTGAAAAATCTAAGAATTAAACATAACATAATTACGATGATATAGAGTAAGATGGCAACGCCAATGACTTGTAACATAGATTGGATTCAGGATGCACATCACTTCAGCCAACAAAAAAAGGGCTCAGGAGCAAGTCGTGACAAATCAGTCTTGGATCATCTAAATAAACTTGCAGAACTAATGTGCTGCTGTCATCCAAGTTATAGATTAGAGCAGCAGATCTCACATTTCCTAAAAAAGCAATGTCATTTTTATTTATTCATTTTGCTATGAGGCCAAAGAGAAGAGGGTTGAACCACTTCCCTAACAAAGCTCAAAGTTCATACTACCTTCTTGGACAATGAGACCAAAGCCTAAGAAAGTAATTTACAAATAGATTTCACTATTGGCATGTCAAAACAAGAAATGAACTAGGTCAGGTCAGGGAAGGGAAGGGAGCAGTAGTTTAGACCCATGAGAGAGGCCCAGGTAGTTTCTTGGGAAAAAAAATCAGGGTCATATCTCCTTTCCCTGATACTTTCAGTGTTGGCCAGAGTAAAATTTTTCATACTTCAATATACCACTGGAATGACACATGTAATTGTGCCGCAATTTTTTGTAATTTGCCACCCCAACCCCCTCCCTGCCCACCCAACAAATAAAATGGAATAAATATAATTGGATACTTGCATGCAAATATCCTAATTAAAAATCTTAAAAATTGTGGAACACTTATAGTAGTCTTTGCACATGCGCCTTACACTAAAAGAAAAGGGGGGAAAAAATGCACACGCCTTATGGACAATTCCACACATGTTTTGCTTTGATGCTGAAGCTATAGTGACAAAAATCAGAATAGCTGGATAAGGAGAAGAGAACTGGGGATTAAAAGACTAATCTCAGACATAATAGCAAGAAGAGCAAGAACAATAGGCTAATTAAACTTTAGAATTCTACCACCTCAATGATTTGCTGGGACTAGCACTCAATCAGGTCAGTTACCCTTGAAATCTAAAATATCCAAGTCGACAATTAAACAATAAATGATAAAATTGGGATGGAAAAGTAATGTTCAAATCAAAAAATGGAAAATGACTCAATAAAGCTAATCAACCATTCTTACAGCTGGGTGGTAAACCCACACGGTAATATTTCTTGATCAGCCACTTCCATGGATTATTGAAGAACTAAAACAACTATTAGTACCTATGTTGCATCAATACTTTTAGAAATGACTACATCGACACAATTCTTAGACGTAGCATCATACAACACTTCGTAACTTAATAATAGTTTAGAATTGTGTTTGACCGTGTCCATGTCGCATCCCATATCCGTGCATTTTAAATTACTACACTAGCCAAGTTCCCAAATAGCAAGACCACAAAAAAGGGGGGAAGTGTTTCTTTCATTTGAAGAGTACTCACTTGGCAGAAAACGAAAGCATTAAATATCAATGTGGTCTTCACTTTGTTAGCATGCTCCCTGTTATCACGCTCCAAATTCAATATACTCTTTCCTTCGAAGTTGAGAACAAGCAACACAGTCACTTGATAAGCAGCCTGAATTTTTCATTCATCACCCGAGGTTAGTCGATAAAACAATGAAAAAGAAAAACAGATCTTGTCTCCATACGGTAGATAACTGTTATAAATTTTGGAAGGACAACCCGCCCCCCGGGGGGGGGGGGGGTGTATTAGATACCTGTATAAGTATGTTTCTCCACATGATATTTGTTATAAGAGGTTCCCTGAGAGTAAAACAAGGCAGCTTATATTAATCCAGGCAGCTTATATCAATCCCCCGCGCCCCGGGGGGGGGGGGAGAGGATTAGAGAGATGGCAAGAAAACTTTCGGAAAGAAGCAATGAATTGTCTTCTAAACAAATTCTATAACAAGATTACAGCTCTTACATAGCATGAGGGAAACAATCTAGAGTAAAGAACACGGCCAAAACATAATGAAGATTCAAAATCATAAAATGTCGTTACTAAACCCAGTTCAACACTCCAAAGGATCAAAAATTGAGATGAAAAAAAAAAAGATTCAACCAGTGAATGCAGAATTAATATATCAGAGAACCAAATGTAACCCACATCACATTTTAACCTTTGGTCATTGGTTTCGAAGAGTCAGATTTACTGAAGGATATGCTGACAAAGTTCTTTTTGCCGAATAGCTCTTAAATAATGTGACCCCTGAATATAAGTAAATGTCTTCTCAAAACCTAGGAAAACCAAAATTAGATACCACCACCATGAATTACAAAAATGGCCAGAATTCCTTATATATCGTTGACAAAAAAAGAGCTACTATGTTACCAGCAAGGCTTCTCGAGTTACAAAGTGGTTGCTTTTAGAAACAGATTGAAATCTAAAAGATGAGCAAGCTGCCAATATATAGAGTGACATAAAATGAGACAAGCAAGCTGCTAATGTAATGAATGCCGTAAAATGAAAAATGTAAGTGCAATGGATGCAACTTATTCCCCTTGTTCCCTTTCTTAAGTGAATTAAACTGTATCAGTGCAAATATTAATAATGTTGAGGTCTCTTCTAAACAATATCTTGATCAAGTAAAATCACCTACAAGATTGGCTTGCATTAGTAGATCAGAGACTGCAGCCCAGTTACCTATATAACTTGCAATTAGCTTCTACTAAATCCATTAAAACGCTTACCTGATA
This sequence comes from Dillenia suffruticosa, assembly GCA_033439265.1. Lineage (NCBI taxonomy): Eukaryota > Viridiplantae > Streptophyta > Magnoliopsida > Dilleniales > Dilleniaceae > Dillenia > Dillenia suffruticosa. The sequence continues at coordinate 8,908,646 of JAVTVX010000013.1, read as the reverse complement.
ATTCAAATCTCTCATCTACATACGGGTCAAAGATATTCCAATCAATTTTATCATCTAAAATATCCAAATATCCTTAAACAAATAGTTGTTCCAAAATCCATCATAAACACAAACATTTTTTCTTTGTGAGAAAAGGACAATAAATTGTTTTTGAGATTAAAATCTCATCTCTTTCAACCGGTCTCCCAAGCCAAGAAGCTCTAGAACTAAATTTGTAAACTTTAAGCTTACAGGTGACAATTCTAAGAAGGTAAACATTATTGTGAACACAGATTAAAAGATAGTTGGTGTCTAAGAACACTAATAAAATTGCAAGAATAAAAAGTTCCAAATTTCACAGCATGCAGTACTAGCTTTGTGACCAAAGTCTTACATATACATAAAATTCTAAAGGCTCAAATACCAAAATAAGGTGATAAATGACCAATATAAAAATTATGATATGCGAACAAAAATGTTTACAGCTCCAATACAATGAATAGAGCAAGCCTATTAAACCCCTGAATTGAGTCGCTCAAATTTAACCAAAACAGCATTCATGATTTATAACTGTACAGAAGATGGACATTGAAAGTAAATTAGACGGTGCTAACATAATCACCTTGCTCCTTAAGAAGCACCATCACTAGAGTATCATATTCTTGTCCTAGCTACTAGACCAGATTCATCATCCTTCAATATTTGAAGTTAAAAACTACACAAATTTCCGTAACCCCCTTATACCTTGCTCGTGTTTTTATATATCTGTGAGTCGCTATTTTAGCAATGGTGATTCACCACCCCTCCTCCCCCTCTCAACCCCCAAATGGAATATTCCCAAACCTTAATTCTCCAATGTCGCAACTTTTGGTGGCAATAAAAAAGAATGAAATATTTTTTAGTGGAAAGATGTATAATATAGCAGAATTCCACTTCTTACCTCCGACCAACAGGAGGCCTTTGCATTAAGTGATCTGTTGGTGGTTCAGTGGCCAAAGCAAGTGCTCCGAGAGTATCCATGATCAGATTGACCCAAAGAAGCTGTACATACAGAAACAGTACATATATGACGAGGTACAATCTGTGCACAGAGAAAGCCACATGCACACATCAAGACAATATACAACAAACCTGCACTGCATTTAGGGGAACATCACCAGAGGAAACCGCAGCAACAACATTGATAATAAGAGCAGCTACATTGACAGTGAGTTGGAATTGAATAAACTTCTGAATATTTGCATAGACAGATCGTCCCCACCGAACAACCTGCATATACCATAAAAATCATAAGAAACACTTCTACACAAGCTTAACCAGCCACCCACCCCGTTTTTGTCTCTTGAACTCAAGTAACAGCTTTTGATTATCCAAAGTTCAGTATAAGTATGCAAAATGCTCTCAGAAAATAAAGTGGGTCAAAAGGATTTAAAATAGAAAGCTCAAGTATCATCTGGAACATTTTCATATTAACTGCACAAAAGAAAAGAACAAGGAAGTTGGAACGGAGAGTCGTCATAACAGAAAGCAGTGCATTTATTCATTAATAAATACTTGATTTCTGAATTTAGTCATCAAAAATCAAACCCAAGCAGATAAAAAACTAAAAATGAGATGCAAGCAGAAATTATGTACAAGAGAGAAAGCAACTATAGCCTTTTTACACGTAAGTGGGAAACATGCACCAACACAGGATAAAGACTGACCTTGACAACTGATGAGAAGTTATCATCCAAAATAATGATATCTGAGCTCTCTTTTGCAACTTCAGTTCCTTGTATACCCATTGCAAGACCTATATCAGCCTAAACTCCCAAATCGATTTTTGGAAAACACCAGTATTACAAAAGAGAATTGGTCAATACTGTATGTGAAAAACATAAACTTAAGAAAATTTTGAACAAGCTGAAACACAAAAGATATCACTTTTTTTTTTTCAATTTACGAAATAGTCGATCAAACCACCATTGGCCAAGAGGCCAATATTAAAAATTTTGCTCATCCCCAAACCACAAGAATGTGCACTACAATAAACTGATAATTAGAATACACAATATGGCCATTAAATTAAAATGCCTCAAATAATAGTCACATCCAAATACATGTTATGTCATGGATTTGAGAAAATATCAAGGTTGAAGGAGGTTGGAGCCCACAACAGTAGGGATACGTGGTAAATATATCTGCAGGTGTATTACAGTTTAACATGAAGTTCTATACTAAAATGGGACATCTTCTGGGTGAAAATTTTCAAGTAAAAAGGTGCAAGGGTTCCAATTGACAGAAAATTTTAGAAGCTTGGTGTCTGATAAGGAATCACTCATCTAAGAGACAGGGCTTACTCTTTCTTCCAAGCATTGGTTTATCACATCTTTTAGCTGTTCCTTGCTTATTAGTATTGAGATTTGGTGCATGGTTGTCAACATCATGTGGTAGAATGAACTTTATCTTCTGACACATATCCAAATTGAGGAAATTTGTGCATATGTTATTCTCCTATTCTAAACAAAGCTTTTATCATAGAATACAAATTACTGAATTTCTCACAGTAGTTTTAGACTTTATACTATTCCCTAGACAACCTTTGCCACTGTAGTTTTAGGCTGAAAATGGCAGCACAAAATTGTTTCAGTATTCCTTTAACTTTTAAGTTCTAAGAATAATAGAAAGATTGCTTTGGTTTTGGAACTTTAATGATATGGTTTACCAAAATTATATATGTTAGAAGCATATTTAAATACTCTTCTAAAAAAGTATGATTAGTCGTAGGAAATTCAAAGGCTAAAACCACATAAAATCCCTTACAAAATTTTAGAGAGAAAAGACATTCTCCTTAAGCATACTTTTAAATAGTCTCCTATATGTTTGCTGCAATCAATTGCCCAACCCCCAAAGTTTTTAACATCAAAGTGAATCAGGTGCATAAGAGGAAGGATTTAGGATTATGTCCACTTAAATGTCACGTGTAAAACACTTGACCCTATCTTCTTTCCCTCTATGGCGAAAATAAAATAAAAATTAAAAAAAAAAAAGGATATTCTAACAGAGGAAACGAGAGGAAAAGATCTGAGACCAAATACAAATTTATTGTTAAAATTGCAACAGCTGATTCAAAATTGGTGAAAATTTCTTGTCAGAGGAAAGGTTCCCAAAAGAATGTCAGTTATCGGCATCAATTTAGTAAACTTTTTGGCGGAGAGAGAAGGAAAAGGAAGAAAGTGAATCACTTGCACAATTAGGAGTGAGATTCAGATTTTCTCACAAAAATATAAAATAAAATAAGAGGGGGACCAGATACAGAACCTTACGGTGAGCTGCTTAAGGGGCACATCGAAACTCATTTCATATACTCCCCCTGGGAGGGGGGGAATTCGCTACAACAAAACTTCAAGAGACCATCTGAAAATAGGTCTAAAGTTTAGAGGGTTTTGTAGTTTCTCCCAATTTTAAAAATTAAAATAAAAATAAAATAAATGATCAAGAGAAAGAGGAGAGATTATCTCATTAAAGTTGCTGCCCGACTTATCTTAGTATAGGTTAAGCGTTTACTTAACAATTTAAATGTCACTACCATATTTCTTAAGAACATTTATTTTAAGAAATCAATCTTTCATTATGAAAAAATCTTATGATATATGATATGATACGTTACCTTACAATTTGAAAAAGAAAAGGAAATCAATGCATGCTATGATGCCTAATTGACTATGGTTTAGAGAAAGAAGATAGGGGATAATTACAAGTGCAATGAGTTCAAATCAAGAAAATACATCACACAAAGAAAAGAGTGCTTCGCTTTATCAGACCTCATGAAGAGCTGGAGCATCATTGGTACCATCTCCGGTCACAGCAACAACGTGTTCTTTCTTTTTTAATGCTTGCACAAGGAGAAGCTTGTCATTGGGAGAAGATCTACCCATAACCTATTCACGAAACCATTTTGTTAGTCTTCCTTGGGTATGTACAAACTAAAAAATTGTTATCCAACTAGCAGTCATTAAATCATACGAGATCTTCTTGGCAATTTCGAGTCTTTGAACATCAGTTACCATGCACAAACTAAAAAATTGTTATCCAACAAGTAGTCACTAAGACATACCGAGATCTTCTCAGCAATTTCTAGTCTTTGAACATCACTTAAGGCACGAAAAGTCTTGCCTTCGATGAGATTTGGCTCAACAGCATCATCATCTGAACCCAGAATACCACATTCCAGAGCAATTGCTTTCGCTGTTTGAAGGTTGTCACCAGTGACCATGCGCACCTGCAGTTAAAAATGTGAGAAACTACAGATTGAATGAATCAGATCCATCATGTACTTAAATATAAAGGAAAAGAAAACTGCTGTGCATAAGCAAACAGGAAACTTTCAGAAGAAAGTTCAACTAATCCTAAAAACGACCAATTCTGATCATCCCTCCAGAAAAGTTGAAAAAGAAAGGAACCGTTGGTGTTAACTTTATGGTAAATTTTTAGTATGAAGGAGAAAAATGTTCACGCCAAGAATTACAGAAGCAATAAATCAGAGTTTAATTGATCAAATTTGGTAGCCAACCAGCTGACCAATTCATTTAAGTGAGCCAAATACCTTCGGTATTTAAATGTTAGCATCTTTTGTGTATCATCATTAAATACTACATTTTATCAACGCATCCTACGCATCCCAATTTTTTTCCCTTTTCCCACACTAGGATGCAGAAAATGCAGAACTATGTAGGACAAACCCTCTTTTATAGACACAATCACTAAAAAAGTTAATAATATATTAGATATCATGCGCAGAGAAACAAAAAGCATATGATCAATAAGAATGCCCATATTTCAACTTTAATCCTGCATAAACGTGGCAGATTCTATTTAGAAACACTTGGTACCTTAACACCAGCAGCTCTGCACAGCTGCATAGCACCTTTAACTTCTGGCCGGCAAGGGTCCTATATCACATGATTTATTATTAGTACACTAGAAAGATGGAATATCATAACACCTGGAAGAAAAAGATACAAATGAAATGAGTTTCTCAAAACCAGAACTAATAGACAACAATAAGCTGCCCTTCTTCAAGAGAAATATCTTGAACCTAGTGTACCACAAGAAACATCATCTCTCATGTAATGGTACACGGAGATGTTTACAAGAGTCACCAACAGACAAGGGAATAGTTCTTTATTTGACTAGAAAAGAAAAGTCAACGAATTCAAGTACAGTGAATACAAAGAAGAAGATGAAGAAAAGTGATTTAGAGTTATTGCTTCCTCATTTTTCCAAACAATTAGTGCTTATGCATGTGGAAGAATAGAATTTATGGAAGTGAAAAAAATTGTATTAATAAGTCATGTAATTTATAAAGCATTAAGTAAAGTATATTATCATGTCTTGCAATGCAACTCTAAACATAAGGGCAATGATAGTGACTAATGTGATGAAAACTGAGTTAGGAATACGCTAAAAATTTATGGAAGTGAGATTGCACTTTTTTTCTGTGGTTCTGGCATTTGAACTCTTTGATCTCATAGTGGAAATGAACATGAAGCTGTCCATATTTGTTTGCCTACAAGAATTTTCATGAGCTCTAAAAATAAATAAATAAGTAAATAAAAGATATACTCTTAAAAGGAAAAAACGCAAAAACAAAGACAACTAGAGTAGGTCACAACTAGAGTAGTTCTCTCGGCAGAAAGAGAAGGCCAATACAATTTATTCCTCTAGAAAGCACATAAATTAAATCATTTTAACTGGCTGTAAATACCTTCAAGAAATGCAATACATTATGCCCATATACATATAGATGAATATACCATTTCCAAGCATGATGACTGCGGAGACAATCATTTTACCTTTAAACCAACAATAGCAAGCAAAACAAGTTTATCCTCAGGTAATGCCCACTGAGAGAGCTGCTCCTCATCTGTCGGTACCTTTTCAGCCTCATAGTTTCTGAATGCAATGGCAACACAACGCAAACTTCCTCCAGCCATATCTTCAATGGCCTTTTTAAAGAACTTCTTCTGCAAGCATAAACAAAAGTAATTTGTAATTCTAAAGCCAAGAGGAAAGTTAACCCAAAAAATAAAAACCAAATAAAAAGGCAAAAACCAAATCTTTCCAAGAAATTCTACATATAATCTCGAATACCACAAAGTAAGAAAAAGAACTGGGGAATCACAAGCCTAAATGCATGTTATCCACAAAAAAAGTTTGATCTTTTATGAAGAACAAAAAAGATACTGTTAAAGAGCACCAAAGAGTAGCAAATCAAACAATCACAAACATTTACCACTCATGAGGAATTATTTTTCTAACTAGTTGTGTCTACGAACCTTCTGTTCATCCATTGCTACGACAGAGTTGTTTTCATCTATGTAGCTTTCACAAGAAGCTAAGACTAGCTCCGCTGCACCTTTCCAATGTATACGGACTTGAGAATCAGGCTGCAAAAATGAAAATAATTTTCTTAGAAAAATTAACCAGTTAAGCAACAAGAGAGAATTGGCAAAACAACATAAGATATGCTTTCTGACAAGGTAGAAGAAAAAATGGACTCTCCAACCAAAATGAAAGAAAATAAATTCCATCAGCAACATAGCATACAACACTTTCAATAGATCCTTGACTCACCAAGTGAAAACTTAAAGGACAATAAACAACAATTACAACAAACTGAGCCCTAATCTCAAATTTTGGGGTCGGCAATTTGAAACAAGTAAAAAATATTTGCCACCACCTTTCTTGTATATGGGTATAGAATACAATTGCTACCACTGATTTGCAGATCCTTCGTAGCATACTGATGAGAAAAGTATAACTTAAGGATTACCTATACGGACTAAATACATAGGATGCAGTAATGCCTCAGCTCATGGAAAAGAAAGCATATGCATCATATGCTACAAATGAACACATCTCTACACATCATTTGGGGTAAAATTTACTAAAAGCGAAGCAATAAATGTTTAATGTAACAGTTCAGAACTTTCCATTTCCATAATGTTCATTAAAACCAGTTAACATGACCCAAAGCTAACCCTAGAATCTTCCAAGGACAGGCCAATGAGTGCCCCAAGGACAGTTATAAAGGATGAGTTAATGACCTTGCCCAAAGAGATATCAGAGTAAGGCTTACTAAAACCACAAAAGATAGTGCCTTCCGTAATATCATCAAATTAGATCTGGCCATCAGTATGATTTTATTATGCGTTTTGATAATATATATTTGCACCTTTTGTGTTAAAGTATCATCAATAATGAAACGCTAGTTATTTTACAATAATAGCACCCCTAGGCCAGGCAACTGTAAGCATGACCTTTATTAGGATAACCACTACACAGAAAATCACCTAAATTGCTCAAACATCATCTCAAACCTACAAGGCAAATCGTTTACCTCAAGTTCTACCTCTAGGAAGTAATACTTTGTCCCAGCTCATTGACCTCGTAATGCAAAATAAGAAATTCTAGGCAACATAAAATCCATTATTCACCAATCTTTCTATGAAAAAAGAGAATAACTTTCCCAAAAAGAAGTGACAACCTAAGAGGTCATTATGGAAGTCAGTATTTAAGATGATTGATTGCAGAAAGATGATGATGAGAAGTCATTCATGACACCACTATGACACACAGAGGCATCATAGCAGTAAACAAGTAGCTCCTCAAAATCATGACTGGAAGCGTAAAAGGGTATCAAAACACATCTAAAATTCAGCTTTGGAGTCGTGAAAATAGGATAAATGTACATATCTGCCAACAATTGAATTCATACATGTGGACCTCTGATAGGGTAATGCATTTACAAGTTAAAAGTCCTAGTAGAACATGTATAAATCTGACAATTTGACAAAATTTAATGATCCCGTCAAATTTAATGACCATTTTGATTCTAAGCTAACTCCCAGGAGATGCATGTCCTACACTTAGAAATCCAGTTACATGAACAATTTGAAAAATAATGCAAAACTGTTAATAAAAAATAAGTTGCAAATATATTGAGTCAGAAATGTGATATTGCATTACCGGTTTCAGGGCAACACCACCACGTTTCTTCTCAGAGTTGAAGGGAAAAACATGGAGGATGGAAGAACCCAATCTTGTGGCCTCAAAATTCATACCAAGCTGCAAAATAGATATCAAAAGTATAACATTGAACAGATTTTTTTTTTCCTCACAATACTTTTACGACAAATAGAACACCCCCAACCTTAAGTCCCCAATTCAGTATGGCCTTCTCGGTAGGTGATCCAGTGACCTCTTCAGGTCCACCAGCCTGCCAGCAAAAACACCAATCTCTAAATTAAAAAGAGAATCGAGAGGACAATACACTAATCCAAGGTTGCAAAAAATTAATAATAAAAGAATAAACAAAAATTAATAATAATAATAATAACAACAATAATAAAGAAGAAGAAAAAGAATTCACAATATAAAGCAATTTTGCACTTTTCTTTCTATAAGCACAAAATACAATCGGTCTTCTTGCAATATCAAAATGGAACTGATTCAAGTTGAGGTTATCATTTCAACATGCATCATTCATTGCGAACAAAACATAAGGATGAACTTATCTACGACTAGTGAAATCATTCCCCAACATAAACTCTTTAAGGAACAAGAGTCCCAAAACACCATTTAGCCTCCAATCGCAATGTGAGTGACTTCCAAATTGAATTCATCTGTCTTCCAGGGAATCAAAATGAATGACTTTAAGTCTATCCTTAATTTTTGTATGTGAATTGAGATTATGATTTCATTACAAAATATACAGAACAAGGTTCATGACAGAAGCATTTTGGAAGAGATCCATTTCCCCCTAATCCTAGAACTGCTCACTCATGATTTGAGGTAGTTTAAACACTATGCAATTGAATAGTTATATTAAAAAGGAAGAAGAAGAAGAAGAAGACAACATGAAAACATGCTGGAACAACTAAATTAACTTGATAGATTTCGGTGCAAGACACAATTAAGGAAAAATTATGTTCTTCTAATTAAGAGGTTTATTGGAACTAGATATTAACAACAGTCATATTCAACTCAGATAAGTGAGGCTTGCCAAAAGGAAAATCAAAAGCATTCATGGTTGAAAGTTGAAATCATGATAAACCACACAATGGCCATCCAACAGGAACTAGAAGGCCAAAATGAAAACAAAACAAAACAAAAGAAAGAGAATCCATGGGCCTTATGCAGCCAACAAAGATGCCACATTTTCTCTCAGTCTAGTAGACTTAATTAATCTATGCAGGATTTAACGAGATTTATGTCATTTTAATGGTCCATACAATTCAGAAGCTAAGCAAGCACAAGGATTTCAAGCTTCCACAGGTCACCATTTGAACCCCAGTTCCAGAGCAATTTCCACCAGATAATTATGTCAACCAAGCTGACAACAGTCCCTAATCAAACTACAATAAGAACATTCATTTCACAAATATCAAAACATCTTATGACACACAAAAAAATCTACTGTCAATGACCTTGACAAGAAGTAGGCAACAACAGATGAAGATGATAGTATGCTAAAATGTTCACAGATTTAGAGGATGAAATCTCGTAGCACAACCAATCGAAGTAGCAACCATGTGATAGAGGACCCTTAAACAAACTAGCAGTAACACTTTTCACATACCTCAGGTACAAAAACACTACCAGTGGAATTTTGTGCAATGCCTTCAATAAGAAGAGTGGAGACCATAGGAGACAGTAATGACCTGTCATCTGGTGGATCCATTTTCTTCCCTGAAACATAGGCCTCAACAACAGTCATCTGAAAGCGAGAAAAAGCGCCGCAATTAAGAAGGAAATGATCAATGTAATACGAACACTCACAATCTCAATCTCATATATCAAGCTCCCTCCCCCCCCCCCAAAAAAACCAAAAAGGGAGACCAGATCATTCAGAAAGGCCAATAAAGAGAAGTGGAGAAGCATGTTAGCATGCTTGTTCTCATTACCAGCTTGGTTTTTAATATTACCCGATCACCTTGCAGTCACAACAAATTCTCAAGATATCAAAAGAAATATATATATAGGAACACCTCCATCTCTGAATTTATCATGGGACATCCCCTTCAAAAAGTCAAAGTGCAACAGAACGAAGAATGAAAAAGCCTTATGGAGAAACTAATTCAAACACTCTGAAGCTGTAGAATTTTCCTCCCTCATTTCCTAGTTTCAAGGAAAAGAACTCTATCCCAAACATCCTTGATACAAAGAGCTTTAAGTGTTGATGCTTTAGGAGCTTTCTCTAGCAATTCCTTTCATTGTCTTGTTTGTCTGCCCCACACCCTGCCTTTTCCCTTAACTGATTTCATTTGAAAGGCAAAGATTACCACCAAAACTAAACATTTAACTATATTATGGTGCTCAACAAGTCCAACGCAAATGAATAGCTAAAAAGTCGGAAACCTTTCAAAGTTATCTCACCGAGTCTTCGTCTTATAAGATTCTGAAACTAGAGAGCATTTGTTTCTACATAGCTTAGAGAGATGTGAAACCATCTCTTTGCTACTTGAAATAAGCAGTGGATTTGTCTCAGAATTCTTAAAGCTTAGAAATTTTGGTGGACAAAAAAAAAAATCTCGTTGCTTTGATTTGAAGCAAAAGAAATTTTAAAAACTGGAGTAGTGGTCCCTTTCTCCTTTGGTCCAATATTGTTTTTTAGGCATCCTTTTCGGCTCATGCTTCAAGATCTCTGGAGATTATACTTTAAGGGATTTGACGAGGGATTGAAAAGAAATCCTTCTTTAGCTTTTGTTTTTGACCTCTACTTGTTTTGGCTTTCAGGCTTTCTCAACCTTAGGCCTTTTGTATGTTCTATTTTCTATTTATTAATATTCTTTTTTTTCTAAAAAAAACATAAAAGTACTTTCAAGACATACAATTAAAAATAAAACTTCTGTCATTGCAGGACAATCAAAAGCATATCTCCATATCATCTTGATATTTGAAAACTAAGCAATAAAGAACTACAGAAAGAACACTTCACCTCATTTATGGTCAATGTTCCTGTCTTATCACTGCATATTGTAGTAGCAGAGCCCATGGTTTCACATGCAGAGAGCCTCCGCACCTGCAGGTCAAGCGATGTTAAACAACAGGTAATACTTCACGAACGTCTACCAGAAGCCTGATCTCAAAGCATGCATACCAAGGCCTTGTCTCTCATCATTTTTCTCATCGAGTACGCGAGTCTGGGTCATGCAAATCAACACATAAAATGAGAAATGCCAGATGTATAAATAGAAATACAAATCCATATCGAAATACAACCTTACAACATGCACATAAGCAGCTAGTATGATCACAAATGTTAATATTATGTGCAGCTGATGTTCATGTTCAAAATAAATGGCTGTGCACATAGATAAGAACAACCTTAGGAGTATACATCAATTCACACCCGTTGAAATGTTGTTCACAATTATGCAAAGGCATTATCTTTTTGTAGCTACTGGATTTCTAAGCTTCAGCAGTAAGAAAATTAGTTTAAGTCACTCCTGCCACAACCATTCGAGCCAGGAGAGAGGACAAAAATGGATTTAAAACCTATGTCAAAATTGCTATTGCAACAACAAATTCAATTCTGACAAGCTGCAGCACCATTATCAACGATTTCAAGACATTTTGCTTTTCAAGTCTTTAGTTTCGAAAGCATTCCATAAGGACAGACAAGCATCAATGACTAAAATTAAACAAAAAAAGACAAACCAATATAGATATAAGACTTTAAAGATCAAATAATTTGCTCTTCATCACCACTAAAGAGTATAAAGCAAAACAAAGAAATTGTAATCCCTTTTATTGCTTTAGTGGGATCATTTGGCGGTATACAGTGAGTTTTGACATGGATCCAAATGGGGAAAAAAAAATGAAGTCATAATAATGGGTCCACAGCATCATATCCGATTCATCATGCCTGTTGAAGTATGGTGGTGTTTGGAAAACCTCAACTTTTATAAACTTACCACTGTTTTATCTTATATTCTTCTTGAAATATTTTTTAATTAAAGTGAAAAAAAATTACGTTAAATATACAGTTCTGCAAGTGAAATCCAATTTTTGTGTAAAAGGGATTTGAATTATCATTGTATTTATAAGTTTTAGCAATTAAAAGTTCACCTAATTTCAGCTAAGCCTAACCTCAACTTCTGAAACGGACTTAAATATAGTCAAATGTGCAGCAAATTAAGTCTATGCCACATGCATGCATGATGCATGGCAAAGAGGCACTTGACTTTGATTAACTATTATAACACTCAACTACTACTTTTAGGAATGTTCAAGTAACCTTTGCATAAAGAAAACTATTTGTAACAATCTTATAAGCGGATCCTTAGGTTATACAAACCTAACCAAAGAAGGATAGGCATCATTCAACTTGATGTGACAAGGACTAGGAAAAGATCATAGAGGACAGGTTGGAGGTGCAGAACATTGAACCGGTAATTTAGCTCAGCCAGCCATTTCTAAAAGCTTCTGCCCCGGTATAAAACATATTATTTACAAGATACAAGATCAGCAAGTGGTTAAAGAACTTAAGATTCTATGGACAAACAGTATCAACTCCAAAATAGCACTTTCTGTAAAGGATACCCAGTAATATATACAGCAATCTCTCCTCACCGTCACCCTCATCCTAAAAATGCCCTTGTTTCATATTACCCCCACACAACTAATTATTCAGCCTAATTAGTAATTCAACATTGATTCATAGGGCATTAAAGAAAGAAACAGAGTTAAGTAAACAGGCAAAACAAAATCACTTACGTCAATGTAACTGCTAGAGGAAGCCCTTCAGGAACTGCAACAACTACAATGGTGACCTACAAATACTCTCTCATTAGTTGAGAATCACGGACAGCGAGTTAACTGTGCTTCTTAAATGCAACACATACCGCAACAGTAACAATTTTGATGACTCCATCAATGGCTGTGCCAACTTTTGTTTTGCCTGCCTTAAATTGAACAGATCCATTTGGATTTGTAGTGTTACCAGTAAAGAATCTGACAATCAAATCATGATGCTCATTGATCAAATTTCATCTTTATATGAAGATAGGACTTTTGAATTTAGAGAAAAAAAACAAATATATTAAAGATCTACCTGATCAAGAGTACAACAAGAACAACCAAGGCAACTGAGAGCCCGACTATGCCAATAAATGTAGCAACACCATTAAGGCGTACCTAACAAAAATTGTTCAAAGATTGATAAGAGAAAAAATAGCCATCAAAAACAATGAGCAAAATCACATTATTTATCGAATACTAACCTGCAAAGGAGTTTCTTCACCAGTGTCTTCAGAAATACTCGCCATGAGTAATCCCCATTCAGTATTGATTCCAACACTGGTTACCTAAATGAGAATGAACCAGCAACAGGCAAATAAGTCAAATAGAAGAAAATAGATCATTCACAAATTAATTTGGCATAAGAAGGCCGATGAATCCTCTTCTATCGTAGTCATTCAGGTTCAGCTTATTCAAGATCATCCGATGTTTGTATTTCTCTCATCTGAATGCAAATTCTTCCTTTTTATCCCAAAATAAATAAATAAGGCTGATACACGCAGTATAAAGTATGAAACTTTGAAACTTTGAAATGAAAGTTGTCCATGTCCAATGTTACACTCATCAAACACTCTTTGGAAATGTGTCATACACACCATATGGCCTGCCTTTTTTATCTTATTGTTCTTTTAAACACTAGACACTTTTAAGACACTCCTTGGGCAATTCTACAACAATTTTAAGATCGACACACTTTCTAACTTTCTATCATTATATTACTAATAATAAGAAATCATTTGAAAGAATCATAGATTTGCTCTTTGACATGTCTTCTCAAACAAACATGCCATGATCACGCTAGTGAAATACAACAGCAGGCAGCTTCCATGTCCAAATTAGATAAAAAGCAACTTTCAGTTGGAGCTTTACGTCTTCAATATTATAGCCATTCTTGATATGAAAACAACACCACCTCAGCAGATATCTAGGTGAACATGATATAAGACCTTACCAGCATAGTACCGAAACCATCTGCCACTTTGCAGCCAGACATTAAAAATGGTGCCTTTGCATGCTTGTACACCTGAAAGGCGGAAGTATCATTCAGGAAATTTGCTTCGAATAGAAGCTAGTGCACATTGAATTACAAAATAAATAGATCGAAAAAAGCTGACAATCTTGCTCTCGCCGGTCATGCTTGATTCATCAATTGCAAGAGAGTGTCCAGAGATCAATATCCCATCAGCAGGGACCTAGGAAATGATACAAAGATATCACAATAATTGATCAATCCAAAATTCAAGAAAGACAAAACACCTTAGTCAGTCAAAGGAAATACACCTGATCACCAATTTTAAGAGGCACAACATCACCAACAACAATATCAAATATTGAAACAGGCATTCTTCTACCACTTCTAATGACCTGCACAAAAAGTGTGATGTCAAATAAGAACCTTCAATAAAACAAATCAAAAACTGCAGAAAAGCAAAACAACTAAATTCATAAAACATACCTCTAAATGTATATTACGCTTCTCTTCATTTAGATTCTGGAACTGAAGCGATTGTCTATAGTCACTTATAGCTGTAAAAAATATATATATAATTTATTATTAAGAAAATCACCAGAAAATATGAAAAAACAGAAGGAACAAGTATAATGTGAAAATGCTGTTTGGTATTCTGAGAGCAAAACTTCTGAGTGTAGATAGATAACACACATAGACCCTCAGGATTTGTTGGGAGATAAAAAGGAACTGTATACAAAAACTGCACATGCAAAGATCATTCAACAAATACAAGAACAATGAATAAGCAATGTAGCGTTATAGACCTAATTATTCATGTGAATTACCAAGTAGCTATACCCATGCTCGCATAAGTATTCACCAGAAACAACCACCAAAATAGGTAGCAGTTACGAAATTAGAGTGTTACTCCAACAGACTCATTTAGGAATTTAGTGCATGACTCCAACAGTCACTTACATCAGATGATGGAGTTTCTACATATAAGAACTCTATGCACTATGTACTTTGATTCAGCTTCCTACTATTTCCATGATATAATTGTTAAAATTTGAGTGGTAAGATTTATGAATTTCTGATTTCAATGAATATGAATAAACATTTTGCTCCTTGCGGACCAACTTCCAAAAAGAATATTTGTAACGCTATAATGTATGGGATCTTGTGGAACATAGGGGACCATCCCCTCCCACCACAACAAAAGAGGACAAATAGAAAAAGGAATAATCGTCCATTATATAAGTCAAAGTACGAGAGGAAATCTGCAAGATTCATAAACCTGGCCTTGGAAAAAAAATGGAACTTGTCAACTGTACTAGTACAAGGTTCACAAAAGTAATAGCAAGTCCGCATAAACATTCAAAAATTCTTTTCCTACTAAAAAATAAAAAAGGGTGCTATATATACGAATTTTATCACTGGTTTATACAATTTAATGTGAGATTATTGAGGGTAAAACCACATGGCAGTGGATCATATTATATTTGAACACTATGGGTTAGGCACAACTTGTGTCTAGAATCGTCCCAGTCCTCCAATTATATAGTGCAAAATTAATTTACAAAGGAAAATGACATAATGATTTTCAAAGTAAAAACATTGTTGTATTAATTTATCATTACACTTATATGTTGCATTGTTTTAGCCTTCTTATAATGTTCCTCACATTAGGCTTTGGAGTCTAAAACTTCAGGTTCTTTTACTCAGTCCATGGTGCTTAATAAGTTGAGTACCAATAATCTATTTCAAAACAAAAGACCTTATAAAGCTATCTGTGTAGATTTGCATACTGATCATTTATGTTTTACATTGTTGTGTTGTGCTAGAGACGTGAAACCGTCTATTGAATTGCAATCAGGGAAGATTTCATTTAATTTTTTATTGTTTAAAATTTTAGGATTAGCAAAGTTTGACCACAAGTTTATTAATAGACTTGTAGATATTTGTAAGGGAGCATTTCACTTACACAAAAAAAAAAAAAAAAAAAAAAAACCCTTTTTAGACAATTTTCTCTATTTTATTATTGAATTCCAATACTTTGGTGGAAGATTCCAATATAGTCTTGATGGACTCGGAAACAACCCGCAAAGACTATGGGTTTAGTTTTTATCCTACACTTCCATGTTGCATCATTAATGTTTTATGCAAAATTTAGAAACTCGAGAGCCAGAACACCTGTCCGTGCTCCTCATCCTCGAAGTCATAATAATGACACGTTCAAAGTTTCACCAAATATCTATTGTTCAAAATTATGATAAATTTGGTCCAAGAACATTTTTCCAAACAAATATTTTTAGCATTCTAGATCATAAATTTGTATCACGTTTCCATCCATACCAATAAATATTCTTTGATAATGGTAAGCAACCCTTCAAACTTTTTGGATAAATTGAAATGGTAGTTTCATTTTTCTCATTTCCAAATGTATTCATTTAATTGTGTTATGTACAATTTAAAAAGTCAAGAATTTAACTGTGTTGATCTTTTCACCAATAGATTTTGCATATTTAATTTTCTATTAAATTATAAAATATCAAATTTTTAAATTTTGTTTCATTTTAGGCTAAGCATTTCAATCATTTTTTTAGCATTAATGTCAATACTGGATCTGACACTGTAAATAGGAATACAGGGAATCTCAACATAATAGACAAAGTAAATTATAGCAAAATGAATTACAAAGACTGGGATTAAGAAGGAAGATGCATGTTTGCAGAGGGAAATGAGAGGAAGCAGCATGGAGGAAAAAAATTGTATATCATCACTAACTGCAAAGTTGGAAACTCTTAACAAATATCATCAATCTATGCATTGAATGAAGTACAAATGTATTACCAACATGAAAACCTGTTCAGAAAAGTAAAAGGAAGAGAAAATAAAAAACACAAAATGTCAGTTCTTGAACAAATTATGCTATCACCACTCCATAAGTTAGCTACAAGATCAGGGCACTAAATAATGCATATACAATTAAATACCTGTGACAACTATAACGAGGATGACCGCAAATGCTATACTTGCACCATCATACCATCCTTCTTCAATGCCCTACAGAAGCAATAGAGCAAAACATGGAAGGATCAGCAAACAAAGTATATTCAAGTGAAGAAATCAACAGGTGCAAGAACCTCAAATAAGAACAGGATTGCATCCGAGTAATGACTAAGTCTGATTTTACAAATATAAGTTTTTCCTATATATCCAGCCCAAATTGAGTTTGTTGTAGATTACCAAAATCTTTTCCTCATCATAGATTACTCCCAACAGTTACCAACATTATAAACACTGCTATTCTTCGACGGATGCCTCTACTTAAATTCTTGTGGATGAGTTAAACAGAAAGTGAACCTTATGATCTAATGCAATAATATAAAATAAGGATCAAGGAAGTGCATGAGGCATTGAAATTTGTCAGAAATATTAAAGAACGGAGATATAGTAGCTCAGTCCTCCTAGAATTGTCTAATAGCGGGATATGTGGGCATTTTAGTTAGGTGTTGTTGAGTAAGGCCCACAAAGGGCTTTCCTTCTAATAGCTACTGTAGTCAAATTGCATGTTCTCGGAAATGTAGGCCCATTATTCTTTAAAAAATTGACATTTGGCATTATTTCATTTCCTTATACCATTTCCAAAATTAAAGCCTCCTCATTCCTGATGAGTTCATCAAGATTGCACGGAATTCACGAGATTCAACTCAAGTCTCAGTTGAGCCGGTGACAAAGGCCCGAGTTAAAAGATTCAAAGAAACACTGAATAACTTAATTCAGGGGGCTTTACAACAAGAAATTGGAGCCCAAATAAATAAAGAACCAAAAGGGGTCTTAATTATGCTCATACAAGTCCAGTTGGAAGAATAAAAGATCCAAAACTACCCAAAACCAAGGGAGGACGAAAATAAAGAAAAATAGCAACAAGAATTGGTCAAAATAGTTTGATTTATTTAGTTTCTTAATTTTTATTTTTTGTAACTTATGTTTTAGTTTCCTGATTTTTATTGTTCAGGGAGTTACTAAATTTTTAGTTGTCAATTAAGTTTTGACCTTTAGGCTATAAATAGATCATTATACATTGTGTAAAAGATAACACTTTGGAGAGAATTAATAAAATTGTGAAGATTCTTCACACAGGTCTTGTTCTTTTGAGAACTTTGAAGTTATTCAAGATAGGAGTCTTGTTTAGTTCTTTGACTTATCAATCTAGGTTTTGAACCATCTAGGTTGTGACGTCATTCATTCCATCTTTATACCAAGGTTCTTGATCTAGTGAGAAACGGGTCTAATGTCATATACCTTAGGTTCTTCCTCCTTTAGGGCAAGGGTTGAGGTTTTTAATTCCACCGGTTCAAATAATTCGTTGGGACGATTTTTGGGCTAAATTAACTTGTTCGTGGGTTCTAGGGTTTTTATACCTAACGGGTTCACATCAATTCCTCTCTAGAAAGTTAATCTCTTTAACTCATTTGGGACCAATCAATGATATTAGCGTCATAAGCAAATCTCACTATCACCAACTACAAGGGACAAGTTCAAAATATTTTTCCAAGGACACAAGATAGAGTAGACATGGCAAACCACATTATGAAACCTGGTTAATAAGAGGAATTGCATCTACTTGTGCTCAAGCAATATTGCACATATAGGCATGCTCTCCACATCAAGCACTTCATTGAACACAACAACGGATCCCATGATATACATTATGGATCTCACAAAGCCACAGCTGTGCCAATCTCCACATTTTGTAGTGAATTTTCCGACCAAATGCTTCTAAGAAAGTTCTTAATTGCAATGTACATACTGGACATAACAACAACAGGGAACCAAATCTAATCCTAGTAAAGATCCTCCAGAAATGCATTTAGAACCATAATTGAAACCCAACAACAGGAAAGTTGGACAATCAAGATTATTCTAAGAAAATAATGTGGCATACACAGCAATAACAACATCCCTTTGTCCTAAAATTAATCAGGAACTACTCTTTGTATGCTGATTAACATATAGTGCTTCCATTTACCTTATTAATCGTGTATCTGGTTGGATACAAGAGGCTTGCAGCACACCATAGTAAATCATTAACACTTGATGGAAACAAGAGATTCTACAATGATATACTTTCACATGACTTTTCATTAATTAACATAATAGGGAAATTTTTGTGGGAAAAAAAATTGTGAACGAACTTCTAGCACCGGGTGATCCAAACAAATAATTTGAGAAAATTATGACAATTTGAACTCCTGAGATTTTTATCTAGTTTCCAATTCTTAGTGGTTAAATTTAGTAAGTTTTCATTCGAACTGAAATTTTTAGAAGATTTTATCTAATTTCCTTGCTTTTTAGGATTTTCGGATTAGGAAAGTTTAATAAAAAGTTTATTAATAGGTTGGTAAAGATTTGTAAGGGAGTCTTTCATTTTTCCAACAAATATATTCTAAAGAATTCTCTCCCTTTTATCAGTGGATTCTGATACTTTGATGGTGAATTCTAGTAGCTCGAACCAATCTAAAGCATCAAACACTTGACACTAAGCTAATAAGATGAGCAAACGTTTCATATTGGTTAATGTGCCAAGCCAATGGCAGACTGATGGTTTACCATCATGTTCTTGTATCTAAGTCTTATGTCGGCATACATGCGTCTCAAAAAGAATGAATAGAGTTTCCATGCCCCATGTTTTACTTAAGCTTACCTCAGTCTTTATTCCAAGAGCCAAAGAAGCCACTGCAGCTACCATCAAGATGATAAGCGTAAGATCCTGCCAAGCCTCCCAAAGGAAAACCTGTAATCACACAAGGAGAAAAGACAATGTAGTTGTTCTTTTAGTCTCGGTTTCTTCATCACAGGAGCAAAAAACAAGAGTCAAAAAAGATTACCCAGAAACTTCGAGGTTTTTTTTTAGGATATGTATTAGATCCAAATGCCGTTTTCCGTTTCATTTTATCTTCATCACTTCCAGGAATTCCCTTCACTAAATTTGTCCTCAGCAAATACGACAACCCAACAGGCTAATTGAAAAGTAAAGGAAGAGCATGGATTCACAATTTGGCAATCCAAATGCATAAAAAAATTAAGTAAAAAAAGAATTGAATAGACTTGCCCCATCATATTGCTGCAAAGCATTTAAATCATGATCCCTTGTCAATGACAAGAGCTGGTCCAGCGCAATCCCAAAATCACCAGTGGGTGCCTCAGGCAATCTCGCCACTCCTAACAACAACAACCCAAATCACCAATTATACATTAAAAGGCAACTAGGTCGCCCAAATGGAAGATAATTAATTAAAATGAATCAATCAACATTTAAAGTAGATACCATTTTCTTTGCACGCAGCTTCCTTAAAGAGTATTGCTGCCTGTTAATGAGAGAAAGAGGGTTCGATTTAAACGCAAAACATATTATACACCAGAAGAGAGGGAGAAAATGAAAACGAACCCGTAAGACTTGAGCATGTGCTCTTATCTTTCTTCTAATCTGGGCCTTCTCTTCTTCCTTTTTCAAGTCCAGAGTATATCGAAACCTTCTCGAAGCATTTAACACTAGCGCAGCTTGCTATCCACAACATTCACACACACAGTGATTTCAATCAATACAAATAATTCAAAATAAACGAAAACAAAAAACGCCAATTAAAATGTTGAAAGAAGGAAGACATCAAAGAGTAAGGAAAAGAGATATGGATGAAAGCGCACGAGAAGCATTGAAAGGAAACATACTCTCCAGCGCTTGAGACGTTCAATCGGAGCATTCTTAGTGTTAGGAATATCAAAAGGATCGGTGTTGTCGACATCGTTGCCTCCACTTTCTCCGGCTTCGATGTCTCGGCGGAGAGGCAAATCTTTCTCGTTCGCCATTATCTGTCGCAGGAGAGATGACACCGTCAGTCACTCACTGTTCCTTTCTATCCCGATCATTCACTGCTAATATTACCCCTATCTCTCTCTCTCTCCACAGAGAGGAAGACGAAGATGAAGATGAAGATGAAGATGAAGATGGATAAATTCAAATTAATAAACTGGGGTTTTCTCGAGGCAAAGGTTAATAAGAGCTTTCCTGCTTCGTCCGACCGCAGCGCTTGCTTTTTATTTATTTGAAAAAAAAAAACAAAAAATGGAGAGCAATTTCCACAAATTTTGCCTCCGCCTGCTGCTAATTCCCAATGAGAGAGTTTCAAGTTCCTAGAAAGAGAGAGGAGTGAGAGAGAGAAAGATACCAAACCAAAACCAACACTTGTGGGTTATTAGCATTTTTGTAATTGTATACCTAAATTACCAAAAATGATATATGTTTTCCAGAAAAAGATTTTGTTTCCATGTGACGCTCTGAAAAGTGGAAATGGAAAGGTTTTGTGGGCACTGGGCAATACCATTTAATCACGAAATAAAAAAAAAAAAAAAGAAAAAAAAAAGGTAGAGACGGTTGCCGGTTTGAAAGAAACGCGTTTGCTTGTGAGTCCAGTTTCCGCGTGAGAGGGGGGTTCTGTTTCCACGTTATGCTATCGTGCTGTAACCGCGCCACACGGAGAGTGGGTCCCACCAAGACTCATATATCTTAATTATTATTCTTAAAATTTTTATTATTCCTCTTAGGCTTTGAATTCAACACCTGTACTCAATACTATTTAGCATTTTTTATGATTATTAAATATACATTTTTTTTTTTTCTTAATGTTGGGAGCAGAGCAGAGCAGAGCAGAGCAGAGCAGAGCAGAGCAGGGACTTTATTCTGTCGCTTGTTGGCGTACACGCGGAGCCCATGCAAACGGTTGAGGTGCATCATACTTCTTCCCACTGGTTCCCCATATTCGGTGGCCTTTGCTTTTACCTAAAATTCAATTTATTTCTCATTGCCATTTATAATTCTTAATATTATCATTTATATGTTAAAATAATTAAATCTTTTTTTGCTAATATATGGAAAAAGTTGTTGTTTTTTTTTTTTTTAATAGTTTACCTAGTTAGGACCACCCTACAACTAACAAAGAAAGAAGGTATATACATTAACAGTCAAAAATATTGGTATCAAACTCTACATTAATATTAAAAATCTTTTATTAAAATTAAAAAATTTATAATTAGAACAAAATAAAATAAATTCAACAAAGAGTTTTTTTTAAGGAAGGGTATAATATTAGTGAATCAAAATGAGATGAGGGTTCAAGTATGATCTAGTCTAAGTGACCATTTGCCATTTCCCTTTGTTTTTATTTTTGTAGATTGTATTATGATCAAGTAAAGTTCATGGGTGTTGAAAGAATGTGTGTGGGTGGACTGTTCCTTGTGGGTAAGAAAGGGATCCAGATTGCTCACATTGTATCTGCTTGATCAGAGTTTATACTAATTTTTTTCCCCCAAGCAAGCAACCCCTTTTTTCTATTATAGTCATCCAACTTTATAAAGGTAGTTTGCAAGGTGATTAAAATTTAATACATATTTAAAAAGGTTTTTAGATTAGATTAATTCCTTCTCTCCTACTGGTCTAGGATTCCCACATTCCCTCCTAAGAAACATCCCGATCTCAAGTGTCAAGTCAAGCAACAAACGTATCTTACAAATAAAGGAGCGGTAGGGTTGATAGGGAAGGACTGATATATCATCCACCATATTCTACAGTTTTTTTTTTTTTTAATATACTTACAAATTTTTAAAATTTAAATTTTAAATTATTGATATTATATTTAAAGATTTTTTAAATCACAAGAAATACCCGGTGTTCTTCTATTCTTATATACAAGACACACTTTTTATGACTTAAATATTAATTTTAAAAATATCACTTATTTTTTCAATAATCATTTGATGCAATAACTTAGTGAAAGAAAAAAAAAATGAAAATCACACAAATTACTGGCATATTTTGCAAACATAAAAACTCTATATGATGTAATGCTATTATTTATACAATTTTAAACATAAAAATTCAATAATTAATTTAATTTTAATATACGATATTTTCTTACGATTCTTTTATATAAGATCCACCAAACCTTAACCTAAAGTAAATAGAAGCGCGATTACTACTCGATCCAGTGAAATTGATAATAGCCGCTATGCTTTTTACCATACCATACTAAAAGATTATTGAGAAAAAATGGAGTTAAAAATTTTTGGAAATTTAACTCAAAAGAAATTCATTCATATTACGTTTATTTATTTTCAACAATAATTTAACTCAAAAATATTTGGAAGAGATTTTGCAAATGATGCTTGCTTTTCATTTTAAAAGAATATACTATATTGGGATAATACATTTTAAACAATATGTTCTTAAGAATGATATTTTAATGAAGAATTTGATATTTCAGTATAAATTGGGAAAAAAAAGATTTTTGAAATTAATTTGTTTGTTACTTTTGTTCATTATGAAATTAATTCTGATCCTTAATTTTAGCAACTTTTATAGGAATTTTAAGTTTGAAAAAGTATACTATCCAAAAGGATGATAACAAATATAATCTTACTATTAAATTTGAAAAAAAAACAACGATGGAGAATTTATCAACAAGTTACTTACCTTTTATTAGTATGTGTACAACATTATTTTTCTTCAAAAATTAATATTTTAAAATTTTGAACCAAACACCATTTTAAAATATGGATAAAATTACTTTTATAAAACTTCTCAGCTTTCAACACTAACATTTTTTTTCAATTGCTAAATATCTTACCACACTAAATTAATTTGATATTTACATAAAAATCCTTATATTTTTTATATTTACACATTTTTCATATTTAATAAATTATTTACTTATTTAATTATCATTTTTATTTTTGTATTATTTTTCTTATAATTAATAATTATTCATCATTTATTATTATAAAATATAGTTATTCTATTATTTTTATAAAATAATTGATATTTATATAACAATTATTATATATTTTTTTATATTTACGTATTTCTCATTTTTTTTTTTGTTTTCTTTATTGATATCATTTTTTCATATCATTTAGCCAACGGATTTTGAGTGTTGGTATATGCTTTATTCCAATTGTATTGTACGGTTCCATTATCAATTTTACTTTGATTTAGTTTTATTTTATTTTATTGTATTTATAATATTTTTAATTAAAATAATTTTTATAAAAATATAAAATTTTATAATAAAAAAATTATTAAAATTATTATTATATTGATAAATTTCTTTAACATAAAAAGGGATAAATTTTAATAATTAAAGCTATACCTAAACTCTATTAAACTAACTTGTTAACTTTTTTTTTGGCCATTTTTGTCTTTATAAATTTTTTATATTTAATAATTATGTTAAATCTAATTAAAACTTATTCAAATTGGATTAAATTTTTTAAAAATAAAATTTTTTTAATATTTATTTTTTTATATACAAAACTCTGTTCGTTATTACCTTTTGCTATCGACAATTTATTTAATTTAGTTCTTGTATGGGTTTGAGTTGGACACATTCATAAAGAGACGGTGTCACATGCATGCCAGTACCAAGAAGGAAAAAAAAAAATCCATACTCGATTAAGGCCACAAATAATCTCATCCAACCTAATTATATTGATCTCTACTTTATTTTATTTATCTATTTTAGGGTTGATTGTTAGAAAATAATAAGATTATAAATTTAAAAATTAGGAAACATAATAATTTTAAACACAGAATTATCTTTTAAAATTTTTAAAATTTATTATTTTATTATTTATATAATATTTAAGCCCTTAAATAGCCAAAAAAAAAAAGTAAGGTAGCAAAACAATGAACCCCCCCCCCCCCAGTATCACATCTTGAATTAAAGAAGTAAAATGAGCGAAAATCATAAGGATCAAAGTTAACTTTTTCTGCGACAATGATAACCCAAGAGAGAGACACCATGAAAATATAAAATAATAATCTGTCGAAGAAAAATTATTATTTTTCATCTACTGAACTCCTCAAAATTCAAGTTTAGATGGAATAATCGACCATCCAATGCCAAGAAAATAGAAGAGAGTGAATGAAAGAGAAGAAATGTTGAGATAGAACGTACCTTGAGTGGAAATATAGGCCAACACACCGCGAGGCTCGATACTATACGTTGGAAGGATGATACGGATTTTTCTTCTAGTAAACAACACCTCAGATCCTTGGCGTCCTCAATTTCGCTTCTCACCAAATTTCTCTTTTGTACCCGTGAAGCAAGGTATGTTGTGGCACTTATTTTTCCAAAAGTAATTATTGCTTTGCTATAAAAAAAAAAAAAAATGTAAAGATGTCTTCGTCTTCATTTGCACCCATGTTACAAAATTAAACAATAAACAAATAAATAAAGAATATATACCTGTCCTTATTTCTTTTGATTATTCAAATTTCCAAAACAAGAAGTTCAAATCAAACGAACTTTCTGGGAAGAAAAATGAAGAGAGAGATATATCAATTTCAAGCCGCCTGTAGCTTTCGATAAGTTGAAGTTCCAAAAATAAATTCTTCCTTCTCGGCACGAGGAGAGAGTTTTCTTTTGCATAGCTTAGTTTGTTCCCGCTACATGCAAATTTTTTAAGGCTAATATTTTCTGTTTTTGAATTTAATACTAAATTAATTAATATTTATAAAAAATTCTTATATTTTTTATATTTACAAATTTTCTATATTTAATTGAATTATTTGTTTATTTAATTATAAATTTTTATATTATTTTTCTTATGATTAATAATTACATATTTGATTATTTTATATCTTCATTATAAAATATAACTATTTTATTATTTTCATATAAAAATTCTAATTTTTATATTTACATATTTCTTTACATTTTTATTTCTTTTATTTTTTTAAAAAAATCATTTTTCCGTATCGTTTCATATCCGTTTTTATTATTCCATTTCCATTTTCATGCAACCAAACTATTAACTGAAGTGGAGTTCGTGTGAAATTTGAATTACTAAAATAAATTCCACTTATATTTGCGATTAATTAATTCAAAGAATATTTTCCAAATAATTAATCATCAAAACCATATAATGCCCATAAGGTAGGAAATCATGATGAATTTACAAATAACTAAAATCCTTTATTAGTAATTACATAATGGAAGTGATACATTTTCTATCCACAAAAACTTCTTTAATTATGATTATTATATGCTCAAAGTCATAATTACTAAAAAAAAATTGAAAATTGCCACAGAAATTAAATGCATATTAACTATGAATTTGTGAAATTTCAAATAAATTAAGAAGTTCCCTCATAGAAAAACGAGAACATAGATTTGTTTTTTAAAATGGAATTGATAAAGTTCATTACAAAGGAAAGTTGGAATTAGCAAAGGAGGATGAGGAAGGGAAACGAATTCTTTTGGAATTTTGATTTTAATTAGAAAATTTTGTATTCTTTATACATTAAATTCATAAAATTTGCAAATATGTGTCCTTTGATACATATTAAAATTTCCATCAACTGTTTAGATAGATAAATCGATTCGATAATTAATATTTCTTTTAACTTTAATTCTATAAAATTTATATTTCTAAATTAGCATTATATCCATACTAGTTTCCTCATTTTTAATAAAGGGCCTAGCAATTTCTTTTGAATTTCTTAATCTTAGCAAAAAACAATATGCGTTTATATTATTGATCATTCTTTGATTCAACGAAAATATCGAATTCAAGAGATTTTTGAGAAGGCCAAAATATGGTAAAATTATTAGTAAAAACTCAACATTGAAAATGTGTGCGTTTGTGTGTGTGTGAATCGTTAGGAGGAAATTTTGAGGTCCTAAATAAAGAAAAATCAAAGGGCAATCATGATTTCAACCATAATTATCTTGTTCCACCGTATATATTTTTGAGTTATATTCGAAAAAAGTTAAATAGATGTAGATCATTTTTAATGAAGGGAGCTTCCTGATAGATGCGTGTCTTAGAGAACACTCATAGAAGGCCCATCCCTTGTTGTTTGACACCCTAACAACCAACCATAGGGCGACTGGGGGACCCAAAATCTTTCCCTTGAAATAACACAGTCATATTATAAGTTTTTATTTTTTGGCATCACGCGATTAAGGAATGCATGGTTGGCGGACCAAAACTGATCAAAATATGTGTTTGTAATCATGTCTGATTACGGCCCATTTGGAAGTTGGGAGAAAGAAACCATAAAGAGTCCAAACCTTCATGTGAAAATGTACCCAGGAAGGAATTCTGACAATGAAGCTAGGAACAACAAGAGAACCATACTCAATGGGAGGTTTGTCCTAGGTGCCAAGCAGGAAATCAAACTTTTATTCACTTACCAAGTGGCAGTTCGGAAAGTCTTCTTTCTCGGGACCAATGGCAGCAGCTCTTCAACACCCAGCAAGAAAGCTTGCTGTGGAACCTTCACATAAGGTAAGAGGTCAGCTAAAGGTTGCCCATTGGCTTAAGTGGCTTAAGAGTTAGGAGGGAGTCCTATTGGTTCCTTCCACAATTGTTTTATTGGCAAATTAATGAAATCACATGCATCTTGCTCAAACACTAATGTCAAGGTCCACCGCTATTTTATGATATGTGTGTTCAATTTAGAATTTGTGCCCAACATTCGTTTGCTGAACAATTTCTAAATAAACCCCCCTCCCCGAGACAGCTAGAACGAATCTTTCCATATTTGTATCTTTAAATATTAGACGGTAAGAAGACAAAAATATAAGATGGTAAAATCAATTTAGTTCGTATTTTTTTTTATTAAACACATGACGATTATTTCTTCATCCTACAAGGGAAAATGATACTATTCCCACCGCATACAGAAAATCCCCTAGCTCAGACTCCAGTTAGAAGTCGTCTCTCATGTCCGGCGGCACAAAAAGACTTTATTTCCTTTCACGTTCTAAACAATGAGACAGACTTTAAGTTGACATCTCATTTGATGCGACAAAGGGATTTATTATTTCAATTTGGGCAGTCCATTCCTTCATCTCTTGCTCCCGCTCTCTAAGCTATTGGGCTTGTATAAGCAAGAAAATATGCTAGCTGCTCATTTATAACACAGAATTGACATAGGATCCAGACATGCAAGCATCACAAACTGTGTGAGAAAGATGATGCAATGATTCTAGCTTCATAATATTCATATATCCACTGCATAATCATTTTACAAGATAGAATCCAGTAGCAGATTTTTACCTCACGAACCAAAATCAACGAGGAAGTGTTGCCAATTTTGCTGTCACCAAAACTATTGCATATTCATCCTGCAAAGACTTGGTGCGTTCATCCCATAGCTTTCAAATTGTGTTTTGTCTCTGGACATATGATCCAAATTCAAGTCAAAGATCGCCGCGAAGCAAAAGAAATGACACAAGACACAAGTTGTATGTTTACAGTGTAAAGAATATTTCTTTTAACAAAATGATGTGCCCATAAATCACTTCACCTCAAAATTTTTGTTTTATTTTGATATGGTGAGTGTCTGCGAGGGCAATGATAAGAATGAAATGGCGTGGGAAAGAGATGTCCCTTTGTGAAGTCTTTGTCTCCGGGAAATTTCTCAGAAAGGGGCTTGATGACCCATTAGAAATATGGCATACTTTTATCATATTCTTTGTTCATTCTTTTGAAACTTAACATTCCCTCCGCACAGACAACCAGTTTCATTCGTGTCAGGTGTTGTTTAAGTCATAAAGGAGGGTGAAACTTATGGATCAGACCTTCGCGGAATAATACCATCACTAAGCATAAGTGAGCCCATGGAAAATAATACCGTCGTTAAAGAGGATGAACCTGATATATTGAATTTGAATTGTAAACTAAATTTAATATCATATTAAGAGAAAATCAAATTATCATGTTAAGAACTAACTGTTAAAATAAAGTATTCTAATATTTATATACCACGCTTTCTGAATATCGAACTATTTATATAAAACTTAATTAGATGCATCATATAAGAAACCATAAGGTTCTCCAAATGGGGAAGGCACTGAAATCCATGTCAAAAGTGCTGAAAAGTAATTAATTAAAATAAAGTTGATGAATTTTTTTTTACTAGGTTTAAAATTTAGAGAGTTATTTTTTTAATCATATTGCAAATTGCTATTGCTCCTTTTATGGAAAAATATATAAATTGATGCTTAATGTTCATGGTGATGACTGATTTCCGAAGAAGTCTGGTCTTTGATGGTTGGTTCTAGATTTTGCTATCTTAGCCACAAAAAAAAAGGGAGAGATAAATATATAAATGGGAAATGTTTCTTTCTTTATTATATATATATATATATATATATATATATATATATATATATATATGTCCTTTTTTGGTTGCTTTGATTGTAAGCATAGCATAGAATCACTGCACAAATGCCACGAATTTCTCGTTGGCATATTAAGGAGCAGAAGGAAGGTAAAGTCGATAAAAAATAGTCAAATCAACGTAGGAAAAAGTTATTCAAAGCATCTGGTTTTCTTCTTTTTAATAAATTTAATTGATCCAGAATCATACCTTGCGTACTGTAGCCGCCTTTTGTAATTGTAAAGTTTCTTAAAGAAATTATATATTGTAAAATATAGAGAAGAATCAGAATTTTAATCGATCATTTGGACATGAAACATAATAATTGAAAATTCAAGATATAAATTTGTAATTTACAAAATTTTAATCATTCTTAAAAAAGAAACTAAACTAAGAAAATACTTATAATTAAATTAATAATTATATGTTGTATATGTTGAATGGTTTAGTGGTATAATTCTTCAAAATAGTACTTTTAACTCCTGCTAAAAAAAAAATGAATGTGCATTTCAGAGTTTCACCTTCATTTCTCTCTTCGAAAGCCAGCTCTCTTCCGTCTCTCGACTTACTTTCTCCCACTTATTTCATTTGATTTTTTTTTCTTTCTCTTCACCAAATTTATTTCTCTCTCATTTATTTCTCCCTCATAAAAATATTTAATCCACTTAATTTAATTTCCAAGATCATCAATTACTGTATGAGAAAGAACATTTAAAGCGAAAAATTAAGAATTGTTCAACGAAGAAGAAAAAAAAATTTGAGCTTTTAAACCCAATCCAATCCTAAAATTGAGATATTTTCTTACTATTAATCTCGGGTTTAGTTCCTTAATACTAAAATTGGATATAATTGTTAAGATTTTGTGTAATTTCATAAGAAGATCAAAAACCCTAAATTTGGGAATAGTGAAAATTTGGAGGAAAATGAAAATGAAAATTTTATTTATATATAAATGAGGTGCCATTGATGAAATTAGAATATACATTCATGAATTAGAGAAATTAAGATTATGTTAATTCGGGAAAATTGGAAAAAAAATTGTTTGGAATTAGGAAAATCTAGGAGAATTGTGAATAGGAATTTTATAATTATGCAAATGATAACAAATTGATAAAATGAGAACAAAAACAAGAAAATATTCGAAATTAAGATTTAAATAAAATTAGAGAAATTTTATAAACTTTTGAATTTAAGGAAAAATGACTCGAAATTGTTATTGTTGGATTTAGACAACCCATTGGAGTTTGAAAGAAGATTTCTTTGGAACTAATAATGTATAGGAAGTGAATACTCTCCTGAGATGAGTGGATAGTTATGTTTCATATAATTGAATAAACTAATTTCAATTATATTTCATAAATTGAATTTTGGAATGAGTTCGATCTACATTTATAATATTTTGTGAATATGGTGTAGGTCAAATGAAATTTAAATAAATTCATGATTCTTGTATTAAATTATTGAATTATTTGAATCATATTACAATTAAATACTCATGCGAAACGTATATTATTACTCTACGTTAAAATTTGAGTTTTAATTGATTTATAAACTGAATTTTGATAACATAGTGCTGGAAAATTGTTATAACACTACAAAATTAAAGTATTATACCGACGGTAACTTTTAGGGTCGGAGACTTTTAGTTACGGTTTTTATACTTTATAGAGACGGCTTCTAATGAAATCGTCAAAAAATATAAGTCTTTCCCAATAGACTAAAATGTCAGTGAAGAAAAGTTCAGCAACCGTCTGTAAAGGTACCACACAATTGTCTGTAAAACAATATTCAATTGTGATGGTTAAAAATTATAGTCAATAAATGTAATAGTCTTTTTGGCACGGTTTAAAAACAGTTTCAATATAAATCTTTTTTATTGTCTACTTCTCTATAAGTTTTAAATGTATGGCAACATACAAATTCCACCGTCTTTTAAAACTATATTTAATTCTCACCGTTAGAACAAACCGTTTGTATAAATTCTATTTATACTAACATATATATTGTAACGTCACTAAAACATAAAATTGTTATCATATTTGTATCATATACTTTTATATTTGAAAATAGTCTGAGTGGTATGTTATAGTAAATTTATGATAGTTGTAGTTTTAACTAGATAAATAGGTAGTAAGTAGATGGTAAATAAGTAGTAAGTTGTAGTAAATTTATGATGGTAGTAAGTAGATGGTAAGTAAGTAGTAAGTTGTAGTAAATTTATGATAGTAGTAGTTTTAACTAGATAAGTGGGTAGTAAGTAGGCGGTAAATAGGTGGTAAGTAGGTGGTAAGTAGATAGTAAGTAAGTAAGTAAATTTATATAGTGATAAGTTTGTGATATATAGTTAACTGGTAAGTTGTAAGTGGATAGTAACCATCAGGCGCCCGTCATGCTAGCACAGGCCCCCGCACATACCAAACGACATATGCACTTAATGGTAATTTGTAATTTCACTAAATCTAATTTTTTTTATTTATATTTCAACTATTATATTTTTTTCATTTTTTATTTTAATTAATTCTATTTCAATTAATTTAATTGTGTTTTATTTTTTTCTTATTTTTTGTTTTTTGAATGAGTATGGAATTTAAATTTTAATATATTAATAATTTAAAAAATCTATATATTTAATTACAAATATTTACCATTCAAAATATATAAAATTAATAAATTATAATTCATTAATGATATTCATGAAGGAAAAATAATAGAGGTCAGAGTAAGATAAGGGGAAAAAAAGTGAGAAGCAGATAAAAAAAAAAAATTGAAGTTGAGATAACTAGGAAGAAAGAAAAGAAAAGAAAAGAAAATAGAATAGCACATATCACATTGTGGTATAATGGTTGACTCAATTGTGTTTTGTGGTATAATGGTTGACATATCGCATGCTCGCACGCGGGGGCCTGTGTGGGCAAAGGCGGGCGCCCGTTTGGGCGATAGACCATGCGCACAGCATGGGCAAGCGCTTGCATGCGTGCCGGCATGCAGAGCACGTGGGCACCCATGCGGTTGCTTGCAAGAGTGCGGAGCCTACGCATGCGTGAGCATGCATAGAGCTTGGACGCTCCTGCCCCACACAGACAAGCGTGGATACCCATGGTTACCACATGGTTTTAATATCGATTACCACATGGTTACTACATGTGTTGTTTATATTGTCTTACTCCAAAATTACTATTTTATCATATTACAGTGATCTATATCGGTTACTTACTTCCAAAAAAAAAAAAAACAAAGACATATGTCACATAACTACATGTATTCTGAGATGTTCGAAAAAAAAAATATTCACCAAGTTTGAAGGCATCTTTATCTGTCAAAAATCATTGTAAATAGTAAATTGTACATATTAAATAATAAATTATGATTGTAAATGAAAATATTAACCGAGAGCCCTTTTCTTTATCTGAATCCAAAACATTTTGATCCAAAATATCTTGATAGTATTGATTTCTATATTTCTTCACAACTGTTCAAAATAAAAAATTAAAAACAGCATTTTAATATTAAATATCAAACTAAAATAATGTGCTTATTTTTAAAACCTGGTAACATTTGGAGATTGAGATTGTTTAGACTGATATTTGTTCTTCTTCTTAGAATTGTTGTGATTTTTCATACAATACTCATCCATAGGTTTAAATAGGTTATGGGAGGAGAGCTTTTAAGAGAAAATGAAGAAACTTTGATGGTGAAAAGATGAAGAAATTTTGATGACCGCGCGAATTTATAATATAACTTTTTCACAAACAAATTTTTAAAATCCCGCCCATTTTTTCTTTGGAGTTTTTTCTCCCACCTTTTTTTTTCATTACTGCGTTTTTAATTCGTAACAAATTTTTTTATATTTTAAATCAATACCGCCACGTTGTTGAAAAAATTGGAGAAATTTTGATGACCATGTAGGATTTATGATATAACATTTTCACAAACAAATTTTTAAAATCCCGCCCATTTTTTCTTTGGCGTTTTTTCTCCCGCCCTTTTTTTCATTACCGCGTTTTTAATTCGTCACAATTTTTTTTATATTTTAAATCAATACCGCTACGTTGTTGAAAAAATCACTTACTACTTAATTACTACATATTTACTACATACTTACTACATTTAAGTGCCTGTAAGCCTTGCTCTGTGTGATGAAGTGAATCATTTCAATTCAGAAACTAATCGCTCAACTAACTAATCAGTATGAGATTGGTAGGAAGAAAGAAAAAAAAAAAAAAAAAGAGAATTTTACCCAAGAAAAAAGTTGTGGATTAATGGTTAACACCCCAAAAATTCAGTTGGTCATAGGTTCGAATCCGGGTGCTTGCAACACTTTACCCTTTTTTGCATAAAGCATAAATAAAAGGAAGCTGAGCAAGCTGGCGCCCGGACGGGCGCTGCATGTGCTGGGCGCCTGCCCCCGCGGGCGCCCTCACGGGCTGGGCGCCTGCCCCCGCGGGCGCCCGCACGGGCGCTGCTTGTGCTGGGCGCCTGCCCCCTTCGGGCGCCCGCACGGGCGCTGCTTGCTAGGCGCCTGCCCTCGCCAGCGCCCGCACGGGAACTGCTTGCGCGGGGCGCCTGCCCACGCGGGCGCCCACTCGAGCATGGGCAGGCGCCAGTGCGAGCAAAGGCAGGCACCCGCACGGGCGCTGCTTGCGCAGGGCGCCTGCCCACGCGGGTGCCTGCTCGAGCATGGGCAAGCGTCAGTGCGGGCACTCGCCAGTGCGGGCACTCGCATGCGCGCAGCGACTGCCTACGCGGGCGCCAACGCGAGCAAGGGCAGGCGCTCGCATGCGCGCTTGCCAGCGCCCAGTGCCCGCCTTCGCGAGCGCCAGGGAGAGCAAGGGCAGGCGCCCGCACGGGCGCTGCTTGCGCGGGGCGCCTGCCCACGCAGGCGCCCGCGGGAGCATGGGCAGGCGCCAGTGCGGGCGCTCGCATGCGCACAGCGCCTGTAGCAGCCTAACACAGTGCAGACAAGCAATTTTTTAATTGTTTAAATTACTAGTAATTTTATTTAAATTAATAATAATAAAAATTAAGAAAATTATTTACAGTTTAGCGAACCTAATGATTTAAAATTATTAATATTGACACTGCTTGAAATATTATTTCACATCTAAAATAATTAATTAAGTTATATAATATAATATTAATAATAATTAAATGATTATTATACAAATATTATATTATGAAAAAGTACATTAGCTCGATAATTTGATCTAAATTGGTAAATTTATAATATAATTTATAATAATATATTTATTATATTATTTGTCTCCCAAAATATTTTCAAATTTTTTACAAATTTTTGCACTTCCGCTGTAACAATCTCTCTCTATTTTCATAAACAAATTTTGAAAATAAGTTTTCACAAAATTTTTCCTTTTCTGCATCAATTTTTTGAAAATTTTCTATTTTAATATTAAATCTCAAATTAAAATAAAAATAATATGTTTATTTTTTAAAATCTGGGTAATATGTTGGATGATTGAGCTTGTTCGACTGAACTTGGAATAGTTGTGATTCTTCATATAATGTTCATCCGTTGTTCTTTTAAATATCCAAGATAAAACATTACAAAGTGTGAGTGAGAGATTTAAATGAATTAGGGAAGAAGAGCTTTCAAGGGAAGGATGGAGAAATTTTGATGGCAGATAAAATTTTGTAAAGTATGAGTGAAAAGTTTAAATGAGTTTGGGGAGAAAAACTTTGAAGGGAAGGATGAAGAAATTTTGAGTTAGGGGTTTCGCCTAGATTGAATTTATAATATATAATTTTCACAAATAAATTTTTAAAATTTCGCTTTCGCGCTTTTTCTCCCGCCTCTTTTTTCATTACCGCGTTTTTTAATTTTCTCACAATTTTTTTTATACTTTTAATTAATACCGCCTTGTGATTTTTATTACTTACTTACGAAGTACTTACTAACTACTTACTAACTAATTATTACATTTCACAATTTTTTGACCCTCTCTCTTTTTTTCTTAGTCACTATATTATTATACCCATTGCCTTCATTTCTCTATAGTTCTTATGCAATGTAATTTTTAGAATTAATTTTTAGAATTTGTTAATTTTTTTATATATATACTCTTACAACTCCTTATAAGTAGTAGAGTTTTCGCGATTTGTCTTGCCAGATTAATCTAATTAAACAAATAATTAAATCTAGTTTTTACTTAAATTTCACATAATAAAGTCTTTACTATGATTTACTATAAAGTTTCAACCATGATTGATTTATTCTTCGAACATATTACATTCACTTCATATGAAACAGTACATAGGATATTAAAATTTAATAGAGTTTAATATTAATATATATATATGACAGTATATACTTATACTCGCAATTGAGTCACTATTGAGTAGTATGTATTGAATAATATATATCTATAGTATTTGTCATCTCTTTTAAGAATAATATTTAAAAAAATAATATCAAATTATGTAATAATAAATTTAAGGTTGTACCACTCACCAACAACTAACAACATCGTGTTTATTAGTTGTACTACCCACTAACAATATCCATCTCACCCACTAACAAGTGATATGATAAGATAGAACAAATATTTGCTTAATTGCTCAATTACCATTATTGACATTTAGGCAGCAAGACCAAGTTAATGTTACTAAGGGCGAAGATAAAATTTATGTTGCACTAGTAACATTATTCTTGGATAGATACTTAAGACCAGATTTAATTTAGTTTATTCATTAAAGTAACCAATCTTAGAAACACGCAATTGATATTTAACTAACACATCTTAGTTCATCATGTTAATCTTACAAGTAGTTTAACAAAATTTAACAATCTAAAATTTTCGCCCCAATTTTGTCAAAGGCAAAACATCATACACAATGAATTTTATTTTTCAAATGGTTTGATTAATTTTGTTAAATCTATTATATCATCTTCCAACCATAATGAGACAATGAATTTTAATGAATTTTATTTGAATTTGATGGTCAGGGGGTTTTATTTTCCTAACACAAAGTCAATTTAATTTAATAATTGTTTTAGATTGTTTTTGTTTAAATAAAAGCAAACAAAAGAAAGTAAAAAAGAAAAAAAAAGAAATAGACATATAGCAAGTAAGTAACATGATAATTTGGCGCAAAAACTAAATTTTTCGCCGTTGAAGCAAAAAATAAATAAAAAATTTTGGCGGCCGATACCAAAATGTAAAATGTTTTTGGGATTTTAACAAAATTTACTGCCTAATTTTTGTGATAATTATTATTATAATTTTTAAATAATAATATTAATAATTTAAAATAATAATATATAAATTACTAATTTAATAATATACTAATTTACGGGCGCTTCCATGTGTGCATGCACATGCTAGAGCGCTCGCCTGGCATAGCCGGGCGCCCGTGTTGGTATAGCCGGGCGCCCGTGCGGGCGCCTTGCTTTCATGCGCTGTTGCCTTACGCGGGGGCATATGGCACTCATGCCATGCGGGCGCCCACGCACACATTTGCATGGGCTACATGCATGCTGCGCAGGCACCCGTGTAGGTATGCGTCCATGACGAGCACCGGCCTTTTAATCAATAATGCTATAATTAATATATAAAAAATTTTAAATATGAATTGTGTAGAATAATGGTATAATTAATATTATTAATTTAAATAATGTAATAATATAAAATTAAAAGTTTTTAATGTAATTTAGTAATAATATTATAACATAACATAGTAACAATATTATAATGTTATAGTAATAGTTGGTAACAGAAATAAAAATATAAATGAAAATACAAAATTTTTGATGATATAATAAAAAAAAGAGCGGTAGATTAAGATGAAATTAAACTCTAAGGCGGTAAAACTTGATGATCTAAAGGCGGTAAAAAGGTTAAAAAAAGCGGGAAAAATTGACGGGCTTTTGAAAATTTTGAAAATTTGTTTAGGCGGGGAAATAAACCACATATTCTATAAATTCCCTCTGAACCCTCTTTCCCTTCCTCCCCTCAAAACCTCTGATCTCCGCTCAAAGCTCTTACTTGTGAATCAACCAAAATCTTCGTGAATCAGGTAATCACATATTTTTTTTAAATAAAATTTAGATTATATTATTTTTTGAAATATTTTAAATTTTCACAGATTATGCTCATTTTGGATGAATTAAACGAAGGATGAGTATTTTTTAAAAATCACAATTATCCTAGAGCAACTTGACTTCGAAAAAACCCAATCATCTGGTTTAGTTAAGTACGAATGTTATTTCTTGGTTTTTACACAATATTACTAATTTCAATTTCATTTTTACTTTTAATAATAATCTAAATTATTTGTATTCTTAGCTCCCAACCAACAATCATTATCTCTACGTGACTGCATCCAAAAGGTAATATTTTTATTTTTAATAATTTTTGTTTTTATGAATGAATTTGCATACTCCATTCAGAAAAGATAATATTTTTTTATAACTCTTTTTATGAATAGATTGATATGAAAGTTGATGCTGCGACTCAAGCATATTTGGAGCAGAAGATATGCTGAAGAGAAGAGAAGAGAAGATATATAGTTATTTGATATGTAATATTTTTTTTCTTATTCTATTAATGTATCAATCATTCTCAATAATACAAGATGTTTTATTATTTTAGTAATTTCTTTATTTTATAGTTTATAATATTTCCTAAAATGTCAGGTTGTGTGGTAATCGTACAGTATGTAATAACTGACGAAATAGTAACATTTGCTAACGGATAAATGACTGCAGTAACCATTATAACATATGAACATATGTACTAACTGACCATAAATGACTAACCGACGATAAAAGGTAACAATTGTAGTAACCGAGTAGTAATCGAGTGGTAACCGATGATAAAAGTTATAACATTTCCTAACATATAAATAACCGTTTCTAAATAACAGTTACATTTCTTAACGGTTATCTAGTAACCGACGACAAAAGATAATACTTGTGCTAACCGAGTGATAATAACCGAGTCGTAACCGAGTGATAATCAAAATCAAGTAGTAACTAAGTAGTAACCAAGTAGTAACCGAATGATAACTGAGTAGTAAGCAAGTAGTAACCGAATGGTAACTGATGATAAAATATAATAATTTTTACCCATGCTTAGCGTAATTTTACCAACACTTTCTGACCGTTACTATAAATATATGACATGCTCCAACGGTTATGAAAAATGTCGGAATACACCTATCCCGACTGGTATATTACCGACTAAAACCCCATCCGTCGGAGAAGCTTTTGCCAACGGTTTTATCATATTTAAGAGACGGTTTTAATCCGTCAGAATAACTCGCTTGTTTTGTAGTGTAATCTAAATCTTATTACGGATCTGGCCATTAGGGCGGCGTGATCTTGGTGGTAGGTGAGTTGGAGAGTCTTCTTAAGCCAGCGTGATAACGTGGATGCACCCCACGAAACTTCAGGCCAACGCCAAGGTGAAAGAGATTTTTATAAAATAGTAAAAAACTCTTTGGTGGATTCTATCAACGGCCCTTGATAGGATAAGAATTTCAGCATATCTCAAAATTATGAAAAATGATGTAAATTATTTGTTTTCTTCGCATGAGTCATGGTATTTTGAAATAAATTATTTTACACAAATGTTTTCATTATGACAATACTTTGTATATGATTGTTGGTATAACCATTTTCACTCCACATTTATGCATTGTATGCTATTGCATTCACTCACAGGGTATTTTAAATATTCACTACTCTCTTCTAAATTTTTTTTAGAGGAGCTTTAGGTGGAAGACATTACTTTAAAGTAAAACTGAAAAAGATAGTTACTGAACATAATTAAATATTTAAAATGAAGAATTTATTTTGAATTGGTGTAGAATGATCCATGGAAAAAAAATCTTTATATATTTAATTTTGATTGAATTTGTTAAATACTTATTTAGTCTTCTTTAGGCAGGTATTTGAGAAATTCATACTCCTATAAAAATGAATTTGTATTTTCTTGATTTAAAAACTTTTCTTATAAGTTTTATTGTTTAAATTGAGACATTTGAACACTTTATGATAAATTTTGAATTATTTTAATATTGTAAATTTATAAGAATTTTGGAATGATCAAGTTGGCTCATTTGCATGCGTGCATGAATAGGGATGGATCGGATTGATTCTTAAATTATGTGAGAATGCATGTCTTTAATACCGGATGACCTAGAATGATCATTAAAGTGATATTTGAGTTATTTTTAAATAGATTGAATGCTTTGCGCTATTTCGGAATATGGGGAAATGCTGTCCATATACCGAAATAACGCAGTGATTGTCGCGTATTCAACAGAAGAGTCGGGGCGTGACACGCATAATTTATTTATTATTTTTTTTCTAATGCAAAGAATGAAATGCGTAATTGTTCTAGCTTTAAGAGTGGATTTTAGCAAACTTCTATCGCTTCGAGAACTATGATGTAGACAACTCGTCTCAACAAGTTCTCTGAGTCTTATAATTTGGATCCTAACTTTGTATCTCATCGTGTTACATAAATCCCCTCAGTTATCACTGTGCTCCTATAATTTACTTGATTATGGTTTTTCATTAATCATGGCATATGGAGTTGCTACGTCTCTCTCCTAGTTATTCCTCCTCCTCCTCCTCCTCAACGATTGAATGAAAGAAGAAACAGACTTTGACCCATACCAAATCAGAATTCTATCTCCTTTCTCCCTATTTATGATCAAATCAAGAGACACAAACCGAGAACAATTACTCAAGCTCTCGGGAATTGGACCTGTGAGAACATGTTGTTTTGAAGATACAATTCGTTTAAGCTGTCTCTAATACCCGAACACCCCACCAAAATTTCCAACTCCATAACAATCCTTAAATTGTCTATTGTCGCATTTTTGGGTTTTTGATACACTAAAACTCTGGGAGGAACGTTGTACTTCCATGTGCTTTCGTCCAATCCCAACCTGCTCGAAACGTTGGCTCTTTGAAGAAGATTGCCGCCTCCTTCACATCAGAAGCACCTTTTTCTCTTTTTGTCCACACTACTTTATCACCCTTTATCTCTTTTCTGTTCTACATGGCCTAAATCAGAAACTTCTCTGCTTCATTCTCCTCTGAATCGAATAACTTTATCCTCCCAACCAAACACCACTTTAGTGATTCCCATCCCATAAGCCAAAATCAGCGGCAGAAGCATCTTTCTTCTAACATAATTGAATAAGTCTCAGAAAACTGACTTTTAATGAACCCTCCTTTTCTTTTAATATTATGTCAAGATTATTAAGAAATATTGAATATTTGAATAAATTAATTATAATTTTATTTTAATTATTAGTTTAATATTTAACTTTATTATTTTTTTTATGTTTGTATAAATGGGTAATTAATATTATACTACAAATATATTTTATTGTAATAATTTAGTTGAAATAATAAATTATTAGAGTTTCATATTTTTTATATTGTTTTCATGTTCAATTTTGCTAACATCGTATCGAGACATTTATTCAATCAAGAAATTCAATTTTTTTTGAACTATTTATTACATTTATCAATAGTCCCTTTTGTTTGATCACAATTGATTCAGATCTTGAATTTACTTTGTGTTTATCAGAAGTTTTTTGATATTATTATAATTCGATATTGTCTATCATTTTTTGTTCAAATAATTTGCACTTATAGTTTTCAAAAGTTCTTTTATTCATATTTTTGAAATTTTAGCACCACTCGTTTTTGGATTAAAGTTTTGATTTTTAAAATTCCAAAATGTCTCTCGCCCTTTTTTTCCCCTTTCAGGAACCCATGTTCTTCAGCAAACATGGAGAAGATTATTGTACTTTTTAATTTCAAGTGTTAGTAATGATTTGATTGTAATGATTTTATTTAATATTTATTTTTCTTATTTTTGTATTTTTATATTTATAAAATGGATAATAAATATTTCATAAATATTTCTCTTGAGCTTTGAAATTGGAATCTCTCTTATATACCAAAATAAATAAATGCTAATTCTATTATAACTGTTTAGTTAAAATAATAAATTATTAAAATTTAATATTTTATTTTGTTTTCATTCCGATAATGATATTTTTTGACTTCTAGGTGCAAAGGTAAGTTGAAATCAAGAAAGGGGAAAAAAAAGGCTAAAACTACGTACGATGACTGATCAAACTCAAACAAGCAAAGCGATTTCAGTAACCGGTTGAGACGAAGTAAAATCGAGATATAGCTTTATTAGTTTGTACGGATAATACCATTTGACATTTCAAGCAGAAGCATATTTTGATTCTTCCATAGTCATAAGTTTGATCGAACGAGATAAGATGCTAAAGAAGAGAGAAAGATTTTAGACTAAATATCAAAAGTGAAAGATGCTTACCTCACTAACAAAGTTGCGTTGATATGAAGCTCACCCACCCCATGGTTTCACGGTTATCGGAGACTTCCCCATTGTCCATTGCCTTTCCATTCACGATATTTTAGCCTTTGTTTTATGAGAGAGAAAGATGGAGAGGGTTAAAAGAGAGGCTGAAGTGAAGTACGATCACATGAAAGTCGTGTGCTGCGGTCTACGTGACAGAAGGGCTATAGGTTGGAAACACATCAACGGAGGCTGGGCCTTTGGAAACTCGTGTCAGAGGTATAAAGGACGCCCGTGGAGCACCATGAACGGATAATTGATTTAACTAATAATAATAATAATTTTTTTTATTAAATTTAAAATTAAAAAATAAAAATATTATATTAAAGGAATTTTTTAAAAATTAAACTTAATAATATTTGAATTAAATTAATTAAAACACGGTACACCACCGTAAGGTCAAAAAAAAAAAAAAAAGTTTTTTGAATTTAACCCTGTCCACTCGTGCCAAAGCCATCCCAAGAAGAATTCCAAATTCCAATTGCGTGAGTCAGCTGGGAAGCTTCTAGGAAGAAGCTCAATTGACCCCATGGATACTCGTGAATTGATCCCCGAACTTATTTCTTTAAAGTTTATATATTTTTTTTAAATAGTTTTTAAGCTTTTATTATTGTTAGTTATTCCTTTAAATTTTGTAAAATAAAAAAAAAAGGTCTCCGATTTAATAAAGCTTTCATACTCAATTGACTTTTTTTTAGGTTAACAGTTAATATAAAAAATTTGTCGATACCAAGAGAGAGCCAGTTGAAATTTTATGAGAAAAGTAATTTAGCTCAATTATATAGTTAATTCGTTTTCACCCTTATTTTTCTCTTTTTTGCAAAAGTTTATAAAACTTCAAATAATAATTTATATTTTTGATAAATATTTTGGATTTCAACCCTTTTTTCCTCAATGTTAATTTCTCTATAATGTGTTTTTTTTGCCAAAAAAAAAGGAAGAGAAAAATAGATATAAGTTATGTTTGAACGTGATTTAAGTAGATAGATTTTTAATTCTTTTGATTTTTTATATTAATTGATTTCTTTTAGAAATAAAAGATCACAATAAAAATTCAAGAAATTATTTGAAAACTTAAAATTTAAGAGATTACTTGAAATATATTTAAAATTCTATGGGTTATTTATGGTTCTTCTCTATTTTTTATGGTTAAAATGTAATATTATATTGCGTACCAAATGTAATAATAATTGAACACAAATAAAAATAACCTGAAAAGGGGGATCGAATTTATCTCCGGTCATTTGCGATCTCCGATGATTGTGATAACACTGAAATGATCATTGGTATGTGTACAAATATTTTAAACCCTCAATTTCACTCAATAAATAGTGTAGAATTTAGAAATTTGGATTTAAAAACTCAATATACTATGAGAGATTTATATAAACTCTCAACTATCAAAAAGACATTAAAACTCAATAATTGTCGATCTAAATTATTGTTGAATATTATAACAATTAATTAAATATTCAAAATGGAAAAAT
Organism: Dillenia suffruticosa; assembly: GCA_033439265.1. Taxonomy (NCBI): domain Eukaryota; kingdom Viridiplantae; phylum Streptophyta; class Magnoliopsida; order Dilleniales; family Dilleniaceae; genus Dillenia; species Dillenia suffruticosa. The sequence continues at coordinate 8,865,557 of JAVTVX010000013.1, read as the reverse complement.
ACGATTAATTGTGTAAACATTTGAATGGAATACCAAAATCCAGTCAAATGCATTTCAATTAAAATCTCTTTCATTTTTTATTACATTTAATTTTTTTTCGATTATATCTTTTTTATTAATTTCATTTTGAATGTATTAACTTTTAGAATTTAAATTTTAAAAAAACAACTAACATATCCCCACTTGGTCAAACAAACCGATTGAACTCAAAACTAAATCAATTTTATATGAAAATTGAGTACATAAGTTACGACAATAAGTATTCTAAAAGCAAGTATTATATTTCGTGAACTATAATGTATTCTATTTTCTAATCTTATGGTAACATTCACTTTATGAATAAACTCTATATTTATTCGGAATTCAAATTTGATGAATTTATCTCAAAATGACGACATTTGTGTAATTTTATTAAAAAAATTCAACTTTTAGTTTTATTTAAATAAAACACTAAGTTCATATTATAACATAGTCCACGAATTTACTTGGTGGCATGTCTTTGATTAAGGGTTCGATCAATATATAATTAGCGTTAATATATTGGATTACAACTTTATTTTTCAATACTTTTTTCCTAAAAGACATACACACAACTTTATTGAGAAAATTCAATTCTGAGTTTCATTTAAATAAAATAATAATTTCATATTTACAATATGATTCTTGAGCCTATTTGGTGACATGATTTTGATTGAGGGATTGACCAATATATAATCAATGTTAATGTATTAAATTATAATTTTATTTTTCAACACTTTTTCTCTAATGGTTAAATATTTTATATCGACATATTTATTTCGACTACCACTTTTATTATTTTTAACAAAAGATACAGTAATTGAATTATTACAAAATACATATAATGGTTTGGACATAGAATCTAAAACTCTGAATTTAGAGATGAAGCTCTTGAGCCATACCGCATGTGACGTCGTATCAAAATACGTCACGAACTCAGCTTTCATAGATGAAGTTACGGTCAATGTCTGCTTAATGCTCTTTCACAACACAGCTCCACCGACTATCATGAAAATATAACTCGATATTGATTTCTGAGAATTAATACAGTTGACAAAATCCGAATCTGAGTATCCAACTATTTGCAAACTGTCGGTTTTTCTGTATGTAAACAAGTGTTTTTTGGTGTCTTATAGATATTTCAACACTTTTTTTGCAGTTTTCTAATATTCTAACCTCGGATTATTTTGATATCTACCTAACATCCATACAGTATGCACTATATCGGGTCTTGTATAGATTTATACATACATGAGACTTCCAACAAGGGAAGTATATGGCATGTTAGTTATCTATTTTCTTTCCAAATCTGTTTTAGAGTATTGGTCCAAATTGAACATATCCCCTTTGATAATCGGAATTATACTTAATGAACAGTTTTTCATAATATATCTCTTAATCATTTTATTGATGTAGATTTTTTGAGATAGTTCCAAAAACTTATGAGATTTATTTTGATATATTTTTATACCGGTAACGTAACATGCATCATTTAAATCTTTCATTTCAAAGTTTTTAGAGAGGAACTGTATCAGTTCATACCAGATTCTGTTCTTTCTCATAGAGTCCATATCATCTTTCATGGCATTCAGTTATAAGTTCGAGTTATTAGAACTCAAAACTTATGAAAACGTTTCTCGGTTTTCTACAGCTCCGACGTTATAGTCACACTCTTAAGAGTATATCATATAATTTTTAGGTATAACTGATTTTCTTTATCGAGTAAATCTCCTTAATATAGGTTCAATATTGTTCGTAAGAGAAAATTGACCAACTTGATCTTAGTAAGCTATTTGTGGAATTTTTTGATTGTTACTTGTATCTTGATTTGTGTCCATAGGCACTTTAAAATCATTTTGGACGATAATTAACTTAGTACTTGAACTTGATGGGTCTTTTTCGGAAATTAACTCTTGAAAGTTTTCTCTTCTACTGACAAAATCATTCTCTATCAAGTATTTATAGATTTCACAAATCTAGTGTGATAGGATGGATAATAAAACCAGTATCTTTTGGATTTTTCGATATAACAGACAAAATATCTACTCACAGTACTTAAATCTAGTTTTTTTTTTCCATGGATTGTGAATCATTATCTCTATAGGACAACCCTAAATGCGTAAATATTTCAAACTAGATTTCAACGCTTAAATAACTCAAAAAGAGTTTTGGTTACTATTTTGGTTGAAACCCTATTTAACATGTACACTATCATTTTAAGAGTTTCAATTCATAAAAATTTAGTCAGTTTGGAGGTAGCCATTATGTTTCTAATCATATCAAGTAAGATCATATTATTTCTTTCGGCTATCTCATTCTAGTCAGTTGAATCAAGTATGGTATATTGGACAATAATCTCATTTTTCTAAAAGAATTTTGTAAATAGATTTAGTGTTTGTCCATCCTCCATATACCTTTCAAAGTATTCTTCACTTTTATCCGATCTCATAATTTTTATTTGTTTACTGTATTGTTTCTCTACTTTTATCTTAAAAAATTTTAAATGCATCCAACGTCTCATTCTTATGGGGAAAAATATAGAGATACATATATTGTGAATAATTTTCTATAAATGAAATAAAATAACTATGACAATATGAGTCTGCTTCTGAAGTACAAATATCAAGCAATTGCGAGTTTTTCCTATCATCTTTTTGAGTCTCATTGGTCTGCTTCCCTTAATGCTATTCATATAGGTCTCAAAATCAATAAAATTTAGGGGATCAAGCAACTCATCTTTTATCAACTTTTATATTCCCTTTATGGAGATATATTCAAATTTTCAGTACCACAACATTAAAGAATTTTACTCAATAATAATTTTTTTAACCTCTATATGTATTACATTCATGCAATTATTAAGTTCGTAAAATAATAGTATACAATCTATTTAATAATGAATCATAACTAATGATATTTGAACTATAAAATCATGTCATTTTATTATAAAATTGGAAAAATTAATTAAATTGTACAAGTTTTGAAACAAAAATTAACTTTCTAGAAAATTTAGATATATAAATACCACCTGCCAATGTGAGATCGCAATCTCCAATGGCATTTACTTGTGAGTTTATGTTATTACCCGAATAGATGAATTGTTCACAATCTACTAGATTTATTAGATTTTGCAAACCCTACCACACATTTATAATATAAATAGTATAGTCAGAATCAATCCACCATATGTTATGAAAAATTTTAGTCATGTAAGATTCATAATAAACTAATGAAATTTTCTTACCTTTATTCTTAAACTATTGCTTGTATTTGACATAATCATGTTTCATGTGTCATTTCTTTTTACAGAAAAAATACTTGAACTCTTTCTTTTTGTTCGTTTTTAATTTTGTACCTCTTTGTTTTGTTTAGAACTTATCATTCTTCTTTTCTTATACTGTCGCATGTGTACTAGCAGAACTTTGTTTTATCTCTATCAGCAAACTTCCTTCCTCTGCACATACATGACTATTAATTTATTGATAGATCATTTATCTATTTATGTGTATTGTACGAGATCTTAAAAGAACTATAGATTTAAGGGAGAGAATTCAGAATAAAATTTATGAGAAACGACATGAACATCTCAACCTCTAAATTCTTTAATTGAATCGCAATATTCTACATTTGCATGATGTACTTACGCATACCGTGGACAGTAGTAAGTCTCATGGAAGAGAATTGCATAATAAGAGTACTGATAAAAGATTTTTTTGATACCGTAAATTGCTCATTTGTAGCCTTAAAAAGAGTACAGACATTAATATGCTGATTGATCGAGCTATAGATATCGGTTAAAATTTTGCTATTTATGAATATAGTATTCAGACAACTAAATCGCTTCCATTTTTTTATAAAAAATCTTTCCGTTGGTATTGGTCACCAGAGATAACTCATCCTTTCGTATAGTATAGTTAATGCCTAGCAACCCAAATGGAGAAGTATCATTTCCCTCCATTTCTTATAATACTCTTTACTTAAATCAGGAAAATCAGATTTTAAATTTATGATTTGTAATATAGCAAAATAAATAAATATATTTACTAATTATATATGAGACATTTAATATATGTCTACCAATACAAACATATGAAAATTTAAAAATTGATTGTGGGCTAAATTTTTAATTCATTTAGTTTTTTTTATCTTATGATAAAATTTTTTAAAAATAGTTCAGTCTCCAACACGTGTGAACTAATTGGGAGACTATAAATAGTTAGTCTTTCCATTATCATCTTATCATTTTCTATTTAGCCCTATAAGATAACTTTTCTAGTGTACTATATAGGTTTTTAGAGGCATCGGGTCTCATTGGACTATTTAAGAACCAACCAGTATTAGATTTATTCTCGTCTTTTTGACAAAAGCAGTCTAGATATGTATTAAATCAACCATACTTATAGTATTATATAAAAAAAAGATTTAAACCAAGTACATTAGTATTAAAAATAACTATTTTGATATTTTATCTCAAATTTTATTATTTTCATATAATAAAATTTTCTATGTGATTCATTATATTAAAATATTTTTCATGATAAATTTATCTTTTTTGTAATGTGAACATATCTTTATATATAATTTTCTATTTAATTGTGACTGTTTCGGTTAAACCTTAATTAATTTTAAAAATTATATTGATAACAAAGAATAATAATATTAATTAATTTTGTTATGCTAAAGTGCATAAAATTTCAATATAAAAATGTAATTAAATTACTTAATGTATTTTACTAATTTTGTACCTCCCTTTATATACAAAATATGTTCAGAATTAATTTTATATACGATATTTTAAATTTTGAATTTATTAATATTTTAAAATTTTTAAAATTTTTTGAAAACTTTTTCAAAATTTTCGACTCAAAAATATTTTAATAATTTTGCATACTCTCTTATATACAAAATTATTCAAAAATTAACTTTATGCATAATTTTTAAATATTATGCACCAAATTTTTATTCATTTATTTAATGCAAAGATCTAATATGAAAAATTTCAAAATTTATTAGTTCTTTTAAAAAATATTGCAGGGAGTTGATTATAATAGCTAATAAAAATTCTGAAATCATGAGATTATTGAAAGTTTTATGACAAAATCATAATTCTTTAAAAAATTCATTACCAAAATGCATTCAATAAAAAGATATTAATCGTTCAATCACAAGACATTTAAAATACAATACACGTGATGGATATTTGACCATTCAATCACAATTCATGGGGTTTCAATTGTTTGCATGTATCGGCTATCTTAACACATTTTCAGTTGCAATTGTCCCGAGTCTTTTTCATCCTAAAATAGCTCAAGGGTCCCAACCAGCCTGAAGGATCTCTGGCGATCGGAGTTCCATCAGAAAATATATGAATGTTCCAAAATTATTTTTGAAAATATGGTTTTTGATCGTAATTGTGCAAAATTTTCAATTTTGAACTCAAATTTTCAAAAAAAAAAAAACATTTTTTGGGCAAAATATTCAAAAATCTAAAAATTATAATTTTTGAAAAATTTCGAAATTCGTCGAAATCTTAAAGGTAGAGGACAAAATTATTCTGATACCAAATGTAATATTATGTTGCGCACCAAATACAACAATAATTGAACATAAATAAGAATCACCCGAAAAAGAAGATCGAATGTATTTTCGGTCATTAGTGATTCCGACGAATTCCGACGATTATAATGGTACCAAAATAATTATTGGGACATATACAAGTTTTCTAAACTCTCAATTTCATTTGATAATTGATGTAAAGTTTAGAAATTTGGATTTAGGGAGCCAATGCACTAGGACTGGGTTTATATAAACTCTCAATCATAAAAAAATTATTAAAACCATATAATTGTCACGCTAAATTATTGTTATGTGTTATGAGAATTCAATTAAATATTCAAAATAGAAAAACAAGATTAATTATGTAGAGATTTGAATGTAACATAAAAATCTGGCCAAATGTATTCTAATTCAAATCCATTTATTTTTTATTACATTTAATCTTTTTTTTGTTATATTTTTCTATTAATTTCATTTTAAATACATTAACTCATGAGATTTGAAATAAAAAAAAATTCCTAACATAAAATCATAGCTTGTAAGCCATCTTCGTTTGTTTTGAAAAAAAAAATTATACATTTAAAACAAATTTTTATGTGTGTGCATATTCCATAAATCAAACTATTTCCTTAATTAATAGAAATTTCAGAAATATTTTAAACCCCCGCCCCAAAGGAGAGGGACAATGTTTCTTATTATTTATTATTTTTTATGAAGTCTCCTATGTGTATGGATGAAAATATGAGAAAGACATCTAGTTCAAGGCAAGCTAACAGGCCTCCTCACATGTCAAATAATCTTGTATCCTGTGCTGGAATCTTTTTCTCCCTTTTTCTTTTGTAAAGGGATGTCAATGGAGAATTTCATTTTATTTAGAAGCAAGTATACCTTGTTAATGTCCAAACTTAATTAATTGCAAATTATTCTCCACAAATTATGTCATGCCAAATATCATTAAACTATATATTTTTTTAATAAACCACTGATATCAGATAATTACGTTAAATTCAATTAAATTCAGTTTAAGTTGAATTGGATTCTTGAGAAACAAAACTCTCTCTCGATATATGTTTTCTTTATATATAAGACTTAACATGTGATATTTTTTAAGAAAAATTAATATTCAATCACTAAATCAACTAAATGATGATAAATTATATTTAAATATATGACATAGTTTAGATGCATACAAAAATCATATGGAAATCTTGTCGCTAAAAAAATGATCATTTTATGAAGTTGTTTTATATTAATTTAATGTAGTGTATAATATTTTTGGAGTTAGGTTTGATATTAGAGTTAACTCTAATTTGAAAACCGCCACCTTGGTAGAGTGACAAATGTTACACGTCAAAGTAGCATTTAGTAAATTAAGCTGTTGGTAGGTTTTTCTCAAATAAAAAAGTTATTAAAAAATAAAATTCTTCAATTTTTTATAATATTTCACACTCTTTCGGATATATTATTTTTTAACATTTTAAAATATAGTTGTCAATATGAAACCGATAGAATAAGAAATATTTTGGGACTAGACTATCTTCTCATACTGTTCCGGATCATTATATAGTATTAAAAAATGTATATTTACATATATATATATATATATATATATATATTTATAAATTAGAAAATCAAAATAATGATTTAAAAAATAAAAATGAATAAATATTAACACAAATGTCGAATTCTAAATAATTTTCAAAATTTTCTCTGGAAACTAAATCTCATGCATCAGCCGTATTTCTGACACACGTTTCAACTGTTTTCTATATTGGTTTAAAAAGTAATGCAAGAAAGACCAATCAAATCAGTCAGACACAAAACAACATTAACCACGATCTGATGGGAAGCTGGAAAAGCAAGTTTTATACGGAATTAAACGTGTAGTAAAAAAAAAAATTTAAAATAACCATTGATCCAAAAATTTCCATATATAATCTTAATTTATCATGGATTGAATTCGTGATAAAATCACGTGACAAAATCACGTGACAATATCATGTATCATGTCTCTAAGACATGACATGGCGATGCCCTTCTACCTACGACGCTGCACTTTCTCTCTCCCCCTGCAGCGCTGTGCTCCTCCCCTCACGAGTTGCGCTCTCCCTCTCTTTCTCTCCTTCCTCGGCTGTGCTCCCCTTCTCCCCCCTTCGTGGCACTGTGCGCCTCTCTTCCTCCCACGGCGCTATACTCCTCTCTCTCCCCTGTGACACTCCTCCCCTGAGACATCACTCATATCTCTCTCTCTCTTCCCCATTGCCGTGGGAGCCTCCCTCCCCCACCGTCGTCCACTGCTGCATGAGCCTTCTCCCTTCCTCCCCCACTACCATGGGAGCCGCAAGAGTATGTCGTGTTTCAATTCACGATATAATTTATCGCGAGTTCAATCCGTAATAAATAAAAATTATATATAAAATTTTTTAACTCGAAAATTATTTTAAACCTTTTTTTTATAGGTTTAATTCCATATAAAGCTCCCTCGAAAGCTGCGTATTCATCAAGCTATTGCCGACACACGATTTGTTGGCAGATTGATCAAGTTGAGGTTCCATTTTCAAAAGTGTGAAAGCAACGTACCGGGCAAGGGTCATTCTCAACTATCAATTTCCAGTCAACCTTGTGTGGTACTACAAGTCTTCGTCTGGGTAATTTCATGGAAAACCTCTGTTATCAGCAAGTGGTGCTCATAGAAGAATAACGTTCCCTTCTACCCTTTGTTTTTCCACTGCAAATATAACATTTTATTTTATTATAATTTTTAAGGAGTCATAAAATTTTATACACGTGAAAATAAAATAAGTATATATCAAAGTTAGATTAAATTTATCAGGGTAGAGGTTGTTTCTTCTTGTTCCCGGACGGGGTTAAAAGCAAAATGATTACTAAATTTAAAAGGGTTTTGTTGTATTTTATCTTATAAAGAAAAATAATAATAGAAGAGAAAGGCAAGAAAGTCCTCAGAAATTTTCTTTTTGCCTAACTCAGTTGGTGATCATGTTGTAATAAAGAAAATTAAAGGAGTTAAATTGCTAATAAAATTTGGGAAGAAGGGCTCACGCTTCGGCAGATCGGATGTCCCCGAAGGGACTCACGCTTCGGCAGATGAGAGTATCGTCATAAGTTGAACCAAACTTTTAGACACAAACAAATGGCATGGAGCTAAAATTAGAATTAAAAAAAAAAAAATTGAAAATTTGATGAATATATGTAATTGTAAAAGAATCGGATACATAATAGGTGGCCATTTATTTTCTGATGCATTTTTTGACTACAAAGAAGTTTAAAAGAAAGAGTTTCATCTGAAATATCATCCAAATAAAGAGAAGATTGAAAGAAAAAACACTCTACTTCAGAGATTGTAACCAAAAGCAGTTGATTTAGCCTGACCATTTCTTTTCTCGGGTCCTTCTTTTGCTCTCTTCCCCAGTTTAGTGTGATGGGGTGAGAAGTTTTCAAATTCATGCCCACTTGAGAGTCCAAATCAATGTTTGCTAAGTTTATTTCCTACCTATTTAGCAAGAGCAAGACACTCTCTCTTAAAGCCCAAAGTTTCGATTGCGTTGATGAAATCCAGCCAACGTAGCAAGTGAAACCCATTTACCCAATGCCCGTTCTGGTCTCCTATAGGATCCCCCACCCCAGCCAGACCAGAAATATCGGCCCAAAGGAGGGTCTGCTTAGGGATTTCGTTTATTGTTGTGTTGAAAGGGGGAGGAACTCTATAAAAAACGCTAGGTCTAGGATTGATTAGCTATCCGTACAAGGAATGGACTCAGATGGTTTTGTTTCTATTGCACCAAATTGAGGACAGTATATATCAAAGTTACGACGCAACAGAAGAATCCTCCTTGTACTCTTTTCACAAAAGAACACCTCAATAGGAAGAGAAGAGAAGAAATTGTCTGGAGGTTGTGTTGGGCAATCACAAGCCAAATGTGGACTTTAAAGGTAATTCTCTAAACAAATGTTAAGGTAGTTTAGGATAGAGTCACAAACGGGAAAATGAGGGAGGAACGTTCATCCCAAATTTGAGCAAAATACCCTTGGTAGCAAGTCACTTATCAAACAAAACCCAAGAAAAAACTTTTAAACTTACGTTGAACTTTCGGTTTTCAAATTCATTCTCAATCTTCCTTCTCCTCATATGTCTTCTACTTTTGTTCACAAAGAGCTTAAGCATAAAACCAAACAACATTCAAAATCCCATGATTCATTTAGATCCTAAAAAGCTCCATCTACTCTATTTTGATATTTGTAGGGAGAATGACCCCGTTTGCCCCCTTAACTAGGGTGTGTACTCGACAACTCACGTCGGATATAATCATTGTTTATATCTAACTCGCCTCTCTACTCATAAATGATTTATGAGTTTGATTCTTTTTTACGTTCATTTTTTAAACTTGAAATGTGAGAAGTGTAATCATTATATATATTTGAGTAAAAGGCTGGGTTATTTCCCCGATTATTGTAATATTTAAATAAAATTATTTAAATATCATAATCTTTTTTTATTCTTAAAGTATTGATTTTGAGGAATCAGTTTCACGGTCAGAATACGAAACTGATTCGGTGCGAAACCAATTCGAGTGGGAAATCAGTTTCTCACTCTAAGAGTGCGAAACCGGCTCGAGAAACGGATTTCGCACTCTAAGTGTAAGTATGTGGATTTGAATCTCAGATCTGAAACTATAAGATATTGAAGTGATAATCACTTAATCACGATATCTTGTGCGGTTATTATTGTTTTTTTTCTTTTATTTTTTAATTTTTAAATAACTCAATATATTAAAATAATTAATGTTCATATAAATTTTTTTTATATTTAATATTACATATTTTTTCATATTTAATAAATTATTTTCTTATTTAATCATAAATTTATTTTTTATATTATTTGTTTTATAATTAAATAACTCAATATTTTAAAATAATTAAAATTTCATATATAAAAATTCTTTTATATTTTATATTACATATTTTCCCACATTTAATAAATTATTTTACTATTTCATCATAATTTTATTTTTTATATTATTTGTTTTATAATTAAATAACTCAATATATTAAAATAATTAATATTTATAATTTTTTTATATTTTATATTATATATTTTCTCACATTTAATAAATTTTTTTCTTATTTGATCATAATTTTATTTTTTATATTATTTATTTTATAATTAAATAACTCAATATATTAAAATAATTAAAATTACATATATAAAAATTCTTTTATGTTTTATATTACATATTTTTTCATATTTAATAAATTATTTTCTTATTTGATTGTAATTTTATTTTTTATATTATTTGTTTTAATATTATTTGACCCCGAAACACTCCACCCATTTACTGTCCGCCTGATTGATGATTCTCTAAGTTGTTTGATAAGCCAGCACCAAAAAAGTTGTTTGATAAGAGTAGGAGAATTTTTGGCCCAGCAACAAGAGACCCCCAGCTTTCTAGTTTTTGGGGTTTGGTGACGCTACACCCGAATTCATATGCTGGATTTTTCTTCTATTTGAATCACCAGAAACGAAGCCCCTAATTAATCTTATATATCACAGACGGCCTGCAAAAAGAGAGGCAATTAGCTTTTCATTTGGGAAATAAGCTTTATCTATGATAAACTTATAGTTTATGACCTTGGGAAAAACTTGTTCACTTAGCAACACCAAATAGGTTTGCCGGCCCATCGTAAGATTGATCATCCGTATTATTGGAAAAGAAATCCTCACTCTTGAAAGACTAATAGTTTGCCCATACTTTCACAAAACAATAGTTCTTAGAATATCCTTAATGTCAAAACATTGGTACTCCGAAGCAAATAGGGGACAATTTTTAAGGCTTAGAGGCTTCCATTTGTCCCAAGGGCAAACTTTGTCGATGGCTAAAGAAAGATACTAAAGGGAAAGGATAAAAAGTTAAGGGGACAAGGGATTTTCTTTCCTTTATTTTCTTACTAAGAGGTATATATCGCACGTTGCGTGGTGTAAAGTTTTGATTTAAACTACAAACGAGAGAAATTACCCGCTGTGTTTTAGTGAAATTCACATTAATTTCAATTTTGAAATACGTATAAATATTTAATTTAAATATATACATATTTATTTAATACTAACTAAATTATCTACTGAATTAAATATATATGGAAAGAATGTAAGTATGCAATGTTATGTTTACAAAGGATAATTGGTTTTGACCGCTTGCATCTATTTTTTTTTTTTTTGTACTACGTTGTGGTAGGTTGTTTTGTATATAGAAAGAGGTTGATAGCTTTTTCGGAAGCATAAGAAAATGCGGCTTTTGTTCAAATGTAGTGTGCGTGTTATATATTAAAATTTATATATAAACTTAAAAAAGTATTTAAAACAGAATTAAATATCACTGTCTAATTTTTTTTACATCTTTATTGTTTTTAATTTTTTTTGTAGTTTTGTACTGAACAGAATCACAAATTAGTTTTGCAATGTGAAACCACAAGGTGGTTTTGTAATTCATAGAACCGTAATGTGGTTCTGCTCGTAATGTGGTTCTGCGCTTAGCAGAACCACAAGACCAAAACGATAACGTGGTTCTGCGGGTTGCCGAACAATAAGGCGGTTCTGTGCTTAGCAGAGCCACAAGACGCAAAACCACAACGTGGTTCTATGGATCGCAGAATGACAGGTGGTTCTGCGTTTCGCGGAACGACAACTTAATTTCGCGTAGTGCAGAACTATAAAATATTCAAATAATCATTTAATAATAAGTACCATAAATTATCTATTAAATTATATTTTTTTACTGATTATATGCATACTATACATATTATTTAAATATTTAAATAATTATTTAACATTAAGTATTCTAAATCAAAAGGGAAAAAATATGTGGATAATATTAATATTTGTCTAAAAAATAAAATATGTAAATATTAATTTGAAACTATAATATTTAATAATTTTGATCTAAAAAATACAAAAATTTTAATAGTTAATTTAAAATTTGTAAAATATACAAAATGTTAAAAATAATTTAGTTATTTAAATATTTAATAGAATAAATTAAGTATTGCATTGGTTGATATTCAATCGCAAAATTTTTAAATCAGAGTTTCAATAATTTTAAAAATTATTGTTTATGTAAAAGTTTTACAGATTTATTTTTTGTCTACCGAAAACTTTTTGAAATTAGAGTTTTGAATAAAATATTAATTGTAATATAAAATTTAAAAATATTAAATAAAAAATCAAAACTAAACTTATAAATATTAATATGCAATTTAAAATTTTATAAGAGTAAAAATATTTAAATATTTAATATAAATATGTACATATTTATTTAACACTATCTAAATTATATATTAAATTAAATATATATGAAACCACAATGTGGTTCTATATTTCGCAGAACTGAAATATGGTTTTGTGCTTAGCAGAACCACAAGGCGCAGAACAATAACGCGATTTTGCGGTTTGCAGACCGACAAGGTCGTTATGCGCTTAGTAGAACCATGAGGCGCAGAATCACGTTGCGGTTCTACGTTTCATTGAATAATAACGTGGTTCCACGCAGTGTAGAACTACAAAATATTTAAATAATCATTTAACAATAAGTATCATAAATTATCTATTAAATTATATTTTTTTATTGATTGTATGTATACTATACACACTATTTAAATATTTAAATAATTATTTAATATTAAGTATTCTAAATCAAAAGGGAAAAAATATTTGTATAATATTAATATTTGTGTAAAAATTAAAATATGTAAATATTAATTTGAAACTATTATATTTAAAACGTTGTAGTTCTGTAGATTAGTTCTGCAGAGTGTAAAACGTTATAGTTCTGCGAATTATAGATATTTTTATAATTATAATTTTTATAAATTTTATTTTTAGGATACATAATATTTAAATATTTAAAATGTAAATCGTAATAAAAAATAATAAACTAAAATTAAAACTTATAAATATTAATATGTAATTTAAAATTTTATAAGAATAAAAATAGATATGTAGAACTATTTCAAAGTATGCAAAACTACTTAGTGTAAATGCAGAACATATCTTTTTTTTTTTATTTTTATAATGGCATGTAGAACTACTTATTTGTTTTTTAGTTTTGTCTACGTTATTGTTCCCGAAAATTCAATTTCCATTCACAATCATAATGCATAAGAATACAATCTCCTCCTGCTTTATTTGACAAAAACTTTGTTGCATTTTCTAAAAAATGAGGTTTTATATTAATGGGTAATAATTTGTTTCAAATTTTTTTTTCAGGGATCAACACATAGAAAATTTGATTCTTTAATTTCTGCATTTGAAATACAAATTGCATTTTCATTCCTCATAGAACATATACCTCAACTTTGTTGCAAAAAGTGTTTGTACTCGATTCGAACATGAGACGCACTGTGTAGAGTGCAAAACTACTGGTACAGAACTACTCGGTAGTTCTATAGCTCTCTGCGTTGTGGAATATTTTGTTGTTATTTCCTCTTAATAAATCCAATACAAAATATCACTGATAGTAACAAAAGTTTTAGTTATTAGATTTATCGAATATTTTCTATCATATTATTTTAATTTAAAAACATTATTAATAAAAAAATATTATAAAAAAATCTTTACATCAGTGTTTGTACTCGGGTTCAAACTTGATGCATTTTGACAGTTCTGCATTGTGCGAGAATCAATTGGACCCAGGTCCTGTGATGTTGTGATTGCATTTCTGTGATTACGAAATCACAGTTTTTTTTATTGACAAACCACAATTTTATTAACCAATTCAAAAAACTGTATCAGAAAGTAAAAGAAAAAACTTTTCAAATAGATGAAAAATAAAATTTGCAATAAATAACGTAACTAAACACAAAAATCTCAACCGAACAAAACAATGAAATACCACAAACACACTTCAGTAACCGATTCAATGACTTAAAAATAGTTATCAATTGAGCTCCCAAAAAAAAATCCAACCCAAAAAACAAACTTTACATTGATATTTAAATCAACTATTCTTATATATATATAAAATACAGAAATACTAAATCGTAAACGTTTCTTTAAAATCAACACGAAAACTGAATTTTTCAATGTCACATACTTAAAAACATAAAAAAAAACAAACACAAATTTTTATGTGATCACTTCCGTACACATATTATCACCATAAATAACACCACTGTCTAGGAGTTGAAAAAAAAAAAAAAAAAACTTCAGTAGTAAACATTAAAAGTAACAAAACAAACGCCAAGCAAAACAAATATTTAGAAACACAAACCTTCGTAATAGAGGAATCACTACTTACAACACAATCATCATCGTTAGGCACACCACCTTTCTCAACAGGAACAAAAAAAATAACATTTTTGAATTAGAAATAAATACGAAGAACAACAAGTAAATAAAGTTGAATAAAATAAATGTTTAGAAACAAAAAAGGCAAACACAAATTTTTGCAGCAAAGAGCAATCACTTTCATAATGAGCAACCGAACATCTCCATTTGCCCCCCTTAGAGAGTGAGAAAGAGATAGAGAGCGCAACTGTCATTTTTTATAATGATTAACAAGATCACACTACTCCATCTACATAGCAAATAAAATGAGAAGAGAAAGTTTAATCACACAAAAGGCAATGAGTACAAAAGGAATGACCTTATCTACTTTTTTTTCCCAAAAGTACAAAGACAGATAAATTGACAGAAATACCTAAACTTCCAAATCATCACCGAAGAGCAGTAAGAAGTCCATTCTAAAAAAAAACAAGGGCAAAAAAGTAAATTATTAAAGGGTTCTTCCAACCACTACAGACATGTCTTCTATGAAATCAACAACAAAATCTATCTAATTAATGTTCCTGAAGATGAAGATGAAGATAAGTGGTAGGGGTTAATGACACTTATATGATTAAAAAAAAATTTAAACAGAAAAAATTAAATGAAGAGAAAGAAAAAAAAAAGACCACATCTCCTCCACCTCACCAATGAGCAATCATCTTCCGTCAACTGAAGGATAATGAAATCCAGGTGATATAGAATTTTTCACGCTTATATTAATATCGTTCATAAAGAGATTCCCATTAACTATGGGAGAGTAAGAGGTAGTAAAACTTGTGAGAGAGTTAATTTGGAAATGAAAACCGACGCCTAAGTAATAAATTAGCACTACTTTACTTATATTCCTATAGATTCAAAATAAAGTTTCAAAAACAACAAAGTGCAAAATATAGTTAAGCTCTGTCCCTGAACCACACCTAGCTAATAATTTTTCAAAACATGCCTTTTATCTTATAGCTAGATTGATATTATTTTTTTTTTCTCTTATAATGATCTCGAGTAAATTAAATAAAAAAAACATACTTTTAAACATAACAGACAGAAGGGAGAAATCTATATCTTTTATTAAAAAGAAAAATCATGCATAAGCATGTGTTATACATGCAACACTACCGACGAATAGTCGATCTATATTAGGAGAGATTCTCCCTAAATTAAGTATAATAACGTTCAAATCGGATCATTCGAATTTCAGATACAATTTGTATATATCAATGAAAAAAAAATACATACAATTTCTATTGTTTATTAACAATATAGATATAAACGTGAATGACTACTTGCCACCTCAAATGTGGTCATCCTCTGGTTGGTGGAGGGTGATTCGTCATTGGTGAGCTGACCTAATACATACTATCTCTGACATTTATATACAAATATACATATTTTAGAAATTGTTCCACAATTCCATCACCATGTGTCATACTTCTCTCTCTATAGTCATATGTCAACTTGTGTGTTCCAATATTGTTAGTACTCACACTCTCTCTAAAAGTTTTTCATTTTAAGACACCCCCATTACACATTCTTTGTAACTTCTTATATTTAATATTCTCACTATCCTCTCTTATTATTTACCCATTTGTCATTTGATGAGTTGGAATCTATTAGATTGTGATGATCTTTCTCTATCTCTCTTTATTACAAGGATCATAAAATCAGGAATCTGTATTTCTCTCTCTCTTTCTAAGTAGGATAAATAGACATGCAATTCCAATATATCGTACACATTAGTTGAGAAGAGTGATGCACCATGATCTTGATGATTATGGTGTATGGAAGTCATTCCTCTACACACACACACACACTCTCTCTCTCTCTCTAAACATGGCAAATGGAGATGTCAACTGTTCATTAATTTTTTTAAAAAATATGTATATATATTTTTATGTGCCTCGCTCACAAAATATTAATTTTCAGTTTTAGTTGAAAAGAGTAGTATATACATAATAATGATTGTGGAAACCATTTGTTTGTTATGAAGGTTCGTATTTGTCTTTCTTATTTCTAAACATTTGCTTTACTTGATATTTGTTCTACTGTTCCTCATATTTACTACTGATTTCAAAAATGTCATCTTTTAGTTTCAATTGTGAATGGTAGTGTGTTTAATGATAATCGTGATATATGAAAGTCATTCGCTTGTTGGAAACTTTATGTTTGTTTTTCCTATTTCAAAACAGGTAATATCGAAAAATTTCGACTGTGGGGTGAACTATAAAGAACAATTTGAGATTCTCCCGATCATATAAAGATTTAAGGAGCGGAATATAAGTATACTTTGATATAAAAGAGCCAGATGCGCTGCTAGTCCAAAGGATGGAATCTTTTACAATGTTGACGCTGGGGGGTTTAATTAGGTTAGCCACATTCTCAGAAAGAACTACAGATAGTTTGAATAGGTCCGAACTACCAATGCTAAGAATCTCTGCTATTTTGGTTTCATTCTCCTCGGCTCTAAAGCGGCTAGAAATGAGGGAGCCCTTGGAACCTCAAGCCCAACCATCACTCCACACATTAAGAGTGCTACCATTCCCTAGAGCACAGCTATTGGCCTTGTTCGTGATTGGCCAGCTCTTTTTCATACTCTGCCAAGTGGGGGATCCGGTCCTATTTATTTTGGGCTGTTTTATATCACCACTGGCAAAGTATTTGGCTTGTCATTATTTGAGATAATATGCCAACAGAGATTCATCATGGGGGCTAGGTATCTAGCCTTTGCACAAGGAATACCAAGGCCCCCAAGCCTCCTCTGTTTGATCACTTTTACCCACCGAACTAGATGAAGTCTTTCCTCTATCCCACGAAGAGCCTCAAAAAGTACCTGTTTACCTGATTTAAGTCCTCTTGGATCTTTGTGGGCAGAATGGTTCTCTTTTATAAGGTAGCTTGAGGTGGAATCACATACCCACTAGATGCTGGTTGCCATTGCAGCCATGGATAGGAAACTAGCTTTCCAAGTGGCAAGTTAAGTCGTACCGCTCTCCACAATGAACCTAAAAGTGTATTTATCTGTTCTATTTTGTGCCCCAAAGGGAAGCTTAAGCATCTGCTGAAGTCACTTGTAGGGGCAATTTGCATGATGTCCATAATCTGGGATTGGACCTTCTCACTTGCATTCTTAGAGAGATATACTTTAGATTTCTCCAAACCAATCGATAGCTCGAACTTATGATAATAAATCATCAAAGATAGTTTTGATTACTTACAAAGACGTGAATTCCTCTTGAAACTTTTCTTTCAACATTTCAATGATCATGCGCTGCAGAGAATTATTAGAGAAATATCTAAACTAATTGATTCCCCAAACTTATGATATAAATCATCAAAGATAGCTTTGATTACTTACAAAGAAGTGAATTCCTCTTGAAACTTTTCTTTCAACATTTCAATTATCATACTCTGTACATTATAATTATCTTCATATGGTACAATACATTCTTCTTGCCTTTGAAATGTTCCAGATAAGTTTGGAGTTAGGATCTAAAGTTTAATATTAAATTTGACAGAATTATGGTAAAATCTCGTTATGATTCAAAAAGAGAATTTTGTAATATGATTTTTCTAAAAGTCTTTTAAAAGGATAACAAATGTTAATGACTACTCTCACTATTTTCACTTAGCAAAAGGAAGAGACATTATAGCAAACACAAATGTAGACAAAAAGGGCATACAAAGTTCATAAATTGTTACTTTGATTCGTATTTCTTTTGTGTAAATGTGAGAAAATATTTGGTGTCTCAAGGTACCATATCATCAAGATTAGGCTTCACAATCAGAAAATTTTTTTAATGGTATACATATTGAAATATTCATTGTTTATACAATAATAAATAATTTTAGTATAATAAAAGAAGATAAAAATCAATTTATAACATTATTATTTTTAATATATAAGTATTATTTTTTATTATGAATTTTTATATTTTGTTTTTGTTTTCATCTTAACTCCGTAGACGTAGAAAGCCACCATCGACAATGCACTCTCCAAAATCTCCCTCCGTAGGTAAATATGTTAACGTGGGGCATTTAATACACAAAATAAATGTCATTTAAATTTAAATTTGAAATTAAGGGATAATGGGTAGTTAACCCATTATCCCCACTTCCCCAAATATCCCCCATTACACTACATGATTCATAATCTTCTTCAATTTTGGGAGAATGGATTGATAACTCATTCGCAGGAACACACATTTGGGGGAGAGTTCAATTTGAGTGAAATACTAACTCTCTATCTATCGAAAGTTGTGAGAAAATTTTGATTAGAGAATTTTTTTCTGTGTTATTAAACCAGCAGATTTTAGGTTGTGATATTATGACATTGTGGTGATAACTTGTTTAGCGTGAGCATCATCCCGACCATAAGATCGTCGAGAAAGTTTTCGTAATTTTTGGAATTGCTGCATTTATTCATTGAAATATATCCAAAAACTTATTTTTTAATTATTCCGAAAAATCATCATGCTTCTGTTTGTGTCTATTAAATCTAAAATTGATATCAGAGTAATCGTTTGATTTATTAAAATGTTTTTCGGGTATAAAAATATAGGGTAAAAATTTTGAATTCAGAGTATGGATGAGTTTCGTGAATCCAATTATACCACGATATTACCTATGATTTTTAGATTACGAAAATATTTTTTTCATAATTTTTGGAATATTTTTAGACTATGAAATATAACGTTAAAGGTTTCAGCTTGTAATAGTACCCGAAATATAAAATCCTAGATTTGTCGTGTTAGAGAACAAATTAACCTATGAAATTGATATACATATATGTTTCTCATGGTCTAATCTACATTTTGGTTAAATATTGTGTATTGTTATCACTAAAAATAGGGTTTTCCGACATGGCCGCAAAGGGTCAAAATTTTATGAAAGTCCAATTTATTTTCCCCATGACATCGCCGTCAAAAAGTGATAAAAAACAAATTTTCCGATAGCCAAGTTAAGACGACCTGGTTGTAGACTTGTCGGGTGAGGAAGAACCGACCCAAACCCGCGAGCGCATGAACAAAGTGGGTGCAGACACGTGACATTCACGCACGCTAAGGCGAGCGAAGAGGGTCAATGGGTCCACGTCATCCTGACTTGGGTCCGTGTCCCGAGCTAGTCTGTGACTCGAGGACACGAGTCAACCGTGTGATGCTGCCGGTGCGTGGTGGTGCATGAGACTCTGCGCAGCATGTCAGGTTGTGCTAAATTAGATTTTTTCAATTGTCTGAAGGTCTCACGTCTATATATGTGACTATTTATGAGTTTTTATACCCCGAATCCAATTTCGGATGGTAAGATATGATCCCAAGTTATGGTGTATGGTATCTGTTAACTCATATGTTCGTTTTGAGATCTATACTCAAATCATTTAACATTCATTGAGTCGTAAAATGTACAAAATTATAAAAATAAGTATCATATGTTACTAACGTTTCCTTTTTTTGTATGATAGAGACAATGGTTGCAACAAAAACGGTCATATTTGATCTTGTGAAGGGAAACAAATTGAACAGTGACAATTATGAGATTTGGCATTAGACAATTCAGTTTGTTTTCAAGAAATAAAAACTAATAGAGATTCTACAACATGAAATGAAGGATCTCATGAAGGTACTATGTCTCAGGCAATGTTATTAGAATCGTACCACGTATTGACCTGTAAAATTCAAGAATATGGTTGAACCGATTGGACTGTGAATTAATATGGTCGAACCGCTAATTAGACAAGTAACGGGGCCGGGCCGGGCCCGGGCATGTTCAAGTTCGGTTCGAGGAACCGCGGGCCGGGCCGGCAGTGGTACCTAGGCCAGTCCGGGCCGGGCTGGCCCGGTTCCATTTTTTTCTTATGGAACCGGCCGGGCCCGCCGAACCGGAACCGGCGGGCCGGGCCGGGCCTGGTTCGGCCCAACTTTTTTTTTTCTCTATTGCATTTTTCTAAATTTTTTTTTGTAATTCTAATTTTTAATTCCATTTTAATTTTATAACTCCATTTTTTTAACTTTGTTTTTTTTAATTCACTTTTGATAAAAAAATAAATTAAAAATTAGAGACACAAAATTTTTAGAGTGGTTCCACCGAATTCGGTGTACGTCCACTACCAAGCTCATCATTTGGATTTTAAAATCCACTATTTTTTTGTTACATTATTTTGATTTTTACATCACTTTGATTTTTTTTTCTATTTAAGATGACTTTTAAACAAAAAAAAATATTAATATTATTATTATTATTATTCTTTTTCTTCTATTTCTTGTTCATCATCTTCCGAGATTTTAATGATTTCTTGTATTCTTTTTTCTGCATCCTTCCAATTTTTAATGTATGTTAAAGCTTCTAAAGTGTCGTCCGCTAAATTTGTACGTTTTTCGGTTAATACTCGACAATCTGCACTAAAAACACTTTCGGATGGTACTGTGGATACAGGAGGGGTTAGTATATCTTTAGCTATTTGGGCTAAAATTGGATAATACGATACATTATTTTTCCACCAACCTAATATATCATATAAATCTATATTATCAAAACTTTCTAATCTACGTGTTTATTTATATAAAAGTAATTGATTAAATGATGATGAAAAAATTCTTTGTTTTTTCCTAACATGTGTAAGAGATTAAATGAAAATGAAGATAATTGAATACTATTACTACTACTATTAACTACATTATTAGTATTTAAATTATTAATTTTCTTTTCATATAATT
Organism: Dillenia suffruticosa; assembly: GCA_033439265.1. NCBI lineage: Eukaryota > Viridiplantae > Streptophyta > Magnoliopsida > Dilleniales > Dilleniaceae > Dillenia > Dillenia suffruticosa. Next base: position 8,843,945 of record JAVTVX010000013.1, on the reverse strand, counting down.
CAAATATTGATTGTAAAGTATGAGATATTTGTTGTTTTAAAAAATATGGGTTAATAAACATTTCTGATGGAAAAGTTTGTGTAAAATAATCTATTAATATTTCAGCACCTTCAATCTTAACACATGGATCTAATGTACTTGCAACTAAATATAAAATTAGATTTTTTTCATAATATTTTAAAAATTTTGTTTTTATTGAAAAAACAATTTCACTAAATTTGTTTTCATTTTCAAATTCATTAAATATATAAATAATTTTACAAAGATTTGGTAGCATTAAATGAGTAGTTGGATAATAATATCCAGAAAATAAATTTGTACATAAATAAAAAATTTTCAATAATTTTGTAAGTGTAGACGCAAATTCAAAAGCGGTATTATTAATAAAAAACTATACTCGTAATTTGAATTTGTAAATTCAATTAAAATATTTTGCAAAGGAAGAACACCTTTTAACATGTCATATATTGAATTCCACCTAGTGTCACATTCCATTTTAAATTTTTTATAATTTTTGTTTTGTAAAATACATAATTGTCTCATTTTTTGAGTTTTTACAGAAAAATTTTTTATTTGATGAATTAAATCGCGAATAGGTTTTAAAAATAATTCTCCCATTGTTAAACCATTCTTCACACATAAATTAATTATATGACATGCACATCTAATATGAAAAAAAGTTCCATTTAAAATTGTTTTAAAGAATTTTTTAAACTATTAATCACAGTAATATTAGTCGAAATATTATCAAATGAAATAAAAAATATTCTATCACTTATTCCATAATCATAAACAACATTTGAAATTATTCTAGCTATATGTGCATCGGAATGTGGAAATTCCCAACGTTGAAAAGTTAAAATTTTTTTTCTAAAGACCATGAATTATTTATCCAATGACATGTTATTACAATATAATATTCTTTTTTATGCTCATTTTTCCAACTATCCGAAATTAATTAAAATTTACATTGACTAATTATAAATGATGTAAGTATACAATTTTTTAATTCCTAATATCTATCTAATGATCTCCTCTTACCGGATTTTTTACTACTTTTTTTATAACCGAATTGTAAATATATTTGTACATATTTTTCAAATACAGGACATACAACTATACTAAGTGGTAATTCTTTTCTTGTTAGCTATTTTATTTATCCAATTTTTTCTTTATCCGAATTATATTTAAATATACCAGTTATATTATCTCTCCCTATAGAAATTTGTGTTTGTTTTGTTTGTAATAATTTATCTGGATGATTATTAATTAAGTGTCTCTTAAGTGTGCCTACCCCCAACCTTTTAAAAATTTATATTTTTGATGATAAATTTTACAAATTGCTTTTTGTTCATCATTTTTCCTTTCAAAAAATGTCCATATATTAAAATCATTTTTTTAATTCGTGTTGTGTTAGATTCAGTATTACAAGATTCAGTTTCTTCCAAAAAAATTTCAATATCTATATTATCGGGAATTTCAAAAAATGGAGGAAGAGGAGATTGTTGAGAAGATTGTGAATAGTGTGTTTCGGCCATTTTATAAAAAAATTAAGATTAAAATTTTTAAAATAATATATACGATAAAATTTTTTAAAGAAAATTTAAGATTAAATTTTTTAAAAAGGTAATGCAAATGCAAAAAAATTAAATGTACCGATTTGACGAATATCGCAGTTGTTTTTCGCAAAATCTTGAATGAGCTCCCAACCTTGAAATCTCGTCAAATCTTGATCAATATAGATAATTGGGTATAAGATAATGAAAATGGTGTGGAAATTGATAGAAATGTAGATAATGGAGAAAATGAAAATGGAAAATTGGAAATGGTGTAGAAATTGATGGAAATGGTATAAAAAATGGTGTAGGTAATGGGGTATAAGATAATAGAAATGGTGTAGAAATTGGTGGAAATGTAGATAATGGTGGAAATGTAGATAATGGAGAAAATGAAAATGAAAAATTGGAAATGGTGTAGAAAATGATAGAAATGATATAAAAAATGGTAATAGAAATAAAATAATAATGGAAAATTAATGAAAATTGAGAGAATGTAGTAATATTGAGAAAATGTAGATGTGAGAGAGAAAGAGAGATTTTGTTGTGAAAATTTTAGAAATAGGGTATAATGTATTTATAGGAAAATTTTTTAACCCTATGGACCAAAATAATCTCAAAAGTAGTCGTTTTATAGTTATTGAGAGTGGTAAAATTGGAAATTTTCAAAATTCAAAAAAAAGGGAGAAAATTTGAACCGGAACCAGCTGGGCCGGGCCGGTTCCTGGCCTGAACCGGCGCCAGGTGGTTCCAGCCGGTTCCGGTTCCGTTCCCATTTCCGTGCTGGTTCCGTTCCCGTTCCCGTGTCGGTTCGGGTTCCGGGCCGGTTCACGGTTCAAATTTTTTTGGAACCAGCCCGGCCCGCTACAGTAAACGGTCGGTTCCGAGCCGGTTTACTGTAACAGGGGGCCGGTTCCGAGTCCGGGCCGGTTTTCGGGCCCAAACTGGCCCAGTTACTTGTCTACCGTTGGTTTGTTAATAATAATTAAAATATATATATATATATATATATATAATCAATAATTAATTTTAAAACTTGTATCGATAATTAAGAACTAAATAACTAAATTATAAATTCATATAAAATATAAATTAAAATCATAATATCAAAAATTGATACTCTCATCATCTCATAGAAATTAAAAAAAATAAAAAACAATCTTAAAAGTACGAATATTTCTGATCAACAAATTTCATATAATTTCATAATATCCTACACCTGCTAATCCCAACGTGTTACATGAACATGAAATTAATTTCATCTTGAATAGCATGAACTCCATTATCTTGAATAGCATGAACTCCATTATCTTGGGCAACACCAACTCTAACATCATTTTCTTCATCTTCATATTCATCATTGAAATCATCTAAATTGATAATTTCATCTAGAAAACAAAAAATAAAATCAACTATATAAGTTTTATACGATAAAAATTATGAATATAACTTTAGTGTTAAACTTGTATAATAATAAATTATCGTTAGATATATCTTGAATCGAACAAGTTGTCATTTGTTGTCTAAAAACTTCAATTTTTTTGCATTCAAAGTTGAAGGTTCATCTTCCAATACCCAAATCTCAGTAGATACATAATTCTTAAAATCAATAGAATCATAATTACAATCCTTCCAATAATTTCTAAGTTTGAAAAACAAAAACAAAAATGAATTTATTTGAATTTCAACAATTCACATAATAAAATAACTCACAAAAAATATAAATAAAAGTTTTATAGTCCATACCTTTGTTGCAATCTTAGATTGTAGTGAACGTAAACTAAGTCATTTAATCTTTGATACTCCAATCTATTTCTTTTCTTAGAATGTATTTGTTCAAATACACTCCAATTTCTTTCACAACCAGAAGCATTACAAGTTTGAGTTAATACCTTAATTGCTAATTGTTAAAGGTTTAGTACACTACTTCCATAATAAGACCAACATTGATCTACAAGCAAGTGAAAATATGATTTTAAATTTGTATAAGTAAAACAAAAAATAACAAAAAAACACTAATATAAGAAAACAAAGTTATAAGTTTTTGATTACTTGGTAACATTGCATCTCTATCTGCAATAGCAGATACTCGTCCAAAATCACAATCTCCTTACTCGAACAAATTCATCTCTTGAGTAAGCTTGCTTCTTAGAACTGCATTTCCATGCGCAAACTTCTCAACCACATCTAATAGCCCTGATATTGTGTGACGGTGATTTGCCATGATATCGGAATTATATTGAAAGCTTGGATTAAGCCAAAAACCAGCAGCGTGAAGATTTTTTTGAAGCCGATTATCCCAACGACTGTGAAAAATTTTTAGATAAGGCTCTACTCTTTTTTTTCTCCTTTGAAATCTTTTTATGATTTCATCTCTGGCAACATGAATAACATAATACAAATATCCCATAACTGGTCTATCATCGCTATCCACCAATTGTAGCATACGCATTAGAGGCTCCGTCAATTGAACAATAGTGACACATTCTTTCCAAAAACTTGAATCTAATATCAGTTCAGTGAATTTTTTTCCTTTGCTATCCCCTGCATAACTTGATTGTGTCCAATTCCTACTAATCACCATAGCACGTAAAGCATCCTTTCGAGATAAAATGCTTTGTAAAGCAGTGAAATTTGTGGCAAAGCGTGTTGGTGCCGGACGGAGAATCTTTTTTCCACCGGTATGTGTTCTCATCAAATACAAAACAAATGTGTGATTATAAATGTATTTTGTTATCTTAGCAGCATGAGTAACTATATCACTAACCTCATCCAATTTTCTAATATCATAAACATTAAATTCAAGCAATGGGTAACACAAGGAGACCAAGAAAGCCTACGAAATTCTTGTTCTAACATCCTCTCGGCAGCGACATAATTTGCAGCATTATCAGTCACCATATGCACAATATTTTCAACACCAACAAATAATACCACTTCTCTAAATAATTTATATAACAACTCAGCAGGTTTAGAAGTTTCAGTGGTATCAACAGATTTTAGAAAGACCGTACCTCGAGGACAATACACAAGGAAATTGATAAGTGTTCTCTTGGCTTGATCAGACCATCCATCGGTCATAATTGTGCAACCAGTTTCTTTCCATGTGCTACAAAAACTCTCCACAAAGTTTCTAATTTTTTCAACATTTTTCAACAAAAGATATCCATGAACATCATGAAAATTAGGTGTTTTATACCCTGGACCCATACTTGCAATTGCATCAACTGCTTGTTGATAAAATTTAGAATTAACCGCATTAAAAGGAATATAAGCATTAATCATCAATTTGGCCACTGCTAAATCAACTTTTTTCTTTAGCTTCTTTGGTTTGCATTACACTCTTGATGGTTGGTTGAGCACCCATTGTAGTTCGGCATAAAGTATGAATAAGAACCCATAACAATAGGTGGAGTCCTTGATTTTGATTTCTTTGAAACACTCCGTCTCATCATGAGTGCCTTTTTCCTTTGTTAATGTTTGGGGCAAAAACAACATCATTCTCATCATCATTGTATTGTCGAGAGTCAAAAGGATTTTGTTCCTTAGATAATATTTGATTTTTCCTCTTTTTTTCAGCAAAGCCCTCGATATTTTGTTGCATTTGATATTGAATATCAGGAGTAACTTGTTTACATAGCTCAACAACTCCACTTTTAACGCCAACTAAATGATATTTAAATCGAGAAATGCCTCCTCCTTTCAAAACTTTTTTGCAAAATATGCATATCAAACCACATTTCTTCTTCCCACTTTCAGATAATCCTTCTTCCACACAATAATTCCAAACATGATCACTTCGACCTCTAACAAATTTATAGGGTGGAGAAGAACTTAGGGTTGAGCCTATAGGAGATGGTGATGTTGATGACATGTCTTCAATTGAAAAAGTAAACTTGTCAAATGTATAACATGATCATGAGCTAGAAAAAGAAAAAAGAATTACTCACAATTGATGATGCTGCAGAAATGATTCAAACAAGGTCCTAACTTGTCAAATGTTCACAATCACATTGTTCACAAGCTAGGTTTTAACTTGTCAAATGTTCACATGGTTCACATTGATGCTGCAGAAATGAAGCACACAACTAAACCATACTAATTGATGTTGTAGACATTGTTCAAATGTTTACATTGTTCACAAACATTGTTCATATTGATGCTGCAGACAAATCTCAAGCAGGCTGTTAAGGAAACAATTAAACAATGCTAATCCAGACAAATCTCAAAAGTTTTGCATTGATTCCTTATGCTTGTGGTTGTAGAACAGAGAAGATTGTACGTTCCTTACATGTTCACAATTAAACTACGCTAATATAAAGGTGATGCACATTAGAGAGACAGAGAAGATCGCACATTGCATATTGCAAAGAGAGAGAGAGAGAGAAACCTGTATATTTGATCGTGATTGCAGAGTCGTGACTCCAAAACAGGGAGTGATCACCTGCGATTGAAATTGAGGATTATTGAAATTGAAATTGATATTAAGAGTGAGAAGACGAAATTGAAGGCTTTTGTTATAAAAACCCTAAAAATTAAAAAACCCTAAAAATTGGTACTTTCAATTCAAAACCCTAAAAATTAAAATCTAATCCCAAATATGTTAAAACTTGAGTGATCGACTTTACCTTACTGAAGAATCGATGAACATCAAGTCTGGAATCATGGACTGTGAACTGCGAAGCCCGAGAGTGAGTAATGAGAGTGAAGTCGAAGACGAAGAGAGAAGACAAAGATGAAGACCGTGAGAGTGAGAGAAAGCAACGAAAGAAAGAGAGCGGTGGAGTGAGAGAGAGCAAGAGAGAGCAGTGATGGTGAGAGCAAGAGAGAGCAGTGAGGTGAGGGTGAAGGAGAAACGAAGACGAAGATCGCGAATGTGAAGAGAAAGTAATTTTTTTTAGGTTTTAACCCTAAATTGCGGTTTTTTAAAATCGGCGGTTCACGTTGGAACCACCATTGAACCACCGATTCAGTTGTAAAACGGTATTTTTATTCAACCGAACCGCAAAATTGCTTTGAGAATGGTTGAACCGGCTGAACCGGCGGTTCGGTCTAGTTTTTATAACATTGGTCTCAGGCGAGACAGGATCAGGAGGCGTTTCGTGTATGGAAAAGAAAGAATGGTTTGGCTAAGATAATTCTTCTAAGCAGCATGCACGATGATATGATCCCTATTTATGAGCAGTATCCTTCTACTATGTCGACCTGGTTTACTCTTGAAGAGCATTTTAGCTCCGGGTTAGCTTCTAAGTTGAGCATGATGACCTATATGTTTATCAATTACAAGAAGAGGATCGAACATGGCATGAAACAACATTTCATGTATATGTCGAGTATGATCGTTTCTTTGAAAAATATAAGGGAGCAACTATCAGATGAAATTCAGGTACTATGATTAATCCAATTTCTACATGATTTTTTGGAGGTTGTTTAAGACCTACTTAACACACATTGAGAGTATTCGTAATTTTATGGATGTGAGTAGATATTGTGAGCTCGAGGAAGAGTGTCAGGAGGTGATTGGATCTGTTTCAGGTCTTGCTTACATGACGAAATCGAGTAAGGGCTCCTAGGATACCAAACGCAAATGATGCAAGCATGACAAAAAGATCAAAAATCATGGCAAGAAAAAAAATCTATCAAGATCGATGACAAAGGACAAAAATGTAAGAAAAAGGAACTCGATAAAAACAAAGTCAAGTGCTACGTATGGGGCAAATTTGGACATTTACTCGCGAGTATGGCGAGCGAAAAGTATATTTTTTTTTCTTTACATGGTTTGAGTTCCGTTGATTGAGTTCCTATGCGAGGAGGCTGTATATGGGAAACAGAGTATTTGTGCCTATCAGAGGGATCGGTACATGCAACCTGGTGTTACGAAATAACCAAATCCTATATTTACATGATATTTTATATGCTCCTGAAATTCGGTAGAATTTCGTATTTGTATTTTGTCTTGATCGCTTAGAAAATTTTGTTTTCTTAAGAAATTCTAGAATTTCTATTTTATATGAGAATTCTTTGATATGTACTGTTTTAGTCAAAAATGGACCATATGCACCGGATGTGATTTTTTTAATGATATTTCTTATTATCTCCTATTTTCTTTACATCTGATAGCATTGTTGATGATATTACTATTTGATATAGTAGACTTGACCACATAGGACAAGAGAAGATGAACCGGTTAGTTGCGAATAGTTTGTTGGGCCTGCTAACTAGGGTCAAGTTACTCTTATATAAGTTTTGTCTAGTCAGCAAAGCAACAAAGAAACCATTTGGAAAGACAATAAGATATGAGACTCCATTGCACTTAGTCCACTCTGATATTTGCGGACCTATGAATGCGAGAGATCAAATTGAAGTCACATATTTTATTACGTTTCTAGATGATTACACTAGTTTTGATTACGTTTATCTGATTTCGTACAAATCTGATATATTGGAGTATTTCAGGAGATTTACTAGTAAGGTTGAGAATCAGTTAGATTTGAGAGTAAAAACTTTCAGAACAGATCAAAGGTGCGAGTATCTGTCTAAATAGTTCAAAGAGATCTGTTTCGAGAAGAGTATTATGAAATAGTTGATTATTTCTATTACTCTCAAACAGAAAAGAATAGTCGAGAAAATGAATAGAATTCTGTTGGAGATGGTGAGTTCTACGATGACGTAGGTTAATTTGTCCATCTCTTATTTGGGAGATACATTATTGACTGTTGTTTACGTTATCAACTGTATTCCAACAAAATCAGTAGTTAGTATCCCATACGAGTTTTGGACAGGGAGACAGTCTAAATTTAGCCACTTGAGGTCATGAGGTTGTGTTGCATATGTTCACGATTTCTCGCATACACAGGACAAGTTAGGCTCGCGAAAAAGAAATGTATTTTTATAAGATAGTCTAAACATTTCAGGGGATATATGTTCATACGTGAGTATACGGGTGATACAGTCACTAAAATTGAGTTTCGTGATACCATGTTTCTAGAAAATAATTTTTCTAAGAGAGATAAAATCAATCAGAATTTCACATTTTATGAGATGTTTGGGTCTAGCAGCTTAGCTAATCCCAGCGACGGGACTCAAGAACCCATTGTGAATCTTGGCTCTGGTGGGAGTGACCCATCTAGAGGTAAGGAGGCTCCTCATCCTCATAAGAGTAGTCGGAGACAAGTATCTCGATGTCATTTTTTGATTGAGAATGATATTCTCATTGTGACTTCCGAGAATTATAAGGAGTTCAAAACATTTAAGGAACCTCTTGAGGGTTCTATGAAAGACTAATGGTTAAAAGCCATGCAGAAAGAGATGGACTCCATGATAGTCAATGGGATCTGGGGTCTAGTTAACTTATCTGAGAATATATAGATCATTGGTAATAAGTGTGTTCTCAAAATGTATTCTTAATTGACGATTGTTGCGAGTATGGATTTAGAGTTATACTAGTTAAACGTAAAGACCGTCTTTCTTAACGGAAGTTTGGATAAGGAGATTTACTTAAATCAACTCTCTACATGCCAGCTTTGTAGTTGTAAAGACGGATAAGAGTATCCATGCAAGTATTTTGCGTAAGACACGTTGCCAATTGAGCAAGAGAAGTATGTTCATTTACTTGAGAGAGAGAGAGAGAGAGAGAGAGAGAGAGAGAGAGAGAATGGAAGCTCTAAAAGAAAGCGGAAGGCAGCTGGAGACAAGAAAGGGAAGGGAAAAAAGTGATGTTGTGATGGTAAAACCAAGACGACGTCGTCATCGCTTGACCCAATTGCGAGGGTGGTGATAGGCGAAGCTGTGTTCCCAAACGATGCTCAGGCTCAATCTAAGAGAGATTCCTCACTCGATCCGGATGATGTCCTTGCCATCTCTCGATCTGTTCACAAGACAGATTCCTCACTCGAGTAGATTAAGAGAGAAAGATACTAGTTTAAAATATCATGGGCGTTAGCTAGTTTAAGAGAAAATAGTAGTAAGAAGTTTTGTTATCAAACATGGAGTACTGTTTACATATCTTTTATCTTCTCAGGAGAAAAAAAGGGGGACAGAGATTTCGTGGCAGCCGTTTGCTCTTAGGAAAAGTGCTGCTTAAAAAGTGTCTTGTGTTTCAATTTTAGTGTTTTTGGTAAATTTTATTTGGTTTGGTGCATTTCCAGACGATTAACTATTACATGGATTACACTTTTGTCCTGTATTGTAGTTTACTTTTACTATATAATTATTTTCTATTAATTAACTGATATAATGACCGAAAGATATCGTATAAAGAAATACTGTATGAGAACTTATAATTAGAAATGATTTAACACATTTCATATATATTAGAAATGATTAAACCAAGACCTAAATAGAGAAGACTGGGTCTTAGATGGAAGCTTTTGAGTTCTTCTGTAGTTTGGATATAATTAATTGATAATTACACGAGTCATGTGCTAATATTATATATCAAAGGATAGTTAGATTTTGAATTTCAAACCTAACAATCAAGATAGACAAACAACATGGAGTTATTTATGTTGTTCTGGAGAGCAATAGAGGCGCAACTGGAGATGACGAGGTGGATGCTTTCTCACGGGCGAGGCAGAGAATGAGAAAGAAGAAAAAAGTTATTTATTTAAATGTTTTGTTTTAAATTTTAATTTGACACGTGGTTTACATGTGATTTGAATAGCTAGTCCAGGTTCAGCGTATGGGGGAGTTCAACAGTAGTGGGAGGGTATTGCAAATCAAATAATAATATCTCTTTTTTTTTTTTTTTTTAATACCATGGTCACCAATTTAGTATTTAAAGTTTCATCTTGATTAATCTTGGTCGAGAGTTTACAGGGTCCAATTTTTTCATTCCTATAGGAAATCAAAATCCTGATCTTGATTAAGGGACGTCAGTTTTCGAATTAATTGAGATATCAGACGTTTGATAAATAATAATAAAATCTCAATTGAAAATTTTAGTGGAATTCCACTTCTTTCAAGATTCAAACTTGAATCCAAAACAAGTAATAATCTTTTTTTTTTTACTATGGCTAGATTACCAATCCAGCTCATTGTGTATCTTGCTATATTGGAATAAGAAGAAAAAAAAGATACAACTTCCAATCCTGTGACATGGATTGATTATGCGACTATATAAAATTTGAAACTATTGGATGACTAGTGTCGCTATCTTTTTATCTTTTTTTTCTTTGGGGGGGGGGGGGAGGATTCGGATGACTACGGAGTTGTGCTATGTTTGGAGATGGCTACGTTTGATTTGGAGTATGCATCTGTGAAGTGGAATTTTGACAGAATAAATTTGATTTTAGGGATTAAAAATTAAAATAATTTTTATTTTAAAATTATTGAAAAATTATTCTTTATTTCATGGGTTTGACCATGAAGATTACGTTATTATCGTATGAGTGATGCGTTAATAATATTTATAAATTATTTGCAATAATGAAGTGTTTGGTCAAACCTCAAAACTTAAAAATCTGAAATAAGAATTAGTTTAATTTTTAACGTGTTTGTCGTGTGATGTAATATTTTGTGGGTGAATTTACAATATTTTTAGGGTAAAAGAGTACGTGAAGGGATGAAATTCAAACACAATTACTTGGATTTAGGGAGGGGGGATGCCCAAGTACTTTCGAGTTTGCAACCCGAGTGCCAGGACACTGCAACTTTTTTGGATGGTACTGTTGCTTTTTAAGAGGGTTAGCCCACAGAGCTCAGTAATCACATGGGAAGAGCATGAAAACTGATGAATTGGAGGAGCAGAGCAGTCCGTACCGTCTGATCTAAGCACTATTCGACAACCTACAAACAGATATTTGAGTCCCACGTTTTTGCCTTACCTAAAGCTAAGAAAACTTAAATATAATGCAACATAAAATTGCATTTTAATGTTAAGCTTCGGTACTAAGGCATTTCAGTCATAATTTTTCTTGTTATATATTTTGATCAAAACATTAACAACATTCTGAAATTCAATTTCTCGATTTGGTTTGGTTTAAATAAAAACTGATTAACAAGAGACACAGGGAGATGTTGCAAAACCCTCAAGAAAACCCAAAGTGAACACTATCTGAAATCTAAAATCTAAAATCTAAACATCTACATCAAAGAAAAATTAGAAAAAAGTGAAAACCCAAATTTTGGATATACACTTCTGAATCTGGGAGATCGATCCAATTCCAATCGTATAATAGTAAATTTTAGGCAGAACAGAGTTCTAATCGCCTACCACACAGAGTACATAAATACTTTCGCTTCATTTTGTAGCACATCGGAAGCAAACAACAACTCCACTTGCTCTCTACATCTATCGCCTCCACTTTCCCTCCGCAGTTCGGGCATGCCCCTGGTGCTTTCTGCCTTCCCAGCTCTCTCTCTTTTTCCATGCACAAAAACCCCATACAAATTTTTGATTTCTCTCTCTCTCTCTCTCTCCCTCCCCCCCAAACCCAAAACTCCACTTTTTTCTGCAGAGATGGGTTTTCCGGGGCTTTTCTGTTTTTCCTTCCTCGGTGGTATCAAATGAGACTTTTGAAAGAAAGATGGCTTTAACGCGTAAACCCACCTACTAATGAATTTATAAAGAGAGACCGAAGAGGAGAGAGGGAGAGAGAGAGAGAGAGAGAATATTCTTGTGCTACGGTGAAAATAAAAGAGCTCTTCTTTATTTTTGGAACAATGCTTTGTATCACCCGCTTATCATATATATGGAAAAATATATATATTTTTTATCCTCATAATACTTTATATCTCTCACCGATTAAATTTGTAAATAGAATATATATATTTTGATACATAAAAGAGTTCCGGGCTTAAAAACTCTAAAAAAATGAGAATAATTTTAGTTAATTTATAGTTTATTGGTATATATTTTCTATTCTTGAAAAGAATTTCTTTTAATAGTAATAAATTAATACATAATAAAGTAATAAATTTTGACTCGATGATATACATAATACGGTACGATGTTCGTTCTTACTCACCCGTTGGCTTTTGTGGAAAATAGAACTGCGCAGCACAAGGTTTACCGGGGAGGGTAGGATTGACGCGTCGGCTCACAGAGAGCGTCCTGTGGCATTGGCATTGGCATTGGCATTGGCATTGGCATATGCATTAGCACGTGACCACGAGAATGAGAATTGAGATTGCAGCAAACACGTGAGCATCTGTACACACTCGGATGTCTAACATATGCGGTGCTTCTTATTTTTGTGAAATTAAATTGTATTTATTTAAGAAAATAATTTATTTTTTAAGTTATTTTATGAAACAGCTAATTGTTTTGTTTGTGTTCTGTGTTTTGTTCCATTCCACATGTTTTGATAGAGAAATTTGTTCCTTGTCCGATTTAGACCGTTCTAGATCATCATCAGCAATTTAAAATTTGAGTATTGCCACGTGTAAGTTTGGGTGTTGTTGCCTCATTGTTTTTTTCTAATTTTTCTTTTCTTCTTTAAGAAAAAACAGAGAAAGTAGATGAAATTTGTGATGTTATGTCTTTTGAAAGACAATTTGGTCCGTCCAAGAGTGGGGTCAGTTTCATTTGACTGTCTCCGGATGAAGCAATGAAAATATATTTTATAAATTTACTTTGCCTTGGGAGCTAAGCAAAACGGATAATTTAGGAAAGCAAGAGAAAGGTAATAAATTTTATTACTAAATTATTTTGCCTTGGGACCTACGTAAAACAGATGATTTGCAAAAGGAAAGTAAAGTTAATCATTCAGGGTAATGATAAATGAGGGTGTATATAGTTTTTGACTTTGCTTTTTCTTTTTCTCTTGATGTGCTCATTTTCCATTTCACCACTACGCCCCAGTAGAAAAAGAAATGGTGGTGCCGGGGAAATAAATGAAGCACAATTAAAAAACGTGAAGCCTTATTCCGGTCAGAACATCCGGTTGATAAAGCAGTCTTCAATTGGATCAGAATTCATAAGGCAGCCTTCTTGCCGAAATCGAATTCGCCTAAATGCCATCAAAATAGAAGCCCCGAGGAATTGAGAGTTCCTTCACGCTTTCTCCACCATCAAAATAGCTTATTAAAGGAAAAAGCCTTTGCGCTCTCTCTTTTTTCGGAAGGACATTCATTGAAGTTTGAGACTACAAAGATCCCACCAGGGCCCAAGAAAAGATACACAACGGGATGTAATTTTATAAGTGCACCCGAACAGGAGTTTGCTTCGCGTTAGGTGTCTTTGATCTCCACATTATCAAGTTTCACCAATAAAGACCACAAGTCATCACTTATAGTAGCAAACCGGGGGGTGAATACCAATGGATGAAATTAAACTAACAGCTACAGAGTCCAATTGAATGACCCAAGATTTACAATCGACCTCTTTCCCTAATAAGTCCTACTTGAGGAGTTCTAACCACGGTTTTTGCTGAAACCTTTCAATCAATTTCCATGATGGTATCTCACTATGACGTCTGCCCTGCAAGACTCAAAGAAGAGCCATCAGTATTTTACTTGAACCAGACCTCGGGAGGAGGTTCCCTGTTAACACTAATAATGGTCTTCTTCTTGCTGCTGCCGCAATTTACAGGCAAAGAAGCGAAAATCCTGTATCCTAGGACACGAATGGATGAGCTGTTGGGACACGGAGCAAATACAAAAACAACCTTTTTTATGCAACACCAGACAGAGAGAGAACCAAAAGGGAGACCACAAAAGAGATAGTTAGCATTACAAGCATTCGATTTAATCCAGCTCTTAACGTCAAAAGAAAAGAAGATTCTGACCGAGGAGCAACTGAACAATTAGAGAAACAGGAAAGTCTCTTTCTCTCTCTCTCGCTCTCGCTTGCGCACACACATCAAAGCCAAATGAGTCTAGCAGATGACACAGGCCGTCCATTGATATCTTTATATGCATAAGTAAAGGGATATTGTTAATATGAGAAGCATGGAGTGTGGTAATATTCTGAATCGATTCTGAGCAATATGAATTTGAAACACGGCAAATTCGAGCAAACCCTCAACCAAGAGTGGGGCAGGGAAAAAAAGAAAAAAAGAAAAAAGAAAAGGTTGCTGCCAACCCCGTGAAGTTTGTTAAAATTAGACTTGAACGGGGGCAGAACTAGTGTAAATTCAGGCCAAGTTTATAGAGGTACTAAATGAATAAATTTCAGGTTTGGACTCCTCCTCATGGCTAATCCAAAATTAGAGGAGATTGCAATCATGAAATAGAGAAGAGAACACATGAAGGACACAAATCCTAGCGTAGAGATAGAGAAGGAGAGAGAGAGAGAAGCTTATTGGATGAGAGACGCGAGGGTTTCAATCGTCTAGGAGAGAGACGTAAGAGTTTCAATTTGATCGTCAAGGAGAGAGATGCGAGGGTTTAGATTGTCGAGGAGAGAGGCGCAAACCCTAAGCTAATTGAAGAGGAGATTATGATCATCTTCAAAGAGGAGACGAGAGATCGCCACCATCACCGTCGGATTGTCATCGAAGAGGATTTTGTATTTCACCACTATGACGTCACCGGATAGGAGAGGTTTTTGTAGTGACTCTATAACAATCCACTTTAGAAAGAAAAAATGTATAGAGAGAGATAGAAAGAGGAAAGAGAGAAAGAGAGAGAATTGAGAGATAGAGAGAGAAAGAGACAAAGAGAGATTTCATTACAATTCCATTCTTATTCTCAATTACATGTATTTGATCACTATTTATACTAATTATACTAACTAATTTCACTAACTATTTAACCACTATATCTAACTACTAATAGCCCAACAATTAACTATTAACTCTTTTTTTACTAATCATGATTAAGTATTAACCATTATGGTTAATAGTTGTTACAATATTTCACTCTTTTAAGAATATTCTTATCCTCAATGATGGAAAACCAATAATTAATATTTTGAATTCATGGATCTTGAACCAAGTTTTGTATTTGTATTGAAAGATAAGGTGATAAAAACGAATGATAGATGTAACTTGAGTTGCAATGAGAATAGTGGAAAAAAAATAGAGATGATGAAACTTGAAAAAAACTTTTTTTGAAGTTCCTTTTGGTGAAGCATGTTGTTCGATGAAGATATCTTTGGAGAGATCGGTAAGAACCCACTATTAAGAATTTCTTTCTTGGATATGCAAGACTCTTCTTTTTTGGACATTTGAAATCTTTCTACTTTTAATATTTTTTCACTAAAAGTAGATAAAGTGAGAGGTTTAGAAAATAATTCAATACCTTGTTTTTTCATGGATTTTGGCATTGTTTCTTCTACCATTTGATTTGTTATGATGCTATCTAATTTCTTTTCATTTTCTTGATCTTTCTCCACCAAAGTTTTGATATCTTTATCGATACCAAACATTTTCAATAAAATATTGAATTTGTCATCAAAACTTGTCATAAAGTATCTAATTTTCGATTTTGTTCATCAATTTTTTGATCAATTTCATCCATTTTCTTGTCAAAATGTGAATGAAATTCTTGTTTTTTAATTTCTTGCCTTTTGAGATATTCTTCCAATGCTTCATTTTAACTTCTTCTTCAATGGTTTCACACCAAATTTCTTGTGCCATTTTTCAATATTTGCCGAAAATTCGTAAACTCTGATACTAATTTGTAACAATCTACTCTAGAGAGAGAAAAATATATAGAGAGAGATAGAAAGAGGAGGGAGAGAAAGAAAGAGAATTGAGAGATAGAGAGACAAAGAGAGAGAGACAAAGAGAGATTTCATTATAATTTTATTCCTATTCTCCATTACATGTATTGGATCACTATTTTGACCAACTATTTAATCACTACACCTAACTACTAATAACTCAACAATTAACTATTAACTCTTTTTTTACTAATCATGATTAACTATTAATTATTATGGTTAATAGTTGTTATAGACTTATGAGTCACGACCGCAAGTTGAGGGGGAGGCGAGTCAAACTCTTTCGCTCATGCATTTCTTGGCCCGAGAGGACAAATCCGTCCTTGTTTTGCGAGAAATTTGGGCCCGTCCCGACCCGTCCCTGCCTCCATCAGAGCCCAAAAATCTAAGCCCGTCCCTCCCTTATCTAGGGCCAGGACAGACCGTCTTCACGGGCCTGACCCTTATTATTTTTTTGTGTAAAAAAATTATTTATTATGGGCCGATATTTGTTAATCCGACCTGCCCGTAGGACCCTCCGTGGCTGGATTGCTTGACCCTTACCGATGGCTCTACTTTTTAGCAATAACGTACTCTCCATTTCAAAACATTTGATTTTTTGAAGATTTATCATTGTTTCACAAAAAATTGACGTTTTACAAATTCAATGAACAATTAATTACTTCTGTTTTTCTTTTAACCAATCATGCGCTTGTCCTTTCTTACCCCCACCAACTGCTCATCTCATAACACTTATGAATTCGAACCTTTTTCCCCCAAAATTTAGACTATTTAATAGCTTTCTTAATCCATGTGTAAAAGCATTAAAGGTCAAATATTTTGAAATGGAGGGAGTATACGGTAAGCTCCCCCACATGGCGTAGTGTGGTGTGGTCCGCATATGCATGTTTATCCCGTTTGCTTGTCTTTCGGTTTCTTCTTCTTCTTCTTCAATACATTAAATAAATACCGATAAACTCATTAATATGCATTATAATATCTCACAAATTATCGTAGAGTAAACAAATACAAAAACAAACTTTGTATTTGGATTCAAAATCTTTAATATAATTATCTAAATAGTGTCCCCAAGAGACAGTCTATTTATACAAACTCTTCTCTTTCAATTTGATGATTTCAGATTCAAATTCTTATACAACAAAAAAAATTATCTAAATAGTAATTTTATCCGATTCCTTCTAATTAAATTAAAATTTGGGTACATACTCATTTTAATCTTATAAATATCCTGCTTTTTCTCCTTGCACAATTAGTTTTCCATATTTTTGCAACTTGCTAATCCACTTTTAGAGTGGGGACGACAGGGAAATTTTATTTTATTTTTTATTATTATATATTTAAAGAGTGGGGACGACTTAGCTTTCTCCATGTTAGCTGGTTGGGAGTATTCAAAAGGAACTTTTCCACTTGATGAGTACCTTAAATTGTTCAAAGAACAAAAGAGTTTCATTGTTGACCTAATTTGACTCCCTGCAGCGATGTTTAGTTTGGATTATAGAATATCTTTCAAACACCCTAGACCCTCCGGGCATAGTACTCTTTGTGACATAGATTATTTATATAACAAGGATACTTTAAAAAAAAAAAAAATCTCTTCTGCTAATGTAAATAATAGAAATTTAATATTTGAGCTAGGGTGTGTCGGTATGCCATTCAATAGGTTAACCTGTTCAGCTAATCAATATGATTATAATAATATAATAAATAATAAAAATATTTAATAATAACAAAAATAAAAAATAATAATATTTTTTCATAAATATTAACTCAATAATCGCAAGCAATAGAAGATTAAAAAAAAAAAAAGTAGAGGTAAAAACTGGGCAAGAATAGGGTAAAAGGTCATTATTGATTATTTGAGAGGAAGACGTTATTATTTGAGATGAATATGGTAGATAAGAGTTAATAAATCGAGGGAAAAAGAAAAAGATACATAGATAATAACTAATTAATTCAGGGAAATGGTATACAAATAGTCACTATTGAATTCACTGTTTTTTTTTTTAATAGGTTGGAATTTTTTTTTAATTTTTTTTTTTGTGAAATTTAGTATTTTATCTATATTGTACCATGAAATGTTATAATTTTTGTTCTTGCTGGTTCAACTGATCGGTATGATATAATATTTAAAATACTCATTTTTTGGTCCATATAGCGTAGCTATAGGTTCTTTTTCCTGTTTTGCGGCTTTGCCCGGTTAGCTTTTGTTTGTGTAGTTAGGGTGGTTATTCAATATCTGCTTGGTGCTTTCTCTACTTGTCTTCCCCCTACTGTAGCTCCATGGAACAATATTTGGTGCTCTTGGTCTATTTCATGAATTTCTATCCGCTTGTAGTTAGTTTTTGTTTTTTGTTTTTTTTTTTTATTCTTTTCTTACACATGGAACCTTAGTATCATGTACTAAACTTGTTGAATGTAGTTCTCTTTTACTTGTATCGTTAATGTTTAAAATTGTAATTGAGTTATAACTCAATCGATATTATCTATTTATTTCTAAAGATCGATATCGAGTCTCTTCTATATATAAAAAAATAAGATCTATATTTCAGCATCAAAGGTCGAGAAAAATGCAATATCTGTTATAAGTATGTCCATGCCAAAAGGGTCCCTCGCAACATATAAATGATTCAAGTTAAAATGTTGGGTAAGATTATGCAGTGTAAAATAACTTGAAAGGCTTAAGTTATATTTTATACATTTTGTGTGCTGCTTGGTTGTTTGCTGTGAGATTATATTGCAAATTTATGGTGTATACAAAGAGAAGTATAATTATAAGTATTTGGTTGTTTGCTTAATTTTCATTTTTTATCTTTAAACTTAGAAGTTGTGTTTCTCATTTATTCAGACAAAATGTGTCAAATAATTGTCCGTTTTGTTTTATTTTTAATTAATATGATGCTTATTTATTTTATTTATGAATATATTCCAAGAGCCCAAGTGGGGGGCTGCCCGTTGAGGGTTGAATGAGGCGGAGACAAAGACGGAGACTTGTCGGCTAGGCACAGCGCTAACGCAATGACCAGATCAACCTCAAGGAGGGAAAAGCGCAAAGAATGGCAAGAGATGACAGCAGGAAAACCGTCGGTCGGTCTTAGATCATGTGCGTGGCTCATGAGGACCATACAAAATACAAATTGCCTTAAGTGGGGTAACCTGAAGCTCTTTATTTTCCTTGTTTGAAGGCCCCAGAGTATCCTTCCTATTGGTATCACCTGACACCTTTCACTATCATGTGCTACAATGCACAGCCTGAAAGAATTGCCAAACACGTCAATTGCTTATCCAATCCACTGCCGCTCCACATCAGCCATGCCAAGGACATCCCGAATTTATTTTTCTCAACTTTGAATATGGGTCCAATTTAATTTCTATCACTTTTCTTTTAACTACTTTGAAGTACACAAATTTTATTAATTTGAAATGTTGAGCTGTAAAAGACGATCTTCATTCACAAGATCAAGCATTATAAGTTTTTGAGAGCTAATTTAGTGAAATTAAGTACTTATTAAAAATGTACTTACAACGATCATCTAAATGTTCATAGTAATATTAATAACAATATCGATGTCACTAAATATCATATTGTATTGAGTTAATTTTATATACTCGAATTTGCCTTCACAGACTTTAGGAGTAAACTTATGGGAACAAAATAGAGAGAGAGAGAACTTAAAAATTTAAAATACATTTAAATATTTGTAAATATTATCTTTATAATAAGAAGAGTACAACTGATGCTATGCATGCAAAAATTTAAAACAGTTTTACTTAAAGATATTAAGAGAGAGAAGGAAAATTTTCACAGAAGTTAAATTGTAAGAATAGAGAAGTTATGGGTAATTATGTAAAAGTACTTTTGTGTGTGTGTGTGTTTTTTTTTTTAATGATGTTGTTTACTTATTATGTAAATCTCTGTCATTTTTTAAGAGAAAATAAGATTTCATCAATTTAGGGCATTATGGTAAAAAAATACTTACGCATTTTCGATAACTACAAGACTCTGCACCTTTATTAATAGTTATAAATTATTATAAATACAATGGTGTCACAAATGCCATGTGTATCAATAAATAAATTGAATTTAATTAAAAATAAATTAAGAGAAAAATAATTCCCAAAAAAAGTAAATTTTAGAGAAAAGATGCAATAGAGAAGTTACGCGGTCTTTTTTTTCCCTTTAAATTAAGAAAAAAGAAAAACTATTGGTAAATTATTCAGATATATCTCTATCTTCTCTTTTTAATTTTTCTTTTCACAAAAAATAACATCTCAACATTTAAAAGTTTTAGGAAAATAAAATATTATAAAAAACTTTGAATCACTGTAACACCGTATTATCTTTATTAATAATAGTTATAGATAAAGATATATCTGAATAAATATGGAAAATATGTAAAGATGATTTATGACGTGGGTCAATAAAAACAGCGTTTTGAAGCAACGTATAGATTGGGTTTTGGGTCATGCCCAGGGTAGATGAATAGTCCACCTTTTGCCTTACCGATTCTTAGTCTGATCGCATGTAAGGATGTGCTTCTTAGTTTTCTATTTTTGATAACTCTGTATCAACGAACATTGATTTAATAAATAAGTTATATTTTTTAATTAAATTTTAAATTTAAAACTTAAAAAAAAAAAAATTACATCGAAAGAATTATTATTAAGAGAAATCGATAATATTTAAATTAGATCGGTCGAAATATGAATTCGAATATCGATCGATAATATATAAAAAAAAATACCTCTGTGTTAGTTCCAGCAACATGATACCTCTTCGGCACGAGTAAGGAACTGCTCCATGGACACCTTAATATGACTCTCGTATCTTGGTGTCTTAGATTTACCATCTTTAGTTAAGAGGCAATTTTGATATTGTACTGCTTCTCGGAAATGTTTGGAGATTGTACTAAATTCTTATTTCAGGCTGATGATAGTGAAAACTTTTTCTTGCACTTAAGATCAACAAGTGTCAAAGCCTAAAGAACAGAGCTCAGGCAAAGAAGAGGAAGGGGAAAAGCCAGGGGGGGGGGGAAAGGATGAAGGAATGCTGCCACCACCTGGGGGGGGGGAGTCGAAGCTGCTTAATTGCAGTCTCAGAGAAATCTATGTGATTTTATTTGGTTTTAGACATGAATGTTCAGCTTTGTCGTTGTGGGCTAAAATTTTTTTGTAGCCCTTTTGGTTTGAATGGATTGATGTTTTATCACTGAGACCGGAGGAGCCTCTTTTTTTTTTTTTTTTTTTTTTTTTTTTTTTTAATTAACCTCTTTCAGCTCGTAGTATCCATTTAAAGAACCATTTTTCTTCCCGTCTGACATGGAGAAATCGGAAAGGAAGGCTCTTTAACTCTTTCCCTTTTTTTTTTTTTTTGGTCCTCTCCTCCGGAAATCAAGTAAAATATAAAAATATATGTATTTATAAAAATTTAAATACTAAATCTCAATCTTAAAAAGACATTTAAGTAAAAATTTTTGATCATTTGATATTCCTATAAAAACTCCTTAAATCTATTTATTACTTCTATTGCATTTTTTAATCATTTAGATACATCTGCAATGTTCTTACTTTCCCCAACTACTACCAGGTCAAGTCGAGCTGGATTAATCTTCTTACATAAATCTGACCGCCTTTACCTGTGCTTACCCTTAGGTAATCTCTGTAAAGTGTGATTTTTGAAAAAAGTTGTAAAGTGAATTAAAGCTAAATTATAGGAGTTGATTTGTAATTTACCCTTAAAAAGCTATTACCCAAGTAAATGTGATGTAAATCACATTTTGAAATTTAAATCAAGTAGATTTTAAGACATTATCACCGCAATCATTATTTATAATATATGTTAAAAACATTGAAAGCTGTTTTATGATTGTTAAGGCATATTAAAGCTATTCTAAAGCTATAAAAGAATCTTAATTCTTACCATTCTTATTGACTTTATTAAATTATTATCTTTCATCTAGCTTGTCTTTTTTCATGGTAATAGTAAACCATGGGTTTTTTGACAAGTGGCTTCAATTTTTTTAGGCAAATAAATTTTGAATTTTTAATCTTATTATATTCAATTTTTAAGTCATTTGTAATTTTTTTCTATTCAATTTAGAATTTCAAAGATATTAAATTTTCAAATAAGATATCAACGAAGATTTATTAGCAGAACATTGAACTCTTTTAACCAAAATTTTGAGTTAGAATTTTGAAAATAGAAAAATAGGTATCTGAGAATCAGCTCTTAAATTGGACCCTGTGACTACTTGAACTAGATTAGTCATATACCAAAAATATATTCAAATAAAATAGATATGATAAGAAATTAAAGGAATTATCTTTTATAAAAAAGTTTTTTCAATTCTCAACGAGACAGCCTAATGGTATAAACCCCTTTCTTCCATGTGATTCCATGTTTAAATCTTTGTATAATAAAAAAAAAAAAGTTTTTTTCTTTTTTTTTCCTATATGTAAATAAAAGTGAAGAAATTTTAAATCTTAATTATAAAAAATAGCATTATTCAAATGAATGTTGTAGTGGGCTGATGACAAAGATGGGCCCGGGATGGGCCGAGGTTCTGTATACTAGGGCACCCTTCAATAGAAAAGGGCGGAGTCGGGAGTCCGAGCCCGAATAGGAATTCGAATCCGTGTCCGTGCAAGCTTTGCCTTGCCTTCTTCGTTTCATCAAATTAACCTTCGGAGTTTTGTCTTTTCTGTTCTGGTTCTGGTACATTCTCTTTTCTCTCTTCAATCTGAGTCTCTGTCTATCCAATCTAGCCTTCAAATCAAATCCAAGCCAAAGCAATTCTACCTCCTTTCCTGATTGCCCGATCTCTCTCTTTCTCTGTGGAAGTTGAAATAAGGAAGAAGAACAAGAAGAAGAGGGTTTTCGGTGTGAATTGTGTTCTTCAAATTAAAGATGGATTCGAATTTGAAGTGGGAGAGATGAATTTTAGAGTAATCATGATTGAGAAGAAAGTGTGATATCGTTCAATCATGTGGCTTTCCTTCTGGAGATCCAGAGATCGTTTTTCCTTGCCAGAACTCAGGTTCATTGTTCTCCTCTTTTCCTGAATTTTGCTTCTTTGTTGTTTTAATCATCCCCAATTGTTATTAAGACAACAAAATGATCTTCATTGCTTCTCATGATATCTAGGCACAGTTAATTCCACTGAAAAAAAATAAAAGAAAGTTGCTTGGATATTAATTTTGATGCAGAAATGTACAAAATGATTTAGTTTTTCATGGAAAAATATTGGTCTGCATTGGAATATGGTTTGCCAAATTGAGAGAGAGAGAGAGAGAGAGAGAGAGAGAGAGAGAGAGAGAGGCACTTGGGGAGTTCACACAGCACAATGAATTTGATGCTACTATAAAGTATGTTGACAAAGCCCAGGAAGATGAAGTGAGATGCTCAGTTGCTGTGAATTTTATAAGAAGATGCCACTGGATGCTATGCTGTTGAGAGATGATAATGGCTAGTTGACGTAATTTTTTTTGGGGGGGGGGTTGGGATGTCTTTAAAGTTTTTATCTAGTGGTAGTCAAGGGTTTATATGTTCTCTTCCCTCTGGTTTAAGAGATTATTTTAAATTTCTTAAGCAGACATCTTGCTATCTCCGTTTAAACATATAAGTAATGGTCTTATGACATATTTTATCAACTTGGAATTGCAACTTTCAATGGGATATGACAACGCCATACAACTACTCCAGGAAATGCAATTACACTAGCTTGCTACCAACTTACAGTTAGGGTTTCTAGTACTTAGCCATTTTACAATGGGCCTTCCAGCTGGGTAATGCTGTTGTTACCATATTACCACACAGAATCTGCATTAATTTGTCATCTAGCTCTTGATTTAAGTTTTTGAACAGATAGACACATTACTTCCATTCACTTCTAATTTCAAGTAAGAAGAGGTTAAAATTTCCTTTCTTTTATCTATAAAAACATATCAGCAACCTTTCTTTTAGGAAATAAGGGTATTGGAATCTATCTTTTGCCGTTTCTGATGACCAGTGGGTATGTCCAAGGAGTTTAATCGATTTGCTTATGACTAAATTAAGAGATTCTCGAGGTAGAAAGGATGTAATGTCATTTTAGGGGTGTGCATAATAACAATTTGTTGGTGCATTTGCATGGATAGAAGCACTATAATCGTTAGACGCAGTATATTGGTGCATCTCTTTCACTGGACACAGTTGTTTTCAATGCTTCTCTTTGTGCCCACGTGTTTTTATTACTTTTGATGTTATGCTTAGATTAGTTAAGGACAGACAAGAAAGCAATCATTTTTCTTGTTTTAGCCTTTTCTTTTTAAAAGGACTTTTCATACTCCTTTTGTAAGTTTCTTCTCCCTTAATGATGTAATCTTTTCTAAATAAAAAGTCAAGGCACACCATAAAATTTATTCCTTCGCTGCATTAACCTTGAAACATGCATGCTTAAAAAAATGACCAAGCACAATTACAAAACATTTAGGAAGGGGGTGGTGGAAAGGCTTGAGAAGAAGTTGTTAGGATTGGAAAAAAGGGTTGTCTTTCTATGGGCAGACTTAAGTTTGTTAAATTGCCCTATCAAGCCTTCCGATATATTTTTTTGTTTTTCTTTCTGATTTTTTTGTTTTTCTTTCTGATTTCTAGTTTAGTATGGAGAGGCTAGAGAAAAGAAGCTCTTGTGGTGAAACTTCAAGAGTGCTCAAGTTTACCTTGGTGAAAGGGATGCATGTCAAGCTTCCAGTCCATGAGGGGGTTTGAGGATTAGGTGCGTCATTGACTTTACAAATCATTTCTGGGGAATGCCTGTGGAAATTTATGGTGGAATGGAAGGTGCTATGGGTGGGAAAGATTGAGGTGAAGTATGGAGAAATCATGGCTAAATAATTAAGGCAGACAGAGTCATTGAAGATAGTCACGCAGAGGAAGATTAGAAAGTAGTGAGAAACATACATGGAGAGTATATATATATATATATATAATGAGAAATATTACATGGAGAATAATTTATATATTACAATAGTAACTGCTCTATCAGGCAGGTCCTTAACAAAATTAGATTGATATTTGTCTCAGATACTTCTGTTCTTTCCAGAGTTTTACCACATTAACTTTCTAAAAAATTATTATATGCTTTCTTTTAATCGATGACAAAATATATATAAGTTTTTCTTCTTTGCTCTATGCACGTCTCCTAAATGTCTAATTAGGTAAATAGGTTCCATAGCTGACATACGACATCAAACCTGAATAATTTGTCCAAAACTTTTGTTTACTTCCTTAACCTAGATTCTATTATCCTTTTCCAAAGTTTCCTAGTATGAGTTACTGGCTAATACTTATGTAGTTTGAACAATTCTGAATATCATCTTTTCTTCTTATATAATGGTACCGAAATACTGATTCTCCTCTCAGCCAACATTTTTCTAGTTTTATTTATCTTTTTTTCAAATTTAGTGAACCACGCTATCCCTTCCTCAGCCAAACATTTCCAATTCGGAAATTGTCCAGCCCCTTATCTTTGCCTATTTTCATCTTTCTTAAAACATTTTTTATTTCAAACTTTTGGATAGTTATTATACACCTACAGGTGTGCGTTGCATTAGCGGTATTATGTTTCTGTGTAATTTCTATATGTTTGTTGTTAAACAACTTATTGTGATATCTTCTCCAACTGTCTTTGATTTCTGTATCTTTTACTAATATATTATTATTCTCATCCTTAGTGCATTTTACTTGATTTTTTTTCTCATGTTTTTTTCTCTCTTATCCTTGTTAGGTTCATATATATTTGGATATATTTTTGCATGCTGTTTTCTTCCTACATTTGTGCAGTTCTACCATAACCTCAGTCAGTTCTACAATAACCATGTGCATTTCTGCATATATGCCTATATGGATCTCCAACTATTTGTAACTTTCTCCAACTGCTATACCTTGAACTGTCACATTCAAATCTTCCCAAAATTGTTGCTTTACAACCTCGTCAAAACCTATTTGTGGGTTATATGCACTAATAATATTAACTATCTGTTGCCCCTACACTAATTTCATTCAAATTATCCTATCCTTTTTGCATGTTACTTAGACAACCTTAGCAACAGCAACAACAACAACAACAACAACAGGCTGAACCTTATCAATTAAAATTCCTGCTCCATATCTATGTTTGTTGTTGCTTGTTTACCAAGCTTAATCCTAGTATCCTCCGTCTCCTTAGATTTTTCTCCTACCCCTTTGATTCTCGTAAGCAAATTATATTATTTCTCCTAATGATTATATCGCATAATTCATTCCCTTACCTTTTAAAATGTGCCTATATTCCAACCAACTATTCTAATTTTATTATCTTAGACTAGCTTCTTACCCGCACCCATATATGATGCCAGAACCTTTGTGTTTTTGAAATCATGCCCAAGTGGCGACATGACACCTTGGGGCTAATGTAATGTGTCACATGAGGGTGACATTTTTACATTCATGATGTATCAGTTTAGATTTATATTCATGATATTTTGATTCATATTCAACATTGTTTGGCAAAGTTTTTGTTGGTTGCTAATCTAGCACAATCCTCCTTAATTGGGGTATGGGACTGGTTTCGGTGAAAGGGTAACACTTGGTACATACAGCCAGAGTTATTTATATACACAAAAATCAGAAGCATGGCAGAATATTAAATGTGGGACGGTGATATGACGGAGTTCTAACTGTTAGAAACATCAGCAAAAAATCTGTATGTAGCTGTGACATCAAAAGTTCAAGTCAAAGAGTCCGGGGATTTCCTTCATATATCCTTCCACACCTATACGTTCAAATTGTGCCTGAAAAATAGCTGGATAGATCAGAAGGAATCTTCCTACACTTTTGCTGGCATAATGAAACGCAAGCTGACTTATAAAGTCACATCCACTTTGCAAAGGACGTACGTTATTATATAGACTTGCAGTTGCAATATTAACTCTATACTTCTACTTGTAATTGTATTTTGGGTACATTTCTTTCTTCAAACTGTATTGCTAAATCTTTGTAACTGGCTTTCTATTGCACAGTTGGTACAACTTATAGGAGTAGGCAATAGTTGCAGCCTAAAGCCTTTTGCATTGTTGCTTCTTTAGGCTGAATATGAACATGCTCCTCTTTGGTGAACATTTGTATAATGGTTTGAAACAGTTTAATCTGTTGGTTTTTAAGCTGGCTCTACAGTGAAATAAAACTGTAAGCTGACTTCTTTCTCTTAATCTTGATTTTTATTTCCTTTTTATTTTTGCAGATATTTGACTGAGCAGTTGTCAAAAGTTCAAATTGTTAATGAGGTTAACAAGGTAGTTCGGCGATGTCATACATAAATTCATAATCATGTTTGCACCTTTTGTTTTTCACCCTGCCTCTGTGGTCTCACTTTGGGTTTCTCCATGAAGGATTTTGTTATTGAGGCACTTAGATCTGTTGCAGAGCTCATAACATATGGTGATCAGCATGATCCAAACTTCTTCGAGTGAGGCTTCTCAATGACTCATGCTCTGTTTGTATATTTTGCACTTTTGGAAACATTAGCAACTTGTTTTTTTGGCAGGTTTTTCATGGAGAAGCAGGTCATGGCGGACTTTGTACGAATACTGAAAATTAGCAAAACCCCGACTATTTCACTTCAGTTACTTCAGACAATGAGCATTATGATCCAGAACTTAAAAAATGAGCATGCTATATGTAAGTTGGTTGTTGTCATGTCGAAGTGGATGAACTTTCCTTTTGCTTTGTGCTACCAGCCTTTGGTGGTATTTTACTGTTTTCTGTCAAAACTTCTCAGATTATATATTCAGTAATGAACATATCAACTACCTCATCACTTATTCATTTGATTTCCGGAATGAAGAGTTGCTGTCCTACTACATATCCTTCCTAAGGTTTGTCATTTGCTACTCTGCTTAGCTCTGTAGTTTCCTAATGATATTTGGCTTGTTTCATTCCAATTATTTTTATTTATTTAATTCACTGATTTGTTTTTCTCTGGTCTTTATTTGTACTTATTTTCATTTCTGAAGGGCGATAAGTGGGAAACTGAACAAAAGTACAATATCTCTGCTTGTCAAAACTCAAAATGTAAGTTTGTTTCTCCTCTTTGTTTGTGGATAAATTATCAATTTTCTTATAAGGTTAAATGTCAAAATCACTCATTAATATTCCAGTTCATGTTTCTTGTTGTGGCTGGTGGGAAGTCTTATTTATATATATATTTTTTCTCCCACTGCATTACTTTTTAGCAATCCACTTAAACAGCTGCGAACTTGGGGAGCACCTAAAGAAAAATGATTTTAAGTTCTATGTAGTTTGGCTGAGTCAAGTAGTTACAACAAGGAACACAAAACTATGTGCTAGATAGTTATATGTCCCCTATTTGTGGATCGGATGAATATGAGATCTAGTCTTGAGAATGTTTGATTAATTTTAAAAATAAACTCTCTTTCTTAAAAAAAAAGCACAAATTAAGTCTGGGTTTGAATTTCAATTTAGGTTCTTCCCTGATAGTGTGAGTGGGAATCCTGGATTTTGATTGTTGAAGGTCCTTTTTATTATTTTTCTAGTCTTTATTTTGGAGACTTTTGATGCTTTAAATTGTTATACAATTTTATTTATTTTTATTTTTTTTGGATGAATAAATTGGTATACAATTAGAGAGTTGTTTTGAGGAAGAAGAGCTGTGAGAGGCAATCTTTCATTTGGAGAGAAGCTCTTGGTCCTGATTGTTCTAGCATGTTCTTCTTCACAGTTGTCTGGATTTTCTGAAGGACGACTTAATTAGAATCTTTCTTGAACTTTATTCTAGTGGGGCAATCAGTAGGAGTATAAATTTGCTTATTACAAAGCACCCAAAAATGACCAACAATAAGATGAAACAGCCCAGGTCTATATGTTCGATGACTTGTTCTGCAAGATTATCACTGAAGCTTAACCTAACTGATTGAATAGTGTTTTTAGAGGGAGCATCCTGTTGTTCTGTCTGATTCCCTTTTTTTTTTCAAGTGCAATTTCTTATGCTGCTGCTCCTATGAAAGGACCTTTATTTCTGGTGTTGCTTTGGGGCAAATATTCTTGGCAGGATGATAGATGAGGACACAGGAACTCTATCCAGGTCTCAAGGGTGGTCAGATGATCTCAATAGTTTCTCACCTGCATTTAGCATATATTCTTCTTGATAGACAACAAGGATGCTTATCATCTGCAGCTTTTGTATCAGGCATTAAAATTAATCTGAATTTGAACTACTGTAAGGTGGGCATTAACTTGTAGCCATGGATTCTAATTTTAGCTATGCCTGTGGCAACACCAATAAGGGCTGATATATGGGAGAATGGACCCATTTCCCTGCTTGGAGGTATAACAACTCTATCAACTATTGCAGTTTCACATTGGCTATTGTAGAGCCAGGACGGCTGTATGTGATAAACAATACTCACAAGGAAAAGTTTAGACTTGTGATGGCTTGTGGCCACATTTAATACCAAGTATGAATGCCGTGTTTGTAGCCTGGGGAAGCGAGGTTTCGCTAAGCTTACTGAGCTCGTGATTTGGTGATGTCCTTTAGTTTCAAGACCCAGATGTGTCTAAGTCGTGGTGTTTGTTATTACCATAATGTCCAAATAGTTAGAATCATTACATATGTGGGAAGGGGCATTCTTTTCTCTTGGAGTTCATATCCTTTTGATTGTGCTCTTTATTTTCTTGTCTTGTTTAGGATTCTGATGTAAGTGTCCTTAAATTTAGCATGAGGTTAGCTTGCTGAAACATTACTACCGGAGGAAATAAGAGGGCAAGAAGAAACCTACTGAAGAAGGTTATCAAGGGGATAGGTGGTCAGTCCTCCTGCCAAAATGACTTTTAATTTACATGAATTTGTTTTGAGAGACGTTTGATGGCTCATGGTCTTAAAACAGAGAAGAAAGGAAGTCAAGGGGAGGCATGAGATTGGGGTAATAATCTTGCTTGGTGGTGGGTATCTCGTGTTGTTGTAGGGTACATTATGGAGTTATGAGCATGGCCTCAAAGATTGAGTCTACATTGAAAAACATAAGTTGATTGCTAAATATTTTTTGCTTTGTCGGGGATGGACACATTAAAAGAGCGCAGGGAGCAGCTTACCACTAATTTTCTTTTAGGGTGGTTAAATCCCCTTTTCTTTTTATAACTTGAGAGAAGTCGGATCTTTATCCCCGCCCTGCCACTCATGAAGAGCCTGTTGAGACCACTGTTCTTGTATTAGGATTTAAGTGTATGTCTCATGGGCCTAAGCAGATTGAAATGAGAAAATTCTTTTTTTTTATTTTTTTTATATATATATATATATATATATATATTCCTTATGGTGAGTTCACTACTGGCTTGCACTTTAGTAGGGTGCAATATTTTTGTTTATGCATTAAATCTTATGGATATGCACACATAATGTGTTCAACTGCAAGAGAGCTTGAAAGTCATAGATTTTGCAATTGTAATACCTTCACCTTTGGAGCCATGACCGGGTTCTTCGATTCTAACTTGCATTGTCCGAACCCTCTTCATTTATTTGTGGAAAAAAGCATGATTCTGGGTGGAATTTAATATAGAAGTGTTCTGTTTTGTTCCATCAATGAACAAGTTGTTTGTTGTGTTTTGTTTTTAGTTGGACTAGTTGTTATTCTCTCTCTCTCTCTCTCTCAGTTCATGGACACAACTGCATTTGTTGGAAAAGGTAACAAAAACCCAACATGCATTATAGCCTGATTTCACCTTTTCTCTTCTTCTCAAAGGGAATTACCAGAATCTTACATTCTGATGACGTTTTTTGTTAATTTTCTTTCTTTTCATGTCAGTTTTGAAAGTTAATTTAAAAGTTTTTGAAGTTCGCCTTGTTGGGGATAGTTTTAATTTGTGCCATTTGGTAGAAAATAAAGGGAGGAGATGTATTGGAGGCCTAGATTGTTCTGGTGGTTATGTGGCCTATTAGATACATTATTTGGCAATTCGAATTTTCATGTTTAGTCTGAGGTCGTTGGAGGAGAGCCAGGCCTTTTGGATGAGTAAGAGGAGAAAAATGGAGGTACATTTTTGGAGATTATTTGTTACTCGGGAGGTAGGGATAGAGGTAAAGTTTGTATGCCTTGTGGTGAGAGCATGAGCTTGTATTGATTTTAGGCATTTATTAAAGGTGATGTGGTATGGTGGGGGTATGAAAGTCAATTGGAAGGAAATTCTTGGTAGTTTTGTTGTCGAGTCTGATATGAAGAATTGGCAGTGACATGAAACAGTGTTGCTGTCATTCCAACAGGAGCTATTAATTGGCATATGGTATTTGAGATTCAGGAAATCCCCCAATTGTGAGAGTCTATAATAATGAGTTTCCAATGCAGAGTAGAAAACAATTGAGATCTTGGGTCAATGTAGTGAAAAGTAGGTCTCACTGGAAAGAGATATCAATGGCAATAGTCAAACAGCCAAAAATCCCTCTGTTTTTGGCAACGCTGGTTTGAGAAAGGAAGGTAGAATGATTAATTGGCAAAATAGGTGGCGGATATCATGCGGGATGAATGTGAAGAATAATCTGAAATTAAATTTTGTTGATGTTAGGTGATATGATTATCATTGATGATCTTTGGAAAGATGGGATCTGAGACTTGATTTCAGGAGAGTGTCGAGGAAGAAGATGAGCAAGAGTTAGAGTTTTGGGCTGAAGAGAAATATGGTTTATGGGCTGATTGTTAATGTAAAAGATGGGCTTCAGGAACTAACGGCCGGATGCAAATTGGGCCATTTAGTTTGGGTTAAAAAGAAGCCCGGTGCTGAGAACCTAGGCCGTGTTGTTTGGGTTAAAAAGGGTCCAAGCCTGTAAAGGTTTATGAAATTGGTTCATGTTGTAATCCAACAGGCAAGAAAAGGTTTGAAGATTTTGTTTTAACCCAGGATAGAGATGATGAATGCGTTGGATGAGTCTCAGATACTGGCATCTCAGTTCGACGAAGGGTTTGTATCATTTTCTACAGATGTCCTGACAATGGAGAAAGTGCCAATTCAGCCATTTGAGCATATTATGACTGCGAGTAAAGCTATTACACCCATAATGACTGATATCCCGAAGAGACAAAACATATGTTCAATGCTGTTTCCATCAAAACAGATGAGGGAATACTCGGGTTTCCATGGGTGAGGCTCAAAGTGGTAAAGAGAAGCAGCTGTTTGTGATCCAACCAGGTTCCTGATGAGTTGAGGAATCGACAAGTGCAACAGAGTCCTCTCTTGCTGAGTTTGGCTCTGGCTTTTCCTACTGTTTCTGAAATTAAAGAACAGTTGATTGGCCAGTAAGGGGTGCAGATGAATGCCTTTCATTGGAGGGTAGTTATTATTTGCCATTAATGGCAGATGAAGCTTCACTATCTACCTATGCAGGTGCTCTATCTATGAAAATGGTTTTGTTTCAGTCTTTTAAACCTCATTCAAGCATAAAAAATGTCATCTTTCCACTAAAGTAGATGGTATACTTGGATGAAAACAAATAATCCAGGCTGTCAGTGTTAGAACGTGACGATGATTCTCTTCTGAACCCCGAAATGAAATAAGTGTTGAAAGTGATCGAATGGTTGTCTCCCGAGTACATTGCCTTAATTCGTCAAAACCTTGGATAGCAAATGCACATAAAAAATCCAAGGAAGGGAAGGAAGAAAGGGCTTTGCTTAGCATTCAAATGGGCCTCACAAAAGCTCTAATGTCATCATAAAAAATGGGCAGAATGAAGACCCAATTAGACACCCAATTAGAAGCCCAAACAGAGGCCCTAAATGGGCCGGCCAATGAGGGTTTTCAGTCCACATAATCAAGCATCAAAACACATTAAAAGACCCCAAGAAAAGCTTATTCACGGCCCAAGAAGAAGCTCAAACAATGCCGGGGCAATGCAGGGGCAGAATGGGTAAAATTTATAACGGCTAATTTTTGGGTTTGTGTCTACCGGCTAGTACGATCTTTTAGACTATAAATAAGTCTTTGCTCTTCACTTGTAAGATATCTTGGGACATTGTCTCCCTTACCATATTTAGAGCATAGTCTCTCTCACAAATTGTTTCTTTATATTTTCTAGAGTATTGTCTCTACAAATGTCTTATATTTGATATTTCATCAAAACAATACAATTGAGTTCATTCTCATGAATTCAAGTTTCTTTCTCTTGTTGTTCATCAACATCTTCAAACCACATTCAAACCTCAATCATTGCTCACCAAAACGCAAGCTCAGCCACCAAAGCTTCTGCACTCCAAATTTCAACAATAAGTTAGGGATAAGTTTGATTTGAGGCTTTATTCGAGTTGGAAATGAATCAAACGGATGAGGATAAACTCCTTGCTCGCCCAGCCCACTGGAGAAACCAGCTAACAAAGGCAGTGGAGTGGAATGATTAAATAGTGTCGGCTTTCGTTTCAAAGTAGACTCATCTGTTACAGCTTGGAGTTCTTCCCAGGGATCGAGAGGGAAACTTGGCCAGTGAATCGAACAATCGGTCCACTCTTTTTATAACCCCAAAAGGTCGAGTGCTGAGGATACAAAGGGGGTCCCAAATTGGAGTTCACAAGCAGTTGGAATGGGCTGCAGATGTTCTGATGGAACAGAGAAACTTCTTGGATCTGGATGAATGGCCTGAGTGAGGGATTGAGGGGTTTCTTGGTGATGGATTCAGTTGTGTGGTTGGGAGGATGAATTACAAAGTTTTATGGGGTTCGAGGATGGAATACAATTTGAGGAAAATATGGAGTATGGGGATAGTGATTTAGATATTGAGGTTTTGAATGATGAGGTTTAGTTAGTTAATTGGCATCCACCATAGGGGGCATGAGTTTCAGAATGATGGTTATGAAGGCTGGTGAGATAGTTCTACAGATTTTAGTTGTATTGGGAATCTACCAATAGCCACCACCCTGGAGGATTTTAAGGAAAGGCAGAAGCAGTCTCTTTTGAACAAACTAAACTTGAGATTGTCTGAACCAAGTGTTGCCCTCACAGAAGCTAACCCTGCTCTTCACGTTTATGTAACTGAGAGGAAAAAGAGAAAAAGGTGAGTGGATGTGAGAAGATTTTTGAGCCTCCAAAGGGGTAGCACCGGTGAATATGAAGGTTATTGGAGAAGGGTACACATGGGGTATTGAAAGAATGCTGAATATTTTATTTTCCAGGAACCCTTAATTTTCTCTTCTATGGGTTTTATTTGTACTTTAATTTCCTTTGTGGACTGTAGTGTCAAGGATTTATAGAGGTTTTAGATTAGAAAAGTTTAGGAGAGGTTGGAGATTTGTTCTTCTTTTGATTTTATTTTGTTTCGTTTTTCTTTCCTGAGGATTTATCTTTGGAGTTTTATACATTTTTTTGACCTAATTTAATTTTTTTTCTCTATCTAAAAAATATTGCTATCATCTGTGAATGGGAATTGAGCAGTCACATTAGGAGTAAAGAATGACCGACGGAATAAATAATGTCATCTATACCATGTATCAGAATGTTATTAGTTTAATATTTCTATGCACAGTGTTGTTCTCTCTCTCTCTCTCTCGTATGTTTGTTGACACCTCTTCTGCCCCTCTTATTGTTGGGGAAATGCTCTTGCATATAGGATGAAGTAATTTCTTTTCCGATGTATGTGGAGGCTATACGATTTGCCTTTCATGAAGAGAGCATGATTCGCACTGCAGTACGTGCATTGACACTTAATGTTTATCATGGTGAGTTGTTAATGTTCTGTCTCACAGTGTTTTGTTTCTTTTCATTTTTTAAGTTGCTTATTCTTTGGCTATCCTTGGCTTCTAAGAGTGTTTCCAGCTAACATCTTTGTATTGGTTTTCAGTTGGAGATGAAGGTGTAAATAGATTTATCACAAGCAGGCCGCATGCTGAATATTTTTCAAACTTGGTGACCTTTTTTGGGAAACAGTGCCTTAGTTTGGATAAATTGGTATCTGATGTTTCAAAGTAAGAGACGTTATTACTGTTGGTTTGAGAAATGTAAATGTTGTATTATCTGCTTTTCTGAGGATGTTTCTTTTTGTCTGACAGGAGGCCAAGCCCTGAAGCAACCTCTAGTATTCTTGGTGCCATAGATGAAATTGAGGACAATCTTTACTACTTTAGTGATGTTATTTCCGCTGGAATTCCTGATGTTGGGAGATTAATAACCGACAACATGTTAAAACTTCTGATATTTCCATTGCTTCTTCCTTCTCTTGTGACAGAAGCTGTTAGTGTATGAAATCTCTCTCTCTCTCTCTCTCTCTCACAGACACAGACACACACACACATGCTCCCCTTAGCAAGAATGAATACCTAAAATTCAGTGCCTTAACTGTGTTTGGTATGATACAGCATGTTTCAGATACTTAATGCTGCATAACAATATTCCTTTCTTTCCAATGCTAAATGTGTAGGAAACACTTCATAGACACTCAGCACTTTCATTAATGACTTGTATAATTTTTAATGTCTACCTGTAGATGAAAAAATATGTGAATAGAGAAACAATATTTTTCTTAGTAGCATCAAACTTTACCAAACTTCGTTAAAAACTTCGTTAAGTGCTGGATGAATGTACTGATGCTGTAGTCATGGAGCACAATGTCCACTTTCAAAAAATTTCTCATTACGCTATTGTGTCATGGCCCAAGTAAATACAAATTTGAATGAAGATTTTTTCCTTTCCTTTCATCATCTCTTCCAAATTTTACTCTCTTTTGGACCCCCAAATCCTCAAATTATCCCTCGATAAATTCAATGCTTAATGATCCTATATTTGAAAATCACTATCTAAATGTCATATACTTGTCATGGTGTATCCTATTTTTGTAAAATTTGCCCTGTGGCCTTGTCTAGAATGCATTGTTCGTGTATCATATTCGTGCCCATGATTAGAGACACATATATAAATGGTGTGAAACCAATAAACAAGAGGAAGGTGGAAACTGATAAAGATCTTAGTGCAGGAAAGCAACAAAAATAGAGAATTAAACTAGAGAATTCCTGTAGAGGACAGACAACAAGATCCTAAGAGAGATACTAGAGTCCATGCTTCTGAGACAAAACAGCTCATCTTTGTTGGTTTGAAAACCAACAAAGTAGAGGAAGGAGGAAGCAGGTACTGATCTTAGACCAGGAGAACAACAAGAATAGGGAAATAACCAAATTTCCAATGGAGAACTAACAAAAAATACCCGGGGAGATGCTAGAAACTGAATAAACCTTGGACCTATATTTTCTAGACAAACAATTTTAAAGACATTCAAGCAAGAAACCTATTCCTAGTATCATAAACAAATAGTTAATTTCTATAATGCTACTTATTTATGAGCATTCTCTAATATGTCCTATGTCTCATAAGCTTGTGATATATATTATCAATTCTAAGTCAACATTGGTTTATGATG
This sequence comes from Dillenia suffruticosa, assembly GCA_033439265.1. Taxonomy (NCBI): domain Eukaryota; kingdom Viridiplantae; phylum Streptophyta; class Magnoliopsida; order Dilleniales; family Dilleniaceae; genus Dillenia; species Dillenia suffruticosa. The sequence continues at coordinate 8,807,370 of JAVTVX010000013.1, read as the reverse complement.
AAGCCAAAATTTTAAAGCTGACGCACAAACTAATAGATCAATAATATCCTTAAAGTTTGTCATTGTTAGATTTGTAGATCTGTATAAGGTTAAATTTGTAAACACATGCAAAACTATTAATTGCCCTAAATGGTTGCACTTGCTTCTTCAATTTGCATTCTGTTGCTCTTTTACTAACCCACCCCATGCCTTGTCTTTCTCATCTTCCCATCTTCATAGATCACACCACTCTCACTCTCTTTCTCTTCCCCCATACCACTTTCTCTTTATTGACAGTCATGTTGCCATGCACAAAATAAGGCGATTATTTTTTTAATGACAACAAAAGCGTTGACATTGGTTTCAACATGTTGCCTATAGATAGGCAATTTATAAAGGCTTTGATTGATCACGTTCTTTCACTATGAAGAAGATAGTCTTTTGATTGCTAGAGAGGAAGAGTGATGAAGAATGGAGGCAGAGCATGATAATAAGGATTTGAAGAGAGAGAGAGAGAGAGAGAGAGAGAGAGAGAGAGGGAGAGCTTTCTGTTCCCTTCTCAAGTCCTTCAGACTGATTTCTAAGGAGTCATGAAGCATGAGCTCAAAACAGAAGCATAAAAGACAATCTGTTCCCTCCAATTACACCGGTGCGAATGTCCAAATCATATAAGCATGCTTGTGCCCTCTAAAGTCTCTACACTTTGTAAAGAGTCGGGGAGAGAGATATATATATCTTTTTAAACAACTACTGATTATTGCAAATATAGTAAAAGTGGTAGTTCCACATCTCGACTCTCTAGGTTCAGAATCTTTGCAACACATTCGACAAATGTCTAAGCTATATAGCTTTATCATTTTAATTTCAAACCAACATATCTGTGCTATTATATTGATCTCTTCTTTCTCTAATTCTCTATCTACTTCCTTTTTCATCTCCTCTTTTGTTTTCCAAAAATTGGCTTGGGTTGGCAACCATCACATTCCTATCAGGTAATCTTCCTATTTTACAAATTATATTGTTCCTAACAACTCAATGCTTTTTATTTTTTAGATTTTGATGGGATAAATTAATCTCATCAAAGATATGTATGATGAAGCTGTTACCGATATAAGAATTTTGTGGGAGTTTAAGTGATAGCTTCTTAATTAACATTGGGTTTTACCAAGATTCGATATTAAGTTCCCTAGTTTTTGCAACCACGATAGATGAAATCACAAAAAGTATCCGAGATGAGATACGACGATGTATGTTTTTTGTAGATGATATAGTGTTGGTTGATAAAACTAAAGAGCGTATTGATACCAAATTAGAGTTATGGAGGGATATACTAGAATTCAAAGGATTTATGTTGAGTTTGTTAAAAGCTGAATATATGATATATATATTTAGTGACAATCATTAGAATGATGAAAAAACGATTAAGCTACAAGAACATGACACACCAAAAAGTGAATGCTTTAGATATTTTGAATCCATCATTTAAAATGATGGCAACATAGATGAGGATGTGAATCATAAGATTCAAGCAGGTTGGATGAATTGCAATCGCACGATATCATTGCAGTTGAAGGGAAGTTTTATAGAATTGCAGTAAGATTTGCATTATTGTATGACACTGTGTTTTTGGTCATTAAACAACAATAAGAGTATAAAATAATTATAGTTGAAATAAAGATACTCAAATGGATATGTGGTAAAACTAGAAAAGAGAGGATTAGAAATGAAGAGATACGTATTAAGTTGGGAGTGAATTCAATTGTGGATAAGATGCGAAGTATCGTCTAAGGTGGTTTGGACATATGCAATGAAAACCCAAAAATGTACCGGTTAGGAGGAGCGAGACCTAAATGTAGGAGATTTAGTGAAACGTTGAGATATGCCGTTGAAATTTGGATGCAATTTTTTCGTAAAGATATGAGTGTCAAAGGTTTAGTTGAGAAAATGAGTTTTGATAGGAATGAGTGGTGTATGAGAATCTGAAATAGTTAAATCATCTTTCTTATTATTTGAAATTTCTATGGATATTTTATTTTTTATTTCTCTTTTTTCATTTATTTTTATTTTTTTAGTATTATTTTATTTACTTTTGCCTTCAAACTTTAATTTAATTTAATTTAATTTTTTTTTTCCTTCTATCCTATATTTGTCTCTCAAACAAGTGATCCTAAAATTTGAGATTAAGACTCAAGTTGTTGTTGTAGTTTTGTATGAAACTGATTTGTGACATGAATTTATAAATTAATTTTAATTTGCAATGTAAAGATGCACAAGATATATAAATATATAAGTATGTATGAGGTAGGGATATGTAAATATCTATGCACACAATCAACATATTTCTTATCTGTATTAATATTGCATTGGTGGCTTTTTGCTTGGTGTTAGGTTATTTTCTTGATTACAACTGGACAACTTGTTTTTACCTTACCAAGTCAATTGTGGTTCCAGGAAACACAGATGGGTGCTGTTACTTCCCTGTATCTACTTTGTTGCATCTTGCGTATAGTTAAAATCAAAGATTTGGCAAACACCATTGCTGCTGCACTTTTCTGTGCACGAGAGACTTTTGTAACAATCTTTGGTGCTAAGCTTAATGGTTATTTGTCCAACTATGGCACTTCACAAGGATACCAGCCGCCGGACGATGATGGTTCTAGTACACGGCCTGATTTTTCTCCTATTCATTTAGGAAAAGATGCTGTCTTGCAAGACAATTGTATTGGCTCTTGCACGGCTTTGAGGTAACATCATATTAATTACTCTGAATGTTCTCCTCATACCGGCTTGCTTAAATAGGTCAACTAGATTGGATTTCTTTGCAATTTTTCACTTTGTACAGGTCTTTCAGCACCTTTATCTCACAAATTGGCTTTCCATTGTATCTTTCTTTACCACTGAAAAGCTAGATCAGACTAGATGTAGGGATGTGATATGTATCTCTAGAATCCTCTCTGAATTGTTAATTGTCAGAAGGGTATGCTGCATCCTCTAATCAGAAAATTGATTTTCTGTTGGACAAAAAAGCTAGAATCTTTGGCAAAAGATTTTTAGTGGACCATTGATTCTTTCTGGCATCCTTGGGTGCTTCACTGGTTATATCAATGACGGAATAGTCTTTTAGTACTTTCTTTGGTTAATTTCACTACTTATCTTTCTCTTTCTGATAGTCGTTCTGAAGATGCCTAATCTTCTTCTTTAGTATTCTTTTTTCTATTTGCTTTTTCTAATGAGTTTTCTCGAGTTTCTTGAGTTATAGAGTGATAAGCATGCATTTATCCACCAACTTAAACTTTTGGAGTGGTTGGTTGTTTTGCATGGTACTAGTTGATGTTTAGACCTTCTCAATCCTTGTGCTTGGGAACCTTATACAAGTCTAAGGAGTGTTGAGATCTAAAATAATAAACATAGATATTTCCATCAGTTAACCTTTTTAGTATTTCATGGTTTAACAAGTTCTTTTATTGAGTGTAGAAAATTGACGTTGCTGAAGCTTATTGGACCATTTTGTTTTTAAAAATTTTATTTTACCTGCTTTTTGGTCATGAGATATTGGAAACCTCAGCTTTATTGTCCTCAGCTATGTTTGAGCAGATTAATAATCCTGAAATATAGTCCATGTAACAAATTACCAAAGTTCCTTAGATTTCTTTGGTTCCCAGAGCCCTGTTAACTATGGTTTGATCTTCCTTCCTACTAAACAGAACAAGTATCCGAAATGATGTTTCACCTTTGTCTTTCCTTTTTCCTTTTAAAAAATGCTTCTCACTAGTGATCACATGTAATTGTCTTCTTCATGAACATTCAGATGACTACATATTAGCAATTTATTTTTATATTAATTATATGAGTACAAGATTTGCTTCTGAATTTGTTTCGGACTCCTTTTCTTTCAATCTTTTTTGTTAAGAGAAATGCGGTGGCCAAATTTATACAGCTGTTTGATTTGTTTACTTAATCCTTCTTTAACATGGAAATTTATCAATTTGCATTAAAGTCTATGAGATATGAAAACTATGTCTTCGAATATGTCAGCTACTCTGTATGATTAGTTGAAGTGCAGCATAAGGTTTCATGAAAATATAGAGAGGATAATTTGAGGAAGATTCACATGTTAATCAGTTCACAGAGTTCAATTGGTTCTAGCTTCCTGTGATAGCATATTTATCTGTGTCTATGATGGAAATGGTCTCATTATCCATTTACAGTGAGATTAGTTTCTTATTGCCTGAGTACTCTATTTGCTTTATGCTCATGTTTTATTATGTTTTATCCAAGGTATATTAGGTTTATTGCTGTCTTGTAAAGTTACTAACCCCCGCCCCCGCCCCCAATCTTAATGTTTTGATTTAGAGAGGTGTTGCTTTCTTATGTTACGACCGGACATGAAGTACAAGTTCTGGGTTCTTTAAGTGTACTGGCTACTTTGTTGCAAACAAAAGGTTGGACATTTGTTGCTATTCCGTGCATATTCTTACTACGTAACCACTGTTCTTATCAGTTTCTATCTCTGTAGAGCTGGATGAGTCGATGCTTGATGCACTTGGGATTCTACCACAGCGCAAACAGCACAAGAAACTTTTGCTCGTACATGTTCTGTCTGCTACATCCTACCCACCATATTGAGTTATATTGAACTAAAGATGCATTAGCATCTTGCTGATGGTTTGGCATGGCTTCTTTTGCTTTTTGAAAAGTTTAATTGTAATGCTCGTTGAACAATATTGCTGGAGAAATATTCAATTTAGCTACTAAAGGGGCGTCAGCTATTTTTAAGTACATGGCTGGAATCCATTTTAATCTGATTCTTAACTAAGGGAACTAGTATAAGAAATTCAAATTGCATAGGTATGAGCTCTTATTCAATGTGCATTGTTTATAATTTGGGAATCATTGTTTTAGTGATGCACCACAAGAATAGTTGTTATAGGGTTGTATTTGATTATTATTTAGAATGTCTGGTTTCTAATTACTATTGGAAATTTTTATTATTTTAAGTTACTTAATGTCTAATTTGTTTAGAGTGTAACGGCTAAATATTGGCCTATGGTTTATTGAATTGTTTAGACTTTGAATGATGAACTGAATCTTTAACTGAAAAATCTCTCTCCCCCCTTGTCTACCTGCTTTTTTCCCCCCTCTCCTTTCTCCTCCCTTCTATGTGCCTCTACTGGTTTCTTCTCTGTTCTCTCTCTCTCTCGCCAATCTATTTCTCTTCTATTCTTCATTCATTATTTGGTATCACAGCCTAACCACAAACCATCTTTTGCATCATTACCCTTCTCTTGCAAGTTACTGTTACTTGTTCATTCAATTGCTCATTTCTTTATGAAGAGCTTTTAGTATAATATGTCCATGGCATCTACTTGATGATTACCAACTTGGCTTAAAAGCAGATGCTATGGGTTGCCCAGCCAATTTAAGGTTCTTTATTGATGAGTTTTCTTAATACTCCAACCAAATAGCTGTTAACTTGCCTTATTCCCAACTGCCATGTACCTGCTAGCAAGCCCACACCTTTATGGTTTCTTTTCATTTTGTTTAATAAGTGAATTCAATTTCCTGCACATGCAGGAAGTGTGGACAATCAAGGCCATGTTAAGCCTAATTGCCCATGTAATAAAAAAGGACCTAACAACCAATACAATTTTAAAAAATAAGACTTCAGTTGACCATTATAACCATGTTTCAATCAAGTATTTTTGGTTTGCACTTTGGACTCAGTAGCAACAGGCATAAAAGGGCTAAGAACTGATGTCTATTTGGTGTTGGGAGGTTTTCTTATGTAGCTTTTCTGTCCTATAGGTCCTTTTAATCTGCTGGAGTGTAGCTCCCGATGCTCTTGTAGATTCATTGGAATGGTTTTTCATGATGCTCTGTTCATCATTTGAGATACGCTTTTTTTTTATTTTATTTTTACAGCAAGCATTGGTGGGTGAAGGCTTAGGAGAAGAGCAGTTATTTTCTCCAGAAAATAGCATTATAAGGGATGGGCTCAATAGTGAGGTTGATGGCTATCTTCAGAAACTGAAGGTATTCAGACCTCTTTTCCTTAGTCTTATCCTCTCTCTCTCTTTTTGTGCGATAGGGACCAAAGCCACGGTTGGTCATCCTTTTTATGGGAGCTTGAGTAAGATTTTAATGGTTAATTATGGAGTACTGATCACTTTTTCCTGCAGTAGATTCTTTTCTTTTTGGAAGTTTCTTTCTCAGTTTCTAATTTTTGTGTTTAGTTATTTAGAAAGTTATTTATATTTTAATTATTGTTAGAAGAGTCATTGTAAGGACTATACAAGTTTCTAAATTTTACTTAATAGTAGTTTCTATTTTTTAAGGTTAATTGTTTATTTGAAGGTTTGTAATCTTACTATGAAAAAATAGAATAAGACTTTCAATTTTTCATTAAATTACTTCAACTTCTCTCAAACCTTAGAAGATGCGATGCTTTCTTGCTTGTAAGTGTGATGCTTGTGAATCTACTAGCGTGACTAATAAATCTAGGCTCTTTCTTCCTATGTATTACTTTCTCTCAATTGAGGGTTTTTTTTTGTGTTTTTCTATTTTTTGGTGCTAATTTCAACTTTTTTTTCTTTATTTTTCTTCTCTTTGCGCCAATCCTTCATTCTTTTTTTGTCAAGTTCTAGCTGCTTTTGCTTTGCCCTTATTTTTCGGGTTTTCTATATATTTTTATTTAACAGGAGCAATACGGGTTGTTCTGCCCATTCTTGGAAGTTGGATCCAGTGCCCATTTACATAGATTTCAGGTATTCTTTTGTCCAATGTAATGCATTACATGAAGCCCACAAAATTGGAATCAATATGTATTGTGCGGGTTTACTTAATTTGGGATTCAATTTTTTAAAAGTATTTTCGTTTCTTTTAGTTTTGTTATTGTTTTGTTTTTCTCCCCCTTTTTGGGCATTTATTGCTGTTCTGTCTATTTAGATTTTATTAGTTATTCAACTGTGTAGCAATTTAAGCATGCCTGTGTTGCTTGATGCTCAATGGAGGCAATTGGCCCTATTGAAATTTTGAAAACGTTTTGGCTTAGTGTGATATATGTGATAATCTTTTTCATTAGGTGCATTTGCGCAGCCAAAATTTCCTAATGATAACAACAAAATAAAATATTTTAGTTTTTTTAATATAAAATTTATACACGTTGATTTTTGTATTCTTTATCATTCAACTTTAATTGCCATTAATTGCTTCAATACAATAATTTAGATAAAATTTTACTTTATTTCTCTGGACCAACCAATGTTATTCCTTTTAATTGTCGTTTTTTGAATACTATCTTTCTCTATACGCCTGTTGAACTTTGCATCGATGTCCAATTGCCCCCAAAAGTATTCTTTTGGCCAATGTCCTCCCCCACAATTTGAACTTACTGCAAGATTGATCTTTCAATTATTTTTTCCATTCTTGTGATGTCATCAAGGTAATAAAACACCCAAAACATCCACTATGCTTATAGATTATCTACAAAATAGCTTTCTAAACTTTCATATTTGACTATAATCTATGTTAATACTTTGAGCTTAGATAAACTTGGTATCTCCTATTTTATCGTCATAACTCTATATAATTGTGATCTGTTTGTCACATGATTATATTGCTATCTGCGTGGCACCCTTGAAGTCATTTTATTTTAGAAGTTTTATCCAAATTATTAATCACAAAAAACATATTTATAATTTGTAATATCTGTTTTTTTCTTTGATTTGTCATTGTAGGGTTATGGATTGAACTAGTCTCTCTCCATTAGCTAAATAGATAAATAGTAAATATGAAAATGGAGGAGCCTTTATTTTATTTAAACTTGAAAATAGACTAAAGGGTTTTGGTGTTGCTTGAGTAATTAGCACTCAGCCTTCGTGTATTTGTGCGGCAAAGATACAACAAAAAATGAATAGTATCCAATATTTACAAGATTGAACAATTTCCTATATGCAATTATTATGAGCTATTTCCTATGTCACATTAATTTCTAACTATTTCCAAGGATATTATTTCCAACATCCCCCTCAAGCTGGAGTATATAGGTCATATGCTTCAAGCTTGTTACAAATACAGTGACTTTAAGGTTACCTAAGAGGTTTGTAAAGATATCTGCTAGTTGATCATTTGAGCTAACAAATTGGGTCACAATTTTCTTAGAAAGAACTCTCTCGAACAAAGTGGTGGGCAATTGCCTTATGTTTAGTTCTTTCATGGAAGACTTTGGATTGGAGGCTATGTGTTACGCTGCTTGATTTTCAGAACATAGCATCATTTGTTTAATGTCTCCAAATTTCCATTCTTAAAGTAATTGTTTTACACAATATGAATTCACCGGAAGCAGCAGCTGTAGCTCAATATTCTGCTTCAGCGCTAGATCAAGCAACAACATTTTGTTTCTTACTCTTCCCAGATACAAGATTACCTCCAATAAGGATATAGTATCCATAGGTAGATCGACAATCAATATAACAATCAACCTGATTAGCATGAAAATATCCTATGATGTGAGTGTTTCCTTTGTATTTGAATGACGACCCTTCACTTGGTGCTTTTCTTCTTAATGTATCTTAAAATTTGTATAATAGTATTCCAGTGATCAGTACATGGAGTTTGCATGAATTCACTTATTACACTCACATAAAAAGAAATATCCCTCTAGTTATGATGAGGTTGTTGAGTTTCTCTACTGGTCTTCAATACCTCTCAGTATCTGAATATAGCTCCCGGTGATAGGATAACAATTTAGCATTTGGATTTAGGACTTTGAGCTGGTCTTGAGTCTATCGTGCTAGTTTCTTTTTGAAATGTCCAGTGCATACTTTGTGATATAAAGATACCATTTCTTGACTGGGTAACCTCAATTTGCAAAGGAAGTGTTTCAGCTTAAGTGAGCCCTTGGTTTGAAACACACTGAATAAATGTTCTTTTTATCTGGTGGTTCTTTTATGAGCAGTACCTGTAATAACTATGTCATCAATGTATGCTACCAGCTAAACACATTGACCATGAGAAGTATGACATTTGATGCCCATCAATAAATAGATTATTTGTTACGGAGACACAAGACAAACCTAGAAAGAATTTTTTTCTGCAGGTCAACTCAAGGCTTTCAAACGCATCCAAGCAATTGATATCTGATTGAAACATGGAAGCCATAGATTTGGATTGCCTACTTGCTGAAAGCACAAATGGAATGATTGATCATTTATTGTATTAAGTTTTGAAGAGCTCACTAATCAGTATTACACTTTTTAGTTCATGATGAATAAAATGAATCTCTGGATGAAGATAAAATTTCCCCTTCCTTTCACTAAACCGTAGGGAGCCCAACTAGTTTACTAGACAAATGGAGTTGTTGTGACGATAGCTTTCTTAGTGTAAGATCGGACAATACTTGTCTTCGTCACGAGACTAATCGGATCCGCTATAGACACTTGAGAGTCCTCCATAAGGCAGGCTAAAAAAAGAGTAAGAGGACAACAAGTAAAGAGTTATGCTTTCGTTTCTTTTTTGAGATTGAAATCAGGTTCTTTGGAATGGGGTAGCTATAATGCATGCAGGCCAAGTCAAGAAGAAATGACCAACGAGGATTCGGAGTCGAAGGAGTAGGAGTAGGAGTAAGAGCTAGTTTTTAGGAGCGGAATCGAATGATTACGGGATAGATAATGAGAGAAAGCCACGACAATAAGCACTTAGGAGGGGGATCGAATGATTACGAGATAGGCTCTAAGTGCTGTGCCCTCTTGGCTTTCTCTCATTGTCTATCTCGTAATCATTCGATTCCGCTCCTAAAAGCTAGCTCCTACTTCTACTCCTTCGACTAAATCCTCGTTTGTCTTTTTTTCTTGACTTGGCCTGTGTACATTATAACTACCATCTTTTCAAAGAACCTGATTTCAATCTCAACAAAGAAATGAAAGTATAACTCTTTGTTTGTTGTCTACTTACTCTTTTTTTTAGCGTACCTTGTGGAGGACTCTTGGGTCCAACGGATCTGTTTAGTCACGTGATGAAGAGAAGTCTTTTCTGATCTTCCACTAAGAAAGGTATCGTCATGATAACACAATTTGTCTGGTAAACTAGTTGGGGCTCCCCATGGTTTAGTAAAAGGAAGGAGAAATTTTATCTTCATCCGAGGGTTCATTTTATTCATTATGAACTAAAAAGTGTAAGGCTGATTAGTGAGGTCTTAAAAACTTAATACAGTGAATGATCAGCCATTTTATTTGTGCTTTTAGCAAGGAGGTGACCCGAATCTATAGCTTCTATGTTTCAATCGGATACCAATTGCTTGGATGCGTTTGAAAGTTTGGAGATGAACAGAACTGAACTTTCCAATCCAAGCTTGGGGAGATTGTTTTAAGCCATAAAGAGAATGCCTCAATTGCAAAGCCAGGAAGTTGCTTCCTATAGATTTGGTCTTCAGTCTCCCATGGAGAAAGGCATTTTAATGTACAGTTGAAGTGACGGCTGTGACCAATGGTTGCCATAGTAAGATATACAGGAGAAAAGGTGTCATCATAGTCAAGGTCATGAATCTGAGTAGCTCTTAGCAAAAAGACATGCTTTGAGATGACCAATCTGCCCATCTGATCCCATTTATTGCCATACACCATAGACAACCAAGAGGTGTTTTACCTCGAGGGAGAGGAGCCAGCTCCTTTTTTCAGGAACTAGCATTTCAGTCATAGTTTGCCTCCATCGTGGTTGAGAAGGGCCTAAGAATGGAAACAGTAGACAAAGAAGAGAGATGCAAAATATGATGGTGATAAATGACGGAAATTTGGAAAATTTTAGATTGCATAAGGGTTTCTAGTAGTACTGGTACATTTTCTGAGAGCAATTAGCAAATCACTATCATTGTCAGGCAATTCTGTGGTAGGAGAAGCTGATGATGTAGGATATGACTTGCGAGAAATTTCAGTTACCTCTGATAGAAGGACTCATGATTGCAACTGATATGTAATAAGAGTTGTTGAGATGTATCATGAAAAGGCACTTCATGAGCCTCTTAAGGAGAAGGTCAGTGCTGGAGAAGGGGGTGGTTCAAAACATGGAACAGGAAAACCTTGGTAACAATGTTAGACTTGACTGAAGAAGGAGAAAAATATGGAGTATCTTCAGAGTATGTGACATCTGCAGATACATAATAACGAGTATAACAGGACAGTAGCAATGATATCCTTTTTGCAGTTGAGAATATTCAGGAGAGACATTTGTTTCCCAATCAGAAAGCTTGTCTAATCTTGGAGAAAGATTATTAATAAAGCAAGTACGTTGAAAAGCATGAGCAGGGACATAAAGTAGTGTATCATTAGGAAATACAATGGAATGAGAAACCTACTTTTAGGGAAGAAGAAAGAATACAATTTATCAAGTAACAAACAGTTGAAACAGCATTACTGTAGCAACAAACAAATACATTATCACTGTGAGGGAAAGTGGATTGGTGTTTAATCCCATGAGAAGACATATAGGAAGAGATAGTCAGGGAAAAATTTTCTTTTGCATTATCACTGTGAAGTACCTGAAGTGTCTTGTCAAATTGACAGTGAATTTGAGTACAGAATGATGTAAAGATGAAAAATAACTCATTACATTCTTTTATTAAATGTACCCAAGTGCTGCCAGAAAATTCATTGCTAAAGGTAACAAAATACTTATAGCCCAAAGTACTAGTAATGTGACTAGGATCCCATATGTGAGAATCGATAACAGAAAGAGGAGACTCAACCCGAATTTACACCCAGTGTGGAAAGTGGGCTCGAACATACTTTCTAAGTTGACACTATTCACAATCCAAGGATTTTAACATTGCAAGACTTGGAATCATTTGTTGAAACTTTGACAGTCTTGGATGTCCTGGACGTTGGAGAAGTTTGGCAGCTGGACAAGCTTAATTATTTTGCAGAGAGATGGACAACATGGCAGACCCACAAGATTAAGGCAGGGGTTGGTTCTCACACTAACTTGAAAATAAACAAAGATACAACAAATAATAAATACAATTTGACATTTACAAGGCAAAACATTTTCCTTGGCATATTAACTATGATGAGCTATTTCCTATGTCACTTTAATTCCTAACTATTTTGAATGACGTTGTTTCTAACAATCAGTAGTTAATAAATTAAGTCAGAAATATTTGTATGTATTTTGTACAATTGTTTAAAATGAAGCAAATATTTTGATTTAGTAGTTACAATTGGTGTGTTTAGAGTGCACTATAGCAACACCAAGTATGGATGAGTTAAAGTAGACGTGGTGGTTAAAGTGCAACCCTAACATGAAATTATGCGTTTCCCCTGATAAAAACCATTCTAAAGAAAAATATTTTACCACATCCTATTAATTTGAGCACAATAACCACTAGATGTTGACTACACGAGCTTTTAAATTTGTTAACTGCATAGACGCTGGAATGTTGCTCTTTTTTAATGTTCTTGAAGTAAATGTTAAAATCGCTTCCCAAAGAAACTACGTATAACAAATTGTCTACTTTGTGGAAAAATGTGTCTATCTAATTATTCTTACATTTTTTTTTTCAATTGCCACCGCCATCTTACTAAAATATGGAGACAGAACTTTTATGGTGTGTAAATTGGGATTCTAAGCTTTTGAGACATCCAATAAATTTCGAATGATATAGAGGTGAAAGTGATGAGTTTTAGGGTTATTAGAGGATGAGTGTGAGGATAAAAGAAAGTGATGGAGAGATGATAGCAATAAAAATTGCTGGTTATGGAATTTTATGATGGTGTGATGTGAATTTCAGTTAAGGGAGAGGAACTCATTTAATCCAAATGCTATAATATTAAGCCAATAAAAACTATTATTACTATTAAAAATACTTATGTTATAATTACTAAAATTACTTAAAATTCAACGGTCGGGGTTCAAAAAATAAAGTTTAAAAGCGTAATTTGTAAATAATCTAAAGTTTAGGTAATGTATTGTAAATTTTGTTATGCTGATGATGCCACACTATGGTACAATTTATGGTTCTAGTTTTATTAAAGTTCAAAATTTAGATGAGTGGAGACAAAATATATAGTTGTGACAATTTGACAATGACCAAAAGTTCACGGGGTGTATAATTGGTAATGAAAATAAAAAATTTTGTTGTTCCCAATGCGTCAACAAACTTTTTGCCCTTTCTTTTTCTAAATTAAATATCAAAGTCTAGTTGATCAATGAAATAAAATATATAGATGCTTTACCATTTTGCCCCTTGGGCTATTGGGAAAAATACTATTCTAATAAATAGTGAAAATAATTAATGCTCTTTCCTTAATTTGTGTTTCAGTATTTTATCACTGAAATGTGATGGATTATATTTGAATGTTGTATTGTAGACTCATCATATCCTTGTATTTTTTAAATTTGTCCTTTTGGTGTGTCAGGATCAGTGTTAAGGTGATCTTTGCTTCATATATGAACATATTGCAATTGGCAAGTTTCTAAATAGTTTGTTTGCTACTGTAAAGCAAGAGTGGCCAAACATAGTTTCTCCTGACCAATTCAATGATGCTTTAGAAAAGGTTTAAGTTGTTTTCTGTAATTATCTTTAAGGTTTTATGGTTCCTGTGAACTTCATATATTATGTGAATTTTTTAATCATGTTTAAAAACTTTAACTGATTTAATGAATTATGCCTTGCAAAATGCAAAGTTCCTCATGGGTGTCTTTTTTTTTTAATAATTTTTTTTCCCCGTGGAGCTTCAGTTCTTCTTTAGTGGTTATTTATTTGCAAGTGTCTCCCATTTGAGTTGGATTACTAAATTATAGCTGCATCCTCATAATATAATTCTTTTTCCTTTTCTTCACTATCTTCTAGGTACTGGACACATTGGTCAGTCTTTTCTGCAGGTCAAATGTTTGTGCAGAGACCTTGTGGGATGGTGGTTGGCTTTTACGTCAATTACTTCCATATAGTGAAGCAGAGTTTAATGAGAATCATCATAAATTGCTTAAGGTATGATATTTTATTGAAGTTATAGCAACAAGATTGCAAGGAGTAGCATAGTAATCTTTTACTAGCTTCCATGTAGTGAGGTGGAGTTTTATTGAAGTTGTTTATTACTATAGTACTAATTCTTTTAGAAGTTTATTGATTAATTTCCTTTCTATTTTTAATTATTTTGAAAGCTATTCCTATTTTTCTTTTTTGCTAAAGTCTCCATCTTTGGAGCAATTAGAAGTTTCTAAATTTGAGTCAGAGCAGTTGCTTCTATTTTCGTTTGGTTAATAGGTTATAAAAATGGGTTACCACATTATTGAGATAGTTGAATAAGAATTTCAATTTTCTAGTGTTTGCTTTGAGTTCTTTCAAATCATAGAAGGTGTAATATATTCTTGCCTTAGGTGTGATGCCTAAGGAATGATTATCGTGATGCTAGTCAACATCTTCTCACCTAAGTCTATTTTCTTTTAATTTTTGTTGCTAAATATTAATTCTGTAGAAACCTATTGATCGATTCCTATGTCCAGTGTTCTTAAACATTAAAAAGATAATCATAAAAATATCCTAATTCCTTTGCTCTAAAATCTTCTAAAATTCGTCCAATATCAAATTGCCTCGACCATATTTAGGCCCGACGTGGAGTTGGTTGACGTTTCATACGTGTGCAAGAAAAAAACAAAGCATGATTAAACATAAATTTCAACTAAACTTTTATAAAGCAATAACATTGATAACATTAGGATCAATGGAAATTCATAAACTATTCTTAGATCTGATCAACTCATTTGCTTTCGTTGAAAATGATGCTCCCGTATTTAATTTATTTGGAGCTTCCTCTGGTTTTTTCTCTGTTTTCTGCACATCCTAATTTCAGCTGCATTTATGCTGGTGTAAATTTCCTCGTTTATCTGTTTTGTTCATTTCAGAATAGTAAAATTTAGTACTTGTAATGATGGAATGTTAGTGATAACAAATTATTTGAAATAATTTTTACAATAAAAATATAACTGCTAGCTTAATGCAGTTTATTACCCATGAACTGGACTTGAACATGCATACATGCTACTCAGATGTGACCAACATTTCTCTATCACTTCCCCACAATATTTTATGATTTTCCCAAGTCATTGAAATTGTATTTTTTCAGTAGGACTATAGCTTCAGTTCAGTAACCTTCTCATGCCTCATACTCATTTACAGTTTAACCTTGGTGGTCATTTGATATGATTATTTAGTGTTCTCAAATTATCTGAAGAGTAGTTTGAGCTTAACATATTAGACAGCGTCAATCATCAAAAATCTTTTGCTTGAGGAACAGCTTTCAACCTAATCAAGGAAGATGACAGCCATATAATCTTATTATTAAAATTTAGCATAAAACATTGATTCATTCTTTTTATCTTCAAAAACAAAGTCCTACAATTTTGTAATTCTTCTTCTTTATTATTTTTATTATTTTTCTTTTACCTTCCCCCTTTGATTACTTATTTCTAGTTCAGTCTGACAACCTTCAGTATAATCTGATTCACCGTCTCAATGTATACAGGATTCATACCAAAAGTGCTGCAGTGATCTTCTTCAGGAGGTTAATGGTATCTGGCCGGATGTTTTAATTACAGTCCTTTTTGATGAATGGAAGAAGTGCAAACGAGGTATGTAAATTTAGTATTTAGTTTTTATAATTATGATTTATTTTCCTGGTGTTGTAAGTGACAAACTTCCACTTGTAGCAATTGAGGCTTCCTCTCCTCGGAAAGAACCCAAGAGCATACTTTTGTTATCACAAAGACACACATTTGAAGGTAAAATTTGCTGCCTCTTGCATACTGTTTAACAGATACCATTTGATGTTCTTGAAAGACCTCAGTTGAAAATTCTTCTCTGCTTGCAGAAGCACCATCAAGTGAATCATCATTTGCCGCGGGTGAAAGAATGTGTGAGTTAATCAAGGTTGTATTTGAGCCCTTCTCACTTTTGCACTTTGGTTTAAAATCAGGAGAAAGCTTTGTATTCATATAATTTCTCAGAGGTTTTAATGTCCCAACACACACACTCTCTCTCTGTGTCTCTTTCTCGTGTGGCTGTATGAGCATTTGTATAGTCATCATTTCTACATGTTTGTGTCCATAAACATATCTACATGTGGCTGGTAATACTTGGCATTATTTCCTTGGCATTATTTCAGTTTGTTCATTCAAATATCTTGTTGCTATGATTCAGCTAAACTTCCTAGCTGTAAACTTTTCTCCCCTGGGGGTGGGGACTATACTTTTAAAAGTATATAATTTAAAATAAAAAATTATATAATAAAAAAATTTAATAAAGTAATAATACATCAGCATTTTAAAATGGCGCCCTGGTGCCACCATCCTTGCCTGTCCTTAGGGCAGGCAAGGCACCTTAACAGAGGCGCTTGCCTCTTTGCTGAAGCACTAGAGGCACTAAGGCACTGAGGCGAGTGCCTCTTCTGTTCCAGTCTTTCTTCAGGCTGTTTATTAAACAGCCAATTCCATTAAATAGCCTGTTAAAAGTAAAAATAAAATAGTTATTAGAATATGAAAACCCACCAGCCGCCCTACAATATAAAAACCCTAGTGCTACAGCCTGCTGCCTCCTGTACAAGGAAGCTTCACCAAAAAAGGTTCACACGACAAGTCTTGGAAAATTTTAGCATTTATATCTAAGTTTTCTTGTCTAGGAAAGGAAGTATGTTTTAGGAAATATGAGTTAAGTTCACAGCCTTCTTGCTTTCTCTATTGAATCATGAATGTGTCACATTTTTGTGTTTTTCTTTTCTAAATTTTAGATTTGATTTGCTTATGATTTTTAGACAATTTTTCAACTGTATTTTGAATTTAGAAATTATAATTTCTAAAGGGTGCCTTACTTTGCGTGGTCGGGTTCCTCTCATGGCACCAAGTGCCTCGGGTGACAGACACCTTTAATGTCCTAGGAGCACGTTGTGTCTTTTAAAACACTATAATACCTATATATATAAAAATACTAACAGTACAATGTAATGTAATAATCTTTAAAGAATTTTATTACAAAAATCAACATTACTTTACTGAAGTCTCGCCATACATTGTTTCATAGTATTGAATTCTTTAATTATTGAATGTGTACTAAATTTCATGGCAACTTCTTTCTCAATGTGTACAATTAAACAATCATAAGAAAATTGGTCTTCCATTCTGTTTTGAAGTCTAGTGCTTCATGGCTGAGAAGTTCTTTTAGTAGTTGCTATAGAAACCGGAAGAGTGAGTAGAAGTCTAGATAAGTGGATAAATGATTGATTTTCTAGTTCTTCCTGATCCTTGACATGTCCGAAATTGTAAATGGATTCTTCAATTCTTATTTTGGGAATGTCATAAAATGATATAACTCCATCTTCAAATGCACTTTTGTGTTCATTGAAATCCCTAGAATAAAATTTATCCACCAATAAATAGCAAAGTACATCTAGCTAAGTTTTAAGACATAAGAAGATGAACAAAAGTAGTGCAGAGAAATGAAGTTATAGTTCTGTTGCAATTGTGAAAAATCTGTGTCGGCGGCATTGTAATATATTGTTTTCAATTAAATTAACCTATCTTGTCATTTTTTTAAGTAACTCATAATATACTGCAAGTTTAATTTCTGTGGCAGCTTACAAATCTTGAGACCCTAGGAAAAATATGATGTTTGCTCCTAGCCTTCAATCTTAAAAACTTGAAGAAGAAAAAGGAAAACAGCAAAGGAAGATAAAAAAAGAAAAAAGCAAAAAAGTTAAAATGCAATATGTTAATGCATCAAATTCAACTTTGTAAAATAGAAAGATGTGAAGAAAATTTTTAATTTGACACATGGGTTAAAAAAAAAAACCAATAATAATTTAAAAAGAATTTGTTATGTGAACTTTATGTTATTTTAGAACAAAGTTTCTTTAAAATTTGCTATTACAGAAAAGTTAAAAAACTATAGGGGCCAAGTACTTTACTTACCTGTACTTGACTTTTAAAACCCTATGTGCAATGGATTTTTTTTTTCCAAAATTTTACGGGGCATGACACCCTTTAGCAAGCTTTTATGCCTCAACAACAAAGAGTTTCATCACGAAACTTGGGATAGTATATTTAGGAGTCATTCTTTGTAGTGATACACTTATTTTGTGATAAAGCCCGGTCTCATTGCTTTCTATGTTTTGATGTAATTTTAAGTTATTTTTGGAGAGAGATAAGGATGCATGGCTTAGAGAAAGAGATTCCATGATCTTGGTGTAGCTTACCAAGATTCCCCTTACTAGGATAGTTAATACAGCTTCTTCTTTCCTTCAATTATACCTTTTCTTTTTCCTTTTTTCATTTTCAAACTATTATGCTGCTCATTCTATTTATATTCAAAGTACTATATAACAAATATGCTTACGCATTACAAGAGTTCTTTCGCACTTGGATTGTCGTGTCCAAGTGTGCACTGAAAGTGTTTAGTTTGTGGGAAAGTGAGGCATGTGATAGTTGGTATTAGAGCTTTCGGAGGAGAAAATTGTCCGGAAGGTGGATCGCATGGCAAGAAGGGTAAGTGAATCTGGTAGGAGTGAGCATGTCCTCTGATAAAGAGCGAATTAAGGCCCATATGGCCAAATGGGAGAAATCATGGGAAGGTGGATTGCATTGCTAAAATCGTTGAGGCCTTTGAGAATAACCATTTTAAATACGTCGAACGTGTTGATAAAATAGAGGAGAGAATGATGACAAGAAGAAAGGCACTTTGAAACAAGGTAGGAACTAAGGTTGGTCTCTTGGTGTGTGCATTGGGTGTGATTGGCCACAACACCTTTAAGCGGGCAAAGGTGCAAGCTTCGGAGCTCCAACCTTATGGGGGAGCGCAGGGCTTCAAGGAGTTAGAGAATTTCTTGTTTAATGTTAGGCAATATTTTCGAGCTGTGAGGATTGATGAGGATACAAAGATGTCAAGAGTCAATTTATCCGGTTGGTGATGCCACGTTGTGGTAGCACACGAAGTATGCAAAGATAGAGGAAGGCAGGTGTGCTCTTCTCTCCCTGAAGAGTTGAAGCATGTGATGAAAGCTCAGCTCCTCCTTGGGAATGTTGAGCACAATGGTCGCTTGAAATTGTGAAGTTTGAAACAGACAGATGTGGTCCGTGAATATGTGAAAATGTTCTCGGTGGTCATGTTAGACATAGGAAACATGTTAGAGAAGGACAAAGTGTTCTAAATCTTAAAAGGATTGCAGGCTTAGGTTAGAACACAATTCCTATAACAGAGGGTCATGAACTAGTGCAAGCTCACGCAGCTGTGGAATGCCTTACGGACTATACCTTAAAGTTTAGTGCTAAGAGAAAGTATCTGCTCGTATCATTGAAGATTAGTGGAGGGAGGTCCGATTTGGGTGGCGAACCAAAGACTGGGGGAACTTCAGAGGATGAAAATACTTTTGAGACCGATACGACATCGTCAAAGGGGTTGACTTTGAGTTGGAATGGGAACAAGCTTGTAGGAAGAAGGCGTTTCTTGTGCAATGACCATAAAGAGCAAGAGTGTCCAAAGAGACAAGCATTGAATGCTACAAGTTTCTCGATCATTAGAGAGTGAGAGTGAAGAAATGGTACTAAGAGTGTGGGTGGACCTAAGTGGGACTGAATGTTGGCTGAGAAGCAGATTGGACTGTTACCTACTGAAGTCAGATCAAATGGATACAAGAGTGGTACATTCGTCAATACACAGGTATGTGACCACAAGGTAGGATGCACAACTTGATGTAGAGAACTTGAGTTAGAACACAAAAGCAGTCCGTGCACAAGTGGCGTGAGGGGTATCAGCAAAGTTCTCAAAATGGATGGAGTATGAGGATTTTAGAGTTAGATCAGTGGGTGATCTCGGGGTCGTTATGGGGATGGAACATTGAACTGTGGAATCTCAGAGTGGGACAGTATTGTGTGGGGAGCCATCAGCACAAGGGCTCTGCACAAGGGCCATGCAGGATGGTCAGGGATCAATCTCGATCCACAGGGCTATTTGAAATGCCATTCATAGGGTTGGTGGAGTTTCAGAGGAAGCATGTTACGTCAAGGTACCCAGCATCATGGAAAATGCTTGGTAAACTATTGAAGGAGAGAGACTTCAAAGGAGGGGATCAGTTAGTTCACAGGATGGCTATCCAAAATACCATTGGTGTCGCTTCAGTGTAAGCAAGCTAGGGTGAAGTATCCAGTAATATCTAGCTTGAATTTGCTTGGTCAGCTGTGCAAGGAGAGCTACTTTACATGGCGAGATCGGTTGTTGAAGTAGAGATACTTCATAAGGCCTGACATGGCATTAAGTGGCAGTCAAGTTTATGTGGTTCAGAAAGAATGACTGTCTTGTTGCGTTGGGTCACAGGTCTCAACCAATCAACTTCATCTGAGGCTGGATGGATACTCCTTTGTTTGGGAGTGTTGGTTGACACGTCATGGACCAGATCAGATCTAGAGAGGTATGGAATAGGAACATGGGGAAGTTGTACCATCGGGAAAGATTACACTGCTGATCGAAGAAGTGCCAGATGGAAAGATTACACCACTGATCGAGTTGTTTATGTGGAACAACACATTCTAGGGAGAGCAAGTTGTGGATAGGGACCCAATGCTCATGACATTGGATGTGGCCAAGCCAGCAAAATAGAATTTGCCTTGGGGGGGCCTTAAAAGTGGGATACACTATGGCGATGGTTGTACAAGGGAAGATTTGCTAGCATTACTACATTTAAGACTGGTGTTGTTGGTAGTACGGTTTAGGTATGTTTTCTTCTTTTGACAGCTTCCGAAAGATACTCATGCACGAGTGTTACAACAAGTTGTGGAGGTGAAGTCCACCAGAGTATATGGAAGACGATTGTGTACTCGTGAAGTTTGCACCACAGAATGAAGATCACTGCAAGGTAGAGTCAGGGCACAGCTTCAACAGTATACTGAACCGGCACCCATGACCTTCAATAGTATAGTGAACCGGCACCAATGACCAATTGGGTTGGGAGAGAAGTCAAACCTCTAACAACATTGAAATTTTCACTTCACTTATCATATTATTCGCATTGAAAAGTCAAGTACTGAAGTCAGTGAGGGGATCACATCAACTGTACCTGATAGATGAGATATGCCAAGGAAGTGAAAAGATTAGCTAGGATAATGCAAATGACAAGTTTGCTTTTGAAGACAGAAGTATTCAAGTCAACACCATCCGGGCCGTGTCTTGAAGGATGTCGACAATTTGACTGGAGGAGAATGTCATGGTCCACCATTTGTACACTAACTTTGGCAAGCTGCGGCTCCTCAACCACAAGCAGTTTCGTCCTGAAACTTGGAATTTAGTCAAATTAGGAGTAGCTTTTTGTGGCAGTAGACTTCCAAGTGTTTGACCACATTCTACGTTAGGAGATATTTTATTTTAGGTAAATTTTTAGAGTGGGACAAGGATTTGCTACTAGGAGAAAGAGAGTACTTGATTCTTGGTGTAGCTTACAAGAGTCTCCTGACTAGCAAGTTGTAATTCTTCTTGCTAGTCAATAAATGTTTTGTTTCTTTCGATCATATGTTGCTCGTTTATTTGATTTGTTTAATATTGTGTTGCTCAATCTCTTTGTAACCAATACACCACATAACAAATGTGCTTCCACATTATAAGAAATAGGCGGGCACTTTTTGGTTGTTGTGTCCAAGTGCATGCAGCATGTGTCTACCCTGTGAGAAAAGCTAGGCCATGACACTATGCTGGTCTTTATGCAGTCAAAACTTTTCTCCATCTGCCCTGCCTCAAACAAACCACCATATGTTCTGTTCTTAAATATTGACGGAGCCAGTGTTCCCCATATGCTTCTAAATTGCAGGCCCCGCCACTGTGGCTCCTGAAGCTCCCCAATTTTGAGACACAGTGATCTTGATGTCTGCATGGATATTATTTATTTTCTTTCCTAACCAAGCATACTTCACTCTTGACCAAAAATCTTATATTTAAGCATCATTTTCCTTTGTTTATGCTATTCGTTCAAGAATGACCGGAATATCACTTTGCAGCCCCCCTGTGGGCCTGCCAAATCCAGGTTTTGTTTTGTTTGATGTCGTCTTCCTTCTGTTGTTGTCCAACTCTGTTTAGAGGACAGTGCTAATTATTTTGTGAAATTGCTCTCATTTTATAAGAGCCATCTAATAGCAATTCACAAAATTCTAAGACTCCCTTTGTCATGTGTAAGTTCTTTGAAAGGTATTAACAGATCCCCAAAGGGAGCCAAAAATGCTGTTTGACAACAAGAATCTGTTTATGTCGTTTTTTGGTATTAATGAATCTCCCAACACTATCTTTACTGCACCAACCCCTTGTGATTCCTATGTTCAATGTATTGTGGGTGCATTAATGAGAACAAACTTCAGTTATGCTTAAATTTTTGTTTCACTGCGTTCAGCAATATGTTGTTTCCTTTGGGTATTCTTTTGTTGCTGATTCTTGGCTAGTTGTCTGTGATAGGTCTTCGTACTTCTTCATCAACTTCAAATATTCTCCCTTGGCAGAAGTTTGCCTGATCAACCACCTGTCAATCCACCTATTGGCATTCCTGAAAACTCTCGAGCAAAATCTGCAGGCTTGGATGCCATTGATCCAAAGCCAGGGACTGAGTTAAAGCTTGGTAAGCTTCTTTTGCAAGGCTGCTTGTTCTTGTACTTATATGTTTTGCAGATAATAATACATCCGTTGCTTGCTATTGCAAGTTTGATATTCCCTTATTTTCTGGAGATTTGTAGATATATTGCTGCTGTGCAACTCAATAGATCATGACACTAACAAGATGGATCCCATCTTCTGTGTGCAGTTGATGCAGTGCCTTGTAGAATCGCCTTTGAGAGAGGTAGAGAAAGGCATTTTTGCTTTCTAGCTATAGCTGTCGGAATATATGGATGGATTATTCTTGCTGAGGAGCTACCCCTCAAACAGTGTAGTGGAGTTGTTCGTGTTGTTGCACCTCTGGCAGGCTGTAATGTATGTAATGCTACTCTATTCTTCTACATATTTTGGTTGAAAAATAACCATGCTTTCGCTGTTGCTAAATTGTTATTTGAAATGCCTTTTAATCTTTGCAACACATGCTCATTTTTCTTTTCATATACTTGAACAATCAATTTTGTCTGCTCCTTTTTTTTGTGGAAATATTCATGTTTCTACTTTGTACTTCAGAAGTTCAAGACCAAGTAAGCACCAGTAACCGTATTAGGTCAGTTGTTCTATGAACATAAGAATTATGATTCTATGGTAACAATAATAGTGATGTTTCTAGGATGTACTTTTGGAAACTCAAGACCAAGTAAGCACCGGTAACCATTCAAGACCAAGTAAGCGCCAGTAACCATACTGCGGTTTCATTTGTTCAAGGAAGGAGCGTAATAATTGTTAATATATTGTAACAATGCCGAACATATACATAAGTTTGTAATAAAAAAGCTAGAAATGCAGCAATGTTTTTCTTTTTTCTTTTGATAGAAAAAAAAAATTGTATTAGATGCAGTAAAAAAATATATAAAGACTCTAAAGATAAGAAATCCTCATGAGAGTGAAAAAGAACAAAATAAACCAATACAAAATTGTTCTCTAATCCCTTTTCAACTACCCTAACTTGTAGGTCTGTAAATTCCTTAGCATTACAGTCCTTCCAAATATACTGAGGGATAGCTACAAAAATGAATCTTCAAAGTGAACAAGGATTGTTCTTCCCACAGAGTGAGTCTATCACGGACAGCAAATAGATGGTTCCACATCTTGTGTGTAATAGTGCAATGCAAAAACATGTCATCTCAAATTATTGTAGAACATGATGCAAACTTCAGGGGAGATAGCTTTAAAGAGGTCCCTATTTTGAAGCAAGTAATTAATATTGATCTTGTTAAGTGCCATAGATTAAGTAAAAGCTTTAACTTTAGCAAGAACCCCTGCAAATAAAATTGGCTAATGGAAAAGTGTGTATTCCAGAAGTCTAATAAGATATTAGAAAAGAGATTTGGGGAAAAAAAAGGAAAAGGATACATCGAGACTCTAATTTCTAGTGTCAAAGATATTCTAGGAAGGTTCATTTCTTTGTAAGAGGGAATTAGGGAAGAAAACAACTTGTTTATTTTTAAGGCTTCTTAAAAAGGTAAAAATTCCAAGAGATTGAAAGTATCTCCCGATGATTAAAAGTTTTTAATTGGAGGAAAGTGAAGCCTATACAGCCTATATAGATGTGGAAGAGTAATGGAAAAAGGAAAATCCCCAATTCAGGAAATCTACAAGAAAAGAACACGAAAAACATCACTCACTTTGAAGGAAACAGGAGGATCGAGTCTTATACAGTTAAGAGATGAATTTGCAAGGACTACAATGAGAAGTTCGCACTTGAGGGACAATGCCTACTCTCAATAACTTTTCACCAATATTTGGGTCATAAGGAAATTTCGAAGCCATTGGCTTACCACCAAAATGGAGATACAAACCACTCTTAGATTCTGATATTGAAACCTGTTCCCAAATCAAATTTTCTCTCGCCTTCCCAACCAAGGACAATCTCTCAACATCTTCTGAATCTTTTGTGTTAGCCCAACAAGAATCTTAAAGAGGGAGAGAAAATAGAAAGGAATGCTGGACAAATATGCAAAGTTAAGTGTAATATGCCCACCTGTGGTAAGAAAACCTGTGTTATAGCCGTCCAATCTCCTAGTAACTATTCACAATAGGACCAGAATGAACATTTGTAGGAATTCCCCCCCCCCCCCAAGAAGTCCCTAAATAAGACATTTGCCACTCCTAGAAATGTGACAACATTTTGTGCCAGAATTGTTATATTTGATCTTAATTTTGAGCTTAGTCACCCTTAAAAGTTCAGATTAGGTATGCGCATTACATTACACAGAATAGAAAAAAGGGATGAAGTAGAAAGCTTAAATGTTAAATATTCGTGTGATTTTTTTTTTTCTTTTTATAAATCTAATGAATGATAGTAGAGTCCTATTTTTTTAATGTCTCTTAGCAACTTAAATTATTAACCATATCAGAGAGAGAGAGAGAGATAGAGAGAGACCTATTTGAATGAATTTACATGATGATGCCTTATGCTAGTGCTTGTGGAAATATGACTAACAAGTTCACCTGGTGCTAGCATCCCACTATACACATAGTTCAGGTGGACAATATGCAAATAAAGAAGATGCTGCTTCTAGGAATTGAATGGACACCTCTGATAAACATGCAAGCACTTTACAATCAGCTTACATGTTCACCCATCTAAAATATGGGGAGCACAGCTTTAAACAGAAAACCCTAATATGTAATTTTACAAAATAATCTCGTATTCAACACTTCCCCTCAAGGTGGAACATGTGTGTCATGTGCACCAAGCTTGTTACATCTGTAACTTTTTCCAAGAACTGTTGAGGGACTGTAAAAACTCAAGCATATCTCCTGGAAGAATTTTCTGTTTAGAAAGATGGCTGTCAATCTCTATATGGCTGATCCTATCATGAAAAACAGGATAGGATGCAATATGGCAAGGCTGCTTGATTATCATATATCAACTCTGTCCTGCTAGAATCACAAAATTTCCATTCTTGAAGCAATTACTTTAACCATATAAGTTCACAACTTGCAGTGGGCATTGCTTGGTATTCAGCTCCCACACTAGATCTAGGGACCACATTTTTCTTCTTTCATTTCCAAGATATCAGTTTTCCTCTCATAAGAACTTAATTGCCAGAAGTGAAACTTCTATAAGGAGAACGTGCCTAATCTACATCTTTGTAACTGAGAATCTGTATATGGCCTCTGTTTTCATCTGGACCTCAGTAAACATTTTCATCCAATGAAGAAATTGCTTTGAGCTTACTAACCATTTCATCTAACAAAGAAATTTATGCTAAATTTTAGGTGGCAAAGAGAGGAAAAACACCATAATGACTGAGGAACTTGAACTCTAGCCAATTGTTGCATAAATGGAATGTTTCCACAACGAAAAAGACATCGTTTGGGTCTTAAAACGAATGTCTTTGGTAGCATTTTAGTCTCTTAGCATTTCTAGTAGTTGTTTAAGAAATATATTCCCAGAATTTTAGTATGTGTAGTTTTTATTTTCTTAACATATTTTTTTTTATTTACAATTTTCTGAAGAATTTAGGCTTTGGTTGGTATTAAAGTTGTTATTATTATTATTATTTTAAATTCTAGAGTTTTAGAACTTTCTACCTTAGTGATTTTAAATGATATTTTGTTTGTATATTGATTGAGGCATTTTTAGAAAGTTTAAAAATGCCATTTGGTTATTCTAGCACCTGTAAATATGACTCATTGACTTGAAACGTGAAGAGAGTTGACAAATTGATGAATAATATCCAGTATTTAGTTATTTTTGTTGAAGGCATTTGTGCCTAGGTTCTGTTCTTGCAATCTTGCTATTATTCTTTTTCTTCTTATCTAAGTTCTTGTTCATCAAAGTTCTCTGTAACTTTGAATAACTGATTTTTCTCTAGTTCTGAAGCAATCATATACTCTTTTCAATTACACTCCATTCTTCCAGTTGTAGGCAACTTATCCTAGTATTCCTACGTCATTTGGCAAGACTAAACATAAAAATGAGAGAGAGAGAGAGAGAGAGAGAGAGAGAGAGAGAGAGAGAGTGTGTGTGTGTGTGTGTGAACTCTTTTTACTCATGAGACGGAGCAAATAAATAAAAACCCTAAAATTCTAAGAATTTATAACTAGAATGGTTTGATTTAGGTATTTGGGACTAGTATATAAAACACTACCACTATCTTTCCATCGTGAAATTTAATATTTGGTATGTTGAGAACTGGCATGTTTTGATATTTGGAGCAATTCTAATATTTATATTCAGTATAATATGGTATGGTTTATGCTAAATTGCGATCCATAATTATGGTTTTTGCTTTGGAATTCTGGGATTTTGATTTTACTCTGTAGTTAGATTAAGTAATTGCATTTTGGTCTGTCAGGATTTTTTTCCTATTTTGATGCTAACTTATACTTGTGGTCCTTAATATGACTGCCATTATTAGGAAGACTGTCGTGTGGAGTAGAATATATTTCTTTCAATTGTGGTCTCGTGCCACTTGTAGGGATACATACTGTGAGAAACATGAATATAGTCACAATAGTTGTTCTTATTGTGGAGATCTGATTATGATGTATATGATTAGTGTGTATCAAGACGCTTCCTATGATTGTGATACAATTCCCATGTTTACGGCTCACATAATTTACCATTTTATTGATGTAGATTTTTTTTTTTTTTTATTTTTTTCTTATGAATAAAAATTGATATTGAGGGCTTCAAGGGGAAGCCGCCTAAAAGGAGATTTCGAGGCTAGACTCAATGCAAGTACTTCCATAGAATTTCTAAAAACCCAAAAATAAAGGAAGATATCCACTTAACCTTTAACTGATGTAAGGAGCTCTTTCTACCGTCAAAAGCCCTAGAATATCCTTCTTGACACACTAGCCCTAGAATAGACAAAGGAACCAATGTCAAAAGACGTCTCTTCGCATTTGACTAGGCAGATACAATCAAGTCTGCACTTGATCTTCAATACTTCTTGCCACCACTGAAGAACAGCCTAGAAAACCCAAAACCATATTTCACAACACCTTCACACATGGGCAATGTAATATAAAATGATGAACAGACTCAGCCTCAGATTTGTTCAAAAAATATTTATTCAGAAGAACCTGACCCCTTCTTTGTAAATTAACCAAAGTAAGAATACTCTCTGACACTCCCTTCCACCTGAAAATAGAAACTTGTGGGGAGCATAGACCTTCCAAATCTGTCTCCAAAGAAAGTGAGAGTGGCGAACTAACGGAGCTCCAGCCTGTAAAAAAGAGAGAAATAGGACTTCACCATAAACTGCCCTTCCATTGCCCCTTCCACCAAACAAAATCAGCTGCTGAAACATCCAATTTCTAATGTAAAAAAAGCAAAAAACTCAAAAACACTCTAGGAAACTCCCAATCATTCTACATTTTATTAATGTTGAATGCAATAGGAGAAGAGAGTTGTTCAAGGTAGAGAAATACAGAGAGAAAAAAGAAGAAAACAGTAAAGGGGAGAAAGAAACGTGATGGAAAACAAGGGTTGAGAGAGATGGATACTGGTATTAATATTCAATTCATCATTTTGTGTGCTTCACAATAAACCATAATTGCAAATTTTAACTCCTCGCTATAATAAACTTCAATAGAATAACCGGACAATATATAGGCAACACCCTGAAAATACTAAATCACTTCTTCTGTGTTGTACATCGCTTATGATCATAGAACATGAATAGTTCATAAACCCTTTTTATGAGAATTCCAGCAATGATTTTGATTACTGTTTCATGGATTCTTCCTATTTCCTGGCCCTGCGGAATGCCATGTTGCACCTGAAAGATTTCATGAATCATGAGACAGGTGTTGAAAATGGATGCATGAATTATTTGAGGATATTATTCATGAAATAAAATGCCAAAGGAGATCGTCTTCAAATTCAATCATGTGCCCAGAGCAAATCAAGCACAAAATGGTCCTTTAGTTGAAGAGACTAATTAAGAGATTAGGCCACTTGGAGATTCCAAGAGCACAAGTCCCTATAAGAATTTCCAAAGTCACAAATCTTTTCACAAGGCAAGGAAACGAATAGAAGTTGAAGAGTTTGTTTAACTTTTTTCCACTTCGGTTGGGAATGCGTGGTCTCAAGGGCCTTGGCTATCATGTGACTTTAAGTTAGAACTTTTACTATTGGCTTATTAAAATCAATAGGGAAGAATGGTCGGGTCTTTTTCCATGGCGGTTCAGTTGGAACTCCATCACCACCCTGAGTGGTTTCTTGGATTAGTACATGAGGTAGGACTTTAAGTCAAGATAATCTCTAGTGGATTGCTATTATCTTGGTTTATGGATTTGCTTTGTGTAAAAGCAATATGGAGTCATGGATCATTGTTGCTCTAGGCTGAATAGCTATTGTACGAGGAGAGTGTGTAGGATGCTCCCTCTAGCTATGTTTTGATTGGTTCGGGGAGAACAGAAAAGCAAGGTTTTTGAGCGTGTTGAGAAACCCTTTGATTTTTGTAGACAATTTCTATATGTGCTGCTTTTTTTGGTCTGCCTTTAGTCATTTGAATCTTTTGTAGAATTTTCTGAGTGCGCAGGTTCCTTTGCTGTAGCTTGGGTGGTTGAGCAGTTTCATGGCTACTCTTCCCCTTGTCTTTTGTCTTTCCGCATTTTTCTCTCCGAAAAAAAATGGGTCTTTTCTTCTGTTAAATACTACAGAAGGGTCCTCTCTGGTTGAAGGGGCACCTGTTTTCTTTTGGCTGATCATCCCCCTTTGAAAAACTTAATCCAGAGAGTAAACCTTCTGCAGATTCCTAGGAGAGTTTTCCAAAGTTAAACAAGTCTTTTCTTTGTTAAAAACCATTGAAGAGACCTCTCTAGTTCAGGTGACATGTTTTGTTTGATCATACTCTCTTTCTATATTTATATGCCAAAGAAAAGAATTTGAAGTTGTAGTTGAACAATTTGAAAGATTGTACACGATGTGCAAATGACCACTAACTGAAAATGATGCTTTTGCTGTAGCTTGTGTAAAATTTTCTTGTTTCCCATTCTCCGTATTTCATTCCTCTGATTGAATGTAATGTCGATTTATTTAATATGCCTATGAATAAAACCATTTATCAATTTGCAAAGAACGTACATCGAGGGGTTTGTAAGTGTTGATGTTCTCAGATTTCTCTTTTATGTGGAGATCTCTCTTTGGAACTTTCGACTTTGCTTGCTCCACTGTGTTTATTCCCGATACTAGATGTTGATGCGTTGTTGTAGTATCTAATTGTTTAGACTTACCTACCATGATGAAAAGTTCTTGAACTCTCATGAGGAGAGTTCTTCCACCCGGAGAGAATTGATCTAGCATGATATAGCATTCATCATTTGTTCACCTCGTACAATGTTTAGTTTCTCTTTTGATCCTGAATGTTATTTGATAGAATTCACTTGATATTTGGTCTTCTTATTTTCCTTTTTTTCCCCCCTAGAGATCTTGCTTCTCTAACGATGTTCTCTAAGATCCATTATCCTTTTCCCCATCACTAGTGTACATGATATCACTAATTTTGGTTGAATTTTGGTAGTAGTTTTCATTTTCCACAGTTCCAGTGCCCTAAAAACTTCTAATCTTTTGCCCCTTTTTTTTCATGCTTCTTTTTGCAGCCCAAAGTAGATGATAGGCATGCAAGATGGTTACACCTTCGGATTCGTCCTT
The DNA here is from genome assembly GCA_033439265.1 of Dillenia suffruticosa. NCBI lineage: Eukaryota > Viridiplantae > Streptophyta > Magnoliopsida > Dilleniales > Dilleniaceae > Dillenia > Dillenia suffruticosa. The sequence goes on along the minus strand of JAVTVX010000013.1, from coordinate 8,777,116 downwards.
CTACATTACCATCTATTGATCCTTCCAAATCTGCTGTCTACATCAAGTCAAGGGCAAAGGCTTTGGTTGATGGAAGATGGACTCTAGCCTTCAGGGATGAAGAATCTTGCAAGCTTGCTTTATCGATGGTTCTCAAGGAGAGTAGTCTGCAAAGTTTTGAGGTAGAGAAAACATTAAAGCCATTGCTCGACCTTGAGAAAACTGTGGATGGTAGGAACACCTTTTTCCATCTTCCAGAAGTATCTTATTCAAGTTCAACATTAATTAATTCTTCATAAACTCATTCCTTGTTCAAGTTGGGTAATAATAATATGCATACAAAGGGGGGTGAGAGTATCTTTAACACTAGGTCACCTTTGTATATGTTATAATAAGCATGGGAAATGTGTAATTAGCATCAGAGCGATTTTTTTGTCATTAGCTCTCATTTGCTTTTTACCCTAGCCTGTAAGTGTGTTGGTTTTCACCACCCGATTCTTTATAGCTTGTAACATAGGTTTTTCTTCCCCCAACTTGTAAGCATTGTAACATAAATGTATATTTGAGGCAATATGCAGAGAGGGTACTTGTTTGTTCATTCTTTGGAAGTTTTCCTTTTTGCCTTTGTATTTGTTTCTGCACATTCGAGTAATCCTTTATCTCTCTAGGTATCATCTCTTGTTAGAATCAAAATTGTGTTCTGATAAACCAACTGTTGAATTGGAACAATTTCGGGAGTGCAAGCTGGATGCCGTTCTCATGAAAATTTTGGAGACAGGTGATTGATTTGGAATTTGATGACGTTGAAATGGGGTGGAACTTCAAGCAGCAGCCTTGTTGATTTAGTAAGCATCTGACAAGATCGAACTGTTCTTGGATTGATTGCCTAATTTTGTGGATATCAGTATCATTTGCCCTCTTGTTGCTGACTTTTGCTATTTAGATTAATCTCAATTGAACAAAAGATTTTCCATGACTCGTGTAGGAGTTTGGTACGTGTTGTCTCTTAGCTGCTCTTAATCTAATCTAGCGGATTTCTCTTTAGATCCTAAAAATGATGATATCTTCTCTTGTACTGTTTGTTCCACGAGATTGTAGCCTCCCCCCCTTTTCTTATTACCCTCTCAGACTTGTGGACTTTCTTGCTTGGACTATGTAATTGAAATATGAATTCAGCTATAAAGTCTCAATGGAGGGCTTTGCAAAAGGGGCAAAAAAAAAAAAAAAAAGAAAAAGAATGCTCTGGGGTAGAGAAGTCCTGGGAGGGTGATATTACCATAGGATGTCGTCTGCAACAGGAGTTGAGTAATCGTGGGACTGTGGCAAGCCAACCTGATAAATCCCCATGTTGGTTGATATGATTTATGGTTAAAAAGATGAAATTCACTTTTATAATTGTTGTCTAGGTATAGCAGCCAATTCTGTTTGAATAGCACCTTAACCTATCCCTAGCTTCACCATGGTCGGTCTACACAACTATTTCTATCCATTACGGTGTGTGTTTGTTTGTTTGTTTTTTCTCTTCTTTTTTTTTTTTTTTTTTTTTTTTTTTTTTTTTAATACAGGAGAAAGGGTTGCTACAATTATTTTCATGAATAACCAGTGTTTGTTCTATACTACAATTCACTTAACACATTTCCTGAAAATAATGAACTAAGAGGTTGTTCATGATGGATAAGGTCAGATGTGAAGACTCTTGTTCAGTACCAACACAAGTCTCCCTATTCAATTCGTAGCAATTTTCTGTAGACATTTTCTATGCGAAAATAAATTTTAATTATATTAGCATTGAAAATCTACCTAAAAGAGAACCCAAATTTGAACTCACCTTGTAGAGCGTACCTTGTTTTGAAACAAAATTCAATATTTAATTTTTGTAGTAGAAAATTTTTTGTTTCTATGTACATAATTTGTTCGGTACGATTGCTTTGTACATGTAATTTGCAGGCTGTAACACATATTCAATAGGGTTTTTGTTTTTAATAAATCACCCGTATTATATAATAATTTTGATTTTGATTAAATCTGATTTCACTAAAACCTTTAATGGGTAAAATTCTCTTTATATCTATTTTCATCAAATATAAGACTCAAGATCTTATTTAAAAAGTATCAGTATCCGGTCACTAAATTAATTTGGTATTGATTCAATACGATTATTTTCCATAAAATCACCAAAAAAGAAAAAAAAATATATTATTATTGTGGAAGAAAGAAAGGGGAAAAATTTATGATCTTTGGTTTCTTTTTGTATTTTGAATTGAAACATTTGATTAGATTAAAAAAGTTTTATTTAAAGGGCAAAAATGTGGCACGCATATTTGCAACATTTCTTTTAGAAAATATACAACTTCTTTCTAATAATAAATAAATAAAAAACAATTGGCAGACTAACTTTGTATTTTATTTTTTATTATTTTGGTTAGTGTTTTCTGCGGTTGATGAGTGATGGGGAGCTGATAAAGTTCCACATCCAACACATGAGATGAGCTTTCTATCTTTCTCTACCAATATTCTGCATAGTCATATTTTTTTTGGGGGTAGGGTTATGGTTGTAGGGTTCCAAATGAATGGAGAATTATTATTATTTTTTCAAGTATTATGGCGCAATCATCTGCTTAAAGATGAAATAATTGAGAATTCTATAATGGGATTAGGCCCCATGCGCCGCTAGAAGCAATCATATCTTTCGATATTAATGAGCCCTCTGGGGTCAAAGTAATCATGCACACTCTAATCACTGAAAATTTTTTGAAGCACAAAAGTAGCATTGGTGGGCGGGGGGGGGGGGGGGGAGATGGAATGTTTTTGTGTCTGTTTTGGAGACTTCATAACGCACAAACAATTTGGTTGTATTCTTTTCTTAGCTATAATGACAGAGAGAAATAGGCATTGATTGCAGTCAAAAGAAAAGGATGAAAAAGAGAGATGGGAAAAAGAAACCCCCTTGGAGAAACCTTTTTCAATGATGAGTTTTGTGAGTTCCACCTCCTCTCCCCATGTTGAATATTTATGTTCTTCCAGTCGGTACAAGACTTTATACCTATTTTTAAAACGAAGACTTGAAAACAAATTATTTCCGCAACAATTTTAATAGCGAAGCATAAACAAAGACTGGTCTTTGTTCACCAAAGCTGAACCCTTTGTTAACAATTTGACGCCTCATGCCACGGAATTCGAACCCTCTGTTTGGTCTAATCAAAGCATTTAATCAGAGTACACAATGGGGGAAGCGGATTACCCTCTTTGATCAATCTACCAATTAATATAAAGCTAGATAGGAAAGAACTTACCAGAATGCAATTGACAGAGAGCCAATGATGAAAAGAGGGGAAAACACAGAGAAAAAAGGGTAAAATGAGAATAAATATTGAAAGTAAATGAAAAAATGTTGAGGAATACTTTTAAAACTAATTTTCATTATAAATAATGCACTGAGGAGCGTAAAAAAGATTTCATTAATAATGACCAACATGTCTTTAACTTTGATACATGTAAGCACCCGTTGTAAATACTGAATTTTCCTAAGCAACTGGAGCCTGAGCACCAACTTGATCAATATATATATATATATTTTTTTTAATAATTATTTTGCAAAAATGTTGCGCTTTTTAATTTAGTAATTATAATAATGAAAGCAATAAATGCATGTGACAGGGTGAGAGAAACACATGGTTGGAAACAGAGGGAACTTGGTATGGTGGGTGCTTCATATATATCATATGTGAAGCCAAAATTAGGGATTTTAAATTGGTAGACAATCTGAATTCATCTGAAGCCATGAAGAACTGAAACACACGAATCAACAAACGCACTTGGTTCTTTTATTTGATAACTCTAATGCCCCCCCCCCCAATGGAAACAAATTCTCAACTTGGAATCCACCAAATTTGTACCGACCAATGCTCCTACTCTTTAACACTTGATTGAAACCCTCGTTTCATTAGAATCTCCTGCATAATCCGATACATAGTTTTCTTTCCAATGATTTGTTTGTAGGCTGAATGAATTTATTCAATATACATTTTTGTTAACAAAGAATATAGTTGAGAGTTAATTTGTATTGATGAATTTTAGATAAATATAAAAAAAATCTTGTAAATAGATCCTTATCACCAAAATATTGATTTAGTGGAATGATTTAATGGAATTGTTCAAATCCCCCCCCCCCCAACCCAGTATATTAATCTCTCAGCACCTGCGGGGAAAGATAGCAAGTAAAGATTTCACCAAAAAATATTATATATATATATATATATATATACATTTAGCAAATAAAGAAAGTAAATGCCAAAAATATACCATTAAAATTTCCCAAGTTACACAAGGTCAGTTTGGTCATTTTACATATTCAAGGAGGAGACCAATCAACCCTTGAAGTCCACAACATTGATTTTGTTCGGGAGATTTGAACCCATAAACCCTTCCTCCTCCAATTCCAATAAACTACTTTTATCTGTGATTGCCAAACACAGCCTAACAAGTATACCCCCCGCTTTTCTGCCAATTTTGACCGTTTGTTTTAAGCTTGTTTGAAAGACCTCTTTGAGCCATGTTTCAAACAAGTCCTCTAGAAAAAAACTAGACCCAACTAACACCTCCTCTATTGCCATTTCATCAACACTAAAACAAACCCCCTTGTTGTATTTACCTTCCCCACAAGCCTCCTCAAACGACTTGTTCATCCTTGCCAAAAATCTTTCTCTCACCTCTCCCTTCTGATCGTAATTCCAGTCAAAAACAAAATTGTTCTTGATCAACTCCAAGAACCCATTTTGGGGATCGATCCCAAGTTCGCGTGTCAGGTCACTGGAGATTGGGCTAGCTTGAAACGACTTGTCACTTTCCTCATCATCTTCCTCAGCTCTTACATTCAAATCCAAATTGTTTGAGCTTGATTGCCTAGAGAACTCTCTCTTTCTGCTGCAGTTTGAAGCACGGTCTTGCTTTTCATCAATTTTGAGATTCTTGGTCTTGTTTGGCAAATTCCACTCGGCTTTTCGCTTGTGCTCATACTCATACCCAGGTGGAGCCGAAATACTGAGAGTTGTTTCTTGAATCTCCAGCTTCAACTGCATCAGTGATCGCTTCCTATCAGCCACATTGGTCGATGAATCACTAGTTGTTAGGATGAAGATTTTTTGGCTGAGATTTTCTTTTCCCTGAATTGTTTTGTGAATATCATCAGCTTCAAAGCGATCAGCGAGGAATCTCACAAAATGGGGGTCAGCAAAATCAACATCTTCCACCAAAACCACAAGCTCTTTGTGGCTTCTCAAAGCACCTGCAAGCATTTCACAGCATGAACTCACCATCCCATTATCTCTTTTCTTCAGGTCCATGTGGAATAGCAAATCGGTCGACCCAAAAATGGACTTGGCAATTGCAAGTGCAAGTCTTCTTTTCCCTACTGAATCATTTCCCCGAATCAATACCCATCTCTCCTTGGTTGTGGTCGAATTGAGCAGTGCGTCCACTATTGGTATAATATTTTGGCGCTGCCAATAAACATTCTCTTGCAAAGCCTTGCATATGTCTCCCCTATGAATATGTGATTCTCTATTTAATTTTGGCAATGATTTTGAATCAGAGAAGTTACAGTTTCCAAGAGCGAGCGTGATCTTCACCTCCTTCCCTTCGGTGTTCTTAAGAGAATCCAAACTCGGTTCCACTGCCTGGCGTTTGCTAGTTTCATCGGTGAAGCTGAATTGAATGGTGCAAGACGGTTGTCTTCTGAAAGCTGGGAAAGATGAAAATCCATGGTTGGAATCGGCAAAGGAGATTGAATTTGAATTATCATCAGAGACCCCATTTTGATTCGACCACGAAGGATACGATGTATTGAAAGAATAGCTCTTTCCAAGAATGCCTTGCTTCTTAAAAATTGGTGTGCTAAATTGGTCTTGAGCAGGCCTGCCTTGGTGCATGGCGTGACACAGTCTGTTCCACTTTCTCCTCAGCTCTTCCAAATTCTCCTGATTAAATTCAATTAATAAGATAAGTACACGTCTAGCTAGTCCTCTGAGTCATATATTGTTAATGATTGAGAAATTTGATGTTTGATTACCTTGAGATGAGCTTCAGGTGTATGAAGCCAGTAAGGCAAACGGGATGAGGATTTATCCAGATCAAATGAGCAACTTTTATGATTGGAAGACTTGACCAATGAAACTTCATTTTCATAATTCAAGGTGCATTCTGCGCAGCAACTCAACTTATCTTGTGACCATGATAAACTGCAAAACCAAGGATTAGGTCTCTATTAATGGAAGATTTAGGAAAAGGCTAAAAGTGAAAAAGCTTTTGCAATGTCAAAAAGCCTCAGAAAACAATCAAATCAAGGACAGAACGAGGTGTGGATTAATTTGAACATTAGCACTGCCAAACGTCAACAAAAGCTGTCTAGAAAATTAAGTTTCAGGCCACAGGCCTCTCCATATTCAGCAAATCCTACCTGGGTAGCTACCAGACGTCTAAAATGGTGGAAACAAAAAATCCAAATTGAAACAGGACTTTACAGCCTTCCTTTCTCTCCTTAAGTATTTAATGTTTTCCTTTTGCTCTCTAATAATAATTGTCTGATTTTAGAAAATCTCTAACAATCGATCACTGGCCATAACCTGACAAAGCAGAGAGGAAACAAGGAGGACAGTGATTCTTGTCTGTCTCTACCTTACTTTTTTACACCGTGGTCCTGACTTCACTCTTCAGACCATAAAGCTTCGCAGCTAGGAAAAGTAAAAAGAAAAGAAAAAAAAAAAAAAACGGCTCAAACCTAGAACACAAAAGAGAAATAAATCAAACCTCCACTCCGAACAATAGCCAAACATGGTGTGTCTAATTCTAAGCTAAGACATTCCCAAATGAATCGTAAGAAAACAATTGCTAGGAAACAGTAAAGTAGAGCTTCCTAGGACATTTGACGGTGATATTTGTGAAGGTGAACTCATGCTTTAACCCCCCACCTCCCACCCCCCGGAAAAAAAAAAGAAAAAAGAAAATAGAAAAATAAATCAACAAAGCAAATAGAATTACATAAAAATAAATAGAACTAGTTAAAAATAAGGGAAGTGTTAGAATAAGCAATTCTTAGATTACCTAGACGCATGGAGGCTCAAACCAAGACCACCAGAAGGAACAGAAACAGCTTGAAGTGCCCATTGAATCTCAAGTGGTGGCTGTCTTATCTGACACTTGATATATGTTTGGTAATTTGCAATACCCATTAACCAAACTTTACTGTACTCAGACAACAATCTGCCAATCTCTACAACAATATGATCAACAGGATTGTAACCCAAAACCACTTCTCCATCTCTCTCACCGTTAGTTGCTTCAACAGTCCATTTCAAGTCCCCTGTGTAGATTATAGCTCCACCACCTCCTGATGCAAAGCCCTCCACCTTTCTCTTAAGATCTGCCAAATTCATCTCTACATCTTCTCTCTTCATGAACCTCAAAGACACCGGAGAGAACTGAAACTTAATGAACTTAACTGATTTTAACTCCTCAGGAACCTCTTCTCTCTCTACTCTCCCTTTCAACTCAGCAATCAGGGACTCTGCTGTTGACACAGAATCGCCAACTATGACTGTGTTTTTTCGCTTCTTCCTCAACAGTACTTCCAAAACCAACTTCAAATCTTCCTTTGCAGAATCTGGTGCCATAATGGGGTTGCTTGAAATTCTCTTTTGAGGTGAAAAGAAAAATGGGTTTTGCTCGGAAGGGAAATTCAAGAAATGGGTCTGCCAGAAACCGCTTGGATGGATAGTATCTCTTATGTAATTTGATTCAGGTGTATGTGAGGGTGAACAAGGAGAGGAATAAATTCCACCGCCTGAAGAACCACTGTTGTAGGACTGAAATACAGCAGAAGCTGAAGAAGAGTCCTCTAGGTTGCTTTTGACAGCAGTGCTAGAGAACCCTGCTTCTCTCATGACTCTGCTTACACTTGGATCATCCAAGATTGATATGATTAGCTGTTCGAGCTCAACCTTAATAGCCATGAGAGGCTGTTGCTGTTGCTGTTGTTGTTGCTCAATACAACCTCTTCTCTGATGAGCCTGAGCTCTCTTGAGAGCTGCAACAAGAGCATTGGAGAGAGAAGGCTGATTGTGAAGAAGAGGAGTTGGTGTTGTAGGGAGTCTATTGAGAGCAACATTGAAACACAGTTCAAGTGCTCTGCATTGAAGAGGATGATGCGAAGAAGTCTGAATAATGTGTGGTGGTGGTTGTTGATGCTGTTTAGATTTGAGACAAGCCCTCCTTAAAAGACTTGCTCTTGAGCTTAGCAATGTGGCAGCTACATGAAGAGGAGTGACTTGAGCATGTCCTCTCCTCCTTGCTAAGCTCAGTGAGTGCTTCAATACTGAAGCAGCCTCTGATGTGAGGGTCTGCTGCACTGCACTAGCTCCTGCTCGCATAACTTGAGAAAACCCACACCCCCACCCCCTTTAGACTACAAACACTTGTTCTATCACACCTCTCTCTATCTCTCTTCTTTCTTCTTTCTCTCTCTTCAGCACCACCCCCCCAAATATTTGTTTTTGGTGAAGATACAGAGAAAACCGAAGTTGGGTTTTGAAGATTTTCTGATGATACTATGAGAATGTGATGGTGCAGTGTTATAGCTTTGTAGATGCAAGACTAGATCAGAGCATCATCTTTATACTTCTCTTATTCTTTTGTCTTTGTTTTGTTTTGTTTTTCCCTTTTTCTTTTTTGCTTTTCTCTTTTTCTTTTCTTCTTTTTTTTTTTCTTTATCGTATGTGTTACTTAATTACTCATTAATTGTTATTCATTTCTTGGCTTTACATTGTAGAGCAAATGATAGGCATGTTACTAGAGCTATTGTAGATATGATAGATTAGAGATGGAAAAAAAGCATGGTCTTAAAGGTGAAATTCCTTCTTGGGATTTGTGAAAAGAAAATTGAAGGTAAAATTTCATACTTGAGTGTTTGTGAAAAAAGTGATCATCACGGCTAAAAATCACAAATGTCAAGCTTAAAGCATGTATGAACGCTTCCTCCCAAACCAAAGTGTGCAATCCAAATCTTCTGGTCTCATTTGATATGTTTACATGCTATTTTTATGAATGAATTATTGTGTATCATCATTTTTTAGTAAATTTTTAAAGGGCATTTATTAGCTATGATCTCACTTTATGGTGTCAAAAAAGCAAAAAGAGAAATCGGTGTGGTGGTAGTGGAGGTTTTATTTGTTGGGAGATGGGAAAAGAAAAAGGAAATTAAAACCCCAAAAAAATGACAAAAATACAAATTCAGAGGAAGTGATGCAATTGACAGTCAATTTCTATACCATTACGGTGAAAAGCTGCAAAAAGAGTGGTTTCAAACTACACCCATTCCCTTTTTCCAATTTCTGTGAAAGGAATATCAATGCAATATCATATCTATTTTGCTTTATTTATTTCTTTTTTTTTTTTTTGCACTTTTGAAGACAGCGGCAACATAGTGTGGTTATTATCCGTATAATTTTAAGCCATTTTAATGCAAAATGGCTAAATATTGGTTTTAAATGAAAAACATAAAAGAGGGACTCAGCAAAAAAAAAAAAAAAAATAATAATAATAATAAACGAGGGGTACCCATAACATAGGCCAAGGACCAACTATTCAGAATTACTCAAAGAGCTTTTCCACCCTCTTACCACATCAACCTTTGAATAGACAGACAAGGCCAGCAGAAATTCAAAAGAAGTACTAAAGGTAAAAGTGGAGAAAAAAAAAAGCCCACTGGGGAGGGAGAGAGAGAGGGGGGGGGGGGGGATAAATTTGTATTTTCAGTTTCATTTATGTTGTTTCTATTCTATTCTCATGTTAAGCATTTGTTCTTTGTATATAATTACATTACATGCTACAAAGAGATGCTAGGGGAGAGAGAGAGAGAGAGAGAGAGAGAGAGAGAGAGAGAGAGAGAGAGAGAGAGAGAGAGAGAGAGAGAGAGAGAGAGAGAGGACTAATAATAGCTATGTGGGATAGCAGACAAAGGATTGCTTTTTTTTTTTAACTATATTAATCGATATCCGGAGTTAATCTGGTCCAGAACATGCAGTGGCCCATTTAAAGATTACCCTCATAATATAGTTTATTTCATACTTAAATTATCTTAATTAAAAGATTTAATATCATGTCTTATTAATTTAATCTGACTGTCGGTACCGAATTGCTTTTTGAGTACCGGGGAATGAAACGCTGTCTCTCCGAGGATTGGCATCAGGACACACTCTCTCTCTTTCATATGGAATATGGAACACAGTGTCTTAATCCAATCTATCTTCCATAACCTCCTTAATAACGACTTTCTGAAAGATATAAAGAAGAAAAGGTAGGTAATTAATTAATTGATTAATTTTGCAATAGAAGAAAAAGGAAAGAAGAATAACTGCTTACCAAATTGTTTACTTCAGCATAATACCATTAAGCATGTTTATTTACTTTCTACTATCCAAGGCCCCTATTGGCACAAAATTTTGACTAGGCTCTACTGATTCTACCATTTTGTTTTATCACAAATGATCACTTGCTCTCTCTCCCACCGTTGGTGATATAGATCTATCCAAGGTTAAATGTTTGATATTTATTATATGGGAGGTTTTCCATATAATTATTGAAGGAACTCCACTTATATCTTTATTTTATGTGCTTAGCTAGATAGGTTAACTTCAATATTTATCCATACATAGTCAATAAAAATAGTGATATTTTACTTTAATTTTTTAAACAACCTTATAATTTCTTTAGAAGCAACTTCTCCGCATAATATATATATATATATATATATATAAAGTGAGAGATAATCCAAAATAATATGGTTTAGGGACAGTTCAAGCGGTAGAGTTTTTTCATTTTTTATTCAATCCGGTTTAATTGTATATTATCGTAAAAAAAATAAAAAAGGAGTATCCGAAATAGCAAGGTTGCTGATGGTTTGGACGCCGGCAGGGACCCATGTTGTCAATGCAATCAGCAATGCCAACACATCGTCAGTTTTTATGCCGCGGAGGTTGAGTTGATAGCGACCCATTGGCATCTCAAAGTGGGTTACTACTGGGGTTAATTTTATTTTTTAAAATATATATTATTTTTCTTAGTCATTTTAGCATAAATTTAGTTAAAGAAATTTATATATTAAATTCAAATTAATTAAACTTTATAAAAGACAATAAGCATAAAAATAAAGAAACAAATTATATCTATACTTATCTATTTTTAGTGATTGAAATCGCTGAAACTCGGTTAGCAGGAGCCAATGCAGATCCTTGGGGTCTAACCCCCTTCTCTAGCAATAGTTGGGTATACCTCTCCCACAAAAAGAATATAATTAAAGAGATAAGAATCGATTTATATCTAAAATAAGAAATTAAATTGATAAAAAATTTTAAAAAAAATGAAATTACTTTACTCGAGTTGCTTGTGGGCACATGATGAACTTACCCACTTTGATGCAGAAGTTGTCCAAACTTGTTTATCAATAAATCATGCTGCCTAAACTTGTTAGCATTTGTTATGTTATTTATTTCTTTAATTACATAGCTTGCATTACTACCTAAATACTTAAACCAAATATATTATGAAAAAAATTAAAAAAAATACATAATTAATTAAATATAATAATACTCACCTATCTCCAAGAGGAAATATTTAGTAGCACTAGTCTTCCTTTGCATCCTGCTACTGCTTCGAATCATGTTAATAAGTTGTGCAAATAAAGCAAAAAAAAAAAAAAAAAAAAAAATCGTTCTTTTTAATCTCTTACTAATAAAAATAAGTAAATTTTATTTTCTACTTGTAAAATTTTTATAAAAAATTTATTCTATAATAACTATAGATTTTTCTAGTTAAGTTAAAAAAAATAATACAAATAGAATACAATAAATTACTAGCTATTGAATTTTTTCATAATAAATAAATTATTTAACTAACTGTCTTAGTTATGAAATTACATATTAAAATTAGCCTATTCAAACTCATATATTAATTTTGTTGAGCAAATATATATATATATATATATATATATATATATAAAAGTTTCTCAAATGCATCAAGGTGCTCCCAACATAATTCAAAAGAAAATTCACGAATGCTATTGGAAGTAAACGCTTCACAAATACATGGTAGTCATGATTTTTCATTTCTATGAGTTTGTATTAAGTTGTATCAAAGCGTTTTCCAATATCTAATATATTTCTATATGAAAATCTCAAATTTCCTCATAGTTTATAAGTTTTGGGCCCATGCTTGTCGGATGCATCGTTAGTGAACGACAATGACAAATATAAAACAAATCTCCCATGGTATTCACATTGTCTTTGTCTTTCACTTGATCGGGTATGTCTCGTATGAAAAATTCCCAAAAAAAGAAAAATACTCCACTTAGTCCACTTATTCTCCGTTTTGAATCTAGATCGTGCCTAAAGAGTCTTCAATCGCTATTGGAAAATTGACTGCATGCTCCCAAACCTATCTCTCATCAACCTTGACCATGGATCATCTATGCTAACACGACCTGATTAAATGCTGTTTATCTACTCTAAAGGGGTGACCTATAGGCTAACTTTTTGTAATAGTCAAAATGTGATGCTTTCTTGCCATATTATAGAAGACTTTCGAATCTCTCCATGCATATTGAACATGTTAAAATTCCAGTTGTGCTCTTCCCGGATTGCATTTCATGCATAGAGAAATCACTTGTTCAAAGAAGCGTAGCTCTGATACAAAATCCACACCGGATGGCTGTGTCATACGTTTGGACTCCAACATTCTACAACATTTGTAACTTATCTATTCTTTTTTTTTTTTTTTTTTTTTTACTATGATTAGTATACCAATTCAGTATTTGAGATTTTGTCCCGATTAATTTGGGTCGACCGCTTGCAGGCCCCAATTGGAGTGGTAGGTTTCCCGGCGTTGATTTTTCATTCCCATAAGGATCGAACTTCCGATTATAACTAAAGGACGTCAGTTCTTGAATCGACTAAACCATCAAATATTGATAGTAACTTATCTATTCATGGTTGCATATAGACGTCAAACGATTTTTTCAAATTCAATGGACAAGGTACAACCAACATAAAAAATATATGTGGCATCTTCATCCACATGTCCCGGCAAACCTAAATATTTTTTTTTTCGAGATGGACTAAACAGAGCAGAGCCATCTGTACAAAGTCCTAATCGGATGCTGTGAGCTTTCATTGCAAACTTGTGGTATGTCAAATCAAATGTGTGCTTTGCTTACATTACGATTCTACAAGATGAGTAGCATCTGAGGTCATGTGCTCCACTATTGCCTTTGAATGATAAACTCTTTGCGAGTTTGTATCTCGGATTACCACAAAACTTATAGTTATATAACTCTGCATCATTCATCCAGAACAATAAACAACTTTCTTAGCCAACGTTTATCCACAGTAATAATTAGGAGGCAAGTAATGGGTCTGAGGAAGGCTCTAACTCTTGAATTAATTTTTTCACACTGTAGTAATTAGGGGGCAAGTGAAGGGTGTGAGGTAGGTTCTCACCCATGGTTGTGCTTGGCCTTAATGTTTAACGATTTTGCTCTCATTAATACCCCGCTATGACTCTCGCAACCTTCATCCAAAGATTTATTAATGTAGGTTAATAGTGTGCCCAGTGGGGCATTAAAAAAAAAAAAAGTAAAAAATTTGAATTTTTATCTAGAGAATATTGGGTGGTTAAATCCCAATAATCTCTCTCTCCCAAAAATCTCTCCATGTTTTACTCCAACACAACCTATGTGATTGGTATGGGTTATTATTCTTGATTGAGAGTAAGAATAAGGATTTTTTTCTAAGAGAGAAAAATGAGAGTATGAACATCGGAGTGGTGAGAGGATTTTTCTTAGAGAGAAAAATACACCATTTTTTAGGGTTTTACAAAATTTCAAGAAGAGAATTTTTGGATCATCAGATTAAGAATTGAGACGTCGTTATTTTGCGCTGATAGTTCGTTATACGTGGCTATCATCCCGATTATGAGTGGTTCGTGTTCAGAGTTTGCGGTTCCTGAAATTTTCTACATCATCGATTGAGATATACCGTGAACTTGACATTTTACGATTCTGGAAAAATTATTTATTATTGCTCCCGCTGCGTGATTGAGTAACAAAGTTTAACATTGGTATCAGAGCGTGTTAGATATATTTTTACATGATTTTTTGGAATTAAATTTGTTTATAAAAATATAGGGTATAAAATTTGGGGTTCGGATCACGGATGAATTTCATGAATCCATTTATACCACTATGTTACCCAACTCACGTAAAATACGAAAATAATTTTTTCGTAATTTTCTGAGTACGATTAGGTCAAGAAAATTCCAGTTGAAGCATTTGGCCGTGAATAGTGACCAAACCCTTCAACTCCAGATTTGGCGAGTTTTAGGTTAAATCAGAGCGTGAAAATGGTAGATCTGTATTTGTCTCTGATTGATCTACATTTTAATATATATATTGCATATTGTTTATACCGGAATGTGAGGTTTTCGGAAACCCGAGTTACAGATAGATTCGGGCGAAGACGAAGCCCAACAATAGGGCGCGTGCACAACACGCGCGCGGAGACGCATTTGTGCATAGCGGATGCGGAGCGTGTGTCTCAAGCGTGTGTCTCACGCACGCGTAGGCGAGTGACGTTTTGGGTCCAGACCGGGTCTGGACCGAACCGGGTTAGGCCCAACCCGCGTCTGGGATCTAGACCGGGTTCGGGGTTTCGACCTGCGCCCGCATCCGGATCCGACCCGGGTGACGTGGGTTGCGCGAGTGTAGGCGTGTCGCCCCGCGCTCGTGTGTAAGGCGAGTGGTCTAACGCGCACAAGGCGCATGTAGGTGCGTGCCTGACGCGCTGCGCATCTTGTATATGCCCAGGTGCCTTCCCGGCGCGTGGGGGCCCATGGAAACGTGCCGCCGGGTATGGCAGCGCGTGGACCCTCCCGGCGGCACGTAGGTTTACCTAAAATTGGATTTTTTCAATTTTTGTGACTGATTGTGGGTTTTTATATACCGAATCTTAATCCGAATGATAAGATACAATCCTGAATTGTGGTGTACCGAATCTTAAGCATCAATTATCACTAATGTCTCCTTTTTCTGTGTGACAGAGACATGGTTGCAACAAAGACTGTCATTCTAGATCTCGTTAAGGGAGATAAGCTGAACGGTGACAACTATGATATTTGGCACCAAAAGGTTCAGTTTGTTTTCAAGAAACAAGAGCTCGGGAAAGTTCTTAAGAACGAGATGGTGGACCCCGGGGAGGATACCACGGCACAAGCATGATGGGATCAGGAGGTGTATCGTGTTTGGAAAAAGAAGGATGGCCAAGCGAGGGTGATCCTTCTTAACAGCATGCACGATGAGTTGATTCCGATTTACGAGCAGTATCCTACTGCACAGTCGATCTGGCATGCTCTGAGAGAGCATTATGGCGCCCCGTCAACTCTTAAGTTGAGGATACTAACTTATAAATTCATCACTTACAAGAAGAGGCACAATCATACCATGAAACAGCATTTAATGCACATGTCGAGTATGATCGCCTCTCTGAAGAATATGGTGGAGCCGATATCTAATGAGTTTCAGGTATTGGGTGTGATCCGGTCCTTGCCTGACTTTTGGGATGTGGTCAAAACTTATTTCATGCATACTGAAAGTATTCGTACTTTCATGGACGTGAGTAGGCACTATGAGCTTGAGGAGGAGCGTCAGGAGATGGCTAGGTCTTTTTTTACTCATGTTAATATTGCGGAGTCGAGTAAGGGCTCTCGGGGTTTAAAGCGTAAGTGACGCAAGCATGAAAAGAAGGCCAAAGGCCAAGACAAAAAGAAGCAACCTGCCAAGACTGACGACAAAGGATAGAAGCGCAAGAAGAAAGAGTTCGATAAGAGCAAAATCCAATACTATATTTGTGGCAAGATTGGGCATTTCGCACGCGAGTGCGGCGAGCGAAAGGTATATCCTTTTTCTTTACATGGTTTGAGTTACATGTCATCTAGTATGATACTCACTAACTCTTCTCCTTTATGGATTGTAGACTCAGGAGCCACGGACCATGTAGCTCGGGACAGAAGCACATACGTGGAGTTCTGCCGTTGAAGTCCCCAAGCGAAGAGGCTGTACGTGGGAAATGAAATATTTGTAGAAGTAAAAGGGATTGACACTTGCAAACTATTGCTACAAAGTGACCAAATCTTATATCTTCATAACGTTTTGTATGCTCCTGAGATTAGATGGAATTTAGTATCTATCCGATATTTGGATTTGTTAGGATATTCTGTGTTATTGGGAAACTCTAGCGTTTCCATTACTTATGACAGCTCTTTGATTTGTTCCAGTTTGTTCCATGTGAGATTTTATATATTGGATATGATTTCATTTTATGAGATTTATTCTTTTTCTATTATTGCTTTTGCATCTGATAGTGTAGTGGATGATATAAATGTATGGCATAGTAGGCTTGGCCACATAAGGCAATAGAGGATGACCCGGTTAGTTATGAATGGCTTGTTAGGCCCGCTAACCAAGGTCTAATTACCCTTATGTGAGTTTTGGCTTGCGGGCAAAGCCACTAAAAAAACCATTTGGGAAAACAATGAGAGCTGGAACTCTATTTAATTGGTCCATTCCGATATTTATGGACCCATAAATGTGATAGCCCGAAACGGAGCCACGTATTTTATTACGTTTAGAGACGACTACACGCGTTTCGGTTACGTCTACCTGATCTCGTACAAGTCTGAGATACTAGAGTGTTTGAGGAGGTTTATCAGTGAAGTTGAAAATCAACTAGACTTGAGGGTGAAAACTCTCAGAACCGATCGGGGACGCGAGTATCTGTCTGAACAATTCAAAGAGCTCTGTTCCGATAGAGGTATTATGAGATAGTTGACTATTCCCGCTACTTTTCAGCAGAACAGAGTAGTCGAGAGAAGGAATAGGACTCTGCTAGAGATGGTGAGGTCGATGATGGTACAGACCAATCTACCTATCTCCCATTAGGGGGATGCGTTGTTGACTGCGGCCTACGTCCTTAATCGTGTTCCGACAAAGTCTGTAGTCAGCACCTCATACGAGTTTTGGACAGGGAGACAACATGACCTTAGCCACTTGACGCCATGGGGTTGCGCCGCGTATATTCATGATTCCTCGCATCAGTACGGCAAGTTAAGCCTACGAGAAAATAAGTGTATCTTTATTAAATATTCTGAACACTCCAAAAGATATGTGCTCCTAGGAGAAAATACAGACGACACTGTCACTGAGTAGAGTCTCGTGATGTCACTTTTCTCAAGAGGGATTTCCCTAAGAAAGGAGAAATCGATCGAGACCTCACCTTCTATGAGATGGATGAGCCTAGTAGCTTAGTTGAACCAGTGACGGACTCAAGAGCTGATTATGGATCTTGGTCTTAGTAGGAGCGATCCATCTAAAGGTGTAGAGTGTCTCTCTCCTCGAAGGAGTAGTCAAGGACAAGTGTCACGTCGCCGTTTCCCGATTGAGGATGAGATCCTCATTGTGACTCCTAAGGACGATGAAGAGCCGAGGACTGCACAGGAGGCTCTCGAGGGTTTAGCAAAGTACCAATAGTTACAGGCCATGCACGAGGAAATAGAATCAATGAGAGTCAATGAAGGCTGGGAGCTAGTTGACTTACCTGAGGAAAGAAAGGCCATTGGGAACAAGTGGGTTCTCAAAATTAAAAGACAGACCGACGAATCGATTGAGAGGTATAAGGCCCGTTTGGTAGCCAAAGGTTACACGTAAACTAAGGGCATTGACTACGAGGAGACTTTCTCCCCAATAGTCAAATTTACTTCGATCCGTTTACTTTTAGCGATTGTCGCTAGTATGGATCTTGAGTTACACTAGATGGACGTTAAGACCGCTTTTCTTAACGGGAGGCTGGATGAGGAGATCTACATGAAACAGCCCCCTGGGTTCGTTTTGGTAGCCCAAGAAGACAAGGTCTGTCGACTTCGGAAGTCGATATACGACCTAAAGCAATCATCCAGGCGGTGGTATCTAATATTTCACGAGAATGTGATATCTTACGGTTTTACGATGGTCGAGGAGGATCATTGTGTTTATCTGATTCGCTCCGATAACTCTTTTGTGATCCTGTCGTTGTATGTGGATGATATAATGTTGGCCGGGAACGACATTCAGTATTTAATGACCCTCAAAGCGTGGTTGTCATCCAACTTCGACATGAAAGACATGGGTGAAGTTGAATTCATTCTCGGAGTTAAAATCCAAAGGGATCGCTTGAGAAATATGTTGACTCTTTTACAAGAGACATATATTAGAAAAATTCTCAAACATTTTGGGATGAGTGATTGTAATCCCATAGATACTCCGATCGTCAAAGGTAAAGGCCTGAGCCTGGAAATGTGTCCGAAAACTTAAGAAGAAGTAAGCGAAATCAGTAAAATATTTTACTCCAGTGCAGTGGGAAGTTTAATGTACACAATGTTGTGTATTGGACCGGACATTTGTTATGCAGTTGGTCTGGTGAGCAGATATCAGACATATCCTGGGAGGGGTCACTGGAGAGCAGTGAAAAAAATTTTGCCGATATCTAAAATGAATTGCAAACTTCTCTTTGTGTTACGGAAGAGACGATTTACGTCTTATGGGCTATACGGACGCTGACTGGGGAGGCGATTTGGATAAACGCAAATCGACATCAGATTTTGCTTTCTTGCTCAATAGCGGGGCCATCTCATGGAGCAGCAACAAGTAAACCTGTGTTGCTCTATCTACGATGGACGCTGAGTTTGTGGCATACTCAATTGCAGTTCAGGAGAGTGTTTGGTTCCGGAGACTACTGGATGACTTTGGGATTGTAGAGGATAGTGAGAGGTCAGTAATGATTTATTGTGATAATCAGACCGCTATCGTTTACACTCGAGACCCTAAGTTTCATAGTAGGAACAAATACATCGACACTAGATACCATTACGTTAGAGACATTATCGAGAAGGGTGAAGTGACCATAAAGTATATTTCAACACATAGCATGGTGGCTGACCCCTTTACCAAACCCATCACCAGAGACTCCTTTTTAGGGTATAGAGAATCATTGGGTTTGAGTATCTCTAACATTTCTCAGTTTGTACTTATTGATGATATTTATGCTTATTGATTTTTTATATATATGATTATAGTGAATTATTCAGTCATTTTTGTGTTATATTTTCATTTAATGCACTTACTTTTTTTTATCATATATATGTTCTGCGATGTGATAATAGATATGTCAGGCAGGCAAAGTCGACACTCTCATACGAGTGACCACCTCCAACTTTGAGTGAGTGGGGATGAGATGGTTTGTAACAATAAGAGATTTTGAGAGTGGTCTTGCTAGAATATAAGTCGCCTTAATACGTGTTCAGGATGTGGTCATATACGATATGACCGACACAGAAGTACCTATATCCATGTTGCCTGTGAGTAGTCAGGTTTGAAATCTCGGATATCACATATGATTTGTGATATTGTCTCTGAGATATTCTCTCTGAGATTTCTGGGTAAAGTTTTATGTGTAGACTGAGTCCCCACACCTGTACAGTGTTAGAGAAATCTGACATATGTCATTTTGAGATATGAGCGAGTAACACTGTGGCACGTGTTTCATACTACGTATGATAATACGACTTGAGATAGTGAGAGTTATATTATTTGAGTCAATAACTTAAAATTTATCCCCAAACCTCATTGTGTGAAACCCGAGATCCATTGGATGACATCTCTTATACCTTTATTACTTTCGGCTGTCTCTTGAGATCATGATTCAGTGTTTGTTATTTTAGTATGTTTACCGATAACCCGGAAGATAAATTGAGTTCTGAGGGACAGGTCTAGAAGAGCAGCTGAATTGAGATCGATAGATTCGAGTTCGGGAAAAAGAAAACCAATTGACATTGTATCATTATATTGTATTCACTGACCGGTCTTTTATATTTGTCCATGTAGGGATTTGAACACAATAGTGGATACATAGTCGAGCGATATTTGGGAATTACTTTCGATGAGGAAAGTAACTCGATGGATATAATTAGTTTTGGATCTGGGGTACAGCGAGCTTTTTTTTGATACTAACGATAACTCTTCGATCATCCTAACAGGTGTATTGAGAAATTTTTGCTTGCAAGTGTACTCGCTAGTCGCACGACGTCCAATCCTGTATGAAAGTCCAATAAGGTGATGTAGAAGATCACATAAGTTGTGATCTCGTGATGAATATAGATGCCCTCATGTGCAAGTGGGAGATGCAGGTTAATAGTGTGTCCACGTGAGGTATTAAAAAAAAAGTAAAAAATTTGAATTTTTACTTAGAGAATATTAGGTGGTTAAATCCCAATAATCTCTCTCTCCCAAAAACCTCTCCATGTTTTACTCAAACACAACTTACGTGATTGGTGTGAGTTATTATTCTTGATTGAGAGTAAGAATAAGGATTTTTTTTAAGAGAGAAAAATGAGAGCATGAACATTTGAGTGGTGAGAGGATTTTTTTTTGAGAAAAAAATACACAATTTTTTAGGATTTTGTAAAATTTTAAGAAGGGAATTTTCAGATTATCGGACTAAGGATTGAGACGTCGTGATTTTGCAGTGATAGTTCATTATATGTGATTATTATCCCGACTACGAGTGGTTCGTATTTAGAGTTTGCGGTTCTTAAGATTTTCTATATCACCGATTAAGATATACCGTGAATTTAATATTTTATGATTCTGAAAAAATTATTTATTATTTATTTATTATTACTTCCGTTACGTGATTGAGTCACAAAGTCTAACAATTAACAACATTTAACAGATCCATGAACTCATCGGCTAGATGTAACTCCCAAACTCAACTGTTTTTTGTCGAATACCTCATCAATGTTGGAGGGGTATCAAATGCTTCGTACCCCGGTAAAGTTGCATGATCTCACGGCAAAACAAATTAACATTAGTATTAGCAACCATTTTTTGGTAGGTGATCAGTTGGTTACTATAAAGGCACCATTATTCCCTTACTATAAAAAACAAAAAAAAAAAAATAAAACACAAAAAAAAAATTATTCCCTTACTATAACAACCTGTTCACCTCTTTATTCTCAAAGCAATATTAGTTCCCGGTGACAAATCCATTTGTAATAATTCAAAGAACGGTCCACCCTCTGGTTACTTACCGATCAGATTCTCCTAGGTAAGCGCTTGATTGATTCTCATTTTCGCTTGGTGCTCCACGCCCCTGTTCAGTTGAAGGCAATATTTGTTTCTCTTTTTTAAAGTACGGAGTCAACCGACAGTAATAGAAAGGGAAGCATTCAAACACTACGGATAAGGAAAAGAATTTTAAGTGATTTGAATTTTCTCAAATAATATTTTAAAAGTTTAACAATATTTGACTATGAACCGTAATCTCGAAATATTTATATAAGAAAATTAGAATTCTGACATCCCAAAACACACGAAACTCACCCTGGGAAAACCATATAAACATCCTCAATTTAGCTGATCAGGTAAATTCTTTGATTCTCTGAACGTACACAAAACACACAAAGATATTCAGAACTCTCTTTCAATTTGTTCTTTCTATTATTGAAAATCACTTTGTGACTTGAGCGTCGGAATCTCCCCACTAGAGCATCATATGTGGTCTTTTACAGGTCCCATTGATAGAGATGGACAGACGGCTAGTCATCCTGTTTAAGTTAGTAGATTCATTATCTGTGAAACCAAATCCACCACCAATTATATATACTTCTTGAGCAAGAATAAGGCCAATTAACCATTTACAATAACAAAAATCATCATTTTGTTAATTAACAAAATTATATTTCACAACCAAGAATTTTTAACTACTTTTTTAGTAGTAGAGAAGAAACAGCGAGGTAGAAAATAGACATTGAGAATGAGTGTGGGTGCGACAAGTTGGGATCGTGAGTTATTTCTATTATCAGTTAGTGATGCCACCACCGACGCCCTGTAAAAGTGCTTCCAGACTCAAAGATGGGTGAACTAAAATGGCATATAGCAATGCCATTAGTGACACCAAGTGATAGCGATGCTTTTTTCCGACGCTTAATATCAGTAATGGCATTGCTAAAGGCACCGTAAAAATTTAAAGTTATCGTTTCATGAAAAAGGTGGTCTACAGCAATAGTTTGTACTTTCAACGACGTTTTTCCTAACGGAGATGTCGCCGCTAAGCTTTGCCGCCATGACGCACCATCTCTTGCAACATCCTTCGCATCACTTTTGATTTAGTGATGCTTGTTGCGTGCTCTTCTACTGGCACTACTACTTGGCATTACTATTATGTGATGCCTTTTGGGGCGTCGCAAAGGTGCAATAGCAACCCTTTTTTTTTCCTTGTTTTTTTTTTTCCTAATGAAATTTTAGGGATTTTTTTTATAGTTAAATGATTAATTTATTAATATTGAGAAAAATTGGCAACATGTTATTTAGTTTATGGTTAATATTTAAGGTTTTTTGTTCTCAATTTCTTAATTAATTTCAAGCTTTTCTACAATTGAATATTTCAGTTTTTTTATTAGTCTAGAGAAAATTGAAAACATAATTTATAAAAATTTGTGTATTTTGTACTTTATTAAATATCAAGTTTTGTATTTTTTTTCAATTTCTAAATTAATTTTGGTCTTTTTTATAGTTGACTATCTGATTTTTTATTATTGGTAAAATTGATAATATGATTTATGAAAATTTGTTCAATTTTTTATTTTCTTGATGATCGATAAAATTTTACGGAGAAATTATATAAATATAAATATATAAATATAAATATATATATATATATATATATAATTCTTACCCCCAAACAAAAATCCTGCCTCGGTCTGCTTCTCGTGTCACGATTTTGAGATCCCGAAATGTTTTTTTTCCTCATTGGATTATAAGAAGGATATTAGTCTATTTGGAAATTGGCAACGGCATGGGACAACGGGTTGGAGTCGTGGTATAATCTAACGACTTTAAATTATATCATTATATCGGATAACATTTAATTTCTAGAATGATTTCATTTATAAAAGGTGACAGATTAACACTTGTTTTAATTATTTGTTCTCTTAAGGAAGGAAAAAAAAGCATAACTTTGGTTAAATGGCACTCCTTTTCCAACGAAATAGACCAGTCAAGGTGCTGCTTTCATGGAATGCAAAGCTCAACGTCAAAGTGAAAGAACACTTGGAGTTCAATTAAAAGAAGTGTTTGCCCGAATCATTGGAACATTATTCTTTAGAGTAAAAGTAAGGTTTGGTTTCCCCAACTTATAAGAAAAGTTATCTCCTGGGGATTAAAATTTGTGAAATCATTCATTCATTCAACTGAGTCTGCTACCTTTGTAGACAAATGATTTGGTTTTGATTTCGTCCCAAACAAAATTTCCACAAAGCTAAGGAGAACTTTGTTTCAAGCTTACGTCAAAAGCAGACAATAAAGGCCCACATTCCCAAACCCAAAATCGACCCACCATGGTTTTACCACCCCATTTATCACTCCTTATCTTTGTAAAGTTGGTCAAACCAAAATTGCTAAACACATATAACACCAACTTGATACAACTAGGATTGGGTTTCGTCGGATATACGAAGAGAAATATCATTTATTTGTATTTTTATATTCAACCCAATCGTTTGTTATCCATTACCCATTTTGTGCACAATATTAAAGGTGAAAAAATTTACAAAAATGATGTCTTTTTCTCTCAACTTCTACAAAAACCGAAAAAGAAAACGAAAAATACAGGAGTGTAGAAAAATGATAAAAAATATAATTAATATTTGTTGAACGAAATATTTTCCTGCCATAGTTGCTCGACATGACTAGGCCAGTCCGGACCCATGGGCGAGAGGTGCACATCCAAAACAGTTAGTTGCAGGGGGGCAAAGTAAAAACTTTCTTTGTTGGAGTATGGTTGAAAATTACAAGATTTTTGGGGACCATTATTCATTGTTTCCAGAGCATCTCAATAAAATATGGTCAAATAATCGTGGGTTGTCAAAATTTTCAAACTTTTGGGGCTTTATGGGCCACAAAAAAGTCAGCTCCCCTGTAAGGATCACAAGAGTGTTAAAAAAAAAAAAAAAACTCTTTATCATACAATTTCATTAATTTTGAATTCCAAAATTACATTACAAGTTAACTTTACGTTGGGGGATAACTTTTTAATAGACCATTATAAATTCTAAATTAAATTAATTAAAATATAATTATAGATACCGATTGATATAATATAAAAAAAAATATTAAAAAAAACTCTTATCATACAATTTCATTAATTTCCAAATCCAAAATTACATTGTAGGTCAATTCTACATGATTCGTATGATACAAAAACCATACATGAGTTAAACCTTAAATTTATTAACCTTAAGGCTTCATGTGAGATCACTCTAATCCATTTATAATTCATCTCAACCCTAAATGCATGCTGAAAATTGGGGTAACTCATAGAGACTTATTATTTTTTATTTATGGTTATAATATGTAAATCTCTTGTTAATCGGAATGATTTATCTTAATTATCAAAATGGCTCTGATTCAATAGAAATTAGTATAGTGACTAGCACTAAATATGATATATAGAGTAATTTCATTAAATATGTTATAAAAATGGAAATTTGTATGTTATAACTATATTTAGTTCATGTATGGATAAATTTACGAAATATATATTATGAGTGAGATTTTTTATGAATTAAGAGTTATGGATATGTAATATTTGTTAGTTGGAACACATGTGTGCAATATATAATTTATGTGTGCTCGGATGACACTTCAAACATGAGTTCTCTCTTTTTTTGGGGGGCCAGAAAGTATCAATCCTTCAACACTAAACTCTAAAATTATAAAACCAAAAATATCTTAAACTCTAAATTTTAAACCTTAAACCTCAAACTTGTTAAACCTAAAATCTTAAATCATAAACCCTAATTTAGTTTTAAGGGGTTGAATTGGTAGTCATGTTGAGCTTTTCAGAGCGGGATTTGTCCATTTTCATGCAAAACTCATTAGTGTTTTTGTAAAATTTTTTGCCCTACGATTGAGCCTTATATTGGTTTAAAGGGGATGGTATGCCCCTAAAACTCTAAACCCCCAAGTAGTTTTCATTGTTTTGTTATTTGAGTTTATAAAATGAAGTTCAATGGCTTTAAAGCATTCTCATCAGTAGAAAAATATGTTTACCCGAAGGGGTGATGTCCATGAAGCTAGTGCTACACCAAACAATACCCTTGAGCTAATAACCTATTGTTAGGTTTATTTTACCAAAAATAAATGCAGAATCGTAAGAAAAGAATAAATCATATCTCTAAACCATAGTTGATTTCTACTTGAATATCCCAAGCTAGTCGTATTATTGAACACAAATAATCGAACTAATACTTTTCTCACAACACTACACTTCAAATCCGAGTGATTTCTAATATCCAATTTTTTGTATGTTTTTCTCTCTTAAATGTGTATAATAATTTTGAGAGATCTTACAATTTTTTTGTATCTCACACACTTTTCTTGATCGTGGAATTATTTTCAAAAGGGAAGGGGGTGGTTAACTCAACTTAACTGTTCCCCCTAACTTCCTGTTTATTTAAAATTTTAATTTTAAATTTAAATATTAAGAACAAAAATGCCCTTACGGGCATAATTATCACACATCTCCCATTTGCATATAACGGGCATTTTATGTCCACCATAAGATCACAACTCATGTGATCTACGATATCACCCCTTAGGATTTTTCATATGAAATCGGATGTCATGTGACTGGCAAGTATACCTGCAAATAAAAACTTTTTGATGTATTGGTTAAGATGATCGAGAAGCCAACATTAATATAAGAAATTCGCTATACAACTAACTCAATGTATTCCATCTATTGAGCTATTTTCGTCATTGAAAGTAATCCCCAAGAATTGCTCGATTATGTATTTACTATTTTGTTCACATCCCAACACGAAAAAATATAATAGGCAAGCCAGTGAATACAATAACACATATATAATGTCCATTAGTCTTTTTTTTCCTACTAGAATCTCTTTGTCTTAATTCAGTTACTTTCCTAAACATGTACCATAGGCCCTATTTATCTCGAAAGCCATTGGTACACACACTAAAATAGCATACACTGAATCAAGATATAAAAAAACAGTCGAAATTAATAAAGACACGTATATGAGTCCACCATTAGATTCAGGTTCTCATACAATGGGGTAAGGGGATTAACAAAAATATATTGTTTCAAAATAATATCGCTTCCACTAACCTCAGTTGTAAATTACATGTGATATAAAACACGTACCACGATGTCACTCACCTTTTTCTCAAAAAGACATATCGGATTTTTTTAACACCGCACATGTTTGAACTTAGTCTACACGTAAGATTTACCAGACATCTCAGAGAGAGTACCTCAGAGATGACATCTCAAGACACAATTAATTTTTAAGATCTCAAACCTGATTATTTACGGTTACATGGATTGTGGATTTATCCGTATCAGTCATACACGTATATAATTTCATACTAAATACATATCAGAGCGACTTATATTTTAAATATGGCCACTCTCAAAACCTTTTACGTTTAGAAACCATTTCATCTCTATTCACTCAAAGCTAGAGGTGGTTACTCATGTGAAAGAATCAATCTCACTTGCTTGACATATCTTTTTATCAAAACATATCTCATCATATGATTATATAGAATAAGTGCAATAAAAATAGAACGGCTCAAAATAGTTGAATAATGCACATATCATTATTATTAATAACAAGCTTCAAGTCATTAGTGTATTACATATGAGAAATGTTCAAAAACTATACAAACCCAATGATTCTGTATGTCTTACAAAAAAATCTCTCACAATGGGTTTAGTAAAGGGTCGGCTACCATACTATACGTAGATATGTACTTTATCATTACTTTTTCCTTACTAATGATGTCTCTCATGTGATTATACTTGGTATCAATGTGTTTAATCTTACAATGATACTTAGGATTTCTCGTGCAATGACAGTTTGATTGCCACAGTACATAATCAATGGTCTTCCATTATTTGCCATAATCTCTAAATCATTCAAAAATCTCTTTAACCAAACACCCTTTTGAATTGGTGCTGAGCATGCAATAAACTTAGACTTCATTGTAGATAACGATATACATGTACGTTTCTTGCTACTCCATGATATATCACCATTGTTGAGTAAGAAATCAAAACTTGATATTGATTTGCATATATCCAAATGACTTCCCTAATCGGCATCTAAATATACAACCAGACACAAATTACCTCCATAACACAAAGAGAATTTCGTAATTCCTTTTAGATACCTAAAAATCATTTTTATTGCTCTCCAGTGGCTCTTCCAGAATTTGATTGGTACTTACTCACCAAACCAACTGTATGACAATTATATGAACTTGTATACAGTATTGCATACATGAGGCTACCCACTGCACTGACATAAGGGACTCTTTTCATGTCTATTATCTCTTTTTGAGTCTTAAGTCACATCTCAAGATTCAAGCTGTCATCTCTAGCAACAGGAGTATGTATGGATTTACAATCATTCATTCCGATGTACTCGATAACCTTTCTGATGTAAGCGTCCTGTAAAATAGCTGACATCTTTCTCGAGCAATTCCTTTAGATCTTAACTTTGAGAATAAACTCAACATCACCCATATCTTTCATATCAAAACTCAATGATAACCATATATGGTCATTAGATATTCCTTGTATTTCTAGCTAACAGTATGTTATCTATATACAAAGACATGATCACAAAGAATTATTAAAATGTTTAACATTCATGCAATGATCCTCCTCGATTATTATCAAATCATAAAATGTCACATCATCATGACATTAAGTACCACTGCTTGGATGACTGTTTGAGGCCATATATCGACTTTTGGAGTCGACAGATGTTTTTCTTCTGACCTATAGGAACAAAAGCAGATGGTAGTTTCATATAAATCTCCTCATCCAATTTTCCATTGATATAATTCTAAATTCATATCTGTGATAATAGTTAGAAATAAATGGATCGAGATAAATTTGACTATAGGAGAAAAGATCTTCTCAATTTGGCTACCAAATGGGCCTTATGTCTCTCAATCGATCTATCAGCTTTTCTCTTGACCTTGATAAGTCACTTGTTCCCAACAGCCTTTCTACTCTTATGGAAATGAACCAAGTACTAGACTTCATTGATTTGCATCAAGTCCATTTATTCTTTCATGGTCTTTAACCAATGACTCTTTGTAGGATCCCTAAGACCTTATTGAATTATATTAGATTTCTCATCATTCTCACGAGTCACAATGAGAGTCTCACTTTCAATTGGAAAGTGATATTTCGTTACACTTTTACGACTACACCTATAAAAAAAATTAAATGGAACCTCTTCACCTTGTAATGGACTACTCCTATTAGGATCGGGATTCCTAACTAGTCCTTGAATCACCCCACTTAGCTCAGTTGTGCTATTAGAATCATTCATTTTATAAAAGGCAAAGTTCTTATCAATTTCATCTCTCTTAGGGAAATTTTTCTTAAAAAATGTGACATCGCGAGATTCAATCTCTGCAATAGTGTTGTCTGTATGCTTACTTATTAGTACATGACTTTTGGAGTGTTCTGAGTATTTAATAAATATACATTTTTTTTTCTCATGGACCTAACTTCCCTTATAGGTATGAGTAATTGTGAATATATACAGCACATCCCCAAGGTCTCAAATAACTAAGGTCAGGCTTTCTCTCTGTCCATAGTTCATATGTTATAGATTTCGATGGAATATGGTTAAGGACATAGGTTGCAGACAATAAAACATTTCCCCAATAGGAGATGTGCAAAATCACATATACTATCATCGACCTAACCATCTCCAATAGTATTCTATTCTCTCTCAGTTATTCCATTCTGCTAAGGAGTAGTAAGAATAATCAGTTGTCTCATGATACTCTTTTTGAAATAGAGATCTTTAAACTATTCAGATAAATATTTGCACTCTCGATCAGTTTTGAGAGATTTAACTTTCATATGTAATTGATTCTCTACCTTACTCACAAACCCCCTGAAACATTCTAAACTTCGATTTATGCAAAATCAAATAGGTATAACCAAAATGCGTATAGTCATTGATAAACGTTATTAATTACACAACTTTATTTGTAGCTCTCACGTTTATTGGGCCACAGATGTCAGAATGTATCAATTGTAATAGAGTTCTAGTTCTCGTAGTCTTAACAAATGGTTTTCTTAAGATTTACCAACAAGTCAAAATTCCCATACGGAGCAACTCAACTTTGGTTAGCGGTCTTAAAAAGGCTAAACAATTCATCCTATCTTTCCCTATGTGCCCCGGTCTAGAATGCATACATTCACATCATTTAAACTATAATAAAATGTTAAGGTCATAGACAAATCACAAGAAATATTATCACCAGAAAACCCAGAATCCAGTGCATACAAACCATCATGAACAAATCTAGATCCTAACACAAAACAGTCATAATTAAAAGATTCAGAAGAGTTTTTAATAGACATAACATAACCCAAATAATCTAAACAAAGTATAGAAATCAGATTTCATCAAATGTCTAGTGCATAAAGTATATCATGCAAGTAAACGGTTCGGCCACTTCGCTACTCCGGCTTCTAAGTGCTTATACCTCTCACGATCATAAACGTTCCATTCCCTATATATATCCTCCTCGTATGAGGACTTAATCAATGGTACTCTACAAACGTGCTCCTGTCATGAGCTACATGGTCTGTAACTCCTGAGTTTACAATCTACAAAGGAAAGTAATCAGTTAGCATCACTATCGAAGAGATATATGTCAAACCATGAATAGAAGAAGCATGACTTGTCTTTCGCTTGTCATACTCATGAGAGAAATGATCAAATTTGTTACAAACGTAGCACTTTACCTTGGTTTTATCTATTGGTTTTTTCTTGCATTTTTGTATTTTGATGATACTCTTCTCAAATGACTTTCCATTGCCTCTTTCTCGAATCTTCCTGTTATGCTTCTTCCACTTGCGTTTAGTATCGTGAGAGCCCTTACTTGACTCCACTGCTAAATCATGACCCAAGAGTAGCATACTGGCCTCCTGATGTTCCTATTCCAACTTACAATGATGACTTACGTCAACAAAAGTTCAATTGTTCTCGTCAAGAGTGAGATACGTCTTTATAGTTTCCCATGAATTGGGCAAAAACTAGATCACTCTCAAAACTTACAACTCATTTGAAATTGTCACACTCGTATTCCTCCACGATGCTATTATACTCAACATCTGCATCAAATGCTATTTCATAGTATGATTAGGCCGCTTTTAAGTTATGAACTTATGAGTTAGTATTCTCAGTTTAGGAGTTGAGCAAGTGCCATAATGCTCTTTCAAAGTGAGGCAAATAGCCCTAGCAGTGGGATACTGCGTATACACAGGTGTCAAATCATAGAGCATACTACTGATAAGGATCACTGTAACTTGGCTATCATTTTTCTTCCATGTACGGTAGACCTTCTAATCACGTTTACTTTGTGCAGTGGTAGTACCCTCCTCGTGGTCCATCATCTCATGTATCAAAACTTCTGTAAGATCTTGTTCCTCTAGTATGAACTGAATCTTCCAGTGTCATACGTCATAATTCTTACCATTCAATATATCCCTCTTAACAAGATCAGTTATGACGTTTTTCAATATAGCAATAATGTCTGATATATAAAAGAGAGACGTTAGTGACTAAATTGATACTTATCGTTCAATATATAAATTTTATACATCCTCAAATCAACAAATATAAAATAATTTAAATATGTACCGAAAATCGAATGAATGGATTAACAAACTCATCCATCACCATCTAAATTCACATCAAACCACCATATATTCAGATTCGATGCACAAAATAATAAGTCACAAAACACTCGTTTTCGTGAACTTTACATATAAAAAATAGATATTCTAGTCAGATGTGCCAAAATGCACCTCCTCTGATGGCTCACCTAACTCCACATGTGGGTCATACGCCAAACAAGCTTCCCACATGTCTACATGCACGGGCAGAGAACTTCATGTGTCTTCACGCACTATCATGCGATTGCCACGTGCATCCACGTGTTGAACAGGTTCAGGTCTAGTTACATGCGCCTTCACACGTGGGTTTAGGTTGGTTGATCAAATTTCACGTGCCTTCTCGCATGTGCATGCCACACACTAGCGGGTCTTCTTTACCCGACTATGCAAGCGGGTCATGTTCTCAACTCGTCTTTGACGTGACTCTAAAATGTTCATTTCTGCATAGAATTAGACCGCAATTTCAACATGGTTTTGCAATTCACCTCCCTCTAAGCATCATAGACTCAAATCGTGGTGACTACGAATCCTAGGCTGAAATCCTTTGCGGGAAAATTCTAGATTTTTCAGTGTCCAAGAATATTCTCTAATGACCCTATTTTATGTTTTGAAACATGAGGAACTCATTTCCGACCTTAATTTGTCAAAAAGAGTTCATTTTGGGCATGACTCTAAAGTTATGTCCCCGGGACAAATTGTACTAAATTTTCAAACATTGAGATCCAAAATACACCCAAAATTAAAAATAAAAATACGAAAATTCTCTAGACATCATGGGCATTCTCATGGCATAATCAATTTAAAGGAAAAACCATTTTCATGAAATTACAAAAATTCCAGCATGATAATTTTCTCTAGAAAAATGAAATATCATGCCCAAAAAATTCAAAAAATAATTATAAATAAACTCTACTCACGCTTTGATACCAATATTGGGTTTATTATACCAAAAATTAAATGTGGAAACATAACAAAAGAATAAATTATTTCTCTAAATCGCAGTATATCATTTCTAATCAAATATCCCAAACCAATCATATTATTGATTACGAATAATCAAACCAATACTTTTTCCACAACACTGTGCCCCAAATTTGAGTGATTTTTAATGCCCAATATTCTATACATTTTTCTCTCTTAAACGTGTATAATAATTTTGGGAGATCTCACATCATGTTGTATCTCACACACTGTTTTTGATCATAGAATTATTTTCAAAAGGAAAAGGGGTGGTTAACTCAACCTAACCATTCCGCCTAACTTCTCTTTCATTTAAATTTTGAATTTAAATTTAAATGTCAAGGACAAAAATGCCCTTGTTTGCATAATTATCTCACACCTATTAATAGCCTTGAACAAACACTACAAAATTAGAGCGTTGAGGTGACGGTCAAAAACCGTCTGCGTAACTCATCAAATCCGTCAGGAATGCTTTCTCCAATGGAAGCATATTCAGTTGGGTATACACCAATCGGGATAGATATATCTTGACGCTATGGGCTATTGTTGGAGCATGTTACATATGTATACTGACGGAAGGATAGAGTTGGTAAAACTAGTGATGTATCGTCAGTTACCATGTGTTATTAGATGGTAAAACTTGTGATGGTTACCATATATTACCATATGTTACTACCTTTATCTTCGGTTGCGATTGAGATAGAAAATATTAGAAAATGTTGACGGCTAGAAATGAGTTAGAAAATTATACCAAATATTGACGGTTACTATTGAGTTACAAAATTATACAAATTGTCAACGGTAGGAAAGTGTTAGTGAAATTAGTGGTTTGTATAGTCACTTATCATGCGTTAGAAGATGTTACTACTCCATCATCGGTTACCATTGAGTTATAAAATGTTACAAAATGTTGACGGTAGAAAAGTATTAGTAAAATTAGTGTTGTATGATCGGTTACTATTGAGTTACAAAATTGTGTAATATGTGGATAGTAGAAAAGTATTATGAGACATTACTAATTTTTATCATCGATTACTATTGAGTGACAAAATGTCACAACATATTGACATTAGAAAATGTTAGTAGAATTAGTGACTTCACTGTCAGTTACTATATGTTACCATTTGTTACCCTGTGTTACAGTCACCATGAGTTATCACATGATACAAAATGTTGACGGTGCAAAATGTTAGTAAAATTTGTGGTTTTATGGTCGGTTACTATGTGTTATCATATGTTACTAGCATTAGCATCGATTGCTATTGAGATAGAAAATATTAGAAAATATTGACACTTACTAATGAGTTACAAAATTATACTAAATATTGACGGTTACCATTCAATAATGAAATTATACATAATGTCCACTTATCATGTGTTAGGAGATCTTACTACTTCATCATTGGTTACTACTGAGTTACAAAATAGTTGTTGACGGTAGAACAGTGTTAGTAAAATTTTTTATTTTAACGTCGATTGTTATTAAATTACAAAATGTTTTAAAATATTGATGATAGAAAAGTGTTAGTAAAATTAGTTTTTTATGATCGGTTACTATTGAGTTACAAAATGGTGCAAAATATTGACGGATGAAAAATGTTACGAAACGTAGTTAGGATTGAGTGACAAAATACAGTTACTATGTGTTATTTTGTGTTACCATACTATGTGTTACTATGTGTTACGTTGTGTTACTATATGTTATTACTTTTATGATAGACTATGGTTAGGATAAGTTACTGATTTTAATATCGCTTACCATGTGTTATTGCATATTGTTACTTTAATTGTCGTGTTACGATTGAGTTGAGAAATGTTATTGATCTATCATCAGTTACCATATGCTATAAAATGTTACTATTTTCATCGTCGGTTATCGTTGCTTACCGTGTCTTACTATGTGTTACTATGGGTTATTGGAATTACTTCATGGACTGGCACAAGAAGGGTGCAAGCATACGCCTTATAGGGGCTGACGGACGCAAGAAGGGCTTAGACGGGCGCAAGAAGGGCTCAAGCATACACCTCACAGAAGCAGACGGGCGCAAGAAGGGCTCAAGCATATGCCTTACAGGGGCCCTCGCATGATAGACGGGCATAAGCATATGCCTCATAGGGGCCCATGCATGCATGCCGGGTGTAAGAAAATACCATGTATGTCAGAGCGATTACTTCATTATTTTTTATTTTAAAAATATTATTATTAAAATAAATACATCTTGATTATTATCAAATTAAATAATGTAATGATATAAAATTAGTTATCACCACTACATGATTTAAGTGTGTATAAAAGAATTACAAAAATATTATAAATTTAAACAAAATTGTATTAACATACCAAGATTGAGCTATACATTACATTGAGTAATAGATATAAGACTAAGAGGAAAGAAAGATTCATGTTCCACAATAACATGTCTGTCTTGTACTAATAGTAAGAGGGTGAAACAAAAATGAAATAAAAAACATCTATTGGTGAAACCCAAAATGAAACAAAAAACGTTCATTCCATCACAAAAAATATTACCATTACAATTTGGAGGTCACAATCCTACCATATTTCCAAAACTAAGCAAAGCAGTGAGTAACAAGTTTATGTCAAATTTTCTTCCTGTCAATAAAAAAATGAATAAAAAAGTGAAGTTAATACAATCATGTAGTAACATTATAAAGAATATAAAGAATGGTTATAAAAGAAATATTACTCGTGGGATTAACTTGGGGCTCTTCATTCATCATGGCAGCATACGTTGTTGTAATTTAATTCGTTTATTTCAACCAGCATACGTTGTCCTTTTTCTAAGTTTCAAATATCTTGACAGCATGTTGGACCTCTACATTTCTTCACAACTACTGAAAAAATAAACATGAGTTGTAAGTTGATACCATGATAATGTCAAATCTCAAATTAAAATAATACATGGGGTAACATTTTCGCAAGATTGGGTTTCTTCATATTGAACTTGTTGTTGGGATTGTTGTGATTCTCCATGTTGAGTAACAATATTCATCCGGCGTTTAGTTCGTCCCATAGCTACGGTGGTTCGCAGAGCAGATGCTTTAAAGTAAGAGTTTTGAGGAGTTTTGAGGAAAGAAATGTTTCATACTTAATATAATATTTTTGGATTAGAATCCAATTACAAAGCTCACCATTTTGTACTGTTCTTTTTTTTCTTTACCCGCATTTTTTCCGCATTTCTTATCGCCTTTTTCAAATTAAAATTCTTACCACTACCTTTTTCTTCTTTCATATATTTCTTTTCTTCATATTTGTAAATCGGTAAGATTTGTTGCATATTTATTTTATATAATCAAGAACTTAAAACAGTGAAAAAGTCACTCAATCTAAAATTTATTATTAAATTCTTTTGAAATTAGATTTTATCATGACTTAATTGCTACCACTTTATTACCATTGGTGAGTATGTATAATTGCAAATAACAATTAAATAAAACTGATAACACATATCTAAAAAATCTTCATCTATTCAAAATATATGTTTATAAACCAAATTAAATGAAATTACTCGTAAATTAAATTAAAGAAATATATAGAATATATTTATATCGAGTTGAATGGTGTTGAATAATTTTATTAATAAATTAATTAATACACTATCTTTAAAGTAAAAATGAACATCGAGATTGAAATTAATATTAATGTTGTTATTCGTTTAATTTGAAATTTATATAAAATTATATAATGTGAATAAATAATAAGAATTTCTCTCTTTTTCTTTGAAATTTTATTAGTTCATATAATATTGATGATAAGATATTTTGTTTAAATATTACTCTTATTTATATAACTTATTATATAAAATTAGTAATAGAAGTGATATGTCAATGCTAGATTAAATGTATCTATAATAGTCGTATATATTAATAATATAATAGTAATTTATAATAAAATAGTAATTGTAATTAAAAAAAGTACTAATATCTAGAACAAGATTATGTAATAAAATAGTAATATACGGGTAATAGTAATATATAGTAATAGATAATAATATATTGACACTCCAACAAATATAACCTAGTATGCTAATGTATATTAATATAATAATATATAGTAGTATGTAATACTACTATATAATAGTGATAGTTATTTAATACTAAGTTTATAGTAATTGTAATTAAAAAATACACCATACATTGTAATATATAGTAATATATAATAACACATAGTAACGTTGTAATATATAGTAGTATATAGTAACAGATTATAATAAATAGTAATAGATTGTAATATACAGTAACATGTTGTAATATTAGTAACGTGTGTATATAAAGTTGTCGATTGGTTTGCGATTGATAATTAAAATTCTTTCTTTAATTTTGAAACAATTTCTGGCGGAAATTAATACTAATTAATATTGTATTATATAATATTCTTAATAAATTATGTAATAGATAATATATCATTATCTAAAGTAATAATATATTTAAAATTTCAAAATTTGATACAATGAAATTTGGATCTATAATTTGTTACTATAATTTATCACTTGTTACGTGATATCTTGCTATCCATAGATTGAATATTTGCCGATACAAATTCAAAAAATGCATTAATCTCGCCAATAGACGGTTAGTAATAAATGAAATAACATATGAAATAAATGGTGATTTTTGATTTGATTTTTTGGCCTAAAAAAAAGAAATAGAAAAAGAATGAAATATGGTGTTGGTGCCAATATTCGCGCCAAGAAGTTTTGTACATATCAACATATCAAAAAGTTAAGATTAAATAAGTATAAAGTATTTGTAGCCACATTTTACTCTTTAAAAAAGTTTTTGGTTTGTAAATAGACTATTGTAATTTAGCATTCAATCAAACTCGATTTCTTTGGTTGTCTTGATAATTGTCATCTTCATAATTAGTAATTATCATGTTCATAATTGGATAAACTTTTTTTGTAATTTATTATTAAATAAATATAGTATTAAAAAATAGTTAATAATAATAATGTAGTATTATTTAATCATTAAATATCAACTATTGTAAATTACACTAATAAAGCAATTATTGGTATACATTGCAGTTGTCCAATCCAACTTTACTTTCCTCACTTAACCTTAACATTATCATTATCTTCATATAGTAGATTAATGATATAGCAATTGTAATTACATAAATATACTTTTATTTAAATATAAAATATAAAATTAAACAGATTATAGTATTACATAGATATAGTAATTAAATATAGTAAATTGAAACTAAAATATTTATTTAAGACATTATGCAATTATGCAATAGCAATTGATGGATG
Organism: Dillenia suffruticosa; assembly: GCA_033439265.1. Classification (NCBI taxonomy): domain Eukaryota; kingdom Viridiplantae; phylum Streptophyta; class Magnoliopsida; order Dilleniales; family Dilleniaceae; genus Dillenia; species Dillenia suffruticosa. The sequence continues at coordinate 8,739,969 of JAVTVX010000013.1, read as the reverse complement.
GGGTAATTGATGATAATTGATGGTTGGTATTAATTGATGGCAAATCATGGTAACAGATGGTAAGTTTATGGACAAAGTATCGACGGTTATGATTGGTTGTTGATTATCTTGCTTGATTCAATGGCCGGGATTCAAAGTTATCAGAAGAGGAGACATGTCACTCACACGTCTTTTCAACAATGAGTTCCAAAGTATGCACAGCTCACAACACCCACGAGCACAACACCCTATGAACACCATCAACGATAGGCATTTGATCTGGTGAAAGGCATTTCATCCAATGGTGGTGAAATAATGGTAATGTTTCCTCATTGCTCAGTATTTTTCGGTAACATGTTGTCACCATTTCAGTTTTTTTCGGCATTTCCTACAATTTCTCCGTTAAATTACTTATTTTGATGGTTTATCGAAGTTAGATTTGCAGAAAAATACTTGTTGCAAGAACTTAGTCAGAGAGAGGGAGAGAACGAGGGAGGAGGACGAGAAAGAGAGAACGATGGAGGAGGAGGAGAAAGAGAGAACGAGCGAGGAGGAGGAGAAGAAAAAAGTAAGAGGAGTAAAGAGTGAAAACTAAAGAGTGAAGATAAGGATAGGGCAGAGAAGAAGAATCGAGAACTTTTTTTGAAAACAGAGAGGTTAAAAGAAGAGGTTTGAAGATATTATTTTTGAATATTTTGAAAATTTCGAACCAGAATTACAAATGGAAGTTTATTCCAACAATGAGGCTTTTGCAGGTTTGTCTGCCAATATATTTATCCTTTATTTGAGCTTATTTATGGTTATTGGTTATTAGAGTATTTAGAGATTTTTAGTAATTGATTTGAGATTTAGTTATTTATGTTATAAATTCTAGAAATTTAATATACGTTATTTACGTTTCTAGATACAAAAGAGAAGAAGAAAGGAGTGGCTAAGAACAAGAAGAAGAGGAGTGCCTTGCGTGTGAGTAAGGTAATGAAATCTAACATCGTCTGCATATATTAATAATTTTATTATTATTACTATCAATAATATAAAATTTATTACAAGAATAGAGTCAAAGTATTGAAGAATCGACGGAATTAAAGGAAGGGGAGAGGGACAACTACAACAAAGTGAAAGAAACAAAGAAATTACTTATACTAAGTAGAGCAATGGCATCACATGCACCGGCACCGATTCAAGCGGGGTGCTCTCCAAAGCAATTAAAGGAGGTAATTCTTTCGCTCAGTCATGAGATGAAAGAAGAGGTAAAACATATGGGGTTTGGCAATATCTTGAAACTCAGCTGTGATACATTAAGTAGAAAATTGTGTGAAGAATTGATAATGAGATTCGAACCGATGGAAAAACTTCTTTGTGTTCGTCCAAACCAAAACTTTAAGCTGACACCTATGGAACTAGGACAAATCCTAGGAATCACTTCAACTGGACGTGAAGTTTTGGGCTCTTCATCTTTGGTTGAGTCTCCATACATCAGAAAGTATTTTTCGAAACTAAAACATACGGAGTTGAAAGAGAACATGCACATGGAAGATGTCTCCTCCCCAAAATTTAAACGTTACTTCTTGCTTTTCCTTCTCAAATGCTTTTTATGTTCTACCATAAGTGGTTTCCCTTCTTCCAGACACCTAAAGGCAACCATTGATGTGGATAAAACAGGTCTATATAATTGGATTGATTTTGTATTAAAATGGTTATGTGATGAGATTTTCCAATTTCAAGCTCTTCCTGAGTGCACACACATCACTTTACACCTTACAAATGCATATGCATTTACTCTTCCTAAGTGCACACACATGAATCTTGCTGACTGAACACTAATGAACACTAATTGCCAAACTATCAGTCTCTTATTCACTCCTTATTTTGTCATCCATACATAGTATTATTATTTGGTAAATAAGAAGAACTTGAATTGGACTACACCAACTCAGGAAGTATATATATTTTCTTATTGCATTTCATCATTTTTATTTGAATTGGACTGATATGATTAATTTATGAATTTTCATGGCTGGATGGTTTCAGGAGATAAATTTTTTGAGAAATGAATATTTTTTGAAACTTTTAATGTCTAAGCATAATAGTATTCGAAGCGACATTATGGAAAAGATCTCACGACCATCAGCACCGCAAAGCAAACTAATCAAAGCAAAGCCAAAAAAATCATAAATAAATCTTGAACGGATAAAATTGAGTTATATGGAATTCAGATTGTATTGATGAAAGTATTCAGATGAAAATTGAAATTACTTACCACTATTTACCACTGCTTATAATTACTTACCACTCCTTATCATACTTACCACTACTGTTGATTATTATTGCAGGGTTTATGCCCATGACTGGGCGGGGGCAGCATGATCAGGAGGCTGCGCTCGCAAAGGGGTTCCCGGGCTTATGCCCATACTTGGGCGGGGGTAGCATGAGCAAGAGACTGCGCCCGCGAGGGATTCCGGGTTTGTGCGGCTAGTAGGGGCCTCCGCCCATGGTGCACGGAAGCACGGAAGCACGGCGGCTTGCACGGGTGCTTACAAATAACTATCATCCTATAATTTGCTTCCGTGATATATGCATTTTTATTTGAAAAATAAATGCTTTTTGTATATTAAACTTGTTTTTTTTTTTTTTTTTATACTTTTTCAATCAATTATAATAAAAAATTGATTTAAATTTAAATAATAAAAAAATTGCCACACGCATCGGGCTAGTTAGGAAAATTCGCATTAATCAGGAAATCATCAGATTTGGTTTGGAAACTAAGCCGAAACAAATTGGACTTCGACACCCAAGGAAATGCAAAGGTTTGGTGGTAGGAGTTCATATAACTACAGGTATATTAATTTATATTCATATAAAATATTTATATATTTCATTTTAACAGGTTAGATATATTAAAAGTTAAATTGCAAAAAAAAAAAGAAAGAAAAAAAATCACAAAGTATGAAAAACTCATTATTAATTTCATCTCTAAATGTCCCAAGATTGAGCAACGAATTTAATAATATCTACTTTTGGCTTCTAATTTCTGATTGCCATTAAATTTGAAGCAATTTTGTCCTTGCATACAGCAGCAAATTTAGCGACATTATTCTTGTTCATCCCTACACTACAAAACAAATACCCTATCGAGACGGATGAAAACTGTCTGCTAAACCTAGTTAAATTATCGACACAACATTTTTCAATGGATGGACTTTCAGTTGGCTATACACCAGTCGGGATAAATTTATTCTGACAGTTGTTGACACCGTTGGAATATGTCCTGGATCTATATGGACGGTTAGAAATGTGTTGGTAAAAATTACTGTTTTTTATCATCGATTTCAAAAGCGTTCATAAAAGTTACTATATTTTATTATCGGTTACCATATGTGCTTGGAAATATTATTATATTTATTGTTAGTCACCATAATTATTAAGAATTGTTATTACTATTTATTCTCGGTAATCGTATATGTTAGGAAATGTGACTACCATTTTTATAGTCGGTTATCACAATTGTTAGTAAATGTTATTATCTTTATCATCAGTCACATAACCGTTAAGAATTGTAATTGTTATTTATCGTTAGTCACCATAATTATTAAGAATTGTTAAGAAATGTTACTATATTTTATTATCAGTTACACAAGTATTAGAAGATCTTATTAACTTTTATCATCATTACCACATCAGTTAGAAAAAGCGTTTAGAAAATTTACGGTCATTTATCATTAGTTATCACATGTATTAGTATAAATTAATATCTTATATCGTCGGTTACCATAAGTGTTAGGAAGTATTACTTCCTTTTATCGTGGGTTAGAAAAGGGTTAGAAAATATTAATAATTTTTCTTTTCAGTTACCACATATATTAGAATAAGTTATTATCTTGTATTATCGGCTACCACAAGTGTTAGGAATTGTTATTATTTTTATTGTCCGTTAAAAAAGAGTTAGGAAATAACTTTTATCTTCAGTTACGACAAATATTAGTATAAATTACTATTTTTATCATCGGTTAGTATATGTGTCACATTACCACATATGATAGTATAAGTTATTACCTTTATCATTGATTACTAAGTATCACATGTTAGTATAAGTTACTATCTTATATCATTGATTACTATGAGTATCTGGAAATATTACTATTTTATCGTTAGTTATAGAAGTGTTAGAAAAGTTACTCTTTGTCTTGGTTTGACTAGAAAAGGGTTATGAAAAATTATTGTCTTTTATGCATCATCGTCGGCTACTATAAGTATTAGGAAATGTATTAACTTTTATCATCTTCGCTTAGCACAAATAATTAGAAAGATTACTACGTTTTTTGCTTGGTTTTCAAAATGTTAGAAATGTTAGGAAATGTTAAAAACTATAAAATAAACAAATTACTAAAATAATATAACCGTTATCCTCATATTAATGAGAATGATTAATACAATAATAGGATAACAAAAAAAAAAAGATTACATGTCTCATAATTGCATATCTTCTGGTTCTAAGATGCTCATACAAAAAATGTTCACTTCGATTGCCAAAAATATTAGTATCATAATTTGAAAATACCCCAACATCAACCTTCATGTCAATCTATTCATAAAAATAAGTAGTGAAATAAATATAATACAATAGTACATTGTAAAAAATTGTTATAAATGAAAATATTACCTTTTATGATGGAGTAAGGTAGTGATGATGATGATGGTTGGTTTCTATGTGCACTCCCAGCATTTGGTATTGGAGAAAACTAATAATATAAATAATTTGGATTATTATTCAAAAAAAAAGTGAAATTAGTAAGATTGCGGTGACAACCAGAGAAATAACATTCGTACCTGAACACTGACATGAACACCGACAATAAGCCTTGTTTCATTAACCATGTTTATCAATTAATCTTACTGTCTACTTCCAACATGCATAGCAATATGCATAAGAGTATTGCTCGCCAAATTAATAAGATTATGATTTTGCTCCATTAATCATTCCATAGCCATGTCTTTGTTCCCAGATCTGGTTGAATGCACACATTGTGATGGAGTTGTAACTTTCCCAACATATCTAATTCTTTCACTCGAATCAGACCCTTTAACTTTAAATACGATGTCACCTTTTCAAGATAAATTCGAATTTTCTACTTGTCGTTCTTCACTCTCAATAGACTTCATTCCACTCTTCATCATTACTTGTGAGAAATAAACGAATCAAACGTGAATGTGCATAAACATATCAATTAAAATTGCATAAAAACAGTTATTCATACCACAACTTCTGATGTTTTCGTAGAAACTAAATTACCATCTGATCGAGTTCTACTTGTAATATAAAATTTACCTTTACAAGATTTTATTTCAGATTGTGTTGTTTGTAATGATAAAAGTGATTTCACTTTGAAGTATTATGTAGTAAAATTAATTATAAGTAAAGTAAAAATATGAATTATTTATACCTTCTCATGTATGGGTTTGGCAAATGACTTAAATTCTAAGTAATGTGGATCTGTCAACTTTGCGTGATATTCTAAATTTTTTTTACTAATTTTCTCACAAAGGATTATAATACAAGTGAATGTATTAGAATACCAGTCAATACCAGTACTAAAAAAAATTGTTAATCTATACCTTCCCTTTATCACTCAACCAGAAAGTAATAAAGTCTTTGTACTGATTTAGATTAACCATTTCATCTTCTATTCTCTTGATATGTTTATCTGTTCCAAGTAAATCATCGAACCACTTTGATTTCAGAGTATTTTTAAAACTCTTTCATTTGTTACACAAATTTTTAATAACTCATTTCTTAATATCATCTCTGACTGGTTTGAAAGTAATTTTTGACTACAATTCAAATAAGTAAAAAATAAAATTAGATATATTAATTTTCATTTATGTGATTGTACAATTTACTAATAAAACTAAATACCTATACAATTTTCCACATGTTCTCTTTATATTCTGTTCGCATATTATGCCAAGTCTTATAATTTATTGGATCAATCGAATACACTCTGACTATAGAGTCAATGAATCTGGTAAAAATCATATTATCAATTCCTATTGGTTGATTTAATTCGTTCGTTTCAACCATCATGCATTCTCCTTTTTCTAAGTTTCAAAGATCTTGATAGCGTGTTGGGTCTCTACATTTCTTGACAACTGTTCAAAATAAAAAAAAAATAGAAATGGATAATTACTAGTTACCTCACAATAAAATAATCTATTTTAAAACCAAATCTGGATTAACATTTTGAGATGATTGGGAATCTTCAGACTTAAGTTGTTCTTGGGATTGTTGTGATTTTTCGTGGTCAGCTACAATACTTATCCTTCGTTTAGTTCGTCTCAAACTGATAACAAGTTAGAAAAATTTAAAATGTTTCAAAACACTGTAGGACCCAACTTTTATTTTCAAAAAATGTGATTACTTTTTATAAAAGTTTGCAAATGACTTGTTGAATATATATTATGAAGTGATTCAGTAAAAGGTTCAGTTCGATTTTTGGTTGAAAATATTTGATAGGAATGAGATTTTGGTTAGATTAGAAGTTTTGAGAGTTTTGAGGGGATGAGAGGTTTTGAAAGGAATGAGAGTTTTTGGAGGGAAAAAGAAGTTTTGATGGTTTGTGCGAAATGATTTATATTATATTTGGTTTATTTATTTCACTGCCATTTTCGTAAATAAATTTTCAAAACCCCGTCATATTTCCCTTTTTTTTTTTCATGTTTTTACTTTTTAACGTCTTTTTTATTATTACATCACATAGTTTTGTAACTTTAATTTCATCTCAGTCTCATCAGTTTGTGTTTTTATGATTTTAATTGTGTTTTAGTTTTAATGATTAGTACACAATTGTTACCTCCTATTACTACAATATTGTTACTACATTACATTGCATACATATGTTTTAATTTCATATCATTAAATTATTTAAATTAATAATATTAATTATACTATTATTGTACTTGATTCATATTTAAATTTTTTTATAATTGAGGAATATGACTTCGCCCAATAGTATACTAGGCGGTGTGCATGTAGCAGAGGTGTGTATGTGTGCATTTGTGTGCATGTGTATGCGCTTGCGCATGTGTGGTAGACCGCTCATGCGTGGTACTACACATATGCTATTTTTTTCACACTTTTTATCTTTGCTCACTTTTTATTCTTTATCGTTTTTTTTTCATTATTACATATTTGTTTTATTATATATTACATTACATATTGTTCAAAAATTCAATTATTTTATTTTTACATTATTAGTATATTATTACTCCACTTATATTTTATGCGACTTGTATATCAATATATACCATATACATACCACATCATACTTTAATATCATACCATTATATTATTTAAATTAATAATATATACTTAATTCATATTTTAGATTTTATAATTGAGAATGTGATCTTGCCCAAACGATGCGTATGTCTGCAGAGGTAGAGGTGGGCATGTGCGCATAAGTATGCCTGTGCCCCTGTGCACATATATAAATTATTAGTTTATAGCCATATATATAAATTAGTAATTTATATAATATAGTGTTATATTTTTGAAAATTCATTAAATAAATAATATAATGTTATAATTTAAAATTATGAAATGTAATTGTATAATTAATTATGTTGGTACATTTGTTATTATTTTATTATATTATTGGAAAAGGAAGCAATCCAAATGAGTTTTTTTGTCAATCACATAAATCACATTACATTGTATTGCATCTATACCAAACTCTAAAATATTTAAATAGCTATGAACATTATTTAAATTATTTAAATTACTAATAATTTTATTTAAATTAATAATGATAAAAATTAAGAAAATTATATGAAACTTAAGTTAATATTCGGAGAAAATTGAAGACTTTCCAACTTCTCTTAACTTGGAGATGAATCCTATTGAGATTAATACTATTATATCCATCAATACCCAACACAACCCAACCAAACCAAATCTAACTCCACTAAGTAATATTATTTAAAATTATTAATATTGAAACCATCTTAACATGAAATATAATATTTCATATCTAATATTATTTAAATTACTTGATAAATAATTAAATTATATAATATATTAATATTATATTATAGTAATATAACATTAATATTATATTATAATAATATAATAATAAAAATTATTATATTATTATCATACAAATATTATATTATTAAAAATTACATTATTTAAATTAGTATTGATAATCATAATTATAATAATTTTATATTATGAAAACAGTTCAATCATCCACTTAAATTAACCTAAATTGATCGAATCGATAATATAATTTATAGTAATACATATTATATAGTAATATTAAATTGATATTATTATTTTATTTATATCTCAAAATAATTCTAAATTTTTTTGCACTTACATTAATCCAATAGTTAACGTATCAATCCAATGGTTACAATAATCTCTGTCTATCAAGTGACATATCATCTCACATAAACTGCCATTTTCATAAACAAATTTTGAAAATAAATTTTTAAAAACTCTTTTCCTTTCCTACGCCATTTTTTATTACAACACGTATTTTTTCATTACACAATTTTTACAATTTTTTGGAATGCGTTATTATTTTACTCACCTTTTTACTCTCTCTTTTTTCTTTGCACACCTTGATTATTGTTTTAGTCATCATATTATATTCCATAACTCTCTTTTTTCCCTTCTATATGTGTTATTTTCACATATGTTTACTAAAGTAATTTTTAGGACTTGTTATGACTTGTTGTCACTTGCGATTTATGCAATTTTTAGGACTTGTTAATTTTCCCATGTGTGTTATTTTCTATATATTGTTACGACTTCTTATCTTACAATTACTACATTTTTATGATAACTTGGTGTATTCGCGGTTTGTTTGTGTGTTGCACCTTAACCATTGGTAGCTTAACTTAATTAAATATTTGATTAAATTTAGTTTTCACTTAAATTTTCATATCAAAACCTAATTTTTATAACATAGGATGCACTTGTTACCATTTATTATAACACTTGTTATAACAATATCATTTATTACCATTTAATTGTAACACACAAACAAACCGCGAATACACCAAGTTATTATAACACTTAATCAACATCATCATCATCATTCATCTCTGTTGATATATTTCCCTCATCTTCATCAACATTAGTCTGAACCCACACCTGATTGGTTGAGGGGTTACTTTTTGAATTGAGATGATGAATCGTTACTTCATCACCCATGTCAAATTCATCTCGAACTTTGACATGCTTAAAACAAGCCATCCTTTATGTCTTTCGTTGACCACATAAAAATACCTTCTTTGTTTGGGATACTAACACATAATGATCATCCAGCAAATCGATATTGATTTGATTAAGATAGGAAAAATTTACAAGAGTTGAACCAAATTTGTCCCTTTTGCATTTTCGTTTTAGGTCGACCAAATCACAACGAAATAACACAAATGTATACATTTCATTATAGTTTACTTGAATGATTTGTCTTAAGATTCCATAATAATTTACTTTATCTTGAATAAGTCTTTTATCTCTCGTACTTGCATAACTGACATCATCCACTGCTACCACAACTTCGGAATTCTAAGTTTGAAGATATTTTTTACGATCTTTTATAGGGAATCGATATCCATTGATTAGATACCCATTGTAATTTCTAACCAATGGATTTATTCCATGAACAATCCATTTAATTTGATCTATAATCTCTGTGAGGTATTTTGGATTTGTAATCTAGAAAAAGAAATCTAAAAAGATTAATTATTGATATATTTTAGCATGTAAATAGAAAAAATTAATAACAATAAAATGATTAAATATTGATATATTTACACTATGACTAAATAGTTAGTGAAGTTTTTTCTATAAAATTTGTCAATTTGAAAAGTGTTTAAATTTTTCCTACGATTTATTCATCGAACATGTTGCATATGTTCTTTTCATATGAAATTGTACATATATAATTATATGACATTAAAGTTTAATATATATATATATATAATAGTATATACTTACAGTTTAAAGGAAACAATTGAGTCACTATTAAATAGTATGTATCTATGGTATTGTTGCAATTGAGATATTCTTTTTCTTTTTTGTCTTTTAAAATATGTACGTATCCTTATTCCCAAAGGTCTTGCAATAGTTGTTAAAGCGGACTTATTTTCTCCAAATGCAATATGGTTGTTTTCATTCCGCAATACACGCTTAAATTTTGTTTCAACCCCATATAAATATTTTGAACAAAATAGCAAGTACTCATTTGCTATATACCCTTCCGTGATGGAGCATTCAGGTCGTACTCTATTACGTATATAGGATTTGAGTTAAAACAAATATCTGCATACATATACATACATTGTATTACACTAAATATGTATGACTAGTAAATAAAATGAGTTAAATAAGTTATTAAAAATAAAATAAATCTGTTAACCAGATACATCCACCTTTATGTCACTAATCCACAAATTCTTGTTTCAGTTGTCAAGTGCATGATCAAGTGTATCGTGCGGGTAAAAAATGGATGAGGGAAAATCTTTTGAAGTTTACACATAATTTGTAGAACTGATTCCTCTAATTGCTCAAGTTCTTGTGGGTCAAGAACTCTAGAGAAAAAGTATTTAAAAATGTTACAAATTTTAATAATAACAAAGTTAACATTGTCAAGGAATGATCCATGAATTGCTATGGGAATAAACTCTTGTATTAAAATGTGACAGTCATAATTTTTTATACCTATTTACTTTCGTTGCTTCAATTGAACATATCTGGAGATATTAGTAGAGCACTCGTCAGGAAGTTTTAAGTTCTTCAAAATCTTGAGAAATGTATCTTTCTCCTACAAGGTTATTTGGTAACACACTTTAGGCAAAAATATGTTCATAGAGTTTAGTCTATGTACTTGCATGCATTTTAAATCTTTCATCAACCGAAAATCATAAGTATCTACTCCTTTGTTCCATTATTATTTCAGTTCTTCCACTAATGATTGCATGTACACATTTATTTTGTTGCCAGAACTTCTATGATCAGGAATGAATAATATGAGTATGAAGTTTGTTGATTTCATGCACAACTAAGGAGGCAGATTATATGATATTATGAGCACTGACCAAGTGCTATGTGAAACGTTCATTGTTTTAAATAAATTAAACCATCTGCTGCTAACCCTAATCAAATATTTATTGGGTCAAAAGAGAAGTTAGGGTATAGGGAGTCAAACTACTTCCATGAAGGAGAATTTGCTAGGTATCTTAGAAGTCTATTCTTTGTTCTCTTATCATGATGTCATCTCATCAAAGAAGTAGCATGACCACATGTAAATGGTCTTTGCAATTTAGGAATCAAATGAAACCATCTTAATATTTTAATAGCTTTTTTTTTTTAATATCTTGACCTGTTTGATCTCCATTTGCATTTGGTTTCCATCTAGAAGCACTACACACATAACATGCATCTTCTTTAACTCTATATTTCCAGTACAACATACAATCATTAGAACAAGCATGTTACTCCACCAGCACAAATACTTGAAATGAGGTAGGTACACAATAGTTGTAAGTATAGTGTATTTCAATTTTGGATATATTGGTTTTTTGGCATTTTGAAGTAATTCATGAAATTTATCTGAAGTTGATTCATCCATATTAGATGTATGAGAAATTGGCTCATGTTTGTTGGATGTCTGATGTAATATTGAATGCATCATATAACATGCCAAGCATATCATGGTAAAAAAGATTATCATGTAGCTTGGATACATTGGATGTACTACATGTAGATTTTTCATTACTTTTTACATGACTCTCTCCATGATATTTCTACTTATTATAGTCACATTAAAATCCATGATGTAACAAGTGATTGAAAACCATATATGTAGGAAATCTCAATGTGTTGAAGCATTTGATACAGGGACATGATATCTTACCATCGATAGATCGAATATTTTGAGATGCAAATTCAAGAAATGTATTAACCCTACCAATATATTTATCACTTTCTCTTGATTTAGAATACATTCATGTCTTGTCCATTATATTAAACAGAGAATTGCAAAAGCCAAGAGAGAGAAATAAATGAAATAAAGAGAATATTGCAAAACCAACAAGATAAACACGCAAAGCAAAGAGAGTAGAAAAAAGAGAAATAAATAAAATAAATATGAAAAGATATTTTTGGCACAAAAAAAGATAATTGAATTGGCACAAAAAAGAAAAACATGATTAAATTGGAGCAAAAAAAACATGATTAAATTGGCGCTAAATAAGAAAACAAAAGAAGTAAAGAAATAAAATGTTTTTAGCGCCAAAAAAATTGGATTAAATTTGCGCCAAAAATTGTTTCTAACGCCAAGAAGAGAGAGATTTTGCGGTGTGGTATTAGGTATGTTTTTTTTAGAATTCATATAAATTATATATAATATTGATAATTAAATTTTTTGATATTATATAATATTAAATAAAATTGATAATTGATAGAGTTTAAATGAGTGTAATATTTGTGATTGATTTACCTTTATTTTTGAATAAATATTACACTAATATTTATATTTTGTGATATTTGATATTTGATATGATAGGATTGATGGAGGAGGTTTATTAAAAAAAGTGAAGAAAAATGAGTTAAATTAGAGCAATTATGTAAATGATGAAAAATTGGACAGCAATATTCTTTCATTAGCATATGGGCACATTGATTGCAAAGGGGCAATGCAAGATTTTGAAGATTTAGTGCAATAAAAAATTTTCTTTTCCAATTGCACATTCAAGAGAAAATTGAGATAGAATTGAAAATATTGAAAATTTTTATTCCAATCCTAGTATTTAGGAAAAGGAATTTTTAAATATGCAAATTTCAAGTCATTTTATCTTTTAAGCACTTTTTTTTTATTTGAAATTTCTAGAATATTATCTTTTAGGAATTTGAATAATTTTTCTTAAGCTAAAAGAAAGGAAAAAATTCCATCTTATTTAGGGTTACTACTCATATATATAGGAGTGTTACATATTGTTTAGAAGGGTATGCAGCCCCAAAGGAGGGCCGTAGCCGACACCTTTAGGTAGAGAATATTTCCTTGCTTTTGGACTTGAAAAGAGGCACATAATAGTGAAAAAAAAGCTACAGCCGAGGAAGCATTTTCAACAAAGTAGCCCCAACACCTTCCATCCATTTTTATTTATTTTGTGAGTTTTCTTTTTTTCCAAACTTTATTTCTAATTTATTTTTCTAGTTGAAAGGTTACTGAACTCTTGATTTTCAATATTTGTGAGATCTAATTGAACCATTAATTCAATAGATTATAGGTATTTATTTAATTTTTGTGCTTCATTGATCATGATTTTCTAAACTTTATTAAATAGTAGTCAATATTTAATAGTTCTAAAATAATGTACAACCAATTAAAATGGTAAATTAGTAATTGTATATTAGTTTTAATTTAGTGATGAATGATATATATGTTATGGAATTGAATAATCTTATCTCAACAATTTCATTATATGTTTGTCACTTAGAATTGGATCTCTCTCGATTTTAGTGCTATCGAAACTTTAAATGTTAAGAACTTCTATAGGGTTGTCTTTCGGTTAAAAAAATAGTTAAAGAGATTCTCTTAATTATCGACGAAGTAAGGAGACATTAGTTGCTCGACGTTCGTTGAGCGACTATAACCCATTTATCTATGGTTATTGAAATCTTTAGCTAAATCAATGATCAATATCATGAAAACAAGATGGATATAATTCATTTGACTAGACTTTATTTTCATTGACCTTTTTCTTATTTAATTTTCTCGTTTTAGTTAATTTCATTTATTTATTTATTTTTGTTAGTTCTAGATAATTTTTCAAACCCCGTATTTATTTTTATTTTTTTATTTTATTTTTTTCTTAAAAGAAATAAATCCGTTATTTTCTGTGGATATGACCCTACTTATACTATACTCATATTATTTGAAATAGATATTTTTATTTTTAGTTAGATTGACACCCATTAAATTTTGGTGCCGTTGACGGGGAGCGGTGTTAAGTGATTTATTTTTAAAATTTTTTTTTTCTCCTTGTTTTCAAAACTAATCATTTGTAGTGAGCTTGTTGAAAGTTGTCAGGGACATAGATAAGAAGGACTTTAGACACGAACATATGGCTACCCAAAAGACTTTAAGGGAGTTATTAACCCCTGATTTTAATGAATATTCTTTTCTCAGTGATTTTTTTAATATGACAGCAAATGTACAACAATTTGGGGGACGACAAGATATCTCAAAAAGCATCAATAAGATAAGTATTTCTTCTTTTGAACACAAGTTGGATGCTCTAACTTCTATGGTGGAAAGGTTAGTTGTAGGACAAGTGCAACAAATGAAAGCATGTGGAATTTGCTTGAGTATAGGTCACCCAACCAACATGTGTCGTATCCTTTAAGAGAACTTTAACGAACAATTGAATCTTGAAAGTGGATTTTTAGGGCAATCTCAAAGAAAATTCGATCCTTACTCAAATATCTACAACCAAGATTGGGGAGATCATTTGAATCTAATTTACGAGGCTAGACGACAAGGATTTCTACAGCAATTTTATGGAAGATCACCCTTCCAATTGCAGCAACCTTCACAAACCTAGCACCATCTTTTGAAGATCTTGTGAAAAATTTTATGCAGAACATACAAAAATTCCAGCAAGAAACAAGAGCAAGTATTTAGAGCCTCGGTATCCAAGTGTCACAATTGATGACGACAATAAGCAAAATCGAAGCTATTCTAGAAAAATTGCTGTCTCAAGTTGAGTCCAAGGGAGAATGAAAATGCTATGTTGTTCAGAGGTGAAAAAGAAGTGTAGAATTTTTCAGCAAAAGAGACACACAAAGAAGAGGAGAACAAAAAGGAAACAATGCCACTTGATGCTATACCGAAAAAGGTAAGTGAGGTACTAGATAATTCAAATTCGAAACTAACTATTTTTCCTCCTTTTCCTAGTAGGTTGACACATTCTCAGAAGTAAGATGATGAGAAGAAGACAAACTTCATTGTTCATGTTAATTTCGTGCAAAATGAATTGGGTTTTGTGTTTATGGAGAATTTTTCAAATAATTTTGCACAATGAAACAAGTTTTTCCAAGACAAACTTTCATACCGAAAGCAATCTATGGTAAGCTAAAAAGTCCTTTATTTCATTTCAAGATTGAAGTTCAAATGGACTAGACCTATGTTTGAGCGAGGTTGAAGCGAGGAGATCTTGTTGAGCCAAAAATACTAAACAAAGGCGTTTATTGGAGGCAACCCAATATTCTCTTTTATGATTTATTTATTTTGTTATTTATTTTCATTTAGGTAGATTTGATTTCGGATTGATTAAAAAAAAAAGTGGTCACTTGTTAAGGCGTGCCTATGCCCTAAACAAATTTCACTCGTGTCCACTCAAAACACATGGGTAGAAACACTCTCACTTTAGGGCATGCCCACATCCTAAATCCCATTCACTTCTGCCTACACCAAATATATAGGACAGAAACACTTTTGCTTTAGGGCATACACACGCCCTAAACACACTTCACTTTTGCAAAAAAAAAAAAAAAAGAGGTTTCATGGATGGGCAGAAACACTTCTTGATTAGGGGGTGCCCACGCCCTAAACTAAGTTTATTTCTGAAAAAAATAAAAGAAAATAAAAAAATAAAAAATAAAAAAACAAAAAAGAAAAAAGAGAGAGAGAGAATCAAATTACACTCATATTCTAACATTTTACACTTTATTTTTTTAGGGTTTCTCTCTCCACCTTTAAGCCTCAGGATTAGATAGAAGTGCTTGATGTTTAAGGCGTGCCCACGTCATTGCTCTTGCTTCGTATTTGTTGGAATTTATCCTCCATTCTTCACTCCACCCTAGGGGAGTATTATTCTCACCTTTCTTTTTATTTATTTGTTCTCTTTCTTTTATTTTACTTGATTGATTTTATGCATTTTTTGTCTCTCAACTTAAACATACATCGGGACAATGTATGATTTAGGTGTTGGGGGATGTTATGTGTTTTCTTCTTTATTTTGGTTCTTGAACATGTTCTTGAAATGGTTGTTCATGTCTTTAATAGTTTCATTTCAATGATGAACACGTAAATATTTGATACAAACCCTACTTAAATAGTGAGGTTTTGAGTCAAGAATGAGCAATTCCATTCTTTGTGCCCGAAATTGTTTTTCTTAATGAGTAATTATCACACTTGGATTGCACATTCTAGAATTTACATTGTTATGTATTTCGAGACCACATTCTAAGATTTCATGCATTAAAATGATAAAAACACTTAGATTTTATCCCTTTTTGGCTTTATAAAATTTCCTACCTTGATTTCATAAACCCTTAGTCAATCAATTTGAGCGTTTACCCCCTTTTCTTTTTTAAAACCCCTTCAATACAATACCAAACCTTTTTATTTTTTTTAGACTTCGTTTCAAACTCCTATACCAAAGGTATATATAATTAATTGTATGATTTTGGTTATATGTTTGCCTTAATAGGAAGATGGTGATTGGAATTTTAAAGTTGACATTTTCACGAAATGAGGTATGTTTGAAAAGCAAAAAGAAAAAGGGAGAAAAAATGATGAGAAAGAAGTGTTGCATTTTGATCGAAAATTCATTGATTTACACTTCAGTTATGGAAATTAGAGAGATCGATTGATATTCTTGTATGTTGTTGGCTATGAGTTATTCATTTACATTTGAATAGTAAGAAGTCAAATTTTGTTTACTATTTGTTTGAGGTAAAGATTAATTGATGTCATAAAAATTGTGTAGATTAATTATATATTTCTTTTAGTACGTTTTTAACCCTCAAATATCATTCTTATCATACCCTTAACCCTAATCATGTTACAACCCTAATCATACCCTTAACCCTTAACCCTCAAATTATATATTTCTATTTGTCTGAGAATTTATTCATGATTCAACTAAAAACGAGATATGGTACAAAATCATATATAACTGAATAAATTACCAATTAATTTCACAACTTTCATGAATAAATTACCCAATAATATCTGACACATTTTCACTCAAAAATACAATTGATGCATATATACTTCAAATTCTCTTTTCGGGACATCCCACAATCACAATTATGGTACAAAATCATATAAAATCATTTAAAACCAAGAATTTTGAAATGTTTTTTCTTATTAGAGGCACAATGGTCTATCCATTCAATTCTTGGGAGGGTAATCACTCCTAAATTCCAAATCAAACAAAATCCATCTCCTCTCTTATTTCTGAATGCCTTAACCTAAGACATTGGTCACAATTTAATCATTAAATCATATACCAACACTAAAGTAAATTGGTTCTTCTCAATATGTCACAATTCCTAGATTTTCAATAAATTTCCAGCACAACATGTCTTTGAAAAATTACAGTATCCTGATCAGCACTTCTTGGATTGTGAAAATTCTAATTTTCATTTAAAGAGTAGACATAAAACTACAATTTTGGTGTTTAACTTAGATCTATTCCAATTACACAAAGACATATAAATCTATCTTATGCTACCTGAACCGCATAATTTTCAATATGCGCAATCATGAGAAAATAGCTGTAACTTTTTCTACACACATCCAAATCACACGATTCTTACTTAAATTAATGACAAGACATAGATGTAAAAATTTCATGTTCAGAACTTCGCCTAATTCAGCCTAGAAGGCATCTCAAATTCGAAGGAAAACATGGAGCCGAAACAGGGCAGAACAAGGTATTATTCTATAGAGTACCTCACTTTGAAAAATCACTAAAAATCCAATCCTTATCAGATTTCAATGAATCATATTTTATGTTCAAGGTATGAGAGTCTAGTTTCATATGCCAAAAACCTCACTTGATTTACTTTTTGCAGAGAAAGTTATGATAAAAAGATCATTACATGCTCAAACTACCCATTATGTAGGAAAAATCAAGAGTTTTTAGTTTAATCTAACATTTCACCCTTCCTATAAGTTCAGATCAATAATCCATACTAGGAAAACATAAATCTAGATTAAAAGAGCAAGATTATCTCTAGAGAAGCCACAAATTTTGTTCAAGAGCAACTCTTGCTAAAACCTTAATTTTCTCCCTCCTCAAGCTCCAAATCTCTCTCTTCAAACCACCAACCCTTGAGTTTGTTGAGGAGTTTGGAGTGTAGATCAAAAACTTTTTGAAGTGGTATTCATTGATTTTGTAGAGAGGGAGTGAGATTTAAAGAAGATGAGAGGAAGAGAGTAGGAAAGGGGTAGAAGTGTGTAGGTTATCTGGTGAGTGAGAGTGAATGAGAAAGTGGGGGAGGAAGAGTAAATAAAAAGGGGGGTTTTATTTTTCTTGGGTGTCCTCTCCCTTTTTTCTTTTGTTGTTTTATTAGTGTTATAACACTTAACCCCCTAAAAGAAATTTTATCCTTGAAATTTAAAAGAAAATTATACATTAAAAATGTGGGTGTTTTGTTTTCACATTGATTCTTACGTCCCCCCAAGTTTTCTCTTCCATGTGGTTGCTTCTCCACAACACTTTGACCATTGGGATTTGTTTAGTCCTCAATTATTTGAAATCAAGAATCTTCACCTGGTTGTACCTTTAAGCTCAAGTCTTGATTCAGCTCTATCGGAGGAGTCTCTAACACATGTGAGGGATTCGACAAGTATTTTTTCAACATTGAAATGTGAAAAATATCATAGATCCTTTGTAACTCCGACAGCAATTCAATCCGATAAGCTACTTTTCCAATTCTTTCAAGAATTTTGAAGGGACTGATATAACAAGAATTCAATTTTTTCCATTTCTGAAATTGGATTATACCCTTCCTAGGAGATACCTTCAAAAATACTATATCTCAAACTTCAAATTCCAATGCCCTCCTCCTCTTGTCAATGTAGATCTTTTATCAATTTTGAACCGCCTTCATTCTTTCTCGGATCATTCTTATCTTTTCCTTGGTGGTTTCAATCAACTCTACACTTTCAATTTTCCTCTCACCAACCTCATCTCAACATAACAGAGTCTGACATTTCCTTCCATAGAGAACCTTATAAGGTGACATCCCAATACTAGAATGGTAACTATTGTTGTACGCAAATTCGATCAATGAGAAATGTCGATCTCCATTGCCTTGAAAATCCATAACACATGCTCTAAATATGTCTTCTATGGTCTAAATAGTACGCTCGGAGTTTTTATCTGTCTGCGGATAAAAGGATGTACTAAATTTTAACTTAGTCCCCAAAGCAGCTTGCAACTTAGGCCAAAATCGAAAAGTGAACCGAGAATCATGGTCCGATACAATAGACACTGGAACACCGTAAAACCTCACAATCTCATCAGTGTATAACTTGGCCAACCTCTCCAAGGGATAAGAGTTCTGAATCGACAAAAAATAAGCCGATTTGGTGAGACAGTCCATAATTACCCAAATGGCATCATGACTGCTCAGTGTACGCAGTAATCCCACCACGAAATCCATAGTAATGTGTTCCCATTTCTATTCGGGAATTCGTAGTAGTTGGACTACACTGGCTAGCCTCTGGTGTTTAGCTTTGATTTGCTGGCATACTAAACATCTAGCCACAAATTCGACTATCTCTCTCTTCAACTCGAACCACCAATATGTCTCCTTGATGGTTCAGTACATCTTGGTACTCCCCGGATGCATGGCATAAGCCAAGGAATGTGTCTCTTCAAGTATGACTTTTCGGAAATCCTTATCTTTCAGGATACAAATACGTTTTCTATAAGTAATCTCATCATCCCAAATTTGGAACTCACCACCTTCTCTCTTGTGGATGTTCTCAACTACACCCTTCAATTCCTCGTCGATCGCTTAAAGCTCCTAAATACGATCCACCAAAGTAGGTCTCACCATAAACTTGGCCATAAGTACACCATGATCATCCTTAGCCAACTTGACTCCAAGTGCTTAAAGTCCAACTAGATAAGAGAGGTAAGAATTTCCTTGAGATTTCATACTAGAAGAAAAGGATTTTCAGCTCAAAGTGTCAGCAACCGCATTAGCTTTCCTCGGATGGTAATTCATCACTAGATCATAATTATTGATCAACTCTAGCCATCTTCATTGCCTCAAGTTGAGCTCCTTTTATGTGAGCAAGTATTTCAAACTTTTGTGATCGGTGAAGATCTTGCATGTGATCCGATATAGATAATGTCACCAAATCTTTAAGGCAAGACAATGACAATTAGCTCTAAGTCATGAGTATGATAGTTCATTTCATGCTTCTTTAGCTAGCGAGTGGTATAAGCAATTACTCCATTGTTTTGCATCAACACACACCCTAACCCTTGTTTGTTAGTGTTACTATATACCACATAATCACCGTCGCCACTAGTAGGAAGAGTAAAGATGGGAGCATATGTCAACCTTTGCTTAAACTCTTAGAAACTACCCTCATACTTTTCATCACATTCGAATTTCACTCCCTTCCGAGTCAAATTGGACATTGGAGCTATAATTTTTGAGAATATCTTTATGAATCTCCGGTAGTAATCTGTTAACCCAAGAAAACTTCTCACCTCGATAACGTTCTTGGGTTACTCCCACTTTAGAATGGCTTCTACCTTCTCGGAGTCTACAAAAATTCCATCTCGGAAACCACATGCCCCAAAAAGCCAATCTCCCTTAGCCAAAACTCACACTTGGAGAACTTGGTATACAACTTCTCCCTAAGAATTTGCAATATAATTCAGAGATATTCGGAATATTCTTTGTCATTCTTGAAATACACCAAGATGTCATCGATGAAAACTATGACAAACTTGTCAAGGAAAGCACGAAACACTCGGTTCATGAGGTCCATGAAAGCTGCAGAGCATTCGTCAATCCGAAGGGCATCACCAAAAACTCGTAGTGCCTATACTGCATCCTAAATGCAGTTTTGTAGATATCATCACCCTTAACTCTTTCAACTCCATAGGTGCCATTCGATATGTAGGGATTGAAATCGGTGCGATATCGGGAATCAAATCTATGGATAAATCGAACTCCCAGATCGGTAGCAATCCTGGTAACTCTTCTAAAAAAATGTTCGGATACTCATTCACTATGGGAATATAATTCAAATTAGGACTCTCCACCATAGTGTCAATAATATGGGTTAACTAAGCCTCGAACCCTTTATGTACTAGTCTTCATGCTCCAAGGGCCGAAATCACACAGTTCGATAACACCCAACGCTCGCCAGCAAAGACAAGTGTCGGACACCCTGGTTTCTAGAATTCTATTTCCTTTGTGAAATAATTCACTGATGTCTTATGAAAATGCAGCCAATTCATACCTAGGATAGCGTCAAAATCACTCATCTCTAAAGGAATCAAATCCGCTTCAAGAGTTATCTCACCGACGGTTTCTTTAATCAGTTGTTCCCCCAAAGGAGTGAGCAACTCTTCCACAAGTGGAGTTAGAGGCCTATCAGAATGTCTAGTAAAACTCGCACTCACAAATGAATTATTAAATCTAATATCTATTAGCACACGAGCATTAATATCAAAGATTTTCATCGTACCTATTAATATAGATCATAAAACAATTATTAGTTGATACACAAATTACATGATTCATATATGACTCCTCCTAACATTTCTTTACACCACACCATCATGAATATTTCATATATTTTCCTATCCTAGGAATTCACACTATTGATATAGCCATAACGTCATATTATTCATGTACAAATAATACTCTTAAAACTGACAGTTCTAGGCCCAAAGATCATGATTCAAATATACAGTCCAACACATTAAGTCGAGCAAATTCTAGGTCAATAGGGATTTTGGATCATACAAAGTGATCACCAACAATTGTTACCTACTTAATGGAACTCTACACGTCAGATACTAATGATCATATAAAAATCATATGATCAACATATTTCAAATCATAACTATATGTCACCAACATCACATTTTTAAATTATTTAATTCAAGTTTTAAAGGGTTTTACCTGTGATCACGTCCAGATTGCCTTGAAACTCTTCATTTGTCATGGCATAAATTCTCACCTAAGCCCTTGGTTAGGGACATTAAGTAAGGCTGGCTACAGTATTGCTTCCCATCCTTGTTCTTAGAGTAACACTAGTGTAAGATGTTGAAATAGTACTCGGGTCACCTTTAGAGCCACTAAAAGGACCCCAATCTTGTCGATTCCCTAGCCCTTCCACATTCAACTCGGGGAAAGAGTGCCTAAAGTGACTTTCCTTTCCACAATGATAACATCTTCTAGATCCCCTACACGGATCCAAGTGATATCCGTTACAATTTGAGCAAAAATCTCCTTCACTTCTTTTCGATCTTTTTCCCGATCCAACACTAGTGCTAGAAGCATTTTGCTTAATGAACAATTGGCTTTTAGGAGTGCCAATTGACCTCAAGAAAGAACCACCACTATAAAAACTAGTACCCTTGCTCTTCTTGGAGTTTTGGCCCGGTATGAACTTGTTGGACCTCTTATTCTTCCCATGATGCTCCCTAACCTTACCCCTTTCAAGCACCATTTGCTCGGCCCTCAAGGCTAACTGCAGAACATTCTGGTAAGTAAGATTCTCTGTAACCGACATCCTCTCTTGGATTTTTAGATTTAAGTCATCCTCGAACTTGAAGCGCCTGTACTCCTCGGAGGCTACTATCTCTGGAACAATGAGGATAGACTTTTAAATTTCACTTTATATTCCACTAACGACATGCTTCCTTGACGAAGATGGAGGAACTCTCTTCTTTCTAAATCCTGATCAAATTGGGTGTAAAACTTTTCATCAAATTCTCTAAGAAATTCGTTCCAAGTAAGGGATGCGGCTCCTCTTTCCTTCACACCATCACACCATCCAACAATCTCACGACCACCATTACCTTCATCTCATCATCAATTCTCATGTCCATTATAGCTTCTCGGACCCTCTTGATCTATTTCTTGGCCACTGAAGGATCATTAGAACTTGAGAATATCTTATACCCAAGTTGTCTAGCTTCCTTCAACAACTTGGAGAATTCAATTGGTGGTCGAGTAGATGGTATAGCCACCTAAGTAGGAGGTGCCACCGCCGCCGTAGGAGGGACCGGTGGAACCATTGGATTTGAAGGTGGGGGTGAAACTTGTACTTGAGGTGGTGTTTGGAAATGTACTCCATATGTATTCCACCACTCGATCCATTGCCGAAGAGTATCGAGTGGTAGTGGAGGAATCCCGGTTGAAGGAACAGGGTAAGTAGATGCCGAATGAGGTAGAGCATGCGAGGACGACTCATCGTCGTGCTCTTGAGGAGGAATCTCATTTATATTCCTCATTCTTCTATGTGGAGGCATGATAATCTACAAGAGAAAAGCTATTTTTAGTTTACTACTCAAAGATGATGCTAAACACCTATGTGTAGAGGTATGTCAATGACCTAAAACCCATAGGAGGCTTTTAAAAACCATTCGAAGATATTTTGAATATCCAAACTTTAAAAAATCTTTGAAAATCTTTAGAAAAGCATGGAAGAATTTATTTAAACTGTCAAAATATTTAAAATCAAACGTGCCTCTGATACAAATAAAGTTGTCACGTTCCAACCCTTAGATTGAGAACGTAACAACCACCGTGTCACCCTGACATACGGGTAAGCCCTGCCTGTACACCGGGATAACGCAAGGCGTTCATCGATATCCATCTTGTTTTCTAAATAATACAACAACATACAAATGATCCGCTCGGTCCATCCCTATCTCAAAAGGCATGCATAAAGTTAGCCCAACTATTTCTAAATCCAATAAAATTTCACAATTCTAAAAGAAAATCCAACAATGTAAAATATAAAAGATTCAAGTATAGTTTAAAGTTTAGAAATCCAAACGGGTTGACTAAGTGAAGTTTTAATTACAATTCAAAAAAATACTCTCTATATGGGCCGAACTAATCTTCTCAAAAATCTCATCTAAAACAAGAACTAGTACTGGCATTAGAAATTTTCATCAAAATAGGATTCGACAATAATCCGACACTATAGTCAACTAATACTCCAAATTCAAGATTCCTCTAAAAAATGAAAGTAAAAAAATGAGTATAAAAATATTTAATGAGTGCAGTGCAATGGCATAGTCGTGACAATAAATGAGGGATGAGTGTGAGAATATCAAATCATGTAATTCAAACAGTTTAATAAATATTATAATTCCAACAATCATAGTAATTAAAAATAATACATCCACAATTTTCATGTTTTCTAAAGATCATGGGGTTTTCCTAAATAAACCACTTCCACCCAAGATTTAGCCAAACTCGGGTGGAAGCCCACCAAGGGGTCTTCAATTCATTGGATTCATAATACTACATCCCTTTCCTTGGCATTGACTCATACCTCACCGGTGGTACAACCGGATAGTATGACAAGGGTCCAGGAGGTTGCGTCTATCATCCTTTGCCAATAATCCCTAGCCATGGCACCCCATTGGGTCATCCTATGGAGAGAATGACTATAGTCGTTTACCATACATGCACCAACATTTCACAAACATTTCAATTTCATTCAACGTGTTATGATTTTGTCAAAAAGTTACTAACAAATTTCACAATTTTCATGAATAAATTACCCAATAATATATGACATATTTTGTTTCATAAATACAATGGATGCATATATATTTCAAATTCTTATTTCGAAACATCCCACAATCACAAACATGGTACAAAATCATACAAAATCATTTAAAACCAAGAATTTCGAAATGATTTTTCTCATCAGAGGCACAATACTCCGCTACTCATCTTTTAGGAAGGTAATCACTTTCAAATCTAAATCAAACAAAATTCATTCCCTCCTTTATTTCCAAATGCCTTAACCTAAGACATTGGTCACAATTTAATCATTAAACATATAGCAACACTAGAGTAAATTCGTTCTTCTCGATATGTCACAATTTCTAATTTTTCAATAAATTTTCCAGCACAGCATGTCATAGAAAAATGATTGTATCTTGATCTATACTTCTTGGATTGTGAAAATTATAATTTTCACTTAAAGAGTAGATATAAAACTATAATTTTTGTGTTTATAACCTAGATCTATTCCAATTACACAAAAACATATAAATCTATCTTATATTACCTAAACTACATGATTTCCAATCTGCGCAGTTATAAAAAAATAGCTATAACTTTACTACACATATTCAAATCATATGATTCTTATCTCAAATTAAAGATAAAATATAGATGTAAAAATGTCTAGTTCAGAGCGTAGCCTAATTCAGTCCAGAAGGTATCTCAAAATCAAAGAAAAGCATACAGCCTAAACATGGCAGAACAGGGTCTTATTCTGTAGAATACCTCATTTTGAAAAATCACTAAATATCCGATGCTTATCATATTTCAACAAATCATATCTCATTTTCAAGGTATGGAAGTCTAGTTTCATATGCAAAAAACCTCACTTGATGTACATTTGTCAAAGAAAGTTAAGATGGAAAGATTACAACATACTCATACTACCCATCAGGCAAAAAAAAAAATCAAAAGTTTTTAGTTTAATCTAACATTCCACCCTTCCTATAAGTTCGATCATTAATCTATGCTAGGAAAACATAAATCTAGATTGAAAAAGCAAGATTATCTCTAAAGGAACCACAAATTTCATTCAAAAGCAATCCTTGACAAAACCCTAACATTCTCCCTCCTCAATCTTCAAATCTATCTCTTCAAATCACCAACCCTTGTGTTTGTTGAGGAGTTTGAAGTGTAGATCAAAAGATTTTTAGAGTGGTATTAATTCATTTTGTAGAGAAGGAGTGAGATTTAGAGAAGATGAGAGGAAGAGAGTGGGAAAGGGGTAGAGGTGTGTGGATTCTCGGGTTAGTAAGGGTGAATGAGAAAGTGGGGGAGAAAGAGTGAATAAAAAGGGGGGTTTAACTTTTCTTAGTGTCCTCTCCCTTTTTTTTTCTTTTGTTGTTTTCTTAGTGTTACAGAAATATATGGTTAATAGGTTAAATAGAAACACTATATAGAGACTACTTTTAAATATTCAAACCGTTCATAAAGATTTCTTATTTACACACTACAAGTCACAACAACTGATATCGTGAGAATTGAATATAGTTTTTTAAAGACGATGCAATGTATGGGTTACTATAGTTGTAGAAGTTATGCAAATGTATGTTAAGTAGACAGTAAACAATCGATGATAGAGAATTCTTTCAAACTGTGGTCAAAGACGGCTATATTTAGTGATCACAAGTCATAACTGTGAGAATAGAATATTAGTTGTACAGACACTATGTTAGCTTTACAGATGGTTAATAAAGTTTTCTTAATGAATAATTTTAAATCATGAGAAAATATATACATTTCCCGACTGTTTCATTAGAACTGTCTCTATAACCCATAAACAAATCTCACTAAAAGCTACTGATAATAAATATTACCATCACTATAACGCTTTAATTTTGTAGTGCTATTAGCCGCAATTGCATTATGTTGTCGCAAAAATGGACCCTAAAAAATTGATTCCAAAATTCCTCACCCATTTTGTCACTAAAACTTTTGGCGACAAAACTCCTATTTTTTGTTGCCAAAATTCGTCTCCAATGGATTTTTTTTTTTTTTTTTTTGAAGAGAGAAACCAATTGTGATAAAATATATACCCTATCATCCACTATAATAAAGTCAAAAAAATTGAAGAATTTCGATTCTGAATATAAGGATTACAAAGTTTGGAGTCTACGGTGATGACACCATCATCCCAGTCTTTAGTAGAAATACTTCAATTTTTCTACCTGGTTTAATGACAAGGACTATTTTCATAGCGGAAAAACCAACTTTCAATTTATAAATACTTCCAAAAATGAACCAGATAACAAATTATTGAAATAAGGTCAACATAATTGACGAACAGCTAGTTTAGTGAAAAATGTATCAGCTCTCTTAATAAAATATATGATTCAATTTTTGATAATAAAAAAAACTATGTTAAAAGAGTTCTTATTTAAAAGGGATAGATCACGATTCGAATTAAATTAGTTGAAATATAGTTTTGAATATTGAACGGCAGAAAATTGTTTCACGACCAAAAAAAAAAAAAAAGAAACAAGCTTAACATGAAATGGGCCGCGTTAGATGTCGTGAACCCAAGTCATGGCAGGGGGCACCATAGTTTTGTTGTTGGCAATGGGCACATGGCATGGCAAGGCAAGAGCACCGCCCTTTATGTCTACCCGCCATGTGTTGATCAACCTCCACCCTCCCTGTATTCGGATCTAAGTGCTCCTGATTTTTTTTGTTTTTAATCTTTTCATAATTAGATATTACCCATTCTTTATGATTGTGACGCATATTTTTATGAAATAACCCACTTTTATATATGTATAACAATCAATGGGAAACTATCTTACCAAAAAAAATGATTAGTTTCAAAAAAATCAGAACCACTTTATATTTTATATTTTATATAGGTACAGTTTACGGTTTATGCCTTTTGTTATATTTGTCAAAGAACTAAGAAAAAAAGAAAGATGAAAAAAAAAAGTGCTACCACGTTATGGTACGAATGCACCATGTGCTAGACTGTGGAGGGAGGGGGAGAGAGAGAGAGAGATGAAGGGCAAAAAGCAAAATGTCTCATCCTAAGCACCTGTAATCTCCGATCCTTCACGCGTCAGGCTTTTGCTTTTCTCTTGCATTGGCAAGAAAGGGAGTGGTTCGACCAAGCTGACGTAATAATATCACCTTTTGGTATAAATGTGAATATAAAAAGTCTTTGTTGGACATGATAAAAATTTTTGTTTAAATATTATTTTTTAAATGTCGATTTTAAATTTTCATAAATATTTATATTTTTATAATTTCTGTAAATCTTATCTAATAAAAAAAATATTTATAAATAAAGAAAAAAATGATGGAAAATTTGAGGATTGTGGGCTGGTTGGATGCATATCTTCCCTATGAGATTGGAAATCCGTTGAATGAGTAAGAATATTTTAAATGTAGCCCTTTTGTATCTTAATTGGTAAGACTGAATCAAAATTATATTCTTATTATAAAAAAAAAAAAAAATGTTATATGCCTATTATTATGTGAAGAAAACAGCGTAAAGTGACTCTAGACCCAAAAAGATAAAAAGAAAAAAGAAAAAGAAAAAGAAAAAGATGGCTGATATGGTTTCTCAAAAACCATGTAATATGTGCCAGAATAACCACTCGTTTTTTCATTTTTACATGCAAACCTATTGAAAAGGGAAAAGGTATCATTTTTCTTTCCATTTAGAAGGGCTAAATAAAGTGTTTCGATTAAATTTGTATAAAATGTTTAATCAACATTTAGTTGACAAGAAAATATTCGGTACTCAAAACATACTATATCATGGGTGCTTTGAATTTTTTAAATTATGTCATTTCTCAACGGGACTCACTCAAAATATATT
The DNA here is from genome assembly GCA_033439265.1 of Dillenia suffruticosa. Taxonomy (NCBI): domain Eukaryota; kingdom Viridiplantae; phylum Streptophyta; class Magnoliopsida; order Dilleniales; family Dilleniaceae; genus Dillenia; species Dillenia suffruticosa. The sequence goes on along the minus strand of JAVTVX010000013.1, from coordinate 8,711,578 downwards.
CACTCTAGTAATCCTTTTTTATTTTCGTTTTAAAATCTTTTTTTCAAATGAATAAAACACATGCCCAGGATTATTACATAAAAATGAAAAATTAGCAAATCTTGAATTTGGAAAATTTAATACTTAATTTGGTTTTGAGCAATATTTAAAAATACATGAAGTGAAAATTAACAACGTACTCAATAAAATCAATGGGGATTTGTAAGTGTCCTCATATTTGTGCTAGCAATACATGAATAAGAAACACAAAGTGGTACTAACAGGTCTGGGCCTACCCATATCTTGTCTTTGTTCCTCAAGAACAGTTCAAACGGTAGAATCTCTCAATTTCCATCTTTTTTTTTTTTCTTAATTCGATTCTATTTGATTTTATTTTTTTTTTTTTGTAACAAAAAAAAAAAACCAGGTATGTGTAGGAAATATGCATTCTCAAAATGAGATTTATTTCTACCTTGAGAATGAGCTCATTTGACTTTCTAGTTAGTTTCAATGAACTAAGTCCCTAGAGGGTCTAGACATGATTAAAAAAGAAATTTTTAATAGGAGTTTTGTTAATTGAGAATCAATACTTGATGAAATCGTATGATTTGTCTGTTGGGGGTCTAACAATAATCATGAATCATTGACAAAATCAGGATTTTGAAACGAAAGAATTCGAGTGCATATATGGTATACATAATGAGAGCTTACAATGAATGCTAAAAACATTGATTACTAGATATGTAGTCACTTATATGATCTATGAGACCCATGGGTATTTTAGTAATTATATCTTATGTACAAAATAGGCATATTTCAAATATTATTAAAGTGTTCATAGTATAGGTCTCATTACAATCTAGTATTGAACCTAAAAACTCACATAAAATAAGGAGCATCTTCTTTCCAAGAATGGACTTCGATTGTGAATTAAATTTAAAAGACTGAACTTCATTTTTCAGGGACCCCTGGCATGGCTTAGCCTATAAAAGATGGAAAAGAAAGATATGAATGATTTTTTCCTAAAGGGTTAGGAAGATTTTATTTTGGAAAGTTTTTAAATTGGGAAAGGTTTCTAATTATGGAAACTTTATGAGTATAGAAATCATAATCCGGCTAAAAGAGGTTCAGAAAACCCTTAGATCATGAAGGGTCAAGAGGAGGATCATGGTGCCCTTGCACGCACACAGCGGGCTCGTGGCATGGAGAGGTTCTCTGCACACTGCTGCGTGGCGGCAGATGTGCAGACCTAAATTTGAAAAGGATTAGAGGACACTTGAGGTATCAATTCAGTTTGAGTTGATTGAGTAGCCTAAGTAGAGAATGTCTCGTTTAAACCCTAATTGACCTAGTCATTGAAGTGTCCGGGTTCATTTTTTGTTACTTGGGTAACAAAGCATCATTCCTTGAATCTCTCATAATCACAACTAATGGTGGAATGTCCACTTAATACAAAAGGGTAAGTTTTATTCTTAGTGATAAATAAAAATGAATTAGACTTTCAAATTTGCACTACATAGGAATTTCGTGAGGTACTAATAAGATGAATTATAATTGGCATTTAGATTATATATCAAGTTTAATATAATTTATGAAGTTCCATATGCTTAATTAATTTAATATATTTATTTCTTCTCAGAGACTTTTACTACAAAATGCATTGCTTGCATGCCAAATTTACAATTAGTTTTTATTTTTATTTTTTATGCTGTATGACATATTTTATTTAAACAAAAGCAAACAACCCTCAAATTCTGCATCATTTGAAATAATTTTTAATAAAATGGAGAGTTTGGAATAGTTTTTGTGATCAGATAAGGATGCCTAATTTTCAAAGGCAACGAGACGAGAGAATTTTAATTATGATGTTAAAATATCAATAATTCTTTTCTTGGTATTGCTTTCAAATTATTTTTGGTCAGAGATTTGACGGGTCGCCTCCACAACAACATCATCTCGACCCACTTGTAAATTGTTTCGGATAAGGAGGCTTGAGTGTTCTACATTAAAATAATCGATTAAACTCCTATAATAAAAATAATAATAATTTAATAAATGAACTTAAAATAAAACTTACTCTCAATTTGTGTCTGGCACAGTATTATGTTTGTCTTGCAATTGAATATTGTGTCCTGCCAGATTATGTCTCGATGTTTGGATGCAAAAGAGATGGATTGGGGGAGGGGGAGCAAAAAAGCCTTCTACAATCAGATCATAATTGAGCTGAGGGAATGTATATATGGACAAAAGCTTTTTGGCAGAGAGAAATAGGCTTTTTTTACATGTCAGTTATACTGCCTGCCAAAGGAATATATAGCTCAATGCATAACACAACAAAGCCTACTTGAGGTCTACACTTACACGAACCACAAAGACAAAACAAAACAACGCCTGCATCTCCATCCATCTCTCTCTCTCTCTCTCTCTCGAATAGACATGGGAATCTGCAGCAACATTCTGAAGAATAATGTCTACTTTCAGCTCCAGCTGTCTCTTTCTCTAGAGGACAACTTGAGTGAATCTTGCTTCTCTGTATTTTATGATTCAGGTTTTGCATATTCTCCTAAGCACAAAAAAAAAAAAGGAAAAATAATAATTCCTGAAATCTGATGAAAGTTAATCTTTCTACCGGATTAATTGTCTGAAAATTAGTTGAGCTGCAAAATAATATTAAAAGAAGGAAAATGGTTAGATTACTGTTTTTTAAGATTCAGTATCATTTTTTCAATTCTATAGCACTGTTTTTCCCGAAAAGAAGAAAATAAAGAGGAACTATTCCAGTAAATAATAATGTATTAATTGGTATCCAGAACAAAATTGAACGTTAGATTCCTTCAAAATATCACATCGATGGTGAAGGAAATCGACGGCATGCTTGGAATCCAATGAACACAATTTCAATCCAATTTAAATTTACGTGACATTTATTTGCAGAATACACGTTAAAAGAGGAATACCGTAATGATACTATTAGATTTATTCTCTACATCGTAGAAAGTGTGAAAATTAAATAAATTAAAATTTTTAAAATAAATATCTTAATATCTAAACTTCTAAAAATTCAAGCATATTACAAAATTCTTTGAACAAACACACAATTGGGATGATGATTATGAAACCAAATCATCACCATAATATCACAATACCACAACGTTAAATCCAGTGATCCAATATGACGAAAAAAATTTTTCTACTAAAAAATTTCTCAATTTCTGAATTAATTTTTCAATTAATCTCACTTTCTCTGACAATTCTCAATTGCTTCATACTTCCTCAATGATGCAGAGTGTTGTTCTCAATCAAACTCAAATTTTAAAATTAATCCATGTTAGAAGGTTTTAGAGATAATAAGAGATATTTTTGAGGAGATGGGGATAATGGGTAACCACCTATTATCCCATAATTCAAAATTTAAATTTTTTTAAATTAACTATTAATCACATGTAAAATATCTATGTGAACATATTTACCAATATCTCATACTTGCACACGAAAACATTTTATATCTGTCACTAGATCACAACTCATGCGATCTTTCACATCAGTTTACTGGACTTTTATACAGAATTGGGCGTTGTGCGACCGGCGAATACACCTACAATCAAGGACTTCTCAATACACCTGTTAGAATAATTGAGGAGCCACTGTTAGTACCAAAAGAACTCGCTACATCCCAAATTCACCACAGTTATATCAATCGAGCCAGTTTTCTCAACGAAAGTGATCTCTAATTATTGTTCGATTGTATATTCATTATTATATTTAAATCCCAATATTGTTAAACATAATAAGCCGGTTGATAAATACTACACAATGATATAATGTCGATTGGTTTTCATTTTCTTAAACTCGAATCTATCAGTTTCAATTCAGTTGTTTTCCTTAAACCTGCCACTTAGACTTCATTATCTTCCAAGCCATAGGTTAACAGATTAAAATAGCAAATATTAAATCAAAACTTTTATAAACAGCTAAAAATAATGAGGATACAAGAGATCCCATCCAATGGATTTCAACCCTCATATAGTGGAAACAGAGATTATGATCACACTATCATCTCAAATAATAGCTCCAACTATCTCATGGTTGATTAATCACATGCAGTACGAAACATGATAGTGTTATTTCTCCATCTCTGAAAAAGACATAAGTTAGATTTCTCTAATACTATACAGATATAAGATCCAGTCTACGTATAAAACGTTACTTAGATATTTTAGAGAGAGTATTTCAGAAACAATATCACTAAATGCAACTGATATCTGAGATTTTAAATTTGGCTGCTTACAAACAATATGGATATAGATATATCCGTATTATTCATATCACATATGATCACATCCTAAATAGATATCAAAGCGATTTATATTCTAATATGACTACTCTCAAAGTCTATTACAACTAAAAACCATCTTATCCCTACTCACTTAGAGTTAGAGGTGGTCGCTCGTATAACAAAATCGATTTCGCTTGCCTGATATATCTTTTATCACAACACATTATAAAATATACGATAATAAACATGTGCAATAAATAAGTGACTAAATAATACATACATGTTATATATATAAAATAATAAATATCATAATCAGTATATAGTGAGAAATATCAAAATATACGTAAAACCAATGATTTTTTATGTTCAACAAAGAAATATCTCGTAATGGGTTTGGTAAAGAAATCAGCTACTATAGTGTGTGTAGAAATGTATTTAATCGTCATTTTACCATTCTCAACAATGTCTCTCACAAAGTGGCTCCCAATATCAATATATTTAGTTTTATTATGATACTTAGAGTCTCGAGTATAGGGAGTGGTGGTCTGATTTTCATAATAAATCATTACTGACCTCACACTTTCTGTGATAAACTCTAAATCATTCAGAAATCTCTAGAGCTAAAACTCTCCTAAACTGCTGCTGAACATGCCACAAACTCAACCTCCATCGTAAACAGGAAACACATGTTTATTTCTTATTACTCTAAGAAATGACATCATTATTGAGTAGGATTACAAAACTTGATATCAATTTGCGTCCATCCAGATCACCACCCTAGTCGACATCTGAATATCCAACAAGATACAAATTAAATTCTCTGTAATATAAAGAGAGGTTCACATTTCCCTTAAAATATCTTAGAATCCTTTTCACTGCTCTCAAGTGACCCCTTCTAGGATTCGATTAATACCTACTCACCAAACCGACTACAAAATAAATGTCTGGTCATGTACACATCATTGTGTATATTAGACTATCCACTACACTAGTATAAGGGATTTTACTCATCTCTCTTATTTCTGCCGGAGTTTTAGAACACATGTCAAAACTCAAGTTTTCACCTTTAGTGGTGAGAGTATCTATAGGATTACAAGTGCTCGTCTCACAATGTTCGAGAACCTTCCTGATGGAGAACTCTTATGAAAGAGCCAATACCTATTTCGAGCGATTCTTCTGAATCTTAACTCTGAGAATGAATTGAATCTCATCCATATATTTCATGTCAAAATTCAATGATAAGCATATTTTAATGGTTATCAGATACTCTATTATTCTAGACCAACAGAATATCATAATATATAAAAATATAATCACAAAAGAGTCAGTAAAACGTATTAGATACATGCAATGATCTTTCTCGATCATTACAAACTCATAAGATATTACCTACTCATGAAATCTCAGATGCTACTGACTGGATGATTGCTTGAGGTCGTATATTCATTTCTAAAGTCGAAAAATCTAATCCTCTTGATCTTTTAGAATGAATCCGAATGATTATTCTATGTAGATCTTCTCATCCAAAGTTCTTTTAGCGACAATCGTTATAAATAAACAAATTCAGATAAATTTGACTACTGAAAAGAAAGTCTCATCATAGTCTATACCCTTAGTCTGAGTGTAACTTTTGACTACCAGATGAATCTCATACCTCTCCACCGATTTGTCAGCCTTTCTCTTAACTTTGAGAACACATTTGTTCTCAATAGCCTTTCTGCCCTCATGTAAATCAACTAAGTTTTAGACCTCATTGATTTTCATTGACTCCTCTTTATCCATAACCTTCAACCAATGGTCCTTCGCAAGACCCTTAAGAATCTATTGGATCATTTTAGGTTCCTCATCTTCCTCAAGAGTCATAATAAGTGTCTCTCTCTCAATCAGAAAGTGACATTTAGGTAGCGTCCTCGAGTATTCTTACAAGAAGAGAGAATCTCTTCACCTCTAGATGGATCACTCCTACTAATACTAAGATCCGTAATGGGTTTTTGAGTCCTACCGCTGGATTCAGTTGAGCCACTAGTTTATCTATCTCATAGAAGGTAAAGTCCCGATCGATTTCACCTCTCTTATTTTTAAGAAATGTAGCATCACGAAACTCAATCTCAATGATAGTACCGTCCGTATACTCACCAAAGAACATATACCCCTTAGAGTGTTCTGAATATTTATAAAGATACAATCATTTTCTCGTAGGTCTAACTTATCGTGTGGGTGCAAAAAATTGTGAACATATTCAGCATAACCCCATAGCCTCAAGAGATTAACGTCAGGCTGTCTCCCTGTCCAAAACTCATATAGGGTACTGACTACGGACTTTAATGGAATACAGTTAAGAATGTAGACTACAATCAATAATGCATCTCCCCAATGGGAGATGGACAAGTTGGCCTAAACCATCATAAATCTCACAATCTTCAATAAAGTCATATCCTCCTCTCGACTACTCCATTCTGCTGAGTAATAACAGAAATACTCAGTTGTCTTATAATATTCTTCTAGAAACAAAACTCTCTGAATAGTTCAGAGAAAAAAAATCTCGCTCTCAATCAATTCTGAGAGTTTTTACTTTTAAATCTAACTAATTTTCAAATTCGTTAATAAATCTCCTGAAACATTCAAATATATCAGAGTTATGCGAACTTAGATGATATAACTGAAATGCGTGTAATTGTCTATAAACGTAATAAAGTATACAGCTCCATTTTGGGCTCTCATACTCATAAACCCACAAATATCGGAGTGAACCAACTGTAATGGAGTCACAGCTCTTATTGTTTTGCAAAATGGTATTCTCGTAACTTTGCATATTAGACAAAAGTCAAATACGGGTAACTTGACCTAGTAGGTCCAAGAGACTACTCGCTACTAACTGATTCATTATGTCTTGTCCCATATGTCCAAATCTACTACGCCATGCATTCATATCATCATCAATACAATCAGATATAAAGTCAATAAAAGAATAATAAGAAATACCATTAAAAAAAATAGCATCCGGTATATATAGTTTATCATGGACAAAAGCAGAACAAACGAAAAGAACTATCATAACTAATAAAAACAAATAAGTTTCCAAAAGATCAAGCGTATCCTAGGTAATCTAAACAAAATACTAAAATCAAGTTTCGTTGAATATTCAAAATGTAAAGAACATTATATATAGATACAAAGTTTGGTCACTTCATAACTCCAACTTACAAGTGTCAATCCCTCTAATGATGACAAATGCTCTGTCCCCTACGTAAATCCTCCTAGTCTGAGAACTCACTCAACGGAACTCCACGAAAGCGTTCCTATCTCGAGCTATATGGTCGATGACTCCTGAATCTACATTTCACAAATGAAAGAAATTAGTAATATCAAAATAAATGAGACAAATCTCAAACCATATAAAGAAAAAGGACATGGTTTCCACTCGTCACACTCAATAGCAAAATGACTAAATATAACACAGACATAACATTTTACATTGGCTTTATCAAACTCATTCTTCCTGTACCTTTGTATTTTGTTGTTGGATTTCTCAAATGGTTTCTTCTTGCCTTTGTCCTATGATCTTCTTCTCATATTTTTTCCATTTATGTTTGGTGTCACGGGATCTCTTGTTCGACTCTGCAGCATAAGCATGACTCGAGTGCGACCTACTCACCTCCAAATGCTTTTCCTCGAGCTCACAGTATTTGCTCATATTAGTGAAAGTCCGAATACTCTCGTCATGTATGAGATAAGTTTTCATGATCTCCCATGAATCAGATAAAAACTTAATCACACCAATACTTGAAACTCATCCAAATGGTTTCGCCTGCATTCCTTAGCTTGATTATCATACTCGACATTTCTATCAAATATTGATTCATCATTTTCTTATAAGTTAACATTCTCACCTTAGGAGTTGAAGAGTACCATAATACTCTTTTAGAGCGAGCCAAAACGACATAGGCATATAATACTACTCATAGATCAAGATCATATCGTTGTACATGCTACTCAGAAGGATTGCCCTAGCTTATCTATCCTTTGTCTCCCATGCACGAAACGCTTTCTGATTTCGTCTATCCTGAGGTGTGGTACCCTTCTCGAGGTCCATGATCTCGTGCCTTAAATTTTAGAAAGATTCTACTCCCTGAGGACAAACTGAATCTTCTCATGCTAAATGTCATAATTGTCATCATTCGGTTATACCCCTTGTAAAGATCTAGAATAATAATTTTTGAAACAACTATAGAGACATTAATGACTTATTGATATTTACTCTTATTTTGCACACCTTACGAATCAATAATTTGTAAATGATTCGAGTATAGATCTCAAAGTGAGCATATATAAGTTAACAGATACCATATACCATAATCGAGGACTACATCTTACCATCCAAACTTGAATTCAGTATAAAAAACCCACAAAAGTCACAAATAATAATATGAGACCCTCAGAAAATGAAAAAAATCAATCTATAATAATCTGACATGCCGGTGGCTGTGCCCTATGCGCTTACATGTGCCAAATACATAGTGAATAGGCCACACACGTCGCGTCCTGGGTTAGGATGTGGATTTGGATCAAAATCGACCTAAACCACCTAACCCTATTCACGCGCCAGCTCGCCACGCACCTCAATGTGCATATACTGCATGTGCCGGTGGGTTGGGCCTGTTCTTCTTCACCCAACAAGTCTGCAACTTGGTCGACTTGACCTGATTGCTAGAAAATGCTTTTTCGGCTATTTTTCACATGGTTTTTGCTAGAAAATTGTAATTAGACATCCTCTATCTATCCTTGACTCGATTTTATGAAAGATTTAAGTCCTAATCTCGATTTCACACGGTTTTCGGCCTGTTCTTCTTGACCCAACAAGTCTGCAGCCATTTTTGAAACTTGATTTTCGACAATCAAAATTCATAATTAATTACTCAAACTTGTAGATCAGAACATGATGAACATATTTATACCATTTTCATATACCGATTTGTCCTTAAACTCGACTGATCTAAGTTCTAAGGTATTTGTCATTGTTTTTAGCCAAAAATTTTGACCGTGATTTTGATAACTCTAACATGTTCAAAAATTACAAACCCTAAATTTATACCTTACACATTTTATACCTGAAAAAAAATTCTGAAAAATTTTTAATAAATCTAAGTCACTTCGATACCAATATTAGATTTATTCTCTACGTGCGCGTGCGAAAACGTGGAAATTAAATAAGCCAGAATTTTTAAGATAAATATCTCGATATATAAGATTCCAAAAACTCAACCATACTACGAAATCTCTCGAATAAACATACGGTCAGGATGGTGATCACGACACTAAATCACAACCACGATATTATGACGCCACAACTTTAAATCTGGTAATTCAATATGACAAGAGAAATTTTTTTATTTAAAAATTTCTCAATCCCTTAGTTAATTTTTCAATTAATTTCTCTTTCTTTCTTTCTATTTAAACCAATATATTTTAAATATTTATCTATTGATTTATTCATTTAACTTTCTTTTTCCTTTTCTTTTCCTTTTTAGTTTTATTTTATGTTATTTCATTTATATTTATATATATATTTTTCTTTTTTTCTTTTTTTTTTCTTTTTTTTTTCTTTTTCACTACTAGAAAAATAAGTATCAGCGACGAATAAAAATAGATAGAAAAAAATCCATCGGTAATAGCGATGGATTTCTGACGGATTAGCGAAGGACTGAATGCCGACGGAAATATTTCTGTCACTAAACCCTAAAAATAAAAAATAAAAAAAATTATAAAATTATCACCAACGAATTACCGATAGAATTTTTAGCGACGAAAATATTCCGTTGCTAATCCGTCGGTAAATTGGTGAAGGAAAAAAATAAAAAAAATAAAAAATATATATGTACAGCCATTAGTGACGGATTACAGACTTAGTGACGGATTTCTTTAATTTTTTATTTTTTTATTTTTTAATTTTTTAATTTTTTAATTTTTTAATTTTTTAATTTTTTAATTTTTTAATTTTTTAATTTTTTAATTTTTTAATTTTTTAATTTTTTAAATTTTTAATTTTTTAATTTTTTAATTTTTTAATTTTTTAATTTTTTAATTTTTTAATTTTTTAATTTTTTAATTTTTTAATTTTATTTAATAATTCTTTTTAATTTTATTTTATTTTTTCAAATTTTTTATTATTTTATTTTAAGCTAAAATAAAATTATTTTATTATTTTATAATAAATTATAATTTTATATTATTTTATTATTATTAAAAAATATGAGATAAAGATAATAAGTAAAAAAAAGAAATATGAGTAGATAACTAAGTTGGTCTGGTGGCTGAGAGAGGCAATTTGGCTATGTGGGCAGGTTGGAGCAAGCTTCTGTTTTTTTTTTTTTCAGAATTCAAAAATCAACGATAAATTTTTTTCCGTCGTTGATTTTTTTTTTTGTTTCAATGTCGGATTTTTTCCGTCGCTGATAATTAGCGGCGTCACTATCAGCCACGAATTTAACGACAGAAAAAATCCATCACTAGCGATAGAAAATGGGTTTTCATCGACGAATTTTTCCATCACTGAAAACCCATTTTCTGATAGTATTTTTGTTTTATTTCACTTTTCTTGTTTCTATTTTTTTCAAATTTATCTCTCAAATAACCAACGCCATGTATTGGGATTAAAACTTAGTTTGTTGTTGTTATTATCTTTTTCTCGAGCAATTCTTAATTGTTTCATACTTACTCAATAATGTGCACAGAGTCTCATTTTCAATCAAAGTCCAATTTTCAAAGTTAATACACGTTAGAAGTTTTTAGAGAAAATAAGAGATCTTTTGGGAAGATAGGAATAACGGATAACCATCCATTATCTCATAATTCAAATTTTAATTTTTTTTAAATTAACTTTTAGTCTTAGGTAAAATGTCCCTACGTGGATATATTTTCCAACAAATACCAATAAAAAATCACTTCTCCTACCGCTATAAATATATATATATATATATATATATATATATATTCTAGATTCAATACTTTTAAAATTGATTCAATAGATACAATAAAAAACTCTTATGAAAAAGCCAATACATGTTTCGAACGATTTTTTTGGATCTTAACTCTGAGAATGAATTGAATTTCACACATATCTTTTATGTCAAAACTCAATGATAACCATATTTTAATAGTTATCAGATACTCTCTATTGTTCTAAACTAACAGAATATCATCCACATATACGAATATGATCACAAAAGAGTCAGTAGAACATATTAAATATATGCAATGATCCTCCTCGATCATTATAAACTCATAAAATATAATTTTCTCGTGAAATCTCAAATGTTACTTAATGGATGATTGCTTAAGGTCGTATATTCATTTCTAAAGTCGACAAATTTAATCCTTTTGATCTTTTAGGACAAATCCAGATGATTATTCTAGGTAGATCTTCTCATCCAAAGTTCTTTTAGCGACAATCGTTAAAGATAAACAAATTCAGATAAATTTGACTACTGAGAAGAAAGTCTCCTCATAGTCTATACCCTTAGTCTGAGTGTAACTTTTGACTACCAAAAGGATCTTATACCTCTCCACCGATTTGTCAGTCTTTCTCTTAAATTTGAGAACTCATTTGTTCTCAATAGCCTTTCTGTCCTCATGCAAATCAACTAAATTTTAGATCTCATTGATTCTCATTGACTACTTCTCTTCATCCATAACCTTCAACCAATGGTCTTTCGCAGGACCCTCAAGAGCCTCTTGGATCATTTTAGTCTCCTCATCTTCCTCAAGAGTCATAATGAGTGCCTCACCCTCAATCGGAAGTAACATTTAGGTAGCGTGCTTGAGTATTTCTACAAGAAGAGAGAATCTCTTCGCCTCTAGATGGACCACTCTTACTAGTACTAAGATCCGTAATGGGTTTTTGAGTTCTACCACTGGGTTCAGTTGAGCTACTGGGTTTATCTATCTCATAGAAGATAAAATCCTGATCGATTTCATCTCTCTTAAGAAAATCATTTTTAAAAAATGTAGTATCACGAAACTCAATATCAATTATAGTACCATCCGTATACTCACCTAATAGCACATACCCCTTGGAACGTTCTGAATATCTTATAAAGATACACTCTTTTTCTCGTAGGTCTAACTTACCGTGTGGGTACGAAAAATCGTGAACATATGCGGCATAACCCCATGGTCTCAAGAGGTTAAGGTCAATCTATCTCCCTATTCATAACTCCTATAGAGACGGACTACGGACTTTAATGGAACACAATTGAGAACGTAGACTGCAATCAATAATGCATCTTCCCAATGGGAGATAGTCAAGTTGGCCTGAACCATCATAGACTTCACAATCTTCAATAAAGTCATATTCTCCTCTCAACTACTCTATTCTGCTGAGTATTAACAGAAATAGTCAGTTGTCTCATAATACTCTTCTCAAAACAAAACTCTCTGAATTGTTCAGAGAAAAAAAATCTCGCTCCCAATCAAATCTAAGAATTTTTACTCTTAAATTTAACTAATTTTCAAATTCGTTAATAAATCTCCTGAAATATTCAAATGTATCAAAGTTATGCGAACTTTGATGATAAAACTGAAATGCGTGTAATTGTCTATAAACATAATAAAGTATAGATCTCCATTTTGGATTTTCACGCTCATAGAGCCACAGATATCGGAGTAGACCAATTACAATAGAGTCACAGTTCTCATTGTTTTACCAAATAGTATTCTCGTAACTTTGCAAATTAGACAAAACTCACATACCGGTAACTTGACCCAGGTTAACAGGTCCAAGAGTAACCGATTCATCATCTCTTGCCCTGTGTCCAAGTCTACTATGCCATGCATTCATATCATCATTAGTACAATCAGATATAAAGTCAATAAAAGAATAATAAGAAATACCATTAAAAGAAATAGCATCCAGTATATATAGTTTATCATGGACAAAAGCAGAACAAACGAAAAGAACTATCGTAACTAATAAAAATAAATGAGTTTCCAAAAGATCGAGCGTATCGTAGACAATCTAAACAAAATACCAAAATCAAGTTTTGTTGAATATTCAAAATGTCAAGAATATCATATAGATACAGAGTTCGATCACTTTGCAACTCCAGCTTATAGATGTCAATCCCTCTAATGACGATAAATGCTCCGTTCCCTACGTAAATCCTCCTAACCTGAGGACTCACTCAACGGAACTCCACGAATGCGCTCATATCTCGAGCTACGTGGTCTATAGCTCCAGAATCTACATTTCACAAATGAGAGAAATCAGTAAATATCACAATAAATGAGACAAATATCAAACCATATAAAGAAAAATGACATGGTTTCCACTCATCACACTCAAGGACTAAATCTATCACAGACGTAGCAGTTTACATTGGTCTTATCAAACTCATTCTTCCCGTACTTTTGTATTTTGTTGTCGGATTTCTCGGATGGTTTCTTCTTACCTTTGTCCTCCGGTCTTCTTCTCATACTTTTTCCATTTACGTTTGGTGTCACGAGAGATCTTGTTCAACTCTGCAGCATAAGCATGACTCAAGTGCAGCCTACTCACCTTTAGATGCTTTTCCTCGAGCTCACAGTATTTGCTTATATCAACAAAAGTATGAATACTCTCGTCATATATGAGATAAGTTTTCATGATCTCCCATGACACTGGATCACACCAATACTTAAAACTCATCCAAATGGAATCGCCTGCATTCCTTAGCCCGATGATCATACTCGACATTTGTATCAAATGTTGATTCATCATATGATTAACCCTTTTCTTATAAGTAATAACTTATAAGTTAATATCCTCATCCTAAGAGCTAGTAATACTCTTTTAGAGCGAGTCAAAATGACATAGACATATAATACTGCTCATAGATCAAAATCATATTGTTGTATATGCTACTCAGAAGGATTGCCCTAGCCTGGCCATCCTTTGTCTCCCATGCACGAAACGCTTCCTGATCTCTTCTAACCTAACGTGTGGTACCCTTCTCAGGGTCCATGATCTCGTGCCTTAAAATCTTAGAAAGATTCTACTCCTTGAGGACAAACTAAATCTTCTCTTGCTAAATGTCATAATTGTCATCATTCAGGTTATCCTCCTTGTAAAGATTTAAAACGATAATTTTTGAAACAACCATCGAGACATTAATGACTTATTGATATTTACTTTTATATTTTGTATACCTTACAAATCAATAATTTGTAAATGATTCGAGTATAGATCTCAAAGTGAACATATAAGTCAATGGATACCATACACAATAATCGGGACCACATCTTACCATCAAAACTTTAATTCGATATAAAAAAACCCACAAAAGTCACAAATAATAATATGGAACACTCAGAAAATGAGAAAAAATCAATCTGGAATAAACTGACACGCCGATAGCGGTGCCCTGTGGCTCACATACACCAAATGTATAGTGTATGGGCCACGTATGTCGCATCCTAGGTTAGGACGTGGATCTGGGTCAAAATCAACCCGGACCACCCAACCCTATTCATGCGCTAGCTCGCCACGCACCTCAGCGTGCATGTACTGCATGCGCTCGTGGGTTGGGCCTGTTCTTCTTCACCCGACCGGTCTACAACCGGGTCGACTTGACTTGGGTGCTAGAAAATGCTTTTTCAAGCTGTTTTTCACACGGTTTTTGCTGAAAATTTGTAATTAGACATCCTCTATCTATCCTTAACTCGATTTTATGAAGGATTCAAGTTCCAACCTCAACAAATTAAGTATTCAAAGTTTTAGCCCTTTACAGCTATTTTTGAAACTCGATTTTCAACAATCAAAATTCATAATTAATTACTCAAACTTGTAGATCAGAACATGATGAACATATTTATACCATTTTCATATATCGATTGGTCCTTAAACTCAACTGATCTAAGTTCGAAGGTATCGGTTATTGTTTTTAGACAAAAATTTTTATCATGATTTTGATGACTCTAACATGCTCAGAAAATTACAAACCCTAAATTTATACCCTACACATTTTATACTTGAAAAAATTCTGAAAAATTTTTAATAAATCTAAATCACTTTGATACCAATATTAGATTTATTCTTTGCATGCACATGCGAAAACGTGGAAATTAAATAAGCTAGAATTTTTGGGATAAATATCTCGATGTGTAAGTTTTCAAAAACTCAACCGTACTACGAAATCCCTCAAACAAACATATAGTCAGGATAGAAATCACGAAACCGAATTACAACCATGATATTACGACGTCACAACTTTAAATCTGGTGATTCAATATGACAAGAGAAAATTTTCTATTTAAAAATTTCTCGATCCCCCGGTTAATTTTTTCGATTCATCTTTCTTTCTCTCTTTCTATTGAAACCAATATATTTTAGATATTTATTTATTGATTTATTCATTCAACTTTCTTTTTCTTTTTCTTTTCCTTTTTAGTTTTATTTTATGTTATTTCATTTATATATATATATATATTTTTTTTCTTTTTTTATTGTTGTTTTTTCTATTTTTTTGTTTTATTTCACTTTTCTTTTTTCTATATTTTTCAAATTTGTCTCTCCAATAGCCAACGTTAAGGTTGAAATTAAAATTTAGTTTGTTGTTATTGTTGTCTCTTTCTCAAACAATTAATAATTGTTTTATACTTACTCAATAATGTGTAGAGAGTCTCGTTTTCAATCAAAGTCCAATTTTCAAAGTTAATCCACATTAGCAGTTTTTAGAGAAAATAAGAAATCTTTTGGGGAGATAGGGATAACGGGTAACCATTCATTATCTCATAATTCAAAATTTAAATTTTTTGAAATTAACTTTTAGTCTTAGGTAAAATATCTCTACGTAGATATATTTTCTAACAAATATCAATAAAAAATCATTTCCTACCGCAATAAATATATATATTTTTATATATATTCTAGATTCAATACTTTTAAAACTGATTCAATAGCTTTTAGAGAAATAATTTCATTTCTCTTGAATTTTTTAATTCGCAATTTAAAATAAAATTATTTTATTTCATGGGACAATTAAGGAGGACTTAATTATTAATTCTCTTAGTCGTCCTTTGAAATCCTTCACTTGATCTTACTTCTCGACTTGTGGATTTTGTGGCCGAGTTGTTGGTGGTGGATCGGAAGTTGCATCATATGTTCTTCTTCGTCGAAAAAATGGATTGAAACTCCATACATTTATTTGTCAAACTCAATATCTTGACTTTGTGATTGCTCGGGCTGTATAGCTTGTATCTTTTAGAATTTTGATCATAGGCAATGAAGACATAACTCTCACAGGTGTGATCAAGTTTGAATCACTTCTAGTGTCATATATATGCATAAGCAAAGCTTTCATTGATCCGCAATTAAGAGACCTTTGGCTTGAAACCACTCCAAGGCTCTTGGAATCTTTTGTTATGAACACTTTTATTGTGGCATCGGTGTATCAAGTAAACTTTACAAACAACTGCTTCAACCCAAAATTTTTTAGGCGTGATTTTGCTTTTCAACTTACTCCTTGCCATGTTGAGGATGGTTCGATTTTTTTTCTCTCCGCACACTAATTTGTTACAGTGATCTTCGAACTATCATAGAATGATGAATAATATTTTCCAAAAAAATTAGTTATAAATTATACACTATAAATACAATAATAAACATCTAAACATATGTTGTAAAGTTTAAAACATTTTTAAATGATCAAGTAAAACATTTTATCAAATTATAATTTATAGTTTTGTCATAAAACAGAACAAGTTGAACGCATTGGGAACGTTTCTGCCGGTACTTGGTCGAGAAATTTGAAATGAGTCAGGATGCTAAGAAAGATAAAATTTATTCCTTTTTTCAGTGTTTTTGAAATCGGACCAGATCCGCCAATTCAATCGGTTCTATCGTGAACTGTTGTATAGTCCGATTCGGTTTATACTATTAAACCGGATAAAATCAAATTCGATTAAAATTGTTTAAAATTGATCAAAATCGATAAAACTACTGAACCATTCAAACTGGTCTAATCGATTTTTTATTACAGTTAGTGTTTTTCATGTGTTGCTGATACAATTTTATTTTTTCCATAGAGATATACAGATTTTATTTTATTTTAAAATATATAATAAACAAATTATATATATAATATCATGATAATATCACTCGATTCTTAAAATAGTTTGATTGGTCTGATCAATAAACCAATGAACCGATAGATTTGCCGAGTTGATTACTAGTTGGTTTTAAAAACATTGCCATTTTTCCCATTTTTTGAAGTGGAATGAAAAATTCCAAATATTATAGTAAGAACCAAACAAAATTGACAACTTGGTTAATTTTCTTAATATAACTCTTATTTTTCATCCATTTTGATTTGAAAATGGTCCCTCCCTATTTGTTTTTTCAATATTGCTCTCATCCTTTTACAAATTATTCACCTAAGTATTACACTAAATACCAAGTTAAACATGTCAAAAGTATATTATAACTAAACGACAACGAGATTATTAGATACTACATATTTTGTATAAAACTTATATTTTTAAATCGAATCGAATCAGATTTGATTAGATTCATTAATAAACAATAATAAATGAGATGAAACTTAAATGATTTCAAACGCAACCCCTATTGGGCTCCAAGCCAAAGCAGGCAGAACCATGCATGCTAGTAAACTTAAAACTTGGAAGTGCAACCAAACTTGCAAAATTCACAAAAATTTTCTTTGGGCGAACACAAGGTCCATATTCAAATATTGAATCTTAATGGTTGCTGCCTATTGCAACCAATATACGGCCACAAATTACCTCATAAATCAATCATCTCTTCTTCTGAACACACACAACACACACACACTCTCCCTCTCTCTCTCTCACAGATATTTACTTGTTTTCATCTCTCTTCTGATGCAAGAAGAAGTCAGATTCGGTTGCTCACACAGTAGTAACTCTCTATCTTTACCCCTCTTAACCTAGGTCCAAAACTATTATTATTATAACCTAAAAGATGAGGACGGTGAAAGAAATGGGAACACGTCACGTGCAACTCACACGTGATGCCAAAATAGATGGAAACCAAACGGTGTTAATTTAAAAGATTAGATAATGGTAACAGGGGTTAGTTGTTGGGGTTAAAATTTAGGAGATAATTGAAAATATTCTGGGAGAGGGGTTTTTTTGGTGGTTTTAACCTTTTTTTTTTTTTTTTTTAACTATCAAAATTTTTCTTCAAACAAAGGTATAGAATGCAAAATATAGGTAAATTGAAGTTTGCAGCGAGGGCGAAGCCACACCAGCCGCAATGGAGGCAACCACAGCCACGCCCACTAAAATTTTAAAAAGAAAATTTTAACGTATACATTTATAGCGATGTTTTAGAAAAATATTTACAAAAAAAACTCAAAAATATCATTACAACCAAACAAAAGTCACCAAATGTTTTAAAAATATCATTGAAATCTTTTAAAATGTTATTTAATTTTAAAAAATTATAATATGTGTGCACGGTCCAAATTCTCTTCCAAACTTAAATGATTTTCACCACACGATATTGAATTTGAAGATATGTTAGAAAATATATAATATATTAAAATCATAAAATCAAATCAATTATTAATTTGATTTTGATACGTATTTAGCTTTCTTTATATTTATATTTTCATATTTATATCATTATATTTGCATATTTGTGAAAATAAGTTTTTTATGAAAACTTAATTTATTGTAATAATTAATTGAAACAATTAAATATTAGATTTTTATATGTTTATATTTGTTCAATATTTTCTAGCACAGTGTTACAAACATATTTATATATTTATATATTCATATGATTTTATATTTTTATCAAGTATAATAGCGAAGTAGGCCTCACGCGAGCTTACAAGTTGAGCCATTGAGTCACTGATTAGGAAAAAAAAATAATCAAATGATGATTTGAGTATAACTTTAAGCAATAAGCCATTAAACAACATCTAGTATAGAGCCTTTCATTACTTCAGAATAATACAATGAGTAAAAAATAATTTATTTACTGGGAAGGATGGGAGATGTGAGTACAATTCTCTGTAAAAAGGAATGTGTGGAGTACTCTGTTTAGTTCAGATGCCAAAAAATGTAAATTCTTTATTGTTTTTACTTGAGTAAAATAGCCCACAAAATTGACAAAAAAAAAAAAAGAGGTAAAAAAATTTGGTTTTTACTTTTCATCCTATCAATTAGGTTTGGCATCAAGAAATTTCAAACACGCATGATGATGAACACTGCTTGCATTCAGTCCGCTTTGCTGCCATGTTTGTACAATGCAAAGATGGCAAGAAACTTTTGGTATTAATTAAGGACCACAAGATATGGTTACGGAAGAATGACAGATCTCTCTCTCTCTCTCTCTCTCTCTCTCTCTCTCTCTCTCATCTCTCTGTTTTTTTTTTTTTTTTTTTCCCAAGTTGGGCAGTATCTTTGAGGCTGAAAAGCTTTAGAAATCCACATTATTACATTAGGGTAAAAAGTTTTTCGCATTCCAAATCTAACTATTATGGTCAAAAAGTTTTTTCTTCGCCTTTTTTTTCAACTTTAACGGATCTTTTTGGTTCGGTACAATATATATTGTTATATTTTATTGAATATAAATCATTGGATTGAGGGATCGTATCATGCAAAGTTCTGTTCGTATCTAAAAAATTTATGTCTTTGAGGTTCTCTCATGTTACTTGCACACTCTCTCTCTCTCTCTCTCTCTCTCTCTCTCTCTCTCTCTCTCTCTCGCATTGCACAGACAAAGCAACACCTTTTTCGTATAGATTTGAGTGTTTTGCACAGAGACAGACTGCCCACATCAAATAATTTAATGACAAAAGGATAACATAAGAAAAACCCAAAACCCTATGCCTTCCCTATGTGAAATGGAAGAAAGGAATGTAAGAACACGCCAAAAGCAACGCAACTCAATATCCCAAAATTCCTTCGTGACTAATGACACACACACACACTCTCTCTCTCTCTCTCTCTTCAAGTTTGAACAACGCATGCTTATCATGCTGACACAACACAATACACATGCCTCTCTCTCTCTCTAGTTGTGGCTCACCTTTTCAAGCTCCCAACATGGATTCTCTTTGCTAGTCCAAAACCCGTCACTTCTCTCAAGCGATAGTACCAGATTCTACTTTCATACTTTTCTCTCATTTCATTATCTCTGCCTTCTCAAAGAAACGGAACATATATCATCATTAACTACTATAACATTGTTCATTTTACCAAATTTTATAGGTAAGATGATATTGTACTTTTGTAATTATTAATCTCAGTTTATTTTATGAAAAAAATAAAATTTAAAAGAGTTAAACCTTTAATATATTTCATAATATTTGAATCGAATTAATCAGACGAAATATTATTGATAAAAAAAATCCACTTACACTAAAAAAAATTGTTCAATTTACGTTATTCTTTTTAAGAGCATTTATAATATAGGAGTATTTTATTTTGCATGGATCAATAGAATAGAGAATATATTTGCGTGATTCTCTCTCCCCCCCCCCCCCTCCCCCTTCGGGATTATATTTGTTTGAAAAGCATGAAGAGACCCCACTTACCACTCTCGCAGTCATCATTACAGCTGACATGTTGTGGGGTTTTTTATTTGCTTTTCTTTCTTAATGTTGTGAACTTTGCTTTATCTTTTTTTGGTAGGGTAGAAGGAATGTCGCTTTGCTTGAGCTTGTAAGTTTTCTCTTTTTTCCATGTCTTTTGCTTCCACTTGACGTGGACTGAATATTGGCTTTGTATGAAGTGAACAACAATGGAAGACAAGTTTTTTGGGATTGTGTTTGATTTAATTTACTTTTTTCATTGAAATAACTTATGGAATTGTTCCAAAGTAAACTATGGCCATCAGAAAACAAAGGATAAAGTGTCGCATGCTTCTTTATGGAAAGCAACTTATCTTAATATTTCTGATCTTAAATAGTTACTATTCTCTCTTTCCAAATTATTGGATTAAAAGTCCACATATGGCTGCATTTTAGTTGCCATTCTTTTTTTCCGGAGTTAAAAGTGGAAGAACTATTAATATTTGGTGCCTCTCTTGACATCATCACTATTCTTATTATAACAATGAAGTTCTTATTCACTATTTTTTGAATGTGCATGCTGAATTCATTGAAATCCTTGAGCAACCTGCAAATCATGCCTCTATTCGATACGATGACCACCGTCTCCATCTATTATAAAGTGTCAAATTTGAATACTATCATTTTTTTATATAACCGATCAGTATTCAAAATCATATTTATATTAATCTGGTCTGAACTTTATCAAATTCAATTTGAATAGTCTCGTAATAGACCTACCAACGTGCCACATTTGATACAAATCTTTCCAGAATTTTAAAAACATAATATATTTTTGCAAGTGAATTTTCTTTATTTGAGATTTGACTTCAAAACTTCAAAATTGGAGAGGTGTTGGTAATCCGTCTAGGCAAACCACCACAAGGTTAGGCTCCATGTGTTTTATTGAAAACCAGGATTGTCTTATTATTCTCATAAATACGAAACATTTTCTGTTAAAAATTTTCCTTACAGCCAAACACTAGAGAATTTGGCTCAAAATTAGTTTCCATAAGATTGTAACCAAAAAAGAATATTAGGATAGGTATATCAATCATGGCGATGGTCGAGAAAAACTTGACAAGGATCAAAAGTATACATTCCAAATAAAATGGAACTAATGGAAAATAACTTGAATAGACTTCAAATGTTTTGATTTGGTTTGAATAGCTTTCAATTTGCTTGAAATCGATGAATGAAATATGAAGTACATCTATGGATTTTTTTTTTAATCAATCGATATCTGAAATCATATTTCAATTAATTCAATTCAAGTATTGTCAGATCTAATTTAAAGGGAGCCCTCCCAATAATTTTTTTTTTATTATCAAGTTTTGAAACTCGAGATTTAGTTAAAATATCTAACATGCTTACATATTAGACCAATTGTCCGTTAGTATCTATGGATGTTTCTATTAACTTCATCCACACTAATATTTAAAACATTTATTGACTCATTAAATTTAGTACATGAATAGAGTAAGCATACGAAAAGAGATTTATATCTACAATAATCGATATATGTTGACTGATTGCACATGCTTCACAATTTACTTAATAACTTTTCATATACCTCGAATTTTGACTTGTCGGAAACCATGCTTCCATTGATTATTTTGGAAGCTGACAATTAGTTTTGTAGCTTAACCAAAAATAAAAAGGTTTAATTTATAACACTCCCTCTTAAACCTGATCTCTTCATGACTGTATCTTCTAAAATTTGTTTGAATCGAGGGGGCATGATGAACATATCATTGACCTGATCAATGGATTTTATATACTCCAAACTTAACCTTCTAGTGAAAGAAAGATTTTACCCTCTCATATTTTGTTTACTTTTGGCATATTTTGATAGGATAATTCTTCTTTTTTTTTCATTTTCTTTGGACTGTGTTTTCCTTGGTCCCTTTTTTTTAACACACAATCCACACATGTACACTTTGAAGTAGAAAATGCATCCCATTGCCACTATCCTTGGTTTTCATGAAGATCCTTTTGTAGTTATCTTATTCAGGTTCATTGTACCAATAAATAAATAAATAAATAAATCTTTTTCAGGTTCAAGTTCTTCGGCCAGACTAGGGATCAAACTACTCGTCTTGGGGAGGGGCTTGATTAAGAAAGCAGGGTTAGGCCTGGCTGTGCTACCATCATATATCAAAACCCCGGTCCAAGCCCAATAAAGTCCACCAAATGCCGCTGACCACTCTGAAAACTATATATATATATATATTTTTACCACCGGTATCCGAATTTTATCTGACTGATCCGCTTCGAATACTGTAAGGCTCAATTTTAGAGACTGACTCTTCCAAATCCTTTTTCACCATTCTTGATGTTCAAATTCGAGAGCTCTGATTAAGATAATAAAATGTCCGATCACTTCATCCAAAAAAAAATTTAGTACTCATGGAAACTATGTGTCAGACAGGCACCTCCCCTCCCCCCCCCCCCAAAAAAAAAAAGAAATAATTGTCATAGTAATCTGTTTTTAGAAAAATGAAGTAATAAATTTATGTTCACAATTAAAAAGAAAAGTTATTCAAAATATTTAAAAAGTCAAAAAAGTATCACTCTTTAAGTTGGAAGTACGATGGGACAAAGACCAAGACCTAAGATGGGGACTGATCTAAGGCCCTACAGTCGCCATGCCCTTTAGAATTGACATCAAGAATGAAAGCCACGAAGGAGCGGAAGTAGTACATAATTAACATATCTTTTTTTTTTTTTTGTCCCTAACTTAGCCACCGCCCAATATCAGTACCAAAAAAAAAAAATATCTGAAATTTCACCCCGACTAATCTAAACAAATCCGCTATTAGACACGCTTTCGCAAAGATCTCCCAACATGAATTTTTTGACAACTCTAATGGTGGATTAGCAAAACTAAAGGATTTACAGCTAGAGAACACATCATGCCTATTATTTGGCTGAAGATTTGCACGGACATGGGCTTAATCAAATACAATAATTGGAGATTGATGTGAATTGCTTTAATTGTTTCATGCATTTTGTTCTGCTTTCCAATTCCACATAAAAGGGTATTACAGGCTCTTTACTACTTGGTAGATACTAAATCCATCTAAAATGCCATTTTTGGCAGATGACAATGTGAGGTAAAATGTGGAATAGCCTTCTCATTTCAACTGAATCAGGACCTGCAGATTGTTCTTAAGGCAGCCATACCGGCTTACTATGAAACCAAGTAAAATGGAAGACAATAAAAGCAAAGAAATGTAAAGCTGATCACATGAAGTGAAAGAATCCATGACTCCATTTCCGTCGGTGTCGAATTTTCAGCTTTCCAAATTGGAACCGTATCAAATTTCCACCAAACTCCTACACCACATCTGCAAACTCTTCTCTTTCACCAGCTTTAGCAAGTTGGCTGTCGATTCTCGAAAGAACTGATTGTTAAGCCCATCTACAAGGATAGTTTTATCAGGCCAACGAAGTAGGCATAGCGCATGCATCTAATCCATGCACTGAACATATACAGGTGTATGTGTACATGCCTGTTGTGTGATGTGGATATCTTCAGGCAACTTCGAAAATACCTTTATTTATTAAACCCTAATCCAAATAATTTTTTCTTCTTTTGGTTGAGCGGGGTTTAGGGGCGAAGCTCTGGCTCTGCTTGATAAAAGCTTGGGTTGCACTTATTTATTAAACATGCCAACTGGAGCCTCAATATTATGTATCTTTGGGCATCCTAAGAAACTCATTTAGACCACACCCAAAAAAGGGAGGGGAAAAAAGGCACTCGATAAGGTATTATATCAGTGAATGTATAACATGAATTTTTAAGTTTTTTTTTGTAACAAAGTAACTAATTAATGGAGATAGTAATTTAACATAGAATTGAGTTACAAAAATAGAATCTATTTGATGATTTGATGCAGTGTATGTGTATGTGTTAGTATTTCAATTCAGATGACTAAGTTCATGCTTTCTTAACATCTTTGAGAGAATCTCTTGGCTTAATATCAATGGCCAAGAGTGCTTTTTTTTTTCTTTGGCAAAAATGTATCTAGTGAGACTTATAATCATTTGGCCACTATTATTGATTGTGCCAAAACGGAGTGGCATATCACTTATTTAGGGGCTCCTTTCAGGGTAATCTTAGGAGTGATCGTTTTTTAGATTTTGTAGTGGTTAGAATTACTAAAAATGTAGGGGGGCGGAAGGGAGTTTTTTTACTTTAGAAGAGGATATCACTCCTATCCTTGCGTGTATATCTAATATGCCCTCTATTTTCTTTCCCTTTTAAGATTCTTGTTGGGGTAACAGATATGACTGAGAAACTGATGAGAGATTTCCTTTGATTGGAGTGTGAGTTGACTATAAGAGATCACATGGTGAGTTGGGACTACGGATCAATGTTCTCAAACTTGGGGGTTTGAGAATAGTTTGGATCTTGGTAACATGGTATCTAATAACATTTTAAATAAGCAAATGGCTTTTAAGATTCCCCTTCCAAACCTGGCATAAGGTTCCCAAAAAAAATGGATGAGTGCCAATTTTCGAGTAGAAGTTCCTCATTGCATTCCTTGGAAATTCACCTGAGTACTTTTCCTTCTCTTGTGTCTTTCAAAGTAGGCGACGGTTTTCATGTCCTTTTTGTGGGAGAATCCTTGGATTAGGGACTTTCCCTTGTTTATTACTTTCACTCAACTCTATAAGTTGTCTAGATTTCTTTCGGCTCATATCAAGGACTTCTATAATTGGGAGGGACATCGATCTTTTAGAGTTTTTACTTTTTAAGAAATTCTAATAACAGGGAGGTTGTAAAGTATTAAGAATCCTAATGTGAGAATCCCCATCACCAGAACTATCAAAAGCTCAACAGCAATAGATTTCGAACAAAGACTAGGAAGTGTCCATTCAGGATAGGGTTTTACAGAATCTAGCTAGACAACTTAAACTAATAGGAAACAGATGGCAAGTTTCCCTATGCCATGAAACTATAGTGCTAAAGTTTTGCTTTACACAGCACACCTCAGGCCATGGGCACTTTAACTTCATGTCTTGATAAAAATGGAGAGCTTAAATCCATTGGAAGGATGCCACAAGAATGAATTATGGGTGACACAATAGAAAACAGCTTCTATAAGTAATTTTGGGTACACTTGACTACTATACCTAGAAATGCCTCGTGTTTCAATGCCAAAAGAAATTCTAGTTTGGATCATAAGTTCCTGTAATTTCTTCTATACCCATTCAAAATTCTAAAAAGAACAGTTACCAATCAAGAGAGAATCGCCTTATTTGTGAAATTATTCAGATGTCAAATATATTTTACCTTGAATGTTCAAAATTTCTTTCCAACTATTTTGCTGTTATCCATCTTTAGCATCTTTAGAGTCATCTAGCTTTCTCTTTAGAATCTCATCCTCCTTCCTCAAGTTCATGAGTTTCTGTTTTAGTGCTTCAACATGCCAATATGATGTTGAATTGCTTTGCCAGTCTGCCAGTTTTGTTTCGCTAATCAATACTGCCAAATGCCAAAAGAGATTCTTGGTATACACAAACAGAAGCAGAAAGTCATGGCATAAAATATAAATTGGATACAGAAAAGGTGTAGCCTCATGCTCCCTAGATTTTAGAATCAGCAGTGCAAGCACAAATTTTTGGAAGCATGGATTGAAAATGTTTTCAAGAAATGAGTCAGGAAAATGGATTGTAAAGGTGTTTGTTGATATTACCATCAAATATTATTGTCATTCACGACATAAAGGCTGGAAAGTTTGAATTGACTCACACTCTTTCTCCAGACAATGGAGCTTCTTAGTCAGTTCCTTTTCTCTTCCTGTTCAATCAGGAGACAGTTCCTACGGTCATTCATCTCAAGCTCATCTGTCACAGATCAAAGCAACAAATTCACCATCCATAAAGATACAAACACTCCACGCAAGAAACTCAATCATTTAATTGGAGCTTCAATAAAACTAACATTTGGATTCCAAGTTATTTTGAAGTTGTTCCAACTGATCTTTTACAAATTTCAAATTGGCCTAGTATAGTGCTGGATCATGGTAATGGTTATTTATGGTAGTTTCATTTGCTTCCTTTTGAACCAGCAAGCAACTGATGAAATGCAATTAGAATCCCCAATCAAAACACATGCATATGCACAAGTGCATGTACAAATTGAGTTGAGATATATATTTGTACATAGGAACCGGAATTACCTGATTTGAGTATCTAAATTTTGAGCTGTTGCTGCATGTTCATGTTTTAATAACTCAAGTTCCTTCCTGTGCTCCAGCTTGCAGATTTCCTTATTGCTTATTCAAAAAAGTAAATGATTGCTGAAGTCATGACATTACAGATACAGATTTTCAAGCCAGTTTTTAATATAAAAAAGAAAAAAAGCTGTACTTCTTTCCTCAAAGCACAAATTTACGAAGGGGATATATCAACCAAAACAACAAGATTTCAGGTTACATCATGTTCCTCTTTCTCAAGTGGTAAAAGAACAGCTTACATGTTCTTTAAGGAGACATTTATCATTCGATCTTCAGTTCCTCTTTCAAGCTTTGGCAACTGGTACTCTACTCAAGCTGTTATCTCAAGAAGTATGAAATATGGTAAAGTGAATAAGGGCATAACCATGCTAAGATAAAATCTACGATGGAATCAGCTCATTTAATTGTTTTGAGCTTAAAAATGAAATAAAAAATCACGTAAACAAACAGATAAGCCAAACCTGATCAGTCAATTTGTTTAAGGACTCTGTATACAACTTCCTCAGTTAATCATTCTCTGGAAATCAAGAGATGAGCCATTTCCAAATGTATATTTCACAAAAAGCAGGATTAGGAAGATCTCTTTAACAGATAGAAACATAAATCAGTACCAAGGGCAGAAAAGTGCAGAAAAACAAATCTACTGCAATTAATTTCACCATCCTTTTAACATAGCAAAAAGAAAGAAAAAACATTACCACTATTTCATTTACTGAGTGGATTTCTTGTAAAAGTTTTTACTTCAAGCAATTTGGTTTTATTTGAGACTAAAGTTGAAAACCTCTCACCAGAAAAAATAAAATAAAATAAAATAAAATCTTATTGGCACAGAAAAAAAAGTTAATTGATGCTTGTATAAGCCAACTGATTAATATGGGGCCAGCTCCAATTGGCACCTGATATACTTCTATTTTTAGTTTTTAATGGAAAAGAGAATATATATATATATATATAATGCAGAAAGAGGTGCAAAGAATATACAACATAAAAGGAAGAGAAAAATTCTAAAAACACGGCCGGGATCTCGGCAGAAACAAATAAGCTAGACGCCACCAAACATCCACAAAAATATAAAGGGGTTTATCAATTCCAAAAAGTTCTCCTGCTTCTTTCCGTCCAAACAAATCAAAAAACAAAAAAACAAAAAAACAAAAAGGCTGAGTGGAAACATTTGTTTTATCAGCATGAGTGGGAGCATATTAGTATGCTCGTTTCTTGCAGTACATTCCCCACCGTGGCACAACTCAGTATGAATAAATTTTGAAGGCAACCAATGGATAAGGACAAGAAAAAGGACTAAATTCCATGCACTCTTTTCCACTTGAAATGTAAATGATGATAATTGAATGTCTCAACCTCTTTGTAACAAGGAAGATATTTTTTCAGTACCACTTTTCACCTTTTTAACCAACAAATTATCCTGAGTCAAAATGTGACCCCAAGCTGCATCATAGGTGAAAACCAGTTTTAAATGGGCACATGATTTCCACACTACTTTCCAAGGAAAAGAAACATCTCTCTACCTCTCCTCTACCCCAACATAAAAGTGGGTAGAAAAACTTTACCTCAAACCTCCCATATTTTGAAAACTTTCACACCATTCATGCTCTCTAGGGCCTAAAAAAAAACAAAAAACAAAAAAAAAAAGGAGAAACCACTCCAACTCTCAATTGTTAGCTTGGAAGAAGAAAATATGTGACCAAAACAACCCACTTCTGTTAAGGACATAAGAGAAGCAGACAACCACCTTAAAATGTGGAGTCAAGGTGGAGGCAATAGCTCCTATTAAATTTGTAAAAGTTATGTGCGGATATATTGCACAAATGTCATCAATTGTTGCAAAATCTCTAACATAGCTATAAAAAATTCAATTCTTATTTGTTGCTAAATTTATTTGAAATAGTCACAAAAAAGTTTATTATGTTGTATTGTGTAATGTATGATAATTTGTTCTTTTTTTTCCCAATATGTTTATATTGCCCAACTAAATTGTAAACAATTTGATTGAAACTACAATATAATAGTAATGATATTTTATTTCCCAACCTGAATTTGTTGTTTCTCAGTAAGTTTAAATTTTTGTATACTTAATATCTAATATGAAACTATCATTTACACTTCTAGTAAAAGTCCACAAGTAATTGCACTACATAATTTCTTTGTACAATCTTCCACTTCAAAAAAATTTTCTTTTGCTATAAAAAGATTAAAGGAAAGGTATTCTCCAACACTATGTAAACAGGCAAATGCTTTTGATTATTTGATCATGAATACATTAAAATTATATTACCTGGTTTTAAGATCAACATAATTGATATTGCATTTTAAACTCCTCTTAATTATATTTTTCTGTTGAACATCCCTCGTTAGTTGAATTTTTAGGTAAGACAAAATAAATTTAAAAAGCAATACGAGCTTGTTATATAATATGCCAATTTTAAACTGCCTAACGCAAGGAGATTGTGAGGTTTTAAATCCAAATTCAAAGTATACTAGACCCACTTTTGATATAGATAAGGTTGAACATAGATTCTACCATAAATCCTGTAGATAGTTGGATCCAAGTAACACGAAAGAAGAATAAAAGCAGTCCTTCCTGTGATCTTTTTTCTTCAACTATTTCAAAATGTAAGTCATCTCCATGTCCCATGCCCAAAGCCATGGTGTATGCATACCCGATAGAGAAGCACAATAGCAGTTTCACTAGTGAATCATTTTTTTCACTTAACAGAGACTAATCTTGCAAATCATGTAGACAATAAAGAATCCTCACTCTGAGACACTCTTTATCCCTTGTAATTATGCATAGAGACAAACAAGGAAAACGACACGATATTAATCAATGTAGTGATCTTAAAATATTAATAATATTAGGACAACACAAAAAACTAATATTTTCAAAAAAAAATTAATAAACGTGATATTCATGCATTAAATATGCTATTGTCTTTGTTTAATGTATACATTAGCTCTTCCTTTCAGAGTTTTATATTACCCTCCATTAAGTTTTTTCATTTATAATTTCATAAACATATGAATTTATTATGTTCATTGTGGGGTCAGAAAGTGTCCTAGTAGAATGAAATACTAAAAAAATCTGAATATGGCTAAAACATGTTTAATATATGTTCTCAAAGTTTTGCACAAGTGTCAGCTTCTTAAACACTCTAAGATACCTAATATCAATCCAACTGGAAACCTTGCATAATTTTATGATATTAAAAAGTCTCTCGATGGGGAGGAAATTGAATCAATATTCATATTAGAATAATCTAAATTGGTTATCTTCTGATCTTTCAATACCTATATAAATATGTTACTATTATAAGCATTTTCTAAATATGGACATAAAATTGTGATATGTCCAATTTTTAGGAATTTTTCATATCACCATCTCTGTGAAGCATCATGTTTGTGTTCCATTTTCATACTTACATAGCTTCATCTAGTCTATGGAACTCTGCTTATGTAAAAGTGCATTATTTTATAGGGAACTTAAGTTTATTGTTTTAAAAAATTCATCCACTTGTCTAACCATGCGGATTCTTCATGTTTTACTAATTTCCTTGATGGTACCTCAGACAAAAAACTCAGATGAACTTTGGCACTTGGCTCCAAATATATGCCAACGGTGTTGGGCAAAAAAACACCATTAGCATAAACAGATTATGCATCCAATGCCTCCTTGTAAAATATAAGAAAAAATTTAAATGTCAAGTTGCCATGGACTGTTCTAAACCAGAAGAAATATGGGGGGAATGGAAGTAAAATCTTAAACAGGGCTTCAAAATTTAAAGAAAATCAATCTTGCCTAGCAACTTCAGTGTGTAGGTGCAAAGGTGTTGGGAAAAAAAACACCATTAGCATAAACAGATTATGCATCCAATGCCTCCTTGTAAAATATAAGAAAAAATTTAAATGTCAAGTTGCCATGGACTGTTCTAAACCAGAAGAAATATGGGGCGAATGGAAGTAAAATCTTAAACAGGGCTTCAAAATTCAAAGAAAATCAGCCTTGCCTAGCAACTTCAGTGTGTAGGTGCAACCATATAATCGTTTATTTAAGCTCTGACTGACCAAAAAAGGTAGGTCGTTCGATGCTAATTAACTCCACAACAACCTCTCTCCCCGGTGCTGATTCCTGATTACTAGTGTCGTAGCTCTACACTTACAGCCCACACACTCCAATCATAATGTTTTGACCTTCTTGTTCTTGCCACTTCCAAAATCAAGAAATGCCCCAGTCGTTTTCCCTCAATACAATCAGAATCACACTTTGGAAATGATTCTACATTCTTAACCAAATAAAGACTACAATTTGTGAATTAAAGACGTGAATTTCACCAATCAGGAAAAGCCAAATAGAACGCGTAGAAAAGATATTTGTAATTCTGTAAGCCCTAAATTTCATGGAAAATGACCTAATTTCAAATCTGAATCAGATGAAGAAGAAAAAGACAAACACCGAGTTTGAGAGAGTTGCAAGCAAACTCGAGACCTTTGCATCGTTGGGCTTCAGCGTTGCAGTTTGATCTTAGCAGGTGAATCTCAGAGACGCCATTTTTTTAATCCTTTCGGTTAAACCAACCCCCCCCCCCCCCCCCCCCCCCGCGGGGCCCAAAAAAAAAGAGAAAATCAAGATAGCTAAAATCTTCAAAAGTAGACATCATCGAGACTTAATCTAAACTAGTGTTGTAATCGGGTCGGGCCGGTTCAAGGGCGGTTCCGGAAACCGCTGACCGGGCTAGCTGCTGTTCCTAGGTCATTCCGGACCAGGCTGGGCCGGTTCCAAATCTTTTCAAAGTTGAACCAGCCCGGCCCGCTGAACCAGAACCATCGGGCCGGGGCCGGTTCACAACGGACTGGGCCCGATTCAACCTTTTTTTTGTCTTTTTTTAAGTCTTTTTTTTGTAATTCTATTTTTTTATTTTATTTTATTTTTGTAACTCCAATTTTTTTAAGTTTGGTATTGTTTTGTTTTTTATTTTCTTGTAATGATTTATTTAATCATTTTTTTTAATTCATATTTTATAAAAAAATAAATTAAAAATTAGAGATACAAAATTTTTAGAATGGTTCCATCGAATTCGGTGTACGTCCACTACTAAACTCATTACTTGGATTTTAAAATCTATTAATTTTTTTGTTACATTATTTTGATTTTTATATCATTTTGATTTTTTTTTGTTACATTATTATTATTCTTTTTCTTCTTCTACTTTTTGTTCATCATTTTCCGAGATTTTCATGATTTCTTGTATTCTTTTTTCTGTATCCTTCCGATCTTTAATGCAAATTAAGATTTCTAAAATATTTTCCGCTAAATTTGTACATTTCTCGGTTAACACTCGACCACTAACTCTAAAAATAGTTTCCGATAGCACTATAGATACCGGAGGGTTCTTTAATCATTTAGGTCAAAATTGGATAATATGATACATTATTTTTCCACCAATTTAATATATCATACAAATCAGTATCATCAAAATCTTATAATCTAGGTATTTGTTTATATAAAAATAATTTATTAAATGATAATAATGAAATTTTTTGTTTTTTTCCTAACATGTCTAAGGAATTAAATGAAAATGAACATAATTGAATGTTATTACTACTACTACTACCTACATTATTATATTTAAATTATTTTTTTCCTTTTCATATAGTTCAAATATTGATTGTAAAATATAAAATATTTATTATTTTAAAAAATATGGGTTAATAAACGTTTCTTATGGAAATATTTATACAAAATAATCTATTAACATTTCAACACCTTTAACTTTAACACTTGGATTTAATGCACTTACAACTAAATATAAAATTAGAATTTCTTCATAATATTTTAAAATTTTTGTTTTCATAAAAAAAACAATTTCACTAAATCTTTCTTCATTTTCAAATTCATTAAATACATAAATAATTTTACAAAAATTTGAAAACATTAAATGAGTAGTTGGATAATAATATTCGGAAAATAAATTTGTACATAAATAAAAAATTTCCAATAATTTAGTAAGTGTAAATACAAAATCAAAAACGTTATTATCAATAAAACTATATTCGTAATTTGAATTTACAAATTCAATTAAAATATTTTGAAAAAAAATATACCTTGTAATATATCATATGTTGAATTCTACCTAGTATCACATTTCATTTTAAATTTTTTATATTTTTTATTGTGTTACAAACATAATTGTCTAATTTTTTAGATTTTTGTAAAAAAATTTCTTATTTGATGAATTAAATCGCGAATAGGTTTTAAAAATAGTTTTCTCATTATTAAACCATTCTTAACACATAAATTAATTATATGGTATGCACATTTAATATGAAAAAAAGTTCCATTTAAAATTATATTTAAAGAATTTTTTAAACTATTAACCGCATTAGTATTAGTCGAAATATTATCAAATGAAATAGAAAAAATTCTATTATTTATTTCATAATCATATACAACATTTGAAATTATTTTAACTATATGTGCATCAGAATGTGAAAATTCTCAACGTTGAAAAATTAAAATTTTTTTTCTAAAAACTATGAATTATTTATCTAATGGCATGTTACTACAATATAATATTCTTTTTTATATTCATTCTTCCAACTATTCAAAATTAATGAAAATTTATAATTACTAGTCATAAATTATGTAATTATACTATTTTTTAATTATTGATATCTATCTAATGATCTCTTTCTACCGGATCTTCTACTATTTTTTTTATAAGCGGGTTGTAAATATTTTTGTACATATTTTTCAAATACGGAACATGCAACTATGTTAAATGGTAATTCTTTTCTTACTAACCATTCCATTTGTCCAATTTTTTATTTATTCGAATTATATTTAAATGTACCATTTATATTATCTCCTACCGTAGCAATTTATGTTTGTCTTATTTGTGATAATTTATCTGGATGATTATTAATTAAGTGTCTCCTAAGTGTGCCTACCCCCAACCTTTCAAAAATTTATATTTTTGATGACAAATTTTACAAATTGCTTTTTGTTCTTCATTTTTTTCTTAAAAAATATTCATATATTAATATCATTTTTTTTAGTTCGTGTTGTATTAAATTTTGTATTACTAGATTCAGTTTTTTCGAAAAGAGTTTCAATATCTATATTATCGGAAATTTCATTTTGAAAAAAAAAATGGAGGAAGAGGAGATTGTTGAAAAAATTAAGAAAAGTGTGTTTCGGTCATTTTATTAAAAAATTAAGAATAAATTTTTAAAATAAAATATACGATTAAATTTTTAAAATGAAATTTAAGATTAATTTTTTTAAAAAAAATTAAGATTTAATTTTTTTTAAAAAATTAAGATTTAATTTTTTTTAAAAAATTAAGATTTAATTTTTTTAAAAAAAAAATAATGCAAATGTAATACAAATGTAAGAAAATAAAGATGCAAAAAAATTAAATGTATCGACTTGACGGATATCGCAGTTGTTTTTCACAAAATCTTGAATTTGAACTACCAATCTCGAAATCTTACCAAATCTTGATCAATGTTAAGGTCGTGGAAAATTTGTAATCTTCCATTTCACCCAGACCATTCTGTAGCAAGAGTACCAGGAAAGTTCCCAAGTAAGAGGTGGAGTTTGTCTGTCCTCACTTAAATACCTCTTTCCTTCGACAATTAGTTACCCCCAAATAGAATTTTTCAAAACATGCTATGTCGTTACATACTGAATCAATGAGTTTCACAAAAGTTTAGATTACAAATTTGAGAATATGTTTAATGAAAATGTGTTTAATGAATAAAATGATGGAAATAAGGATAATGGTAGAAAATGTAGATAATGGAAATGGGGTGTAAATTGGTGGAAATAAAGACATTGGAAATGGTGTAGATAATGGTGAAAAATGTAGATAATGACGATGTGGTGGAAATTGGTGGAAATAATGATAATGGAAATGATGGAAATAAGGATAATGGAAATTGTGTAAAAAATAGTAATGAAAATTGTATAAAAATTGTAAAAATAGTGAAAAGGAAATGATAATGGAAATAGTAATGAAAATTGAGAGAATGTAAATATAGTAATATTGAGAGAGTGTAGATGTGAGAGAGATATATATATTTTGTTGTGAAAATTTTAGAAATGGGGTGTAAGGTATTTATAGGAAATTTTTTTGACCTTATGAACCAAAATAATATCAAAATTAGCTGTTTTATAACTGTTGGGAGGAGTAAAATTGGAAAAATTCAAAAAAAAAAAAAAAAAAGCTATTGGAACCGTTGGAACCAGCCAGGCAGGGCCGGTTCCGTGCCCGAGCCGGTTCCGGTTCCATCTTCTTGTGAACCGGCCCGGCCTGCTACAGTTCCCAGTTCGGGCCATGCCAGGTTATTGTAGCTCCGGTTTGTTTCTCGGGTCAGGCTTTTTCTAGGCCGGTTTTCAGGTCCAAACCGACCCGGGCACATGTCTAATCTAAACATTACCTTGTAAATCTGATCAAAATTCGACCGAAGCAAAAGTTTTGTACAGAATTGAACCATTTAAAAAATTTCTTAAAAAATTCTACCAAAAAAATAATTTACAAACTAAATCAAAATGATCTAGTGTTCAACACTCGATTAATACAATGCCCCACCCCTGACAGCTAAAACCCTACTACCTCATCCAAGTGAAACCCTACCATAACAAAACCAAAACATTACCATTACAACAAAACCAAACTCATTTTCATACAACCCCAACAAAACCAAAACCCTGCCACCACAACAAAACCAAACTCATATTCAAACTCAAACTTCAATCCTCATACACCAACTCTCATATTCAACTTCTCACCAATATATGATATTTAATTTCCCACCAACACAACACAACAAAACCAACAAACAAACAAAAGCAGCTCACAATACAACAATCGGTGAAATAGAATATAATTTTTATTAACATAACAAAATATATAAAGTACAAATTATATGAATTTTATCGTCTTCTTCTTCTCCTATTATATTACTTAACACTTAAATCGGATCTAATATCTATACTATCATTATGAAATACTAAACCTAAATCGTCTATCTATGTGATCTGAGAGAATCCTATATCATCGTGATAGAGATAAAAAAAAAAAAAAAAAAAAAAAAAAAACTAGTGGGAACACGTGATACAAGATGATGCATCATCTCTCTCAACTTGTGTCAATCCCTCACCCATGTAGATATCCAATTGAACTCCCCTTTGTGGAGCCCCCGAAGTCAAAACATGAGGTAGATTATCAACCATAGGTGTGAAGAAAGATGAGGACTCTACATACCTATTCGAAAGCCATTCAACATCTGGTGGATGTTGAGATGTAGAGGGGTGAGAATATGGTGAATGAAGTGGTGGTGATGCATAATACAGCGACGTTGATGGTCTCCTAGGTTGTGCTCTCCCTCCTCACCGTTGACATTCTCGGTCATCATGCTCTTCCTCATCAGCACCTCTATCTGGTCTAGGCCTCAAGATATGTGCCATATCATTTGCAAAGACCACAATAACCAAATTTGCCATTCCATGCATGTTATCGACATTGGTAGTGTCACAAATCTGATGTAAAGTATCCCACTACATGAAGTTATACATGTGTAAGTTAAGTTATCAAATATAGGTT
The DNA here is from genome assembly GCA_033439265.1 of Dillenia suffruticosa. Taxonomy (NCBI): domain Eukaryota; kingdom Viridiplantae; phylum Streptophyta; class Magnoliopsida; order Dilleniales; family Dilleniaceae; genus Dillenia; species Dillenia suffruticosa. The sequence continues at coordinate 8,674,878 of JAVTVX010000013.1, read as the reverse complement.
AGTGATATAAATAAAAAATAAACAAGTTGAAAACTTATCACGTAACTTAAATAAACTCCTCAGCGGCCTATATAGTGGTGGATGATGGCGCAAAACCAGGAGCTATAGGTAGGATCGCCTGTCGGTCCAAGTAACGTGTCAAGTGGAGATATGTGATCATGTCATGCTATCCATATGTCAGCATACTGTGCATGTTTGACTAATCAATCAATATCCTGTGGACCATGTGTTGTAGTCTCGTGAATTCTATACTCAGTATCATAGTGAATCAAAATGTACTATACACCTCCAAATTGATGGATCACTCTGTCAGAGAAATGTCACTTCAGGATACTAAAGTAGATCAGCGGTATTCGAACGTGTCAAATATCTCTACTCTCGTACAATAGTTGGGGGAAGACAATACATCCTTACTATAGGGCATCCACACTATCTGATCAGTCATCTACCTATCAAATGTCTTCCTATACATTGGAGAAGGACAAGTGCCCCACATATCTCATATGAATTAGCGTACGAGACTATACAAAACTATCTATACAAATACGTCAAACACGCTAAACCCCAATTACGATGATCAAAAAATACCTAAATTCTCTAAAAGTAACAAGTATTATAAATGTACATAGTATGTTGTCTTATCATTAAAACAGTGAAAAACTCCGACAACCATGTCATACTCAAAGAATCACTCTTAAATGATGAATGTGTAGGTCTAACACCTAATAATCGATTACACTCATCAGCTCACGACATACTTGTTGATCTACCCACCATAGGTATCCCATCAATGGGCAACCCTAAAAACACTTCTACATCCTGAGTGTAATAATATTCTCACCATGGGACATATGAAATTTTATGTCTCCCGCCTCCATCTCTCCATTAACATCGTGATCAAATATCACTGAATGAAATGTAGTCGAGCAATGCTCAAAAACCCTGACTACTCTAAGAGAGGGAGAATCCGCTCGTCAATATGGTTATGCTCTCAATGCCGTAAAACTGCCTCACGTCGACGGCAAGTGATCCAAGTAGCGTCCTCTCCATTCCAAATTCTCGACAAATGATGACCTCGCTAAAAAGGTAGAACTGTTTGATCAGTAAATTCAGGATCCATTTGAGACATAATGAAAAATGATAGTTAGTTAATAAAATGATAATGAGAGAGATGGTTTATGAAATGACAGAAAAAAATGAGTGAGCAATTTAAGAACGTCGTAAAGTATGATAATAGTTAATATGCATTAAGAAATACATTAACATTTATAATACATTAAATCTTCAAGAAGTACATTAAATGTTTCACAAATATACGATGATATCTGTCATATTAAGAAATATAAGAATTACACTTAAAATACATTAATAATCAAGTATTATTGGTTTGGGTTAGACAATGTCTTTGATTGTGCCCCTATCTGCCACAAAATCCACACCTCATTTGCCTCATGCAACTCTTCCTATTGTGACCCTTTTCACCACAACTCCCACATGATGACCGCGATGATAATTCTTAAAGATCCATCTCGTTGTGATATGAGTTGATCTAGACCTTCCTTTCTCATGTCAAAGTGATATATCGGGAATGATAATCGGGTATGAACCCACGAGCAAACCTGTATGGTCTCCCCTCTGTAAGAAATTATGCTCATAAATTCTAAGTTGGTGTTCCCATATATTTTATTTTCTGATGATCATATGCACATCAATCATCATTCGTGTTAATGCAGCAAATGCATGAGAACAAGGAATTCTATACATTTGTCATTTCTTATATGTACAATACTCATATCTCACATCCACAATCTGTTTATTACCTTTATTTGTGACTATACTATGTTTATCTATGGTCTATTTTTACCTTAAAAATTCCATACTCCCTGCTAAAAGCATCAACCGTATGCAGGTTAGCCATGCTCATCCATCTCCCTAGCATGACCAAGGCATGCTTTATGTATCACTTTCCTCTTACATTTTTCTGCTCCTGTCTTATTTAATCGAGCCTCAAAGTAGTTCACCAAGTTATAAAAAGTCTTAAACACTAATATAGAAATGGATAGATTCCTTATAACTTTTAACACGATATTATAACTTTTACTTATATTGGTCGTCATATAGCCAAATGAAAGCCACTATCATGAGAGAGAATTCATTGTTCAGGGGGCAATATTTGTAAAATAATTGAGAGTATTTTATTTTATCTCCTTCATCATTGCCATAAATAGCTCAAACTTCTTAGGTTATGGCTGTAATGCGACAATGGTGGCAAGTCTCTTACAAACTTAATTTTTGTGGTGTGTGTTGAAATTGCTAACAACATGACGCATGCAAAATCACCACACAATATTCGACAGTGACCATCCAAATTGTAGACGAGCAACTGTTGCCCTTATCCCCTCATGCCGATATGAAATTAAGCAAATGGTATCCTCCTTATCTCCAACAACATGCTCTCGTACACAACTCAAAAACTACGACACTAAGCAAGTGAATCTCTATCAACCAACCCAAATACCAACGGGATAATGTAATTGGCACCATTCATACTGCATATAATCAACAACTTGTTTTTGTATTTACTATAGAGGTGAGTCTCATTTACACTTAATCAATAGCCTACAACTCCTAGAAGCCATGATATTCGAACCAAATGCACAAAACAGAGCTTCAAATACCCTTTCACCATTTGCATTTGGCAGACCCAAGTTCCAACTACCTCGTGTTCCCAGATTCCTTTATACTATTACATCCAACACTTGAGACAGTTACTTGTAAGAATCACCCTAATCCCTATATACCAACTCTATGTCCTTTCTCTTCGCTGCCTAAACTCTTCTACGTAAAATGGCAGATATAGTTCTCTCCGTCATAACAGTCTACAGGAAAGAAACTTTGACATTTGAATCTTCCCTCACATAGTTAAAAAAATATCGGGCTATCAAATTTGAATCTAACTATTTATGATCCTGCGTCAACCCAATATTCACACATGTGTTCGAATCCTCAACAATGGAAATCATAAAAGTACTGACATGTCTTGTTCTATAAGTAAGCAACTTTCACATATAACCTCGATCCCTTTGAGTACGTATTGTTGTCCAAAGTGTAGAGGTTAATTTTTCAACACGAAATTAATAGTGATACTCCACATGATGCATTTTGACAGTATGAATAAACTATTCTTTCGACTTAAACCTCATCCACTTCTTTAATTTATCGTTGAAACTCCAACTATCGTTTGTTAATTTATGATTTTTCTCGAAAGTCACATAACCATCACCTCCGGGTACAGTGGTCATGAAAGGGATTAAATCGCCTATTCTGCCATAGGTATTAGGAGTCGATGAGGTCTTGTTCATTAACTCATTGGTACTACCGCCACCGCCACCAACTTCTCCATCATCTTCATCTTCATCATCATCATCTACTTCCACGTCTTCTTCTGCCATTTCTTCCTTATCTACAATGTTCTCCACTTCCGCTAAAGCAATATCCACTCGAGATTCAATATGTAGATAATTATCCGTATAATCACAATCTTATTATGGGAATATTCTACCATCGTAAGATTTTATGTATAATTCATAAGTAGACCCTACTCCCATGCTCGCTACAAACTCCATCAAATCAAAAACATCATTATCACCACTAATCGGCACTGATTCATATTGTACTTTTCCACATTAGATGTTTGAGATGAATCAATAGCCTACAACTCCTAGAAGCCATGTTGTTCGAACAAAATGCCCAAAACAAAACTTCAAATATCCTTTCACCATTTGCATTTGGCAGACCCAAGTTCCAACTGACTCGTGTTCCCAGATTCCTTTGTACTATTATATCCAACACTTGAGACAGTTATTTGTAACAATCACCCTAGTCTCCGTATACCAACTCTATGCCCTTTCTCTTCGCTGCCCAAACTCTTCTGCGTAAAATGGCATATGTAATTCTCTCCGTGATAATAGTTCGCAGGAAAGAAATTTTGACACTTGAATCTTCCATCACATAATTAAGAAAATATCAGACTATCAAATTTAAATCTAACTATTTATGATCCTGCGTCAACTCAATATTCATACATGTGTTTGAACCCTCAACAATGGAAATCACAAAGGCACCGACATGTCTTGTACTATAAGCAAGCAACTTTCACATATAACATCGAGCCCTTTGAGTATATATTGTTATCCAAATTGTAAGGGTTAATTTTTCAACACGAAATTGATAGTGATACTCCATATGATACATTTTGACAATATTGAAAAACTATTCTTTCGACTTAAACCTCATCCACTTCTTTAATTTATCATTAAAACTCCAACTATCATTTGTCAATTTACGATTTTCCTTGAAAGTCACATAACCATCACCTCCGGGTACGGTGGTAATGAAAGGGATTAAATCGCCCATTTGACCATAGATATTTGGAGTCGATGAGGTCTTGATCATTAACTCATTAGTACCACCGCTACCAACTTCTTCATCATCTTCATCTTCATCATCATCATTTACTTCCACCTCTTCTTCTACCATTTCTTTCTCATTTACATTGTTCTCCACTTTCGGCAAAGTAGTATCCACTTGAGATTCAATATGTAGATAATCATCCGTATAATCACAATTTTATTGCAGTGATATTTTCCCATCGTAATATTTTATATATAATTTATAAGTAGACCTTACTCCCTTACTCACTACAAACTCCATTAAATTAAAAATATCATTATCACCACTAATCGGTACTGATTCATACTGTACTTTTCCAAATTAGATGTTTTAGATGAATCAATAGCCTATAACTCCTAGAAGCCATGATTTTCGAACCAAATGCCCAAAACAGAGCTTTAAATGCCCTTTCACCAATTGTATTTGGCGGACCCAAGTTCCAACTGACTCGTGTTCCCAGATTCTTTTGTACTGTTACATCCAACACTTGAGATAGTTATTTGTAAAAATCACTCCAATCCCTATATACCAACTCTATGCTCTTTCTCTTCGCTGCCCAAACTCTTCTGCGTAAAATGGCAAATATAGTTCTCTCCGTCATAACAGTTTGCAGGACAGAAATTTTGACACTTAAATCTTCCCTCACATAGTTAAGAAAATATCGGGCTATCAAATTTGAATTTAACTGTTTATGATCCTTGGTCAACCCAATATGCACACATGTGTTCGAACCCTCAACATTGGAAATCACAAAAACACCAACATGTCTTGTGCTATAAGCAAGCAACTTTCACATATAACCTTGATCCCTTTGAGTACATATTGTTATCCAAAGTGTAGGGATTAATTTTTCAACACAAAATTGATAGTGATACTCTATATAATGCAATTTGATAGCACGAATAAATTATTCTTTCGACTCAAACTTCATCCACTTCTTTAATTTATTGTTGAAACTCCAACTATCGTCTATCAATTTACGATTTTCCTCAAAAATCACATAACCATCACCTCCGGGTACGGTGGTCATAAAAGGGATTAAATCGCCTATTCAGCCATAGGTATTAAGAGTCGAGGATGTCTTGATCATTAACTCATTGGTACCACCGCCATCGCCACCAACTTCTCCATCATCTTCATTTTCATCATCATCATCTACTTCCACCTCTTCTTCTGCCATTTCTTCCTCATCTATATTGTTCTCCACTTTCGCCAAAGCAACATCCACTCGAGATTCAATATGTGAATAATCATCCGTATAATCACAATCTTATTGCGAGAATACTCTACTATCGTAAGATTTTATGTATAATTCATAAGTGGACCCTACTCCCATGCTTACTGTAAACTCCATCAAATTAAAAATATCATTATCACCGCTAATCAACACTGATTCATACTGTACATTTCCACATTAGATGTTTGAGATGAATCAATAGCCTACAACTCCTAGAAGCCATGTTGTTCAAACCAAATGCCCAAAACAGAGTTTCAAATACTCTTTTACCTTTGCATTTGGCGGACCCAAGTTCCAACTAACTCATGTTCTCAGATTCCTTTGTAGTACTACATCCAACACTTGAGACAATTATTTGTAAGAATTACCCCAATCCCCGTATACCAACTCTATGCCATTTTTCTTCACTGCCCAAACTCTTCTGCGTAAAATGGCAAATATAGTTCTCTCCATCATAACAGTCCGCAGGAAAGAAACTTTAACACTAGAATCTTCCCTCATATCGTTAAAAAAATATCGAGCTATCAAATTTAAATTTAACTATTTATGATTCTGCGTCAACCCAATATTTACACATGTGTTCGAACCCTCAACAATGGAAATCACAAAAGCACCGACATGTCTTGTGCTATAAGCAAGCAAATTTCACATATAACCTCGATCCCTTTGAGTACGCATTGTTGTTTAAAGTGTAGGGGTTAATTTTTCAACACGAAATTGATAGTATTGCTCAATATGATGCATTTTGACAGCATAAATAAGCTATTTCTTCGACTCAAACCTCATCCACTTCTTCAATTTATCATCGAAACTCCAACTATCGTCTGCCAATTTACGATTCTTCTCGAAAGTCACATAATCATCACCTCCGTGTATGGTGGTCATGAAAGGGTCTAAATCGCCTATTCGGCCATAGGTATTAGGAGTCGAGGAAGTCTTGATCATTAACTCATTGGTACTACCGCCACCGCCAGCAACTTCTCCATCAGTTTCATCTTCATCTTTATCATCATCCTTTACTTCCACATCTTCTTCTACTATTTCTTCCTTATCTATATTATTCTCCACTTCCGCCAAAGCAATATCCACTCGAGATTCAATATGTGGATAATCATCCGTATAATCACAATCTTATTGCGAGAATATTCTACCATCGCAAGATTTTATGTACAATTCATGACTGGACCCTACTCTCATGCTCACTGCAAACTCCATCAAATTAAAAACATCATTATCACCACTAATCGGCACTGATTGATACTGTACTTTTCCACATTAGATGTTTGATATGAGATACCGATAAAAATTTTCCAAATGTTGTCATATAATTTATCTGAAATCCCTTATAGATCACAGAGACAAACCCATTAAAATAGACGTTCTTCCTCACTCTAATCAACTTAGAAGAACCACGGTCATAATTAACTCCATTCTCACCGTGATAATTTCACTATTACTAAATCATAACAATCTTATCATATTCATCATTTCTTGTAAATATCAGAATTATACTTATTAATATCTAATTAAACATGTCATAAATTTATGCAAATAACCAAACTTTTTCAATTTAAAAATTATTTAACAGTTTTATAACTAATAAATTTATGCCAATTTAAATTGCTAATATACCATGCATTATAAAGTTTAATAATATACCAAATTAAATTGTTAATACCATACATTTAAATTGTTAATATACCAATTTTATAACTAATGAATTTTATACCAATTATTATTAAAAGTTGAATAATTTTCTTATACATTTAACCCTAAATATACTAAACCCTAAATTGGAATAATTAACCTCCTCAACAAAACTATTTCAATGAAAATCATTAAAACAAATATCCTCCAAGTAATATCATTCACCATCAAATTAAATATTTTATATGAACCAAAGAAGTGCCAAGAGAAGATTATACCTTCGGCAGAAGTGGAGACGACCGCTTGCAAAGACTGAAGAAAGTTTTGCTATGGTGGCTGAAGGTTGTAGAGATCAAGATGTCGATCGAAAACTCCCTTATGTTGCTGGATTACAGTGGTATAAAGGGGTTAGGGTTAGGGTTTTTAGTTTCAGCCATGGGGAGAAGGGAGGAGGAGAAGAGAAAGAATGAGGAAAGAAGAGGCAGGGGGTATGTGCGAAATGGTTGAGTGTTCAACACTCGAACAGCATTTTGGTTGATGGTCAAGTGTTAACACTCGACCAAGATTAGTCGAGTGTTCAACTCTCGACCAATTTATATTAGTTTGGAAATTATTTTCCTACTAAGGTTTTTTTTTAAGAATTTAAAAAAAAAAAGTGGGTCAATTTCGTACAAAGTTCCAGAAGCGACTCCATTTCCCCCTCGTTAGTTGCTGCCATTTTCATTTTCATACTATTTAAATCCCTCTAGCAATGTACGGAAATAATAAAAAAAATTTCCTAAAAAACCTACCGGACAAAAATATTTCAAATGTAATCCACATTCGTCAAATGTTGAACACTTGACAACTAATATTGGTTGAATGTTGAACACTCGATGAATTCGTGTCTCTCACCCTCTTCTTTCCCCATTTTCTTTTCTCTTCTATTCTCTTCTCCTGCAGTGGAAACCCTAACCCTAGCGAGGTCACCATTATATTTTGACAACATTCAACGTATTTCGACAGACTTCATGACCACTATAACCTCCAACGACCATAGCAAAATGTTCGTGAGTCTCTGTAAGCGATCGTCAATCTTCGACTGAAGGTATATTGTTCTCTTGGCAACTTTTTTTGTTCATTTGAAATGTTTATTTTAATGATAAATGATATTTGTTGAATGATATTTGTTTTAATGATATTCACCGAAATAGTTTTGTTTAGAAGTTTAATTATTATACATTTATGGTTTAGTATGTTTAGGGTTAAATTTTTAAGCAAATTTTTCAACTTTTAATGCCAACAGTCTAGGCTTTCATTATTAGTTAGATGTTGGTATATTAACAATTTAAATTCAGATAAATTCAATTGTTACAAATTTATTAATGATTTTCAATTTGCAAAAGTTGAGTTATTTGTATAATTTTATGATAAGTTTAATTAGATATTAACAAATTTAATTTTGATTTTTAGAAAAAAATAGTGGATATGGTAAGCTTGTTAAATTTCAGTAATTGTGATATTGTCATGGGTAAGGATAAAATTGGTTATAACCATGTTCTTTTTAAGTTGATTCGCATAAGATATGTGGGACACTTATTTTTCTCTAAATTTGGGCATGTAAGAGGTTTCCTTATATTGCTTCCATTAGGTGATCACTTCTGATTATGGTAGAGGATGGTCCATTAGTTTCGTGATAGAAGACATAGTTTCATGTAACTACTCTCACTATTCACGTGGTCACAGTTATAAGGAGACATTTAATAGACAGTCGAGTGATCACATCATGTGGATATCCTACACTGAGGATGTATTGTATTCTCTCCCCAACTACTGTCATGAGAGTGGAGATATTTGGTATGTCCAAGTACCACTTATCTACTTTAGTATAGTAGAATAGTATTTCCCCGATAGTGTAATTCGTCAGTTTGAAAGCATACAGTATATTCCGATGGATTGTGATACTGAAACTCGACTCCATAAGATTAGCACACATGGTCCATAGAAGATTGATTGTTTCGTCAAGCATACACGATATATTAACATTTGGATAATGTGATGCGACCAATTAGCTCCACTTGACATGTCACTTGAACCTACGGTCGATTCTGCTTATGGCCTCTGGTTTTACGCCATCACCCGCTACTTCATAAGTCGTCAAGAAGCTTATTTGAGTTATGCGCTAAGTGTATAACTTGCTAATTTTTTATTTATATGAATAATCTAGACTTATTAGTTTAACTTATATATATATATTCTTGTAGTATGATACTCTACTTGTTGTGGGATACTCAACATCAAATACAAGACTCTTCTGATGTCGACATGCATGGGATGGCAGACTTAGCTATTGTAGTTTTGGTAAATGATATGACACATATTTTAAGATCTAGACCGGTTAAAGATGGTGACGACGGAAAGCATGAGGATGTAAGATGTAGAAGATGAGGAGAGAACACGTCCTAGGGTACCACCACCGTCATTAATCATGTATCACTGCCACCACATTTACCGTACCCTTACCCCTCCATATCTCATCATCCACCCAACATCGCAACGCCTTCAAACGGGTACGTAGAGTTTTTATCTTTGGTTGCACCTATTGTTGATGATTTCTCTCATGTTTTGACTCCAGGACTCTATAGAGGGGAACTCATCCTCATATTTACATGGGTGAAAATTGACACAACTTAAGAGAGATGATGCACCACCTTTGTTTCATGAACCTCTGTGACAATGGTGTTGGACCCTCCTAAATCACATTGATGGACAACCTAGGTCTAGTGTTCCATGACGATAATGTAGATGTTAGACCTAATTTTGGTGTTAGATATTATATTAGGAGAAGAAGAAGATATTAAAAATTATGTATTTTGTGTATTTTGTTATGTTAATGAAAATTATATTTTATTTTACCGGTAATTGTATTGTGAACCACTATAGTTTGTTTGTTGGTTTTATTTTGTTGGTGAGAAGTTGGATATGAGAATTGGTGTTTGAATTTGGATATGAAAATTAGATATGATTTTGGTTTTGTTGTGGGATATAGGGTGTTAGTCAATTGTTTAACACTCGACTGACAAATGTTCAACACTTGATGAATATGAGTTATATTTGAAATATTTTTGTTCAGTAGGATTTTTTAGGAAATATTTTTATTTTTATGGTTATTTTCGTATATTGATAATCTCTCTCCCTCTTTGCCCACAGGTCGATTTGATTAGGCTTGAGCTTTTTTGTGGTGTTGTGTGCTTTAAAGCTGGCCCAACCGTTGTAGTCCTCATACACAAACTAGGCCCACCCGACTCGGAACATTTTTCTAGGCCCACATATATCAAGTTGATTTCATAAGTGAAAATTGTGTAACCTTTTATCCTAAAACAATTGCGTTTGTAAATTGTAACATTTATTTTTTAATTTAATTTTTCATATGAAGTTTACATAAAACTATACCATTAAGTATTTAATGTGGCATCCTAGGCGGCAATGGCAGGGTGCCAAATTCTATGTCCATAGTCAGAAATCATTGTCCCAAGAGAATACTCTAGTGATACAAACCCTCCTCCTCCAACCTAGTGATCCATGTTTAAATTCTTGTACAACAAAAAAAAATAGTCAGAAATCATTGTCCTCCTTTTTTATTTTATCCTAACCAATAAAATTTTACCAATTGAAACCCTTATACATTCAATATTGGTCACAAACTTTAGTCTGAAGGCGTTTTATGTTGTGCCATCAAATATGCCATATTATTTTGCCGCTAATGAAAGGTCAAAATAGCAAAATTAGAATAAAAAATCCAATAGTTTAAATTATTCACTCCAAAAATAAATTAGACAACAAAAAATTGAAAATATGAGGAAAAAGAACCGCGGGGGAGAGAGAGAGAGAGAATGCGGAAGTGGGATTTGTGCTAACCCGCTTTGAAACTACAGACTACAGACCACTGATGATTTCACATTAATATTGGAGGAAAAATGGCTCTAATCACCAAGTTATGATATGTGAAAAAAGAATTTTCAAAATACATTGAAATTTTAGTTTTGCACAGCTTCACAGATGTTCTTGTGTAACAGTCTTCCAGAAAACAAGACCTCTTGGGCACAGAGGCAGGATAAATATTTTTTTTTTCACTATCAGCATCTGAGTTTTTGCTTAACTAATTTGATTTCGAGTATTGTGAAATCCATTTTAGGGTTAACTTTTTCAAATTCTTTTTTATCATTCTCAATTCTCGAATTTGAGATCTCTGATAAAATAGGATAAAGTGACCGTTCACTCAATCCAAAGGAGTTTGGTCAAAGGATGAATAATATGATTATCTACCATTTTTTTTTTGTGGACCTTTTTTTTTTTGGGTGAACGATTATCTACCATTAACTCCTACTAATTGCTGCCTCAACTGCAGAACCCATCACCACTGAGGCGGCTATGATGCCCCATGTGCCTAGCAGCAGTTCCAGATGACGGTGCTCAAGTATGACAGCGGTGAAGGAGTCAATACCAGAAGAAAGGGAATGATAGTAATGAACTGTACTTCCCAGCAGCCATGACAGGACTCGGTAGAGGGGATAGGGAAACTGAAACAATCTGCAAGAGATGCATTGCACAGAATCACAAGTGAGCTCTGCAAGCTTTTTCTTGCCTACCAAGGTCATCCGATCCTGCAGCAAAAATGTCCAGGCATAACACATGCATATTTTCTTGATTGATGCTCAAAAACCTACATCTTCTTGTAATTGTACCGGTCTCATCAATAGTAACCTTTTTACAAATATGCAACGGATCAATAAATTCCATGTTGCACATAATTAGGAATGACAAGTACATTGTTTCCCCTTGTTAAAGGCTTATTCACAACACTATATCAGCTGGTGGACACAAATTCGGTTCCAATATTTTCTCTTGTAACCTTTGTTCCAACCAATTGCAGGTCATAGTGTAATTTATCAATTTATCTTCCTCCAGTTAATTATTTTCCAGTCTAAACTTAGAACTGTCAATCTTACCAGGGCTTATTCATTTGCAAATGACTAAACCAGCTTATGGCCTCTTCAATGTTATATCCTTTTGTTAGAACTATATATTTCAATTTAGATTATCATTTGAACATTTTATCCTCCTCTTACACTTTCTTGCCCATCTAGGTCAATATCTAATGGAAAACCAAGGATTTCTCCCATGCACAACAACTGCAAAAAGAAAGGTAGAGTTTCTGAAACACAGAAGCAGAATAAGTAAAACATATCAGGTTCTAAATAAACAAAAAAAAAAAAAAAAACAAAACAAAACAAAACAAAACAAAACAAAAACAAAAAAATAAAACAAAACAAAACAAGAAGGCAAAACACAAAAAACTTATCACTGTCATATGCTAATAACTGCAATACAGCCATACCATTGTAAAGAACCTACAGCAATTTTATGCAAAAGATCAGGAGGAGAACATTTATGCTTTTCCGTGATACATAATGTGAGGGCCTAAGAAACTACAAACAGAGAATATTTTGATGAACTAATGGCAACAACTGAAGTGGATTCTAGAAATAAAAAACCCATGGGTAACAGGAAATTGCACAATAATACCAGCTGAACAGAAAATAACATAAATTTATTTTTGGCATTGAATATACATACTTGCACCCTAGTTATCAAGATAAATCTCGGACCCACAATACTTGCTCATCAATCATGGTCATTTTATCATCATCAATTCGCTTCCACGTTTTGATTCTCTCTACTCCTTCCCAAAGCCTCTTTCCCTTCTCAAGTTCAGCCATTATAATCCTAGCTCTTCTGGGCCACCCTTCGGTACCATAAGCATGGTACCCAAATCCTCCACCATAACAAAACCATATACCATCTAAGTTCCCACAGAAGTCATTCTTATGGTCATGGCCAATGAAGACAGCCTTCACATCTCCCATGGAGACAAAGGTTTGAAGGACTCCAGAGTTAACTGATGAACAAGCCACACCCTCCTGGAATTTACCAACAATCTCTTTATAGTAAAGTTGCCTAACCTCAGGAACTGGAATGTGGAAAAATGCCAATGCTGGTGGAATAGCAGCAGTAAGAGGAAAAGCAACATCTTCACCATGTTGAAGGTTTGTTCTTAGTCCCTGTTAGTGTGTGTCCTGCGATATGTTAATTGAAGCTAAAAATTCGCAAATACTCCATACAAATTTACTAAATTTCCATGAGCTTAAACAAAACAAGCAAATATATCTCTGGGTTGTATAATTTACTCATTCCACCAGAAATGCAACCTTTAGCATGAGATGATTGTAAAATAAAGAGGTCAAGTCATAGCTTCTTTTCATTGTCTCCCAATAGTTAACTGTACCTCTCAAGTCTCACAATGAAGTGAATATCCATTGTCTTAGAAGCATAAAATCCATTGTCTTAGAAAGTATAAAAAGTATCACCCTGATGAATAACTTCACAAAGATGTTTTATTTTAAGGATATCTCTTGTACCCATAATTGCAACCAAGTCCATGATATCACTCCTCATGCTCAAAGCAACCCATCAAACACATAGGGTCACGAAAAATGATGATAAAAAATGTAAAATAAAATGACAAACATTTCCACCAAACATTTCAACCACACGGAAAAGAAGCAGATAAATGATGAGGGAATACAATAAATAAGAATAGATTTATTTATTATTTCCACAGTGCTAGCCTCTTTTACTTATCCTTGTTAGTCTACATTCCTCACACCTAGGCCATGCGTTTCAAGTTAAGAAGGTCAGCCGGCTGTTATGTTTCAGTGAAGATGCTCGCCCCAAAAATATAACAGGGTATCAGCATGTGTCGTTCAATGGCTTCTGCTTACTATCTAAATGAATAGAGAAGGACATTATGAAGAAGCTGTGGTTTAATTTTAAGTTTTTACCAGATAGTCTTGAGAAACGCCACGTAGCCAGCGCAGTTGAGACTCTTTAATCCACCCATAAGTTCGAATTCCATCAACAGTAGCCCTGTCTCCGCTATCAAGAAAGAAAAGATTGAGCACACTGATATTAGCCAAATGGGAACCAGGAGAACCTTGTATCTCAATATTATAATTGCCATATCCATCAATGTTGGTTGCCAAGCTTCTGTTGGAGGGATCAGAGGAATCTATGATTGATGGATTAACTTGTGCGACCGAGTAATCCAAAAGCGAGATAAAAGACATAAGCTCTTCACGATTCATGGTTGATTCTTGGTCGTGGTTTCCCAGTACTGCTGCCCAAGGAAGTCTAGACTCCATTGCTGGGGCAAAGGCTTTAATAAGAGACTCAGCAGCATCATCAGTGCTGGCCCCAAATATGTTATCTCCTGTAGAACACAAGCAAAAGGAGATCAATTTGCTGTTACTTTTGATTCTCTATGCTCAAAAAAGCATCTGTCAGAGAGACAAAATATTTATTAGGAAATCATGAGGATCCTATACTGGCCCAGGATCTCAAAGAGTTTCAACTTAGCTTGGAAATGATAGTAGGATAAGTTGGCTTTTTGTGTTTGAGAATCTGGTGACCTTTGTGACCTATGTTGATTAATGAAAACAAAATACAGGATCGTCAGAAAGAACCTCCCGATCTCTGAGGTTTTGAAGGACCCAAACCTCCATTCGTCATTGATAATATTCCTTTAAATACAAACAAGAGATAATAATTCTCTTTATTGTTGCTCCAGATAGAAGATCAAATAAAAAAAATTCTAACTAGGCTAATATTGAAAACAATAATAAAGGAAAGCGTTAACATGCAGGTCTCAACACTCCAACAACTTATTATGAAAAACTATAATCACCGCAATCGGGTAAACGTAAATCGGGCCATGATATTTGAGATATCATGCCACACTGTTTGAGATTTGGATCCACAAGAGGGGCAAAATAAAGAACATGAACTCCAAATATGACAACCTTCTTGCTTCAGCATATAAATCTGAGATTCATTGAGGTGCATATATAAATATGACATAGATGGATTTTACAAACATGAATATTCTTAGATTAAACCCAAAATCGGATAGGATGAATATGAATTACTCCCAGTTGAGTTGAATTTGAATGAGCAAGCACTTTAATTAAAATAAAACCAAAAATAGAAACAGGTTTTGTTTGGCATTTTAGGTACCAAAAATTAATTAGAACAAATAGTGAAAAGGGGTGGATTGAAAATTATAGTTAAGCAAAGAAAGAGGAGTGACCGGTAAAAGCAATAAAATCGGGACTTTCAGCCTCGATAACTCGGCGGAGAAATCGAGTGGTGTTGAGATCGGTGCAGTATCTGAATTCATTACTCCCAACATCTCTGCATCTCGTCATCTTTCCCTTCCCGAAATGCATATCGGCCACCTAAAATCACATCAAACCCCATCAAAAAATAATTAAAATAACATTCATTCCATAGAAAGAAAGAGAGAGAGAGAGAGAGAGAGACCTGGAGGATTTTGAAGGTGCCATCGGAGCGAAAACGAAGAGGAAGATGAGATTGCTTTTTGAGGATTACTTTGTGATGGCCCAACTGTAAATTTGTGAAGATTGAGATATGGAGCAAGTGCAGAAATGCAGATATGAGAGTCACATATGCTAATGAATGCAACCATTTAGCCTTCGAGTTTGATTGCATCCTTTTTAATTTTGGAGCTCCTCTTTGATTTTGTATACCTTCTTTACCATCTGCATCTCCTCCTGCCCCCTTTTTAGTACCATAATTAGCAACTCAGTTTCACAAGATTTTGGAAATCTAATTTTGCTCCGTTTAACTCACACTTATTTTTATATTTTTCTATAATTTGTTAATAAAAATAAATTTTTAATATAGAATATAAAATTTTGAAAATAGAAATAAATTTTTTATAAAAAATTAAATTATAATTATTTTGTTAATTTTTTAATTGAATTATTCAACCTCAATTTTTTAGTATAGTCTTAAATGTTTAAATCAAAAATTAAATTACAAATGCCACCACGACCAAATTGGCAGAATAAACTTAACATTACCGCTCTCTCTTGTGCTTTTTAATGTCATGAATTAAAGGTACTTGCTGGTAGTTGTAATAAAAAATTAGGCAATCTATTATATTAAATTCAAATAAAATAGAAAAAATATTTAATTCTAATTATTAAAAATTGGGAAATAAAGGGATTAAAATAGAGAGAAAAGCCCATAAAGACTAAAAGTTTTACGAGGGCGAAAAAATTAATACACAAATTTCCATTCACTATTAAAGTTTAATATCAATGTTTAATTATATTAATATTTTTTAATCAAAATTCTAAATTCGATTATTATATATAGTAAAAATAAACATCTTAAGAAATTTTTTTCTTAAAAATCTGAATTTAATTAGAAATAATATAATTATGAGATATAAATAAAATACCGATAGTTTATTAAAAAGGGAAAAAAGGTAAGAGATTGAAGTCTATTTGAGAAAGGGAAAGGCCATGTCAAGGACCGCATTGGGGTGTTTGGACATGGTTTTATGCCACTTATAGAGAGAGAGACGACGGAGGTAAAGAATAGGAAAACAAGATAGAGCTAATACAAAAATTGAGAACTTGTGTACGGTTTTTAGAGCGCACAACTAAGATCATGCGAAATTCGAAGCAATCCAATATGATCCAAGCAAATCCATACACCCTAACGGCCACGATCAAAATACATCCAAAGCGCAACACATTGTTTTTGCCGTCGGAAGAGACCATTTTGTTACTGAGGGAGGACATTCCCCCCCCCCCCTCCCAAAAAAAAAAATTGTAGCTAATTCGGTAATTGCCAAAGTTTTAGGGGATGATTTTATATTTTACCCATCTATTTTTATACTTTAGAAGTTTTATAAAAATGTTGACTTACAATCTTCATATTTTTGAGATGATCTGCAAAGAAACTCCTAAATAAGGTGGTTATAGCGGGCGTGACTTTCTTAGAAGAACCTGTCTTTCTGGATCTGTGCCCTCTCGGCTCAGTTTATGCACAATGGAATGAATTTTCTTTTCATTCTATCTCGCATTTAATCATGGTCTAATACAAAATTTTTCTTAGCACGTTTGGATTTGATCCTTCTTTTCCTTGTGTGTATCTTGTATTAAAACTTTGGTCTTGATTATTGGATACCCATCACTTTGGAGGTAATTAATGTCTTTTTTTTTCAATAATATCTCAATTAGGATAAAAAGAAAAAAAGAAAAAAGTTCTTGCATACCCCAAAATTTGTTTTATTTCTTTTCTCATTGTTATTGTCCTTCCTTTCTCAAATCCGATTTTATTTCTTCAGTGTGCCAGGCGATCACATACATGTGCCAAAAGGAAATGATGAGTGAAGATTTTGATGGTCATGATCATATTAGTCTCGATACACCCCTTTCTAGGAGAACTCTATGGTTAAACATGCTTGGATGATAATATCAATACTACAAAGGTGAACTCCTAGGAAATACTCATGTTGCACACTTATTTCTTTGTATTTCATACCCCCATAATGTTATCCTTTATTTTCTTTTTTTCTTTTTCAACTCTAGTTTCATTTCTATGTCATGTAAGTGGTGAGCTTAGCACACAACGGAAAAGAGAGCAACCATGCTCGTGAGTGTGATATATGCAGTGAATAATGCAGCTTATCACATGAGAACTCCTTCGTGCGAAAGTGAGACTAAGATGAGAAACTTTGTCGAAGTTCTCTTGTTGCACCCCAATTTCTTTTTATTCGTTATTCCCATTGTTATCTTCCTTTTCTCTTAATTATTTTTGAGCTTGATGTCATTGAACTAAACTAAGGAAAATTGAGCAGACCCGATCTTTAGCCCATAATTTGTTTATGACACATTGTTGCCTTGCTCTCACGATTCACACCATAAGCATGAGTGAGGCCTAGTGTTCAACACCTCTCTGTCTCGACTTATATAACAAATAATATGCTACCTGAATTCACCCTTTAGGGAGGCATATGCAGGC
This sequence comes from Dillenia suffruticosa, assembly GCA_033439265.1. Classification (NCBI taxonomy): domain Eukaryota; kingdom Viridiplantae; phylum Streptophyta; class Magnoliopsida; order Dilleniales; family Dilleniaceae; genus Dillenia; species Dillenia suffruticosa. The sequence continues at coordinate 8,656,607 of JAVTVX010000013.1, read as the reverse complement.
ACTACAAAATTAAAACATTATGCTGACGATAATTTTTAATAACGGTGACTTTTAATGATAATTTTTATGATTTATAAAGACGTCCTATGATAAAACCGTCGGAAAATATAGATTTTTCAAATCTGACTAAAATATCCTTAAAGAAAAGTTTATCAATTGTAGGTAAAGCTACCACAACTGTCTATAAAATAATATTCAATTACAATGGTTAAAAATTATGATCGGTAAATGAAATAGTCTTTTTTACACGATTTAAAAAACAATTTCAATATAAATATTTTTTGTTATCTATTTAATAATACTGTTTTCATAGATTTTAGATGTATGATAACAATAAATTCTACCGTCTTTTAAAACTAAATTTGTTTAAATTCTAATTTATATATTGTAATATTTGTAAAAACCTAATATTGTTATATTTTTTATCATATATCCTTTATATTTAAAAATAATTTAGAGAATGAATTGTGGTAAATTTATGATAGTGGTAGTTTAGTAAATAAGTGATGATAATAAATAGCAGTAGTAGGTAAGTAAATTATAAGTAGATGGTAAGTAGATGATAAATAGATGGTAAGTGGGTAAATAAATTTATATAGTGATAAATTTGTGATATATAGTCGTGGTAAGTAGATAATAAATGAATAAGAAAATTTATATAGTGGTAAGTTAGTGGTAAGTAGATGGTAAATGGGTAAATAAGTTTATATAGTGATAAATTAGTGATAAGTTTTGTGATATATAGTTATGGTAAATAAATAGTAAGTAAATTATAATTAAATGGTAAATGGATAAATAAGTTTATATAGTGGTAAGTTAGTAGTAAGTTAGTAGTAAGTAGATGATAATTGGGTAATTAAGTTTATATAATGGTAAGTTAGTGATAAATTTGTGATATATAATCGTGGTAAGTAGATATTAAGTAGATAGTAAATGGATAAATAAGTTTATATAGTGGTAAATTTGTAATATATAATCGTTTATTTAATCTACTATCATTATATTTATTTCTATTTTTTATTAATATACATTTATTTAATATTTATTAACATACATTACTTATAAACATTAAATAATTTTATAAAATATTTAATTATTTATACTAATTTAATATTAACTTATATACATTTTTTTAATTTTAAAATGTATAAAGAATTTTTGAAAAGATTTATGATTTAATAATTTGAAAATTAAAAATCAAAAAACATCATTTACTTATAAATATTATATTTACTTCAATTTTTAAAAATTTTCTAAATAGTACAAAATTACATATATTAACTTTTATTTTTATTTTATGAAGTTTTAAAAAACTATATGACACTACTTCCTTAAATTTTATACAATATCGAGATTTTATAAATTGTAAAAATATTATCAATTTTTCAAAATTTTCTATATTTTAATTTTTAATAATATATTTTAAATTTCTTATAACAATTAAATTTTAATCTGAAATTTAATTTATTATAATAATATAATTTTAGTATAGTGCTATGAGACACCTAGCATAGCGGGCGCCCGGCCATGCTAGCACGGCCACCGCGCATGCCACGCAGGTACTTGCATTTGCCACTGCGCACGGCATGCGCTCATACAAGGTATGTCATGGCATGCGCGCGCCGTATGCACTCATGGTAATTGTCACGATACATAGTAAATCATATAATTTCGCTAAATTTAACTTTATTTTTATTTATATTTCTACAATTACATTTTATCATTTTTTATTTTCATTATTTTATTTCATTTTATCATTTTTATTTCCATTATTTTATTTCATTTAATTTTATTGTGTTTGTTTTTTTTTCTTCTAATTTTTAGTTTTTCTAATAAGTATGGAATTTAAATTATAATATATTAATAATTTAAAAAATATATATATTTAATCACAAATATTTGCCCTTCAAAATATATAAAATTAATAAATTATAATTAATTCATAATATTCAATTTAAATATCATTCATTGGTTTTGAATATATTAAAATCACAATAAAAATAATTCAAAGAGAATACAAAATGAAAAAAAAATGCTCCCAAAAAAAGAAAAAAATATGAGAGTGAGATAGAGAGAAAAAAAAGTGAGAGTGACATAAGGAGGCAAAAAAAAAGTGAGATTGAGATTGATAGTAAGAGATAAAAAAAAAAAAAAAGAAACTTATGAATGGGTGTTATGGATTAATGGTTAACACCCAAAATATAAAACTTCTAGTCAGGGCTTCAAATCTGGGTACCTGCAACATTTCATTCTTTTTTGCATAAATAAAAAGACGCTGAGCAAGCAGGTGCGGGCGCTACCTGCGTGGGGCGCCTGCCCACGCGGGCACCAGTGCAAGCACTCGCATGCACGCCTGCATGCGCGCAATGCCTACCTATACGGGCGCCCGCGCGAACAGGGGCAGGTGCCTGTAGCCGGCTAGCACGGTGCAGACAAACAATATTTAAATTGTTTAAATTACTATTAATTTTATTTAAATTAATAATGATAAAAATTAAGAAAATTATTTACAGTTTAGAGGCGCAGGGCGCCTGCCCACGCGGGTGCCAGTGCAAGTACTCGCATGCGCGCAGAGCCTACCTATGCGGGCGCCCGGGCCCGCCCGAACAGGGGCAGGCGCCTGTAGCAGGCTAGCACGGTGCAGACAAGCAATATTTAAATTGTTTAAATTACTATTAATTTTTTTTAAATTAATAATGATAAAAATTAAGAAAATTATTTACAGTTTAGATAACCAAATTATTTAAAATTATTAATATTGATACCGTTTGAATAAAATTATTTCACATCTAAAATAATTAATTAAGTTATATAATATAATATTAATAATGATTACATGATTATTATACAAATATTATATTATGAAAAAGTACATTAACTCAATAATTTGATCTAAATTGGTAAATTTATAATATAATTATTATATTATTTGTCTCCCAAAATATTTTCAAATTTTTTGTAAATTTTTTGCACTTCCACTGCAATAATCTCTCTCTATTTTCATAAACAAATTTTGAAATAAGTTTTCACAACTTTTTCCTTTTCTGCGCCAATTTTTTGAAAATTTTCTATTTTAATATTAAATTTCAAATTAAAATTAAAATAAAATATTTATTTTTTAAAATCTGGGTAATATGTTGGATGATTGAGTTTGTTCGACTGAATTTGGAGTAGTTGTCATTTTTCGTATAATACTCATTCGTTGTTCTTTCAAATATCCAGATAAAACTTTACAAAATGTGAGTGAGAGATTTAATGAATTAGGGAAGAAGAGCTTTCAAAGGAAGGATGGAGAAATTTTGATGGCAGATAAAATTTTGTAAAGTATGAGTGAAATGTTTAAATGAGTTAGGAGAGAAAAACTTTGAATGGAAGAATGAAGAAATTTTGATAGTAGATGTTTCGCCTATATTGAATTTATAATATATCATTTTCACAAATAAATTTTTAAAATCTCGCTTTCACGCTTTTTTTCCCGCCTCTTTTTTTATTACCGTGTTTTTTAATTTCTCACAAATTTTTTTATACTTTTAATTAATACCGCATTATGATTTTTACTACTTACTTACGAAGTATTTACTAATTCTTACTAACTATTTACTACATTTCACAATTTTTTGACAACTTTTTTCTCTTTTTTTTTCTTAGTTATCGTAGTATTATACTCATTGTCTCTATTTCTCCATGATTCTCATGCAATGTAATTTTTAGAATTAATGTTTAAAACTTGTTAACTTTTTCATATTTATACTCTTACAACTCCTTATAAGTAGTAGAATATTCACGATTTGTCTTGTCAGATTAATCTAATTAAGCAAATGATTAGATCTAATTTTCACTTAAATTTTCATACAAAATACCAATTATACTGTTTCATTTATTAGTATCATTATACCCATTTATTACATGATGACTAAATCACATAGTAAAGTTTTTACTATAATTACTATAAAGTTTCAATATTTAACTTGTTTCATGATTGATTTGTTCGATACATAGGATATTAGTGTTTAATAGAGTTTAATATTAATATATATATATATATATATATATATATGACAGTATATACTTACACTCGCAATTGAGTCACTATTGAGTAGTATGTATTAAATAATATATATTTATAGTATTTATCATCTTTTTTAAGAATAATATTTTAAAAAATAATATCAAGTCATGTAACAATAAATTTAAAATTATTCTATTCACTAACAACTGACAATATCGTGTTTATTAGTTGTACTACCTACTAACAATATCCATCTCACCCACTAACAAGTGATATGATATGATAGAACAAACATTTGCTCAATTGCTCAATTACCATTATTGACATTTAGCTACCGAGACAAAGTTGATGTTGTTAGGGACAAAGATAAAATTTATGTTGTACTAATAATATTATTCTTGAATAGATACTCAAGACCAGATTTAATTTAATTCAATGATTAAAGTAATCAATTTTAGAAAAACACAATTGATATTTATGTAATACTTCTTGGTTTATCCCGTTAATCCTATAGTAGTTCAACAAAATTTAACAATAAAGTAGTTCAAACTTTTCGTCCCAATTTTGTCAAAGTCAGAACATCATACACAATGAATTTTATTTTCAAGCGGTTTGATTAATTTTGTTAAAGCCATCACATCATCTTCTAACAATCTTGTAATGAGACAATGAATTTTATTTAAATTTGATGGTAAGGTGGTTTGATTTTTCTAATACAAAGTCAATTTAATTTAATGATTGTTTTAAATTGTTTTTCTTTAAATAGAAGTAAGCAAAGAGAGTAAAAAAGAAAAAGAAAAGAGAAATAGACATATAGTAAGTAAGTAACATATAATTTGGCGTCAAAACTAAATTTTTCACGGTTGAAACAAAAAACAAATAAAAAATTTTGGCGGTTGATTGATACCAAAATGTAAAATATTTTTGGGACTTTAACAAAATTTACTGTCTAATTTTTGTGAGAATTGCTTCATTAATTAAATATTATTATAATTTTTAAATAATGATATTAAAATTTAAAATGATAATATATAAATTACTAATTTAATAACATACTAATTTACGCGGGCACTTCCATGCATGCATGCCCCATGCCAGGGCACCCGCGTTGGCATGGTCGGGTGCCCATGCAGGCACTTGCATGCGTTGTTGCCCTGCACGCTAGTATATGCCACCCATGCCATGCAAGTGCCCACGCACACATTCGCACAGGCTACTATGTATGCCGTGCAGGCGACCGTGTAGGCATGCGTCATAGGGCGAGCACCGCCTTTTCAATCAATAATGTTATAATTAATATATAAAAAATTTTAAATATGAATTATGTAGAATAATAGTATAATTAATATTATTAATTTAAATAATATAATAATATGAAATTAAATGTTTTTAATATAATTTAGTAATAATATTGTAACAAAATATAGTATTGTAACAATGTTGTAATATTGTAGTAATAGTTGGTAACAGAAACAAAAATACAAATGCAAATACAAAATTTTTGATGATATAATAAAAAAAGAGCGGTAGATTAAAATGAAATTAAACTCTAAGATGGTAAAAACTTGATTATCTAAAGGCGGTAAAAAGGTTAAAAAAAAGCGAAAAAATTGACGTGCTTTTGAAAATTTATTTGGGCGGTGAAATAAATCAAATATTTTATAAAACATTCCCTCTGAACCATCTTTCCCTTTCTCCCCTCAAAACCTCTCATCTCGACTCAAAGCTTTCGCTTGTGAATCAACCAAAATCTTTGTAAAGCAGGTAATCACATATTTTTTTAAAATAAAATTTGGATTATGTTATATTTTGAAATATTTTAAATTTTCACAGTTTGTGATTATTTTGGATGAATTAAACAAAAGATGAGTATTTTTACTGATCATGAAAAATCACAACCATCACAGAGCAATTTGACTTTGAAGAAACTCAATCATCTGGTTTAGTACAAATTTAAGTACGAATGTTATTTCTTTGTTTTCACACAATATTACTAATTTCAATTTTATTTTTGTTTTTTAATAATAATCCAAATTATTTGTATTCTTAGCTTCCAACCAACAATCATAATCTCTACGTGACTACATCCAAAAGATAATATTTTTATTTATAACAATTTTTATTTTTATGAATGGATTGATATACTCCATCCAGAAAAGATAATATTTTTTATAACCCTTATTATGAATAGATTGACATGAAAGTTGATTCTGCGACTGAATGATTTTTGGGGAGAAGATATGCTAAAGAGAAGAGAAGATATATAGTTATTTGATATGTAATATTTTTTTTCTTATTTTATTAATGTATCGATCATTTTCAATAATACAAGGTATTATATTATTTTAATAATTTCTTTATTTTATAGTTTATAACATTTCCTAAAATGTCAGCATGTGTGGTAATCGTATAGTATATGATAACTGATGAAATAATAACATTTGCTAATGGATAAATGACTGTAGCAACCAATATAACATATGAACATATGTACTAACCAACTATAAATGACTAACCGATAATAAAATGTAACAATTGTGGTAACCGACGATAAAAGTTATAACATTTCCTAACATATGAATAATCGTCTCTAAACGGTAGTTATATTTCTTAACAGTTACGTGGTAACCGACGATAAAAAATAATATTTATGTTAACCGAGTGATAATAACCGAATCGTAACCGAGTGGTAATCAAATTCAAATAGTAACTGAGTCGTAACCAAATAATAACCGAATGGTAACTGACGATAAAATATAGTAATTTTTACCCATATTTAGCGTAATTTTATCAACATTTTCTAACCGTCACTATAAATATATGACATACTCCAACGGTGATTAAGATTGTCGGTATAAATCTATTTCGATTGGTATATAGCCAATTAAAATTCTATTCGTTGGAGAAGGATCTGCCAACTGTTTTAGTTGATTTATCGGACGGTTTTCATCTGTCTGAATAAGTCATTTATTTTGTAGTGAGGTTGTCTCCCATAGTTTAAGTTGATTTCAATAGCATGAATAAGATGTAGACATATTTGAAAAGACAAAATGATGACTTTCCCCCATTTAAGACATTAATGAATTTTAGAGCTTAGACTAGAATTTTTTTTTAAAAATTTAATTGATCGATATTCAAAATTATATTTTGATTAATTTGACTCAAGTTATTATTGTACTCTCTATAAGGGGAGTTTTCACAATATAATTTTTTTTTTATTTATAAGATTTGATTTCAAATTTTGATTAAAAAATTTAATATTTTTCTTACCAAACCCGTTTGACCAGCTTTTGGCCCTTTGTGTAAGCTTGATGTTTCTTAGGGGTCCATGTATAACGTGTAGCATGGATGCACTATTCTAGGTACAGCCTCTACGAAAGGTTTCCAAGAATTCAAGTCCAAGAAAATGTTCCAGGAATAACGAGATCGATCAAATGTCCCATCCAAGCGAAGTAACTTACCCTAATGGCCCAAACAAATGATGATCAGCTTGTTGGGGGTTCATTACCAGAGAATTCCTAAAAGTTTCGAGCCAGTCAAAGTGATCCTTATGGTTTGCTAGTTGGTTCCTTAAAAGTCCTTGGTCATAAAAACCTTCGAGCGACCCAGAGTTGGTCCGTTTAGAAATTTTGTCTATAAATATACCATTTTTGTAATACAAAATTCATTATCTAACCCCATTGATTGCATAATTGTACCCAGAAAAAATAACTAGTTTGGAGACTTGCTATAAATACAACCCCTCTGTTGTTTTAATTCCTCTAGACATTTATTGAGACCCAGGGGGCGCGGATGGGGAGAGAGAGAGAGAGAGAGAGAGATTGCACATTTGTATGAACAAATTTTGTATGTTGAGGGGGAGCTCAGAGTTAAGGCATAGGCTAATAATTATTTTCTCTACCTATTATATATTTTTTATATTTATGAAACTTAAGAATTTACGACACAACCAAAAAATAAATAAATAATAAATAACACAATACAGAAGAAGGGAAAATATAAATGAAAATTCAAACTTTTTCCAACTATATTGGTCACTTGACCATTTGTTGTAAAAACATAGGAAAAGAAAAAGGAAATAACTCTTGTTGGTTAAAAATGCCCACACAGGGGCTTTTATCACACAGGGGCTTTTATTACACAGTTAAATATTCAAATTTAAATTTAAAGCAAAAAGATAATGGGATTAACCCATTATCTCCACTCTCTCAAAACTCTCTATTAACCTACCTGTGGTTTAACCCTTCTTCATCAATTTTTTTTTTTTTTTTTTTTTGAGATTTGAAGAACATTCACAGAGAGTGAGTGAAAATATTGTTGAGAGGATACACATTGTGAGAGTACATTTGAAGGGTAAAAGAAAATTCTCAGTAGAAAATTTTTCTGTGTCACTTTCGTCACCAAACTGAAAGTTGTGGCATTGTGACACTGCGATGATAATTCGTTTGACATGATTATCATCTCAACTACAAAATTGACGAAAAAGGTATCGTGGTTCTCAAATTATCGATATATATTCACTGAGATATACTCGTAACCTTAATTTTTTAATTGTTCTGAAAAATTACTATGCTTCCGTTTGTGATAATTAAATCTAATATTGATATCAGAGTAATCGTTAAATTTAATAAAAAAAAATTGAAATTTTTTAGGAATAAAAATGTTGAGTAAAAAATTTGGACTTCGGGTTACGGATATATTTTGTGAATTCAATTATATCGCAATATTACCCATAATATGTAGATCACGAAAATAATCTTTTCGTAATTTTTGGAGTATGTTAAGACCGTGAAATATGAGATCAAAGGGTTTCGACTATTAATGGTAGCCGAAATATAAAACCATAGATTTGTCACGTTATAGGACAAATTGATCTATAAAACTAGTATAGATGTATTTCTCATGGTCTGATCTATATCTTGACATAAAAATTGTGTATTGATGTCATCGAAAACTAGGTTTTCCGACATGGTCGAGAATGACAAAACTTTAAATACTTGATTCACCGAAATTAGAGACTGAATCTCCTAAAAATTGAGTTAACGAAGACTTGGAAAAATCCAACTTCATTTTCCCAACGAGATCACAGTAAAAAAGTGGCCAAAAATGAGTTTTCCGACAGCCGGATCAAAACAACCAAGTTGCAGACCCGTCGAGTAAGCAAGAACCGCCCTAGACCCGCAGGCGCGTAAGTTATACCCACATTGAGGTGCATCTCGCAAGCAGGTGTAGGCACGTGGATTAGGGGTGTTATGACACTCGTATTGAGTTCAAGTATTACAATACTCGAGCTCGACTCGAGTGTACTTTAGATGAGCTCGAACTAGTTGAGTTTGTATTTTTTGAGCTTGAAATGTTGTCGAATAGTATCATTGGATAGTGTAGATAATATATTTAAAAAATATATCTAAAAACGTAATTTTACATATAAAAATTATTTAAAAAAAAATTAATATCTCTCAGATAATTCATCGAGCCTTTGAACTCAACATAGTCGGGCTCGATCTCGATACCAAGCTACCTGAGCCCGAGCTTGGGCTCAAGCTTTGACCGGGTAGTGTCACGGGTACCCGTGACACTACCCGAGTGTCATAACAACCTTAGCGTGGACAGGGTAGATGGTTCGAGTCGGATCTGACTCGGATCCCTGTCCGACCTGCGTCCCGACCCAGTTTGGAACCCAAGTGACGCGGGTCAAGCGCGTGAGAGACGCGCCACGCGTTTGGCACGTGGGACTTCCAATGGCGCGTGGGACTTCCAATGGCACATCAGGTTGTCTAGAATTGAACTTTTCCAATTTTCTGAAAATCTTACGTTCAAATATGTGACTATTTATAGGTTTTTGTACACTGAATTCAAGTTGAAATGTTTATATGCGATCCTGAATTATGGTGTATGGTATCCGTTGACTCATATATTCGTTTTGGGGTCTATACGTGAATCATTTAGAATTTATTGATGAGTAAGGTGCACAAAATTGTAAAAATAAGTATTATATATCATTAACGTTTCTCTTTATTGTATGGCAGAGACAATGGCTGCAACAAAAACTATTATACTAGATCTTGTGAAGGGAGATAAAGTGAACAACAACAATTATAAAATTTGGTATCGGAAGGTTCAGTTTGTCTTCGAGGAAAAGAACTTGCAAAGGTTCTATAGCACGAGATGAAGGACCTCGGGGAGGGTACCATGTCTCAGACGAGATATGATCAGGAGGCGTATTGTGTATGGAAAAGGAAGGATGACTAGGTTAGAGCAATCCTCCTGAGTAGCATGCATGATGATATGATCTCGTTTATTAGCAATATCCTACTACGATATCGGTTGACATACTCTCAAAAAGCATTTTGGCTCTCAGTCAGCTCCTAAATTGAGGATGATGACTTATAGGTTTATTACCTAGAAGAACCAGCTAGATCAAAATATGAAATAGCATCTCATGCATATATCGAGTATGATCGTCTCTTTAAAAAATATGGGAGAGCTATTATTGGATGAGTTTCAGGTACTGGGAGTCATGCAATCTCTACTTGACTCCTGGGAGGTTGTTAAGACCTAACTCACACACACTGAGAGTATTCATACTTTCATGGATGTAAGTAGGCATTGTGAACTCGAGTAGGAGCGTCAGGAGATGGCTAGGTCTGTTTTGAATCATGCTTACATGGCGGAGTCGAGTAAGAGCTTCCGCCGTACCCAGTGCAAATGGCGCAAGCATGACAAGAAGACCAAAGGTCATGATAAGAAGAAGACATCTGTCAAAACCGACGACAAATAACAAAAGCTCAGAAAGAAAAAATTTGATAAGAGTAAAGTCAAATACTATATATGTGGTAAGTTTTGCCATTTCACTCGCAAATGTGGTGAGCGGAAGATATGTCATTCTTATCTGAGTTTTGTTTCATCTACTGTAATGTTCACTGACTTTTCTCCATTGTGGATTGTAGATTGAGAAGCTACCAACCGTGTAGTTCATGATAGGAGCGCGTACGTGGAATTTTGTCGATTAAGTCCCTATGCAAGTAGGCTATATGTGAGGAACGGAGCATTTGTGGTTGTAAAAGGAATTGGTACATACAAGTTGGTGCTACATAGTAACCAAGTCATATATCTACATGATATTTTATATGCTCCTAAGATTTGACATAATCTCATATCTATACTTTGTCTTGATCATTTAGGATATTCTATTTTGTTGGGAAACTCTAGAGTTTCTATTTCATATGACAGTTCTTTGATTTATATTAGTTTAGTTCAATATGGACTTTATGCACTATATGTGGTTTCCTTTAATGATATTTCTTATCTATCTCCTATTGTCTTTACATCTAATAGTGCAGTTGATGATGTTACTATTTGGTATATTAAACTTAGCTATATAAGGCAAGAGATGATGAACCAATTAGCTGCAAGTGGCCTGTTGGGCCTGCTAACTAGGGTCAAGTTGTCCCTATGTGAGTTTTATTTTGCCGGCAAAGCTACAAGTAAACTATTTGGAAAGGCAATGAAAGCTGAAACTTCATTGTAATTAGTCCACTTCAATATTTGTAGACCCATGAATGTAAGAACTCGAAATAGAGTTACGTATTTTATTACGTTTATAGATGATTACACACATTTTGGTTACGTTTAACTGATCTCACACAAGTTTGAGATATTGGAGTGCTTCAAAAGGTTTATTAACGAGTTTGAGAATCAGTTAGACTTGATAGTAAAAACTTTTATAACCGATCAATGGCGCAAGTATCTGTCTAAGCAGTACAAAGAGCTTTATTTCAAGAAAGGTATTATGAGACAGTTGACTATTTCTACTACTCCCCAGTAGAATAGAATAGTTGAGAGAAAAAATAGGACTCTGTTAGAGATTGTGAGATCTATGATGGCACAAACCAATTTGCCTATCTTTCATTGGGGAGATCTTTTATTGACTGCCGTTGCGTTGTCAACTGTGTTTCAACGAAATCTGTACTCAGTATCCCGTACGAGTTTGGATAGGAAGGCAATCTGGCCTTAGTCACTTCAGGCTATAGAGTTATGCTGCATATGATCATGATTCCTTGCATCCGCACGACAAATTAGACTCCTGAGGAAAGAAGTGTATCTTTATAAGATACCCTGAATGTTTTAAGAGATATATGTTCCTAGGTAAGCATACGAACGGCACAATCACTAAGATCGAGTCTCATGATCCACGTTTTTAGAAAATGATTTTCCTAAGAGATGTGAAATCGATCAAGATTTCACCTTCTATTAATTGGGTGAGCCTAACAGTACAGCTGAGCCCAACGACGGGACTCAAGAACCCGTTATGAATCTTGGTCCTAGTGGGTGGCCCATTTAGAGGTGAGAAAGCTTCTCCTTCTCATAAGAGTAGTCAGGGACAAGTACCCCGACGTCATTTTTCAATTGAAAATGAGATTCTCATTGTGCTCCAGAGGATGATGAGAAGCCCAAAATATTCCAGAAGACTTTAAATGATCTTATGAAGGACCAATGGTTAAAGACTATGTAGAAGGAGATGGAATCCATAAGAATCAATAGAGCCTGGAATCTAGTTAACTTACTTGAGGATAGAAAGACAATTGGGAACAAGTGGATTTTCAAAATCAAAAGAAAAGTCGATGGATCGGCAGAAATACAAGGCCTGTTTAGTAGTCAAGGGATATATTCAGACAAAAGGCATTGACTATGAGGAGAGTTTTTCTCCTGTAGTCAAATTTATATCGATCCGTTTACTATTCACAATTTTTGCAAGTATAGATCTGGAGTTATATCATATGGATGTTAAAATCGCCTTCCTTAATGAAAGTTTGGATGAAGATATCTACATAGAGCAACCTTTTGGGTTCGTTCTAGTATGTTAGGAGAATAAGTTCTGTCAATTTCAAAAGTCGATATACAGCCTAAAGCAGTCACCTAGGCGGTGGTATTTGCAATTTCACAAAAAAGTGATATCATATGGTTTTACAATGATCGAGGAGGATTATTGCATTTATCTAATACGTTCTGATAAATCTTTTGTGATCTTGTTTTTATATGTGATGATATAATATTAGTTGGGAACAACATTGAGTATCTGATGAACATTGAGTATTTGATAATTATTAAGATATGGTTATCATCGAGTTTCGACATGAAAGACATGGGTGAAGCTGAGTTCATCCTTGGAGTTAAGATCCAGAGGGATTGCTTTAGATAAATGTTAGCTCTTTCACAAGAAATCTATGTTAGAAAGATTCTCGAGTGCTTTGAGATGAGCGATTGTAATTATATAGATACTCTTATCACTAAGTGTGATAACTTGAATATTGAGATATGCCCGAAATTTCATGAAGAAATAAAGGAAATGAGTAAAATCTTTTATTTTAGTATAATGGAAAGTTTAAAAATGTGATATTGTGTACACAACTAGACATTTGTTATATAGTCGGTCTGGTAAGTAGATATTAATCCAATCAAGGAAAATGTCACTAAATAGCAATGAAAAGAATTTTGAGATATTTCAAAAGAATTGTGAACTTCTCCTTGTATTACAAAGGAGGTAATTTACGTTTTGTGGGATATTCAAATGTTGATTGGGGCAGTGGTCTAGATATACATAGATCAACATTAGGTTTTGCCTTCTTACTCAATGGTGGTGTCATTTTTTAGAGTAGTAAGAAACAAACGTGTGTAGATCTATTTACGATAGAATTGAGTTCATGCCTTGTTCAGTCGCATTTCAGGAAAGTGTTTGGTTTCAGAGAGTATTGGATAACTTATGGATTGCAATAGATAGTGGGATGCCAGTGATAATCAACTATGATAATCAGACCACTAACGTCTATATCTGAAACCCTAAGTATCATAGTAGAACTAAATACATTGACACTAGAAATAATTTCGTGAGAAACATCATCGAGAGGGGTGAAATGGCCGTTAAGTATATTTTTACACACAGTATGGTGTCTGATTCCTTCACCAAATCCATTACTACAAACTCTTTTCTAGGATATAGAGAGTCATTGGGTTTGAACATATTTTGATATTTTTCAATTTACACTGTATTGACGATATTGATCTTGTTACATTTATATATATATATATATATATATATATATATATATATATATATATAATTCTTATGCATTATTTAGTCACACATGAGATTGTATGTTTATTTAATACACTTGTTTCTGATGATATATTTTTTGATGTGATGTGACAAAAGATATGTCAGGTATACGAGATCGACTCTCTCACATGAGTAACCACCTCCAGCTTTGAGTGAGCGGGATGAGACGGTTTTTAATTGTAAGAGATTTTGAGAATAGCCCTACTAAACCATAAATTACCCTGATATGTATTCAGGATGAGATTATATATGTTATGACTGAAATGAACGTATCTACATTCATGTTGCCTATAAATAGTTAGATTTAAGATCTCAGATATCATTTGCGTCTAGTGATATATTCTTTAAAATACTCGCTCTGAGATCTCTTGGTAAAATCTTACGCGTAGACTGAGTTTTATATCTGTACAGTGTTAGAAAAATCTAACATATGCCCTTTTGAGATATGAGAGAATAACACTGACACATATTTCAAATCGCGTATAATAAGATAACTATGAGATAATGGGAGTTATTATTTGAGATGATGGTCAAGTTAGGGCAATCCTCCTAAGCAGCATGTATGATGATATGATCCCCATTTATGAGTAGTATCTTACTCGATGTCAGTTTGGTATGCTCTCAATGAATATTTTGACTCCTAGTCAGCTCCTAAATTGAGGATGATGACTTATAGATTTATTACCTATAAGAAAAGACCGGATCATAGTATGAAATAGTATATCATGCATATGTCGAGTATGATCGCCTCTTTGAAGAATATGGGGGAGCCACTATCGGATGAGTTTCAGGTGTTAGGAGTGATCTAATCTCTACCTGACTCCTGGGAGGTTGTTAAGACCTACCTCACAGACACTGAGAGTATTCAAACTTTCATGAATGTGAGTAGATATTGTGACTCGAGAAGGAGTATTAGGAGGTGGTTAGGTGTGTTTTGGATCATGCTTACATGGCGGAGTCGAGTAAGGGCTCTCGGAGTACCAAGCGTAAATTGTGCAAACAAAACAAAAAGACCAGAGGTCAAGGTAAGAAAAAGTCATCCGTCAAAACCAACAACAAATGACAAATGTGCAAGAAGAAAGAACTCGATAAGAGCAAAGTCAAGTATTACGTATGTAGCAAATTTGGTCATTTTGCTCACGAATATGATGGGCAGAAAGTATGTCATTCTTCTTTATATGGTCTGAGTTTTGTTTCATCTACTGTAATTCTCACTGACTCTTATCCTCTGTGGATTGTAAGCTAGGAGCCATGACCATGTAACTCATGATAGGAGCATGTACATGGAATTCCGTCGATTGAGTCCCCATGTGAGGAGGCTGTATGTGGAGAACGGATCATTTGTAGCTGTAAAAGGGATTGGTACATGCAAGTTGGTGCGACGAAATAATCAAGTCCTATATCTACATGATGTTTTGTATTTACTTGAGATTTGGCAGAATCTTATATCTATACTTTGTCTTGATTGTTTAAATATTCTATTTTGTAGGAAAACTCTAAAGTTTCTATTTCATATGATAGTTTTTTTTTATGCATTGGTTTACCTCAAGATGGACTTATACATTGGATGTGGTTTCCTTTAATAATATTTATTATTTATCTCTTATTACCTTTATATCTAATATTATTTCTAATAGAACAATTGATGATGTTACTATTTGACATAGTAGACTTGGCCATATAGGGCAAGAAATGATGTATCTGCTAGTCGCGAGTGGTCTGTTAAGTCTACTAACTAGGGTCGAGTTGCGCCTATATGAGTTTTGTCTTACCGGTAAAATTATAAGAAAACCATTTGGAAAGACAGTGAGAACTGGAACTCCATTGCAGTTAGTCCACTCCGATATTTGTGAACCTATGAATGTGAGAGTTTAAAATTGAGCTACATATTTTATTACATTTATAAATGATTACACACATTTCAATTACGTTTATCTAATCTCACACAAGTTTAAGGCATTAGAGTGTTTCAGAGGGTTTATTAGCGAGATTGAGAATCAGTTAAACTTGATAGTGAAAACTTTTAGAATCGATCAAGAGCACAAGTATCTGTCTGAGCAGTACAAAGAGTTTTATTTCGAGAAGAGTATTACAAAACAGTTGACTATTTCTGCTACTCCCCAACAAAATAGAGTAGCAAAGAAAAGGAGTAGGACCTTATTGGGGATGGTAAGATCCATGATGGCGTAGGTCAATTTGCTCATCTCCTATTGGAGAGATGTTTTATTGACTATTACCTACGTTGTCAATCATGTTCCAACAAAATCTGTACTCAGTACCCCATGCGAGTTTAGATAGGAAGATAGCCTAACTTTAGCTACTTGAGGCCATAGGGTTGTGCCGGATATGTTCATGAATTCTCGCATCCACATGGCAAGTTAGCCCCGTGAGAAAAGAAATGTATTTTTATAAGATACTCTAAACGTTCTAAGGGACATGTGTTCCTAAGTGAGCATACGGATGGCATAGTCAATGAGATTGAGTCTCGTAATGTCACGTTCCTAAAAATGATTTTCCTAAGAGATGTGAAATCGATTGAGATTTCACTTTCTATGAAATTAGTGAGCCTAACAGTACAGTTGAGCCCAAAGGCGAGACTCAAGAACTCGTTATAGATCTCGGTCCTAGTGGGAGTGGCTTATTTAGAGGTGAGGCGGCTCTTCCTCATAGGAGTAGTTAGGGACAAATATCCCGACGTCATTTTTTGATTGAGAATAAGATTCTCATTGTGCTCCAAAGGATAATGAGGAGCCCAAAACATTCCAAAAGGCTCTTGAGGGTCCTATGAAGGAACAATGGTTAAAGACCATGTAGAGGAGATGAAATCCATGAGAGTCAACGGGGTCTCGGATTTAGTTGACTTAGCTGAGAATAGAAAGACAATTGGGAAGAAGTAGATTTTCAAAATCAAAAGAAAAGCCGATAGATCAGTAGAGATACTAGACCTGTCTGGTATCCAAGAGTTACACGTAGACAAATGACATTGACTACGGGGAGAATTTTTCTCCTATAGTAAAATTTATATTAATCCGTTTACTCTTAACGACTGTTGCGAGTTTGGATTTGGAGTTACACTAGATAAACGTTAAGATTGCCTTCCTTAATGGAAGTTTGGATGAAAAGATCTATATGGAACAACTCTCTGAGTTCATTCTAGTAGGTCAGGAGGATAATTTTTATCGATTTCAGAAGTCGATATACGGTCTAAATCAGTCATCCAGGCAGTGGTATCTACAACGTCACGATGAGGTGATATTTTATGGTTTTACAATGATCGAGATAGATTATTGTGTCTATCTGATACATTCTGATAAATCTTTTGTGATCCTGTCTCTATAAGTGAATGATATAATATTAGTTGAAAACAATATTGAATATCTGATGACCATTAAGTCATGGTTATAATCGAGTTTCGACATGAAGGATATAGGTAAAGCTGAGTTCATCATTGAAGTTAAGATCGAGAAAGATCACTCGAGACGAATGTTGACTTTTTCACAAGAGACTTACATTAGAAAGATTCTCGAGTGCTTTAGGATGAGTAATTGTAATTATAAAGATACTCTTATCGTCAAGTGTAATGGCTGACTCTTGAGATGTACCCGAAAACTCATGAAGAAGTAAGAGAAATGAGTAAAATCTTTTATGTCAGTGTAATGGGAAGTTTAATATACGCGATATTGTGTATACAACCAGATATTTATTATGCAGTCGGTTTGATAAGTAATATCAATCAAATCATGAAAGGGGTTACTGAAGAACAATGAAAAGGATTTTGAGACATCTCAAGGGAATTACGAGTTTCTACTTGTATTATGGAGGAGGTGATTTGCGTCTTGTGGGATATTCAGATGCCGATTGAGGCGCTGATCTAGATATACGCAGATCAACATCAGGTTTTTCCTTCTTACTCAATGATGATGCCATTTCTTGGAGCAGTAAAAAGTAAACCTGTATAACTCTATCTAGAATGAAAACTGAGTTCGTGGTTTGCTCAGTCGCAATTAGGGAGAGTATTTGGCTCTGGAGACTATTGGATAATTTAGGGATTGCTGTAAATAGTTATAGGCAAGTAATAATTTACTATAATAATCAGACCGTTATCACTTATACTCGAGAGCCTAAGTATCATAATAGGACTAAACACATTGATACCATATGCAATTTTATGAGAGATATCATCGAGAATGGTGAAATGACCATTAAGTACACTTTTACATACAGTATGGTGGCTGACCCCTTTACTAAATCTATTGCTGGAGACTCTTTTATAGGACATAGAGAGTTATTGAGTTTGCACATATTTTGACATTTCTCATTTTGTACTGAATTGACAATATTTATACTTATTACCTTTATATATATGATTCTTTTGCATTATTCAGTCACACATAATATTGTATTTTTATTTAATGCACTTATTTTTGATAATATATTTTTTGACGTGATGTGATAAAAGATGTCAGATATGCGAAATCGACTCTCTCATATGAGTGACCACATCTACCTCTAAGTGAACGGAATGAGACGGTTTCTAGTTATAAGAGAATTGAGAGTAGCATTACTAGAACATAAATCACCCTGATAGAATATAAATCACCCTGATATGTATTGAGGATGAGGTCATATGCGTTATGACCGATATGAACATACTCATATCCATATTGTTTGTAAGTAGTCAGATTTGAGATTTCAGATATCATCTGCATCTAGTAATATTGTCTCTGAGATACTCTATCTGAGACCTATGGATAAAATCTTATGTGTAGATTGAGTCTCATATTTGCACACTATTAGAGAAATCTGACATATGCCATTTTGAGAGATGGTGGAATAAAATCATGGCACGTGTTTCATATCGCGTGTGATAAGACGACTATGAGATAGTGGGAGCTATTATTTGAGATAATATTATGATCATATCTCTATTTTCACTGTGTGAGATCCGAGATTCATTGAGTGGGATCTTTTGTACGTTTATCACTTTCAGTTATTTTTAATAGTTTTGATTTAGTATTTGTTACTTTATTTATTTATCTGTCCTAGTAGATAAATTGAGGTTTAAGGGATATTTCTAGGAAAACATCTAAATTGGGATCGATAGATTCAAGTTTGGGAAAATGAAGGCTAATAAACATTATATCATTGTATAGTATTCACCGACCAGTCTGTTATATTTATCTATATTGGAATTTAAATATAATAGTGAATATACAGTCAAGTAATAATTGATGATCACTTTTTATGAGAAAAGTAACATGATGGATGTAACTGCACTAAGTTTGGAGTATAGTGAGTTCTTTTTATATTAACAGTAACTTATCGATCATTCTAACAGATGCATTAAGTAACTTTTGCTTGTAGGTGTACTCGCAAGTCGAATGACGTCCAATTTTATATGAAAGTCTAACAGGGTGATATAGAAAATAGCATGAATTGTGATTCTGTGACGGATGTAAAATACTCACATATGTAAATGAGAGATATTGATAAAAAATACCTATGTAGGGGCTTTTACCACACAGTTAAGTATTCAAATTTAAATTTAAAACAAAAGGATAATTGGGGGTTAACCCCATTATCACCGCTCTCTCAAAACTCTCTCTATTAACCTACGTGTGGTTTAATCATTTTTCTTCAATTTTTTTTTTTTTTTTTTTTGAGATTTGAAGAACATTCACGTGGAAACATTATCGAGAGAATTCATACCGTGAGAGCACACTTAAGGGGTAAAAGAAAATTTCGAGTAGGGAATTTTTTTGTGTTACTTTCGTCACCGGATTAAGAATTGTAGTATTATTTCATTGTGGTAATAAGTCGTTTGATGTGCTTATCATTCCGACTGTGAAATCAACGAGAAATATATCGTGGTTTCCGGATTGTCGGCATATATTTACTGAGGTATACCCGTATACTTAATTTTTTAATTGTTCTAAAAAATTTTCATGCTTCTATTTGTGATAATTAAATCTAACAACTCTAAATTTACCTTAATTAGACTCCGGATGAAAAAGTTATGAAGAGAAAAGAAAAAGGAAAAAAAAAAACCTAATATGTTGGTGAAAAATAGAGCCACGACATTGTGACATATTAAATAACACGCATACACAAGCATATTGGTACAATTTTGATATTGAGGTTTTTAGTTGTTATCGTACTATGCTAGGTTGATTACCTAGTTTGATATATATTAAAAAAAAATTCCCTAAAACTATCCATATTCATAAGCATTACAAAAATCCCTCTTATTATTTTAGCCTACAACTTTTGTCTTTCTATTATATTCATGCTAAGAGGGGAATGCCAATATGGCGGCCCCTTCAGTAAACTAGCTTTGCATCTTCTATGTAATCGAGGGGTTAGATGATTGCCCGCCTGAACTGACTACTCCAATTCAGTTTTCGTCTGAATTAAACGCTCGGACTCTGTAGTGACAAATTTCATCCATGTGGCTGCTTTTATCACCGTATATATATTGCCCGATTGTGTGATGAATGCTCTGTAATGCAGGGAAGATGCAGATATATCTGTTCTCTCTCTCTCTCTCTCTCTCTCTCTCTAATTTCGCATTTATATGGCCGACTCTGCCGCGTCAGTCATTGATGACCAGCGTCTTATTAGTGCTAGTATCTGGGTCATCTGCCCTTGAATATATGCCTGTCAAGGCTTAAATTTTGAGTACTAGTATCTCTAACAAAGCAATCGAATTAACTCGTCTTCCCAACACACATCCTTTAAATGAATACATGCATTATAAAAAACCAAATAAAACTCATTCTTGACCCAAAGCAAAATGGCTTGGTTTGACACACACTCAATTGTTCCCCTAATTCTCTTAAACTCATTGTTCCTTTTTGCCTCCGCCATACACCTGAAAACCGCACTCTCAGCTCGTCCAGACACTATCTCTTGTACCATCGACCTTCTAACTGGGGCCTGCCAATATCCACAACCCATCCCAAACTGCCCTTTCATCAACCGAATCAGCGGCCGCTGTCCAATAGTCATACCACTTAGCGACATCTCTCCTTCACCTTCACCATCACCATCACCATCGCCATCGCCATCGCCATCACCATTACCCTTACCATTTCAACATGATCTGCCATTGCCACCAGGTTTTACTGATCCAACTGATCCGTTGTTTGGTCCTATGACGCCACCGTATTATGCGGGGATGCCTGTGCCAGACCAGTCACCCTTTCCAGTTGAACCGGAAGGGCCTTCTTCATTGCCATCTATAGAGTTACCACCGGTGGCACCAGTTTTTCCTGATATACCAATAGATTTTCCGTTCCCTCCACAGCCAGAGCCACCAGTAGGAGGACCAATAATGTTTTAGATGAAGTTTGGGAAGAGGTGGTTTATTGTGCAGGGTTTGTGTTGCTAAATATAATGGTGCCCGCTTGGCATTTGCCTTACAATACAACACAAACAATGATGTGCAAAGTATGTATGCACGGAAATAAAGGTCTTCGCTAGCCATGCGTGTGTTGACTTGATTACCTACTAAACCATTTTCAAATATGGATTAATTGGATCGCATCCCATACCAGCTCAGGCCCAACTAGACCTGTGCACGGTCAGGCGTCCCACCCAACCTGGCTAGGGCAGCCCGGCCCATAAAGGGCCGGGTCCAGGCTGATACTTTGCACATTTTTTCAACTTTGGCCCAAGCCAGCATGACTTTTATCTTTTCTTTTCTTCTCTTTTTCTTTTTTTGTTTTTCATCTGGGGGTGCTAATTGGACTAGTAAGCAAAAGCTTCTCTACTTAATTTAAGGAGATTTCTAAAAATTAGGGAAGAATATAGGAATGTAGCTGGAATCTCTATGTAATTGTGCCAAGTTAAGTTATATTATTTGTATACCCACATCACAACTGTTCGACAAAAGGTTTAACTGAGCAAAATATCTAAAAAATTCAAAAGAAAAATAAAAAATTCAATCTGCCTAATTCACTTCCCTCTTAGGTAGACCAGGGAATTACTCCTCTCTTAGGTAAAAGTAAGGACAACAAAGTGGATTTTTCAGGGGTATTTTTTATTTTTTATTTGTTTTTATAATATTTTGTTAATGGGCAAACCATGGGGGAGATTTTGTCAATTTCCCAATTAAAAGAAGTTTTCTCAATTAAAAACAAGTGTAGAAAATTAAGCTTTAATATGTTGAATCGGCAATTCTCAATTATTATTGTTTTCCATTTAGAAGGAATTTTAGACCATTAAGACATGTTTGATGGGAAGGAGTAAATGTTCTCAACCACTCACATTAATTCTCTCTCGCTCTAAAAAAGTCAGTTTTTTTTTTTTTTTCTTTTTGTTATTCCACGACGTTCGAATGCCTGATCATAGGAAGGTAGTTGTGATCACTGATCTGTTCTTTTGAAACAAAAAAAAAGTCAGTTTGATTTATAATTTCTCTTTATAAACATATTGATTTTAAATTTTCCTTCCTAAAATAAAAGTTTTAGTTTTTCTCTCTCTATAACTAAATAAATTAATTTTCACTCTCTAAAAAATTAATTTGACTTATATTATTTTAAGTTTTCTCTTTAGCAAAACTAAAATTAGTTTTTATCTCTCTAAAATTAAACGCATTAATTTTTCTCTATAAAAATTAAATTATTTAAAATTTTCTTTCTCTAAATTTAATTTTTTTTTTCTAATTTTCTTAATTAAAAAAATGAATTTAGTTAATATTTTCGCTATAAATACATCCATTTTAAAATTTTTATTTCCTTGTCCGTGTGTTGCCCGATCCTACCCCGGTAGGGACTTTTAAGATAAATGTTACCCCAATGAAAATTTAGGATATAAAAGTATGAACATTCAAACAAAAGATATCAGAAAATATATTTGAATAAGAATTTTTTACTACTGATGTATTTGGACGGTTGTCGATTTTGATAATTACCAAAATTGTCATTTCTTTTCTATGTTGCATTAAATAAGTTGGTAAGGTTTCTGCCATCATCAAGTATGGTCTATCTAATTCCAAACATGGCTTTACTTCCATCCTCCGTCAACCCTTCTCACTTTGCACTCGGATTAAAGACGTGGCACTAAATTCTTTTGGAAAAAAATGTTCACAACTTATACTAACTTTTTTCTTTATTAGTCTCAGTGGAATTAAAATAAAAATTTTATTTATTATTTTGCCAAAATAGCCAATGAAAATGAGTCAAGGGTCAACCAAGATGGATGAGTGAGTGGAAGTCCCCGCAAAAGATTGGAAGCGAGTCATGAGCACTACGCGCATGAGGCACGAGTCTCCAAAGTCCATGCAGAGAAGTGTAGATGCGCAGACTCAAAGTCACGCCGCAATGACTACAAGCTAAATTATGCTTATGCCGTAGAAAAGAAGGAATTGCCATCATATGCAAAGGATATTAAATTTTTTAAACCATTAAAGTTATATATTGTTGCCGTGAGCTGTAAATTAAGTGGAGTAATTTTAGGAAGAGATTTATTCATTCTTTGTGAGCTGTAAATTAAGTGGAGTAATTTTAGGAAGAGATTTATTTCTTCTTTGTATATATCCCAATTGTTATGGGATTTTATTTTTTTATTTCTGGAATTATAGTCTGTATTTCTAGAATTAGTTTGTTTACTTCCAGATCTAGATCCTTAATGTTAGCTTTGTTCTTGTATAAATTATATTTCCCATTGAATGGAAGAAATAAGAGAGATATTCTTTCTAAAGAATTTTATCATATATATATATATATATATATATATATATATATATATTTGGATATTTATAATAAGGGGAATTCAAAAAATTGTGTAAGGAAGTAAGGTAAAATATACATGAGGTTTGGGCGAATAAGGATAACAAATTGTAATTTTTTAGAAACAAATAAAATTTTAAAAATTTTAATGATATTTTTAAATTTTTATTAGTATTTATGATATTTTTAATTTTCTGAAATATCTCAGAATGTGCTATATAATAATTTTTTTTTTTTAATTTTAGGGGGCAGTAGCCCGAATGCTTTGACTTTGCCGCTGATTTATAATATATGAAAACCTTTTATAGTAGCATTCAAAAAAATAAAAAATAAAAATAAATCCAATTTTTACCATTTTTAATCAGAAAAAAATATATACTTTTTGTTATATTATTTACATCTAAAAGTTGTCGTTGAAGCATTTTAAAAAATAATAATAATTATAGAATCTACAAAACAAACTCGCAGTAAATTTTCAATTATATTTTTCATTTTCATAATGTTTCCGAATACCCTTTAACAAAAGTATTGTTAAGTGATTTGGTTTGTTTGAAGAAAAATAATTTTCTTTAAAACAAATAATTTAAACCGTTTTGTATGTATATGGCTCTTTGATATATTGGGATTAATAAAAATATTATCAAATTGTAGAAAATAACCCAATTTAATTTCCTAATTATTCACTATTGGAAAATTAGAAAAAATGGATAATATATTTTGGAAACATATTCGTTAGAAAAAAAATCCAAAAATAATATTTAGAGAGCAAATTCAGGTGGAACAAGAGCATGAGTTTATGCTTGTAGTCAAATAGGTGTGGTGTGACGTAAGCAGGTGCGGATTTGATGGCGTCAGCATATTCGACGGGCAACGGGCAGGGAATTCGGCAAGATGGCTTTCGTTGTTCAAGGCGCTCTTTCCACACCAAGGTTGGCAATCAAATCAAGTAAGCCTTCAACGTTCGGCTAGACAGAAAGAATTGATCAAAGAATGAAAGGCATACAGCAAACTCTGCGAATTTCGCTTATTGACGTGGGAAGAAAAATATGTTTTGTTTAAGATGACAAAATTTTAATCTTTGTTAAGTATTGCAAAAAGGGCTTAACTCAAAATATCTCTAAATTTTCAAATAAAAATTAATTAGAAAGAAATGTGATAACAAGAATGTAGATCCACCAAAGTATTTTGCACTTGCAAAATATATTTTATCAAAAAATGTTCACTACTTTTTATTAGAATAAAATATATAAATATCCTTATTTAATTTGGGTTGTCATTTTGAAGCGGTTGTAATTCAAAATTCATTTATCAGTTTTAAGGGTTTTGAAAGAAATAATTGACGATTTAAACTGTTTGTATGATTCACATTTTGATTATGACTCAAAAAGATTCTAATTTTGGATAGTTAAGATTCTGATTTTGAACTGATTTAAAATTTTTTTTGTTAGAGAAAAAATAATAAAAAAATTGTATCAATTTTTTGAAATATGTCGTCAAGATATAATAGCAAAAGAGTCAAAAATATAATTGAAAAAAATTACGGCATTCTTTCAACTTTGAAAGAGCATGGTTCTACCATCCTAATTTTTCACATGTTTTTGTAGAGTCTTGATCGATCACTATTAGAAACCATTAATTCAATAACTTCGGCGCTTCAAGAGTGGAACAAAGAAGTTTTTGGTAATTTTTTTCAGTGAAAGAAGATTCTGATTGCTAGCTCTGAGGGATTTAGAGAGCTTGCGATTATAATTCATCCCCATATTTGCGCCAGTTGTAGTCAACTTTGTTAGAGGAATATCATCGTATTTTGGATATTGAGGAAATCTTGTGGCACTAGAAATCCTGTCTGCAAGGGTTTGAAATCATGTCTGCAAAGGTTTAGTCAAGGAGATATAAATACTCGATTTTACCATCTTACCACGATCATTAGGCGAAAATCCAATAGAATATCTCAGTTAAAATAGATAGGAAATGGTGTTTTGATACTCAGCACCTATAGACATATGCTACAAATTATTTCTCTAACTATTTGTGGGGAATGGTTTGAACTTGGCTAGTCACTTTTAAGAGAATTGGCAGCAATATATGGACGAGGAGGATCAGGGTTCCCTTATGTAAGCTGTTGAGATAATAGAAATCAGAAATGTTGTGTTTTCTATGAAACTTAAGACCCCATGCCTGGATTGCGTTCAACGGTGTTTTACTAGAAGTTCAGGGACGTGACTCAAAATGCTCTTCTTTAGTTTGTTATTGGGGCAATTAGAGAGGGTAGCTACCCCATTCATGTCTCCAGGCCTTTATTGTCCTCATTCTGAAAAAAACTAACCCTGAGTCTTTAAGGGACTTCAGACCGATTAGTCTTTTAAACTCTAGTTATAAGGTCCTATCTAAGGTACTGGTGCATAGACTCAGGCCAGTCATTTAGAAATTAGTGGGGCCATTTCAGAGCAGCTTTCTTCCAAGCCATAGTACGAACAAATAATGTAATCATCACTCAAAAAATCATTCATTATATCGGACAAGTTTAGAGTAAGAAATGGCCTATGGTCCTAAAAATTGATTTACATCGCACATATGATAGTGTGTCTCGGGAGTTTTTGCAACAAATCTTGATTGATTTTCGGTTTCCCATGAAACTAATTTGACTGATCATACCGTCTCTAATAATAGTTTTGCCCTTTCATGGAATGGTGAGACTCCCCCTTTTTTTACCCCAGGTAAGGAGCTTAGACAAGGAGACCATTTGTCCCTTTATTTGTCTATTCTGGTCATGACAAAGCTTTCTTATATAATCCAGGAGAGGGTATGGGTTGGCTAGATTGGAGTCTAACATTTCCCACTTATACTTTGTAGACGATCTCATGCTTTTTGCAGACACCAATCAAAGGAATCTCACCTCCATTTTGAAATGCCTTCAGGAATTTGCTAAAGTTAGTGGGCTTGTAGTTAACCCGACTAAATTCAAGATTTTTATTTTTCCGAAAGCTCCATTATATTTGAAATGACACTTGTTAGCCCTTTGTCACTTTCAGTCTACGGACTACTTGGGGAGGTACCTAGGGATTCCTACTTTAGATGGGTGGGCGCAAAAGAACACATTTCAATATATGGTGGAATGGGTGAAGAATAAGATAGCGACCTGGAAGATGAAGATTCTCAGTCCAATTGGTCGGAGAACATTGATCCAATTTGCGTCTTCTTCCATACCAACTCATACTATACAAACAAATTGGATTCCTAAACATACTTGTGCTAAGCTGAATCGTTTCAGTAGACAATTCCTTTAGGGTGACTCGAATACTGTTAGGCGGGTTCATGTGGTTGGATGAGACATGGTTTGTCATAGCTGCTTCCAGGGGGGACTAGGGCTTTGCACATTCAGGGATATTAATCGGGCCCTTCTTATTAAGTTGGGTTGATAGTTGATAACTGATGAGTCCGCTCTTTGTTGTAAAGTGATACGTGGTAAGCACCTATGACATTACACCTTTTTGGATTATCAGAAGTGCTCAGGGGGATCTCATTTATGGAGGGGTCTTTTAAGGGTCTGATTTGATTTGAAGAGTATGGTTCACTGGCAGATAGGTAGTGGTTCAAAAATTCAATTCTAGACAGACTGTTGGGTAGGCACTATAAAAATTTATAAATCTCACTTAAATTCAACCCAAACCGTTCTGTAGCAGGGAGCACCAGGAAAGTTCCCAGGAAAGAGGTGGAGCTCGTCTGTCCTCGCTTAAGAACCTCTTTCCTTGGACAAATGTTTGTCACTTGACAGAACTTTCCTAAATATACTATGCTATCGCATACTAGAGAATGGGCTTTACTAAAGTTTGGAGTACAAATTTAAATATAGACAAAGAGAGATAAAAAATGTGATCAAGTAAAGAGAAAAATAAGGAGAAAGATTTATCAAGAAAAAAAATGAAATTGAAGAATGAAGAGAATTTCTTCTATTGAGTGTAAAAAAGAAATTATCTCAATATTACAAAGACAGAAAAAGGAGAAGAGAGATTTTGGAAGAGAGATTGTCTTCCAAGTTATAAATACAAGAGAAGAGAAAGATCCTATTTATAGAAGATGGAGGAGAAAGAAAGAAAAAATAAAAATAATAAAAATAAAAAATAAAAAGGAATGGGGGAATCCTCCAACGGCTATATAGCCGTTGGAGGTGAAAAATGTGGAATTCTCCAACGGCTTCCAACGGCTTCATAGCCGTTGCAGTCATGGGCCCACTTGGGCCAGAAATCTTGGGCCCAAGTGGGCCTATGTATTTTCAACACTCCCCCTCAAGTTTGGTGAATATATATCGATGGAGCCTAACTTGTCGAGAATATTATTCATGTGACTAGCCATAGTTCTCTTGGTGAAAATATCAGCAAGTTGTTCACTACTCTGTACGTAAGGGGTGATTATGGTTTTGTCTTCAATCTTTTGTCACACAAAATGACAATCCACTTCAATATGTTTGGTCCGCTCATGAAACACTGGATTTGAGGCAATGTGAATAGCCGATTGATTATCACAAAAAAGCTGAATTGGTATTATGACCTTGAACCCCAAGTCTTCAACTAGGGTTTAAGCCATATAATCTCACTTGTCGATGCTGCCATAACTCTATATTCCGCTTCCGCACTAGATCTTGAAACTACTGATTGTTTCTTACTTCTCCAAGACACTAGATTACCTCCCACAAACATACAAAAGCCTGTTGTAGATCTTCTATCTTGAGAATCTCCAGCCCAATCCGCATCACAATATCCAATAATTTCAGAATTTTGGTTGCACTTCATCCATATTCCACGCCCAGGAGAGCCCTTTAGGTACCTCAAGATTCTTTCGGCTGCTCTCCAATGTCCTATTTTTGGATTATGCATATGCTGGCTGATTCGGCTAACCGCATATGCTATATCTGGCTTGGTGATCGTCAAGTAAATGAGTTTCCCAACGAGTCTCTGGTATCTCGATATGTCAGTGAATAATTGATTATTATCCTTTTCTTCTTCAAAGGTTGAGATTGGACTACAAGCTGGTTTAGCTCAAATTTTACCTGTTTCCTGCAAAAGATCAAACGTGTATTTTCTTTGGGATAGAACAAGCCCTTTAGAGGAGTAGGCAAGTTCTATACCTAGAAAGTATCTTAGTTTCCCTAAATCTTTAATTTCAAATTTAGATTTAAAAAAATTTTTAACTTGATCTATTTGCTTTATATCATTCCCGGTTATGATTATGTCATCAACATAGATAAGTACAACGGTGACCTTTTCATTAAAAAATTTTGTAAATAAAGATGAGTCACTGTTGTACTTAGAAAAATCATAACTAAGAAGAGCGGTGCTAAGTTTAGCATACCAAGCTCAGGGAGATTGTTTCAAACCATAGATGGCCTTATTGAGCTTGCATACTTGTCCATCTTTGCCTTCAAGTCCTTGAGGAAGTCGCATGTAAACTTCCTCCTTCAATTCTCCTTGCAAGAATGCATTTTTCACATCCATTTGGAATATCGGCCAACTCCAATTTGTTGCAAGGGACAATAAAACTCGGACTGTGGTCATTTTAGCGACTGGAGCAAAAGTTTCAGTGTAGTCTTCTCCATATGTCTGAGTGAAGCCTTTGGCTACAAGTCGTGCTTTGAGGCGATCGATTGTTCCATCACTCTTATGCTTGACCTTGTAAACCCACTTGCACCCTACCGCTTTCTTTCCTTTAGGAAGAGTGGTGATTTCCCAAGTTTGATTCTTGGTAAGAGTATCTAATTCTTCATTCATAGTCTTCCTCCATTCTTGATGACCATTAGCTTCTTCATAACTTAAAGGTTCCTGCATTTGGTCAATGCCATTCAAGAACTTTTGATGACTAGAAGAAATATTATTAGTTGTATAAAAATTAGAAATAGGATGAGATGTAATTTTGGAATTATAATAAACTTCCTTATTTAACCATTCTGAAGGACGTCTTAATCTAGTTGATCTTCTAAGTGGAGGAGGTGGTGAAGATGGTTCAATAAGAATTTCCTCATTTTCTTCATTAACTTGTTCTCCCCCTTGCTCATATTTTGTTCTAGAATTATTTCTTGGGGAGATTTATTTTCAACTCTTGGAGATTCCCAAAGAAGGATTTGTAGGTCCTTTTTTATGAAATCTTTATTTTTGCTATGTTCTTTGAAATAGAATTTATCTTCAAAAAATATTACATACTTAGATGTATAGACTTTATTAGTTTCGGGTTCATAGCATAAATATCCTTTTTGAAATGATGCATAACCTATAAAAACACAACGTCTCCCCTTTTTTTCTAACTTATCTCTTATTTGAGAAAGAATATGAGTATAACATGTGCAACCAAATATTTTAAGATGAGATAAGGATGGTTTTTCTTTTCTAAGTATCTCTAAAGGAGATTTTCCTTTGAGATTCTTTGAGGGAAGTCGATTAATTACATGTGCAGATGTACTAATTGCATCACTCCAAAATATTTTAGGCATATTTGCAAAAAATATCATGGTTCTTGCTATTTCTAGTAAATGCCTATTCTTTCTTTGGGCAACTCCATTTTATTGTGGAGTATAGGGGCAAGATGTTTGATGAATGATTCCTTTGTTTTCTAAATATTCTTTAAATTCATTACTCATATATTCACCTCCATTATTAGTTTTAAGTGTTTTAACATGAGCATCATATTGTTTCAAGATAAAGTTGTTAAAGTTTTTAAATGCTTCGAAAGCATGTGTCTTAATGTGAAGCATGTATATCCATGCGTATCTAGATTTATGTTCTATAAAAGATATAAAATATTTGAAACCTCTTCTAGATTCAACAGGGGATGTCCATATATCTGAATGCACAAGATCAAAGACATTTTTATAAATAGTTTCCGAAATCGGATAAAATACTCGGGTTTGTTTCCCAAAAATACATGCTTCACAATGATCATTTTTATAAAATTTTGTTGGAAAAAGTAATTTTAAGGTTTGATCATTTGGATGACCTAATCTAGCATGCCAAAATTGATTATCTCCTTCACATGCTACAAGAGCTTGATTGTCTTGATCCAAAAAATATAAATTGTTTCTTCTAGATCTTCTACCAATCACTTGATTCGATTTGAGATCCTGAAAAATAACAGTATCAGGATCCAAAATAGCTTTACAATTTTGGTCCTTAGTTAACTTACTAATTGACATAAGATTTGAGATAAATTTAGGAATATATAAAGCATTTGAGTTTTTTCCAAAAAATTCAACTTCTCCAATTTCTTTAACTTTCAAATTTTGTCCATTAGCTACTTTGACTATTTTATGATTGATGAGAGGTTTAAAACGTTTTATCTTTTCTTTGTCCTTAACCATATGATCGTCACATCCCGAATCTATTAACCAATTTTCAGAATAATAAGTGGAGTTTGAGGAGTTACCAGAATTATTGGCGACTTGTTTCAGTAGCTTAGTGATGCCTTCAAGAGCCGTTTCCAATGCCACATTTTGCGCTACTTTTGGTGCTCCTTGTTCTTTCCTTTTGAGATGCTCTAGTTTGAGATGGGGATAAAGAAACCAATATTTCTCTTTGGTGTGGTTTAATCTCTTGCAATGTGAGTATCCTTTCTTATGAGGAGGCTGATAGACTTTGTTGGCAATGGGTTCTGGTGTAGGAATAAAAACTTGTTGCTCAACTTTAAATTCGTGAACTTCAACTTTTGATTGTGAAGCCTCCTCAAGTCGCATGCTAGCATCAGCCTTCTGAATTAGGAATCGGATTTCTTGATATGAAGGGAAGTCCTTCATGCGAAGGATTTCTTGGCGAACATTTGAGAAGCGTTCGCCAAGAGAGACAAGAAGGCCAAAATCTTCATCCTTCCGTTTTAGTAATATTTTTGGATCATATGTGTGAGCCCTTAACATCTCCAATTCATTCCATAAATCTTCATATTCTCCAAATAGTTGGGAAAGAATTTTCTCCTCCTTCTGAATGTTGGCGATCTTCCGCTTGATTTCAAAAATTCTTCCCACATTAGATTCTTGCCCATATAGATCATACATTTGATCACATAAAGATTTAGAGTTTGGACAAAATGACACCATATTTTTGTGAGTTTGATCCATTGCACTAGAGAGAAGAATGAAGACTTGATCATCTCTTTCTTTCCATTCTTCATATGCAGAGTTGGTAATATCAAGAGATTCACTCGTTATAAATTTCAAGAGTTTTAGAGCATTGAGTGATCTTTTGATGTGGCCTACCCATTGGAAATAATTTGTGGAGGTTAAGATTGTGGAAGAAAAAAGTTGGGTTTGAAATAAATTAAACGAGGACGGAGGATTTGCCATGTGAGAAATAATAGAATTCGCTCTGATACCATGTAAAAATTTGTAAACCTCACTTAAATTCAACCCAAACCGTTCTGTAGCAGGGAGCACCAGGAAAGTTTCCAGGAAAGAGGTGGAACTCGTCTGTCCTCGCTTAAGAACCTCTTTCCTTGGATAAATGTTTGTCACTTGACAGAATTTTCCTAGACATACTATGCCATCGCATACTAGAGAAAGGGCTTTACTAAAGTTTGGAGCACAAATTTAAATATAGACAAAGAGAGATAAAAAAATGTGATCAATAAAGAGAAAAATAAAGAGAAAGATTTATCAAGAAAAAAAATGAAATTGAAGAATGAAGAGAATTTCTTCTATTGAGTGTGAAAAAGAAATTATCTCAATATTACAAAGACAGAAAAAGGAGAAGAGAGATTTTGGAAGAGAGATTGTCTTCCAAGTTATAAATACAAGAGGAGAAGAGAGATTTTGGAAGAGAGATTGTCTTCCAAGTTATAAATACAAGAGAAGAGAAAGATCCTATTTATAGAAGATGGAGGAGAGAGAAAAAAAAATAAAAATAAATAAAAATAAAAAATAAAAAGAAATGGGGGAATCCTCCAACGGCTATATAGCCGTTGGAGGTGAAAAATGTGGAATCCTCCAACGGCTATGAAGCCGTTGGAGGTGTAACAGCTATTATAGCCGTTGCAGTCATGGGCTCACTTGGGCCAGAAATTTTGGGCCCAAGTGGGCCTATGTATTTTCAACATGCACGAGTTCACTATCACATGTCCTATCTAATAGTTTGGAAGGGAACACAAAAAACCTCCTTGTCCGCCACTTTATTTTGAGGGATAGACGATGGGATCTAGTTCACCTCGCGGGGCTCCTTCCTGCAGGTGTGGTAGAGAAAATCTATGCAATCTTGATTCCTTGTGACCTTGTAGGTCAAGACATCGTTTGCTGGACAGGAGACTCGAATGATATGGAGAGCCATCACCACCATATATTACTGTAATATGATCAATAATACCTTTTTTTATTATTTTTGTAAAGCTGTCCAAAGAGTTTATATAAATTCATAAAATATAAGATCGAAAATTTTCAAATAAGACCAAATTACAAACAACACATATAAGATAATATTAAGTTAAGAGATATCTCAATAGGACATTCAACCTTTCCTAAGATAATTGTTTTGTCAATTACATTTCTACGTAAATATATATATATATATATATATATATATATATATATATATAAAAATAGAATTTTATGCTGTGTTACCAAATGTGACCTCTTATGAAGTGTCATTTACATCTATATTTGAGAACTCATCGATAGCTATCCATAGTGCCTTCAAATGCTTTCACAATCCTTATACCATTTATTTTTCATTTTCATTGGAATATAATTATAATTAAGTCAATAAATAATAAGGAGATTTTAAATATAAATACGAAGGTTTCTCTTAATAATTAGAAATTGCTTTTTGAGTTTAATCATAACAAAATCCACAATAAATATGAAAACTGGGAGCCAATAAGTTGGACATAGTGGGTGGGGTTCAATGGGAAATGACTAAAAGGGGTGGCCAACACTTAGGGTGCCCTAGGAAATCAAAAAGGCTGAGAGATGATTGCGGGCGGTGGGAGTTTTGAGCAGCAGAATGCGAAGTGATTGACAGAGAATGAGTATACGCGCAAGACCTGGGTACCGAGAAAAAGGAAGCTTAAGAAGGCCAAGAATATTCAACAATACCAAAAAGTCAACAATACCAGAAGAGGCAATTTTGTTTGACCCCCCAAAGGCGGAAACAAATCGTACTATATATCTATACATAGCATGTTACCTTGCAGTATTGGAAACGTTGTGGAAAAGCAGATCATAAATAATTGTGCACTCCTTTCATCCTCATAGAAATTATTTTTATCATAATTTTATCTTAATATAAATTAATTTTTCTTAATTGTATCCTCATTATGTCTTAAATTTATTCCAACATTATCGGAGTATAAATTAATTTAACCCTGTTGTGACCTAATTTTGTCCAAACATTATTTTATTATAAATTAATTTTTTTCCTAATTATATCTTAATTTGACCCTACTTTTATTCTATATAATTTAATTTTACCCTAATTGTGTTCTAATTTTATCCTGTTATATCATCATTTTAACTAATTTTACCATAATATAATTAATTTTACCCTAATTTAATCTTAATTTGCTCTATTTTCGTGTTA
The DNA here is from genome assembly GCA_033439265.1 of Dillenia suffruticosa. Taxonomy (NCBI): domain Eukaryota; kingdom Viridiplantae; phylum Streptophyta; class Magnoliopsida; order Dilleniales; family Dilleniaceae; genus Dillenia; species Dillenia suffruticosa. The sequence goes on along the minus strand of JAVTVX010000013.1, from coordinate 8,622,206 downwards.
ATTTTATCATAATATAAAACAACAGTTATTGTGTCGTTAAGTCTTGCAATTGTTGGACGCCGCGTGGGGAAGCTGTCAGAATGGAAGGCACTGTGGTCAATAGTCTTTACTCGGACCACCGTTCTCATAGGATAATAGACAAAGCTGCGAAGTTAAAAGGTTTGATACCAAATATATAGTTGAAACAAGAAATCGGCAATAAAAGCTATTTATACCAATAAATAAATATGAGTTAAAAGAAACATATATATATATATATATATATATATATATTTTTTTTTTTTTTATTTTCGTTCAGCTCCTTCATCCTTTTTTTATCATATTTTTTTTTCTTATTTAGGTCCTCCCAATTTTTTTTTGGGCCGCTACTGTTCACCCAAAAGTTCTGATGTCCCCAAGTGTCATCCACTTTTTTTTCCTACTTTTTATTTGTTTAGGTCCTCCGTCTTTTTTTTTACCACATTTCTTTTTTCATTCAATTCCTCGAACCTCTTTTCTGAGTCAATTTTTTTCTTGGGTGCTATTGTTCAATGAAGTCGTCCCCAAGTGATCGCCCATTGTTTTTACCACACTTTTTTTTTTTCTTTCAGATTTTTCTTTCATTTTTTTAACTCTTTTTTCTTAGACGTTACTGCTTATAGAAAATTTCGACACTCTAATATGGTTATCCCTTTATTTTTAACTAGCAATTTATTTTTTCTATTCAAGTCATTCCTTATTTTTTTGACCCTTTTTATTTTCTATCGGCATATATATTACATATTATTATTGACAGGATTCTAATGCCCTCGGATGGTCATCACTTTATTTTTAGATCATAGTGTTTGTTTTTTCACACATTTCATTCTTTTTTTTTTACCTTATCTTTTTTCTTTTTTCCTGCTGACAAATATATTGCTCGCTCCGATAGGCATTACTGTTCACAAAACATTTTGATGCTCTCGAAGGGTCATTCCTTTATTTTTAGACCATTTTTTATTTTTTTTCATTCAGGTGTTTTCTCTTTTTATTTTTTGACACTTTTTTTCTAAGGTGTTACTGTTCACAAAAGGTTCTAACGCTCTTGAATGGTCATCTTTTTATTTTTGAATCATAGTTTTTTTTTTCATTAAAATTCTTTATCTTTTTATTTTTTAACCGGAACTTTTTTTTTATAACAAATATATTGCATGTTACTATTTATAGAATTTTGACGCCCTGGGGTGATTGTCCCTTTATTTTTAGATTATAATTTTTTATTTTTTTATTTATATAATTTCTCCTTTTATTTTTTTATCCAATTTTTTTCTCTAAACTTCTTCGTATTATTTTAACATAGATTTTTCCCTTTTTCTTTTTTTTTGCCCCACTTTTGTTATTCACAAAATTCTGATGCACTTGAATAATCATCCCTTTATTTTTAAATTACAGTTTTTTTCATCTAAACCTCTCCTCCTTTTTTCTTGACCTGATTTTTTTGTCTCAGGGGTTATTGTTTACGAAAAATTCTATCACTCTCGGATGATCATTCCTTTATTTTTGGACAACAGTTTTTTTCATTTAGTACATTCCACTTTTTTTGCCCTTTTTTTTCTACTGGAAAAATATTGCATATTATTATTCATGAAATTCTAACGTCATCAAATTGTTGTCCATTTAGTTTTAAACTATAGTTTTTTATTTTTTTTCCACTCATGTCCTTCGTCTTTTTATATTTTTACCTAATTTTTTTTTCCTTTTTCCTACCGACAAACATATTGCATGTGCCAATAGGCATTACTGTTCATAGAAAATTTAGACGCTCACAAATAGTGATCCCTTTATTTTTAGATCACCTTTTTTTTTCGTTCGGATCATTCATCTTTTTATTTTTTGACACGAATTATTTCTTAGGTGTTACTATTCACAGACAGTTCTAATCACTACAAAAAACATGATATTAACGACGAAGTTGGTAGCGAAAATCTTAAGAAAATTCGTCGTTAAATTTTTCGTCGCAAATACTGTGTCGCAAAAATTTAACGATGAAAGAAGTAAATTCGTCGCCAAATTAACGACGAAAATAGTAAATTCGTCGCTAAATTTCATGGCCAAAATTAGCGACGAATAGGACAAGTCGTCACTAAAATTAATGACGGATAGGCAATTTTAGTGACGGAAACGCGAATCCATCGCTAATTTTGACGAAGGGATCGTATATCTGTCGGTAATTTTAGCGACGGATTGATCTCCGTGTCGCTAATTTTAGCGACAATTAGGCCAATTCGTCGCTAAGTTGAGTGACCAATGGCCCTCTACGTCGCTATATTAGCGACGAAAATTCCCATCCGTCACTAATTTTAGCGACGGATAAAGCTCTGCGTCGCTAATTTTAGTGACGAATATCCAAATTCGTTGTTAAAATTAGCGATGAGAAGCTGTTTTGATTGTTAACTTTAGCGACGAATATTGTAGTCCGTTGCTAAGCTTGAGCAATATTAGTGATGAAGGTTACGACGAAAGTGTGAAAACTGTGTCATGAATTTAGCAATGAATTTGTAAAATCAGGCAAAAAAAATTTTGTTTGTTTCAGTGTCCTTCCCCGTTTACAAAAATAAATGCCCTGTTTGGAAAAAGAAATACCCTGTGGAACCAACATTCAAATGACCCATTCAACCAAAATATCCATCAATATCCATCCAATCAAAGATAGTTTTGAATCCAACCATAGATTCAATCAATATTCATCCAACAACACTCATCAAATAAATCTTAAAATTATGCAATCCATTCAACATCCATAAAGTTTGTGCATCAAACAAAATGTGAATAAAATTAAAATGAAACAAATATGAATGTAGTCTAATATCAAACATTGAAGATAGTAAAATAAAATCCATCCAATATCTAATATCCAGGGAAATAGTCCAACAAACATCGATCAATCATCATTTTGTTGCTCAGCATCATGGTCATCGATAGGAGGTATAGACGGGGGAACCTAACACTGGGAGGGGATAAACTGACTCGCATCCAAGTTGAGCTGTTGCAACATAAGTTGTTGCATTAGTTCAAGCGATTGTTGCGTTTGCTGAAATGATTGTCTCATATCATTCATTTCTTCATCCTTCTTTGTAAGTTTAGCTTTGAGGTTTACCAATTCTTCATCAACTTCCACTCATCTCCTCGTAATGGCCGCGGTGGATAAAGGTGATCCAGATGTGTACATTCTGCCCAAGGATCCCATCCTAAGTATTCTTCCATGTTTTATACTACCAGATACCTCTAGCCACAATGCCATACTATCAACGGACGCCTCAGACGATACACCATCATCAGCACCACTTGAATGAGTCAGTAGAAGTTCATTATATTTCTCCTACATTATCATGACGGAAATTAAAAGGAGAGTAAAATAAAACAATAAGATTGAACAATTACGAGTTCATGAAAAAAAAATATGTATTAAATTTAAAATAAACTTTGATAGTTCATCTAAAAAATTGTCTAACGAACTTTATTTTAGGTCCTACTGAGATAAAATTTGCCTCACTAATGCTAATGAGCAAGCTGATTACTGATGCGAGAAGAGTCAAATGAATTGTCTCATTTACATCTACAACAATAGATTATGGAGATTGGAGGAGTATAATAAAATGTCAAATTTAAGTACTTCTTTACTTTTCTGCAGAATAGCTTACTAGCGATATTCAAGAATATACATTCTTATCTCGTGTTTTCTTTCTATGTAAATCATGTTGGTCTTTAATTAAGAATCCAAAAAGATTTATCCATCCTGCATCTTGTCATAATTTGTCTCTCAAATTTATAATCATTTATTAAAATATGTTTTGACAATCTCTGAAATTTTCCTTGTCTATCCTGGTAGTGTGGTTTTTCTCCCTATCAGCATTTCACATCTAATATGTTAACAACAACTTAAACTCCCTGCTTCATATTTTCTTATAGCTTTAATCAATTTAATGTACTTTTGTTACTTTTGCACTTCTAAAATATGAGCAAGTTTTCCCTGCATGCTTCTTAGGTAACTCTCGGCCATCTACCAAGAGTCTACAAGCATCCAAAGGCTTGGATGAGGAAGAAGATGAAAAGTGGTCACAAATTTCTCAAATGCATCTAAGGTATGTTTGTTATTCTTAATTTGTTTATATCATCTTCATCCTATGAGACTACTACAGCAGCTCGGTGTTTGGACCAATTTCTCCAATGCAAACAAAATTCAGAACAAAACCAAGATTGGGGAAACAATCATTATTAATACTGCACTAACTTCTTAAGAAAACCCAAAATTTTCTCTTCAAAAATCAAAGTTTTTGTCCCCAAAAAAAGGAAAAAAAATAATCAATGAATATCATTCTAGTTAAAATGGGCTACAAACAAAACATTCTCAAGTGATTGGTATGACTGAAATATTGAAGAAGGAAGCTGAAATTCAAGATTCTAAACAGCATCAGTAGAATCCAGTTATGCACCTGAACTGTGAGTACTGATGACCCACCGAAAGAGCCGATGAAGAATTTTACAATGGCAGAAATGAGGGATGGAGATGATTCAAACTCTATAGAAATTGTCAAGAAAGAAAATGAGGAAACAATGTGAATGCAACAGAATAACTCGCAAATAAAAATCCATCCACTGTTGAAAGTGAAGGTGTGAGTTATATTGGAAGTGTCGACATGTCTAAGTGAGGAACAGCTCGAGATAGTTTTACAGAAGATACGGAAGTTGAAATGACTGCATTGATGGAGACACTAATTGAAAAATAAAACAATGGATTTTTCAATATATGGGTGGCTGCGAAACCTACATAGGTATGCAGAGAGTATGGAAGTGGTTTAGATTCACCAATGAGAAGAAAACAAGGGCATGCAAAGAGTAGCTAAGGGAAAGCAAGATGATTATGCAATTGCAAACCATGGTCCTTCCACTCCCGAAAAGGATATTCTTATGCACATGGAGTAGAAATACATCTCATTAGAGAAAAATCAGGACAAAAGCATGGAAATATCATATGAACCATCCCAAATGGTTAGTCAACAATTTAATGGATCATATACAGAACCAGTACTACTCTTCATTCTTCCAACAAAGATCCACAATTAGTCAACCTTCTTTTTGTATCCAAACTAGTACCAAAGCATGCAGTTATTCATTCCTAATATTGTGGCCAAATATTGCATATATGATCAGGTATATATTTGTGATGTTAATTTGTAGAAATTGAAAAAGTGGCCAACAGGGTGACTCTCAGAGGCATCTCTTAGTATGTAGTCGCCCGGTCTGGGGCTTTTACGTTTTGTATAATTATTTAGGTACAAACTGAAATATAAAACGGTGAAATTCATAGCATACTACCCCGTGCGTGTCTTTATGTGTGTGTGTGTGTGTTTTTTTGTTTTGCAATGACCTAAACATTGTCTGACTATTGCACAAATGTGGAGTCATGGAAAAACAATTTTAGTTTACGAAGTTGGTCAATTACATATCGATATTACTTTTGCTCTCTCCCCACTCCAGGTCTTGTCCTTCTTCTGAAATGTGCGCTCAAAAATATCCATAAATGATGGCTCAGACCCCTTTCCTTAGCCTTAAAAACTAGGGGAAATAATCCACGGTTACTAATAATGAAGTTCTAAAAATAAAAAATAATTGATTTAAATTAAAATATAGGGGTCTTAACAGTTATCAGTCTTTTTCTATATTCATCAATATTGATTGACCCCCTGCATAAGTGACAAACTTTTGGCCAGAATTATAAGTGTCACGCCCCGAACCGGGATCGTGAACAGCCGCCCGTTGTCTCTGGATGCCGGCTGTATTTTTACAGAAAATCAGACAGAATCTCCCCATAAATCGGAGGTATCCCACGTACAATTTCACCTGTATATCACATTCATCTTGTAAAGATAAACAATTGGCCATCCCGACCTCTCCAAAATCAACAAATACCACAGTCAACATCCAGAATAACACAGGCTATAAAGTTTCTAACAGTTCTAGTAACAAATCTCTACTGTCATACCCAACTAGAGCATGAGCAGCCGCCACACCGAGCGGACCTAAATTCTACGCCTATATAAAATGAATTCCCAAGTTATTTTTAAATATTCACAAATGCCTTAATACAATGAAATAAATCAATACGAGAGTTTCACGAATAAATATCCATAATTTATACAGTCATCCTAAAAAAATTATATACATACATTGGTCAAACTAAATATCCAATACATAACGATATCACCAATCATCGTAGCGAAAGAGATGAAAATATCCATACCCAAGTCCAGTGGTATCACATTTGCATCACAATTATACAAACCCAACAATATCACCTCGATCCGACACTAATCCTGTGGGAAAGAAAGCGAGGGGAGAGTATCTATGGGAGGATACTCAGTAAGTGAGGGGATTGACATCATACTATCAATATCGAGGGTGAACTTGGAGTATCAAAACATAAGATAAAAAAAAATATTTACAGTGTGCAAACCGATCATGTTATTTCAAAATCATATATCATACGCACACATCAGAAAGCAAGATATGCATCAAATATTTACATCAATGTCATGAAAAGTCGGCCAATGAAATATTCCCAGCAATGGTCTACCTTGACCAAGGACGGCGCATTGGGGGTTTTTCCAAATGCAAGTATTAAATAATGGCTCTCTGCCCCAATGTTGGCAACAGACTACCCCAACTAACCGATAAATAATAATAATGTACATATAACTAGTCGGCCGTGTATGGTGCCCCCGCCTGCTGCTAGACGGAGCTGTACTCAATGTCCTCTCCGATGAGGGTCAACCTGGGACACCCATACACATGACGATCCGGCAGATACCTCCGGCCGAAACGTATTCGGGCACAAGGGGTGCCTCTACCAGATGTCCTTCGTAGCTACGGATCACAATATCATATCGGCCGGGCACATAGCCCCATGCATCCCATCACCATGTCGGCCGGGCATATAGCCCCATGCATCATATCATAACGTCGGCCGGGCATACAGCCCAATTATGTAAGTAAATTCAATTAAAATCATGTGCCAATGCAGTGGAAGTATTAAAGCATATCAATATGTCGAAAATGTGGCACAATATTCAATTATCAAAAGTCATGGATGCATATCGATAAAGTCAGAAATTAAGACACTCCAAAGGTCACAAAACATTTCATAAAATATTCAAAAATTCTAACAATCATATATTTTGCAGAAATATGTCATTTAAAAAGTATTTTTGAAATATGATTTTCAATCAATAGCGAATGTCAAAGTCCCACTCACTGTTCTAGAGAGGGTGGTCACTTCCTATTTTCAAAATAAATCCAATCTGAATTCTCGAGTCTCCAAAAAGATCAACCTAATTAGATCATCAAGATTGAATATCAATTTCTCAAACGGTTTATCCGAAAGGCATGAAATGTACAATATCCTCCACTTTAAGGCTCATTTCATTCCAACCCTACAACTCAGCTACTTTCATGCATATTTCAAGGTTTAACTCTAAAGGAAACTATTCGAATTAACTCGACATGATTTTATGATTCTATAATATGCTCCTTTCGTATCAGACTATCTAGTTTCTGTAACATTCTATACTTAATTCTATTCGCATTCTACTTACACTCTAAACATATACAGAACCTCATCTTAGATTCAATCTTAGATTCATTCGATTTATCAATTAGAGCCGAAATCTCCTTACCTAGGGTTTTCTTGAAGCGCCGAGTCTCGTCCGAATGTCTCTTCGGTCACTTCAAAGTCTGTAGTGTTTCTTATCAAAACAAGATTTATTTGTTAGATTTAAACACTTAGATCAGAAGCAAAACCCTAAGTTATTTACCTGCGTGGAGGTTCGTGGGCTGTCAAGGGCTCACGGGTCGTCGCGGGCTCGTGGGCTACAGTTAGCGGGCTCACTTATCTGCGGGCCAGTAGGCTGGCGGGCTAGCGGGCCTGTGGGCTGACGGGCCCGCGACTGATGGGCCTACGATTGGTGGGCCTGTGGCCGGTGGGCCTGCGGCCGGTGGGCCTGCGGCCGGTGGGCCTGCGGCCGGTGGGCCTGCGGCCGGTGGGCCTGCGGCTCGTGCGCAGCGCTGGTGCGCACTCGTGCGCTGCGCTGCTGCGTACCCATGCACTACGCTGCTGCGCGCTCGTGTGTTGGGTTCGCGCGCGCTCGTGCGTTGGGTCCGCGCGCTCTCGTGCATTAGCTCACGCGTGCTCGTGCACTTGCTCGCGCTCGCGGCCTGACTCGCTCTCACGGGCTCAATCCTGCTCGCGGCCTGGGCTCACGCTGCGGGCTCGAGCTAGGGGATCGCGCTACAGGCTCGAGCAGTGGGATCGCGCTGCGGGCTCGAGCAGTGGGATCGCGCTGCGAGCTCGAGCTGTGGCGGAAGGCGGTGCTCGCGGAGGCTCGCGGCGGAGGAAGGCGAGGCGGAGAGAGAGCGATCGCAGGAGATCGCGAGAGGGAGAGAAAGAACAGTGAGATAGAGGGAGAAACCGAGAGGGAAAGAAGAAGAAGAAGAAGAAGAAGAAGAAGAAGAAGAAGAAGAAGAAGAAGAAGAAGAAGAAGAAGAAGATGATGATGATGATGATGAGGAAGGTGGTGGCGATGGCGGCGGAGCTCGCGGCGAAGAGCGGCACGACGGTGGGGGAGAGAGACGAAGGGTTGGGAGAGAGAGAGAGTGAGAGAGGGAGAGGAAGACGAAGGGTCGAATTAGGGCTTTAGCCCTAATTCGATTTGGGGAGGGCCAAAACACTGCGTTTTGGCTCTAACCTTTTTTTTTTTTCAAAAAAAAAAAAAATATATATATATATATATATAAAATTTCGGTGTTACATTCCACCTGATACTAGACGGAGTCGTACTCAACGTCCTCTCCGATGAGGGTCAACCTGGGACACCCATACACATGACGATCCGGCGGATACCTCCGGCCGAAGCGTATCCGGACACAAGGGGTGCCTCTACCAGATGTCCTTCATAGCTACGGATCACAATATCATATCGGCCGGGCACGTAGCCCCATGCATCCCATCACCATGTCGGCCGGGCATATAGCCCCATATATCATATCATAACGTCAGCCGGGCATACAACCCAATTATGTAAGTAAATCCATTTAAAACCATGTGCCAATGCAGTAGAAGCATTAAAGCATATCAATATGTCGAAAATGTGACACAATATTCAATTATCAAAATTCATGGATGCATATCGATAAAGTCAGAAATTAAGACACTCCAAAGGTCACAAAACATTTCATAAAATATTCAAAAATTCTAACAATCATACATTTTGCAGAAACATGTCATTTAAAAAGTATTTTTGAAACATGATTTTTAATCAATAGTGAATGCCAAAGTCCCACTTACAGTTCTAGAGAGGGTGGTCACTCCTTATTTTCAAAACAAATCTAATCTGAATTCTCGAATCTCTAAAAAGATCAACCTAATCAGATCATCAAGATTGAATATCAATTTCTCAAGTATCTTTAGGGTTTATCCGAAAGGTATGAAATGTACAATATCCTCCACTTTATGGCTCATTTCATTCCAACCCTATAACTCAGATACTTTCATGCATATTTCAAGGTTTAACTCTAAAGTAAACTATTCGAATTAACTCGACATGATTTTATGATTCTATAATATGCTCCTTTCGTATCAGACCATCTAGTTTCTGTAACATTCTATACTTAATTCTATTCGCATTCTACTTACACTCTAAACATATACAGAACCTCATTTTAGATTCAATCTTAGATTCATTCAATTTATCAATTAGAGTCGAAATCTCCTCACCTAGGGTTTTCTCGAAGCGCTGAGTCTCATCCGAATGTCTCTTCGGTCACTCCAAAGTCTGTAGTGTTTTTTATCAAAACAAGATTTATTTGTTAGATCTAAACACTTAGATCAGCAGCAAAACCCTAAGTCATTTACCTGCGTAGAGGTTCGTGGGCTGTCACGGGCTCACGGGCCGTCACAAGCCGTCGCGGGCTCTTGGGCTACAGCTAGCGGGCTCGCTGGTCTGTGGGCCAGTGGGCTGGCGGGCTAGCGGGCCTGCGGGCTGAAGGGCCTGCGGCCTGACAGGCATGCGGCTGAGGGGCCTGTGGCTGGTGGGCCTGCGACTGGTGGGCCTGCGGCTCGTGCGCTGCGCTGCTGCGCGCTCTTGTGCTGGGTTTGCATGCGCTTGTGCGCTGGGTCCTCGCGCGCTCGTGTGCTGGGTCCACGTGCTCTCGTGCCCTGGCTCGTGCGAGCAAGCGCGCGCGCGCTTGCTCGCACTCGCGGCCTGACTCGAGCTCACGGGCTCAGTCCTGCTCGCTGCCTGGGCTCACGCTGCAGGCTCGATCCTGCTCGCAGCCTGGGCTCGTGCTACGGGCTCGAGCTGGGGGATCGCACTACGGGCTCAGCTGTGGGATCCGTTGCAGGCTCGAGCTGTGGGATCGCACTGCGGGCTCGAGCTGTGGCGGAAGGCGGTGCTCACGGCGGAGGAAGGCGAGGCAGAGAGAGAGCGATTGCAGGAGATCGCGAGAGGGAAAGAAAGAACAGTGAGATAGAGAGAGAAACCGAGAGGGAAAGAAGAAGAAGAAGAAGAAGAAGAAGAAGAAGAAGAAGAAGAAGAAGAAGAAGAAGAAGAAGATGAGGAAGGTGGTGGCGATGGCGGCGGAGCTCGCGGCGAAGAGCGGCGCCGCGGTGGGGGAGAGAGACGAAGGGTCGAGAGAGAGAGAGAGTGAGAGAGGGAGAGGAAGACGAAGGGTCGAATTAGGGCTTAAGCCCTAATTCGATTTGGGGAGGGCCAAAACGCTGCGTTTTGGCTCTCCCTTTTTTTTTCAAAAATAAATATATGTATATATAAAATTTCGGTGTTACAATAAGACCTATTCCTCTTGTTCTGCTCATATTTTTTATCCTCAGACTCCCACAAAGCCAGCATCCTTATCCAATTTCCTCTATCACACAATTGGGTTTCTTCCGACTTGTTTTGGCTTTATTGATCACATTTCGAATGTGATCACACATTTCGAATGTGATCACCAACTTTCTTGTTGAAAATCCTTCTTATTTCATTTTCTTCTGATTCTTCCAAGTAAACCTCCGTTGCACAAAAAAAAAACATAATTTGTAGAAATTAGCTCTATTAGAACATTAAGTTTGATTGATGTTTCAACTGAAAGGTAAAACTTATCTTAAAATTTTCCCAGCATAATTTCTTCGTTTCATTGGAAGTGCCGGTGTAATTGATCGATATCCCTCCCAGTGGTTATTAACAATTTTATTAAGAACACGCACCACATATACTGGATCAGAGAATCTATATATAAACAACTTAAAAATAAGTAATGGTAAATAAATAAGATATTCACAAGAAAATTGTCATATAAATAAAATAATGATATGAAATAAGTTTTTTTTTTTTAAAAAAAACTTATGAATCTCCATATGCGGAAATGAAATTTCGTGTATCATCTATGTCTACGTCCCCCGCAACATTTGATTGTTGCGTTGAAGGTGCAACTGAAGAAGATGGGGTTAAAGGATATTCGAAGTAGAGGGGGATGGGGATGGGGACAGGGAGGGGAAGGGGAAGTGGTATCAAATGATCTACAAATAAAATTTTAGCATGATCTACAACAAGCTTTATCAAATGATCTACAAATAAAATTTCAAAGTATTAGATTAGGAAAACCAATGATATACAAAAAGAAAGCAAAGTATTGAAATGGTAGACTACAAATTTTAGCATGTCAACCATTTGAGTAAGGGGTTACTTTCATTACCAAGTTAATATGATTTTTTCCCAGCCAGTTCTGCCAGAGATTTATCCTTGGGGTAGCAGGCTTTAGGGGGATAGCAGCATATCTTCTTCTGAATTCATCAACGTGGTAACATGAAGTTATTTGTAACCACATTTCCTTAACGAAGAAGAGAAGAAAAACAGAATACAAATGGGCACTTATCAATATATGTTCCCCTAAATTCTATAGAATTTGATGTTTCTCTATCTAATACAAGTTGGCTGTAGATGGGACAGGAACATGAGAGGTGGAGGGTCATGTCAACATTCAGCATGACATGTTAGAGGCTAAGTTCTCTGCAGTTTTATTTTCCGGCACCTTACAATGCCTAGTTGGAGACTAACATATTTTGGTGGCATCACATGCATATGTTATGATCCACTGTTGAACCATCCACTGCTGAAAATCTTAGTTCCACTATATACAATTATAGATACACCAATAACCATGAAGAAGTATTGGAGGAGCGTTCTAATGTTTATTTGGACAGAAAATAGTAAAACAATTAAAATACGGTTGAGACTTGTCCATCACGTCTTCTGTGTGTGTTTTTGTGTTTGCGTGTGTGTGTGTGTGTGTTGTGTGAAGTAGTGTATAATGCTGACATGGTTGCTTTCCCAAATTGCCAATAGTGTATAATTCACATCTAGTGAATGAGTATAACAAAGTACAAGTAGAGGCTTCTGAAATATCCCTATAGTGGTATAAAGAATTTATACCGGGTTGTGGTGCAATCTCTTTGCCAAAAGAGAAAACGTTGTATCGACTCACATATTAATTGAAAATAAAAACTGCTTTATGCCCATTAATTTAAAAATTTTACAATTTTTTTTAATCTACATTTTTACTCCTTAAAAAAAATCTTATGACCCACCAATCAAAGAATAAAATACATAGTAGCAAGGTGATCAATCCATACTCCAAAAGACAGATACTTTAGAGGCCCAAAAACAAGGAATTGTTATCAAAATTAAATCCATGTCGAACAATTATTCTATAACATAAAATTCATGAAAATGTAATTTCTATAACCCAAATTACTCGCTACAAGCAACTTGAATCAATCTTACACAGAGAGAGAGAGAGATGGGTGAAAAGTACCTGCATATTGAAGAAGAGGCAGTTGATAAAGAAAAGCCTAGGGTTTCGAAGAGAGAGAGAGAGATGAACCGTGGTAGGGATTAAGGCTTAAGGTTTGGATTTGGAGAGATCTGGAGAAGGAGGAGAAAGGAGGAAGGGTCGCGAGGGAAGATGAGGCATTACTAGATTAGGCATAATAAAAAAGAAACTAGATTCGTGCAAGACTCCAACAAAGAGAAAAAATTGATGTTATATCATATAAATCCATATAGAATTGAACCAAATCAAAATCATAATAAATAACTACAGCACAGAATATCACAAGTTAAGAGTAAAGCTAACTCATTCGAATCCAGTAACAACAGATCATGATATACTTGTAAAGGAGTATGAAGAAATCAAGAGAAAGTTCAAGGAAGAAGATTATGAACTCACCTATGGCAGCCAGACACTTTCGGTGTTTCCAACTAAATCGATCGACTGTGATACTTGTAAAAGATAAATAATGTTTTGAGAATGCTTGGGCTTCGAAGAGATTTCAAAAACCAACCAAGATTCAAACAGACGGGCCAAACCCTAGCGAGGAAGATACAAAATCCATTTGCCCTACGTCTGAAATCCGGGTGTTAGAGGCCTAAAATCCAGCTTCGCACATGCCCTTGTGCTACACAAAAACTCGAATCGTGGATGATGATCGAAAGAAAGATGAAGATTCGAGAGACAGAAGGAGAGAGTGACTGTGTGGGAGCAAGGTGCGAGAAACGACAGAAAATGAGAAAAATGACTAAGTGTGAAATAGATAAGACCCAGGTTAGCGACGGATAAACATATCCGTCGCTAACTTAGCGACAGATACTTCATACCATCACCAAGTTAGCGACAAAACCACATATCCGTCACCAGGTTAGCGACAAAATGTCATATCTATCGCTAACTTTCTTTTTCTATATTATTTGATTATTAATTACACAAACGTTAATTTCATTTTTTATTTAAACCACAGAGTAGTTGGACGTGAGTACAAACTTAGTGACGGAAACTTCTAACCGTCGCTAAGTTAGTAACGGAATCGCATTTCCGTCGCTAAGTTAGTGACGGCAAAGCATTTCTATCGCCAAATTGGCGATGGACAATCAAAACCGTCGCTAAGTTAGCAACGGACAAGAATTTATGTCGCCAAATTGGCGACGGACAATCATATCCATCACTAAGTTAGCAACGGTTATGCATTTTGGTTGCCAAATTGGCAACGGATTCCATTCTCCGTTGCCAAATTAGCGACAGATTCCAGATTTCATCGTTAAATTTTTTCCCCTTCTTTCGGGGTTTTCTATTTTATTTTATTAATTGTTTCTTTTATTTTATTATTCTTTCTCTTTTTCTTTTTAAATCTTATAGTAGTCCGCTAAGTTTAGCATAGATTCATAAATCTTATCACTAAACTCATCGATAGATTACAATTCGTCATTAAATTCATCGCGAAATAATAAAATATTTAAAAAAATAATAAAATAAAATACTAATTTAAAATATTATACAAGAATAAATATGATTAGTTAATATAAATTAAAAATTAAAAAATATAAAATGTTAAATAAAAAAAATTAACTTTGCAACAAATTTTAAAATCCTAAAAGATTATTTTATAATCTTTTTTTTAAAATTAATATTTTTTATTTTATTTTATTATTTTATTATTCTTTTTATTTTTTCTTTTATTTTTTTGAAACTATAGAATAGTTTATAAATGGACAGTCGCCTATCTGTAGTCATCCTTCTTACTATGGTCATCCTCCAAAATTATTATTTGGTCTACTTGCTAGACGCGATAGATTGTCGAACGTGTTGTATGATTTGTTATGTTCATTGCTGATGATAGTAACGAATGAAAATGAACAATTGAACTTTTAAAAATGATTGAACTATATGAGAAAAGCGAGTAGATGTAGAAGACAAAAATACACGAATGGTGATCTCGATGGCCGCAACTAATTAAAAATTGTTTATTACAAATTGGTTAAATTATTTATTTTTGAAAATTGTCAAATTTGTGAGAATTGTAATATTCATTATATATTTAATTTGATTTCGTTATTTAGAATATGTTAAAAACAAAGATAATGTTAAAAATATTTCTTAATAGAGTATGAAAGAAAATTTGTTTTGAAATTAGTCATAAATTTTGAAACACCAATTATAAATTAGTGATAAATTTAGCTACGAAAATTTTTTTGTTACTAATTAGTAACGAATTTTGTTATGAATATTTTTTCGTGGTTAATTAGGGACAAATTTAGTCACGAATTTTGAAATTTATTACTAAATTTTGTGACAAATATTTTTTGTGACTAATTAGCAACGAATTAGAGATAAAAAATTTTTGTAGCTAATTTACGATGAAATTTCCCACGAAAAATATTTTGTCGCTAAATTAGGGAACGAATTTCGCGACAAAATATTTTTTTCGCTAAATTTAGAGACGGATAAGAGTATTCGTGGCAAAATTTAGTCACGAAAATTTTATTCGTCGCTAAATAGTGAATTTTACAACTAAAAATTTTTCGTCATCAATTACCGACGAATTTAGTCACGAAAAATTTTTCGTCGCCAATTAGCAACGAATTTAATCACGAATAATATATATATTGCTAATTTAGCCACGAATAATTTTTTGTTATTAATTTTGTTGCAAAATAGTGACGAAAAAATTTTTCATCGCATAATAGCAACGAAAAAAATTTTTCACTAAAAGTCGTCACTAAAATTGTATTTTTTTTGTAGTGAACATCCTCAAATGGTCATCCATTTATTTCCATATCACTGTTTTTTATTTTTTCTTTCATATCTTTCATCTTTTTTTTTTATATAATTTGGTTTTTCTCTTAAATTTTTCGGTTTTTTTTACATGGGTTTTTCCCCATTTCTTTTTTTGGCCCCACTTCAATGCTATAATTCGCATAATTTTGACGCACTCAAATGATCGTTCCTTTATTTATAGAACACAGTTTTTTCTATTTAAATCCTTCTTCTTTTTATTTTTTTACTCATTTTTTTCCTTTGAATCTTTCGTGCTTTTAGCATAGGTTTTTCCTCTTTCTTTTTTTTTTGTGGGCCCCACTTTGGTGTCACCATTCACAAAATTCTAACTCACTCAGTAGTTACTCTTTTTTTTTTCCTTTCGCTAATGTACGTTATATTTTTTTATTAATTTAGACAATAATTTAATTTAAATATTTAGATAATTATAAATCTACAAAGTATTTGTATATCAAAAAAATACAATCCACGTCTTGTGGACACTATGTATAAGGCACCGAAGGTGTTTGCTGTTCACCAAAAGTTCGGATACCCCTGGTTGGTTGTCCCATCATTTTTGTACCACACTTTTTTTTTTCTCATTTGGGCTTTTTTCTTCTTCAGATCTTTTTATTTTTTTTCATTCAAATCCTTTTTTTATTCAAATTATTCCTTTTTTTAATTTTTTTACCTTAAATCTTTCATCTTTTTTTGACATGGGTTTTTTCCTTTTTTTTTTTGCCCCACTTCAACGGTGCTTTTATTTTTTTCATTCAGATTCTTTATTTTTTTATCTTTTGATTCATTTTTTTCATTCAAATATTGCATTCAGAATGTTATAAAAACTATCTATATTGAGATAATTATAAATTTAACAAATGTTTATGTAACAAAAAAAAATACAATTTGTTAAAACAAATTTATTAGAATTATTAGAATTATTAAATATATATCTTTTGAGCACCCCGCACATTAGTGTGGGGCAAATAACTAATATATAAATATTGGCAACACATGAAATTGAAAAATACAATTTGTTAAAACAAATATATTAGAATTATTAAATCATTGAACCATTATTTTCCATATCAATTTGTGGGGATCGTGTAATAAAGTTTTCCAGGTAAAAATGCTAATATTTCTGATTTCAAATATTAACTCACAAAATCTTATAAAACCGAACTAAAATCTTGACAATGGTTTTGATGTAGTTTAGAAATCAAAATCATCAAGTCATTGGTTCTGCTGTAACAGAAATGGAATGAGAACAGAAACATTTGAAGATCTATAAAGTCATAATTGACAATGGAACTATATGTGAGTTTTAAAAGTCATGAGAATAATAAAATATTTTAAAAAAATCACAGAAAACTATATAAAAACCATAAGAAGTCAAAATCAAATAAGAAAAGAATCGAAACCATCCTAAAATTGAAATTGTTTTGGGATAGGATTCGAAACTGTTGATACCGGGCCTAATCGCCCATGATCATAGAGGTCCTGGACCTATGGGGTCATAACTAAGCCCATAGAAGACCACGCTGTCTCTCGGTCATCACCGGGGGAACCCTAGTCAAATAATTAGCAAGTAGAATCTTTGTTAAACGGGAATGAACCTCTTATGATCCGATGAGATAAGAAAAGATATCCCCATGACAACTGGGACTTCCAAAAACATTGGGAGATTCCAAATCTCGTACGATCGTACGTAATATACAACTTACCAAACGCTTTAGAAGATCAGGGATCCCTTGTGATCTCGTAAGGCACACAAGTCTTTCTACATAAGGCAAGTAGGGGTTTTATACCTCCAAGCATATACAGAACTCCCAATAGATGCTATATATATTAAATTGAGGCAACTTGCCAATTACATGTCTCTCTTACTTTATATACTGTACACCGAGACTATATAGGAATCAAACTCTTTCAGGTTTCCCCTTTTTACTCTCTTTTTAACTTGAGCGTTAGAGCCTTCTCTATCGGATCCTCCTTTGTCAGGTTTTTTGCAGGATTCTACACCAAAGACAATTCGCCAAACCTCCCATCACTAGTTTCCCACTCGGCCCAAAATGACAATTTACTGTGGAGACAATTTTGGCCCGGTCCATGGGAGCTCGATTGACTGATTAGCCAAGGAGATCTACGCCTTGTTTTCTTCGATCAACATGTCACTAAAAAGAGGAAGGCCCACTATTGGGTTTGACGATGATGATTTAAAAGGGGTCAACCCGAGCCAACATGATCCCCTGGTAATCACCACCACTATAGGCCAACACGTTGTGAAGAGGGTCTTAGTTGATTGAGGGATAGATTGTGATCTTCTTTATTGGGAAACCTTCTACCAAATGGGTTTCCACCACACGCATCTTCAACCTACTATTGGACCTTTGAAAGGATTTTCGGAGGAGTGGTTGTACCATGAGGGCGCTATTTCACCTTCTGTAACCTTAGGGATGCCATCTAACCATGTTACCACTAAGACCACTTTTAATGTGGTCAAACTGCCATCCATCTACAATACCATTTTGGGCTATCCTGGCTTAAACAATTTAAAAGTTCTATCGAGCACCAAGTATATGAAAGTCAAGTTCAGAACACGTCTAGGCATTGCAACTCTTACTTGTGATCTAAACCCCAGAATGCCTTTGTATCGGAGGAGGAGGAAAAGAACTTTACGATAGATACTGTAGAGCCCAGAGACTATATCGAGCAGTTCGATAAGCTTAAGCCTAGTGAAAAGGTAGGTATGTGTGATATATATAGCTAAAAGATGGAAATCGTATCGCCATAATTCCTCAAAATCAAAGAGACGTTGAATATTTAATAACCACATTCCATATTTAATGCTCCTCTATCATGTCTTTCTCGCTTACCCATAACATTTTGTGCCTTGTTGAATTTTTTGATTGCTATAGTCTTTACTCTAGTCCTAATATTACTTCTTCGAACTAACATTAGGAATAGAGATAAATGATGACACTGGACCTAACCGCCCATGATCTTAGATGTCCAAACTCTACAGGCCATTTAGGCCACAACCAAGCCCATAGATGACCATGCTATCTCTCGGTCATTACCGGGGGGACCCTAGTCAAGTAATTAGTAAGTAGTATCTTTGTTAAATAGCAATGAACCTCTTATGATCTGATCAGATAAGAAAAGAAATCCCCATGATAATAGGGACTTCCAAAAATAACCGAGAGACTCCAAATCTCGTACAATCCTATGTAATATACAATTTACCAAATGGCCTGGAAAATCGAGGATCCCATGTGATCTCGTAGAGCACACAACTCCTTTTGCATAAGAAAAGTAAGATTTCTACACCTCCAAACACAAACAAAATTCCCCATACATGCTATATATATATATTAAACTGAGTCAATTTGTCAAGTACGCATTTCTCTTACTTTACATATTGTATACCAAGATTACACAGAATTCAAACTCTTTCGATCTTTCTCTTTTTACCACTTTTTCTCACTTAAGTATTGAAGTCTTGGTTCCGAAGGATTTTTAGCAAGATTCCACACTAAAGACGATTCGCTAGACCTCCCATCACCGGTTTCTCACTTGGATCAAAAAAACGATCTACTGTGGACATAATTTTAGTCTCAATAGAAACCATCATCCTAAATCTGAATCTGATTGTTGGCTTTTTTTTTTTTTTTTTTTTTTTGGTAACTAGAATTATTTGATTTTAGTTCAATTTTTTATTTCTTTGAAACCTTTGGCATATTTATTTTTTGGTGCCGGTGGTCCTAGTGGATTCATATATCTATTTTTTGGCTACTCTGTTCAATCAGGGAAGTGGTAACTCGCACGACACTAATTTTGAACACACCGACTCCCATCACGGCTTAATGGAATATTCTCAAATAAAACAGATATGTATAAAATTTATATAGTACTTATTCATAATACATAAAATATGTCTTTATTAAGGGAAAAAAGGGAAGAAATAATAAAAATCTGGTTCATACCTCATAGGATAATATTTGATGAACAATGGCCAGTCGTCTGAATCAAGGACAAATTGAGTGTAGGATTGGTTGAAGTCATTGGTACCCAACCAAATCGATCAGCACGTACACTATTCCCATTTTTGGCTTTATCAGCGTTAAAAAGCACGCAGGCAACAACCGTGTCGCGTTTTCACACGTGAAGATACTGTATTTCAAATTTTATAAATGTGATTTAGTTAAAATCATGATTAACAACATAGCTATTGTTATACTAAATTAGAGTGGGGTCATACCAACTCTAATTGGACCAGTCAATTAAATAAAATTTTAATTTTAAATTTTATATAATAAAAAAATTTATATCGAATGAATTTTGTTTTTAAAAATTTCAATTCAAATTAAATAGAATTTAATTAAATTTAATATAATTATCAAATAAAATAATTTATTAAAAAAGGGTTAGGTTGGATACCCGGTTCAATCGGTGAATTCATTGATCGAGTTCATTTTATTAATTTTCAACATAAATTTTGTCCGTAAAGAAATTATCGAACACCACTCGATTCCCATTAAAAAAATAAAATAAAAAAATCAATCGTTGGAACCAGCGGCATGGATTCAATAATGATAGTAATTAAAGACTTAAGTGACTCTCACGCGGGACGTAGACCAGAGGGCACAGGGTATTTGGACGGTTGAGATATTTCTTAGAAACAACAACTAACGCTCTCTTCGCCATTTCCGCACGTGCTACACTCTTCAACTCCTCCTCTCATCTCTCTCTTCCTCTGTCTATAAATTCTCGCACCTGCTGACGGAGAAAAACCTTTCTCTCAAGCGATTCTCTCTCTCTCTCTCTCTCTTTCTTTCTGTGAAATATGGAAAACATAGGTGATGAATACAAGCATTATTGGGAAACCAATATGTTCCTCCAAAATGAAGAATTAGATAGCTATATGCTCCACAATGAAGAAATAGATAGGTATTTGTGCCCTTTCTCTCTCGTTCTCTCTCTTTCTCTTTTTCAAAATTCACCATCTCTTATAGGTACGGTGTGATGCAATTTGAGTAGTTTGGGGCTTGAAGAGGCGTTTTCGGGATACTCTGACTCGAGCTCGCCGGACGGAGCTGCCTCATCAGCAGCATCAAAGAACATAGTATCCGAGAGAAACAGGAGGAAGAAGCTTAATGAGAGACTCTTCGCACTCAGAGCTGTGGTCCCCAATATTAGCAAGGTGTTTTTCCTGCCATCGACTATTATTTTTATGTTTCTCTGTCTCAAACAATCTCTCCGCCTTTCTCTCTCTTCTCATTTTAATTTGTATTACTTTTATTGGGATATTTATTGTAGATGGACAAAGCTTCAATAATTAAAGATGCAATTGAATATATACAAGAATTACACCAGCAAGAGAGGAGAATTAAAGAAGAGATTATGGAACTGGAATCCGGAAAATCGAAGAAAGGCATCAGACCCGATTGGGAACAAGAGGCGTCGGTGTTGTTGGGATCCAAGAAGAAAAGGATCGACAGGTGTTATGATTCCAGTGGGTCAGCACCTTCCCCTGTTGAACTCCTTGAAGTAAGTTCTCTCTCTCTCTCTCTCACACACACACACACACACACACTCTCTCTCTCTCTCTCTCTCTCTCTCTCTCTCTCTCTCTCTCTCTCTCTTCCCCCCCCCCCCCAAAAAAAAAATTTGTTAGATGACCTCTGGTGGTGGTGGTGGGGTATGTCATAATTTGGGGAAAGCTGATTTGTCATGATCATTTTGATGAAAATTTCATCATTAAGATGTGAACAAATTATTTAAAACAGATATACGTGTTTTTTAAATATACAAAATATAATATAATTTTTTTATTATAAGGAAATTTGCAATTTAATTCCCTTGCGCTTTTGGCAATTAGCCTCCCGAATCATTAAAATTGGCAACAAGGAGGATGATGCAGTTCACTCTCTTAGCATACTGCTCCCTCCTTTAATGGTTTCTGTAAAATAAAAAATAAAATAAAATAAAAAACTACAATTTTCGAGCATTAAAATAAAAATTATTTTTTTTTTCCTTTATTTCTCCTCTCATTTTTATGAGTTTTAAGAACAAAGGGAGGATTTCTCCTCCTCTCATTGCAGTTTTCCTGTATTATAATTAATGTCATGATAACAACACCCCCCAAATAATGGAAGTTTTTTGGTAAACAGCTAAGTGTGAGTTATATGGGAGAGAAGACTGTGGTTGTGAGTTTGACATTCAACAAAGGAACGGACACGATGGTAAAGCTTTGTGAGATGTTCGAATCTTTGAAGCTCAAAATCATAACAGCCAACATTACTGCTTTCTCTGGTAGACTTTTGAAGACTGTTTTCATTGAGGTCTCTCTCTCTCTCTCTCTCTCTCTCTCTCTCTCTCTCTCTCTCTCTCTCTCTCTCTTCTCTCCCCCATTATTTTAATTGTTTGCATTCTATTCACTATTAAATAATTGTCACTAAAATTAATCATTTGAGCAAATTACTAAACCATGTAGTCAGTTAAAGATACTTTTGAACAGATGTCCTGTTTGGCCACGCTACAAAATTAATGGTTTAGGCTTTGCCACACGTAAGACCAAAAAGAAACAAAGAACTATGAAAACGAAAGTTGTTTTTAACATTTGTTTGTAGAACTTTGTTATAAATGTTTAAATGGGTGGGGTTGGTGTTATAAATTTTAGAAAAGTATCAAATAACCACATGCTAATCACCTTCTCTTAATTCAGATTTTTTATTATTTTTTCTTTTAATTGTTACTTTTAGTCTCAAATAAGTTGATTTTTTTAAGTATATCTATACTTATTCCTTTTCCAACTCCTGATTTGAAAATGGCGAATGTCAAATGTCAATCAATAGCCACAATTGCATGCGCTTATCATTTTTTCTTTTCTTTTTTTTTTTTGGAGAAATTTGAACATCCAACATGATAAGCTAATTAGGTTTTATTTTGATATTTCTTTAGTGAATCAATTAATTCATGTATCTAAATTAAGTTAAAATAATGTGAAAGAGATCAAAATTCCATTGTTATTGACAATAGTTAATCAAACAAAAACAAAAGAAAGAGAGAAAAACTTGTTTCTTGAAAAATAGATAAAGTTCATATATATATATATATATATATATATATATATATATATATATATATATATTTTGTGCTAATATCACTATCAGAAAATGGTCTTTCAGTGACGGAAAATCCGTTACTGAAAGTTCATTTCTCATCACTGAAAAATATTAGCGACGAAAATTTTTCGTTACTAAATTCGTCACTGATAATTACGTCGCTAATTCGATCCGTCGCTAAAATCAGCGATACATTTAGCGACGGAAAAAAATTCATCGCTAAATATGCTAAAAAAAAAAAAAACCATTCACTTAGCTCACCCGGTGGCCCCTTAATTCTTGAAAAACTGCCTCCAGCCTCAAACCCGGGAACAAAGGCACTTCCATGAACAACACAACCACCAAGCCAAACTCCATATCTAATCATATTATTTTTTCTTTTTTACTTATTATTTTTATTTCATATTTGTAATATAATAAAATAATATAAAATTATAAATTTTTAATAATATAAAATTATAATTAATTATAAAATAATGAAATAATTTTATTTTATCTTAAAATAAAATAATAAAAAATTTAAAAAAATAAAATAATATTATCCTTATACAAAATAAAATAAAAATAAAAATAATTATGTTAAAAAAATTAAAAAAATTAAAAAAAATTAAAAAAAATTAAAAAATTAAAAAAATTAAAAAAATTAAAAAATTAAAAACAATCCGTCGCTAATATTTTCATCAGTAATTCGTCGTTAATTTTTCCATCGGTAATCCGTCACCAATGGGTTTACAAAAAATTAAAATTTAAAAAAATTTAAAAATTTTTAAAAAATTTAAAAATCCATTGGTAAAATTTCTGTTGGTAATCCGTCGCTAATAGGTTTACAAAAAAATTAAAATTAAAAAATTAAAAAAATAAAAAATTCATACAAAATCTATCGCTAATCTGTCGGTAATCCGTCGATAAAATTTTTGTTGCTAATCTATCGCAATTCCGTCCCGATTACCGGCAGAAAAAAAATCCGTCTTTCGTCACTGAAAATTCTAGTAGTGTATTTTGATATTGAAAGATCAAATCAACTTGGTTTAATTGCTTAATGCGTACCACAAGTGACACCATGTATATTTAGTAATCAAATGTAAGTCCAATAATACCACATAGAATATAGGAGAGGATCCCACGCCCACCATTAAAAGAAAAAAAAAATATTACTGATGGGGCACTTTAATAAAAGTTGGATCCTGCGATGTTGTAGGAACTGAGATCGAGAAAATGAAAGTTCTTTCTCTCTCTCTCGGGGATGGGGAAAAGAGAGTGTAGTGAAATCCAGAGTGCCCGAGCAAAGTAGTGGGGTTGAGGGTGACCCAACGGTCTTAGAATTTCCATCTTTTATAACTTGACGAGATCTTCAAATGAGAAAAGGGCTGCATGATTGGCTGCTCACTATTATAAGTTGATACCCTGCGGGCAGGAGGGAAAACTGGAATTTACCTCCTTTAGGATTAGTTTAGTTGGGATAAAAAGAGAAAGAAAAACGGGAGAGGAAATAAAAGCGGAGAGAAATGACATTTTTCACTAGTTTAGTGAGGAAGAAAATATGGAGGGGAAGGAAATATGGTATGTAATCCCTTTCCCTCTCTCTTAAGAAATCATTTCCATCCCAAAATGGACGACGGAAATGGAAAGAAATAAATATTTTTGAATAAATTTATATGTATCATTCTTTAATAATTATGAAATTATCCATTATTTTTTTATTTCAATTTTATTTATTATAAAATAACAAATTTTAATTTCTTTCATCAATTTTATTGGAAAAATTATTTTTTCTAATTTTATTTTTTTTTAACATTAATATTCTAATTTTATTTAATAAAAATAATTCATAAAAATAAGAAAAATATATTAAATAACTATTTTTCAAAAAAATTATATTTTTAGAAAAATATTTTAAATTAAAAAATAAAAAATTTCATAATGAGAAATATAAAAAATATTATTTTATAAAGGTATAATAGCAAATAATGTGATATTTTTTTTTCACTTTTCATTCCAACCAAACAAAGAAAAAAGTACTGCACATTTCTTTCTCTTCCGTCCCTATCAAATAATAAAAAAAAAAAAATGTATTCATTTCTATCGGGCAAAATAAATCTTTTCCTTCCCCACTCCCTCCCCTCCTGCAAACCAAATTCGCCCTTAGTTTGTAAACTTCTCAAGTAGCCCTCCAAAGTTTTACAAGTGGCTGTATGTCCCTTGTGAAGCAACTTTAACAAACATGCCCCTATACTCAGGTGTTACAAAAAGTAAAGATGTACAACAGAACAATAAAAAATTAAAAAAAAAAAATTACAATTGCCTTTTTCTGTTCTCTTTTTCTTTTCTCCCTTTCTCTCCACCAACACTAATATATTCTTCTTCTTCATTCTTGCCCTCGCTGATACCTATCTTATATTTTTCCTTTTCTTCTTCTCCCTCTTCCTTCGTATCTTCTTCTCCCTTTGTTTCTGTCAACATCTAGGTTTCTTTTTTTATTTTTTTTTCCTCTCCCGCTATGTGCTATCATCAATGGACTGAAACATTATTAAATCCGCAAATTCAAACTCATGAATAATTATTCTATATTAAATATATGTCTAATCCCTAAGTTGTATTTAATTAGTAGTACAATTAAAGATAACCACAAATGTATAAAAAAATGGTCACTATTATTGGTACGACCTTTTGGGTTGGGCATAAAATATAAGATTAGATATTAAATCATATCAAAATAAATACTTAGACATGAGGTGTACTTGTGCTTGTGTGCTTGTGAGTGCTTTGACAAAATTTAAAAAGCTTCTTTAGATATGCTGACGATAACAAAAGGATTTTAGAGACTTAATTAACTTCTAGATATATATATATATATTTTGTGTGTGCTGCTCAAGAATTTTCAAACGTATCTTTCTTGATCGAGTTATCACACTCTGCTTGAAAGGTATGTTTAAACCAATAATTCACAAAAAATAAAGAAAAAAATTGATGAGGGTCCGCCTTGATATCCAATTTTTTTTCACTATAATAATAATAATAACAATAATAATATCATATAATAGGTAAAAGAACTTGGAAATTTTTATTAGTAATTTATATTAAAAATCTACAAGTGGCATTCACTGTGATTCGAGAATCTTATGAAAAAGGAAAGTATTGAAATACAATAAAGAACCAGTATAGTCCAAGGCCAATAAAATAAATACATAATGTACGTACAAAACAGATTTAATCATTATTTTCATTTATTTTGTTTAGAATTGCAAGTGAAGTATATAGGTCACTTTTAGAAAGTTCAACAAAGATTTTAATATATAAAAAAAAATTATTAATAAAACAATAACTATAATCTTTTTTATAAAAAAAATTGGGAGAGATGATTTTTTTTTCTTTTCTTTTGTGAGATATGAGGAAATCTTTGAGAAATGCGTACGAAACAATAAATAATTATCTAATATTTATTGTTTTTTACAAAATAAAATAATAAAATTCTTTGAGATGAATGGGATGTGTTGGTGGGACGCCAATTGGGAAAATTAAATGTGTAAATAGGAGTCGTAGCTTGGGCAGGCGGCAGAAAGTGGAAACATGAAAAATGAGGGCTGGAAACAGAAATAGAATTCAAGTCAACCTATGATTGTCAAATACTAGGACAATTGCCCTCATGTCTGTATCCCTTGAATCCCCGCACTGCTGACTGGCCTGGAATTGTCTTTGTTTCTCACTAAACAAACAAACAGGTCCCGATATTTAAGGCTTGTTCTCATTCTCATCTACTGAAAAAACAAAGAACAATTTCGAGCACGTGTGTTAATTGTATGTGACCTTGTAGGCTGATGAAGAGGAGAAAGACCAGTTGAGGACAAAGATTGAGAATGCAATTGCTGCCCTAAATGACCCTGTCAGTCCCATGAGCATCTGATGTGAGGGAATTGAGGATGCCATTAGTTTCCTTTCTGGATGGGGCATTGAGGGACTACTCTGCACACTTCTCTTGTTTTCCTCCAAATTGGTTTTTTTTTTTTCCCTCTTCCCCTCCCTTTTTCATGTTTCCCTCATTGAAGGACTTGGTTGTACTAAAATTCAGGTTGGTGATTGTGCGTAATAATCTTAATGTTGTGGACCTCTTGTGTCTTGAATTTAAATAGGTGGTCCTATGAGTTATAATATATTTTCCACAGTGGCCCTCTGGAAGAGTCTTTCATACAAGTTTTATATTTATTTTCCTAAGTCTAAATTTTATCAAGCACCCTCCAGAGTAATTACATTTTAGGGCATATGTGATATGTGTAGTAAAAATTTTTAGGAGTAAAAGTTAGAATGGAAAATTTTTCTGGCAGAAAAAGTTACACTGGTTAAAAATTAGGTTTTTCTCATGTTTGGCTACTTCTTTCTTGTGGATAATTTTAACCTCTAATCATTTCATCTCTTTAGAAAAAGGAAAAAAAAAATACAAGTCCTTATAACAATCATGGTTTCTGCGGTAACAAGTTTTAGAAATTAGAAAACAAATTGTCATAAAATACATAAATAATAGTTGTTTTGCGAGAAGAAAAATGATGGTTCTGCCCATAAATGAAATCACCAAAATGTCGCACTGAGTGGGGTCAAATAACCTCACTTAAATTTTAAAAATTTTTTATTAAATTTATAAAGTATATAAATTTGATCCCATTTAATTTTTACGCTTGATTTCACTAAATTTTCTTTCCGACTCCGGCTCAGCACATCGATCCAATGATCTGTGGCAAATCCGGATTCGTGAATCATGATTTGACGACTCTCTCTGTTCTCTTTTCTTGGTGTCTTTCCTTTTCGATATCAGTTAAATCTCAATCAATCGATGGATCTTTGAGAGTAAAACATAGAAGAGAGAGAGGGGATGAAGAGTCTGAAGAGATATCGAATATGATCATTTCGCCTAGGCATAAAACTGTCGTTTCTACCAAAGATATACAATTTATATTTTTAATAAACAAATATTGTTTCTATTAGACAAGCAAATAAGATAAAAAATGAAATCTAATGAAGGAAGTTGAAGGGCTGTTACCTTTGAAACCTTTGTTTGCTTTCCAAATATGTAGCTCCCCACACTTTGGGCTTCTATAGTCCATCCATAAAACAATCTTTGACAAGAAAACAGCCCCCCCCCCAAAAAAAAAAAAAAAATATATATATATATATATATATATATATATATATATATATATATATATTCTAACGTTTTTAATGTTAGAAAAATTAGGTTACGTGGTAAAAAGTGAGATTTAAAGATTTTTCTAATTAACCAATCTAACCCAAATCAACAACATATTGTTTTGGGATTTATTTATGAACTTGAAAATTATATATATGACATACATGATTCATAAAAACTTAAAAGAAAGGGTTTTAGAATTTTATATCCGTACAAAATGCCCTTTTTCTAGTGCCGATTTGCTCCGCGATCAAGTCCTCCCATTGCAGGATCTCTAGATTGTTCATCTAGCACACCATTGCCAATGAATGATCAAGATGCCTCTTGATCTAAGATTCAATCGATCGATATCAATTTTTCAATGTCATCTCAGGTCAAATGAAAATAACCAAAACCTTTCTTGGATTTGGATTCCAATTTATTAATCTTTAGTTTTTTTTTTTTTTTAATACAAGGTTAGGCATCCCTAAACATAACATATTTTAAGACTAGAAGCTCTTCCACGCCATAACTCGAATGGTTTGGAAAACTAAAACTTAGAAAGAACTCTATTCAAGATGCAAATGGCAGTCTCCCGTGTGTATCCCCACAAAAATAGGCATATTAATATAATTCATCATGGATCGCATTGGGATTCCTCCTTTTAGACACTTTATTCAATTGAGATCTCCCTAGAGGTTTCACTTGAGATATAATGTCGTGTTTCCAAAAGAACTTAACAACTTACATTAAAAACAGATACAAATGATTCAGACTTGTATTTCATTAAATACAAATACGTACAACGTGACATATCAAGAGTAAAAGTAATGAAATATTAAGATTCCATCTTAGGCTATTGTGCTAAATAGTTTACACACATCATTATGTATGAGCTCCAAGATTTACTTTGCCCTTTCACATTTTCTAATAAAAGGTGATCTAATCATTTTTTCTTTGAGACAAGACTTACAACTCAAATTGGGTTCAAAGGTTCTGTTAGAGTCTCATATCGACTAATTTAATTTTTGAGATGTGATATATAAACATAGAAATACTCTACTTTACTAACTAATTTTTAATGTGGAAATCAAATTCTTGTCTAATATAGTCTTAAAAGCTACACTAATGCACAAGTCTTGGGCGCCGGAATCACCTTCGTGAAAGATCGAGAATTTAATTTTCATATTCATAAACCAAGGTAAAAGATTTATTGTGAAACGTGAGAATAAAATTCTCATTTGCTCTAACTTTAAATTATTAGAATTACACATAAGCCAGCCATTGTTATTTTTGAAATGTCGTCGCCCTTTCACATTGTAATCGAAATACATAGAGTCTAAGTCCAAAAAAGTGTACTTGTCACTCTCAAAGCCAACATCCGAAACGTAATGAGCTTGAAATTTATGCTATTGAACCTCACAAGGTTTTCCAGGAAAAATATGGATGAGAAAAAGTAGTTTCTCTTTATGTCTCGTATGATATAAGTAAAGAATCACTACAAAAAAACAACTTTTTAGTCACAAATTTAACGATAAAAATTTTAAAAAAATTCGTCGCTAAAAACATTAGTAACGAATTTAGCGACGAAAAATTTTTCATCGCTAATAACGCGTCGCAAAAATTTAGCGACGAAAATTGAAATCTGTCACTAAATTTAGCGACAAAAAATTTTCCGTCGCTAAATTACCTACACAAAAAAAAAAAAATCCGTTGCTAAATTTGACGACGAAAATCTAAAATTCATTGTTAAATTTAGCGACAGATAATTTTTGTCGCTAAAATCCGTCACTAATTTAGGGGAAAAAAATCTGTAAAAATAAAAAAATCCGTTGTTAAATTCAGCGACGGATTTGGAATCCGTCGCTGATTTTAAATTCCGTCAAATGTTAAAATGTTCAAAGAGGGCACGTGTCACCCGTGTCACCCGTGTCACCCGTGCCACCCTTGCCCAACCAGTCTTGCCCACCCGAGCCTGCGCACGTGCCACCTGGGCCAGCACCCTGCGCAGACACTCTTAATTGCTAGAAAATGCAGGCACTCTTAATTGCTAGAAAATGCCGCACATTTGCCTCCACCATGGTTTGAACTCCAAACTCCTGCGAATTCCTGCATGTAACCTGTAAACCATCAAGTCAAAGATATTATTATGATATAAATTTCTTTTTTATTATTTATTATCTTTATTTCACATTTTTCTAATAATAATAAAATAATATATAATAATAATTTAAAATAATAAATATAATAACTTTTTTTATTTATACCACCCACCTAAAATAATATTAATTAAAAATAATAAATATGATAATTTTTAATAAAATAAAAAATAATAAAATACTAATTTAAAATAAAATAATAAATTAATTAAAAAATATGTTAATATTATATTTTGATTTCTTCCTTTTTCTTTTATCTTATTATTTTATTATTTTTTTCATTTTTATTTTATTTTTTTAATCCATAATTTAAAAATGGATTACAATATCTCAAAACTATAAAATTATAATTATCAATAAATTATAATATATTAATAATTTAAAAAATCTATATATTTAATTACAAAATATTTTTATTCGTTATAATAAAATTATTATATATTATAATAAAATTATTATATATAAGAAATGAGAGTAGAAAGAAAAAAAAAACCCAAAAATAGAGATAAGGAAAAAAAAGTGAGAATAGAAAACAAAGAGGAGGAAAAAAGTCACACAATAACACCCAGTGGTGCAGTTGTAACATATCTTTTGTTAAGTCGAGGTCCAAGTCCAAATCCAAGATTCGAATCCCTTCAATTACACAAATTTATATTTTTTGTATTAAAACAATAAAGGACGCCTAGGGGCGCGGGTGTCCTGGGCGCCTGCCTGTCTGGGCCCCCAGGCAGGCACAACCCAGCAGGCGCGGGTACCTAGGCAGGCATGCGCGGGCGCCCAGGCAGGCGCGCGCAGGGCACGGGCGCCCAGGCAAGCAGGCGCCCGTGCGTGCATGGGCCGGCGCCCGCGCCCGCGCAGGTTCAGATTAATATTTAATTAAAAAATTTATATTATTAAATAATATAATATAAATAAAATAAAATTACCTATACAATAATAAAAAATATTAAATCAAAAAAAAGAAAAAAAATAAAAAATTAATTAAAAATATATATAATTTAAATAAAATAAAATATATGGTTTTTTTAAGAATTAAGAAATATAATATAATAAAATAAAATGTAAATTAAAATATTATAAAATAATAATATGATTTGTTAATATAAATTAATAAAATAAAATAAAAATAAAATAAAATTATAATTAAAAGAAGATAAAATTTAGCGACGGATTTAGAATCCATGGCTGATTCAGCGACGGATTTGGAATCCGTCGTTGAATCAGTCACGGATTTGGAAATCCATCGCTAAATTAAATTACCAACTAAATTAATTTTTTAATTTAAATATTATATTAATATTATATTTTATTTAATTATATATAAAAAACCTATTTAGCGACGAAACAACGACGGATTTGGAATCCGTCGCTGAATCAGCCACAGATTTGGAAATCCGTTGCTAAATTAGATTACCAACCGTGGTTGTTAAATTAATTTTTTAATTTAAAAATTATATTAATATTATATTTTATTTAATTATATATAAAAAGCTTATTTAGCGACGAAATTTGCAACGAAAATTTTTTTTTGTCGCCAATTAACGACGAATTTAGTTATGAAAATTTTTTCGTCACTAATTAGCAACGAATTTAGTCACAAAAATTTTTTCGTCACTAATTAGCGACGAATTTTGCTACAATGATGTATCCGTCGCTAATTTAGTCACGACTTTATTTTCGTTGCAAATTTTGTAACAAATTAGCGACAAAAAAGTTTTTGTCGCTAAATTCGTCGCAAAATAGTGACGAATTTTTTCCGTCGTGAAAATTTGTGGCTAAAACTGTATTTTTTTGTAGTGAATGCGACTTGTTCTCTATAATTAATGAGAACCAAGTTCGGCAATTGGTGCAAAAGAAAAAGCAATATGTAGAGAAAGAGTCATATGTAGACTTCAGGTAGTCTCCTTATCATGGAAATCCATGAGTGATACAGATAAGATTCATTGGTTTGATTTTGTAGATTGGATCCTATTGGAAGTGAGTTTGGCTCCACAAATATAGGCTCTGCTGACTCAAATGGATTGCCTGTTGACCTCGATCAATGGGACCTGCAAATAACCATGAGAGTGTTCTTGCAGGGGAGACTCCGATACTCAAATTAGAGAATGATTTTCGAAAAAAACAAATTAAAAGAGAGAGCTCTGTTTTACCGTTGTGTGCTATGTGTAAATTTTTTAGAGTCAAAAAACTTATCTGGCCGGTTGAATTAATGATGTATATATAGTTTTTGAGTGTAAGTTTTATATGCATTCGGGGTGTTAAAACCATAATTTTCTAATAAAAGTGTCCCGAGAATACATGGATCATATGAGAGATTTCTAAAAATTTGAAATACTGTTACCAAAGGAAATTCAAATCACTAAAGAATTCTTTCCTTATTGGCAATCGTCAAAGATTTTCTTTCTAATTATAGGAGATGGACTCCATATTTTAAGGAGAGGTGTATATTGCCTTTAGCTAAATATGGGCACCGAGTACCGAGTAGGTTTGAGAGCTAATCAGACAGTTATCGAGGAGAGTCTAATCCATTGAACCAAGAGGGTGGGTCATGTCTATCCGTTTGGGAGATAAATCCCATATTGATGACATACTTCTGGTACATTGTGTCCAATAGGCTACGGAATCAAATGGTTTCAGGTCTTGTGATATTGGACTCTTGGGCTATGTTCCATCAGATGCAAAGAATTATTGTTTCAAGAATGATTCACATGTTGTCACTTGATTCTTAGGTCGCCACTCCCAAGCCACTATTAGCCAAACTTGGCATGTTGGCCTAGACTCTAGCCTGGGCTCTCAACAGAAGCCCATTTATTAGATGGCATTCCATAAAGGAGGTTGCAGCCAACCCCTTGATCCATTAAGATTCTCCTCTCTTCGTATTATTCGATTTTTGTAGTGATGACAAGAGAATCATATAAGTCCGGATCGACTCCTACTAGATCATTGTCACTGAAACCGATCATTGGTCTTTTCTTTTTAGGCTGCTTCTCAGCCTGTGTGGCAAGGATTTCCTGAGATGTAGAACCCGATTGTTTGGCCTTGTGAAAGATTAGGGCCACTATGTGCCCGATCTCGTTCAGTCGTGTAAATCCTCGATTATGTAATGCTATTAAGATGTTGGCCAGAAGGTTGGGGTCTAAGGGATCATATTTGCTTTGTACTTAGAGTATCACTCTGTTTGGTCTGTTGCAAGTATCTTTTGGAGTTGGTTGCTTGGCTTGCTCATTCTTGCACCTCACGGTATGCGAGCCCTGAGGAGGGAGGCCTTCCCTCCCCATACTTATAAACTTTTGGAGCCAACTGCTTCAAACAAGAAACTCAAGCTCGTCTTTGAGCTTCTTGTACTCGTCTGTCAGGTGGCCGTAGACTCAATGGAAGTGGTAGTATTGCATCTTATCCTTTTTTAGTCATCTTTTATTGAGGGGGCCACTTGATGTAAAGTTTGTTCCGGATTTGAAGCAGGACTTGACTTGGTGTCTCATTCAGAGAAATATAACTTGTGAACCTTCATTGTTGAGGGGGTCCTTGTTGGGCCCTCTTAGGAGAGGATTGTCGAGATGATCAACTGTGTTCATTATGAGCTAAACAGTTTCATCATTTGTCAAATGCTTAAGTGTCCTCTGCAGCAATGTACTTTTCTGCGTGGGTGTAAAACTCCTAGATGGTAGATGAGGGATTCTTTGTGATAGATGTCTACCTCCATAAGGGGCGTAACCCAATGAGCAATGCAGCTAGAGTAATAAAATGGTCCAAACCCAAAACTTTTATCATCTCAGTTTTGAATTTATCAAGATAATTTCTTAACGACTCTTTGCCCCTCTATTTCAGCGAGTGGAGGGACATAGACTTCCTCTTGGTGCCATTACTAATCACGAAATGTGTCTCAAACTATTGCCGAATTTAAGAGAAACTCTTGATGCTAAAAGGGAGAAGCGAATTGAACCATGCTAACGCATTACCCTTTAGGGTCATAGGAAAATATTTGCACATGACAACGATTAACATGTCTCTCGATATCATCAAAGTAACGAAGTGAGCTACATAGTCCTGGGGGTCGATGGTACCATTATACCTCTCCATGGGTGGGAGAAGCACATTATAAGGCATTGGTCTTGTGGAAACCTTGAGATCGAACAACGAGAGACCGATAACATGTTGAGTAAGTTTGTCCCTTCTCATGTTATCACATCTGAGTTTGTCTGCGACAAGTTCCTTGACCTATTTTCTCAAATCATCTAGATTGTGTTAGGAAGATACCAAAGGCTCTCGATGTTCCTTGGGCTTGAGTCTTTATTGGCGCATATGACCCGACTCGTGTGAGGAGAATCGTGCTCCTGGTCTAAGAACACAGATGAGGTCTTCCAACTATTCGCTTATGCCTTGCAACTTGAATTCCAATCTTGCCATCTCAGGTCTAGTGACCTTTTCTGGAGAGGCTAGAATAGAGGGTGGAATCGGTTGGTCCTGTTGTGCTATCCGTGGTTGAGTTTCAAGTTCGTTGAGAGCGGCAAAATTCTCAGCAAGGTTGTTCTCCACTACGAGCTTAATAGCATTTGTCAGGGTAGTTGTGTGTCCTTCGATCATGGTTGTGGTTTTAGATGTGGTTTTAGTCATTCTCCTGGGAGACATGATCTTCGGGAGAATCATGTGCGAAGCAAGCTTCTCTCTGGTCTGCTCTCACGGACGATGTCAATCTATTGAAGGTGAGTTTGACTTCACAAATGAAGACTTTGCTGACTCGAACGGATTGCCTGTTGACCTCGATCAATGAGACCCGCAAAAAACCATCGAAGGGTGCTCTGATGAGGGAGACCCTGATGCTCAAGTCAAAGAGCAGTTTTCGAAAGAGAAACGGACTGAAAGAGAGAGCTCTGTTTTGCCATTGTGTGCTATGTGTAAGTTTTTTAGAGTCAAAAGACTTATATAGCCGGTTGAATTAAGTATGGTATGAGTTCCACATGCATTCAGAGTGTTAAAACCCTAGTTTTCTTATAGAAATATTATGAGATTACGAGGATTATAATGCGAGATTTATAAAGATTTGAAATACTATCATCCAAGGAAATTCAAATCACCAAATCACCAAAGATTTCTTTCTTTATTGGTAGTAGTCAGAGATTTTCTTTCCGATAAAAGGAGATTGTCTCCGTATTTTAAGGGGAGGTGTATATTACCTTTAGCTAAACAAGGGCACCGAGTATTGAGCAGGTTTGAGAGCCAATCATGCAGTTATCGAGAGGTGTCTAGTCGGTATGTACTGAGAGGGTGGGTCGTGTCTACCCGTTTAGGAGATAAATCTCATATTGATAACATGTTTCTAGTACATTGTGACCAATGGGTTACAGATTCAAAAAGTTTTAGATCTCGTGATATTGGGCCTTTGGGCCATGTTTCATCATTTTCCTCGACTCCTGTTGTCGTTCCATAAGAAGAGTTTCAGGAGTAGTATTAAACGGATAAGAATTTGAAAAGATTTTAGTACTCTGTATTAAATGTTGTACTTATTGCTTTAATCGCCATGAATCATCTTTGATATGTTTTATAAGATGTGGTGTCTGGTTAGTTCGTACACTATTGTGTTTTCTTTTTGACAATCTTAACTTCCGCTCAAAAAAGCGATTTGCAAGCTAATTCCTTTTGAAATTCTTAAGCAATACTCAAAGAGAAAGAGTCAGACTGAAGATGGCTAAGGGTTCACCGTCGTGGGATTATCCAGGCATTAATGACATTAGGAGTATATGACGAAAGATGAACTCCACGACATTCAGAATGATATGCTGCTAAGGGACGATTACGTCCTTCGGTCGGCTATAGGTGATGATGGGCTAATAGGGTGCCCAAAGGTTATGTTCCGATATATAAACAATGTGTCAAATACGAACTGAATGTGCCGTACACAGGCAATGTCGATTGAGTTTTGTTCTATTGGAACATTTTTCTGACGATACTGATTCCTAACACTTGGTGTTTGGTGTTAACGGTGACATCGTTAATGAGCTTTTGTCATCTACACTTTGATTTTGATATCTTAGCGTCTGTATTTTCTCTTAAGAGGTATGCTCATAGGGTTCCACTGAAGGGTGGTTTTACTTATAGACCAAGCTGGAATATGACTGGCAATTTCTATACAAAGAGACCATTGACAAAAGTTGGATGCACAAGTATTTTTTGTGGAATTCTTGAACAAGGATTTGATATCCGTGCTACCAGAGGCCGATGAGAAGCGTTTTTTAGGTTAAAGACCCCCAGTCTTCTCGTCATTCAAGGTTCATTCATTTAGTCTGTAGCTTCTACAAAGTCAAGGATAGACGTATTTGCATGGAGGCCCTCTTGGATGATGAAATATACTGCCTTTGATTGGTTTGCTATTGGGGGAGAAGGGGAAGATCGAAAGACCTCTCCTGATGGAGAAAAAGAAGAAGGGTGTCGTGGATGTCCTTGTTTCTCCCAAGGAAGACGATTTCAAAGAGATTATTTCATACAAATGGATGAGACCCAGGTCGAAGAGAGAGGCTACTGAAGCGGAGAGTACATCTAATATTGGCATTGATACTGATCCCATCTTGTCCTTGGTACGGAAGAAGAGGAGAGCTCAACGGTTGAGTTCATTGGGCGAGGTCATGAGGGAGAATGAGGAGCGAGGACCCTCAGATGCACCGAGGACTATCAAGACCAAGGACTTCGAGTCTGGAGCTTGGGAGACATAGAGGTCTAGGTAGGATACCCAGAAGGCGCTAGGGCTGATGAAGGGAATGCCGAGGAAAGAGAGAAAGACGAGAACATTGGGGGTTGCCCCCTAAAGGCCTCAAAGAGGGGAGAGAGGGAACAAAGGGAGAAGGTATCTGGGACCTAAAGAGTTTTCCCCCTGGGACAACTGGGGGGCCCAATGCAGGGCCTTCTTCTATTGTTCCCTTGATATCAGATAAACAAAAGGTGTCCTGGAGAGTCGCTCTCCCCCTCTTCATTCCTATTTCGTCTTTTGATGGTCGGCGAGGACTAAGGGAACATGGAACCATAACGATCAGTGTTAGTGATCATCGTTACAATTATATCAATGGTAGCGAAGCGAGGAAGATAGCAGAGCAACTAGATTTCCATCGTTCTGACCTGGAACTTAATAAACTGTCTCTTGAGCAGAGCGATGAGGCCATATTGTCCTCAGGGCTCATGATATAACTGTTTTGAAATTCATTTCTTTGGCTTTCATATATGACTATTCTCATTTTGTGAAGACCATGATCTTAACAGCATTTCAAAGCTAAAAAGGGAGCAGATGGTAGACCATGGCTGACCAGATGGGTGTAAAGTTGTCTCGATTGCAGGATGCTCTATCACAGAGTGAGATGGAGATTGAGGAGGAGAGAGTGTTCACGGCTGCTTTGAATGCTCGAAGTGAGGAGATGGAACGGCTAAAAGCGAGTAGGAGCTAAGGCAAAAATCAGGGTATGTGAGGTACATCTAAAGACAACACAAAGGTTAGTCGAGATGCATGAACGAGCTCTAAAAGTCACTGTAGGAGAATACTAGAACTATAGGAGACCAACATGAAGACTATCGACCAGCACACACGTGCTTGGTGCGGATGGGTGAGAACCTTTAGTGTGCCAAGTAGATTATTGACCGTGCGGGGCTTTCGGGGGCTATGCTTCTGGAAAGCACCCAACTGCGTGCTTGCGATCGCTTCCATGGGTGAGGTTCCTTTGGAAACAGTGAATGAAAATGCCCCGATCGATGCACCTTAAGTGCCCCAAGCCAATGTGGAATCCTAGTGTCTCCCTTCTCCTATTCTTCTTTGATTGTAATTTCCACTTTCTTCTGACTTAGTTTTTCATCCTTATGCTCTTGACCCGAAGAGGTTAATGAAAGAGTTCAATTTTTTCATTATTAGCGAGCATTTATAGTTTCGTGTCTATGGTACATTTTATCACTTATAAAGTACTATCGGAAGATGCATCCCTAGTTGTCAATTTGTTCGTTCGAGACAGAGCAAACCGCACCTACCCAAGGGGGAGAAAGATCACATATTGTCAGTACGCTCGTTCAATAGAGTAGACTGTACCTACCCGATAGAGAGATAAATCCCTTGTTGTCATTACGTTTGTTCAATAGAGTAGACCATACCTACCCAATGGGGAGATACATCCCTTGTTGTCGGTACATTCATTCGATAAAGTGGGCCATACCTACCCGACAGGAAGATACACCCCTTGTTGTCGGTACGTTTGATCGATAGAGTGTATTGGGTGACATGTGCTCGATATGATCAGTTTATCATGAGAGATTAATAAGGCGAATCGTTACGGGTGAAATAATCATAGTGTGATGACGGAAACAAGTGGTAAGATTAGGTATTGTAAGATATCTATCCAATAGTTCTATAGAAGTAAACGTAAGATGGATAGGTATAGGATTACTTGAGAGAGTTCGTCGGGAATTCCAGATCGTAGGTGATGAGGTCATCAAGATTGCAAGGAATTCACGAAATCCAACTCAAGTCCCAGTTGGGCCGGTGACAAAGACCCGAGTTAAAAGATTTAAACAAGTACTAAATAACTTAATTCAGGGGGCTTTACAACAAAAAATTGGAGTCCAAATAAATAAAAAACCAAAAGGGGTCTTAATTATACTCATACAAGTCCAGTTGGAAGAATAAAATACCAAAAACTACCCAAAACCAAGGGAGGACGAAAATAAAGAAAAATATCAGCAATACTTGGTCAAAGTAATTTGATTTATTTAGTTTCCTAATTTTTATTTTTGTAACTTATATTTTAGTTTTCTGATTCTTTATTGTTTAGCGAATTACTAAATTTTTAATTGTCAATTAAGTTTTTACCTTTAGACTATAAATAAGCCATTATACATTGTGTAAAAGACAACACTTTGGAGAGAATTAATAAAATTATGAGAATTCTTCACACAGATATTGTTCTTTTGAGAACTTTGAACTTATTCAAGATAGGAGTCTTGTTTATTTTTTGACTTATCAATCTAGGTTTTGAACTATCTAAATTGTGACGTCATTTATTTCATCTTTATACCAAGATTCTTGATCTAGTAAAAAACGGGTCTAAGGTCATATATCTTAGATTCTTCCTCCTTTAGGGTAAAAGTTGAGCTCTTTAATTCCACCAGTTCAAATAATTCGTTGGGACGATTTTTGGGCTAAATTAACTTGTTCGTGGTTTCTAGGGTTTCTATACCCAACGGGTTCACATCAGTTGATATCAAAGCCAATCCAGGTTTTTTTTCCTTCGAATTATTCTTATTTAATTTTTTTTTTGTATCTGAAAACTCTTCATCGTCGATTTATTTCTTATTTTTTGTGTACTTATTCTTTATTTTTGTACTGTCATATTCCCAAAAAAAAAGAAGGGCAAAAAAAAAGACCCACAAAAAAAGAGGTCGAAAAAAAAAGAGGCCGTGAAAAATAAAAGGGCCAAAAAAAGGGGAGAAAAAAAAATGACCCACAAAAAAAAGAGAAGAGACCATGAAAAAAAAGGGCAGTTTTCAAATTTTACAAAATTGATAATTCTCCATTTTGTGATTTTGTTCAAATTTGACAAGTTTTAAAATGTTATTACCAAATTTGAATTAGAATTTTCTAAATTTTTTGGTTGAGTTTGAAATATTTGCTTATTTGTGCACTTACCCAAATTCAAACATTCCGTATTTGTTCTCCCTTCATAAACTTCTTCCTTATTTGTTCACCTTCCTTATTTATTTTTTTCTTTCCTTCTTACTTTTCTTGTTATACTTTCTTCTATATAAATTAAAGAACTAAGTGATAATTATTTTTGCGTAAGTTCTCGAGTTCAATAAAGAACTTGGCTAAGTGAAGTAGAGTGATAAAAGGCAAAAGAGAATTTATTAAAAATAAAAGCCAAATTCAAAGAGTAAAATACGAATGGATTTGAGTGAATCATTATTTTTGAGTGAAATACGTGAGGGAGTGTAGTGAGCTTCTTTCCTATTTTCTAACATTGTCTTGCAGATTCCAATCATGACTCAAAATCAAAAAGATAATATCAATGAGGCGGTTCAACCACAGATTAGGTCGAATCTACAATTACAAGCATTTATGGGGGAGATGAGACGGATGATAAAGAGGGAGTTAGATCTTCTACATGAAAGGTTGGATAGGGTAGAAGAAGGGTCGCAAAGGGGGCAACCATCAATAGTGCCAACCCCCTCTAGGAGAAATAAGTTTCATAAAAGAGAAACTGAAGTTGTGGATGAGTTTGAAGGGGATGGGTTAGAAGAGGAGTTTAATAGGTTGTCAGTGGGTAGTCATAGGAGATTTGGTTGAAATAGAGAAGTTAATAATCGGGTAGACAACAACTTAGGTAGTATCAAGATAAAAATTCCATCATTTCAAGGTAAAAGTGATCCCGAAGCATATCTTGAATGGGAAAAGAAGATTGAGTTAGTTTTTTATTATCACAGCTATTCTGAATTAAAGAAGGTTAAATTTGTTATTATTGAGTTTACTGATTATGCAATTGTATAGTGGGATCAGTTGTGCATCAATAGACGATAGAATGGGGATCAACCCATTGAAACTTGGGGTGAGATGAAGAGAGTGATGAGACGACGATTTGTTCCGAGTCATTACTATAGGGATTTATATCTCAAGTTGCAAAGTCTCCACCAAAGTAATCGAAGTGTAGATGAGTATTACAAATAGATGGAAATGACTATGATTCGAGCTAATGTAGAAGAAGATAGAGAGGCGACGATGGTTAGATTTTTGAATGGTTTAAATCGAGAGATTGCCAACACGATCGAGCTTCACCATTATGTGGAGTTGGAGGATTTAGTACATATGGCAATCAAGGTTGAAAGGCAGCTCAAGAGAGGTAACACACGACCAAAACCAACACCACAGATTCCGAATGCAACATCTTGGAGAATGAGCTACCCGAAAAAAGAAGAAAATTCAGCCATCTCTAGAGTTAAGCCTGAACATAAACCAACTATCTCTACCACGACTTCTCAAAGTAAGTCAACCCCTACTTTTACTCGATCTAGTGAGATTAAATGCTTCAGGTGTCAGGGAAGAGGACATATAGCTAGCCAATGTCCAAACAAGCGAATTATGGTGATTCAGGAAAATGATGCAATCGAGTCTAAAGATGAAGGTGACATTGATTGTTTGCCTCCATTGGAAGACGTCCCCATCGGAGCTGAGGAGTATGGGGCTGAACATGGTGAGATGTTAACGTTAATAACATGTCGAGCCTTAAGCTTACAAACCAGAGGAGATGAAAAAGAAGTACAACGGGAGAATATCTTTCACACTCGTTGCCATATGAAAGATAAGGTATACATTTTGATCAATAACAGTGGTAGTTTTACTAATGTTGCGAGTAAGACTTTAATGAAAAAGATGAATTTGTCAACCACTAAACATTTTCAACCATACAAGCTACAATGGTTGAATGATAGTGGAGAAGTGAGGGTTACAAAACAAGTTGTTGTACCATTCCAGATTGGGAAATATGAAGATGAGTTGTTATGTGATGTGGTGCCAATGCAGACTGGGCATATTTTGTTAGGAAGGTCTTGGCAATTTGATCGACATGTGCAACATGACGACTTCACCAACAAATATTCATTCATGTTCAACCAACGAAAAATCATTATAATTCCGATGACACCAAAACAAGTCTATGAAAACCGAGTGAGGTTGCAAAAATTGAGTGAACAACAGAAACAAAAAGATCAAAATGGGTTGAGAGGAGAAAAAAGAGAGAAAAGAAGAAAGAAATGCCAAATTTGGTGAGAAAGAGAAA
The DNA here is from genome assembly GCA_033439265.1 of Dillenia suffruticosa. Taxonomy (NCBI): domain Eukaryota; kingdom Viridiplantae; phylum Streptophyta; class Magnoliopsida; order Dilleniales; family Dilleniaceae; genus Dillenia; species Dillenia suffruticosa. The sequence goes on along the minus strand of JAVTVX010000013.1, from coordinate 8,580,313 downwards.
ATAGAGAAAAGTTCGGCCAATGAGGTAAAATCCGAGAGAAAACAAAAGAATTTCTATGCCAAAACAAGTGAGGTTAAGCGAGCGATACTCTCAAGATGGCCAATGATTGTACTTATGTACAAGGAATTTCTTTTAAATACTGACCAACTTAACCATTCTTTGCCGAGTGTTATTGTTTCTCTTTTGCAGGAATTCGAAGATGTGTTTCTTGAAGAGCTACCCTAAGATTTGCCACCTATCCAAGGGATTGAACATCAAATTGATTTCATACCCGATGTATCAATTCCAAATCATCCAGCATATAGAAGCAATCCAGAAGAGGCGAAGGAGCTTCAAAGATAAGTCGAAGAGTTGATGGAAAAGGGGCATGTGAGAGAAAGTATGAGTCCATGTGCAGTTTCAGTGATTTTGGTACCTAGGAAAGATGGAACATGGAGGATGTGTGTTGACTGCCGAGCCATTAACAACATAACGGTAAGATATCGACACCCTATTCCTCGTTTAGATAACATGTTAGATGAATTGTATGGTACTTGTGTGTTTTCTAAAATTGATCTTAAGAGTGGATATCATCAAATACGAATGAAAGAAAGAGATGAATGGAAAACAGTTTTTAAATCTAAACATAGGTTGTATGAGTGGTTAGTTATGCCCTTTGGATTAACCAATGCTCCTAGTACATTCATACGCTTAATGAATCATGTTTTGCGTGCTTTTATTCGTAAATTTGTGGTTGTTTATTTTGATGATATTTTGATATATCGCAAAAGTTTGCATGATCATGTCTCACATTTGCATTCGGTTTTGGATATACTTAGAAAAGAAAATTTATATGCTAACCTCAAAAAGTGTACCTTCTGTACCGACAAGCTTGTTTTTCTGGGTTTTGTTGTGAGTGCTAAAGGTATCGAGGTGGATGAAGAGAAGATCAAAGCCATCCAAAAATGGCCAACCCCCTTCAATATAGGTGATATTAGAAGTTTTCATGGTCTTGCTAGTTTTTACAAGAGGTTCGTGAAAGATTTTAGCACTATCGCTGCACCGCTTACACAAGTCATAAAAAAAAACGTTGCATTTCAATGGAGTGAAGAGCAAGCGAAGGCGTTTCAACTTATTAAACATAAACTTACTCATGCACCTTTACTTGCTTTACCGAACTTTTCTAAAACATTTGAAATTGAATGTGATGCTTCTGGTGTAGGTATAGGCGCTGTTCTTATGCAGGATGAAAGACCACTTGCATACTTTAGCAAGAAGTTAAGCGGGGCTGCACTTAACTATCCTACCTATGACAAAGAATTGTATGCCTTGATTCGAGTTTTGGAGACATGGCAACACTATTTGTGGCCGAAAGAATTTGTGATTCGTACGGTCTTGAATTCTTGAAACATTTGAAAAGTCAACATAAACTAAATAAGAGATATGCTCAATGGATGGAATTCATCGAAACTTTTCCTTCTGTCATTCGATATAAACAAGGTAAGGAGAATGTAGTTACGGATGCACTTTCACGCAGGTATGCCTTAATCTCTACTCTTGATGCTAAATTTCTTGGTTTTGAGCATATTAAAAATCTTTATCATGATGACCACGATTTTGGAGAAATTTATAGTGCATGTGAAAAATCTGCAGAGGGTAAATTCTATAGGCATGAGAACTTTTTGTTTAGAGAAAATAAGTTGTGCATGCCAAATTGTTCATTGAGAGAGTTGTTAGTTCGAGAATCTCATAGTGGAGGGTTAATGGGATATTTTGGAGTTGTCAAAACCTTGGCAATTTTACAAGAGCGCTTTTATTGGCTACACATGAAACGAGACATTGAGAGATTTTGTGGTAGATGTACTACCTATAGGCAAGCTAAATCTAAAGTTCAACCTAATGGTCTTTACACACCCCTACCTATTCCTAGTTCACCTTGGATTGACATTTCAATGAATTTTGTTTTGGGTTTACCTAAGAATAAATATGGACGAGATTCTATTTTTGTAGTTATAGATCGATTTTCTAATATGACTCATTTTATTCCTTATCATAAATCTGACAATACTTCTCATATTGCAGAATTATTCTTTAGGGAGATTGTGAGATTACATGGGATGCCTAGAATAATCGTTTCAAATCGGGATGCTAAGTTCCTGAGTTCCTTTTGGAAGACATTATGGGAAAAGTTAGGAACAAAATTTTTATTTTCAACAACTTGTCATTCTCAAATTGATGGTCAAACAAAAGTAGTCAACAGAACTTTATCTACTTTGTTGAGGGCTGTCATTAGTAAAAATATTAAAATTTGATAAAAATGTTTGTCACATGTTGAGTTTGTATATAATCGTGCTATTCACTCTACTACTAAATTCTCACCGTTTGAAATTGTTTATTGTTTTAATCCTTTAACTCTTTTGGATTTCTTACCTTTACTTATTTCTGAGTAAGTGAATTTAGATGGTAAGAAAAAAGCAGAATTTGTGAAGCAACTTCACGAGAAAGTACAGTTCAATATAGAGAGGAGGATCGAACAATATATCAAGCAAGCTAACAAGGGACATCACAAGTTGATTTTTGAACCCGGTGATTGGGTTTGGTTACACATGCGGAAGGAAAGAATTCTAGCACAGAGACGTTCCAAGTTGTTGTCCCGAGGAGATAGTCCTTTTCAAGTGCTAGAATGGATCAACGACAATACTTACAGACTTGATTTACCAGGTGAGTATTATGGTAGTACTACTTTCAATATTACTGACTTGAGTCCTTTTGATGTAGGTGACGATTTGAGAACAAATCCTTCTCAAGATGAGGGAAATGATGAGATCATCAAGATTACAAGGAATTCACGAGATCCAACTCAAGTCCTAGTTGGGCCGGTGACAAAGGCTCGAGTTAAAAGATTCAAAAAAGTACTGAATAACTTAATTTATGGGGCTTTACAACAAGAAATTGGAGCCCAAATAAATAAAGAACCAAAAGGGGTCTTAATTATGCTCATACAAGTCCAATTGGAAGAATAAAAGGCCCAAAACTACACAAAACCAAGGGAGGATGAAAATAAAGAAAAATAGTAGTAAAACTTGGTCAAAATAGTTTGATTTATTTAGTTTCCTAATTTTTATTTTTGTAACTTATGTTTTAGTTTGCTGATTCTTTATTGTTTAGCGAGTTACTAAATTTTTAGTTGTCAATTAAGTTTTTACCTTTAAGCTATAAATAAGCCATTATACATTATGTAAAAAACAACACTTTGGAGAGAATTAATAAAATTGTGAGGATTTTTCACACAGGTCTTGTTCTTTTGAGAACTTTGAACTTATTCAAGATAGGAGTCTTGTTTAGTTCTTTGACTTATCAATCTAGGTTTCGAACCATCTAAATTGTGGTATCATTCATTCCATCTTTATACCAAAATTCTTGATCTAGTGAGAAACGCATCTAAGGTCATATACCTTAGGTTCTTCCTCATTTAAGGCAAGGGTTGAGGTCTTTAATTCCACCGATTCAAATAATTCGTTGAGACGATTTTTTGGCTAAATTAACTTGTTCGTGGATCTTAGGGTTTCTATACCCAACAGGTTCACATCAGTAGGACAGTATTCTAATACCAACTGAGATCCTGGACTTGACTTTCATATGTTTTGTGTTCGGTAGTGCCTCCAGGGTATTCAAGGTAAGCTGACCTAAGATAACATTACAAAGCGAGAGCAGCTTGACCGTGTTAAATGTTGTTGTAGGTATGGCATAATCGGGCAGAGTCCTGAGAGTGACAGAAAGCAAAATGGTGCTTTAAGATTTATCCTTTCACCCGAGAGTCCTTTGATTGGTCTAGTACAAGATTGTAGATGCGTTTGAGTGAAGTTGTTGCACAACTCAAGAGAGCTTTACGAAATGCTCGTGAGAGGGTCAAATGGACAGTAGCTAGGTGTTCCTGAGCGGAAACGCTCAACTCTCCTGCGCTAACAACACGAAGTTTCTTGACATGGACTCTCTCGGCACCGAGCGCCGATCACTCAAGCACCATAGTGACCAAGCACCCCAGGCCTATTCCTTTGGCCCAAAAATAGTGATGGCCCACCATAAAGTCAAAGGTCTCAAAGGAGTAGAAAGGAGACGAAGCATCCAATGAGACAATGGGCAACCGAAAAGCCAAGAGCCAAAGAATGAGAAGCACATGTGGGAATTCAAAGTGAAGCAATCATGTAGACTGCTAAGAGTTAAAAGTCTCCCTAAATAAAAGACTCATAAATAATAGTTCATTAATAAGGTAGCCTTAGACCTATCTAGACCTTCTCCCATAAATAGACATGGTCACAAGTATTGTAATCATCCAATTATCAAGTAAAATCACAAATTTCTCTCTTACTTTGAAAGAATGACAATCCTAAGAGCTTAAGGCCACTTAGGTGCCCCTTAAGTTACATACTATGTAAGAGATCCCTACAGTGTAGCATAATAGGATCACGGTTCCTCTTTCGAGTCATATCCATTCCATTCATCAAGCCACCTTTCCTTGGTGTGACATAGGTGCTACCAAGGGAAGTACACTCCAACCTATTCTCCTATAAGCCATTCCCAAGCTACTCTTAGCCAAACTTGGTATCATGGTATAGTCTCAGTGCTGGGCTCCCAATAGAAGCCCATTTGCTGAAAGGCATTTCAATATAGAGGAGGTTGTAGTTGGCCCCTTGATCCATGAAAATTCTCCTCACTTCTTATTGTTTGATTTTTGCGATGCTAACAAGAGAATCACGTCGGTCCGGATCGACTCCTACTAGATCATAGTCATTGAAACCGATTATTGGCCTTTTCTTCTTAAGCTACTTCTTGGCATTCATGGCAAGGACTTCCTTAGATGCAAAACCCAATGGTTTGGCTTTGTGAAAAATTGAAGCCACTATATGCCGAGTCTCATTCGGTCATTTACTTCCTTAATTGTGTAATGCTATTAAGATGTAGGCTAAAAAGTAAGAATCCAAGGGATCATACTCACTTTGTACTTGGAGTATACCTCCATCTAGTCAGTTGTAGGAATCTCTTGGAGTTAGTCGCTCGGCTTGCTCACTTTCACGCCTCACAGTATACACCCGGAGGAGAGAGGCCTTCCCTCTCCGCACTTATAAACCTTTGGAAATGACCACTTCGAATGAGAAACTCAAGCTCATCCTTGACTTTCTTGCACTCGTCTATCAGGTGGCCATAGTCTCGATAGAAGTGGCAGTATCACATCTTGTTTTTTTTTTTAGTTGTCTTCTGTGGAGTAAGGGAGCCACTTGATGTAAGGTTTGTTTCGGATCTGAAGCAGAACTTGACTTGGTGTCTTGTTAAGAGGAGTATAACTCGTGAACCTTCGTTGTTGAGGGGTCCTTGTTAGGCCCTCTTAGACAAGAATTGTTAGGACGATTGGCTGCATTCGTTGCAAGTTAGTTAGTTTCATCATTTGTCGAATGCTTTAGCGTCCTCTGTGACAATATATTTTTCTGCGCAGGCATAAAACTCTTGGATGGTAGATGAGAGTTCTTTGTGATGGATATCTTCATCTTTGATGGGCATAAATCAGTAAGCAATATGGCCAGAGTAATAGAATGGTCCAGGTCCATGCCCAAGACCTTCATCATCTCAGTTTTGAATTTATCAAAATAATCTTTTAACAGCTTGTCATCCGTCTGTCTCAACGAAAGGAAGGATGTAGACTTCCTCTTGGCACTTCTACTAATCACGAAGTATGTCTCGAACTATTACTGAATTTGAGAAAAACTCATGATGCTGAAAAGGGAGAAGAAAATTAAACCATGCTCACATATTGCCATTTAGGGTCGTAGGAAAATGTTTGCACATGATCTTAATACCATTACAGTCACGAAGTGAGCTACATAGTCCCGGGGCTTGGTGGTACCATCATACCTCTCCATGGGTCGGAGAAGTATATCATGTGGCATGGTTCTATGGAAACCTTAGGATTGCGAGAGACTGCCAACATATTGAGTAAGTTTATCCTTTCTCACAATAGCATGTCTGAGTTCTGCGATGAGTTCCTTGAGTTGTTTTCTCAAATCATTCGAATTGTGTCAGAAAGTTACCAAAGGCTCTCAATGTTCCTTGGGCTCGAGTCTTTGTTGACGCATATGACCTAACCCGTCCGAGGAGGATTGCGCTCCTGGACTAAGAACACGGCTAAGCTCCTCCAACTATTTGCTCATGCCTTGCAATTTGGATTTGAGTTTTGCCATCTCAGGTTAAGTGACATTTTTCTGGAGAGGTTGGAATAGGGGTCTTGTTGTATGGTCGGCAGTTGAGTTTCAGGTTGGTTGAGAGCGGCGGGAATCTCAACAGGGTTTTTCTATGCTACGGGCTGAATAGTATCTGTTAGGATAGTTGTGTGTCATTCCATCATGATTGCGGATTTGGACGTGGTTCTAGTCCTTCTCCTCAGAGGCATGATCTTCTGGAGAATGAAGTATGAAGCAAGCTTCTCTTTAATCTATTCCCACGGACGGTGCCAATCTATTAAAAGTAGGTTCGACTCCACAAATAAAGGCTCTACTGAGTCGAACAAGTTGCCTGTTGACCTCGATCAATGAAACCTACAAAAAAACCGCCGGTGGGTGTTCCAGCAAGAGAGACTCCGACACTTAAATCAAAAAGCGGTTTTCAAAAGAGAAACGGACTAAAAGAGAGAGAGCTATGTTTTGCCATTGTGCGCCATCTGTAAATTTTTGAAAGTTAAAGGACTTATTTAGCCAATTGAATTAAGGATGCATATATAGTTTTTGGGTATGAGTTCCATATGTATTTAGGGTATTAAAACCACAGTTTTCGTATAGAAGTGCTCTGAGATTATGCGGATCATAATGAGAGATTTCCAAAGATTTGAAATACTGTTACCTAATGAAATTCAAATCACCAAAAATTTATTTCCTTATTGGCAGTAGTCAAAGGTTTTCTTTCCGATTACGGAAGATTATCTTCGTATTTTAAAGGGAGGTATATATTGCCTTTAGCTAAACAGGGGCACTGAGTACCAAGCAAGTTTTAGAGCCGATCAAACAGTTATCGAGGAGAGTCTAGTCAGTATGTACCGACAAGATTAGTCATGTCTACCTATTTGGGAGATAAATCTCATATCAACAACACGTTTCTGGTATGTTGTGTCCAATGGACTATAGATTCGAAAGGTTTTAGCTCTCACGATATTGGGCCTTTGGGCTATATTCCATCAGATGCAAAGAATTATCCTTTTAAGAATGATTCAAATGTTATCACTTGATTCTTAGGTTGCTGAGACAGGGGTGATATGTTTGCATTATGAGATGTTCTTGGAATGCCATTATATTAGACGTCAAAGGTGTTGTCCAGGAATCAAAAATATGAAGTACTATGAAGATTTATCCAGAATGACTGGGCCTGTTCTGATTGCTAAGAATAAGTGTTCTTGGGCATCATTGGTGGTGATAGTAACTCTTACTTTATATATAATTTTGAATTCTGTATTTTGAATCATAATCGTAAATTGATTTATTTTCATTAGTTTTTCAAATTGTGACGAATAACATGATAATCTTTCATATAAAAAATGTTTAGTTAAAAATCTTGCGATCATGGACTAATTGCTAAAAAGAAGTGTTCTTGTGCATGAGTGATAGCGACTCTAACTAATACTTTTTATAAATTTTGAAATTCTGCATTTTTTATCAAAATGATAACTGTCTTATCTTCATAAATATCTTAAATTACGACGAATAATATAATAATTTTTCAAATTATAAATATTTAGTTAGAAACTAACAATCGCAAACTAATTTGTAGTATTTGTATTAGATAATTTCGTTATTCATATTCTCAATTATTGAAAACAATATTTCTAACTTAGTTATAGATATATCTGATCAAATATAAAACTAATTTCTATTTAAAGAATAGATAAAATGCCTTTTATGGTAATTGTTTATACATGACAAATGATTACTCTTAGGCATAGTCCTAACAAACTATTCCCTTTTTTGAGGTAAATATTACCTTAAGAGCATATTGAAAACAAATGCAAGTAGGATAACCATTAGTCAGTGTTTGTAAGTTTAGTTAGCATAACAAAAACAAAATGATATGGAGGAATTAGTTTTACATATGAAATTCATATTGTTTTCTTATCAAAAAGAGGGTTAAGAACAAAAAGGAAAAGTTTTTAGACAAATGTACCAAAAAGAAAGGGAACTACCTTAGTGTGTCTCCACCAAAACTTTTTGTAAGCCCCTCTTTGAAGCTTTGCTCAACGCATGCCATGGTGTCCAAAATTTTGCACCGGGCATATTATAGTTTCAAAGGTTTGTTGTAAAAATCACCACCTATTTTCCTATCTCTTATCAATCCGCTTGGAGTGGTTACAACATCCCATCGACTCTCATTTAAGTTCAACCTCAATAATCCATAGTTAGAGGCTTCCAAATGATGAGCATATTCCATTTTGTCCTACACAATACTGCCCTTGCCTATAATTGCCCCACATCCCTATTGGGATTGGTCCGCTCACTTTGGAACCCACATCCATCTTAAGTAATGACTTCTACATATCCTCTTAGCCACAAAAATCAGATTGTTTTAGAGAGAGAGGGAGAAGATTAACCAAAAGTCGTTCACCGTTAGATCGTGCTGATTTTTTGTCTGGAGTTTCTAAGATGTAGTTCTTCATTCTGGAAGGTGGAGATTGTGTTTGGTGGAGTCGTGAGACGTATTTTCTGAGACGTATTTTCCTATCTCTTATTAGATTGTGTTTTACATCTCTATATGTTTTATTTGTTCATGTTTTGCGGTTAAGAAGATTGTTTGGTGTGCTTATTCATTTCTCCCTCTTTCTGATAATTTTGTCCTACATCTCCCTATGAACATTGCCCTATTTCGAGATTGAAATAATCCAAATACCATATCCAAAGGTAGTGACCTAACTGAAGCAGTGCCAAACTCTCGGTCTTTGTTTGTATTTCTCCCAAGCGACCCTTAGAACTCCCCCTCCCCCAACCCCAAGAAAAAACTAATTATCTTTTCTGGAATTAGCTGCTACCACATTGGTTATACTATGATGCAACCCAAAGTATACAGATCAAATTCTTAAGGTTGCAACCATTACAAGCATTAAGACTTGAAGATTTTTCTTCAGTTTCTTAATTCATCGGTAGGAATTCTATTGTGGGTTGCCTTCCAAACAAACATGAGAACTTTTGGATGGATTTTACTTCTCAAATAACCTCCCCATTTGAACTATCCCCCTTTTCTTCATACTTCAGCCAATCATGAGTTCTTTTGATGTTAAAATCTTGATAATTACTAAATCTAAGGTCATCTCATCTTTCAAAACTCATATGGGTAGTCTATATTCTTTCGTGTATCTTTTGAAAAAAAACCTACGGCAAAAAACAATATCCTCTTAGCCATAGAAATCAAATTGTTTTAGAGAGAGAGAGAGAGAGAGAGAGAGAGAGAGGAGATTAACCAAAAGAACCAAAACAATAAACCCTTTCTTATTCATGTTTTCTTTCCGACCAATTTTAATCAAATTGTCAATCTAAAATCGTTCGCCGTTGGGTTGTGCTGATTTTTGGTCTGGATGTTTCTGAGACGTAGTTCTTCATCCTGGAAGGTGGAGATCGTGTTTGGTGGAGTCATGAACAGTAACCCTATTTACATCTCTATATGTTTTATTTCTTCATGTTTTGTTGTTCAGAAGATTGTTTGGTGTGCTTATTCGTTTCTCCCTTTTTCTGATAGTTTATGATCACCCTCCTCATGTCCCACATCTCCCTATGAACATGGCCCTATTTCAAGATTGAAATAATCCAAATATCATAGCAAAAGGTGGTGGCCTAACTGAAGCAGTGCCAAACTTTCGGTCTTTGTTTGCATTTCTCCCAAGCCACCTTTAGTACTCCCCCTCCTCCAACCCCAAGAAAAAAATGATTATCTTTTCTGGAATTAGCTGCTACCACATTGGTTATAATAAGATGCAACCCGAAGTATGTGGATCAAATTCTTAAGGTTGAGACCCTTACAAACATTAAGATTAGGAGATTTTTCTTCTGTTTCTTAATTCATCGGTAGGGATTCTATTGTGAGTTGCCTTCCAAACAAACGTGAAAACTTTTGGATGGATTTTATTTCTCAAATAACCTCCCCATTTGAACTCTCCCCCTCTTCTTCATACTTTAGCCAATCATAAGTTCTTGTGATGTTAAAATCCCAATAGTTGCTAAATCTAAAATAATCCCATCTTTCAAAACTCATATCGGTAGTGACTATTTTCTTACGTGTATCCTCTAAAAAAAAAACCCATGGTGAAAAATAATATCTCCTTCCCCATTGATTGTGCACAAGCAATTTTTTTTTTTTTAATCAAAAGACATTAAGAACGGACTTTGGCATTTGAGTTATTGCTTCCGTAAGGAGTTTTTCTTGTAATTTATTTTATCACCGTAGAATTAGTTTAGTTAATATAGATATGATAATATTAAAATTAAATTAATCAAAATATAATTTTAAATACTAATCGATTATTAAAAAAAAAAACTATTCCATCACAATCTCACTTTTCTAAGTTTATTTGCCTTTTATACAGTGATTAAGATTAGGGAAGAGTATTGGTTAACAAATACCCTTAAAATAAGGAAAACAATTATTGGAGTATAATTTTTTTCCCTAGTTTTTTTTTTGGCCCTGTCACACATAAACCAAAAAATTGGGAAAAAAAACGCCAAAGTTTGCAAGTTCAATCAACGTAAATATATAAATATAATTCTTTTTACGTTAAAGATTTTTCCTCTGGGTGAGGCGTTCGGATTTTAAAAATTAGAACAGAAAATGTTAATGAAATAAAAATGTGCAACTTGATGAAATAGAGAAGTGCACCGTACCCTCTCGCTAGGGTTAGTACAAATCCCTCTTCCGCATTCTCTCTCTCTCTCTCTCTCTCTCTCTCTCTCTCTCTGGTGATGGATTCTTTACTCGCAAACTACGCCTCTTCAGACGAAGAGGAAAACGCCCAACAACAACAAACATCGACAACATCAAAATTAATAGCACCAGCTTCTTCATCTCTTTTCTCTTCCCTCCCAAAACCTTCATTCCTCTCCGTACCCACCCCTAAGGAAAATAACCTTTCTTCTTCTCTACCCAAATTCAAACAAGAAGAAGAGCAGCAAAAGCCCCCTAAACCCTCTTCCTCATCCATTTTCTCATCCCTACCAAAACCCAAATCTCAATCCTCAACGAATTTCGATCAATTTCCCAAAAGGGTCGTTCAATTCAATCCCCCTCCTATTAACCCTTCTTCCATAAAATCCCAAGACTCTGATGACGAAGATGAACGTGAAGCTAGAAAAAAACCTAATGCATCTTCCTCATCTTCGTCTTCTCAAAACTCATCGGTGAGCTCGTTTTTATCTAGTATTCCCGCACCGAAGAATTCAGTGCCCGCATTGGGAGCTCTTCCTTCTTCAGCGTCCGGTAGAAGAGCAGTTGTGGAAACTGATTTGCCTGCTTCAACCAATGATTCAGCAATTGATACAAGTGGAACAAGTTATGAGACCAATGGTGCTGATGGGTCATCCTCAACTTCATATGGAGCAGTGAATTTGCAATTAGAATCATATTCGAATAGCTCTGTTGCTGGTCAATCCAATGTGGGTTATGTTGGCGCAGATTATGAGAATTATAATTATGGGAGTTATGAAAACTATGGCAATTATGGTTACCATGAGAACAATTGGGTTGGTGGGACTCAAGAGAGTGGGGTTCATGTGGATGTGATTGTGGGTCGGAAGAGAGGCAGGAATGAAGCTCCAACTGAGATAGTAGAGGTTAAACAGGATGAACTGATGAAGAATAGGCCCAGGGAGGATCAGGCCAAGTTGACTGGAATTGCTTTTGGTCCTTCTTACCAGGTATTCTTTTAATTTCGTTCCATAATCTTGTTGATTGGTTTAGGTTCCTGGGAGGGGTTATTTCAATTGGAGATTGTTTTTGAATATTGTATCTAGCTGTTTTGTTGCTACTAGGTAAACTAGAGATTGTGCTGCTTTTATATCTTTTACAGCTAATTGCTATATAACCTTGTGATATCCTTTACTTGCTAACCCTTGATTGTTAATTTATATCTTCCCCAAAACTATGAACTCGGGAGACGATACTCAACTAGGCTGTTACTTTTCCTAACTACTGAGGTGCTTGACCTTGGCTGCCACGTTTAGACACACATAAGACCATGCACCTTCTTCCCTGAACCAATCTAATAGCTTTCAGTATTTTGTTGATGATAAGTCAGAGAAGGTTAACCTGGTCATTCTATGTGTAATTCTCATCTGGATAATTAAAATGTATTGGTCCAAGATGAGATGCTAGTCAATTTTGATTACCATCAATCTAGGACGAAGTTTCATTCTTAAGGGGGTAGGTAACCCCTAATGATGGCAGTCCTATATATGTCCTCTATTAATGATATGATGCTATGAACGTGCTCCAAAATCCACAGACTAGACAATAGATCATCGTTTCTTGGGATCTATATCCACCTGGATTTGGAGCTGTCCAAAAGAAATTCGTCTTTAATATAACAGAAGTAAATTTTCTTGAAACAATTACAAGCCTTATCTTATGACAAAGCTTTCAATTAATAAACAAATTTGATTCTAAGTTTAAGCCAAAGGAAAATGAGAATCAGCAGTGTTTTTTATTAGTATTCATAAAATGAGGGTTTAATATGATTTCAATTAATAAACGAATTTGATTTCTAAGTTTAAGCCTAGGGAAATAGAGAATCAGCTGTGTTTATTTATTGGTAAAAGAGGCTTTAATATTTTTTATAGAGACCGTGTTTTACAGGATATGCCTCTTTCGGATGGCAATCTATGAGTTAACCTAGTCATGTGCTTTTATTATGAGGTTGAGGTGTTGCCTTTTGCAATCACAGATTTTATCTTGTGCTCATTGGACAATGTATTTCCTCATCTTGTCCAAAAAGTCATTTCCCCCCTCTTGTTCCACCAATTGTGGTTTTCTGACTGTCAAGGTATATTGAGTTCTCCATTTAGATTTCAAAACATGTGATTGATCCACCACCCGATCAAGGTTTTAATAGTCGAAGCCCAAATGGTTTAAGGGAATGTTGGAAGGCTTTTAAAATAATTAGGAAGTTGAGATTTCTAAAGAAGTGAAAATTACATGATTTTTTTTTTTTTTTCCTTTTGTGGGTATCATAGTGAAGAATTAGATCTTGCATGGAAGGGATATGTTAGATGGAATGGAGGATGAAATGGATCTATAAAGAGATCAGATATCTCAAAGGGTAATTATTCAGAATTGGATGAGAGTTTAGTGAAGCATGAGTTGGTAACGGAAGTTGTCGACCATAGGGAGCTGCTTCGTTAGGATCGTTTGTAGGAATAGAAGGTCAAAGTTATTAACATTACTACAAAAGAGGGAATTGTTAAAAGAAATCTTAATATAATTGTTGAAGATGACGCTAGCTTCTAGACAAAGCTTTACCTTAGGGAGTAACTTGGAGACTGTTGATCATTGGCTTCAATTGCCTCTTATCTTTGGTTCCATGGCTATTTGGCTGGATTGCCTTTTATCATGATGATGAGAAAGTTGTCCTTAAGATAGAGGGAAAGAATGTTCCATGCTTCGATGGGTTCACCTGCTCTCTTGTAGATAGCTGGGACATTGTCAACCATGATTAATTTAGGGTGCTTTAGGAGTTTTTTCTCATGTAGTAGTGAACTAAATTATGGACTCTATTCATTTCCTTTCCAAAAAAGACTGGTTTTCTTAGGTGAAGGACTTATGACCGATTACTGTGACTGCTAGGATTTATGGCTGTGATTTATTTCTTTGTTGCTTAGTTTCATGTTTTTCCCCCACCTTTTAATATGGACTATTTGATATTATTTGGAGTGGTGGGTTTGTGCTGCTTCTTGAGGATCTCTCGCTTTCCCTCTTTCTTTCTCTCTTGCTCCCCCTCCCCCTCCCCCTCCCCCTCCCCCCCCCCCAAAAAAAAAAGGATTTAGATTAGGAAACCAAAAACCATTTGAATTGCACTAAAATGGTAGTCATATGTTGTATGGCAGGAGAGCATTCTAGATTTTCAATGATTTTTTCTTCTACCTCATCTTGGTTTGGAATGATAGTCTCTTTGCTTCTTTAATATTGTGGTTGTTGGTTACTCAAGGAACCTTCATGTAAGACCTTATAAAAGGAATGGTGGTTACCAAGCTGGTTGATTAGTTAAAATTCAGCTTAGCCAGTTGGGAAGCTATACTTAAGCTGGCTTTTCAAGGTGGGCTTAACATTATGACAGTTATATTTAACAAATGGTTATGGAGGTTCATGGGTAAGGGATACATGCTTTGGAGAGAGATTATCAGTGTCAAATATAGCTTGGGTGGTTTAGGTGGATGTCCAAAAAGGTCCCCGACTCTTATGGCATGGGATTGGTGGAAGGGAATTAGTGGTGGAGTGGATAGTTTTGCACAAAAAAATAAAAAAGAAAAAGAAAGGAAGAAAAAGAAAAGGTGTTTCAAGGTGGAAAATAGAGAACAGATTTCCTTTGGGCATGATGTATGGTGCAGGTAATCCGCATGAGTTGTTTTCGAGGTTGTGTAATCTGGCTTGAGACAAGGAAGCATCAGTCGGTTTGGTGTTTTATCTTAATGGAAGTAACAAATAGTGGAATGTGGCTTTTCTGAGCAATGCAATGATAGGCAGTGTTGGAATTTTTCTTTGCTTTCTTTGAGTTTCTAGAGACAAAGGGATAGCGTGTTGGTTGGAGGCTTTGCGGCCAAAGGTTTCTGCAATTGTTCTGATGAAGGGTTTGAATGGCCAAGTGTAGTGAGTTTTCATCTGAAAGCTATCTCAAAAACACTTGCTCCTTTGAATGTAGCATTTTTGGTTTGGGAAAGCGTCATAGAAGATCTTAACTCAACATGAAATTAGAAAGTAGAATTATCTTAATTCATATGAGACCTCTGTGAGTTAACCTGAGTTAGTTGCTTATCCTTTGTTGCATGCTTGTGGACTAGATGCCCGTTGGCCTTGCTTTCTAGATGCTAAGCACCTATTGGGTGCCTACTAAAGATGTGAAAGGTGAATTTTATCTTCGACAGCTATGAAATGTTGTATAGCAAAGTGAAGAGGATAATTATTTTCCCTTTGCTTTACTCATATTTTTGTATACTTTTTGATGTGGCAATTTGTTAATTCTTATTTGTTTCTTGCCTCATCTTGGTACCGTCAATGAATTTGCTTTCTTTTCTATGAAAAGAGGGATTGATGATTATTCTTACTTGACATTTGGTTTTTTGTTATTTATTTATTTATTTTCTTCTTGAAAACGACCTTCTTTTTACACTATATATATATCAAGTGGGACCTGGGACAAAGATATAGACACTTATCCTGTAAATCCTTATAACAGTTCCTTCAGCATGTTTTCGACACATCCTCGATGAGCAAATAAAATTTGAAGATTGTTGGTGCTTTGGCTTTATTTTGTCGCTTGGCTGCCACAATAACCATATTATTCAAGAGAGCTGTATGTTTGTTGTTTCTTTTAAACAAAAGTGAATTTGGTGTTGATTAAGTTTGAGTCTGGCACCGTAAAGATGCCTACTGGTATGCTGTATAAAGAAATGGTTTATTGTTATTAACTTAACTGTTAATGGCCAAGTCTTCTAATATGTATGCTGATTGGTGCTTGTATGATCTTTGTAATGTTTGTTAATAATTCTTTGGAGGATTTGTCAATTTAAGAGATATGTTCTTATTATGGTCAGAGGTGCTCTGAGTTGCAACTACTTTACCTTTCCGTCTCTTAACTTTGATGAGACAAAAGTGTGAACTTAGAAAAATAAATAAACAAATGAACAAAGTAAATTTATTAAAGGGGAAGCCTGAAGTGCACCACTTTGGTTTTTAATAAATAAACACCAGAGAAGAAGAGAGTGAAGCTATTTACCATTAATGCTGGTGATTGTAGGCAAGCATAGTTTCCCGTATTTTTCTGTAGATTCATATGTTGTATTTTGTACTGCAGCCTGTTTCAACAAAGGGGAAGCCTTCAAAGCTGCACAAGAGGAAGCATCAGATTGGCTCTTTGTACTATGATATGAAGCAGAAGGAGATGGAACTTCAAGAGCGCCGTGCAAAAGGTTTCCTGACTAAAGCTGAAACTCAAGCCAAGTATGGATGGTGAGCCTGAGGTGCACCGCTTTGGTTTTTAATCCTGTAACTTAGATACTTAACATTTTAATGGCTGATTGTTGCTGGCAAAAGGTTTACTCTCTCTTCATATCAGCGGATGAAATTTAATTATAAATGTATAATGTTGTCATCTAATTTGCATATCTCTCTCTCTCTCTCTCTCCTTCCAAAGGGACCTCACCCTCAAAACAGTTTTAGTTTATTTTTTTATTTATTATTTTTTTTTGGGATGCACCAAGCAAAACAATTAGTACAATTACTCTGGACTAAGTTTTGGCGGAGTCAGGTTATTCCTAGGTGAGAGTGGAAATATCAGACGGACAAAGAATTGGGGGATATTTATATTGGCTTAATAGAATTTGATTTAGTGCTGAATTTTTCATTGCGTAACTTCCAAATTTTGTGAATTATCCAGCGCTTGGCATATTAATAACTAGTGAAAATATTTTATATTTATAATTCATAAGTGTTTAGTGGTTACTAATTCTTATTAAGATATTTTTATTTTTCTAATTCTACTTTTAACAACTTATATTTTTCATTACTCGAATTTACTGGGCATTAAAATTTTAAATTATCAAACCAACCCTTGAGATGATCGTTGTTGCTTCTTTTTTTCTTTCTTTTTTTATTTGTTTTGGTGCAGGGAATCGTTGTTGCTTCTTGTGTAACTCTTAAGGGTTGTTGAACGAGTTTCTCTTTTAATACCACAAATGTATTTCCTGATGGGCAGGGGGTGCAGGGCTGGGAGTCTGAAATCAGGGATTTTGGTCTAAAAATAGTGCATTGTGTAACTTCAATCCAGATAATCTGTTCCTCATGATGAGAAGTGAATTTCATCATATCTGCAGCATTCCAACTAGGGAAACAGAGGGTCTTAAATGAAGCCAATCAATGATATAAGCAAAAGAGTAAATCACTTGGGCTAAGATAACTACAGCTATGATAACAAATAAGGTTTGGTGAGTTGGGGATCAGGTTTAAAAACCTGAGTTTGAGGGTAGTTTTGATATCAATGAAATGATAGTCAAAAATGTTTCTCTGGTAAGCAAACGGCCTTTTGGAGATTCCCAATTGTAAGGATTTCTTACTTGTAGAAATTTTATATATTTTTCATTACATCTAACATAACCTCCATTTCAATTAAAGTAAGGTTATAGCTTTCACTAAGTATTACGTGCATCCATGATCCCGTTTGTCAAAAAAGAGAAAATCTTGTATACCAGAATGTTTAATTGATGTTAGTCTTATCTTCCTCTCCATCTCTCTCTTATGTGGCCAAAATGATTGTTTCACGCTCTATTATGACACCGAAAATCATAGCGATCCTTTTACTTGTCAAGTTGTTTGTGGAAGGATGCTGTCTATTAGTCGTGTCATGTTTTGGTTATGCCTTTATTTTCTAGTCTCATTATTCTAGACGCTTTCAATTTAAATTTTTTATTGTTCCTTTTTTTTCCCCATTTTGGCTTGTTTACCTTTTTCTTGACTTTTATTTTTTTAGGGCTATGAGTCAAGTTTGCAACGGTGCTAAGAAAGATTAAACCATGGGCTTGTGGAGGTTGACACTCAATTGTCTTCTACACGTTTAGCTGAGTATTTTTTTTTTTTCTGATACATGGATCTTTCGATATTCGAAATTTTATCCCGATTAATTCAATATCGATCTAATTGTCGAGCTTTATTTTGAGATAAGCTCTCTTAATATTATTTTTTCGGTATTCAGTGAGAGTCGAACTCCCAATCTGATTAAAAAATGAAATTATTTTTTTTATTTATACCAACAAATATCGGTATTTTGTTGAATATGGAAATTAGTTGGAAACAGGTTTAGAGCACGTACAAATACGAAGAAACTATATTCTATTTAGTTAGCCCAAAGAACATAAAACGTCCTGCTTTTCTGAGTTTGTTATGCTTTTTGGGTTAAATTATCTTTGAACGCAGAAAGACGGAAGAAGTCAAAGAGCCTGATTCATGCTGAATTTTAAAAGTAGATCATTCATTTCAATGATTGCATTGCACATTACAAATTCTACAAAGGAACCAAAAACACATGAATCTAACAATAGATTATTAGACTCTTTTGATTAAAATATTAAATTTGAATTTTGAGAATTAAAAAATAAATAGAGAGAAGCGATTCTTAAATTAGATTTCACAATTACTCTAACTGAATTAATCAAATTTTTGAATATTAATTTTTGAACGTCAAGAAAAGAAAGCATGACAATAGTGCTTGTGATGAAATTATTTCTCCTGATACTACAAAAGCCCACTCCCCAGGCTAGATGCTGTTTAGATGTAACCAGTCTTATCTGTGTCATGTCAATATAAGTTTGAAATAAACTCAACCCAATTCAACAGACATGGAAACAGCTCTTGTTAAAAATCTTCTCAAGGCTTCTTTCTGAGTAATGTCACGTATACCTGAAAAGTCTCTCCAGACGGGATGTGGCACATCTCGTAGTTATTTTAATTGTATCGTATTGGATTTATGTATTTATTACTCAATCTTTGACCCCCGAGTGCTAGTGACATTTTCAATTGCATAGTTAGCATGCTGCTGGATCCATGTTTGAGAGAGGGGATTCCATATGTCGTTATATAGTCTTTTTGAAAACTTTTAGATATGTAATGGAACATAAACTTGGTTTTCCTGAGAAGTCTTGTAGAATGCAAAATTTTTCAGCTCGCCAACACCATACAACTGTGGATCTCTCTTTTATATTTGTTACTTGAAAAAGCTTTTTGAAGTTGAAATTCGAATTATTTGAAGTTGTTTGTCCTTCATAATTTAGGAGCTCAGATTGGGTAAGCAATCAAGACAAGTAGTACGTGAAGACAATATTTGGAAGACAAGAAGTACGAAGAGCACAGTGTTAGCTTGAATGTGATCTCACTCTTCCATCCACTTACTTTCTCCATGTTCACTGGTATTTACCGTATCGATGCTGTCCTTTTGTTAATGTTAACTTTTGTAGGCTGGTGATCTAGATAACAGTGACCATGGAGATGGTGATGAGGAGGAGGAGGAGGAGGATGCGGAGGAGGATGAAGACAAGTTTGATGAGTAAAATCACGAGAAGACAACGAGATGGAAGAGCTCGAAAGGGAGAGCAAAGGAACCTCCACAAAAGGAACGGTAAGGATTTCTTGCATGAGAAACAAGAACTATGCGCTTCACTCGTTGGTAGGAAACATAGGTCAATGTGATTGCTTTCTATGTTAAGCCTTTTTAATTTCCCTCAATAGCAAACATGATGTGGGTGGCTTTCTTAGAACACTTCATGTATGTAGTTTTTATGCTAGTTCAGCATCGCTTTTGACAGGCACCCCAGCTACATTGTGCCACAATAATTGTACTTGTTGCGATTCACTGTTCTGATACAGTGAGTGTGGGGATTTTGAGAGTTTCAAAGGGCAACGCAAGGAGAGAGTGATTCAGTGTAGGAGAATTATGTACAGAATGTGCAGAATGTGAAACTATTTTATTGCTACACGTGTATACCCATAATAAACAAGCTCACAATTTGAATAACAAAATTAATAAAAAAAAAAAAAAAAAAAAAGAAGCTCCCATTACAGGCTGAGGAGCATGAACCATTTTCTCAGATATTTTTTAATAATGATTCTATCGATGCATCATCAGAACCGATACCTTCTATTCTTCGTGTCACTATAATTTGGCATGCGTAGTTTTTGGTATAAAGTGCATCTGGAAACATCAAATGTGGGATAAGAATATTTTGCAGCTATTCTTTTTGTCAGGTGTTAAGAGTTTAGGTGTCAATTGTCAAGTAATTCTAACGACATGTTTACAGAAAAATTTTAAAAAGAAAAAAAAAATTAAGTTTTTGGTATAAACTCAACACAATAATTCTCTCTATAGAAAAAATTAATTTATTTTCTCTTTATAAATACATTAATGTTAAATTTTCTCTCTTTAAAACTAAAAATATTAATTTTCTCTTTTTAAAAAATTAAAAATTAAAAATTTCTTTCTCTAAATTTATTTTTTTAATTTATTCCCTTTAAAAAATAAATTTAATTGATATTTTCTTTATAGATACATTTACGGGGTTATTTTCCTAATTATTAATAAAATGGGTTAAAATGATTAAAAATGGTTAAATAGTAAAACATGGCTTCGATTCAACTTCTCCCATTAATTAAACTAATTCAGTCAAGTACAACACAATTTGTAGCTTCAAACCCAAAATTGAAAAATCTTTTGGTTCATTTATATTGATAGACTTATAAAAAAAGAAAAAAAAAAAAAAGAGGCTAAATGATTTATCATACATTTTAAACTTGTTTGAAAATTCAACTCAGTGAGTTAACTCGATTTATTTATGGCTCTACCAATAAAAAATTAAAAACATAAGAGTAATGGAAAAAATAAAAAATAAAAAAGAGTAAAAATAGATATTCATGAAACGAGGGTTAAAATCGGAAATAAATAAAAAACCGAACCCTAGGGCTTTTTATCTGTTCATTGTGTGAGCCAAGCTGGTTTCCCGGGTTTCTCTACATTGCGCTGCATTTCACGCGTACATATTAATGGCGCCGAAAGTAAAGAAGTCGAGAACCGGCGGCAGAAATCCGGATTTGATTCGCGGAGTCGGAAAGTACTCTAGGTCTCAGATGTATCACAAGCGTGGTCTCTGGGCTATCAAGGCCAAAAATGGCGGCATCTTCCCTAAACACGACCCCAAGCCCAAATCTCAGTCTCCGGCTGAGAAGCCACCCAAGTTCTATCCTGCCGATGATGTGAAGAAACCCCTTGTCAACAAACACAAGCCTAAACCTACTAAGCTCAGGTAACTCTCTCTCTCTCTCTCTCTCTCTCTCTCTCTCTCTCTCTCTCTCTCTCTCTCACAATATGTATGTGTTTTTGATTGTGGTTGTGTTGTTTTCTTTTAGGGTTAGTATTACACCTGGAACAGTGTTGATAATTTTGGCTGGGAGGTTTAAAGGAAAGAGAGTTGTTTTCCTCAAACAGCTTCCTTCTGGTTTGCTTTTGATCACCGGTATGGTGTTAATTATTTCATATGTAAAACAAAGCTCTTCTTTTTTAACGTAAATAATTAGTTGGGCGTTTATTTTCTGTAAAGTTTCTTGTCATTTGGAATGTCATTTTACGTCAGATTTTGTTGGCGGGTCAAAATCACAATATTAACTTAAACAAACCATGGAGAATGATTAGTTATTCATGGTGAAAGCTTGAGGGTACCAATAATTTACATAAAACCAAAACAAAAAAGAGTGTAAGATAGAAAAGGTGGGATTCCTCTGTCTTTAAGATACAAATGTAATTGTGCAAGTGTTCATTTGATTACGTCATTTTATAAGTTGAAGCTACAGATTCTGTATACATTTATTATATCTATGATAGGTGATGATGAGGCAACTCAACTTATCCAACACTTGATATGATGCTTCTGTTCAAGTGATTTGAATCTCTTTGCTTCTGAATCTGTCTACTATTTTTACTATTCCTATCTTTTATTTATTTTTTGCTATGATTATAGTATGTACAATTATGATAATGGAAGAAAAATTTTAGAGGGTGGTTAGAAAATTTCCCAACATAACATTCATGCGCTTTGCATTTTAATTACCAGTAAACTTTGAGATACTCTGGTGCTGAATGTTGTTTTATTTGGATTTAGATTCCTTTTAAGATATGTTAGTTGAAACTTGAATTTGCAATATAGCCTAAGTTCTGTAACCACTATGTTGCTTTTGAAATTTGAATTTTTTTTTTTATTTTTGGTGGCTAAGTGCAAATTTTGATGTTACTCTCTGACAGAAGTGATTTTTCTTTCATATTGATCCATCTGGGTATCCTAATCGTTGTCATTTTTCATAACTGTGGGATTTCCTGATATTAGGGCTGTAAAATGATAAAAGCTGGGGCCTGACTGTGACTCATCAAACTAGGCTCATAATGTTGAAGAGCTAGATTGAGCTCAATCTTGAGAATTGCACCATTTGGCTTGATCTTGTATATTAAACTCAAGCAAACTACTTGTACTCAGTTCTTGCAATAAATAAACCATGCTCAAGCTTGACATGTGTGGTGAAGAGCTAAGGTTGTGTCCCATCATGTTTTAGATGAACAAGCACAGGGGTTTTCATCTAGAATTCAATCATGGTGGAATTCAGCATAGTTAATAATTATATCAATTAATCAACTAGATTATTTTAGTGTTGGACTCTTGGATCAATCCGTCCATGGACTAGTAATAGTTTCTTTTTTTTTCTCCCATCAGATAAATGGTTATATATTCTCAATTTTAATTCATCCCTCTGGTTGGTGGTGTCTTGTAAGGTTTAGTCCTTCTTTTTGCTTGGCTTTTTACTATTTTTCACTTTATTCACTTCTGCAGGACCATTTAAGATTAATGGTGTTCCTCTAAGGCGGGTTAATCAGGCTTATGTCATTGCAACTTCCACCAAGGTTGACATTTCTGGGGTAAATGCTGAAAAGTTTGATGATAAGTATTTTGCTAAGGTGGCTGAGAAGAAGAGAAAGAAGAGTGAAGGCGAGTTTTTTGAGGTGGAGAGGGAGGTTTGTACAATCCTTCAATTTGTGTCCAGAACGGATCTTGCTAATTTTTATGTGTTTGTTTGCCTACTTGAACTTATAATACTTTCATCTCCTCATTACCCTTAAAAAATGCAGGAAAAAAATGAGCTTCCGGAGGAAAAGAAAGAAAATCAGAAAGCTGTCGATGCAGCTTTGATAAAATCCATAGAGGCAGTTCCTGACTTGAAAGCTTACTTGGCAGCAAGGTTCTCTCTCAAAGCAGGCATGAAGCCGCATGAACTTGTCTTCTAGAGACTAAGTGGTCTTCATCCTCATATTTTTTTGCTCCTCCTTTTGTTTAACCTCGGACATGGTTGTTGGACTCCCGTTTATTGCCAGATAAACTTGTAAACTTTTATAGAAAATTCAATTTTTCATGTAATACAGTTGATCATAATGTATGGACTCGCAGATGTTTTCTTCAGTTATTTTTGGTTATTGAGAGCCATTTATGCTATGCATAAATTGTGGTTAGTATCTACATTCAGGATCCTGTCCCTAAGAATTGCTTATCTAGATGGGTTACACGCTACTCTATTGAAATGAGAAAGTTGCTCCATTTGGAAGCTGTTCCACAGGTAATTAGGGCATGAATCTAGTCTTCTTGGTGATCCCAAAATTTATGCTCTGGGAGAAATAATTGTAGTATATGCTATCATTAACTAATCTTGTTTGACTAGTTTCATGGAAATACCTAACTCTAGCCTATCATATATTTGAGACTCGCGATGATTCAAGCAGCAGCAGTTGCCAAGCTCATAGTCCTTGTAGAGCGGTTGAGGAATCCTCAATGTTGCATTTTTACACGCCTTTGTGGAAGAGATGCACATATCTCATTGTGGCAATCTTCCAAGCTCCTTTACAGGGATCAAGTGATGAATCTTGTGAGCTTCTTAGTGGCTAGCTCAAGGATTGGGTGTCTCGTCACTCCACTTGGGATTTGTCATCTTAAACATAGAATCTGCCTCTCTTTTTGTTTATTCTTTCCTAATAAATTGTGACAGTCCCATGTGAGAATGACACCTTTTGGCTAAATGGCTGAGGACACCCCCGGCCCCCAGAGTCTAACTAATCTCTCCTTGAAAAAGGCTATCCAAAGAAACTAAAATTTATTGTAACTTCAGCCCTTAATGGAGCAAGCAGCTTGCGTGTGAGCTTTGTGATCCTTACACGGACATAAACTGGAGAAGGTTTTGTTATTTGCCGCTTCAGTGGAGGTGAAAAACCAGCCGTTGGAGGAGAACTAGATTCTGGAACCGGAAAGTTGCATATTCGATTCTTTACCACAGAAGCTTACCAAATTACACTCGCTCTTGCCCGCTTTGAGGTTCCATTAGTTGACCAGCTTCTCTCTTTGCAACGTCTACATCTATGGCCATCCTCTCCAGCCAAAAATGCATTATTTGCATCCTTCCAAGGTAAACCAAATAGAGACCCCAAGATACCAGGCCATGAACGTGTGGCAACAAAGCTGGGGCAAGGAGAACCGCTGACAAAAAGAGGTTGATGGATTCCCTTGTGTGGAGTGTCAGACGCTAACTTCATTTTCATGTCCTCCTGTCAGACGGTCGATGGGTAACCATCTATTTTTTCATGTTCCTCATTGGCAAATGAGTAAAGGTTCTGGCCAAGGTGCACCCACCTGTCTCAAGGTTAGCACAAGCAGAGGCAGTGAACCCAGCTGAACTTGACAAGGAATCTGACACATTTCTCTGGCCACATGAAGTAGTTCCGATGAGATACTGCAGGAACGATTCAAACTGTGGTTCTGCATTTGGGACGCAGTGAGAGGTTTCAGTCTCTGGTCAGCTGGAGACCCCAGAGCAACAAACCTATTCATCGGTTTCGGCCTTTGCGCCGCACCAGTGCTTTTTGTGATTCCACTTACGACAGTGATTCTGGCGTTGGGTTTGTACATGGTGAGTGTCATCGGCATAACTTTTCCGTTTTCCCCCCAAACTAGACACGTGGTGCACCCACTTGGACACCACCAAGCAATGTGGAAGCAAATTTGTAGTGTAGTGCTTTCGAACGTAATGAGATTTACTTGAGACAATTGTATCGTAAATAAAGTAAATAAATGAAAACAATCATATGAGTAACATTCGATTATAAATGACAAAAGCTTTATTAACTAAAAAAGGATGAGCACAACTTATTATAAGTAAAGGAGTTTTTGAAAAGTTACTCCAAGGGTGGCGAATTCATTCGTTAAACATTCCACCCTTTTTTCCCCTGAAAAGTTTTTTAACTATCCCCTCCCAAAACATTGAAATATTTGAGAAATACTCCATAAATAGAAAGTTAAAAGCAAAGAAAAAAGATTACAAAAATAAAAACCTATTATTAACTACTACTCCCATACTACTAGTCCATACGTTGCGGCGTGGTGCTTGGTGTTGAGAGCTTACCATTGGTTTCCAAACAAGCTACCTTCAGGACCTTGCAATTTCTTCACTCTGCTGTCTAGAGTTTGGGATGTATAGGTATCCCTCAGAGATTTTCCTGGGAGGCACCCCTCTCCGAAGTTAACGGGATCTTTTACCAGTTTCTTAAGATTTGTCTAACATATTTGTATTTTGTGGCAAGTTCATGCTTTTAATTGTCCTGAAATAAAGTTTCCTTGCTTAAGTAATTAGCACCAAAGAAAAATGATTTCAGTACTTCAGTTATTCTATGTCATGTAGAGGCGCCTATTCTTACCATCACATACATTTTTTTAAAATTTTTTTTTTATAGAAACGAGAAATTTAGACTAGAGATCTTTAAAGGCAAGGGGTTGAGTTATACTTCATTGGCACTATCACATCCATTTTAAGGAAAAAGAACTTCTTGCTGCAGAAAAGATTACAGCCTACAATTGCCGACCTCTGTTCATGGTTTATCGGTTACCGCTGCACTCAGAATTCCATCAAGCAAAATTTAAATGCGTTGACATGTCAAAATTAAAAAATGCCTTTAAATTGTACATCATGTGACAACAAATTTGCAATTTTATGACTTTTAAAAGGTAACAAACCAAGGGCGAAGGTTGGATCCTTGTAGGATTGACCAATGCTTAGGGTGGGCAGGGGCAGCACCAGCACCAGCACCAACACCAACACCAACCGATGCAGGATCTTCTTTGCGGCCCTAGTTTAGGTTCGTAAGGAATCACAACTTTAGCAAACACACATAAAATTCCTTTAAATGATGCACAAGGGAACACAATAACATCTCCAAGCAAAGCTTTAGGCTTCACACTCTGTAACTCATACATTTTACTCTATCTAGTTTACTCAAAAATTTATTTGAAGTCCGGGGTTCAAAAGTTGTCAAGGTGCTCCACTGATACTCCATTGTCACTTTCAGGTGTTGAATGCCAAAGAAATATGAGGATAAAATTTAAAATTAAAAGAAATTTTTTTTTTATCAAATCACTTTGCTCTGCTGCAGACGGCCACAGCCATTATCTATATCTATCGGATCCCCCATCATCAACCCACTACTCCAAATGTCAAAATGCCACATATATATACATACATACATACATACATACATATAGACTTTGAGAGAAATTGTAAATTTTCAATTATTATTTTTTCTGACATTTAAATGATAGAGTAATAAAAGGCAATCTCACAACTTTTGAACCACCACGAAGTGATTTGAAGCCAACCCAAAGAGAATAAAGAACCTTTAACACTCCAATCTACCCAAAAGCCTCCGCATATGGAGTTTACTTTCATATCAACACTGCACTTCATCAGGACACTAGCGTATGTTCTCAAGGAAAAAAGAACTCTGATTAAAAGAGAATCTAAACTTACCACCAAATTGGCCTAAATTGACTAGTGTAGAATAACAGATATCCATTTTCCGTATATATGATAGTAAATTGTATTTTCCATAAACAAAACAATGTAGAAAACTCTGGAAAATTGCATTTGCATTTAGAAATCTATCACAAACAAAACTTACAACTACCAAATCCAAGCTCAAAGAAAAAGAACGAGAAAACATGATCTAATCTTCAAAAATTATTCCTCTAAAAGGCAAGTTCATGAGGCTTCCGCACCGCCTTCAGAGGACCTAGCTGCCAAGTAAGCCTTCAGGTTGAGAACTGCCACAATGGATTTTATCAAAGCTGCATCAACAGCTTTCTGACCATCTTTCTTTGCCACTGGAAGCTCCTTCTTTTCCTGCATATTTTGGGAGCCATGAAGACAAGATTTTTCTCCGGCTATTTACTGAACGAAACACCCAATCGTTAGGATTACGTCCTTCAAGCATCAATTGAAAGATTCTCAGCCTCAAAGAACTCGCCTTCAATCTTCTTTTTCTTCTTATCCACTACCTTATCCAAATACTTGTCATCAAATTTCTAAACATTTACCCCAGTAATGTCAACCTTGGCCGAAGTCACAATGGCATAAGCTTGATTAACCCTCCCTCCTTATAGGGACATCATTGACCTTAAATGGCCCTGGAAAAGTGGATAAGTGAAATGTAATAAGTAGCCCATTCGAAAGAAAGTTCAAACCTTATGTGACTCGACTAACCCACAGACACGGGAGAAAGAGGGCTAAAATGAAATTGAGAAAAACAATTTTGTTATCGATTGTGGACAAAAGAATGGATATTACCCTTGAACTCCAGAATGGCATCATCTGCCAGTAAATGTAATCAACTGTATTAAATTCCACACAATGAATTCAATTCATCGTTTTGTTGGATACATTACATCCAGAATTTAGGCATAATGTGAACCCCCCCCCCCCCAAAAAAAAAAGACTACCCTCTCCAAAAAAACACAATTGGGATGCAATACTATCCAAATGCCCAGCTTTATACCAAAAAAAAATGATGCTCCTCTTCAATGGTTGTACGAAATAAGTCCCCAAAAATGTGGAAAAGAAAAGGAGCACATAAGTTGAACGATGGACATAGAAGGGGGCAAGAAACAAAATACAATTTCGGAAAATTAACACCTTTACAAACATAAAAACACAAATAATAACAACCACCAAACCTTTGCCCCCAATGTGTCGAGTCAGCTACGTTGAATCTTTTATTATTTCATATCGTATGCTCAATTATATAATTATTTGTTTTATATGATAACAATAATCGTATTTTTATTCTATTAAATAAGATCATTAATATGGATATTTTAGCATCATTCTTCTCTTTCTTATATCATATCGTCATTTATATTTAAATAATTCATATCATGTTTTATTGTTATTATCCAAATGTTCTAAGATCTCTCTTAGTTAATATGAGTATTTTTTTTTGTCCCTAACCCCTGATATTCGGAATTTCATTACGACTAATTCAGATCACCTGACTATCCGATCTCCTATAGAGGGAAAGATCTTCCAAAATAGTTTTTTGCATTCCTAAGGATATTCGAACCCGAACACTTGGTTAAGAGACGCAAAACCCTTCTCACTGCACCGATTGACCTTCAGTGTTAATATGAGTATTTATCATATTCTCGCATTGCCTAACTAGAAACTCTATCTGTTGCCTATGAACATATCCATACCATTTTAATCATATTTCCCTCAATTTTTCTCAATAAACGTAACTCTAACTTTATCCCTAATATAATATTTCTTATTTTGTTCATTCTTATATATGCACACATCCACCATAATACTTTTGTCTCCGCAACTCATCTTCTACTCGTACTTTTAATTTATTACCCGATATTGAAATCCATACATGAAACAAGTATTGGAACACCAACAAAAGAAAAGTCAAAAAAAAAAAATGGAAAAGTTAACATACACTTTCCCAATTCCCCATTTCTCTCATTTCTCACCCTTCGGCTCTCACCCTCACTCTCTCCCTCAACTCCTCTATTCTCTATCTCTCCCTCGTCACTCACTCTCTCCCATCTCCCTCTACCTCCCACAGCTGCGTTTTTCTCCGACCACCGCCACCAACCTTAGCGGTTGTTCGTCTCTCTCTCTCTTTCTCTCTCCCCCGCGCGCGTGACAACCCTCTGCTTCTCTCCCTCGCCGGTTCGCGCACAGCGTTTTCTGCCTCTGCAACGCTCTTCTGCAACCCTCGCAGAAGTCCCGACCGGCAGTCGTCAATAGACCCTCGAAAACCCTAGGCTGCAATTTCCTACAATCCCTCCACTGAGCAGATAAGGGCTCGTTTCTGACCATTAGCTCTAGATTTCAATTTTTCTTGATGATTAGGCTTGATTTCTAACCTTTGCTTCGATTTGGAAGCATTGCAGGAGTCCGGACTGACTGAGCGTACACGGAAGCTAGGGTTGTGCACTGTGAAAACCCTAGATGAGGGAAAGTCTAATCCCTTTAAAAACTGAATGAATTTAGGGTTAATTTAGGGTGAAAAGTTTTGTATATATCTAAAATGTATGTTGGATTCGAATAGAATGCATTTTTTAAAATTCATGATTTTTGCTTAATGAGTATACTGCGATCTTTTAGTCATAACTCTCTCTGTACAAAAGCAAATCATGTGAGGCTTTTTGCATATGAAAGAAGACTCCTATATCTTGAAAATGGGATGTGATTCGTTGAAATCGGATAAGAGCCGAATTTGTTATGATTTTTTAAAGAATTTTCGTGGTGCAAAATGTCATGTTTCTATCCTATTGCTTGTCTTTCCTTTAATTTTAAGATACCTTCCAGGCTGAATTCTGCTAAGTTCTGAACATGAAAATTATAGATCTATTTCTTATCTTTAATTTGAGATAAAAATCATATGATTTGGATGTGTATAATGAAAGTTATAGGATTTTCCCATAACTGCACAAATAAGAAAATTTACTGAAAAATTAGAATTGTGAAAATATTAAGGAAAAAAAATTTCTCTAGTGTTGGTATGTGATTTAATGATTTAATTATGACCAATAAATTAGGTTAAGGTCTTGGAAGAGCTGAAGGAGCTATAGTTCTTATTTAATTAGGAAATTTGGGAGTGATTACCCTTCCAAAAGATTAGTGGATGGTTCATTATGATTTTAAATGAGTAAATAATTTAAAATTCTTTATAAATGATTTTGAATAATTTTTACATGATTAATATGAATTGTTTTGTGATGGTGAGATGTTCGAAATAAGAATTTGAATTGTGAATACATCCATTAAGTTTATAAATGAATGTATGTCATATATTGTGAAATATTTGAATGATGAATATTATGGTACGATTTAAAATTTATTTTGTTATAATTTTGGCACATGAATTGTGAATCGGATATTTGTGAATAAAACGGTGAATGAGATTAATGGCTATAGTCATTCTCCCCACGGAGCGACCCGACGGGGTGACGTGATTGAGGATTGGATTAGATTAGCGGGGGAGACAGACATGACTCCCCTTGCTGTATGTCGAGCTATATCTGGATACACCCCAGTGAGGCATGATTCAACACCAAGGATTGAGGTTTTGGTATTTTGAGATATATGGAATGAAAAACCTTGGAGGGCTTTCGTCCAGATTTGGTCAAATCTAGTACGGGAGTGTTTTCATAGAAAAACCCCATGATTTTGGGAAGACTGAAATTTATGGATGCACGTTTGTTTGAATTATTCTGATTTGTTGTGACTATTTCATATTCAAAGAGTTGTTTATGAAATATGTTTTGACTTCCCCACATTTACCCTTCATTTATTGTCACAACATCATTGCACTTCACTCGCTAAGTATTCCCAATACTCACCCCCCGCTTTACATTTTTCAGAGGATATTTAGTAGGGAGATTTCACTTGGAAGCCGCAAAAGAATTATTTTTGTTGATTTGTATAAATATTTAATGATACAGGGTTTATTTTGGGTTGATGTGTAATTCATGGAAGGGAAAATTTTGTATTAATCTTTTGATTTGGATTTAATCGATACTTGTCCTATGACGAGTGGCAAGTATTGATAGAATCCACGCTTGTTTATTGTGAAATTTGGTTATTTTTGTTTAAATTCTTCTTTTGCAAAACTTATTGTTTCAAATGGGATATTTGAACTTTTGATTTAAATTTTTTTTTATTGTATATGGGTGAGAGGGTATTGAAAATTGTCTGGAAGGCCGGGCGAGCCAAATTACATACGTGCATGTACAGGGATGGATCGGTAGATCCTCTGTTTGTGTGTCATTGCATACTTTTGATAATTGATGACCTAGAAAAGTCATTTGAATGCTGTTGAGTTATTTTTGAAACAGATTGAACAGGTGGAATGCTTTGCGTTGTCCCGGTATACGGGGAGATACTGCACGTATGCTAAGATAATGTGGCGGTTGTTGCGTACTGGACTCGAGAGTCGGGGCGTAACAACTTTATTGGTATCAGAGTCTAGATCGATTTTTTTTAAAATGTTTGAAGATTTGAAATATTTCCAAATGTTCCCAACAGATTTTCTAAAAATTTTGGAATACGTATTGTTTTTGAAAATTCAGATTTCTAAAAATTTTCAAAGAATGTACAAAACCTTCCATGGATTTCCTAGGAAATTAGAAATATTCTTTTTAGGGGGTTAAGTAATTAGTTTTTGTTTAACCCTTTGACTTAATTATAGCTTTTATTTTGTAGACAACCATACCTCCACGTAGAAAGATGAGGAATGTAAACGAAATTTCTCTCCAAGCGCACGAGAATGAGTCGTCCTTACATGCTTTACCTCTGCCAATGTCCACACACCCAGCTCCTTCAACCGGAATTCCTGCACCCCCTAGAGCTGTCCTCCAACAAGTAATGGAGTGGTAGAGCACTTTTGGAGCACAGTACCAAGCTCTGCCTCAGACTTCAGCTAATCCAACGGCTCCTTCTTCAATGCCAGCTGTTACACCCAATACTCCAATAGTATCTCCTCGTCTAGTTGTTATACCAATCACCCACCCTACAGTTGAATTGTCCAAGCTAATCAAAGATGTGAGACAACCAAGGTGTGAGACCTTCTCGGGATCTGGTGATCCTACGGAGGCTAAGAAATGGATTAAGAGGGTCCGACAAGCTGTGACGGACATGGGAATTGACGATAGACTGAAACTCACGGTGGCTGTTAGATTGTTGGATGACAATGCCAGCACTTGGTGGGAAGATATGCAAGAAAGGGCAACCGCATCTCTTACATAGGACTATTTCCTTAAGGAATTCAATGAGAGGTTCTATACCCGATTTAATCGGGACTTGAAGAGATGAGAGTTCCTTCGACTTCGCTAAGGAAATATGTCTGTGGCAAAATATGAGGTGAAATTTAGAAGTCTATCCTTTTTTGTACAGGAGTTAATAACTTTCAAGAAGTACAGGTTCTTCAAGTTTGAGAACGATTTGAATTTAAACATCTAGGAGATGATGTCGGTTACAAGTGAGCACATATATCAGAATGTATTGTAATTGGCCTTAAGGGCCGAGCAAATTGTGCTCGAAAGAGGTAATGTGAGGGATCATCATGGAAAAAAGAGGTTCGGTGGGTTCACATCAAGCCAAGGTTCTAAGAAAAGTAGGACCACAAGTGTTTATAGCGATGGATCCATTCCGAGATCGGTTGGCTCTCCTTAAGTCCAACCATTTTTCAAACCGAATGCTCCTAGTAGAAATGTTGGATAGGGAGCAAGACTGCAGGGGAGTGGAGTAGAACCTTGCCCTACTTGTAAGGGGCATCATATGAGTTCGTGCAGAGAACCCAAACGATATTATTATTACGGGAAGGAGGGTCACCGCCGATATGCTTGCCCAAAGTTAAATGCAGAAGGACAAGGAAGTCGTCAAATTCGAGGACCTCCTAGTGGTTCCAAGAGAGATCTGGCAACTACTTTGATACCTTTCACCAGTGCTACTCCTAGGACGGGCACAGGAAGTAATACCATAGCCGCCCCCACTCAGCGTATTCAGCCTAGATCTTAAGCCAGAATCTATGCTATGACCAATGAAGAAGCCCAAGTCAATCCGGACGTGGTTACAGGTAAACCATTTTGAAACTTGAACTAACAATTTAAAATGTAGTATAGATGGTTTATTATTATGATTTGAAAAATAATAATGATGTGATTTTATTTATGATCGTTAGATAGATATATGAAATATTCATGATTGTGTGGAATGATGAAATGTCGTAGAATCTTGTGGATTGACTATTGATTTCTTATGGTCTATACTGATAGGTACAATGAAAATCTTTGGTGTTGATACTCATGTGCTTATAGATATTAGGTTTAATAATCCATTTGTGAGTTTAGAATTTGCTAAACATTCTGATAGGCCTTTAGTTCCACTTGTTGAAGAATTGTTGGTTATTACACATTTGGGGAAACACTTGATTAGGGATACAGTGTATAAGGATTGTGAGGTGAATATTAGTGAAATAACTCTTGAAACAGATTTGATTCCATTGGAGATGAGAGATTTTGACACCATTTTAGGCATGGATTGACTATATTTTCACAGAACTTCAGTAAACTATTTCACTAAACAAGTGGAATTCTGCAGACCGGAAAGTCCTCCGCTGGTGTTCTAAGGTAAGTGGCGAGTCTTGCCGAGCTATGTAATTTCAACTCTTGAGGCACGAAAATTGATGCATAAAGAATGCGAACCCTATTTAGCTCATATTGTTGACACCACAGTAGGAAGCCCTAGTCTAGACAATATTCCTATGGTGAATGAGTTTTCGGACGTTTTTCCAGAAGAGTTGTCCGGGTTGCCACCTATCCGGGAATTTGATTTCACCATAGTTCTTATTCCCGACATGACACCATTTTCTATTCCTCTATATCAAATGGCGCCCACAGAGTTAAAAGAGTTAAAGGTTCAACTCCAAGAGTTATTGGACAAAGGGTTCATCAGGCCGAGTAAATCGACTTAGGGTACTCCGGTTCTATTTGTGAAGAAAAATGATGGAACCCTTCGATTATGTATTGACTACCGACAGCTCAACAAGGCAACAATCAAGAATAAGTATTCTCTTCCAAGAATTGATGATTTGTTCGATCAACTCCAAGGTGCAAGCATCTTTTCGAAAATTGATTTGAGATTCGGTTATCATCAGTTGAGGATAAAGGATGATGATGTTTACAAGACTGTATTTAGGACGCGGTATGGATACTACGAATTTCTAATAATACCCTTTGAGTTAACGAATGCTCCAACATCTTTCATGGACCTCATGAACTGTGTCTTCCATTTCTATCTTGACAAGTTTGTCATAGTTTTCATCGATGACATCTTGGTGTATTCCAAGAGTGATGAAGAGCATTCTGAATATCTCTAAATCATCTTGCAAACTCTGAGGAAGAATGAATTATATGTCAAATTCTCCAAATGTGAGTTATGGCTTAAAGAAATTAGGTTTCTGGGACATGTTGTATCTAAGGATGGGATTTTTGTAGATCTAACAAAAGTGGAAGCTATTCTGAAGTGGAAACAACCTAAGAATGTCACCAAAGTAAAGGTTTCCTCGGATTGACTAGTTATTATCGGAGATTTGTAGAAGGTTTTTCAAAGATAGCAGTTCCAATAACTAATTTAACTCGAAAGAGAGTAAAGTTCGAACGGGATGAAAAGTGTGAGAGTGGTTTTCAAGAGTTTAAGCAAAGATTGACCTCTACTCCTATCCTTGCTCTTCGTACTAGCGACGGCGGTGATTTTGTGGGATATAATAAAGCTAGCAAGCAAGGACTAGGGTGTGTGTTGATGCAAGACGATAGGATGATTGCTTATGCCTCTCGCTAACTAAAGAAGCATGAAGTGAACTATCCTACTCATGACTTGGAGTTGGCTGCCATTATCTTTGCTTTAAAGATTTGACTGCATTATTTATATGGGATTACTTGCAAGATATTTACTTATCACAAAAGCCTAATATACCTGTTCACTCAGAATGAGCTAAACTTGAGACAACGGAGGTGGTTGGAACTAATCAAGAATTATGATTTGGTGATTGATTACCGCCCCAAAAAGGGGAATGTAGTTGCGGATGCTTTAAACTGCAAATCTTCATCTTCGGCATCCCAAGAAAGTTCCTATCTCACTTGTTTAGTTGGACTCCGAGCACTTGGAGTCGAATTGGTTAATGATAATCACGGTGTACTATTAGCCTAGTTTATAGTGAGGCCTACCTTGGTAGACCGCATTCAGGAGTTTCAAGCAATCGATGAGGAATTGAAGGGCATAGTAGAGAAGATTCAAAAAGGGGAAGGCGGTGAGTTTCAGATCCGAGAAGATGGACTTGTAACTTATGGGAGACGCATATGTGTTCCAAAGAATGAGGATTTCCGGAAGGCCATACTCGAAGAAGCACATTCCTCGGCATATGCAATGCATCCAGGGAGTACCAAAATGTACTGAACCATCAAGAAATCATATTGGTCGTCCGGATTGAAAAGAGAAATAACTGAGTTTGTTACTAGATGTCTAGTGTGCCAACAAGTCAAAGCCAAACACCAGAGGCCAGCTAGTGTCCTCCAACCACTGTCGATTCCCAAATGGAAGTGGGAGCACATCACTATAGATTTCGTCGTGGGATTGCCACGTACTCCAAGACTTCACGATACCATTTGGGTGATTATGGATCATCTCACCAAATCAGTTCACTTCTTGTCGATTCAGAACACCTATTCCTTGGAGAGATTGGCCAAATTATACATTAATGAGATCGTGAGACTTCACAGAGTTCCGGTATCCATTGTATCGGACCGTGATCCTCTATTTACTTCTCGCTTTTGGCCAAAACTACAAGAATCCTTAGGGACTAAACTGAAAGTCAGACTGTTTTCCATCCTCAAATCGATGAGCAGTCTGAGCATACAATCCAAACATTGGAAGACATGCTTAGAGCATGTGTCATGGAGTTTCAAGGGAATTGGGATAAATATCTTCCATTGATCGAATTTGCTTATAACAACAGCTATCAAACTAGTATAGAGATGCCTCCCTATGAAACTCTTTACGGAAGGAAGTGTCGAACTCCATTGTATTGGGATGAGATTGGAGAAATGAGATTGCATGCGTAGAGCTGATTGAGACCATTAAAGAAAATGTGAATATGATTCGGAAAAGACTGAAGATGGCTCAAGATCGCCAAAAGAGTTATGCCGACAAGAGGAGGAGACCCTTAGAGTTTGAAGTAGGGGATAGGGTATTTTTGAAAATTTCTCTTTGAAAGGGTATCATCCGATTTCAAAAACGAGAAAAGTTAAACTCTCGATATATCACCATGCAAAATCATTGAAAGAGTAGGGAAAGTGGCATATTAATTAGATTGCTATCGAAATTGTAGAGAATCCATGACGTTTTTCACGTTTCGATATTGAAGAAGTACTTACTGGATCTTTCACACGTATTGGAAGCGCCTCCAGTAGAGCTAAATGAAAATTTAAGTTTTAAAGTACAACCGGTGAAAATCATTGATCGACAGATCAAGAAATTCATGAGTAAATAAATCCCCATGGTCAAGGTATTATGGAGGAGTAATCAAGTGGAAGAGAAAACTTAGGAGACCGAAGAGTTGAAACAAAAACAGTACCCCCAACTTTTTAATATGTAATTTTCTTTTTAAATTTTAAGAATGAAATTTTTTTTAGGGGGTTAAGTATTGTAACACCAATAAAAGAAAAGTAAAAAAAAAATGGAAAAGTCAGCATACACTTTCCCAATTCCCCATTTCTCTTATTTCTCACCCTTCGGCTCTCACCCTCACTCTCTCTCTTGACTCCTCTTTTCTGTATCTCTCTCTCATCACTCACTCTCTCCCGTCTCCCTCTACCTCTCACGGCTGTGTTTTCCTCCGACCACCACCACCAACCTTAGCGGTTGTTCGTCTCTCTCTCTCTTTATCTCTCCCATGTGCGCGCGACAACCCTCTGCTTCTCTCCCTCGCTAGTTCACGCGCGATGTTCTCTGCCGCTACAACGCTCTTCTGCAACCCTCGCAAAAGTCCCGATCGGCAATCGTCAACAGACTGTCGAAAACCCTAGGCCGTGATTTCTTGCGATCCCTCCACTGAGCAGGTAAGGGCTGGTTTCTGACCATTAGCTCTAGATTTCAATTTTTCTTGATGATTAGGCTTAATTTCTAAACTTTGCTTCAATTTGGAAGCATTGCAAGAATTTGGACTAAACTAAGCGTACACAGAAGTTAGGGCTGTACACTGCGAAAACCTTAGGTGAGGGAAATTCTAATCCCTTTGAAAATTGAATGAATTTCAGGTTAATTTAGGGTGAAAAATCTTGTATATGTCTAGAATGTATATTGGATTCGTTTAATGAATATACTATGATCTTTTAGACATAACTCTCTCTGTACAAAAGCAAATCATGTGAAACTTTTTGCATATGAAAGTAGACTCTCATATCTTGAAAACGAGATGTGATTAGTTGAAATCGGATAAGAGCCGAATTTGTTATAATTTTTCAAAGAATTTTTGTGGTGCAGAATGTCATGCAGTTCCTTGTCTTTCCTTCAATTTTAAGATATATTCTGCTAAGTTCTAAACATTAAAGTTGTAAATCTATATCTTATCTTTAATTTGAGATAAAAATCATGTGATTTGGATATATATATATATATATATATAGTGAAAGTTATAGACTTTTTCCCATGACTACGCAAATTAAAAAATTTACTGAAAAATTAGAATTGTGAAAATATTAAGAAAAAATGATTTCTCTACTGTTGGCATGTAATTTAATGATTTAATTATGACCAATAAATTAGGTTAAGGTCTTGGAAGAGTTGAAGGAGCGATAGTTCTTATTTAGTTGGGAAATTTGGAAGTGATTACCCTTCCAAGAGGTGAGTGGATGGTTCATTGTGATTTTAAATGAGTAAATGATTTAAAATTCTTTATAAATAATTGTGAATGATTTTTACATGATTAATATGAATTATTTTGTGATGGTGGGATATTCGAAATAAAAATTTGAATTGTGAATGCATCCATTGAGTTTATAAATGAATGTGTGTCATATATTGTGAAATATTTGAATTATGAATATTATGATACGATTTAGAAATTATTTGTTGTAATTTTGGCACATGAATTGTGAATTTGATATTTGCGATTGAAATGGTACATGAGATTAATGGCTATAGTCATTCCCCCCACGGGGTGAACCGATTGGGTGACATGGTTGAGGGTTTGATTAGATTAGCGGGGGAGACAAACGTGACTCCGCTTGCTGTATGTCGAGCTATATCTGGATGCACCCCTGTAAGGCACGATTCAACGTCAAAGAAGGGGGTTTTGGTGTTTTGAGATATATGAGATGAAAATTCTTGGCGGGCTTTCCTCCGAGTTCGGTCAAACCTGATACGGGAGTGTTTTTATAGAAGGACCCCATGATTTTGGGAAAAATGAAATTTATGGATGAACATTTGTTTGAATGATTTGTTGAGACTATTTTATATTCAAAGAGTTGTTTATAAAATATGATTTGACTTTCCCCCATTCACCTCTCATTTATTGTCACAACACCATTACACTCCACTCGCTAAGTATTCCTAATACTCACCCCTCTCTTTACATTTTTCAGAAAATACTTAATAAGGAGATTTCACTTAGAAACTGTAGAAGAATTATTTTTACTTATTTGTATAGATATTTAATAATGCAGGGTTTATTTTGGATTGATGTGTAATCCATGGAAGGAAAACTTTATATTAATTTTTTTGTTTAGATTTAATCGATACTTGTTCTATGACTTATAAAATTTGGTTATTTTTGTTTAAATTCTCTTTTTATAAAACTTATTGTTTCAAATTGGATATTTGGACTTTTGATTAAAAATTTTTTTGTTGTATATTGATGAGAGGGTATTGGAAATTGTCTGGAAGGCTGGGTTGGTCAAATTGTATGCGTGCATGTACAGGGATGGATCGGTGGATCCTCTGTTGTGTGTCCTTGCATGCCTTTGATAATTGATGATCTAGGAGGGTCATTTGAATGTTGTTAAGTTGTTTTTAAAATATGTTGAACAGGTGAAATGTTTTGCATTATCCCGGTATATGGAAAGATGCTGTCCGTATGTCGAGATAATGCGTTGGTTGTTACGTACTTGACTTGAGGGTCAGGGCGTGACAAGTATAATTGTCATCATGTAAAACTTCTCTTTAAATTTTAAAGATACATTTTGATCACATAAAATACCTGATATATTTCTCCATTTCAACTATTTTGCTTTTATTCTTTGCGTACATCTTTGATAATTTCTCAATCTTTTTGTAAAATTGATTTAGTTAGTTAAAGTTTTCGCTTATAGATAGCTTATAGATAATTCACTATCTCTCATCTTAGTCTCCTATCTTAACCATTTTTTCACAAACATTAGCATCGCTAAACTTATATTCTTTATATTATGTTTTCACCTTACTAAATTTAAATTCTTTTACTTACAATATTTTCCTTCTGGATTTAGATCTATCATTTACTCCTTTATGTGTCTCTTCCACCGAGATAACATTATCTGCAAACAACATATAACATGATACGATATCCTCGATATATTTGGTGAATTCATCAATAACTAGAGAAAACTTGAGAGAAACATTTTAAAAAATCATTTGAAAAAACACAAATAATCACAACATCGGAGAAAAACATTTTCTTAAAAAAAAAAAAAATCATCGGTGTTTGATATCTAAAAGAAGAGCAACAAGAGAAAACCTGCACTACCCAACTTTCAGAAACAACTTGCAAGACAAAAGTACAACCTGAGAGACAGGAAAGACACTCATTTATCCAATAAGCAAAACAAAATGTCTCAGCTCAGATCAGACAACGCAAAAATTGCAATCTAAAACCCCAGAAATAAACCAAAGCAAAATGGGAATATTTACATTTGAAACAGATTTCTTCACACAATAAAATTTATTAAATCCTAACAAAGATTTCATATCTCTTACGTCACAACACCCAAATATCTATTTTATTTTGTGAGCATATCCAATAAAATTTATTGCAGGGGATTAAAATTTATGTGCTTGAGATCAAAAATGAATTCAAGTGCAATAAATTAGGTTAGTAAAGGAGAGAAGGTTCAATCTTAACTTGTGTTACAATAATTCAGCTTGATGCCTGTCTTAAAGCAACACCAGCAATGAATGAGAACAGGTATTTGAGATTTCGATAAAGTCACTGTTTGTTGCAAAATTATCTAAAGATATAATGAAATGATTGTAGTGGTTGAGTGCTATGCTATGTTTAAAAGGAAGAATACATCTAAAAGCTAAACATTGGATCTTACACAAGCAAAGTACTACATAACAGGTTGGAGATTAGGGTTATGTCTGATATTTTAAGGAAGCCCATCCTTCTTAACATCGGAGGCAATGGTGGAATGATGCAGACATCAAGAATACAATACATTTAAATCCAAAATTCCAAATAAGATATGAGTAAAATAGATGCCAGCAACAACAGGTGCTAAAATGTTTTAAACAATAAGAAACAAAATATATTCTAAAATATGCCGAACATTGTTAAGAACAAGAAGTGATGTCGTTGGTATATACCTCGTTGCAATAACCAAGGTATTAGGCAGAAAAATAACCAAGGTATATACCTCGTTGCGGAAGCACTTCAGCATTATGGCATTTTCAGAAAATAGCTCCTTTAACCAGCCGTTGCGGCTCTTCAATATTGAGAATGCCACAAGTAACTTTTGTTAGAGGTTGATTTTAATGTGGTGTTGTGTTTAAACTGCAGAAATGATTGAAATTTGGTTATTTTCATAGCGATTGTCATCCCAGGAAGATTGTGGTTCCGGAAAGCTCAAGCATTTTTGCATCAGCTTGGGGTGGGCATTGATTCAGCCACTGATTGAAGAAGCTATAGGGTAGGGGGTGGACATGGCCGCTGTTGATTTGGCAGTAGAATCTGGCTGAGAAGCTGCCACCGTTTGAAAGCTGCGCATCAAATGCTTTAGAATATGGTGTCATTGGTGTATCAGTTTGGGGAAGCTTTTGCAGGGTTTATCAAATAGAAAAGCCGAATCCTGATATTTGCATGGCCAAAGTGCACTTGAAAATTGATTGTTCTGTTCACCTTTCTTTTGATCTTCCGTTGAATGTTTTTGGATCCTTTCTTCCATTATCATATACCACACTGAATGCAGACACACCAAGAAAATTTTCTACTGCTCTCCCCAAGAATCACAAAATGGCTTCTTCAGGGTCATCTTCATAATAACCCATTGATGCCCGGTTTAAGAGTTGGGCAACAATTGTAGTACCATCCATGTGTCATATCAATATCGAGTAATTGAGTTGTGAGTGGAATTTCATAATCTTTGTGGAGGGAGAATTATGACAACGTTAGAAAATATTAAAACGAGAGTAACAATTATTAAATTGAGTTTAGTTCACGGGATTTCTCATATTATTCTTGCTTTTGTGGTTGATTCCTATTAACTCCCCGTCCCCTGTGGCAGGCGAAAAACTCAGTTCCACCATTGCTAGTTGCCTCACTACGGATGTTCCTAGACGCTTGTTTTTGTTTTCTTCAACGTAGTTTCTCTTTCTAGTAGTCACCGTTTAACGATCAACCTCCACCACTGCCAAAAGTATATTAGGGCACAGATTGAATGTTGGGAATGAGAGGCATGGTCATCAAAAAACTTGATTTGTTGAGCAAGGAGATGCATAATCACCTAAAAATAAATAAATAAATAAAACAAGGACACGCAGACGGTTACATAAATCAATTTCTGATGGCATTCAATAATCAAAAGACAAGTTTTGAGAAATATTAACAACTTTTCCAAGGAGCTGCATGTAATATAAGACAAAGTTTTAAGCATGGATTCTATAAGTTATGCAATTCAAAAGGCATTAAGGAAGAAGAAATATTATGTAAAGCTCTTTGCAATCTAGTTGGTGCCTAAAATGGCAAGCCGTCTCTTGATAATTTATGGATTGGGTCGGGTTGGGTTGAACCCTGCTAGACATATATATCAGCACCAATCCAGAGCAGAAAACAAGGAAGCATCAAACAACTTGATGATAATACATTGAATTGCAGGGGGTGTCTTCAACTCTTTTCCACTTGTCAAAATGTTGAGCCATTGAACCCAAAGTATGAGCGCTTCACATAGGAAAGTTGGAATCAGTTATATAGAATGTTAGCCA
This sequence comes from Dillenia suffruticosa, assembly GCA_033439265.1. NCBI lineage: Eukaryota > Viridiplantae > Streptophyta > Magnoliopsida > Dilleniales > Dilleniaceae > Dillenia > Dillenia suffruticosa. The sequence goes on along the minus strand of JAVTVX010000013.1, from coordinate 8,538,418 downwards.
AAGAGGTTTTTGTTGAATAACTTTCAAAGAGAGAGTTGTTTTTGTTTTTGTTTTGTTTGGATTTGTTTTTAATTACCTCAACATCATAGAATTTGACATAGAATCTGGATGGATCGAGAGAGAGTTTGGTTCGAAGAATTTCGGCTAGGGTTGAGCTCAGCTTTCCGTTAACGCTTGGTCCAAGTCCTCCGATGGATATGAGCTCCCCATATGCAGCCGGCTCTTCAGTACCACCGAATTCAATAGGCACTCCTCCATTTAGCAATATCATCACATACTGCTTAACAACCCAAAACACATAAATACATAAACACATTCTCAAACTCAAAAAGCACACACACGCATGCATATTCATTTCTCAGAATAAAATTCTCAAACAAGTTGTGCGCAAAGCAAACTTACAGACTCGGGTTTGCCGATAATCTTAGCAACCGCTTTGGTTGCATCTTTTAGAATGTCGGAAGCTACTACTGCGTCTACCGGAACATTCGTGAACAGGTTCAACGTGGGCATATCTCTCTCTCTCTCTCTCTCTCTCTCTCTCTCTCTCTCTCTCTAAACCGAAACGGATGGTTTCAAACTTTGCGTGCAAACTGGTAAGGTTGCAGGATATGATGATAAGGCGCCGGTGGGGAAAAAGACCAAAGTGGGAGTTCCTGTTTGCAGTTTGCCTTTTATTTTAAACCATGGGGTGTCTGTCTCCCTAAGAATGATCTTTGTCGGTCTCACCGGGAGATTTTTTTTTCTGACAAAAAAAAAATATTATTGTTATTAATTGTATACATTTTGGAGAAAAAGATGAAATAACATTTGAACTAAAACATATAACACAGACCTACCTAAACAAGGGTTTTAAATCAATTAGGTGGCAAAATGATTGAACAAATTAGACAACATTAAAATGTAAACTTGAAATGATCAACTCAACTCTATATTTTGACAAATTAAAGCAAATGGAAACGTTGTTTCCTTCTTTTCTTTAGTTATGTTGCTAAAATTCAAAGGAATTCTTTCACATATGGGTTTGGTTCAAGCAGAAAAAATTTCCAATTATCAGATAAATTCCGAGTCAATCATACTGTCTGATTCACATATCTTCAAATAATTCTCGAAAAAGAAAAGTAAAATCAACCATACGGCCTGATTCACATAGCTTCTAATAATTCTCAAAAAAGAAAGTAAAACAAAAGCAGAGAGAGAGAGAGAGGATAGTCAAAAATTAGGGAAAAGAACAAAGAATATAACTTGCTTTTAACAAAGGAGACAGCTAAATGGTCACCAACATCTCGTTACAGTTTTCGGGAAGAAACATATCATTCAGCAGGGGCCATCAATACCCCCTCAAAAATGAAATTAATGGCAAAGAAAGTACTACATGTAACGGAACTTCATTAGGTATACATTTCCAATAATGCTTCAAAGCCTAAAACTACTATATCCTCCCCCAATGCCAGGGGACCTGAAACCTCCATAAGGCGGTGTTGGCAGTGAAGATGAAGTAAACGATGGAACACCAACATGAGAATATGGAGATCTTACACCTGCATCTATGTCGCCATACCTACTTGGAACCACTGCTTGATGATTCATTATGCATTCCTGCAAGCATACAGACCAAACCACAAAAATTTTCAGTTCTTATTATAGTGATTACAACTGTTACTATAGGTCGGGACATCATGCAATTAAACTGCCAACAGACACTTAGAGCATTTGGGCAATTGCAATGTTTATGCAGAAATAATACTAAGCACTGCCATCATTTGGACTTCACTGCTGATTAAAAGACCAGCCTACAGATAGAAAGGAATGAGATTTTCCAAATGCCTCCACCCTCTCTGAGCCACCCCAAAAAGAGGGAGAAAAGCAGAACTTGTTTTACCTGAATTAGTCTTTGTGCTGTCTGAACCTGCAATTGTGTGCCTTTGATTTCCACCGTGATTTCATCAGGTAGGCCCCTACTCTCTTGCACAGTTAGTACAGCTCCACTAGCACGGCGAATGTACGCAATATTTGCCCCCCCAATCCCAATGATGTCCTCTGCATAAGTAAGTGGGATTTGCATTGTCTGTGCAACCTGAATAGGATCTCAAGGACATAAACAATGATTCTTAAACAACAACATATTTCTAGAGCTTTTAATAATCACAAGAGCAAGGTGATTACAGTTCCAAATCAGTCATCACCTATTGGCATTTGCTCATTTCATTGACCAACAAAAAGATGTATCCAAAGAAATTAGGACATGCAGCAAGTTGCATCACTCAAATTTTCATTAATTCAAATAAAGCCAGGTCTATATCTGCGCATCATCCCACTACCTAAAATTAAGAACGAAGTTTTCCAGTTTGGGAGTCGCCTGAAGCGTCCAACCAGAGCAGTGCTAACATTTTTATTAATACAAATTCCAAATGAAAGAAATATATGGGCTGAGAGAAGTCAAATCTTGCCATGTAGATTGAAGCTTCCCATTAAACTTAACATTTAATAACAAAGTCTAATTTTAGGACCAGGTACTTCTATAAAACAAGATTCCACATATCAACAAAATGGAAAAGTTCGAAGCCGAAAAAGAAAAAAGAAAGGAAAAAGGCAACAAAACCTGAGTAACAATAGGAGCACCGGCCCGACCAAGTCCTGAAGAACGAATACCTCTAAGGACAGGTTCTTGTCCATACTGAGAAAATCTAGATGACGGGATTTGTGTGTCCAGATGAGTCTCGTGATTGAGGAGTAAAGAGTCTCGCTTTGCAAGAGGATAATCAGTACCAATTTGAGCCGGGGAAGCATGCAGAAATGACGTGTCTGCTAATGTTTCCACTTGGCGGTCCTGTGTAATTGTTGCATTGTACTGGAAAGATAGAAAATTATGTCACTTAGAGCTCAATGATGTGCAGAACAGCGGAGAGAAAATTTAACTTACAATCTTCTCAAATAATGGAAGAACACTATGATCCACCAAGAACTTCCTTAGATGCCCAATTACTGCTTCTAGAGCTTTCAGAACTTTCACAGCTTCCCCCTGCAGTTCCACAATCCTTTCATCCGGGGCAGCATAAAATGGCATTTCATCTATCAAACAGATTTCATCATATCACTTATTGCATTAGGAAATATGTTAGGATCTCTGGAAATCATTTTTTCATTTAAAGGCAGATAAACTAAAAAGTGCATCCATTTCAAACATTAGTGATGCTCATATCAATCTTATCTGTACCAAATTACAAATTTCCAATTTCCAAGCTTGCATCAAAGAGCAAATCCCATTCAGTTAGTACACCAAAATCAATGAAAGCAACTCTCCACAGCCGATATAGAAATACCAATTCAAGTTCACTGCAATGAAGAGAATCTCCATCAGAAGACATCTAGGAACCTATTAGTCAAAACACTTCAATGTGGCCATCACTGACATTTGAACCTTGCCTATTGTGGTTTAATAAGGAAAGACTTTATAATGATTGTGGGAAGGGCGTTGTTATTGATCAGGTCATAATTTAGCTTTGGGTAAAAATTACATTACATATTTTAAGTTATGATACTTCATGTTGAAAGAGGCACTGGAAATGGTGTGTATGTTTGCATCTAATCTCTAAACATAATATTATGTATGTGTACCAATGATCAAGATTTGGACATTCCTCAAACTAATGTCCCATCGAGCTAGGTGATCCATACCCTTATATTGCAATGTTATGTTACTTGGACCTGAGAATAGTGCAGGAAGCGGGTGTGAGTCCAACCATCTAACTGCATCCAATCATTAAACTCTAGGATAACGTGACCTTCCAAGTGGGCCGTATTGAGAAAAACTACGACCAAGCTCTATCAATCATCATTTTTGGATCGAAATGCCTTCCCTTTAACACTACTTTTTCATTGCCAGTACCAACTTCACCCTTTAGAACTACCAATTTCCTATGCAACATACAATAAGAAACCCAATAGCCGAGTTGAAAAATAAAAGATACACCACTGCTCAAAACTTATCACAATAACATAGTAAGAAGTAACATCATAATATCCACTCAAATTTGTTTTAATAAGAATAATATGCACTTGAAATTATGTAAGGAGCTAAGAACTACTTGTCCTTATCATGAACCTCTCCTCTGCAAAACACGAAACAATTTGTCTAACCATGGAAATGATTATGTGCCTAACACAAAATTGACTAAACCTTTGTGGTGAAACGTCATTGTAGATTACAACACAAATAATAAAAATATCCATTGTTTAAGAAACACCAAAATGTGTGAATCTCAATGCAGAATAACATCATGAATCCATTCTCGTCTATAAGCAAGTCCTTGCCAATTGAAGTGCACACAAACTAGACAATCAAGTTTTTTTTCCCCCTCAGTGAAATAAATAAAAGCTGAGATGCCACTTAATCACAATTTGCAGGTTATAATGAACTTAGGGAGTGTTTGATAGCTGGCTCATTACGAAACTTACACTAAGTTTGTGTGATACCATAGTAAAGTTTTCACTACTTGGGCCAAAAATTGCAGCCGGGATCAACAGTCTTATTGCTGAGTGCTAAAAATGGCTTAAATTTGCAATTTTAAGTTGTCCATGGCCAAAATCTAGAAAGAAGATCATGTTTTTGTTCATTCACATATTCACACATTCAAGAGCTTATTTTTCAGTACTAAACCACTTTATCAATTCAATGCTTAATCTTCAGTTAATCAAACTGGCCTTAGATCCTCTTTGTTTATTCAAGTAATTAGTTAGATTTTATACTCTAATTTCAACAAGAAATTCAATCTTGTAAATGACTTTAGCATAACATACGGATAATTAGGTAAAAGAAGGTGGACCTGCGCATATGTAATAATTATAGTAGTGGTCCTCACACCAATTATTAGTCATCAATTCTGAAAGGGAAGATTTCTGATAAGCCCCTTGTGATTTGAACAAAATCAAGTTGTCACCCTCTGACTAAAATGTTCCAGTGAAGCCCACAGATGTTGGCTCCTTTAGTGGTAGGTAACCCCTTCATCAATAAAATGGCTATTTAGACGTGCTTAAGCAGCTGTCCTTGACCTTATTGTTATTTTCCACCTATAGTTATCAAATTGATCATTTGAGCTGCCAGATATTAATAAGCCATGAGTAGAAACCATCAGGAAAAATATCAGAAGTAGCTAAGTACAAAAAGTGCAAGTGACAGGGGGTGAAAGACACATCTTAGATCATAAGCTGGTAATTTGATTGTTATAAGACCACAGGGAAATAGGTGAAGTTGCCCCTCATAGTGTGTGTCTACGTTTAGCGCTGTGAGATGTGCAATTTTATATATAAATTTTTATTCAGCATATGAAATCCATAAACTGTTCAAATTTGTGAATGTTGTCCTTTCATTAGCATTGCAACCACAGAAAGTTGGCGTCTCTGTTTATGTGCCAACACATGACTGTTTTGTGCAGTGTGCGCAAATAAGGTAAATAGCCACTTGCATTCTAGTAATATTTGAAAGGAGGAACTCGAGTGCCATTTTTTCATATTCAAATGTATTTTAGGCTGTCCTGCATCAAAAGTTCCCTATTACCTCCCTGTTGATGCCCACACCAACAAATCCAGAATTAGCGGTTCAACTTTTCAAACCCTTCCCAGTAAATTCAAAAATTGGGTTTCCCTCAACTTTCAAAGGCTACAAAGTAGTTGCCAGATGGTCATAATATACCACTCGAATACAAGCTGGTACAGGTTTGATGATGCAATTCAAATGCACCAAGAAAATAAAATAAAATAAAATAAAAGATTGCATAAGAAGCAAGCAATTGAAGTAATAAATACCACAAACTAAGAATGGAAAAGGAGTTTTTGAATTCTTGTTTGTCTATTAGACAAATTTTCATTTGTCCAAATTTAAAGTCCTTGTGATAGCATAGTACGAACTAAGTCAAAATTAGGAATGCCATCATAATAAGAGGTGTATCTGAACCGACCATGATGGATGACTCATAACAAAACCAATAATCACAATAGCAGAAGAAAAATATCAACAATATTTTAAAGGATAAAAAAAATGGCTCATTGTAGAATAGGTTTAGCTCCCACTATTGAAGTTACAATTAAAAAAAAGAATAGAAAAAGTATATAAATATAATGGCTTTGACATAAGGGGGCTCATATTGGAAATGGTAAGACCACACACTATTAAGAACTCATGAATCACAAAGGCAATTGTGACAATTGCACGGGACCTTTACCACTTAAGTTTTAGATTGCAAAAACAAAGAGATGATACAAAGTCCAAAACTCCTTAAATATTAAAGGCCTATAACATTTTTCAAGTGAATTCTTATTATGGGAAACACAACATATGCAGAGAGTATGTACTTGTTCATTATTTCGTTTGTTAGGAATTCTATTTGATTCATTATTAGGACTTGGGTTGATGTAGTTATTTCATTTCTGTACGGATTTGGATAATTTTGCTTTGGATCCTTTAGATTAGGACTATTTTGTGTCCTACAAAGAGGGGGGATCACAACCTAATCGAAGTGCACTTGACTTCAAGAAATAATACATTGACGATTCCCCCAATAGCTCTCTTTCCCCATGACCCCCCTTATTTCCGATTCTCTCCTTGACTATTCCTCTCTTTGCATGGAACAAGAATCTTCCAAACAGCAGTGTTAGGTCCGAGTTCTACACACCCAATCACTGAAGGTCAAAATTGCAATTATCATCAATGACTACACTTAAATACTAGAACTGGGAAATGGTTATAGTGTCATGCATATGTATCATAAACAGTCCCACTAGCAAAATACTAGAACTTCGAAACGGTCATAGTTTCAGGCATACATATCATAAACATCCCCACCCCAAAACAAGCACGCACACAGGAGGCCAAAAAGAAGATGAGAGGATGCATAGATCTAAGGTACATAGATCTATCATGGAAGCCATGCTCAGAAAGTTGTTAACCACTGACCATATATAGAGATAAAAAAAAATGCAAGTGATGCATGAATGTTTTCATGCATTACATTAAAATATATATACAGACACACAGATCGTAAAGCATACCTCCGGATAAAACCCGAACGGAAGCATCACTTGTTTCCTGTATTGACTTTATTAAAGAGCCTTGCTTCCCAATTAAATTGATAGCCTGTGTGGTCACAACAAGTAGCCGGATTGAACAAAAAGCAGCTCCAGAAGCTCCAGATGCTTCACCATCCACCTCACTCTCAGATAGTCCACAGACACGTTTGAATACTCTTATCACAGCATCCATGGCAGGGGAAAGTGGTGCCTCCGGCTCTTCTCTGCCAGAAATTAAGACCTGCCATGCAGCCATGTTAAGGAAGAATTCCAGAAGCAAGTTCAGAGTCAATGCAAAATTGGCAATATGATAGTTGGCAGGGAGAAGAAATTTTGGAACAAAGGAGAGGAAAGGAAAATTATAAAAATAAAAGGCAAGAAGGGGAAAATGAAGCTTGGGAATTTAACAAAATTAAAGAGCGAATTATGTGTAAAATATAACAAGTATTTTAATGCATTCAATAGCTAACTAAGAAATTTTGTCAAAAGTCAAAAGGAATTAACATAATTAACATGGCAAGCATGCCCCCATTTTGGCTGCAAATTCAAGACAGCTGTTCTTCTAAATAGATAAGAGGTAAAATGACTGTTTTAGATAAGAGCCCCCAGTCAATTTTCTCTGAAGGTACATTACTAATACTCAGCAAGCAGAAAAGCATTTGACAAGAATGTTACAAGACTTCGATCTAGAAAAATAAAATAAAATAATACAGATACCAAAATCTATCATATTCTCAGGAACAAATGCAACCAAACACTTGCAAAGACTAAACCTACAACTTATAAAATGTTAGGGCAGTCTTCATGAGGCAGTAAGAATACCAAATGATAACCGTTGTACAAATATGTTAAAATAGAGGAAAATACTACAACCACAAAGACACAGGGGCATATATGCGATCCTCCCAATATCTCCAACTCGCAGGAGTCTCATGCACTGGGCTGCATTTTCATTTGCTAAAATTTTCACCATTGAGAAAAAAATTACTCCAATGATATATATATGAAACACACTATGGGAGTGACTAGTTATTATAAACTTTGGCATATGCAGAAGACCACCACATACTATAGCATATGGGTTCTGCTGGAACAAAGAACTTCCCTCCATATGCAGACATAAAAAGGCATAGGCTAACAGAGACATGTACGGATCTATACCTAAAAAAAAAATTTAAATAACCTCCAACGGAAATTAATTCTATTTCTAACTCCATATGTCGTGGGTTCAACCTGAGACATTGGGTTTGTCATGGGTTCAAATGGGGTTATGTCTCGTCTTCAAGACGCGACATCCCCCCGCCCCCCACGGTGCTCCTCTCTTGCTCCCGCGGCGCTCCTCTCTCTCTCCCCCCCGGCATGGATCTCTCTCCTCTCTCTCCCCTCTTTCTCTCTCCCCCCCGGGGACTCCTCTCTCTCTCTCTCACTCCCACGGCACTCCCCCCCCCACAGCACTCCTCTATCCCTCCCCCTCCACGGCACTCCTCTCTCTCTCTCTCTCTCTCTCTCCCCCCGCGGCACTCCTCTCTCTCTCCCCCCCCGGCAGCACTCCTCTCTCTCTCTCCCCCGCGGCACTCCTCCCCCTCCACGGCACTCCTCTCTCTCTCTCTTCTCTCTCTCCTCCCCCCCACGGCACTCCCCCTCTCTCTCTCCCCCCATGGCACTCCTCTCTCTCTCTCTCTCTCTCTCTCTCCCCCATGGAGGAGAGAGAGAGAGAGAGAGAGAGAGGAGCACCGCGGGAGCGAGAGAGGAGCGCCGCGGGGGGTAGGGGATGTCGTGTCTTGAAGACGCAACATACCCCGTGTTACGGATTAAACCTGCGACATATAGGGGTCAGAAACAGAATTAATTGCTGTTACAGGTTATTATAAAATAAGAAATTTATTTTTCAGGTATACATCCGTACATGTCTCTAGGCTAACATATTTCTTGATTGACCAATTTCACGTAATGAAACCAAATTCAATCATATTTCCGGATTCTTTACAATAATGTATACACTGATGCTCACATTATAAACAAAAATTACCAAATGCATGTCTGACAGTAGCGAAAAACAAGTTAGGGCTTTAGCAAAAAATGAAAATCATATGTTGAAAATCACCCGCTCCCTAGAACAACCATATAAATCTCCATTTGTTGCAGTTCAATGCTGTAAGAAAAATGTGCTACGCTATTATCAACTGAAACAGTAATATCCTTCATGGAACTAAACAAATCCTCAAAAATAATAATTCCAAAAAGACAAGAAAATGAGAAATTTTGGGATTGAGTTTCCCTTTTTTTAATCTTTCCAACGAATCTACTCAGAAATAAATTCAGTTAAAGAACTGAGGCAACCGTAAGGCTTGAGTTCTATTTATTTCTAAATCAATATATCCAAGGAAAAAATAATTAGGGATAGGTTCAAATTTTTCAGGGAAGAAGAACTCACAATTCGATCCGGAGTTCCAACGGCGCCTTCAAGAACGCGAATGCGAGCATGAGTCTCGTCACAGATTTTCTTGATGAGCTCGCCTTTGCGGCCAATAATGCTTCCGACTTTAAGAACGGGAACTATGAGCCGGAACACACATTGACCAGGCCAACCAGGCCACTTGTCATCTGCGTCCAACTTCTGCGGAGCCGCAGCTATAGGTTCGTCTTGAGCTGCGGCCGACGATGATGGAGGATTCTCAGTCACCGAATCAGGCTCGGCGTTTATGAGCGCAGAAGCATCGGAATGTTCAGTCTGTTGGTCAATTGCTATGGCCTTTGCATCGCCGTTCTCGGCGGATTCTGCAGCCATAGAGAGAGAGAGAGAGAGAGAGGTTTTAGAGGGAAGTGAGGGTTTTTGTTACTGAAGACCCTTTTGTTAACGGAAACGGCGGGTGATGGTGTTTGTTGAGTGAGTGGTAACTTGCACACGGGATGTAATGGTGTCGCTCCGACGTGGATAGGATACCGAAGGTCGGCATCCTTTGATTTATCTTATTTTATGCTAATTGTTTTAAATTAATTGCATTGAATGTTTTTATTTTTTATCTTTTTTTTTTTCTCTCGATCGAGCATCTATTATATATATAAAAAATAATTTAACGATTAATATTTTTATATAAAAAAATAAAAAAAATAAAGATATATAAAAAAATTCTAAAAAATAAATTTTATTTTCAAGAGTTTCTTTAGAATCTTTTTCAACTTGATTCTCCAACAAATTCATTTTTCTTTTTTTTTTCTTTTTTTTTTATCTTTTCAAAACACAATTCATCTTGGAGAAGGCCTCGATTATTTTTTCTTCTTATCATCACCCATAGCGGCAACGGTCCTCATTGATCTATCAAATCTAACAATTTCTTCAGTGCTTCAATTGATAAAAGCCAGTAATATAGTTTAAACTGAGTCAAATTAACTCGAATCAATCAATCAATCAAATGAAATTTTAGCCAACTATAATTCCTTGGTGATCTACTAAAGAGAAAGGAGAGGAAGTGAAGCCCCAGAGAAGTATGGTATAAAAACATGTAATATATAGTTTAATCAAAGTGCCATCTGCAACCGCACAGAATTCTTCTGGTAAAATAATTGATGGTAACAAAACAACAGTCTGCCCAGCTATAGGATAACAAATTATATAAGACAGACAAGCCAATATTACTGAAATTATCTCAAACATTTCTCAACATAAAATCAAACCTCAATCCCCTCCATTGAGGTAAGACGAAGCCCCCTGCACCCTATTCTTCCAATATAATAATCACACCCACCCATTACAAAAGCATTTAATCCTAAAAAGAGTAGAAAAGAAATCATTGAAAACTATACATCGGGTTAAGAAAGCAAAAACACCGTGCCACCGCCACCACCGCCAACACCATCATCAATACAACTCAACAAATTAAATCACAAATATAGCAATGTTCACGGGTTTGTGTCCGAGGAACGCTATTGCTACACGGGTATAACATCAATCTTTGATGTGTCCTCACATCTCAAAACGATGCCCTCAAGGCTGGCTGGAAGGATGCATTGGCCCCATTGGCATCCCATTGAGAATGGCTCTGGTGGAGGAACAATCATCAACACATTATCATTCCGCTGAACGACTCCCATTACACTGACCGTGCTACCCTCTTTGATGTACCTATCATTATACATTATGAGAAAGTTTAAGACAATCTAGCGAAAGAAAAGTTCTTACTAATTTTGTTTTGCCATTACCAGGAATAGTAGAGCAACCACTACATTAGGTGTTTCAATTTTAACACAACTTTCTGTGCTTCAACAAGAGAGAAAAATGTCTTGGATCTTGTCAAAAGAGTTAAGACATGCAAATAGTTTTAGTAAAGGGTGTTAAAGCGACACATGTAAAATAGACAAATAAAATAAAAATAATAAAATAATAAAAAGATCAATCTGAGGATGAAAACAGGAAAAGGCTACAAACTAGAACTTTTCTTCTTCCTTGTGAGATATAGTCAATATTAGAGATAGAAAGAGAAACAACAAATTTCTGATGTAGAAGAGAGAAAGAAACATAGGGAATGGAAGAAAGACAGAGAGCAGGAGAAGTTTGGGGAATAAAATGGTATTATGTTCCAAGTTGATGTATACAATTAGGAAGAAAATTGCCTTTTATATGACATACGTAATTCTAAAAAGAAAGAAACTAAAATAACTAGTCAACTAAAAGTGTGTAACTAATAGATACTTTGACTAAATTAAATGAATAAATAAGAAACAAAGAGAAACCATGTGCGCACTACCAAATGCAAACTACTTTTACATCAAAAGTTCTGGATTCTCCATCAATGTCACCTTTTAATTCTGAATTCAAAGCGCTCAAGGGGAAGTCTATTATGAAAAATATGTTCCAAGTTGATGTGCCCAATTAGGGAGAAAATCCCCTTTTATATGACAAACGTAATTCTAAAAAGAAAGAAACTAAAATAACAAGTTCAACGATAAGTGTGTAACTAATAGATACTCCGACTAAATTAAATAAATAAATAAGAACCAAAGAGAAACTATGTGTGCACTACCAAATGCATACTACTTTTACATCTAGGAGCCAAAAGTTCTGGATTCTCCATCAATGTCACCTTTTAATTCTGAATTCAAAGGGCTCAAGGGGAAGTCTTTTATGAAAAATAAAACTAATTCGTACTGCCACTGAAATAATATTATGCATTTGGCCTTTAGATTGATCGGTTTAATAAGTAAAACTAGAGCAATAAAAGGATTCCATACCCCTCTTTCAAACGCATCACACGATCATCACTTGACAGATTTCTCTCACCCAACCACCGGATGAACTCAGGAGACATTTCTCTGTTTGACTGGTTGATGTCAACCACAACAGATTCATCAACATATGGAGTCACCCTAGCACCATAGCCAGTCTTAACCAAAGCTCTCAAGCCAGACTGGAAATCAGAAATGTAGAAATCGACCATGTGCCTCTGCAATGATGCATACATTATGATAAGCACAATAATCTGTCTGTTGTGACCTTTTCTTGCTCCATTATGGAACAAGGTCATAATCAGTTTCTACTATATTTTCATTTTATATTATCAATTAATATGCAGTTTCTCTGGTGAATGGGATGCATAGGGGCCAAGTCAAGAACCTTGTGTACTTCAAAGATCTTAATAATCAGAGACGATGTCAGTTGGGGTCTGAATCAGCAGACAGACACTAGGAGAAGCTATTTCAAATATCTTTTTCCTTTTTTTCTGATAAGAGGTACTTCAAAGATCTTAACAATCAGAGACGAGGTGAATTAACACAATCCACACAGAAAATCTTGCATAAAGTGTTTATCGAAGTGCTAACTGTACCAAAATTATCCAAAGTGTACGAAGCTACTGTATTCACCTACACAATGGAAGGATTGAAGCTTAGGTCAATTAAAAGTAATTAACAGGGAACTCCAACAGAAACTGAAAGTATGACTCAAACCAGAAGTGGATGGGTGAGACAATTTTGTTATCTTGAGTTGACAAAACAAGGTAAAAGTGTAACCAGCATGTATCACCAGCTCATTAGGCTTAGAGATTTGCTACAGTAGTTACACATGGTGCTGCACCAAGAATTTAATTACAACAGATTTTCATTATCAAATTCATATCCTCAAGTCAATCAACCAAGGAACGAAAAGAACAAAATCTGAATTTAATTGTTAAGCATATTAACTCCAGAATTGATACTATGACACGTTATAAGTTGACAGGGCAGAGCTATATATATGTGAATCACATGCAATTCAATTAATTTATGCTCATTCATTATTCACAAACAGGTGGTAAGTAACCACCAATCACATGCTCAAGAGAAGAAGACCTGAAGCTGGTGAAGGAGGAACAGCATGCTTGATTCATTAAAGGGTTAATTTCTGTAGTAATTGGTCCGTTGCACAAAGATACGGCAAAATAATAATGAATATATAACCAGCAATAAGATAAGTTGGAAAATTTTCATCTGCATATAATAACCATAGGATAAAGCTGTTCTAAAAATCACCAACAAGGAAAGAATATAAATAAAGATCTCTCTCACCTCAAGGGATCGAAGACCCCATGTAAATCTGCGATGTGTAGGATTGGCAGCCTTGGAATCCCAACCACGATATTCATATAGACTGGTTGATGTATAGACACATCTGGGAACCTTTTGAAAGGATGACTCCAAAGGAACATTTCCACAGGTGACCACCTTTTAAAATTCAAACCCAATACTGAGTTTTTAAACAAGGTAATGTATTGCTAAATTATGTGAGAAAGAACTAAATGACTAGTTACGTATATTCCAATATGTGATAGCCCACAGGCAAGTCAAAATTATCAATCAGCCACTCAAATGCAAAAATACAGTAATATATGTGAAGAGAAGTAAATGTCCTTTTGCAAGAAGATTGTTTAGATATCTTACTGAATAAAAGGACCCCCATGGGAAAGAAAAGATGCAATAGCAATCAACTCAAAAGAATAAATCAATAAATAAGCCAAGACGACCAATAGATGATTAAGATATGCTTTCTACTAAGGAAATGAGAAAAAAATTAATACATATTCTTTTTTTTCTCTTTAGTCCAGCTTTATAGAGATCATGCAATGTTTGACATCCCTTCATTGTTGTTACTTTTACTGCCACAATCAACAGCAAACCAATTTTCTCTGATAGAAATTGTAAAAGTACTTGCATGCTAGCATATATAAAAGGGATATGTTTTCCATCAATAATGATGCTTTCCTTTCTCAACCTGTCAAATGCATTTATGAAAGAAACACTAAGCCTTCCATTAATTCAAGATTTAACAGCACAAGTATCATATAATCCACCAAGAAAGAAAAGAAAGTATCATATGATCCAGAACCAACTGACTTTTCCAGCTTTTAAGTCAATTCTTAGCAGAAAAAAATCCTTTCCGAAAACTGGTAAAAATATCCAGCATCAGTAAATGTATTTGCAATCTTATTGAAATAAGATAAACAATAATATTGATAAATGTCATTTTCCATAACATCCATAATCAGCTAATATTTTAAGCCTTCATGTTGGAATTATCACTCAAATTCATGTTATCTTCTCAGGTATAAGCTGCAGACATAAGCCCGTTTCCTCTGAGTACAGGGCCGTTTTTCAGGAAGAGATGGCAAGGTGGACATACCGGCTTAAGAATCAGATTCAAAATATCAAAACCTTAGTTAAGGCACAATAGCTAATGGTTTATTTAAACACACGCACGCACGCACGTGCACACACACACATACACACACAAAAACTATCAAAAAACATGCATTTTGTTTTTTTAAGCTATATCAACTGTTCAGTCACTTACCCCAGAAACCTTGACAAACTGACCATCCTTTGCTGTTCGGAGCTCGGCATCCGGATACCGCACAATAAAACCAATTATAGCCCTTCTTCCCCAGTAAGTATTCCAAGTGAATACTGCAGCAACAGTGCCAAAAAGAACCACAACAACAATGAGAAGAATGGGATTGTGGACAGCTCCAAGAATAAAACCACCAGCAATAAATCCCATAACGAACAGCAAAATTATAGACCACATTATGCACTTTGGGAAACTTCTGTGGAAAGAGTACTCATCGTCTTGACTCAGATTAGTTACAGCTGTGTTGTTGACAATTGCGGCACTGTGCAGTTTGACAGATCCCATAGAATCCAATGGACCAGATGCTTTCCGAGGGGCACCGGATGAATTTAGTGGGCCTGATGAAATAGGACCAGATGTAATGAGACCAGTGGCAGGGAGAACTGGAGCAAGGGGACCAGAGTTTTGCCGTGAAACAGAAGTCGTGCCACCAGACTGAGGACCAGATAATTTCTTAATTGGATCACCATGTTTATTAAGTGGCCCAGAATTGGACTTTTTTACTGATGCTGAAGTAGTCATTCCTGCAGAAGAAACAGATGCCCCACGATTGACAGCATTAGGCATGATAGGTCCAGAGTGGGAAGCAGCACCACCAAATGATCCGGTTCTTGACGGAGCATTATTTATAGGGCCAGATTTTCTTGACCTGGATCCATCTACAGGTATATCAAACATTTTCCCCAGTTCTCCAGATTTTTTTATATCGCCACCTGTATAAGGCATCGCTGTTGAACTCATAGTTGGGAGCCTTTCCTTTGGTTGCTCAGGTCGGCCAGACACATAAAGGCCATTGCTCAGCTGATGAGATGGGAATCGGGAGCCCATCAAGCTTAATTACGTGATCAACAGTGACAGGGGAATGATGAACTTGTTGCAGCACTTAGATAGAATTGGTCTGTAACAACAACAACTGTGTGACTAAGGACCAGAATCTCAAATTAGGCAATCACTTAGAGAGTATCTCCATTACAGAATTAAGGTGAAAGACAATGAGATCTCCAAGCCCTTTAAAGAATGTCAAAAGATGCAAAAAAAGGAGAAAAGCAAAATGACACTAATTAGCTAAGAACTAATCTGGAAAACATTATAGATGTAGATCACATGCTTGATTTGCAAATTAGTAATACAAAGAGAGACAATATAAACTGAAACACAAACTTTTTGGTAGGAATGACTCACAAATACAATGACAAGAAATAAGATAAGTTAAAAAGTATACAGTACAATTGGAGCAGAAAAGAAATGAGGAATAACGAAAAGGAAGACTTATTAGCATATGTTCCTGAGTGATTAATTTCTACTAGCAGAGGTGAAACCTAAAGCTTAGAAGGCAAATAGATTATCCAAGGGCAGGACAGTTGTAAGAAGTCATCATAACGTGAACAGATCATAATTTGCATTAATGTGATTATCGAAATAGAACAGATGGCAGGCCAGAAATTTATTAGTATGGTAAAAGTGGGTTTGGCATATCAATATTACTACTTCTGTTAAGAATGATTTCACAGGAAGGAACACTTGAATACCAATCCAAGTAAATATTACACTTTGTGAGACAAGCAAACAGCAAAACGATAGCAACTTCACTGGATCTGAAAGCCACAAAAATCTTTTTCACGAGAGCCATAAGCACACACATCAAACAAGTAAATGACACAAACTTGAATGTACCCAACAGATCCATTTTCACCAAATCTGCCAGGAAAAAAAAAAAAGCAAAAGTTAAAAACCTCAAATTTCTCTTGTCACCGGATCCAGAATCTCGGAAAGACTCGGAAAATCCCAAATTTCAAAAAAAATAACTAACAAGCAAAGGTAAAGCAAGTAAAAATGAGAAATAGGGTTTTGAGAATTAACAACAACAACAACAACCTAGTTGGTGTTCTCCAAGGTCGGAATCCAGAAACAATGACCTAGGATCCGAACAGAGATACTGGATTTGTGAAAACTCAAAACAACTAAAGCCCATTTGATAAATCCAGAAAAGCCCACACACCCACATTACCATTTCAACTAGAAGTGGATCAGGATCAGAAGGTATAGACAGAGTAGTAGAGCTGAAGGAACAAAGAGATTAACAGAGGGATAGACTTCCAAACCTGAAAATGAGTGAGTGTTTGTTAAGTTGTAATCATGAGATTCGGCTGGGTTTTAGATCGATCTCCATCACCATCTGGAGAGAGAGAGAGAGAGGGAGGGAGGGAGGGAGGGAGAGAGAGAGGTTTGGTGGAAAAGAAAACTGGTAATGGAAACTAAGAAAAAGAAGACAGAGAGAGAAAAAAAAAATGTTTTTAAGAAAAGGTGGGAATGGAAACTGAAAACCCACCCACACCCTCCACCTTCCTCCCTTCGCTCATCAGGTTTCTACTCCACTTCCAAATGACACAAATACCCCTATTTCTCTCTCTTGTTATCTAAAATACCACTGCTTTTCTTTGTCCTTCCCACTTCTCTCTCTCTAACAGACTGTACCTCCACGTGCGGAAATTCAGAATCCACACCGTTTATTCATGAATTGAAAACAATGTTTTTAAAATTTACCGATAAATAATTTGATCAACCTATTAACTCGTTAATTTATCGATCAAATTTATCGAACCATTATATTAATCAAAAGATATTACCATGAAATTATATATATAAATTTATATATAATTTATATTTTATATATTTTAAAATAAATTAAAATATATATCTTTATAAAACAATAAATTTATTCTATGAATAAAATATCAAAAATATCAACTAAAATGAAAAATTGGTCAAATTGATTTCAACGATTTATCAATTTTTATCATATTTAATTTTATCCAATCTAATTTAACAGTAAAAATTAAATCAAACTAAATAGAAATTTTCGATCAAGTCGATCGGTCCGGTTAAAAAAAAAAAAAAAAAAAAAATCTGATTGAAATGAAACAATTGGCCAACACATTCGTACACGCACTCTTTCTTCTCTCCCTATGCAGTACAAATTTGTAATTTAATATGCATGATTGTTTCTTTTATTTACATATATAGAATTTTGTATCACTATGTTGATAGCCTTGTTTGAATAGAATAAAAAAAAAATAAAAAACTCTCTTTTAACTTCTAATTAATTAATTTTAATTTTTTTTATTTGATTTGATTTATAACTAGGAGAAAGAGTCAACTAAGAAGAGATCAATTTTCTATGATGCCCACTAATTTTTAAATATTTTATGCTTATATACAAATAATTGTATTATACTTCAGGTTTTAATGAAAATATATAATGTTTTAATGATACATTTTAAAATTTGTTTTTGAGAACACAAAATGAGTTTATCCATAAATTTATTAATAGAAAAAAAAAATAAGAAAAAGAAGAGATGGGATGGGTGGAAGGTTTTTTAAAGGACAAGCAGGTGAAGAGGAAACTAGGTAGGGGCATCCCTAAACCAAAACATGAGATGCAAGGTGCAAAAACGGGCATCACCTTTCTTAGAGCTAGAGGATTGGCAAATTAGGTAAATTAGGTGTCCCAAATTAGGTTTTCCTTTATTAGTTTCGGTTGATCAACGATATATAGAATAATGATAATGCCTTCAAAAGCTCCCAACAATTTTAAAACAGCTTATCATGTAGACTAAGTATGCTTCATTAGATTAAGTTGTTAAACGATGTGAACTGTGAAAATTGTTTAAAAGAAAATTCAAAATTTATATATATTTAAGTGTGATTTTGAAATAAAAATTTCATAACAGATTAATAAAAAAAAAAAAATTACAAAATCATTAAAAATTGATACTGAATTGAGTTCGTCATAAAAATTTTTCTATATGTATGATAATTTATTTATAACGAAGAGGATGATATTGGTTTCATTTAAGGCTAAAATGTTGATTGAAAAGCTCAACAACTGAGTTATTATGTTGTGTTAATAATACATGATTGTGTTTGGTTTGATATTGAGGGGTTTAGAATGCTCAAATGCTCCGTTCAATGAATTTAAACATGGCGGACTACCCTTAGTTCAGAGTGATCAAGACTTGCATAGCCAAAGAGAAAAGCGATCATACCTTATTCGTTAGTTGTGAGGAATAATTCCATACACCATAAATCAAAGAAAAGAAGAGGGTAATACGTACCAAAGGACATAACAACAGCAAAAGCAATCGAACAAAAACCAAACTCAAGAATAGTGCGTTGTACTTCGCTCTTTCTCATGCTACTATAGCAATTTTGAACAAGACTACCCATTCAGGATCTTGTCCAACGTGCCATAGGAGGAGCACCTAAGTCCAAATCTCTCTCTTTCTCTCTGTTTTTCTCATCCACTGCCACGTAGAAAATTGCCTAGCCCCTTTTTCTCTCTCAAGGATGTTATGAATCTTTGACCACCTTTTTGTTTTCTCAGTCAATGGCTCATTAGCTCTTGTGAGAAAAAGGAGTAACATTGAATAACCTTGGGACGTTACCTTCTTATCAAAAATAAGAAGTTGATTTTCTTTCGAGAAACTTCAGTCAGCCCGTTACGGTACCTCTTTTAATTCAATATCCCTTGCCGGCAGATGATGGGATGAATAATATTGAGGTTCCCACAAAAGAAAATTTTTGGGTGTTGTTTGGAAACTAGTTTTTATTTTCTAACTCAGTTTTCTACTCTATAACAATTTTCTAAATTAGATAATTCAAATATGTGGTTTAAAAATAATGACAAAATTGAAATTGGGTTCATACTAAACCAATTTTAAGTCATTATTTACTATGTGATATTAATAAATTTTTTTTTCCATTACAACAAAAGATGATTACAAGTAAAGATGCAGAGTGAGATAGAATGTTGAAGTTATAACCCAAGTAGGATAAAGAAAAAATATGAAAGAAAGAGAGAAATTAGCAAGAGAAGAAAGAGAAAGAGAGAGCTAGAGAGAAAGAGAATACAACAGAGACAAAAAGAGAATTCATTATAATTTCATTACTTTCTCATTACTTGTATTGGAGTACTATTTATCTAATATCACTATTTAACTATTTTACCTAATTAACTAATAACTCCACAATTAACTACTAACTATTTTTCATAATCATGATTAATCATTAACAATTATTGTTAATAGTTGTTACAATACTTCCCTGTTTTGAAAATATCCTTGTACTCAAGAATGGAAAACCAAGAATTAATATTTGAATCCATGAATCTTAAACTAAAATATACATTTGTGTTGAAAGATAAGGTGATGGAGATAACAATAAATATGATTTGAGTTGTAAGAACAATGGTGGAAGAAAAATAGAAATGGAAAAACTTGAGAGAACCTTTTCTTGAACTTTTTTTTTGTGGAAAAATTTGTCCAATGATTACTAAAAATTCAATATTTGGAGGAATTAATAAAAATCCACCATCAACAACTTTTTTCTCGAACATGCAAGACTCTTTTTTCTTGGACATGCAAGTCTCTTCTTTCTTGGACATGCAAAACTCTTCTTTCTTAGACATTTGAAAATTTTCTACTCTCAACATTTTTTCATAAGGAACAGATAAAATAAGAGATAGAAAATGATTCGATACCTTACTTTTCCATGGATTTAGGCATTGCTTCTTCTATCATTTGATTTGTTTTATAACTTTTCAATTTCTTTTCATTTTCTTGTTTCTTTTCCACTAAGTTTTGATATTCTTATCGATATCAAACATTTTCAACATGCGTATCATGATATCGTCCATCCTTGTATTGTGTTTTTCTGACATTTTCTTCCATTCTTGCTTAAAAAGCTCTTGTTCTTTTTTAAACTCTTCAAACCAATCATTTTTTGTCATTGATTATATCAAGAATTGTATACTCTGATACAAATTTGCCATAACTTAAGTAAGGTAGAAAAAAATATGAGAGAAAGAGAGAGATTAGGGAGAGAAGAAAGAGAAAGAGAGATAGAGAGGGAGAGAGCTAGAGAGAGAAAGAGAGGGAGAGAATACAAGGGAAATGAGAGAATTCATTATTATTTTATTACTTTCTCATTACATGTATTGGAGTACTATTTATACTAATATCGCTAACTATTTAACTATTTCACATAATTAACTAACAATTTCACAATTAACTAATAACTATTTTTACTATTCATGCTTAACTAAACAAGACTAACATACATAAGAGTTAGAAAAAATATATATATATATTAAGATAATTTTGGGGATTGGTACGATTATCATACATTATGTTCAATCAAAGGAATTGTTAAAAAAAAAAAAAAGGAGAGTGAGAGAGAGAGAATTGAACAATGTTTGGCATTATTTAATGTGAAATAAAATGTACAGAGGAGCTACATACATGTATGTATATGCATATATGTATATATGAATTTAGTATTTAACTCTAGTAGAGGTTGAATGTGTTATTGATAGGGTTTAAATGAATATAATATTTGTGATTGATTTTATTTTATTTTTTAATAAATATTACACTAATATTTAAGTTTTATGATATTTGATATGATAAAATTGAAGGAAGAGATTGATTAAAGAAAATAAAGAAAAATGAGTTAAATTGAAATAATTATATAAAGGATGGAAAATTGGACAGTAAAACTCTTTCATTTATACGTGGGCATGAGCATCATGACAATAATATTTTTTGAGATATTGAAAATATTGAAAATTTTGTTCCATTCCTAATATTTATAAGTAGGAAATTTCGAAAATTCAACTCTCAAAATATTTTATCTTTCTGAATTTTTTTTTATTTAAAATTTTTAGAATATTATCTTTTAGAAAATTTATCTTCTCTTAGAAAACAATTTAAATAATTTTTTTATAAAAAATAGGAAAAACTCTCCTTTATTTTAGGGTTACTACTCCTGTATATACATATAGGAGTGTTTCATGTTACAAAAGTGTGGTCAGGTGCGCAGCCCCAAAGGGAGCAGCAGCCAGGTAGCACATTCTTTTGTTCCATCCTTTTATTTCTTTTTTTTTTTCTTTCAACTTTCCGGTACAATAAAATCATTTTAGTAAATTTTTTTTTCCATGATTTATTTCTAATTATTATTTTCTAATTAAAAGATTATTGAGATCTTGATAAATGAAAATTATGAAATTTAAGTGATTTTAATTTGTAAATATTTATTTAATCTCTATACCCTAATGTTTATGATTATTGTGGTTTTGTTAAATAAATGCATATTTTTAATAACTTTATAATAGTTTATAAACATTTAAAAATAACAAAATTTGTGAGTTTTTAATAGAATAGTGATTGGTATAGTTTTATAATATCACAAACGATTTAACTTATATTAAATGATTAGATAATTTAATTTAAATAAATTTGGATTAGAATTTGTGAATTAAAATTTGGTCTTTCTAAATTTTAATACTGTCGAAACACTAAATCCAACAAAAGTCTCTTAAGTTGTCTTTCGATTAAGAAAATAGTTAATGATGGTATTTTAATTATCAAAAAAATAAGGAGAGATTGGTCATTGTGGTACTTAACGGTTATAATCAATTTATTCATATAATATTGAGTAATTATTATATCGATAATCAATCAAATATATCAAGATACAAATAATTCATTTGCTAGGTTTATTATCATTGATATTCATTCCTTTAATTGGTAATATTTAATTTTCTTATTTTAGTCAATTTCATTGATTTATTTATTTTTATTAGCTCTGTATAATTTCTCAAATCCCTATATTTATTTTTATATTTATTTTTATTTTATTTTTCTTAAAAGAAATTAATCCGTCACTCTCTATGGATACGATCATACTCACTCTAGACTTATCTTTTATGAAATAGGTATTTTTATTTTTGGTTGGATTTACACCTATCAAATTTTGACGTCGTTGCCAGGTAAAGGTGTTAAATGATTTATTTTTTTAAGTTTTGTTTTTTCCTTATTTTCAAAACTAATCATTTGTAATGAACTTACTGGAAATTGTTAAAGACATAGAAGAGAAAAATTTTATACTCGAAAATATAACTACCCAAATGACTTTAAAGGAGTTATTATTCTATGATATTAAGGAGTATTCTTTTTGTAGTAATTTTCTTAATATGACAGCAAATACACTACAATTTGAAAGATGACAAGATGATCCAAAAAAAGTCATTGAGATGAGTATTTCGTCCCTTGAACATAAGATATATTCTCTAATTTCTATTGTGGAAATGTTAGTTATAGGACAAGTGCAACAAGTGAAACCATACGGAATTTGCTCAAGTATGAGTCATCCAACCAGCACGTGTCCTATTCTTCAAGAGGACTTTAACGAACAATTGAATGTTGAAGGTGGATTTTCAAGTCACTCTCAAAGAAAATACAATCCTTATTTAAATACCTATAACAAAGATTGGGGAGATCATTCGAATCTGAGTTACGAGCCTAGACCACAAGAATTTCCACAGCAATCATATGGAAGATTACACTTTCAACTACAACAACTTTCACAAAACCTAGCACCATTTTTAGAAAATCTCGTGAAAAATTTTATGAAGGACATGCAAAAATTCGAACAAAAAACAAGAGCAAGTATTCAAAATCTCGATATCTCAGTATCACAATTGGTAATGGCAATAAGTTAAATTGAAGCTAATAATGGAAAACTGCATCTCAAATTGAGGTTAATTCAAGGGAGAATGCAAAGTGTTATACCGTTCATAAATGAAAAAAAAAAAGAAGAACAAAATTTTTAATTAAAGAAGACTCAAAAATAGGAAGAAAACAAAGAGAAAACAATATCTCTTGATATTATACCAGAAAATGTAAGTGAGAAACTAAATAATTCAAATTCAAAACTAATTATTTTTCCTTATTTTCCTTGTAGGTTGGTACGTTCTAAGAAGCAAAATGATGAAAACGAAATGAACTTCATTGTACATGCTAATTTTGTGTAAAATAAATTGAATTTTGTATTTAAGGAGAATTTGACAAATAATTTTCTTAATATGAAATTATGAAATTTTATAATAGTTGTAAGATCTTAAAATTTGTAGTTGATAAATGAAAATTATGAAATTTAAGTGATTTTAATTTGTAAATATTTATTTAATCTCTATACCCTAACGTTTATGATTATTATGGTTTTGTTAAATAAATGCATATTTTTAATAATTTTATAATAGTTTATAAACATTTAAAAATAACAAAATTTGTACGTTTTTAATAGAATAGTGATTAGTATAGTTTTATAATATCACAAACGATTTAACTTATATTAAATGATTAGATAATTTAATTTAAATAAATTTGGATTAGAATTTGTGAATTAAAATTTGGCCTTTCTAGATTTTAATACTGTCGAAACACTAAATCCAATAAAAGTCTCTTAAGTTGTCTTTCAATTAAGAAAATAGTTAATGATGATATCTTAATTATCGAAAAAATAAGGAGAGATTGGTCATTGTGGTACTTAACGGTTATAATCAATTTATTCACATAATATTAAGTAATTATTGTATCGATAATCAATCAAATATATCAAGATACAAATAATTCATTTGCTAGGTTTATTATCATTGATATTCATTCCTTTAATTGGTAATATTTAATTTTCTTATTTTAGTCAATTTCATTGATTTATTTATTTTTATTAGCTCTATATAATTTCTCAAATCCCTATATTTATTTTTATTTTATTTTTCTTAAAAGAAATTAATCCGTCACTCTCTATGGATACGATCATACTCACCCTAGACTTATCTTTTGTGAAAAAGGTATTTTTATTTTTTGTTGGATTTACACCTATCAAATTTTGGCGTCGTTACCAGGTAAAGGTGTTAAATGATTTATTTTTTTAAGTTTTGCTTTTTTCTTATTTTCAAAACTAATCACTTGTAATGAACTTACTGGAAATTGTTAAATACATAGAAGAGAAAAATTTTAGACTCGAAAATATAACTACCCAAATGACTTTAAAGGAGTTATTATTCTATGATATTAATGAGTATTCTTTCTGTAGTAATTTTCTTAATATGACAGCAAATACACTACAATTTGAAAGATGACAAAATATTCCAAAAAAAGTC
This sequence comes from Dillenia suffruticosa, assembly GCA_033439265.1. Classification (NCBI taxonomy): domain Eukaryota; kingdom Viridiplantae; phylum Streptophyta; class Magnoliopsida; order Dilleniales; family Dilleniaceae; genus Dillenia; species Dillenia suffruticosa. The sequence continues at coordinate 8,513,471 of JAVTVX010000013.1, read as the reverse complement.
ATTGAGATGAGTATTTCGTCCCTTGAACATAGATATATTCTCTAATTTCTATTGTGGAAATGTTAATTATAGGACAAGTGCAACAAGTGAAACCATACGGAATTTGCTCAAGTATGAGTCATCCAACCAGCACGTGTCCTATCCTTCAAGAGGGCTTTAACGAACAATTGAATGTTGAAGGTGGATTTTCAAGTCACTCTCAAAGAAAATACAATCCTTATTCAAATACCTACAACAAAGATTGGGGAGATCATTCGAATTTGAGTTACAAGCCTAGACCACAAGAATTTCCACAGCAATCATATGGAAGATTACACTTTCAACTACAACAACTTTCACAAAACCTAACACCATCTTTGGAAAATCTCGTGAAAAATTTTATGAAGGACATGTAAAAATTCCAACAAAAAAACAAGAGCAAGTATTCAAAATCTCGATATCTCAGTATCACAATTGGTAATGGCAATAAGTTAAATTGAAGCTAATAATGGAAAAATGCATCTCAAATTGAGGTTAATTCAAGGGAGAATGCAAAGTGTTATACCGTTCATAAATGAAAAAAAAAAAAGAACAAAATTTTTAATTAAAGAAGACTCAAAAATAGGAAGAAAACAAAGAGAAAACAATATCTCTTGATATTATACCAGAAAATGTAAGTGAGAAACTAAATAAATCAAATTCAAAACTAATTATTTTTCCTTATTTTCCTTGTAGGTTGGTACGTTCTAAGAAGCAAAATGATGAAAACGAAATGAACTTCATTGTACATGCTAATTTTGTGTAAAATAAATTGAATTTTGTATTTAAGGAGAATTTGACAAATAATTTTATATAATGAATTTAGTTTTTTTAAGACAAACTCTCATACAGAAAGCAATTCATGGTAAGCCAAAAAGTCTTTTACTTCAATTTAAGATTGAAATTTATAACAGGTAAATTGAAATTTAAATGGACTGAATCGATATTTGAGCGAAATTAAAGCGAGGAGATCATGTGTAATCAAAAATACTAAACAAAGATGTTTATTGGGAGGCAACCCAATATTCATTTTTTATGATTTATTTATTTTTATTTTGTTATTTTGTTATTTATTTTCATTTATGTTGACTTGATTTAGAATTGATTTTAAAAAAAAAAAAAACAAAAGTGATCTCTTGTTAATGCGTGCCCATACCTTAACAGACTTTTATGTCTGTCCACAACTGGTACACAAATAGATTTGCTCTCAGTTTAGGGAGTGTTCATGTCCTAACCAAACTTCACCTTTGCCATGGTACACACATCGGGCAAAAATACTCTTAGTTTAGGGCGTGCCCACGCCCTAAACTCCCTTCACTGGTGCCACATATATATACACTGGACATAAACACTTATGATTTAGAGCATGCACACACGCTGAACACATTTCACTTCTGTTAAATAAAAAAAGAAAAAAAAAAGAGAAAATCAAATTACGTTTCTATTTTAACACTTGCACTTCATCTTTTTAAGATTTCTCTTTCCACCTTTAAGCTTTGCAAATAGACAGAAATACTCTCGAATTAAGGCGTGCCTACGTCTTATAAAAAGTTCATTACTGCTCATTCAAGAACCACCCTCAGGAATGGACAAAAGTGCTGGATGTTTAAGGCGTACCCATATGCTAGCTCTTTTTTCGTATTCATTGGAATTGATCCAGCATTCTCCACTCTACTCTAGGGGAGTATTGTTCTCATATTTCTCTTTTATTTCTTTATTCTCTTTATTCTATTTTACTTGATTAATTTTATATATTTTTTATCTTTCAACTCAAACATATATCGAGAACAATGTATGATTTAGGTGTGAGGGATATTAGATATTTTTTCTTTATTTTAGTTCTTGATATTATATTTATTTTTTTACTATATTAGTTAGATTTTGTTTCGTAAAAAATAAAAAAATAAAAAATTCTATATTTTCTTAGTTGATGTATACTATTTGGTTGACTAAAAATGTATGACAAATAAATTGTTTCAATGATTTTTTATGCGAAACAGTTGTTCATATTTTTAATAGTTTTCTTTAAATGATAAATATACAAAGATTTGACACAAATGCTATTTAAATAGAAAGGTTTTGAGGCGAAAACGAACAATTTCATTATTTATGTTCGAGATTATTTTTTTTCTTGCTGAGTACGTATCACATTTGGATTATATATTCTAGAACTTATTTTGTTATATATTTCGAGACTACATTCTAGAATTTAATGCATTGAAATGATAAAAACACTTAAGTTTTACCCACTTTGACTTTCTAAAATACCTTACCTTGATTTTATAGACCCTTCGGCAGCCAATTTGAATTTTTACCCCCTTTTTTTTTTTCTTTATAATCTTATCAATACAATACCAAACCTTTTATTTTAGCTTTTATTTCAAAGCCTTGTACTAAATGTATGATTTTGGTTTTATATTTGCTTCAATAGAAAGATGGTGATTAGAATCTTGATATTGATATTTTCATATCTCATTCAAACAAAAAAGAAGAGAAAAAAATGATGAAAAAATGATTAAAAAAAAGAAAAGAAAAAATAATGAAAAGAGAAGATAAAAAAGAGAAGTGTTGCACCTTGATTGAAATTTCATTCGTTTACACTTCAGTTATGAAAATTGAGAAATCAATTGGCATTATTGTATATTGTTTGCTATTGGCTATTCATCTAGGAAGCAAAAAATCAATTTTGTCTATTATTTGGTTGAAACAAAAATTAGTTGATATCATAAAAATCGGGTGAATTAATTATATATTTCTTTTGGTACATTTTTAACCCCTCAAATATCACGTTTATCTTACCCTTTACCTTATCTCCGTTATAACCAAATGAAAGACTTTTAGATTGATATATAAAATTTAAATTTTTAAGTGGTAGATATTTAATATATTTACAAACTTATGATAATGTCATTCTATATCGTTGATTTGAAAAATATATATATTTTTCATCATTTCGAGTGTATTTGAGTGAATCGTTGGAGAGAATTATCGGATCTTACTATTTGGATTTCGTAAGAAACTGTTGGAATGTGTAGTGGTTGTTTTAATACAGAACGCTATAAAATACTTGTTATTTTAATTATATTTTTGATTTGACTCTTATGGCATTTATTGATTTGGGAGTTTAGAAGAAAAATAGGTGAATAGTTCTAGTTTTATTTGAATTAGGGATACTTGAAGACAAGTATCATTTAGGTATAAGAGAATTCGATAGATTTTAAATGAATATAATATTTGTGATTGATTTTATTTTATTTTTGAATAAATATTATATTAATATTTATATTTTGTAATATTTGATATAGTAAGATTGATAGAGAATTGTTATTAAGGAAAATGAAAAAAAATGAGTTAAATTAGAGTAATTATATAAATGATAGAAATTGGATAGCAAAACTCTTTTATTAACACGTAGACACGTAAATAATGACAATAATATTTTTGGAGATGTTAAAAATATTATTCCATTCCTAATATTTAAGGATAGGAAATTTTAGAAATTCAACTCTCAAAATATTTTATCTTTCAGAATTTTTTTTATTTAAAATTTATAAAATATCATTTTTTTTAAGGAATTTTATCTTCTCTTAAAAAATAATTTGAATAATTTTCTAATGTAAAAAAATAGAAAAAACTCTACCTTATTTTAAGGTTATTACTTATATATATATATATATATATATATATATATGTATGTATATATATGAGTGTTTCGCATTGAAAAGTGTGGTGAGGTATGCAGCCCCAAAGGAAGCGGCAGCCAGGCAGCACATTCTTTTGTTCCATCCTTTTTTTCATTTCTAACTTTCCAATACAATAAAATCATTTTAGTAAGTTTTTCTTTACCATGATTTATTTCTAATTTATTTATTTTTTGTTGAAACCTTAATGAATGAAGATCAAAAGATCTAAGTGATTTTATTAGATTGATATTTATAAGTATCTATTTAATCTCGATATCCTAATACTTATGATTATTTTGGATTTGTTAAATAGAGATCCATATTTAATAATTTTAGAATAGTTTACAACTATTTAAAAACAGAAATATTTATGTATTTTTAATAGAGTGGTAATTGACATAGTTTTATAGTCGGTTTAAATTATATCAAAAGATTAGATAATTTAATTTAAATAAATCCATATTAGAATTTGTTAATTAAAATTGGGTTTTTCTAGAACTTAATGCTGTCAAAATATTAAATTTAATAAAAATTTCTTGAATTGTCTTTTAATTAGGAAAATAGTTAATAATAATATCTTAATTATAACAAAATAAGGAGAAATTGAGTTTTATAGTATTTAATGATTATAACTAATTTATTTAGTTTTTGTATTGATAAACAATCCAAGATATATTAACATGGAAATAATTTTTTTGACTAGATTTATTATCATTGATATTCATTTCTTTAGTCGGTAATATTTAATTTTCTTATTTTGGTTAATTTTATTGATTGATTTATTTTTGTTAAATTTTATATAATTTCTCAAATCCCCTATATTTATTTTTATTTTTTTATTATCCACCGTTCCCTGTGAATACAATTTTATTTATCCTAAACTTATCTTTTTATTTTTGATTGAATTGATACCCATCAATTATAGTATTTATATCAAATATATTCTCTCTGGATATTTAATGAATATTATGTTACAATAATGGTGAATATTACGTAAACATTGAATTACCAAAATTATATCATCTTTCTTCAAACTCAAGTAAGTGAACAAGGGATCAATTTGAATTTGAAAACTAAATCATTAAAGTGTTCTGGAGATGTGTTTTGGTTAAGGTGTCCAAGAAAATAGTGAGAGTGAAAGAAGTTAACAAAGTCAAGCAAGACGTAGAGAATATAGCAAGAAGCACATGGCTGAAAGAAATTAGCGAAACCATAGAGAATAAAAAAACAGGGAAAAGGCAGAGACCCAAATAGTAAAGAGCAGAAAGTCAGATATGTAGATGGTAAATAAGAGAGCCAGATGATAGACAGTAGACAACGAAGGAGGACAACGGATAACAAAGTCCCAAAAAACTAGATAACAAAAGGCAAAGAAGGATAAAGCAAACAAAAAGAAGGTGAGCCATCGAAAGGCTTGGAAAAACATAGCAAAAAACAAAAGATGGTATCTGGTGAATGACAAATCACAAACTGTTTAGGAGATGGTGATGGAAAACTCGGTATTCTGATTCCATGTTGGGGAAAAAAAATTTGAGTGACATCGTGCATCATTCGGTATGAAATAGAACACATGAAGGGGTAGTATATAAAGACCGTGTTTTAATCTTAGCATTTGTGAATATACCATAATATATACACTGAATATTGTATCACTATTGTTGAAGTCAAATTTGACTTCACAGTAAATTACTCTTCTCACTTGACTTGAATGGATCGAAAAACCGATGATGTCGTGTCCCGAGTCAACTTAGAGGAATACGCCTGCAAAAAATATGCTGAATGTGTACGATACTTAAATCAGAAAAAATGATAAAAAAAAATAAATAAATAAAAATCGAAAGAGTCTAAATCTTGTGTAATCTATATGTTGTATGTAGAGTAAATTGTGCGTACATGCCCGCTACCTTTATATAATATATATAGCATGCCTAGCTGGTCTGTATGTATTTAGGAATATAGAAACCCTTCTTACCCTATGAAGAGATCACTGGATATCTTTTAAGATTATAAGAATTATAATCGTAGATTTCTTATAAATTCAGAATCTTCTAAAATACATTGTTGTCACAGAAATCTAAAAAAATCTGAATCACTAAAAGATTTACTTGCTTATTGGGAAATATCACAATAGAATTGTATAAGATCAAAGAAGATTTGAATTTGTTAAAAAAAAAAATTATTAGGTAATTACGACTTATACTCGTTACATAATAAAAATTTCTTTTATAGTGATTGAAGAGATCAAGAGATTAAAAGACCAAGAGAAAATGACCGAACAATGCGTGAAGAGAAGTGTGGTAGTGATCGAGAGGGTTTCACCAAGTGGTGGCCCGAATGGATAACGGTCGAGAGAGCATTATACCAAGAGTTTTCGGTTGAGAGAGAGATTTCAACCGAATAGAGATGGTTTATGAGCTTTATGATTATGAGTCTTGGTAATGGATTATCGGACCATGTATCATCAACCATAACTATGAATATTGCATAAATATTGTATTTTCATGATTATATTAACAAGAATAACAAGTAATGTGCAGAGAATTTGACGCTCAACTAAAAATTTCTAAAAAATCACATCATGCTTATTAACAAAAAGATGCTCAGCATGCACAAAAGAGTCCCCAAAGGGCAACCAAATCTCAAGCACTCCTACATATATGCCAATAACAGCTCAACCTCTACAAATCCACTATGATATCAAACAATTTAACTCAAAGGTAAAATTTTTAAAATTTTAAAATTTTCACCTCTTCTCTACACTTAAATTGAACATTATTCTAGATATTCTAAGCTATGAAAACATGTAAAACACAGAAAGATAAAATACTTCCGTGGTGGCTATGTGGATAGGGCAAATCTGTGTATCAACAGCTCAACAACTCCTCAAAACCTCCTCTGATGCTCCACAATCTAAAATTAAGTTCAAATCAAATCTTCCAAATGGGTAGACTCAAATCACGGGTTTCTCTGACCCTAATGGTAACATCATGTCTCAAAAGGAAAAACAAAGATCTCAACACACTTTAGTAGGAAATGCGAATGCATTTACCATGTTTCTTTTTTACCGTCGTTTTGTCCGACCAATTTAGTTTAAATATTATTGAGTTTATTTTAGGGGTTGATTTTTTTTAATTTTTTTTATCATTTCAGGGGTCAAATGTCTAACCACTCAATCTGAAAGAATTTGATAACTATATTTATCATGTAACGTTACGAAAAATCTTTGTCACTCGCATTCTAACTCTTGAGAATAAAATTTCGATCAAGATATTAAGGATAAAAATTCTTAATTTAAATTAACAATATCTTGAATAAACAAGAATTATATTTATGCCGTGATAATTATTATAATACAATAATTTATTTTGTATATGGTTTTAGAGCGTACAACTAACCGTGTGTTGTTTGTCGCACTTCCCTTTGGCTAATCCTCATCGATTAATTGTCCTCGTTGATTGCTCTCGATTGATTTTAGTTGATTGCCAGCTGAATTTCAACTGGATGCCGATGACTTCAGCTGGATGCCGCAACTGAGTGCCAACCATACTGTCAGCTGACTTTTGTGCAGTCCTTTAGCTGATAGTTACATGGCTCATCGGCTAATACTGCTTAGCCCAAAATGATGAAATTTGAGCCTCAGCTTACCCAACTTCCCGACTGGCGTGACTGTACGAACATGCATCCAAACTCGTACTTTAATTATTCTGATCCAAGATTTATAATATTTTATTTAAAGAGTTATTTTTTTAATGTAATCTGTTTTAAATTAAACTTGAAATATTGACTAAGATATTTGATATCACATCTTATTAAATCAACTGATCATTGATTTGCCTCTTTTTTTTTTATATATTAACTGTTTGAGCCTGCTCTCAACTCAAAATTTTATTAGACTCGATGACTTATTTTTTTCATATAAAATTTTTTGGATTCACTATCATTTTGTATGCTCAACTAGAATTTAAGGTTTATCGCATCTTAAAAATAACTCCATTAAAATATTTCTCTAGAATTTTTATATTAATATAAGTAAATTTTAATATTGAAAATGAAAAAATGAATAATTTTTAAATTTAACTTTATTTAAATTAGAGTAATTGAATAACTTATAGTAAGAAAAAGGGTAACATCCGCAATGGGGACACATTAGTCTCTTGAAAGCAAGAAACATGCAACAAGTGGGCCATGGGGCTCAAACTACCGGGCGTGCTTACCTCATCATGGCCTACCCATTAGCTAGGCGGCTTGGCCATGTCTTTTTGGGTCTGTTTTGACTGTTTCGCCCTTGGGCTTGAGCTTCTTTTAGGTCAACCCTGAGTTCAGTTTTGGGCGATATTGAAAAGCTAAAGCCAGAGGTTTGGGCGCGTCATTAGGTTAATGGTGAAGGTACACAGAACTAATATCATGGAGATGCTTATTAAAAGCACAAAAAAAAAAAAAAAAAAATGAAAACAGCACCATAGCACCCTCTTTGATAGAAAAACCATGTTAAAAGAGATCCTTAAAATTAAATAATATAAGATAGAAATACTAATCCTTGTACAACCAAAAAAATAAGATAGAAATACTCTTTTTTTTTTATATTGAGATTTAAACTTAAAATCATAAGATTAGGAGAAGAGAATTGAGACCACTATACTGTCCCTTTAAAGAAAGAAATACTCATATTCAAGTTCAATTAGTTCAACTAATGGGTAGAAAGGCAAGAAATCACTAATTGTGTGGTAGAATCAGTTTTAAATAAAAGAAAAACAATTACTCAACATTTGATAGTGATGATCAAATTGCAGGGGAAGTTAATTTGGATACCGAAAAACCTAGAAAAGAGTAATGATGACTGTGATAAAACAACTACTCAAACATTTGATAAGGAGACAAAAGAGTAAACATCAAGCATTACTTGTTAGATTGTGCATGTGGGCCAGCACATGATGAGTGATTCACAAGAAAAGGGCATTTGTCTGAAAAATTAAAAACCAGAAATGTTAAAAGAGTAATCTTTTCAAAATCAAAGTAACTATTTTGGCATTTCGATTTTTAATCATTGATTGGCAAAGAAAAACTAATAATTTGCAGATTAAGGCCATACTAAAGAAGAATCTCAGTAAGTTGATTGTAATGTGGGGGGTAAAAAGTGAAGGTCATGTCTCACTTTTAAGTAAAATTTAAGGAAGTAAAAAGTAATTTTACTTGAAATCTAGTTCACTAACCCACTTTGGTTAATGAAGGCACCCTTGGACTAATAAAGAGACCATCTACCACAAAGGGAAAGAAAGAAAAGACTCTTTCTATAGATTTGACTGGGGCGTCGAAAGAAAAAATTAGTAGCACAAAGTTAAAAAGTTTTCCTTTAAAAAAAAAAATTGTTATTAGATTATCAAAGACCCTCTTTTTAAACATAAACTTAATTTTTGAGCTAATTTATTAAATAAGCTAAAATTGGAGAACAAGTTTGGACTTATATGGGTAAGTCAGTTTAACATTTGGGTCGACCCGACCTGACCCGACCCGGCGTGTATAGGGAACAAACAAGTTTGACGGAATTGGCTTATTTGTGGTTCATAAGTATATTATGCATTGAAGTGGATATAATTTTACATGACATGTTAAAGGATTTTAAAGCTTTAATTGTGGATAAATAGAATTATGTTGAGTTCAACATTTTAATACATTAAATTTTAAGAATCTAATGCTTCATACATATGAATAAAGCAGCGAAATAACAAGAGCACTCCCCCAAGTAATTTACCATGAGAGTGCTTCATGGCAGCCATTTCTCAAATATTTACAGATTTACACCTAAAAATGATGGTTAAATTTTAGTATTACAAAAGAATAGGTTGAACTCCGATGTCCCAAACATCGAGTGGTGAACATAAACGCATTTGGGCTTCTGTCAGAAAATTTTGTATTTCCGCATCAACAATGTTTTCTGAGATTGAACACTCATCACGGCCAGATTACTCGTCTGAACTCCCCCATGCTCTGAAAGGATGGGGGCAATATGGTCCCTAAAGTGCAATTCTGATTATTCTTTTACTTTTTTTAAATCTCAAGAAAAAAAAAAACAAATTTTTGTCCCAAAAGGTGCAGAGTCTATTGAGAAAACTACCTTACTTAGATAGAAGGCCCATGCAGACCATAAGAGACCCTATAAGCTAATTATTTTTCCTTCAGATAAATGGGTCCATCTCAAGATAGATAGATTGATAGATATTTCAAATAGGTCCAAAATGTGAATATGTGTATGCAGGGCTATCCTTCTCTAGGTTTGAACAGTGCCATTGAAATTCTTTGGAATCTAGTGTGCCCAAGTATTTCAAAGGGGTGGGTCATGTGTGTCTCTATCCCTTCTGTTCCCAAATTCTCTTCTGGCAAAATCTTTTGGGTCCCACTTGAGAATTGAGAGATCTAATTTCAACCCTCCATTTAGATAGATAATTTGTCAATTTCAAAATTTGAGATGTGAAAAAGTAAAGATCAGAGACGTAGAGTGTAAGCAATTTAATTTAAGGGCTCTTTAGAATGCGAGATATTGACCGCCACCTGAAATATAAAAGAATTTTGCGAGACTATTTTTTTTTTTTTTTACTTGTACCTTCCAGCATATGAACTTTTGTTCCGATTAATTCAAAATTGACCTGACTGTTGGATTTTATTTGAGAGAAATGTTTCTTAATATTATTTTCTCTGTACACAGTGGGAGTCGAACTCTCAACTTGATTAAGCAATGAAGAAATCATTTTCAATTATATCAACAAATGTCGATGAATTTTGCGAGACTATATATTGATAAAAGTTATGCCATTGGAACTCGATGTCATGATTTCAATCATCAATTTTTTATTGGAAGTTTTAACATAGAACATTAAAATTCAAAAGGCTATGTTGTGGTAGGAAAATTTTAGATTGCTTAGTGCTAAAATGCTCATGGGTCAAAAATTCATTTATACGATGGAGAGACGAAGGATCAATTGCAATTATTTTATTTTATTTTATTTTGATTATATTGAATTTGAATTTCAAATTATGAGATTGGGGAGGAAGGTTGTGATTATCAAATTGAAATAGATCAATTGTGATTATAGTAAATCATTTTTAATACATTTAGAAAAATAAACAATTTCAAGATGTGTAGGTAACAAAACCATAACATCAAGATAAGCGTGAGTTGTGGGCTATTTTGTGTAGTGGATGAATTTACAATCAAGAGTAGGGGTTAAAATTTCTAGTCTCCAAAAGAAAATCACTAAGAGTATTAAAGTCTTAATCAATAGTTAAGTAATTTAGTTCAAATAGTTAATATCAAAACTTTTAACATTAATCTTATATAATTCAATGGCAAAAATGGAGCCAAAATGGCTAGGAAAAGAAAAACTGGGGCTCAAATCACCTTGACAGTAGCAAAAGGGGTTAATGCCCATGTTCAATATTTAGAAGGGTCATCGGACTTGTATATTGAATGCATGCAGACTGCATTGCAAGGCACAAACTCTTCCAAATAAATAGCCCACACCCACACCCACACCCACACCTGAGAAGGTAAAATTTAGCCTCTTTTTCTCTCCTAAAACAAATAATAATATAAAGAAATATTGTGGATAAATAAGAAAGACTCAAACATCTTCGAGAAGTCACATGGTCACACATTATATCATGAGACGTTGTAACCTTAGACCCCTTCTGCTCTCGAGATTATCCAAATTTTAAGGCTGTGGTATTTCCATATCACCCACTTCTCATGAACAAGATAAGATTTTGACGCTGTAAACCAAACGAAGACAGGTCTTTGTGACCAAAAAATATTTATGGGGCTCATCTGCACGTGTCGCGGCACACTTGTACCACGTGACAGTATCCCTTGTTTACTTTCTTCCCCTTCTCGTGATATATGTAAAATTTGAAGCTTTTAAAAGATTTTTACGAGTATTAATGTGCATGAAATTTATAATTATAAAATTATTATTTAGTGATCATCATTTTTATTTGATAGAATTATAAAATGATCGATAATTGTTAAATAATAATCTATCGGTCACAAATTTTATAAATGTGAATATTCATAAGTATTATAAAAATTCTCATAAAATTCAATATTTTGCTAATAAGTTTAGAAATTTATCCAAAGATTTATTCTATACCCAAGAAAAAATGGGGCATTTAAGTTAGAAAAAGAAAGTGTGGATAAATGATTTGCCAAACATAACATAATACGGTGAAAATTCACGAGTTAATAATGTAAATTTTTATTACATGATTAATATTTTAATTTGTTTTCTTGTTATAAATTAAGTTAGTAGAAAATAATATACTTTTTCTCTGGACAATATTCAAGATGTAGACTTTGATAATTATATAAGAAGGTTTCAAATCCATTTAAGAAATTTACTCGGTGTATGTGTATAATCTGTGAGTTATATCATCCATAATTAACAAATTTAGTGCATACATAAAAAAAAAATTAAAAAAAAAAAAAAACAACTGAGATTTTATCATTATAAAAATAAAAAATAAAAAAAATCTATCTTTCATGTCTTGGGAAAGAAACAGTTCATTCCAAAATAAAATTGAAATAATATAAAAAATAATAATGTGATCCTCATAGGCACCCCAAAAATAAAAAGCACGAATAAACACCAGTTATGTCTCTTTATATATCAGACAAAAAGGTCACATAACCCCAGATATTTCAGCCAAATATCTCACACCTTCGAGTATCTTGTCAAATTTTAAAAAAAAATAATTTTCTTTGCCTTAAATTTACAAAAGTAATCACTAGCTGCTCATTGTCGTAGACTACTAGATACATATGATTAGACTTGTAAACAGTTAGGATACGTTCAGTGCATATCCTCATCGGATTAAAAGGAAAAATCTGACCCAGATTGGATTGATCAAACGTCAGGATGAGAGAGATGAGAGCCACATCCCTGGTGAAAATATAATTTGTGAGGTGTTACGGGGTACATTTGCAAATACACTCAAACTTGGGATTTGGGGTTTTGTTTTCCTAATCCAAAAGCCACTGAAGCTAAAGGAGCCTACGTATGGGAGCAATCTGCCACAAATAAACGGCAAAAGACACCAAAACCTTCACAATCGTTCCCCCCCTCCCCCACCCCCTATTCCTAGATACACGTGAAAATCCGCCAACCAATAAAGCTCCCTCCACGTCAGCCCTAAAAATCCTGGCCTCCCAATTGGATCGAGCCACGTCATCAGATAAGAGAACGCCCCCCATGAAAGAAAAGGGGAGAATTTGCAGGTGGTATGGGTGGCATAGTTGCAACAATCCGCTCAGAACATCCATACGCTTGTCCCGGATTCTTATTAGGCTCCCCACGCCCCCCTCCCAACTTGCCAATAATGCCAATTGCTATCCTCGACATTTACAGGAACACCCACGGGGATTAGTTTGCCCCCTTTGAAGAAACATTCTTTTTAATTTTTGACTAATAAAAATAAAAAATAAAAAATAAATATTCTCATAATATTTAAATTAGAGCAAAAGAAAAAATAAAAATTAAACCAAAGTTTTAAAAATTCTTTACATGGGGCCCTTGCGGCTTGCCCGATGGTTTGGATTTTATTCTCACAATATTTAACTAATAATGTGATTGTCATATTCGTTAGGCACTAAAAAATGTTAGAGCTAAAACTATGAACATTTAGGGAAAATATGGAGAACCATGATGTAGTGGTATTTGATAGCTGGCATAGATGGCAAGAGATATGTTATTCCTTAATTATGTGAAAGTTTGACTCTTCATAGAGTCGGAGAGAGACATTTGTTAAGAGACCCTTACAGTATGTGGATCCTGTAGCAATTGGTTCTGATTAATCGGGATAAAATCTAAAATACTGGATGATCGTATAAAAAAAAATAAAAATTAGAGAATATCTAAAAACTTGAAAACAAAAGTCAATTAAATTTATATAGTGAAAATTAGGAAATATCTCAAAATATAAAGATCAAAATGAAAAAAGAAAAATTACACAAAAGTTTTAAAAAATTTTTGACACTAGCCCTTACCTAATGGCTTGGATTTGTAAGTGTTGAGTTGAATCAAAATTTATTTGCAATAGTTTATTTAACGCTACGGGTAATAATACACTGTATAAATAAGTTTACACATGTAAAGAATTTTAAATTTGTTTTTTGTGAAATTTGTTTAGTCAAATTTTTTTTTATTGAATTTAGTTATATATTTTTTGTGAACTATTCAATTTATTTATAATTTTACTAATGATTAACAACACATACGTCAAATATAGTCTTAAATTCTAATTCGCTTATCATGCAAATAGGTGTTGGAACTCTGTAACCATGGCTTGACAAAGAGAATTCAAAATATCAACGGTCAATTAGTTTAGTGAAATATGATACTAAATTTTTTAATCAAGATTTTGAGTTTAATTCGTAATTTGGGTATGACGTAGATTACGTTAGAAAAATAACTTCTAAATAGAACACTACAAATCGTTAATTAAATTAGTCATAGTATGATTTTATATATCGTTTAATATAATAAAAAAAAGAATACAAAATGTAAATGGGATGCCAAAGGGTAATAATGCTCTTTCCACATTTTTCTCCAAGTATAAAAGATAATCTGAGTTAAAATTATTGAGTTGAGAAACAAATTTGAAACCTATATTGTCCTTTTTATCAATTAAGTAATTCTTTTTTAGGTTTAATAGAAGGTTGGTGGTTTAAGCTATACAATTAGATGTTACTCATTCCCTTATGATTACTAAATAAGTAAATCATTATTAGAATCACATGAAAAAATTTATTTAATGTACCAACAATTAGATTACCATAAAATTAATTTTAATCCCAATTTGTTATTACCGTACTGCACAATTCTAAAAGACATTTAAATCACATAATTTAACATTTATATTTTTGTACACAAATCTCTCAAGGCATATAGATACAAGATTCAAAGCTATGAATCATTAACGTAATTTTCAAAAGTAAAATTAGTTAATAATCATGTTTAGCCAATTTCAAAATTATTTATTAATCAAAATTCTTAGAACAAGTCTAACCAGAAAAAGGGACTCCCAAGTACAAAACGAGAAAAAAAAACAATCTGTTTCTAAACCCAGTTCTTATGATTAAATTACTTCTGTTTTGAGTCGATTGCTAGTTGCCGTTTTGGTTCCACGGTATGAGCAATTGCACTTTGCAGGGCCATTTTTGGAATTGACTAGAAACAAATAATTGGAGGGGAGTGAGAAAAAGAGAGAGAGAGTGAGAGAGAGAGATTAAGCGCAACTAAGTGGTCCAAACCCGGAACTGCTGAAACTGGGCGTTGTCTCTTCCTCTGTTGTCATCTCAGCGACACTTACATCTCTCACTCCTTTCCGGTGAGAGAGAGAGAGATAACCTCCTGCTATTTCTATACCACTCCCAACGGCACTTTTTCTTTTCATCTATCTGTTCTTCCCCGTGACTAGTGTATCTCTCTCTCTCTCTCTCTCTCTCTCTCTCTCCCCCCGCTGAAGTTTGTGTTCGTTTCTTTCTTTCTTGCTTTCTTGCTTTCTTGCTTTCCTGGTTACTCCTTTTGGCAAATCCCCATCTCATAATAGACCATAAATTTTGGGTTGGAGCCCTCAATTTGGAAAAAATCGAATCTGGGTTTTTCTAGGTTTTGTGGGTACCTGTACTTTCTGAGTACTAAACTCATACACACCTTCTGCACTCCGGACTTGGGTTTTCGAATTTTGCATCATTTCTGGGTTTCTCCACCTTTTCGAACCTCACTTGTATTGCAATACCCAATTATTTTATATGTATCACTTTTGGCTCTGGTTCTCTTTTACTTTATTCATTTGAGTTTGGCTTTTCTGCGCTTTTTTATTTTATTTCCTTTTATTTACCTATACTGCCCTTTGTCCTAATTTTAGGGTTTAGGGTTTTGTTCCTCTTCTAGGAAATACCGTTGATTCTCTGCTGGCTGCTTCAACCCAGCTACTTTCATCTGGTACATAGCAAAGCCTTAGCCATTTTCACTTCCAAATTCACTAATTTCCAAACTTGCCTTTTTTAAACCCAATTCCTGTTCCGATAAATTTTCCTTTAATGGGTATTGCTTGAAATCATTTTTCTAGTTAAAGAGGAACTTTGTCGTTGTCGACAAATGTCTTCGGTTTTGAGTGGGGGCGGAAGAACCTATGGATTTGACTTGGAAATAGTGAAATCCCCATCCACCTCTTCAAGAACTCTGCATTCATCTTCTCCTTCATCAACTCTCTCTGAATCAAGCAATTCTCCGATTGCAATCTCAACTACAAAGCCGAGAACAGCCCGAAAGCGTCCTAACCAAACCTACAATGAAGCTGCTGCTCTTCTCTCCACTGCTTATCCCAATCTCTTCTCTTCCAAACACCTTTCAAATCCCTCCAAATTCCACAAACCAATCGATCCCTTCTGGGATGACTCCTCTGAATTGCTTCTCCCCTTTCATGGATTTGACAATTCAGGATTTCTGCTTGGCAGCCCGCAAAAGCCCAGTTTCCAATTTGAGTCCAAAATTTTGAATTTGGGTGAGAAACCGTGCCAGAGTCAAGGGAATTCGATGGATTTGTGTGATGCTGCCTATGAGGACGACTTCGATGCCGAGTCAATTTTAGATGAGGAAATTGAAGAGGGTGTTGACAGCATTATGGGGAATTTAAGCGTGAACAAGGAATCCAATTCCATCAACGAGGCCAATTCATGCAATTATATGAATTTCTGCAATTGGAATCCATTGGGATTGGAATTCGGATTCGGAATCCGAAGAGGAGTTCGTGCATTGAAACAAACAGACCAAAGCAACTGCTGGCAATTTCCCACAGTAGACATTGCCCAAGTCTCTCCAAAACTCACCAAAGTTCCAGCAGAGAAGAAGAAGAAAAAGAAAATTGCAGATTTGAAAGATGTGGAGTTGCCTGAAATCCCCAAAGAGAATCCAAATCCAAATTCAGATCCAAAGCTACCCAATTTGGGTTTGCTTCTGAAATTGAACTACGAGGAGGTTTTGAAGGCTTGGTCAAATAAAGGGTCGCCATTTTCAGAGGACTCAGAAATTCCGGGAAATGATGCCTCAGCTTCAGTACGTTTCTCGTCTCCCGCCGGAAAATCCAAGCCCAAGAGAAATTTGAACGCTTAGATTCTTAGAATTGTTGTTCCTTTTCATACCAAATGATAACCAAGCCTGCTCTTTTTTTTTTTTTAATAATTTGCTAGTTTGGTTTGTCACACGTGTGTTTTTTAATGTTAAGTTTTCTCTTTATAAACAATTACCTTAGTAAATAAATAAGTTAATTAATCAATCTTAAATGGCTCTAGATGTTTCTTTTCTTGGGTTGTTGGCAGTGACATGTTATCACCACCGACGGCTGCAATTGCTTGTCCATTCTGATCTTGCTTTCTTTCTTCTAGTGGGGCCTTCAACATAGCTTTTGAGAAGGAAAAGAATTTATCAAAACATATTTTGAAAAAGGAAAAAGGGGTTTTACTTTTTTGATGCTTTTTTTTTGGGGATTTGGTCATCTGACCCGATGGGGATGGTGAAGATACTTTGAAAGGGTATAAAGGGTCTTCCAATTTCTTCCTTCTCCTTTTTATTTCTCAAATTAGAAATTTTGAAATCTGAAAGGGTGATGTTATAAATATTGAAAACTGAATGAATAATATGATGTTGACCGTAATGTTATAAGAGAAGAGAGGTGCTTGTTGTTGACCATGAATGTAATGTGTATGACAGTTTCGGTGGTT